>OX439001.1:12477500-13750000 GCA_949316495.1 Amphiduros pacificus
GTAGTTAAAACCCATACATTGCCCACAGACAATCTGTCAATCACCCTGCAGTATCTATTTGAAACAGAGTTAAACCAATTCATTGTTCACTATGGAATATGCTCACAGATGCAAATTTCTGAGATCAAGTGATTACTGAGTGTATGAAATCTATTACACGCTGCTGTTGGTGAGGGTGCAAGGGGTCAACCTGGGGACACCAGGAGAGGTTGGGATAGCCAAGATACTGTGTGGGACAGACAGAAATAAGATAACCCTCAAGTGCTGGAAATTAATTTAGGCTTTCATGTCTCTTTTTAAACAGAATCATAATCATACTTTTTAATGAACAAAAAGCCTCATATATTTAATAATTTGACAAAAAATCTTAACAATTGAGTGGGATGAGGCAGGGACATGTGCAAAGTAATTAGTCACACACCACCGGCCCGAGCATCCATTAACCTGACCTGGCACACTTCCCTCATTACAGCTGATAATCATGGACCCTATGGCAAGACTTAAAAAAGCAAATATCAAATTATCCTATAGTACTACTGAGTTTTCAGACATCTTTTTTTATGCAGGCATGTGTATGTTATTATTTTCATAAGTATAGAAAACCTATATATTCAATGAGATTTAATTGTAAATTTGCACATTTTGGCTTCTTATAGGGGCTGCTAGAATGAAGAAGGCAGAGGTATAGCAGACCTATCTTGACATTTTTATGAGGGGTTCAACCATGTTGCAAGGTCTCAAGTGGGACATTCACATTAACACCACTTGAAATGATTAATGATGCACATGCAATCAACAAGACTAGAAGAGTGTGATTCATTGTGTTTCATCGGGTTAACTATATCACAGTATTACACTTACACTTTGGGCTCTACTGTAGTATGTTTGTATATATTTATTACATTAAGTATATAATAATTTACCTTTACAACAGAAATTTCTTACAACAGAAATTCAGTCAATGAACAATTTGGTTATCTATAATTGTACTGATGGTTATGTTTCTAGTGGATGTTTTGTATCAAGTTTGTGGGATTCAAATTCAATACACCAAAAGTCAACCTGATAAATCCATTTTCATTGTTTGGTTAATCATTTGAAGTAAATGGCAAGATAAATTATATACTCAAACAGTGAAGTAAAATATATTGATAAATCAATTGAGTGGGTTGGTGATATCAGTTGTACATAACAATGGGGAGATACTCCATAGAAAACAGAGCACTCATAACACATCATATTTTTCATATCATAACCACAGATTTTATAATGAAGATTGCAATAAATATTGTTTTCGATTGATACATAATCTCATCCATAACATATAAAACACACATTTTATACATCTATAAAGTATTAAATTCATGATACCTAATGCCCATAACTGTCATTTTTAATATGTCTATCAAATATCCACACTGCCCCCAAGAGGTCCTCCTTCAAAAAGGTCCTTGAATTAGTTGACCAGAACTAGTTTCTATTTTGTCTATTTTGTATATCTTGTATATTGAGCCCTATAATGCCAGCTACAGGTCCATCATGAAAAGGTCCTCCCCAGACTTGACCAGAACATGTTTCTACTTTGTTTATTTTGTCTATTGAGCCCCATTAACAAAATGTCCTTCCAAGAGTTGTGCTCCACACTACCTCCTAAAGGTCTTCGCCACAGTTGACTACAAGATGTTTCTACTTTGTCTATTTTGTATACTTTGTATATTGAGCCCCATTAACAAAAGAACTTGTGTGGAGAGTAGGTGAGAGTGATTTTTTTAGTGTGGTTACACTCTTGGTTGTGCTTAATGACCACTTAATGTAGCTTGGTATACAAAATATACAAAATAGACAAAGTAGAAACATGTTCTGGTCAAGTCTTGTTCTGGTCAAGGACCTTTTGAAGCAGGACCTGTTGGCGGTACTGTGGAGCACAAATCTTGGACGGACCTTTGGTTAATGGGGCTCAGTGAACAAAATATACAAAATAGACATAGTAGAAACATCTAGTCAAATCAGTGATGGGAGGACCATTTAAAGGACCTTTTGGAGGGAGTGTGGTGAACAAGTTTTAATGGGGCTCAGTATACAAAGTAGACAAAATGGAAACATCTTCTAGTCAACCCTGGCAAGGACCTTTTGAAGCAGGACCTCTCAGAGGCAGTGTTGAGCACAAGTCTTGGGAGGACCTTTCTTTAATGGGGCTCAATATACAAAATAGACAAAGTAGAAACATGTCCTGGTTTGGGAAGGACTTTTTGGATGCAGTGTGGAGCACAAATTGGGCTCAATATACAAAGTATACAAAATAGAAACATCTTCTGGTCATCTGTGCCAAGGACCTTTTAAAGCAGGACATCTTGGATGCAGTGTGGGGCACAAGTCTTGGGAGGACCTTTTGTTAATGGGGCTTAATATGTTCTGGTCATGTCTGGGGAGGGCCTTTTCATGATGGACCTGTTGCTGGCATAATGGGGCTCAATATACAAAATAGACAAAATAAACAAAGTATAAACTAGTTTTGGTCAACTTTGGGAATGACCTTTTCAAAGGAGGACCTCTTCGGTCAGTGTGAATGTTTGATAGACATATCAAAAAAGACAGTTATCGGCATAAGGTATTATGAATTTATAGATGTATAAATGTGTGTTTTATATGTTATAGATGTGTTTTATATGTTATAGATAAGATTATCTACTAATCGAAAACTGTAACAATCTTTATTATAATATCTGTGGATATGATATGAAAAATTTGATGTGTTATGAGCGCTCTGTTTTCCATGGAGTATCTCCCCTAACCATGATGTTTAGGACTGCTATGTGTGCTGTCAGCTCACTTTGGTGGCTGAAGAGATAAAGAGCAAAATTGGTCCAACCTCACCATAGCAGGTGGTGATGGACACACCACATATCAAGTATTCCTACACCAAGGCTGACATTGTAAAACTTCATACACTGAAATTCAGTTTCTGATTAATAATAAGACAATTAATTGTGATACATATATGACCTGCACATATTTAGAAGTTAAAAAAAACACATTCCTTGAATATTTTCATTAATCAAGCCAGTATTATCTTATATAGGATATTTTTCATGTGTGTGTTTATTTCATTTTAGATTTAATGTGGTCAGTTTTCAATTCAGGCCAACTTTTGACTTTTGCTTGATATTTTCTTACAGTTTTATATATCAAGTAAATCAACAGATACCACGTTGTCCTTATGAATATGATGATGGTATGTTTTTCCAATTTCCTGTTCAAAATATTCATTTAAATTAGATTAAATTAACTACAATTTCTTATGTGGACTATTTATCTGGAGTATATACCAGGGTTGGGTTGTGACAAGGTTGTGATGTGTCTGAGGAAGGCATGTCTTATCAAGATAAAGTACATCATCTGCTTTGATAGCAACATGTGGGCTCATTAAAATGGAAATCTGATCTGTTAAAATATCCTATGACCATGGCTATTTTTATTGTGAGCCACCAAAGTGTGCGACTTACGGTATCTATGAGAGACAGGGGGATGTTGGACACATTTTGATTGTGTACATCTAGTGATATCCATAAAGTACTGGCCCATACTGGCCCTCAGCCTAGGCCAATGCCAATGTTGCGGCCTTACTCATGATAAACAGAATGTCAGGATAGACAAGCTATTTACGGTAAAATTCTCAAAAAAATATTCATTCTATCACTCAAGGGACTTCAATTGTGAAGAGGTGACTGAAATAAGGGAAAATGAAGGGATTGTATCGAAAGGAGTGGATCTTCCAGTGCCATTTGCAAACTCTTTCCCACCTCAATATTTGACTGTGCTTTCATTCTGGACTGAATGTAAGCTCTGCTGACAAAACACTTTTTATGACACAATCTTAGATGTGGGGTCAAATGGTCAAATTTACCAGCCAGGAGTTCAATATTGGCAGGTATCAAGTGTCTGGTCTCTCATCTCTCATAGATCATTACAAGTAGATAAGGAAATTCTAGACAAGTGTTATTTTTGTAATGGTGGTATAGCACTGAGGAGATCCTTTAATTTGCTCTCATACCTCTCAAAGTGATTGATTGAAATATTGATAAGTATTTGCTAGCCTTACCTTTGTTTATTGACTTATAAGCCAAGGATGATGTAAATGTGTACTGTTCAGGTTCAGAGTCTGAAGATGATGTTGAGGCTGATTGAAGCTTACATCTCCATGTCCCAGTTTGTTTGTCATAGTTGGTATTCTCATGAGCTTGAAAACTTCGAGGGAGATAAGATTTCTTGCATGCAGGGCATGTCTTCCTTGAGAATTTCCTTTTTCTTGAATCCATCGATTATCTGTTAGGCTACAAAAGAGGCAGAAATAGATTATTGATCACTCTTTTATGCATATGGTTGAGTCCATCTGAAATATTATGGGAAGCCAGCATATAACTCACTCAGGCAAAACTCTTAATTATTACATAATTATCAAACAAGGTCTTCAGAAAATCTTAACATGAAACAAATTTATGCAGAGACAACATATAAAACTGTAATAATCCACAATACATCATGACATATAAAATCATAGACTTAAAGATAAAATTTGAACACCTATATCGAACAGTCCATTACAGGAACACATCATACTGCGCTGTGATTGGTTATGATGGGCTTTTAACAGAGGCTATTCTCTCTACTGCACACCCCCTCAGTAATAAACTAGAAATATTCAGTTATGTAGTAAAATACACTGATTATTATGAAACTAATCATATAACATAGGGTTTGATCCCTAGATCTAACTTGTGGACTATTAAAGATCTATTAGATCATCACCAGATCAACACTTAAAATATCTTATTTCAAAATAATGGTGACTCCATCTAACATTTTGAATATCAACTGTTATATTTTTCTTATATTTTTGTGTGTATGTTTTTGGGGGGTCAGACTGTACAAAGATACCAGTGTTTTACCACCTGCTATCATGTTATCATCAGAATTGTAAAAATAAGTCTGCCTCAAAAGGCACGGCAATGTCTGATCTGTCAAGTTCTCCTGCTTTAAAATGTGAAATGGTGTGTTTACGACCCTTTCAGCAACTATGACCATATCAGGTTGACTTTTAAGCCTTTTAACCAGTGTGAAAGTAACACTGCCGGCAGTGGGAGACCAACCCACCACCTCCCGTCCTACACTCTACCAACTGTGCTAATGAGTTGGTTTTCTCCTACTCAGTTAGTCTTTACAGATTTCACATTTTCCCTTTTAAAAAAATGAATGAAAAGAAAGGCATTGTACCAAAGCTGATTAGTTATACTACAGATGGCATGACGATAACATTTAAAAGTAAATGTTCCAACTGGCGGGAAAAGCTGGAGCTCGATCCTGACTGATACTATGAAACAATTTGAAATCAAAGCAAAAATTCTGAAGAAAAACAATTTGTCAAATTCAGCCTTCATATTCCAGGTTTTATCTCCAAATTATCCAAAAAGTCATGCCACTATATAATACTTGATCATAACTGACTAGGATCAAAACCGGTATCCCTGGGTCTCAAAGCAAATGCTTTGCCTATTGAGTTATTTATTCCAAATAAAAATTACTGATAAATTAATAGTCAAAGTCTACTTGCTTAACCATTGCATAGCATGAACAAATAATTTATAAATTGTGAATTTGATTCAATATTTTTTGCATAATTTTAACAAATTGTGGAACATTACCAGGGATTATTCAAACTTCTGCAAAATCAACTGTCCAAATGGTTTGTTGTGATGACATTGGCTATAAACCTAACAATAATTTGGCCCTGTTCATTTGGAATGAATGATCATATTTCTCATCAAACTATAAGGCTTTGAAGCCAGCAGTCAATGGTAAATTCTAAATAAACATTCAACATGTCATATTATGTTATATTTTGTAATATTTTGCATGATATGTTAATTGGCCACTTTCTGTCAAGAACACATGCTGACCTGTATTCACCTCTCATGAAAAATGTGGCATCAAGTATTTTACAGAGTGGATGCAAGGGATTTATATTCAGACAGGTCATACATGTTAAGTATCATTCCAAGATACGGGGATGGTGGGTTGGAGGCTGTCAAAGGTAATTTACAGCTCACCACAAAATTACACTATACTCCTGCCCATGGGAGTTTTACCCTAACCTCAATGCTTGACTTACTAAATTTACACCAGTTGGAAGTCGTTTTAGAAATGGCTGATTGGACAGATGAATTTGATTGCATTATGGACCCTCCATCACCAGTTTTTGACACTAAGTCTCGGAAAGGTAAAAATGTTGCGAAAAGACGTCTTCTGTCTCCTTCAAGATATTCTGAAGATAATTTACATGGTCATTCTGATTACTTTATGGATGGCTGCCAGGACTGCCACAGAGCAATGCAAGCCAGATTTGACATTGACAATGATCAAGATGACTTCAAACGTGCAGAATTTTATGGATCTCTCACCCAAGTATGACCATGTTGCACCTCTATTTCCACCTGAAGTTCCTCCCAGACCATATACACCATTGTCAAGTCTGATTCCATCTTCAGATTCAGATTCCGAATCTCAGGGACCTTTTCAATTTAGGGAAACATGGAGGTTGAAGGATTGCAACACGATGACTCTGACTGATACTCCTATTTCTCCTGACAGATCCACTGCATCAGCTTCTAAGTCGGAATTTTATGTTCCTGACACTGAGTACACACAAGATGATTCACAATCATCTCTAGATATGAATGATCAGGGAAATATAGCATCTGCTCATGTTGATATCAGGAACTATGAAGAGGGTGCTTACCCTATTGATCAACATTTTGAGACATTTTCACAGGAGGAAGAAAACTTCTCTCAGTAAACAAATCCAAATTTTAAATATGAATTAGCATATCCGATTACTATGTCTGTTAGTGCTGGTATCAAATCCTCATACATGCTTGAATTTTAATGATCATTGGTAATGAATCAAAATAATAATCATTACTATCCTAAAATATAATTTTCATTTTCTGCAAACATTATTTTTTTAATGAAATACTAAAAACCCCATATTCACTTTTGCGCTTTGATATGGAATTCACAATAGTTGAAAGTCAATCATGTTTTGCTTCCACAAACATGAAAAGCTTGGACCTCTCGCTTACTATTGGGGCTTAGCAACAATATCTCTGTTCTAACATTAAGAGAGACTTTCCAATGTGCTCATGGACAACATGGACAATCAACAATATCATGCTCGAGCAAACGTCACAAATGAATAAGCAATTAACTTTGTTCACTAATTTTAATGTTGGACTCATGGATATATTTCATGAATGAATATCATAATGTGTTCTAAAATGGATAAACATTAATATCATGCTTGAGTGAACATATCACAATATTTTTTGTTTCCATACACCATTTAGATAATGTTTCAAAAGGTTAGGAAGGATTATTTTGAAGATTAACCTGAGTGAAACTCTGGTAAAGAGAATGGAAAGGTGGAAAACACACAAAGGAAAAAAGTGCCTTTTACAAATGGCCAAATGTTTGGGACTGAAGTTTTAGAGTTTGTTGAAAATCAAGTTGAAATGCATGTCTTAACTTGCCCTACAAAACAGAAATTCTCTGTCATGTTGGTCCCTGCCACCAAAGATAAAAATGCCTGCACAGGATCAGCTGAAAATCATGAATATTTATAAAAATCTGGTTAATGAAGGATCGTGATCTGAGATTGGTCTATTCTGAATAGATATCTTAGTGGCCTTGAATAATATCACATATAGCTAACTCCATTTTATCATACTGGGCTGTTTCAGAGTTCTAAAATATCACACATGCTTCAAACAGAACAATATCCTGGACCTCTTCAAGTTCATTTCTTCATGACAAAATATATGTTTGGTTCCAACAGATAACCATTTAGTACATCAATGTATATAACATTTTTGTTCATTGGTCACAGCAGACATACTCATTTATAAACCTTGAAGCATGGCTGACTTGACTTATTTATTTTTACATAATATGCCCTCTGGTGACATGGGATAATGACCTTACTGAAATGTAATGATGACTAATGTCATCACCTAAGATGGAGAAATGAAGTCATGGATTTGTGATTTTAGTTGCATTTTAATTATCATTTTAATCTGTAATTATAAATAATTACAGATAATAATTGATTTTATACAATGGTATTTAGTCAATCATAACATTTCAACTTGTGGATTCACCTTTTTACAATGTGGCCAATCCTGTAACACTATTTGCGGTCTTCAATTTGGCCTAATCTTTATAATTGAGGTCTATGTAAGCCTCTTGGACAAAGAAAACACAGGGGCCATTGTTTAACCGACAGGAAGACATGCATCTGAGGTCTGACCCCTCCACACATTACTCACTTTGACCTGAAACCTCACTGCAGAAGGGCACATATTTGAAGAAGCATTTATCTTCAGGACTGCTGAGGATTCAGGATTGAAAAAGGTGAGTATTTTAATATCCTATCTCTCCACATGCTATGTAGTTATCACTTGATTGATAATTAATATGCATTTAAAAACATTTAAGAAATATGTCAGATTGTATTGATATATATTATGTCTAAATGAAATCTAAATGTCAAAATATACCTAAGATTCCAGTTAATTTTCAAATCAGTATGAAGAAATGAATTAATTTATTTTATTTAGATCAGGTTCTCTTCAATAATTTGGAAAATAAGAGTCAGTAAAGATTTGTCTTTTGGTTTATAATCTGGGTGATCTGGTTTACTAAAACTCCTCTTTTGATCCCCCAATAATGGTATTCTGATTTTCAGCAGAGTTAAAAGACTTTTCCGTCAGGGTAATAAAATGTCAATTAAGTCAGAGGAAGAAAGGACTTTACTGTCAGATAAAATCAAAGGGTTGTTATGTGAGGAGCAACATCTGGACAATTGATGGACATTAACATCTGGACAATTGATGGACATTAACCTCAGCCATTATGAAGCACTGTTCATTTCACTGAGAAGTGAGTAAATATTTTTCAAAGTTCCAAATTAAAAAAATAGGCATTTCAAATATATATTTATATGCAACTTATAATGAATGATTAATAATAATGAGCTTATGCTTGGGTATATCAGTTGAACATTGTCTGAGCTACCTTGGCCTGTCAGTATCCAAAGGTTGACACACGGTTAGCATGTAACATCACTGTTTCACCCCACACACATATGTTCTCATCCGAAAGTCCTATCATCCTGCCCATTCATTCTCCACTCCTCTATATTCCAATACACAGCGTATCTGGACCTTAGAGTAAGTGCAAAGAATTTCACTAAAATTGACACTTGAAGTTATAAGCCCTTTGTGAGGGTAACAATGCTAAGAAATGTGCATATGTTGTACTTAATACACCCTCTGTGGCATTTTATATAGAGATACCAAATTTTGTGAAGGGGGGATTGAAAAAAAAGTTTATCACATAACTTGTGACAAGGTCGGTCACAGATTGACTCGAATCTCTCCTAACCAGGTCTCACAAAACCCTGACTTACCACTAGCTTCAAACGGTTATTGAAACTAGTATTTCAAAGGTCTAAGGTATCTGATACATTTTACCCCCCATAATTTAGGAATCTTGATCCCTCCATCATTTTAGGGGTTAGAACTTGCCTTCCCTGCACAAGGAAGTACTTTGTCATGGCCATTTAACCAAGACTTTGAACTTGTTATTTAAAGACATAGTTGTGGTGAATGTCCATATTGTGTCAAGATCGTAATCTAGGCCAACATGTGTGTAAAACAAGGGATGATTGGGGCAAAATGGATAAGATCCCTTATTCCCAGAAACAAATTGTTTTCAGTATGCATGCATTAATGTGACTTACAAGGGCGGCATCCCTGGTTGCCTAGGGTTACTTCCCAGGCAGGACACTCAGCCATTGGCTGGGACAGTGTGAGTGTCACTGGGTGGCTGCAAGTTGTGGTAATACCCCTCTCTCAGTGGAGTGATGATGCTGTCCTGACAAACAGGCTATAATTGGAAACACAGCCTGAATTCTCAACTGTACCTATTATCCTGCATATACAGGTCTTCATCAACAGGACCTATCACCCAGCCAATACAGGTCAATATTCATTTGACAGGACCTATCACCCCACACCAGACATGTCCTCACCCATTATACCTACCACCCCACATTGACAGGTCCTCACCATGGGACCTATTATCCCACACAGCCAGGTCCTCGCCTATATGACCTATCACCCCACACAGACAGGTCCTCACCCATAGGACCTATTATCCCACTCAGACATGTCCTCACCATGAGACCTATTATCCCACACTGACAGGTCCTCACAATGGGACCTATTATCCCACACAGACATGTCCTTACCATGGGACCTATTATCCCACACAGACAGGTCCTCGCCTATATGACCTATCACCCCACACAGACAGGTCCTCACCCATAGGACCTATTATCCCACTCAGACATGTCCTCACCATGGGACCTATTATCCCACACTGACAGGTCCTCACAATGGGACCTATTATCCCACACAGACATGTCCTCACCATGGGACCTATTATCCCACACTGACAGGTCCTCATCATGGGACCTATTATCCCACACTGACAGGTCCTCATCATGGGACCTATTATCCCACACTGATAGGTCCTCACCAACAGGACCTATCACCCCACACCAGACAGGTCCTCACCATGGGACCTATTATCCCACACTGACAGGTCCTCACCAAGGGACCTATTATCCCACACTGACAGGTCCTCACCAACAGGACCTATCACCCCACACCAGACAGGTCCTCACCATGGGACCTTTCATCCCACACTGACAGGTCCTCACCATGGGACCTATCATCCCACACTGACAGGTCTTCACAATGGGACCTATTATCCCACACAGACAGGTCCTCACCATGGGACCTATTATCCCACACTGACAGGTCCTCACCATGGGACCTATTATCCCACACTGACAGGTCCTCACCATGGGACCTATTATCCCACACTGACAGGTCCTCATCATGGGACCTATTATCCCACACTGACAGGTCCTCACCATGGGACCTATTATCCCACACCAGACAAGTCCTAACTTGTAGGACCTATCACCCCACACCAGACAGGTCAACACCCATAGGACCTATCATCCCACACTGACAGGTCCTCACCATGGGACCTATTATCCCACACAGACAGGTCCTCACCATGGGACCTATTATCCCACACTGACAGGTCTTCACAATGGGACCTATTATCCCACACAGACATGTCCTCACCATGGGACCTATTATCCCACACTGACAGGTCCTCACCATGGGACCTATTATCCCATACTGACAGGTCCTCAACAACAGGACCTATCACCCAACCAAGACAGGTGCAAACTCATATGTCATATATAGTTATCACCCTTGATTAAAGAAATCAGCTGTCTTTCACAAGCTTGTATTTTAAAAAGCTTAGCGAAAGGTGTCTGGGCCGATAACAGCAGGCCTTTTGGTTGATATGAGGTAGTTATGGGAGGCTCTGCTGAGTGGGTCACATGGATTAGTGATAAAAATAAACTGTTTTTGTCAGATATCTTATTCACATGTACGAATGTGTTTGTCAAGTATATTCTGTGTGAACATTATCAAGCAAACATGTTATCAAAGGATATCATTTTTCATTACAGATCAGAATGATGTCAGACGATGAAAATCAATCTCCACCAAGAAGCCCATGTCTTTCGTCAACTAGACTTGCTAGTCCCAGTATTAGTCAGTCAAACGCATCCTCATCTTCATCCTTATCCATCAAGCTGGAAGATTTGTTTACAGAACAGTACAGGCAAGGTCAAATGTTAGTGGATCTAAACACGAAACTAGATAGAATCCTGGATGGCTTGAGTAAGCAGGGAGGGAGACCAAAGCAAACATCTTTTACACCTCCAAACCATATAAAAGTAAGACATAAATTAATTAAACCTGATAATTGTAGATTATCAGTTGGAGCCAAACATTTGATTTGTATGAACCTAACCAAGCATGGCCATTATGTGGCATTTTCTGCTCATGTTTTGTCCCTATATGACATATGGTCATGGTCATAACTGACTTAACAAATGTTCAATTTTTACAGTTGATTATCAAAATAATTTGATGTATTAGAATATAAAAGTTGTCCACAATTTGAAAGAGTATGTCAAAACCTTTACTAATAGTATGAAATGGATACCTTTAGAGAGCACAAATGAAATATGCTCCTGTAACTGAAATAGGTTTATGACACATTACAAAATGTCACAAATGTCACATTATTCGCAGTAACTGAAATAGATGTATGATATATTGCAAAATGTCAGTTTATGATAACAATTCAAAGCCTGTGACACTGAAAAACAAGTCATGGTCATAATTGTGGTCATCATATAGTCTTTTATGTGATGCACATGTGATAATAATTTCAAGCATGAATTTCAATTTAATATCTGATTAGCTGGAGTAAAATGATGAAATTTGGTTTGATAGATGCACATATAGATACATGCACACATGCACACGCAGACCAAACTGATACCACAGCTCCTGCACCATTTAGGTGGCAGAAGCTAATAAATAGGTTTCTATGGTGTCAACAATAGCAGACACAGTTACAACCATATTCCACACAACTGTATTATTTGCACAGCAATTACAGGCAGGGTGATTATTAAAATGTATCTCAATAACTTTCCATTTCCTCTATGAGTGTGAGAATGTCAAAATTTTCAAGATAAGTTCTATTTAAATCTATATATTTTAAGGATGCTGTAAGACAGGGTTTCAAGGAAGGGCAGAGTGAAGGAAAAGTGTGGATGCTTGGGATAGGACAAAGGTAAATATGACCTTTACCAAAATAAACTGTACGTAATCATTTTATAAAGAAATGTATGAAGGAATACAGGCAGAAAATTAATCTTATCATTAAGAAGATAAAATTCAACATTAATTTTCAAGACTATTAAGCAATCAGGATGAAATAGAATATTTGAAAATTTACAAGTGCTTGTCTTTGTAATTTCAGATGGAATTCTGCTATAAACAAAGAAATGACTGCATTTATGCATTTGCCCAAGGACTATTCCCAGAATCTACACGTCATATATTAAACAGTTTGTAGAATATTATATTTCTCAGAGGAGGGAGTTTCAAACAAAAAGATTACAGGGACCAATTGTCAGATTTAAGATTTATATTCAAAGTTGATTACTTACATCTGCAAAATTGTCCTAAAAATGATGGCTTGTCCTGCATGTGAAGAAAGCTGATTTAATCTGTATGGGAAGTAAAGATGACTTGTTCTGTATGTGACTTGTCCTGTATATGAAAGCAAGATGACTTGTCCTGTACATGATGGCAAGATGACTTGTCCTGTACATGATGGCAAGATGACTTGTTGTCCTGTACATGATGGCAAGATGACTTGTCCTGTATGCGATGGCAAGATGACATGTCCTGTACATGATGGCAAGATGACATGTCCTGTATATGATGGCAAGATGACTTGTCCTGTATATGAAAGCAAGATGACTTGTCCTGTACATGATGGCAAGATGACTTGTCCTGTGCATGATGGCAAGATGACATGTCCTGTACATGATGGCAAGATGACCTGTCCTGTACATGTTGGCAAGATGACTTGTCCTGTACATGATGGCAAGATGACTTGTCCTGTACATGATGGCAAGGTGACATGTCCTGTACATGATGGCAAGATGACCTGTCCTGTACATGATGGCAAGATGACTTGTCCTGTATATGAAAGCAAGATGACTTGTCCTGTACATGATGGCAAGATGACATGTCCTGTATGTGATGGCAAGATGACTTGTCCTGTATGTGATGGCAAGATGACATGTCCTGTGTGTGATGGCAAGATAACTTGTCCTGTGTGCGATGGCAAGATGACTTGTCCTGTATTTGACTTGTCCTATATATGAAAGCAAGATAACTTGTCCTGTAAATGATGGCAAGATGAGATGTCCTGTATGTGATGGCAAGATGACATGTCCTGTATGTGATGGCAAGATGACATGTCCTGTATGTGATGGCAAGATGACTTGTCCTGTATGTGATGGCAAGATGACTTGTCCTGTATGTGATGGCAAGATGACTTGTCCTGTATGTGATGGCAAGATGACATGTCCTGTGTGTGATGGCAAGATAACTTGTCCTGTGTGTGATGGCAAGATGACTTGTCCTGTATTTGACTTGTCCTATATATGAAAGCAAGATAACTTGTCCTGTAAATGATGGCAAGATGAGATGTCCTGTATATGATGGCAAGAAGACTTGTCCTGTATATGACTTGTCCTGTATATGACTTGTCCTGTATATGACTTGTCCTGTAAGGGATACCAAGAAAACTGAGAAAATTAAATTACTTTCTTGATACTGATCATGAAAAACCAGAATATCATATTGTTGGAAACCCCACTGTATTAGATTCTATTGACAAAGCCAGCAGCTGGGACCAAATTCATTTTTGGTCATGCATAAATGTGACAAAATAAGATCATGCAATGTTTAGCACTCATACTTATATGCATGATAAAATTTAATCATGCAGTAATGGCTTTGTATTTATAACCAAAAAGGGTTCAGTTCCAAATGGTTAGCACAGCTGAAAAGAGCTGTCATTTAGGGAATGGATATTTTGGCTTTATCTGACAGTTGACCTCAAAACAAAGGGAAGTTTGTCAACTCTTATGGATGTGAACGAAAAACAATTACCTTACATGAAGACTGGTGGAAGAAAGTGATCCCACTTCAAACTTGTCTTCTCTGTTCTGGACAGTTTGGTGAAGTTTTTCTTCTTTGAACGTGCATTTCATCTGTCTACAGTTGTGTTTCCACATAAACTCATGTTTGAATACTGCTTACAATAAGTATTTATGTCATATTAATCGAATCCCTTTCCATTTGTCACAAAACATTCCAACTTGAAATATCACTTCTTTTGATTTGATTTGATTTGATTTGATATGTTGGCCGCTCCACTTTTGTCTCGTGGGCACTCAGAGCTTACGCAGCATGGCTATCCAGCTAGAGAGGAGACCCAATACGCACTATCCCCAATCTGTGAATAGCACTCGTGCTGACCGCCCGGTGCAGGCCCCTACACTGATGAAAAGCTACCCTATCTAATTATCACCTTCTGCACTGACAACTTTCACCTCAACACTCACTCCTTCCCTTGGGGCCTACAATCCCCAGCGCGCTAAAGGGCTTCCAATATCCCTATACAGCCTGAGGCGTCCAATATCCTCGTAAGCCTTACCAATCACAACTAGAGGCTAAAAATGTCCTCCACGTGAGTACCTAGTGATCTTCAGCACCTTCATATCTACCAGCTGCCTCCTTACCAACTTTTCTAATCCCACCGAGACTACATCCTAAGTAACCGACATCCCCCACTAAACTATGACTACCACTCCTTTTCTTTCTCCGCCTGAAAAGGACCTACAAGAAATAACATTACCAGGGAGAGCCATGAGGCAGTTTTCCCGAGTTGGGCTTGCCTTGACTCGGGGTAACCACCGACCAAACCCCTGTGGTTAGCGAGTTAATTTTGTGTGTACTCTTTCACTTATCTCACAGATAGTCACTGATAAGAGATCTGACTGCCGGTAAATTTGTTTAAAAAAATAGGTTTAATGATCACTTGACAGACTCCATATGACAGCTGCATGAAAAATAAGTTCCTTCCTTTTTTTAATTTTCAAAATCGGTGAAAAATAAGCTAAGTTAAGGGAAAAGCAATCTTACTTCTGGAGTATCCCTGTTTGAAATTAGGACAGGATGTTGAATTCACACCCAGAAGTAGGTCAATATCACTACGCCTGGGACATGTCATGTAATTCCTGTGATATATTCTTACTAATAACAAAAATGATGTAAGACTCAAGCATATTGCTTAATTCAAACGTCAAAACGTATTTTGGTGTAAATTTGCTTGTTGATCAATAAATCTTCTCGGGACTACATTTTGCGGATGTATATGCGGTTGCGCAATATCACAGCATGTTTTGGCGCCAAATGTTCAATTCAAATGGTTGACTGCTAATCAATGGGTGAATGTGAGTAAACGTTTGTGATCATGGCCCATCAATTTGCTGTGGGAGCAAAGGTTCAAGCTGTGGACCACAATGGTCATTGGGAGATTGGAAAAATTACATCTGTGGCTGAGGAGGGCATTGGAGTGTCATTTGTAGGATGGTCAAGTGAGTTTGACTTGATCGTAGCAGAAGAGCACATCAGGTCACCCACCTGTGCACAGATCAAAGTTGGTAAGTGTACTTCTTGATACTTTGTGAAGATGAGTGCTTTGGTATGCAATAATTGTTATTGATTCATGTTTATCAGGCCGTTTTATTCATATTTATTCTGTTTTAGACATGTAAATAAATGTCACAACATTTTTCATTTGAAATCTCCCATTTGGGGCCTCCCTTTCTGCCTAACTTCCTGTGACCTAGATAAAATATGGCCCCAAAAAGAGGCCCTGAAGGGTTTTCTTTCTACTTCAAATAATATTTAAATTTATTTGATCTTTTACAGATACCAAATCTTCAAGGAGAATGTCTCTATCTACGAGACCAAGTGCTATTCAACTTTTAAACCTGAGGCAGTTAGTGAGAGGTGATGCTGTGGCCGTGGATGTAAATGGAGAGAAAAAAGAAGGGACAGTGTCAGTTGTTGACAGGCATCTTCAAAAACTGTCTGTTTGCATTGATGGAAATTGCCTTACTCTATCAGCAGCAAGCATTTTGGCAAATGGTAATTATATATTACTATTTGTGAAACCTTTAAAAAATATCCTGAGTCTTTATGATTGCTTGTAAGTAAATTTGTCAAGCAAACTTGTCTCCCACATCAAATTTTATTCATATGTTTTCAGTTGATGAGTCACAAGGTGACAAGAAAGATGACACCCTAAATCATAAGAAGGACAGGAAAGGAATTAAAAGGCGAAGGAGTGAAATTGTAAGTTGTAATTTTGCTCACTCACAAACTGCCCCTCTCTATGATCGATTCATGTTTACCCATTTGTATTGTAATGAATTATTTGCTCATTATATAATGGTCAGTTTAATCTGAGCTGAGTTTGTCAACATTAAATTCATTTTATAAAAATCATGCTGATCATTGCAGGTTGAAAATTGTGTATTGGACAAAGCTGCCTCAGAGTGCAATCCAACAGACTTGGAATGCAATACAGATGCAGAGAAAACGGCAACATTTTTGTTTCACACCAAGCAATGTGGATCCCTGTACAAAGTAAGTTATTCAGGTGATTGAACAGGATCTCCTATAAAAGCCATAAGATTTCTATCTGTCAGTTTTGCAATTTACCAATTCCTAAGTGGAACACAAGGTGTGGTATCAAAATGTGCCAATATAAACCAATCATGTAATGTCAAAATGATATTTATTTAAATATTTGCAGGTCAAAGGCCGTTCACTAACTGTTGGTGTGAAGTCCATCGATAGGAAAAACAGATTGGCAACCTGCATCATTATGGACACGAATGAGCTGGACTATGATCTGAATTTGGTTTTGCCTGTCACTCGCTTGGGAGAAGAGATGTCAACCAAAACTTTGAGGCCCACAGATCGTAAAATGTTGCAGTCATGGTTCCATACAGGTATTTGAGTAATATTTTCAGAAGATATATGAATATATGTAAAATACATTAAAACATACAGAATTGTAATACCATAATCTTAAAAATCCCACTTATTTGAGTTCTTTTTTATTTTTTCCAACTGTTTAATATTCCATCCATTAGTAGATCAGGTGCTAAATGACATGCTTCTGAGGACCTGTTGTTGGCCTAAGGAAAGTAAAAAAATAAATGAATAATATGTTGAGAACTTGTAATTGTTAAATGTATGAATTTGTTGCAGCTCTTCAACAAACACAAGCCAATTTAGGAGATGAAGAATATCGGAATGAATTTAGGCGGCAACAGGTGGTGGGAATCTTGCTCCAAGAGTTGAGATTAGGTTTGAAGGGAAAATGTGACAAACGCTCTTTTGTCATTGGTCCAGTTTACCCAGATTTGGAACCTATGATGTTTTTAATGTCTCCTGCAGTACGATCTGTAGCATTTGGATATGGGATTTCCAAACAAGGTCTAAATTTATTGGATAAAATGTTTGGTAATTATATTTATTTTTGTTATTTTCTAAATATTGAGATAGTAATAATATGTATTTTATTTTAAAATATTTGCGTGCAAATTTATCACACAAGAATTCTGGATTAGAAAATCACTACAAAATCTAATTGATAATTTCATTGATTTTAAAAATGTAAATAAATATATTTTGTACTTGCAGGTGTGCGCTGGGACATATTCCAAAGACCAGATGGGATCAAATATGTCACATGTATACGTTTTAAACTGCGTCAAGATTGGGTGATGGTAGGATCCATATCAATGGCATTATGCCGAACTGAGCTACCACATACAGGAGAGTACAGAGATATGCTTCAGCAAGATGTGGCAACTGCACCACCTCAGGCATGGGATGAAGAGGATGACAACCCAACAGAATATTGTTAAGTGTACTGTTTCATGCATGATAGTGTGTAGCATATTGTTCAGAGTGAAATGTGGTGCAAGTCAGGTTTGCAATGATGTGATGGATACTTTTGGAATCTCAAAAAGTAAAGTTTAAAATATGGATTGGAATATTTTTGTCCCACATCACAATGTTTTGTGGAGCATTTCAGTGCTGTGTCTGTCTTTTTCCCAATAGTCGCTATAGCTTCAACGGACATTTGCCGGACAGAAAGCATTTTTACCAGATCAAAAAAAAAAGAAGAATATATCTGTGTAAAAGTAAATAAAGTATGCTCAGTCCAGGTGCAAGCTTCCTCAATGGCAATGTAATTAATTTTTTTGTCTCATAAGACACATAGCAACATTCTGCCATGTGTCAACAATAGTCCACATTTATTTTAGATATAAGTTTAGATTAAGCACAAATCGGAGAAAATGTGAGTTTAACAATGCTTAAATATGCATTCACAACACAAGGTCGCCATTATGAAAAGCTGAGAGGATGGGGAGAAGCTCTTTATTTAAATGATTATTTATTCAGTGTTAGTGGTGCCAAACTAATCAGAACTAAAACCTTTGCTCCCACAGCAATAAGAGGTCATTATATTTTATTATTCAAAAAGGAAAGGGGAAAAATGCTTGCAAGTCCTAGTTACAGTGACAAAGTCAGATCAAATCTACATTTTCGTAATGGATTGAAGTGTACAAAGCATGTACATGGAGCAACATGTGCAGTGGACACACTTATTGAAATATTTAAAAATTGCATATATGAAAATGACAAGAATGTTGTACATTGGAGTAAGCATAATATTTTAGCTTCTGCTCTTGTCAATGTATGTGAGATTCGAAGTGTCATTGGACCAACATGTGAACTGCGTGAAGGTGTGTGGGATATATTAGAAAGAAGTATCCCAGGAGCATATTCTCCTAAAGGAAGAGATGATGCTGAGATTCTGGAAGCATTTGTGCTATTATCACAAAATACAGGTGATAAGTTCAGGACAACCTACACAGGATTATTGGCTTGTACAAGATGTGGGTACAACACAAGAGAGAAAACAATTTCTAGTGCCATACTACATTATGACCAGACAATAAATTCATTGTACCCCAGTGACCTTGCAGCAGGTATTAGTGCATCACTTAAAAATAACATGAGGCTTCAAATGGTACATAAAATTGACTGTTCATGTGGAAATCCATTACATCATGTGAGTGGTACATACAGGATGTCTGACTTCTTAGGCTTGTCATTTGGTTTAATTGGTAAACATGCACGTAATGAACAAAAGCCGCCAATTGTCATTCCAGAAAATATGATTATAAATCATGAGAAATATACCCTGGTAGGTGCTGTACAAATGGGGCCAACAGGAGGTCATTTTTTAGCAATTGTCAAACTGCAAAATGGAAATTTTTCGGTTGTGGATGATCTTAAAGATATCACTATACAGTTTCCCACTTTTGCAGCAGCAGTTTCAAGAAATAATGACATTAGTCTCCACAAGACTTTAGATCCTCAGGATTCAGGAATACATATAGTATTATATGTAAGATCAGAAATATATAAAGAATCAAAAACAAATCAATATTCCTTGCAATCAAGTTCTCCTGTGTCTACTTCAGTAGTCACACAGGGCAGACCTTCCATGACATCAGGGTCTCCTGTGTCTACTTCGGATGTCACACAGGGCAGACCTTCCATGACATCAAGGTCTCCTGTGTCTACTTCAGTAGTCACACAGGGCAGACCTTCCATGACATCAAGGTCTCCTGTGTCCACTTCAGTAGTCACACAGGGCAGACCTTCCATGACATCAAGGTCTCCTGTGTCCACTTCAGTAGTCACACAGGCCAGACCTTCCATGACATCAAGGTCTCCTGTGTCTACTTCAGTAGTCACACAGGCCAGACCTTCCATGACATCAAGGTCTCCTGTGTCTACTTCAGTAGTCACACAGGCCAGACCTTCCTTGACATCAAGGTCTCCTGTGTCTACTTCAGTAGTCACACAGGCCAGACCTTCCTTGACATCAAGGTCTCCTGTGTCTACTTCAGTAGTCACACAGGCCATACCTTCCATGACATCAAGGTCTCCTGTGTCTACTTCAGTAGTCACACAGGCCAGACCTTCCTTGACATCAAGGTCTCCTGTGTCTACTTCAGTAGTCACACAGGCCAGACCTTCCTTGACATCAAGGTCTCCTGTGTCTACTTCAGTAGTCACACAGGCCAGACCTTCCATGACATCAAGGTCTCCTGTGTCTACTTCAGTAGTCACACAGGCCATACCTTCCATGACATCAAGGTCTCCTGTGTCTACTTCAGTAGTCACACAGGCCAGACCTTCCTTGCCATCAAGGTCTCCTGTGTCTACTTCGGATGTCACACAGGGCAGACCTTCAATGCCATCAAGGTCTCCGGTGTCTACTTCAGTAGTCACACAGGCCAGACCTTCCTTGCCATCAAGGTCTCCTGTGTCTACTTCAGTAGTCACACAGGCCAGACCTGATAATGTGATCCACTCAACACCAGTAGGACCTGATCCAAAAACTATGAAAACTCTAATGATGAGTCCTATTTATTTACAACACACACCAGTCTCCTTGAATAAATCTGTATGTAATTCAAAGCTGGATTCTTTATCTATTAACGTGAAAGAAGAGCCCCAGAGCATGAATATGATAAATATTTGTGGTGCATTTATACCATATGGTTTTTATAGTAAAGATATATACTATGCATGCAAGGAAATTTTTAGTGTGGTGGGAATGTGGAACCAGATACGCAATAGGGGATATGGAAAAATTATTGAGATATTAAAATCTAAACATATTTTGTATCAGGGTTCTTCTGAGAAACCATTTTTAATTCACATTAAGACATGCTGGATTAGACAAGATGCACTATTAGCTGTATTCAGAGACCATGTATCATTTCCCAAATCAAATAAAAAGAAAGCAGTGGCAGTGGAGGAGATTGAAAAGTTGAAAACAAAAATAATTGGAAGGCAGCCTAACAGTAAAAAAGCATACTCAGAGCACATCAGTAACAAACAAGTATTCAAAAGGAGGAAACTAACCATAGATAGTGATGTTCCAGCAAAAAAATCACTATTTAGCAGTTTTGGTCAATCATTTGCTGATACCACAGATCAATTTCATAATGAAATAAATCATGCAGACACAAAAGATTCATTTAATTGTGAATCAGGAGCCCATTCAATTTGCACAGATCCTGGGGATGATAATGAATGCATTGTAATTGGGGCACAATCAATTTGTATGGATCCTGAAGCTGCTGCAGCTGTAGAGAGTATACAACCGTGTGATACGAACCCTGATATGACAGCAATGCAGACTGAGGAAATTGAAGGGAAAATTTGTATTTTCAGACAACAAGTAAAATATGTAATCAACAATAACAAAATATTCTTTCAAACAGCCACTTTATTTGAGCTTGCAGAGATGACACAACATCTGAACAAAGAGGGTTACAAGTATCTAGACAATAGCCTGAAAAATGAAGATTTTGATCCATTGTCATGCTTTATTCAGAAAACTAAATCAAGAACTCATATCTGGGTAAAAGCAATGCTCTTTTTATTGAAAAAAAGCAAAGTTGGAAATAAACTCAAAAAGGAACAACTTTATTTTGAATTATTGAATGTTTTAGAAACTATGGCTGTGGAGAATAGTGTTAATGTTTGTCAAGGACAAAAGCAAACTTATGCTGAAGAAACTGAACTAGAGATGTTTATAAAACATCAATATAAAAACAAAATGTGTCAATTTCTTGGGGACCTCTCAAAATTGATAGGCAAAGCTGCCAATAAATCTACTGCAGATGACATAATACTGACAAAGGAAAATTTAATCTACTTCTTGCGTTGTAATAAGTCAAAGAAAAGTAAAAATATCATTTTGAACTGTGTTAAACAAATCTATAAAGAAGAATACCCAATATCTTCCAAACAAACTGTACACATTGCTGAAAACTTTAAAGGGCAAAAGTTGCTTGGTGAATTGCGAAAGATAGTTCCTGGAATACTTCCATCAGAAAAAGAGGAAAGAATCACCAAAAGAGTATATGAAGAGACATTTAAAGCTGTACTTCTGCCACTGAGAACCTCCACTGGATGGCGAATTTCTCCAAGTAGGCTTTTAGAGGTTCTTCGATTTAAATACCCCTATCTCAGAGAAAAAATTAAAATTAGATTAACTGGTGATGGGAGGGAATATGGTGGTCGTCATAGTTCTTTTGTGGCATTTACAATTTTGAACAATGAACTGATATTGAACAATGTTTCCTACCAGAGCCCAAAAGAATGCTTTCCTATTTCACTGTTTTATGAGAGTGATTCCAGAGATAATCTTGAGCAAAACCTCCTCAAACCTGAAAACTTCATCAATGATTTTTTTGAAGAAATCAAGGAGTCATCACAGTTTGAACTTTTTTTTTCTGCCGATGAGATGTTTGTTCAAGCCAGTTTGGATAGTGCAGGTATGTTAAATCCCAAATCTGCAAAGGGATGGAATATATATGCACCAAATGATATTGAACAGAAAAGAGAAGTTGCTGCAAGTGGGTTTCGAACAGACCTAGTCCCATTATTTAACCGATTACACCCTGATAATATTTTCCCAGCAATAGATTTGAAACATATTGTATTCTGTGTACTTCATGGTGGTGCTAGGTGTGTGGAAAAACTTTTGAACTTAGAGATTGAGAACATTTTGTCTGAAAAAAACAAACTTTTGGAGACCAATTCACAGCTTGAAGGAAGTGATCTGATTAACAATCTTGAAGTCAATATAAACAAGAGAGGTGTTAAAAATGGAAATTTTAGAGTACATTTCAATGAAAAATCTGGGAAACCTGAACCAGTATCATTAAATAAGGACAGTGCCTATGCTGTAATTAGTGCAGCCCCACATGGTCTGGAACATAATTTTCCACATGTCTTGCACAATGTTGTACCTAGGAGAAAAATGAAATGCACTCTAACAAAAAATCTGCAAGACTATTTAAACATTCCTGAAGAATTGACAGAAAATGACATTGTTTGTTTGATTTGGGAAAGTTTTTGTGTATTGTTCACAATTCTTAAATCTGAACCTGACAATATAGACAATCGATTAAAACCTGAGGCAGAGGTAGGCTCTAAGAATCCTGAAGATTATACATGGGGTTATGACAAGATGCAACTTGAAAGGTATAAATTTCATGCTGAAAGGTTCTATCAACTTTTCTGCTTGAGATATTCATATCGCAACCTGACACCATACATGATAAAATTCATTGATTATGGTCCATTTTTCATGCAAAACCTTCCTATACCTCTTTGTCGGTTACAGGCGGAAGGTTCAGAACATATGAATTATGATCATAACTGTTATTATTACAATCACACAACAAGGCATGGTGGCAAGAACCGTGTGGAACCCCTCAAGTCCCTATTTTTGAATACTTGGCGCCAACTCTTTTACAGTATTTCCTATACATCTAGTGATCAAGCTACAGCAGAGGAATTCAAAATATATGTTGAACACCATAGGGCTGCAATGAGAATACAGAAGTTTATAAGGGGATGGCTGGTAAGAAGGAATGTTGAAAGAGCAGGTTATATTGAAGCCCCAAAGAATAAAGAACAAAGATTTTATAATTATAACCTTATTGCTGATATAATTGACATGGAACATTCAAATAAGAACAAAATAAAAACTCATAGGAAAGGACTTCTTTTTGGACAAACCTTTATTCTTTGTGGGGTTGTACCAAAATACAACAATAAAAAGTTTTCCCAGGCCCATGTTGAAAAAATCATAAATGAGAATGGTGGCATAGTGAAAAAAACTGTTCCAGGGAACTTGAAAGGAAAATCCACGAAAAAGTATACAGTTCTATATGAGAAAGGTGGGGACAAAAAGAAAATCCCACATGTTATCAAGCGAGCTTTAAGTAGGTGTTACCATGTGGTTAACTACCAGTTTCTATTTGATTCAATATCTAAAGGTGAGCTTATGTGTCACTCTGACCATGCTGTGGACCTTGTAAATCTGGGTAAAAAAATGACAAAGTCTGTAGCCCTCCATAAGCAACATTTTAATCGCGAAAAAACAATGATAACCCTTATAAAGAGATCTTTGAAGAAAAAAAAGGTAAAGAAAGACTTGACACAGAATAAGAATGTTGTAAATATAGCTGTTTATTATGCTCTTGAGAAAAGAAAGCAACTTCTCAAAAAAGGAAAGATACCATTTAGGGATTGCCAAAAATACTTGGGTATATTCATGACTGAATGGAAATTTCTCCCTCAAGTTAGTACTGAGAAAATTCACACAATGAAGAACTACACACTGTATCGTGAAAAGTTTCGCAAAGCAGTTCATAGAAGCACACAAATTTTGGATCCTCCAAGTTATAGAACTATCATGAATCAATTACAAGCATAGCAGTAAAATCCAACACTCCATATTCTCTTTTATAATTACTATCTGTCCTTTCAGATGTGCAATTAATATTGAATGGGTCAAAGTAATTTTGCCATTATATTGACATTAAATTGAACATGATATTTTTGTGATGTAAGATACAATTCATTACTTGGTATAAATGATCTGATGGTTTTGTACACTTACAAGCATTTCAGAGCAAGAATGATTAAATGTTTTCAATAGTCAAATGAAAAGTGCACAAAACAACACATACAGGAGAGAAAACATTCAGCTGTGATCAATGTGGCAAAAGATTTCATAATGCCAGTGGCTTAAATATGCACTCAAGAAAACTAAAAGGGTTTTCTCTATACTTCAAATAATATTTAAATTTGTTTGATCTTTTACAGAAACCAATTCTTCAAGGAGAATGTCTCTATCTAAGAGACCAAGTGCAATTCAACTTTAAAATAGCATGCAAAGTTTAAAAAAATAATGGTTTTCAATAATAATTTATGTGAATGTAAGTTTTGAATAGATAATAGTGATAACTGTAATTGGAGAATGTATTATGGTTTTCAATAATGGTTTTCAATAATAATTTATGTGAATGTAAGTTTTGAATAGATAATAGTGATAACTGTAATTGGAGAATGTATTATTTATTGTAAGACTATTTGTGAATAAAGAAATTTAAATTTGTAAAGTAAACAATAATTATTGCTATTTTCTATTCCTTTTTTAAGATATAAATTCCAATTAATTTCTTGATAGAATACATTATGTATGTCATTATTTCTGTAAAATTTGACATATCCATACATATGTCAGTCAGAAAAGTAGTCCGGTGCCAGATGTTAGGTCCCAGTGGGACTTGTGCCACATTTTTATCAGTTATAATACTCCCAGTGGGCCGGCTTAAAAATGGCTGAAGTAGGTGGAAAATGTGGTGGATTTGCCTCATGGAGTTCCCTGGTAATGAAATCATTAGTACCATAATCCCACCGAGACTACATCCTAGATAACCAACATCCCCCACTAACTATGACTAACATTTTTCTCACCATCCTGATCCAGACCTGCAAACCCTACAAATCACAATAACAATTAGTGGCTGCAAATAACTGGAACAAAATATAAATATCTTCATCTCCTGAAACACCAAGGAAAAATTAAGATTTTAACACCGAGACTACATCCTAGATAACCAATATCCCCCACTAACTATGACTAACATTTTTCTCATCACCCTGTTCCAGACCTGCAAACCATACAAATCACAATAACAATTAGTGCCTGCTAATAACTGGAACAAAATATAACTATCTTCATCTCCTGAAAAAATAAACATTTTAACACTCCACTTACCTTAATTTTCTTCTTTATGCCCAAATCATAAGAACAATACAGTACTACCTTATTTCTATTCATGATATATCCAAATATCAGTCAAACCATGGTGTCCAATGTCGTCTGCTATTTCCCGCATTTTTGTCTCCTTGACCTTGTCTCATCCTCATCCATTTCTTCTCAAAAAATCCTACTTATCTGTTTGTATACATATATAACAAGCATCATCCGTATCTATATATATTCCCAAAGATGTTGATGCAAAAATTCCGAATTGAAAAAGTTTTTTTATCATAACCATTGAAGAATTTAAGTTTTCAAAGAATCGTCTGCTTCTTTCCCGCTCGTCGCCATCAGTGACCCCATCTTGAAACTCAAAACTGAAATTTCCTGTAGTCTGGAAAACTGAGACACTGTTATTAGGGTGGCATATTTGGCTATTCAAATTTGGAAAGGAGCTGGGAAGCAGTCATAATCCAAATATGGTATTCAGTCTTATGCAGTTTATATAGTTTGCATATGCCTCTGGTGGACAGAGTCTTCAATTTGAGTCAGCCTGTCTTTTTTTGTGTCAATGTTTTAATGTTTGCAATTACAGCAGTCATTTTTGGGATATTAATGTGAAATCTTTAAAACTATAATTAACATCTTGCTATATCGTTCGCAATTACGGCAGTCATTTTCGGAGCCAAAACATAGTTAAATCTACAAAATACATAGATAACTGTCTTTCTCTTGCTCTCACGAATTCATACATATATAAATCATTTCTGTATGTATATTATGAGCCAAGATATGAATATAAAATATTCAAAATGATCATTAACTTCTGGTTTTAATGTTCGCAATTACGGCAGTCATTTTCGGGGCCAAGACTAAGTTAAATCTTCAAAATACATAGATAACTGTCTTTCTCTTGTTCTCATGATTTCATACATGTATAAATCATTTCTGTATGTATATTATGAGCCAAGATATGAATATAAAATATTCAAAATGATCATTAACTTCTGGTTTTAATGTTCGCAATTACGGCAGTCATTTTCGGAGCCAAGACTAAGTTAAATCTACAAAATACATAGATAACTGTCTTTTTCTTGTTCTCACGATTTCATACATATATAAATCATTTCTGTATGTATATTATGAGCCAAGATATGAATATAAAATATTCAAAATGATCATTAACTTCTGGTTTTAATGTTCGCAATTACGGCAGTCATTTTCGGGGCCAAGACTAAGTTAAACCTTCAAAATACATAGATAACTGTCTTTTTCTTGTTCTCAAGATTTCATACATATATAAATCATTTCTGTATGTATATTATGAGCCAAGATATGAATAAAAATATTCAAAACTACCATTAACTTCTGGTTTTAATGTTCGCAATTAAATGTCATATTTCTCATGTTTTTTCAAGTTTGCCTTCTTTTAATGCTTTATCCATTGTCCTGGTGGACTTGAAAATTGTAATTGTGTCAGTGATTATGATCCAATTGTCAAAACAAAAGGCTTTTCACCAGAAGGTTGCATTGCATATGATACATGTATTATACTTTAAAATGCTGACATATGTGGAAAATGTTACATTTATGAGCTCAACCCCTTTTCTGTCTGTCTGGAGTTTATCTTTCTTCCTATTCAAACTCCTTACAGACTCTTGCCAAAAGATGCATAAATTGGTTCAAAACTTTACATATGTGTACCTCGTGATAAAATTAAATCTCGGACAAGTTTGATATAGACCTTTCCATGATATCTTTTACCTTGCTAGTAGAGCAGGGTTCGAATACCCTGGAGAGCCTAGAAATATGCCGAAAATGCCTGAAAGTGCCTCAAATTTGTCTCTTGATAACATATAAAAAACTAACATGCCTCATAAAACGAATTGCCCAACAATGCCTTGAATATTGTATCAAATGCAAACTTTTTTTAAATAAGCAGATTATTCTCTCCCTATTTCCGTTTCAGCTGCCATCAGGATACATTTTCGTACAAACCAGGAAAAGGTCAGTAGAGTTCATAATGGGAGGCTTCAATCATTCAGTTATAAGATGAAAAAGTATCAGAGGAAATCTGAGGTAAGTCTGTGATATGTTTAATAATTCTACTATCAGGGTTATTATTATCATAAGATGCATCAGAGGGTGGGTCAAGGTGAAAATTAAATTTTCCATTACATTTTCTATATTTTTGCAACATATCCTTTAAGTAAATTCTCCAGTCTCCAACCTTTGATTAAATGGTATATTCTGCTATATTTCCAGAAATCAAAGAAGAGAATTCAGGCTTTAGAGGCCAAAACAAGATGGTCTCTGGAAAAGAAAGATAAGCTGAGGAGAGTGCTAAAGCCTGAGTTTATGTCTTCAGAAGAGGAGGGAGAAGATGGCCATTCATTCATTGTGAGACCCAAAACCAATGCCAGAGACTATCTCAAAAAACTAGATTCTAAAGTTAAAGAAAATCTTTCTGCACGGTCACGATCACAAACACGTCCAAGACAACCAGGACCACCTTCTGAGAAGCCTCTTAGTGTGATTGAGGATCAAGATAATTGGATTCTGGTAACCTCAGAAGAACAAACTTAATTCAAGAAAAAAATCTGAACAAAATTATATTTCATATCATGAATAGAAAGACTTCAAAACACATATTAGAGGACCCAGCACATTTGATCAAATATTTGATTTAACAAAACCTGGGCGTTTTTTATTACAATTATGAAAAGATGAAAAAGACATAATTTTAGTTGTTTTGTTCTTCAGTAAATATGTCACCGTCAGATTTTGGATTTATTCACGAACATATTGTCTCAAAGTGGGATCTCGCATGTAAAGGCTCAGATGATATATGCATAGTATGGAATAAATTAGTTTGACACACATGGAAGGGCATATCAGTATCACACAAATTTGACAGACAAGTCTGATTAGTTTGACTAATCAGAGAGCAGCTAAAAACTGTAACAAACTGTATCCAAAGGTACAATGGCAGAAAAGAGTGGTCACCATGGGTCATTATTGCAAAACTCCAGGATTTGTCAGAATAAGCTCATTCAAATGTGTCATGTGATCCAGGTACAATCAAACATGTACAATGAAACTTACACTTTGTGGTTACAGAAAATGAATTGGCAGATTTTAATTAAATTTTCCATAGTTTGCCAGCATAATTGCCACAAGAATATGGAAGGTCTAGTTAATACAATAATGTGCTATGTGACATGTGTTTCTGAAAAATGTATACTTTTTGATGTAATAAATTGTTTGTGTAAAATGTACTTTTTTATACTTGTTTTCCTCAATATATTCTACTGAATGAATAAATGATTATACATGAAAATATGTTTTCTTGGAATCAATGACTCGAAATAAATATATTAATTACAATCCACATTCCTTTCAATAATCCCTTTTCACTCATGTGTAGTACAATCATTTCCCTGTCTCTTGTAATATCATAATTTTGATCCATCATTCGATCACAGGTATAATCTTGCATATATATATATATATATATATATATATATATATATATATATATATATATATATATATATATATATATATATATATATATATATATATATATATATATATATATATATATATATATATATATATATATATATATAAAAGATGATATATAAGGTGATATATAAGCAAATTTACTATATCTTTTGAGTCCAATATATGATCAAGTTTTGTAATGTAAATATGGACAAATATGAACTATTGACATATTTCATTGAGGGTAAATGCCCTTAATGTTGATCTTTTATGGACAGTAAATACCTCCTATTATCCATATATTGCATCTTTAAGTACCAGCAATGTTCATATTTAAGCTCCTTTACCTTTACCCAAATATATTGTATATTTCATATTTACATGTATTTAAGTAATTTGTAAAGGCTTGCAAATTCCGGTCTTTACTGTCTTTGATGCAAGAATTAAAGATCTTGTAAATTGACAATATACAGCTTGTATATTTCTAGGAAAGGTCATGTTATTTCCATATTTACTTCAACAATATACACCTTTTGGCCTCTTGTAAATCCTATTTTTCACGCAGTGTTATTTTCTCAAATAAATAGGTAGGGGGGAGGTGCTTTGTTTTGTTACATATTAAATTCCTTATTGACTTGGGCAAAAATTAACCCTATTCTGTATCTAAAAAATTAACCCTATTCTATATCTAAAAATGCCGGGTTGTAACCTGGGCCAAGAGAGAATTTATCGTTCTTATTTATGGTGTATGAACCAAGTTAAACTAAAAAAACTCACTAATTGCGATCCTGATTCTTTTCCTTGAGGTTCCTGATTACCTCGGTCACGTGACTAATGAATTAATTCTCATCACATTCCTGTTTTTCCTCGGTGGTCTTAATTGATAAAAAAGTGTACGAATATCCATAGGTCTTTGTTATGTGTAAATATCTTCTGTGTAAAAGGGAGTGTTTTTGTACAACTCTGGGTCTGAACAAGTTTCTGGTATTGATTGTGAGTGTCCTCTGGTGGCAGAAAATGCTCCACTGCTGAATAGATCCATCTCCATTTGTACTTTTCAGTGATTACATAAAACTCATTCAGGTCCATTTGTAAAAAAATAACTATTTAAACTACCGCAGGAAGATGGAAATTATATCAATTTTATGTCTTGATATGTTTTTCACTAAATAAAAAGGTTAGCGTAGTTATACATAGCGTAGTTACACAACTAAAATATCTATTTTATCAAGTCAGATTCTACAGATTGTAAAAATAGAGAACTTCCAAAAATTTTGGTTTCTCTGAATCAAATATGAAACGTGTAAATGGTCGCAAGTAGTTAAAAGAACATGAAAGATCATAAAAGGTTTGTGAAAACACTGCGATAAAATGCCCTGTTGGAAGTTCTAACACCATGACTTTACAGAAGAACCTTTTATTGTAATTCTTTCATTTGGCTGTATATTTTCTTAGATGTGGAATATTGCACATTTGTCATAAATCGTTGAATAAATACTTGAATAAATATTTATATTTTGAAAAGATTAAATAAAATATGTATAAAAAATACGTCGTTTCAATGTATTATAAATATCTTTGTTATGGTAAAGCACCCATACCCGATCCTTACACAAATAGGTGATAGGCCTTCATGCTCATGCTCTATAGCTACTTCGTGTTCAACTTAAGTCTCTCACATTGAGTAAAATGATTTTTTTCAGGCCCGGCGCACAAGGCAGGGTGTTAACATCAGTCTGATTGAGTCTGGAAGGGCTGAGGGCTCGGCGGACCTTCAGGCGGCAAATCCGTGCTAGTAAGGGTGGCCTGGCACTGGCAGCCACAAGCTCACACTTTATTGTCTTCCAGTTGTCCTTGCACAGCAGTTCTGGAAGTTTACCATCCTTATCAATGACATTTATATAGAGAGTTGACTGGTAGAGAAGTTCTAAGCCATAGAAGCAAATAGAATTCTGCACAGTGTCCAAAAGCAGGTAAAGTGGTGTGCGACCGTGAGCATTTGTGACATCAGGATTAGCCCTATTACGTAATAATACATCCATGGCACTCTCGTTGCCAAGGCGACAACTATGATGTAATGGTGTATTGTCCTGAAGATCTCGTGCATTCACGCATGCACCGTGACGAAGGATGAGGCGAAGATGATCAGATCCCACTGTTTTATCTGTTGAGCAGAGATAGTGAAGTGCTGTCATCCTATACTCATCACACACATTGACATCAGCACCGTGATACAACAGTTCACTCAAAGCACCGAAGTTGCCATTCTGAGCAGCGACTATCAAAGCTGTTCTCCCACTGCCATCTTTTATATTGACATTCACACCTTGACCAAGGAGGAGCAAAATGCTCTCAACAACATTAAACTTGGCTGCCATGTGGAGGAGAGTATCGGAGTTGTTTTCTCCGATGTTGACGCAGCACTTGGCACCATGTCTGCACAAGGCTTCCAGGGACTCTTTGGCCTTGGTGTGCTGGTGGCTCAGGTACTTCTGGTATTGCCTCTCCTCGTGTGGCATATTGTTTGTGACCGGCGTACATCGTATCCGTGGCCAGTAGGTCAGCACTAGCTGCAGGGGTACCCGTCCCAGGTAGTCACGTAGGTTGGGATCAGCGCCGTGGCGAAGCAGCAGGTCCACAACGCCCGGTCGTCGATAGATGCAGGCAATGTGTAGTGGCAACGCCCTCATCTCCCGACACACCAATGTTTTGGATGCAACATTTTGAGCAAACTTGAAAGGATCATTCAGTGGCACCCCTTCTGCAATAAGCCTCGCACATGCATCCAAGTCATTTCTTACAATTTTATCGTGCAGCTCTAGTCCTAAAATGTCCTCTCGATTTGGTTGCATACCTAAGGCCACGGCCAGCTGTCTGTAGTCGTTTGATGTCTGACTAGCCATTGGTGTAAATGTTTTACGAAAACGCATGATCTTTACATTCACTTTTCAGGTTGGTAGGGAAATGACGTCATTAACAGTGTGGATGACGTCATTTGGTCAGGTAAGAATTTTTGACTTTGTGGCTATCCATTGTAACCATGGTTATTAACAATAGCACTCTAGCTATAAAGTATGCTGAGAAGCGCATTATTGGTGATTGTCAACAATTCTAGAACCTACAATACCACAAAGCCTGAGCGGTTAATAATATATTTGGTATACATGTTGTGGGGTATTACCATCAGTAACAAAAGCAAATACATGTAGGTCTACATAGGTATTACAAATTGACATCGCATGTTTTTTTTTTTTTTTCGTTTTGTCTCAAAGATTATAAGTGCCTTCGGCTGTCGGAAAGGATGCTGTCTCTCATTGTGACTGTTGTAGCTTGGAGTATAATAAATGGACTCGGAGTTGTGACGTCGTGGATTGTGCACATGACGCCATAGCAACCCATTGTTTGGAACAATGGAATAGTTTCCCTTTGAAGCAATGCATGTTACTGCCAATAAAGGGAGCTAATTTGAAATGTATAGAATATAAACAAAAATTATCACATTAAAATTTGTTTTTGGGTATCTTGTGGTGTAGTTTTATATAATTTAAATGTCATGGTTACCTCGCTGCAATCCCTTGAAGTTGATGTGTACAAAGAAGAGTTCCATCACTTTTCAGTGAGTGCCCCCTAGTGGCAAAGGAGTAAATTACCAAAATACTGTATGGGAATTAGTACATTTACAGTGTTAAAATACATTCCGTATTAAATTAAAAGAATGACATGAATCAACATTTAAACACTACAATATTTGAAATATAAGGTATGATTACAAGTAGATTTCTTTCAGAATAGTATTTCGTCCTAATTTTCCTTGATGATAGTTTTGATGAGAAATGAAGAAGACAAGCAAATAAATTCTGCAGATTACACAACAGGAGTAGGCTTAATATTCTATTAAGGTTTAATCAAATCGCAGTGTGAACATGTTCAGCATGTTCTTTGAATCCATGATGCGTGCCAGTCTTTCATGGGAAAATTGAGTGAATCATTTGTGACTTTCCCTGCATGTGCCTGAAGGTGGGGGGGGGGGGGGGGGGGGTGAAGGCAAACAGACCTGTGTTCACTGGTCACTGTTCACCAGAATTCTAGTTTCGACAAGATGATTTGATTGCCAAGCAGTCAAATGTTTCGAATGCCACTCCCTTTTGACTGAGCTTCACTCTCTCCCCAAACAGTTTGGACCACATCCTATTTGCAAAGGTTCAAAGGACGGAAATAGACAACTCTTCTGTCAAAATGACCGACATATATTTTTACAGGTACCTGGTATTTGTCAATTTCAAATACATTTTGTGTGGGAAAGGGTAAGACGAGAACATAGTTATATAGATCAACTTGGGATCTGATTACTCTACAATAAGCAAGACTCCGTGGCGCAACGGTAGCGCGTCTGACTCCAGATCAGAAGGTTGCGTGTTCAAATCACGTCGGGGTCATAATTTTTTTTTCAGCTACAAAATTATTTTCGAGAAAAGTAGGACGGGAGGATTTCCCAAACCGTATATTCAATATTTTGAGTCAATGAATTGTGAGGAGTTATTAATGAAAGAAAGGAAGAAACATGAAACATGGAAGAAACATGGAGTGCAGTCCCTTTACCTCTCCCATAACAGAAAATGGAAACGTCAATGACAGATTTGAAAAAAAGTGTGCATCGGCCGGGAATCGAACCCGGGCCGCCCGCGTGGCAGGCGAGCATTCTACCACTGAACCACCGATGCTTACACTTAATGTGGTCACTAATCTTCTAATATTTCTCAGCCGTGTATTGTACAAACAGAACAAAAATATTTTTGTGTTGATGAAATCAATATTAATGAACTGTTAGTTACATAATTGCAAACTCAAACGTAACACTTTTCAATGGTTTAAGCGCAATATGTTATTTTTCATCTCAAATAGATCAGAGAATTAGATTAGCAGGATACAAAATTAGGTAAATTAATTTCTAAATCTCTGAGCATTTAAGTTCTTTGATAACATGTAATGTCTTGTTACCATTATGCTTAACTTCAAAGTTCATGTAATAATATTTTCTAAGCTTCTCCTTATAATCTTCAGGTAGATAGATCTATTTTATTGAATGATTTTTTTCTCCTAAACAGCCGCCCTTTATCTTGAATGTAAGTTGGAAATAACATATCAATCTAGTTGTGAAATGCAAAGGATGGAATCCAATGTACAAAGGTGTCCCCTGCTGTCAATCATTGCGCATGTACCATATTATATAATCTTGCGTGTCAATCTGTAATTGCATCAGGGAAAAAATTGACAAAATCCATTAACAAGGCCCACCAAACCTCATTAACAAGACCCACCAAACCTCATTAACATTTTCAAGGCCCACCAAACCTACCTCATTAGCAAGGCCCACCAAACCTCATTAACATTTTCAAGGCCCACCAAACCTCATTAACAAGTCCCACCAAACATCATCAACAAGACCCGCCAAACCTCATTAGAAAGGCCCACCAAACCTCATTAACATTTTCAAGGCCCACCAAACCTCATTTATAAGTCCTACCAAACCTCATTAACAAGGCACTGATAGTCTTGACCCAGTACATAGTATGTAGTGTCCGCCAGTATGATTCAGATAGTCTTGACCCAGTACATAGTATGTAGTGTCCGCCAGTATGATTCAGATAGTCTTGATCCAGTACATAGTATGTAGTGTCCATCAGTATGATTCAGATAGTCTTGATCCAGTACATAGTATGTAGTGTCCGCCAGTATGATTCAGATAGTCTTGATGCAATACATAGTATGTAGTGTCCGTCAGTATGATTCAGATAGTCTTGATCCAGTACATAGTATGTAGTGTCCGTCAGTATGATTCAGATAGTCTTGATCCAGTACATAGTGTGTAGCGTCCGCCAGTATGATTCAGATAGTCTTGATCCAGTGCATAGTATGTAGTGTCCGTCAGTATGATTCAGATAGTCTTGATCCAGTGCATAGTATGTAGTGTCCGTCAGTATGATTCAGATAGTCTTGATCCAGTACATAGTGTATAGCGTCCGCCAGTATGATTCAGATAGTCTTGATCCAGTACATAGTATGTAGTGTCCGTCAGTATGATTCAGATAGTCTTGATCCAGTGCATAGTATGTTGTGTTCGTCAGTATGATTCAGATAGTCTTGATCCAGTACATAGTATGTAGTGTCCGCCAGTATGATTCATATAGTCTTGATCCTGTGCATAGTATGTAGCGTCCATCAGTATGATTCAGATAGTCTTGATCCAGTACAAAGTATGTAGTGCTTGTGTGGGTGTGTGTGTGGGTGTGTGCAATAAACATGATAAAAGTGAGACTTGTTTTTGAAGAAGTGTAAGCTTGTGATTAATAGACGTGTTATGTAGCTGCCGTCATCTGCTGTCAGGGCCTGTGGTGTCTATACATAATATTGCCAATCTCAATGACGTGGGTTGTTTGGACCATGAATCAATAATAAACAGGGCGACAACTGACATTATATTTTTTCAAATTTATTGTGTAAATGATTTGAAACTTTTTTTTTTAAATGTGTGTTGAGGCTACAATATTCCAAGACCCTTATGAAAGGGTTAAATATATTCCTCATATATCTTAGCACACTTGGGTTTAAAAAAAACTAGCAACAACTACACACTACACACACAGCTTTCTTTTCTTATGGTATCTGTCAATTTCAAATACATGATGTATGGGAAATAGTAAGACGAGAACATAGTTATATAGGTTTAGCTGGGATCTGATCACACCATGATAAGCAAGACTCCGTGGCGCAACGGTAGCGCGTCTGACTCCAGATCAGAAGGTTGCGTGTTCAAATCACGTCGGGGTCATAAATTTTTTTTTCAGCTACAAAATTATTTTCGAGAAAAGTAGGACGGGAGGATTTCCCAAACCATATCTTCAATATTTTGAGTCAATGAATAGTGAAGGTTTATCAATGAAAAGAAAGGAAGAAACATGGACTGAGTGCAGTCCTTTTACCTCTCCAATAACAGAAAATTGAAACGTCAATGACAGATTGTAAAAAACAGTATGCATCGGCCGGGAATCGAACCCGGGCCGCCCGCGTGGCAGGCGAGCATTCTACCACTGAACCACCGATGCTTACACTTTATATGGTCACTAATCTTAATATGGTCACTAATATTTTTCTGCTGTGTATTGTACAAACAGAACAAAAATATTTTATGAGTGCTGATGAAATCAATATTAATGAACTGTTAGTTACATCTTGGAGTAATTACTCTAAGGTTACATAATTGCAAACTCAAAACGTAGCACTTTTCAACAGTTTAAGCGCAATATGTTATTTTTCATCTCAAATAGATCAGAGAATTAGATTAGCAGGATACAAAATTAGGTAAATTCATTTGTAAATCTCTGAGCATTTAAGTTCTTTGATAACATGTAATGTCTTGTTACCATTATGCTTAAATTCAAAGTTCATATAATAATATTTTCTAAGCTTCTCCTTATAATCTTCAGGTAGATAGATCTATTTCATTGAATGATTTTTTCTAAACAGCCGCCCTTTATCTTGAATGTAAGTTGGAAATAACATATCAATCTAGTTGTGAAATGCAAAGGATGGAATCCAATGTACAAAGGTGTCCCCTGCAGTCAATCATTGTGCATGTACCATATTATATACTCTTGCGTGTCAATCTGTAATTACATCAGGGAGAAAATTGACAAAATCCATTAACAAGGCCCACCAAACCTCATTAACAAGACCCACCAAACCTCATTAACATTTTCAAGGCTTACCAAACCTACCTCATTAACAAGGCCCACCAAACCTCATTAACATTTTCAAGGCCCACCAAACCTCATTAATAAGTCCCACCAAACCTAATTAACAAGTCCCACCAAACATCATCAACAAGACCCGCCAAACCTCATTAGAAAGGCCCACCAAACCTCATTAACATTTTCAAGGCCCACCAAACCTCATTTATTAGTCCTACCAAACCTCATTAACAAGGCACTGACCCGTGTCATGGAAATCTCAGTATTCAGAAATAATTCCATTTATACTTCAATATTTCACGGATTCAAATTAAGTATGGTACAGAAAAATCTTGACAACTAAATAAGCTTGGTCAGAGGTCATCAAAAGTTTAACTGTGTATGGGGTAGTGTAATTGAACCTGGTTTGCTCCAGATATCGCTGTCAATTACCATAATTACTAAGTTGGTATGTGCCAGTTGTTGCAAGTGTGTCTCTCTGTGTCCTTAATATGTCCGTCAATATTATTCAGATAGTCTTGATCCAGTACATAGTGTGTAGTGTCCGTCAGTATGATTCAGATAGTCTTGATCCAGTTCATGGTATGTAGTGTCCTTCAGTATGATTCAGATAGTCTTGATCCAGTACATAGTGTGTAGTGTCCGCCAGTATGATTCAGATAGTCTTGATCCAGTACATAGTATGTAGTGTCCGCCAGTATGATTCAGATAGTCTTGATCCAGTTCATAGTATGTAGTGTCCGTCAGTATGATTCATATAGTCTTGACCCAGTGCATAGTATGTAGTGTCCGTCAGTATGATTCAGATAGTCTTGATCCAGTACATAGTGTGTAGTGTCCTTCAGTATGATTCAGATAGTCTTGATCCAGTACATAGTATGTAGTGTCCGCCAGTATGATTCAGATAGTCTTGATCCAGTACATAGTGTATAGTGTCCGTCAGTATGATTCAGATAGTCTTGATCTAGTGCATAGTATGTAGTGTCCGTCAGTATGATTCAGATAGTCTTGATCCAGTACATAGTGTATAGTGTCCGCCAGTATGATTCAGATAGTCTTGATCCAGTACATAGTATGTAGTGTCCGCCAGTATGATTCAGATAGTCTTGATCCAGTGCATAGTATGTAGTGTCCATCATTATGATTCAGATAGTCTTGATCCAGTACATAGTGTATAGTGTCTGCCAGTATGATTCAGATAGTCTTGATCCAGTACATAGTATGTAGTGTCCGTCAGTATGATTCAGATAGTCTTGATCCAGTGCATAGTATGTAGTGTCCGTCAGTATGATTCAGATAGTTTTGATCCAGTACATAGTGTGTAGTGTCCTTCAGTATGATTCAGATAGTCTTGATCCAGTACATAGTATGTAGTGTCCGCCAGTATGATTCAGATAGTCTTGATCCAGTACATAGTGTATAGTGTCCGTCAGTATGATTCAGATAGTCTTGATCCAGTACATAGTATGTAGTGTCCGTCAGTATGATTCAGATAGTCTTGATCCAGTACATAGTATGTAGTGTCCGTCAGTATGATTCAGATAGTCTTGATCCAGTACATAGTGTATAGTGTCCGTCAGTATGATTCAGATAGTCTTGATCTAGTGCATAGTATGTAGTGTCCGTCAGTATGATTCAGATAGTCTTGATCCAGTACATAGTGTATAGTGTCCGCCAGTATGATTCAGATAGTCTTGATCCAGTACATAGTATGTAGTGTCCGCCAGTATGATTCAGATAGTCTTGATCCAGTGCATAGTATGTAGTGTCCATCATTATGATTCAGATAGTCTTGATCCAGTGCATAGTATGTAGTGTCCATCAGTATGATTCAGATAGTCTTGATCCAGTACATAGTATGTAGTGTGTGTGTGGGTGTGTGTGTGGGTGTGTGCAATAAACATGATAAAAGTGAGACTTGTTTATGAAGAAGTGTAAGCTTGTGATTAATAGACGTGTTATGTAGCTGCTGCCATCTGCTGTCAGGGCCTGTGGTGTCTATACATAATATTGCCAATCTCAATGACGTGGGTTGTTTGGACCATGAATCAATAATAAACAGGGCGACAACTGACATTATATTTTTTCAAATTTATTGTGTAAATGATTTGAAACTTTTTTTTTTAAATGTGCATTGAGGATACAATATTCCAAGACCCTTATGAAAGGGTTTAATATATTCCGCACAATCAAAAAGCGGAATATCTTAGCACACTTGGATTTTTAAAAACTAGCAACAACTACACACATCAAAAATTAAATAATGATTGTCGTGTGTTTGCAAGATAAATGGATTATTCTTATAGATGTTTTTTCCTGATGTGACTGGGTTAGCTTACTGGTTTGTTTGATAGTAGTGATTAATGACAAATAAGCCTAATTATCCCTTTTAAATCCTTTATTAAAAACATGAAAAACAATTTCACAATAGTTCATTTCGACCACAAAATAAATTGGTAAAGGTCATACGAATATAAGTATATCTAAATATAGATACATACATTTACGTTTATATACCTTTATTGTAGTACGTCAAAAATGCCCAGGCGACTCATAACATATCTATCAATATCAATACTGAATTTAATTTCCATAGATTTGGCACAGAATTTTAAAGGCTTTAATCGTTTAACAAAAGTGCATTTACTCACAGACGAAAGAGGAATGTTTAGCGCTTCCATATAAAGAGGTAATATAATGGAATTGTCTTAAATGAACATATGTAAGTTAATGGTTGCAATTAAAATAATCCACTGAATTCTACATACCAAATAAAAGCCCAGATGAAATACCAAAATACATTCACGAATGTACATTCTCTTTTAACAAACAACCAGAAAATTGAAGATTTACCTCTTGGTTTACCATACAAACGGGGACAACTTTATGTTAAATTTGATATAATACTATATGGTTGGCATCACTGAAGCGCACTCAGAAAGAGTCCCACAGTGGGCTTTATCGACTGCCTCGTCAACGGCTAATTCTTAATAATTATCATGTTTGAACTGGATAGTTTTGGTGTTAGTTATTTCTTGGTTATAGCATACACCCCAAAATTTTAATTCCATTTTTATCATATATTCCATTGTAAATTGGTCCCTTTTTCATAATATACTACGTAGAGTATGTATAATCTGAACCTGTTTGTACCTCTATTTTTGCAAAGCATCCACCAGTATGCCATATATCCCTGCCAGCATTAATAAATCACCGCTGCACCAATTTACATGTGTTGTGTTGTGCACCGACCACTCAGCAGACCTTTTTACTTCTGAATACGTGTATATTTCATTGTCATACGTGATTATCTGCAGATTTTATTTTCTTCAAATTTTTAATCTGGGGTAATTAGATTTGCATCAAGCAGACCAGCAGTGCTTCCCTTTATAATCGGAAAAAATGTTTTGATTATCACCGTCTTTCCTTATTTTCTAAGCCCGATTTAAAATTAATTGTTCAGGCGACGATGTGACCTCAGACTTTGTAAAGATATTTCAGTAAATGCTGTATATTTGGGCCTTATTTCACCAAACTTACGTTGAACTAAGAAATAAAAAAGCAAGTCCAGAAACGTTAAATATTGAACCATTTTTGCCCCAAAAACCTCCTTACCTAATAATTTTCTGAAACCTAATGACGAGGAACACTTTACATTTTTCATGGCCTTCGTATCATGATTAAAACCAGAAAGACATTGTTATTCAAATGCGCAGTTTCATAATTTGATATATCGAGCGTTAATCACAGTCAAGTTATTTGTGTTTTCCTCTCCCGCATTTCCTGGTGATTGTACCTATACCTTGGCCAACACTGACTACATCCCCAGGTGAGATAGAGAATTTAAACCTAGGTGGAGCCTCAAATAATAACACCACAGTAGAACCAAGGTTAAAATCCCCAATGAGGCTTCCCTTTTTGGTCTTGACACCAGGCTGATTGTTCTTTCTGAAGCATTCATCATAGAAGGTCCCTGCTTCAAAGGGTCCTGCCCGATTTGTCTGCAGCTCCTGCAAATGATCGAAACAGTCTGATACAATAATGTACATAGAATCATTTTGAAAGTGAAATAAATATATTAATCTTCAATGTTAGAATACCAGCTTTTATATAAATCAGAAATTTTGAGATAATTCCCGTGCCCGAAAACCTGGCACTGGCAAAGGTTCATATGAGATGGCAATAAATAATAATATTCTGAAACCTACCTTGTCAAAGTAGACGTTAATGGAGCCAACGTTGGTAGCGCCAACTGGTGACATGGAAAAGAAGCCGTGGCTCCATTTACCAAAGTATACAGCCCTTTCATTCATATTGAAAATGCCCTGCAACCATCTTGTCACGCTGGGTCCCACACTGAATAATTCACCTAAAATCACACAATCACATTAAAATATATGGCATTTCAAAAAAGTTCAATGAATGCGGTCCGGAAAAAAGGGGGAAATCGGTCACATTCAATTTCTTGACAGATGACATTGCACGACCTTTCTTTTCTGACAGAGTAGGAAATGGCAATGTACAAGAGGGCTGGGTTTCCTAAACCAAACCATATTCATATCAATAACATACCATGATATAATCTACTAGGTCATCCGTAGTTGGCCCTAAATGGCCTTGTTGCCTTGTACCATGTTGCCAGTAAATTCGAACATTTTTTTCTCAGTTGTTTTAATTATTTGCCTCTGTCATTTATTCTGAGAAAGCCATTTATATATATGCGACACGTGGTGATCGCCATTTCGCGCCATTGTGACTTAGGACGCTTCTGTCAATCATTTGTAAGCTGGTCTCTGATTGGTCTAAATGAATGCCATTGTCTCCCACCATGATCCTGACTGCCGGATGTACGTGCGTACTTCAAAGGATTATTATTAAGATATGTTTAATATAGGATGACACTGACCTGGGAAGTGCCTCCTCCAGTGGAAAGTACAGTCTGCAGGCGAGTGAAACCTATGGTAGTCACCAGGGGCTAAATAGATGATACAGTAGTACAGTTCATTGCCAGAACTGCATTTCAACTGCTGGGCATATGCCTTGTCCGATATGGGCGATCCCGAGTCGTGTTTGTTGTTAATGACCCCTTCTGGAGGACCCAGAAAGCCCTGCATGGAGTAGGTAAGACCCTTGATTTGTTCCAGCACGCCGTCCTTGGCAACTCCGCAGTGAAGAACCTTCCCATCTGCAGGACTAGTCTGTGAACATTATTTTCATATGTTTATATACATCGCTCAGCTTTAATTGTAACAGTTATAAGTAGATAATCATGACACAAAAACTGTGTATATGTGTGTGTTTAGAGTTTTACATCACTTCCAACATTATTGCAGTCATATCATTACGAGACATAATTTTAGGAAATATAGTATTGCTTCGCTGAATTGTAAGGATCCAGATTCCTGACATGACATCCTACCCAGTCACAGATTTACATGTGCAATAGATTAACCCTGATTATATGGTGACTGTTCAGGTCCTAATTAATTAATAATTTAAGACTACTGAGGCCAATTGCTTCTATAAAAACAAATCTGGACCCTTACAATGTGTATCGTAAAAGAATGCTCAGATGAATATGAGTTTATTATTGATCATGATCAAGATAATGCTACCTACCAGGAGGGAAGCTTTGTTCACTGGTCTTACTCCAGGCTTGAGTCGTCTCTGGAAAAACTCAGACAGGTTGCGATATGTGCTGAATTGAGGTTGATCTGTCTCATCCAGGCGACATCCATAGAGCCAAGTATACATCTGATATACTACGCCACGCATATAATACGGTATCTCTTCTTGGTTTATCCATCCCCAATACCTTGACAAGGTCCTCAGTGGTATGTATCGAACCAGTGACATCTTTAATAGAACAAGTCAATGGAAATGTTACACTCATCCAAAATCAACATAATTAGATTTTATACAAGGGGTAAAAAACATCTGTAAATTGTTTTCACAAGACAAATGAAATGAAGAACAATATCAGTAGTACTGGAATTTTTACCACTACAGATCTCGTGAAGATGGTCTCGTGAAGTATGAGACCCACGATGCTGGTCAAAGATGTCATCAAAGATGAATCATAACTATACCAAGCCGCAGCAAGCAACTTGCACCTGATAAGGTCAGAGGAGTGAAATCTTCAAAAGATTACTGCATTTTTACAGTACTGGTAATCCAAATGACAGAAATAGGAGAGTATTGTCACATCTAATACTAATAGTACTTAATATATAATATTTTACATACTCTGGTATTATATTGTTTGAGAACGGTCCTGTGCTTGAGAAGGTCTTCCATCATCCAATCAGGGTACGATACACCTCCACCAGATGTCACTTCCGGTTTAGTTTCACACTCATCCAAAATATCAGTTAATTTCTCTAGAACTTCTGCTTCTACTATGCCCAACACCCCGTCCTCTTTCTCAAACTCTTCCCGTCTCCTCGACAGCCACAGTTTAGTATCGTCATCATTCATGACATCTTCTTCCTGTTCCGGACAATCTTCCCCTGCTGGGTTCTGTGGCAAGGTGGTGCTGTCATCTTGAGAGGACCAGGATTCCAAGGCAGATTTACTCTTCTTGGGGTCCTTACAGACGTCCGAGATCGCTTGTAAGTTAATGACATTTTGATTGTCTGCTTCCCAGAAGACCCTGTTGTCCTGGTCGTCACTGTCTTCCACCTGTTCCTCCCCAAGTTGATGCCAGAAACCGGCAGGTGTCAGCAGCTTGACAACAATATTCTAAAAAACAACAGTATTGTCATATTTTAATGATAACCAGGAAAAACTAATCAACTGCAATGTATTACTACAATAGGAATTGACTATTGTTGTGATGTTATTAACATTATAATAGCACAAACTTAAGGATTAAATAAAAAGGAAAATATTTTTAGTTGAGCAGATGCCTTGTGCATTTTTTCAATGGTTATTTTGGGCACACGGTATGAAAGTAGTTATTTTAGAATATCTTTCACCAGATTAACTCATTATCAACAGACATCGATAGTATCCTTGAAAATGTTGAAATGTAAAAAAGAAATTACCATTAGCCCTGAAGCTGACCAGCGAACATAGCCAAATTGTGCTTGAACAAAGGCTTGAATAATCCAGAGCCCGAGCGTGATGCCTCTGACGAGGGGACTGAGCGCCATCTGGATAGGGCCCCAGAGCTGGGCACCGGACATGTGCCAGAAGCCCACGGGAGTGACCAGCCACTTGACGAGGCGGTAGAGTAGCAGGTCCCAGCGGGCGAGTCTGACCACCCACAGCAGCCAGGTGAGGGTGTACTGCAGGGAACTAGTGAGTACAGACGTGGAGTTAGGGATGAGCCACCTGAGAGAGCGTGTAAGCAGTCTGACCAGCAGCACCGTCCCGACCACGGTCAGACCGATACAGATGACGGTGAACAACAGGAGGCGCCTCAGTGCATAATTCACAACTGACGTCACAGAAGAGAGCAACGTGTTTCTTTGCCCAGGACTGAGTATGGATTCCATGTTTGATTTTTGTGTTATGTAACATTCACTCACTGTGATATCTTTATTTTGACAGTATTTCATCTAGTATTTCAACACAATTCTAATGTAGAGTCTTTTATCCAACATTGCTCTTCACTCCTTGAAATCGTGTTCTTAACTGGTTTTGGCGTACTTCTATACTGTCGTTCCCATGATCTAAAACTCCTTCCACCTGTTACCCGGTCACCGGCTCCTGAAATATAAATATAATTTGTATATAGTACAAATGATTTGCTCTAGAAATCTCTGATGCGCTTGGAAAATTTGGCCCCTTTGAACGACGGTTTGTGGTGAGAGATTTATCTCTGAATCTTGAAATAGCTACTCTATGTGTCAAAATGTGGTGAATAACCATTGGTTGTTAGGTTGAAATTATTGCAAATATGACATTAAAAACTGTTAAATACATCAAGGTTATGACACTGAGCCCTGGAAATATGATGATGTGTGTGAACATTTAATTTGCCCGATATGGACCTGCAAACCTGCATCGGCCTACACGCCTGCACGGGCCTACATGCCTGCACGGGCCTACGTGCCTGCATTGGCCTACACGCCTGCACGGGCCTACACGCCTGCACGGGCCTACATGCCTGCATGGGCCTACACGCCTGCATTGGCCTACACGCCTGCATGAGCCTATGTGCCTGCATTGGCCTACGCGCCTGCATGGGCCTACGTGCCTGCATTGGCCTACACGCCTGCACGGGCCTATGTGCCTGCATTGACCTATGTGCCTGCATGGCCTATGTGCCTGCATGGACCTGCGTGCAGATATGGGCCTGTATGGGCCTGCATGCCTGTATATATATATATATATGAGCAGCGGTTAATATTCTCGTGTCAACTGACCATTTGAAGCCAATTCATAATTGCTCTATAGTCAAATGTGCTGATCCAGATGTGCCTAAAAACAGACCACGCTCCAATGGAATGTATATTTTATGCGACCTTTAAGTTCAAACTTTAACATCTCTGACTGTACACACATCAACACTGCTGCATTCAAATATGAGATCAATCGTCAGTGTACCAAGTTCAAGAATTGCCCTTTGTAACGGACATCACCTCACACTGACAACAAATAAAACCGATCGACCTCTTCAGATATTTCCAAAAGCCACTCGCACGTGTTGGTGATCTAGAAACAGGACAATGCTCTTGAATAATTACCTTTACAACAATATCTCTTTTTAAACAATAGACTTTTCTTAAGAACACCACATGCCCTTTGCAACATAACTTACTGCATCTCACCTACATACCATGCAGCCATGCTTGCGTTGTGGCTCTGGTCTGTTATCATATCTCCTGTGACGGATATATTACATAGTAGATATGTGGGCTGGATCAGTGTGGAACTCTTGGTATTACATAATGATTAAGGACATGGTGTGCTGTTTATATTATATTGGATAAAATAGGCCAAGTACATGATGATATTTAGCAATGGACATCCTTTTTGCCAATTCCTAAAACTTAGGAAAAGTGAAATGTTCCTTGCATAATTTATGAATATAAATATTTGTACAATTGAAGTTGAAGTATGTTGTGATAATATCCCACTGTAATAGTATGTTGTGAAGTATGTTGTGATAATATCCCACTTCATTATATGAGGGTATTGAAGTAGGATGGGCTATCTGAGATGTCCTACAACTGATTTGACAGCATTATCCTAGACCATCCGTAGCTGCCCATAAATAACCACTTTATTTGAACTTTCAATATTGCTAGTTGATTTAAACTCTCACCATTACCTTTAACACTAAATATAAAAAACTATTATTGTTATTGTTTTCTCGGTTGTTTAATGATTTAATGCTAACCTATCACGGCAGTCAAGACAATGGTGGAAGACAAAGACAATTATGTCGACCAATCAGGTGGCAGCTAACAAACGATAAACAGAAGTGTCCATAGTAACAATGGCGGGAAGTGGCGATTACCACCTGTCTATAATTCAGCATTGCGTAGATGGCTTTCTCAGAATAAATGCTAGAGACAAATCATTACACTGAGAAAAAATTGTTCAAATTAGCTGGCAACTGGATCATTTGGGGCAGCTGTGAATGGTCTAGTTTACACTAATTTACAGTTAATACCACTATTTCTAGTGTCCAGTATATTAAACCTAAGTATGAAGATACCCTAGTCTAACAACAACTTCTTGAGAATGCAAGCTGTTAATGTTGTTCAATCTTTATTTGAGTCATATTGGTACATATCTGTCTTCATACTATATCTTGATTTAAATAACAAAACTTAAACGTACCACCAGCCCATATGGACTTAGAAGTGGGTTATTCATTTTACGACTTATCAGAGTTGGCATTATGTAAGACAAAATAATTGTATGTATATAGATGATTAATATGTATAAATAATAATAATAATAATCTGTTCGCTAATCTTTTGAACATAACAATTATTGGAATATAATACCTTGCGGTAAAGTATATATGTTTCAAATGTATTTAACCATTCTGTTTATGTGTTTGGCAGACCTAAGTGTTTTCCATTTCTATTCAATATCATAATTGTCGAAATTTTCCTCTGTTGTCAATATGTTTTTGTCTCCCTTTCTGTTCTATATAAACTGCAGATAAACATAAAGTGGTCCTCATCTTCTATCTTTTTTTTATCACACATCTTCCATATGCGAGAGTTTAGATCTATATTTTTCCATTGTCCCGCCTCTATTTCAAATGGTAAAATTCCAGGTCTTAACTGAGCTAAAACTGATCTATATTTTCTATTAATGACAAGATAAACACATGGATCAATGCAATTCTAATTCTTTAAACATTCCTGTGCAGGTTCTTAATTTAGGTGAGGTAATTACACTTGAGAACCATGTAATATATATAGTCTTTTTGGTGCAATACTGTTTCGTTCTTCTCTACACGTTTGTTAGTTGATATATATCTGACATTTCATTATCGTTAAACATGCATTTAAAGTCATAAGCCCAACCATGAGTAGCTTGATTCTTGTCACATAAAAAAAATTCTTTTAGTTTATCTTGAGTCTGGCATATCTACCTTTCTTTTTGTGTCACTCATGGTAATCCACATCTTGTGAAAATCCAAATTAGGTATGAGCTACGAAAAAGAATCTTTCCAATTGCATAAATATTTCAAGTTGATTATGCCAAATAAAGAAAATGCACAACATGAAAGAAAATCGTATCAAAAAAATAAATTATACATGAATTAACAAGGTACTTTCTCCGCTTCTCCGTTATTTTGCCCTTTTGGAGATTTCGTCATAAAGCAAATGTCATTGCTAAGAAGATTATATTAAGATAGAATATATTTTTTTTAACTTTGTGGCATTAGGTAGATTGAACATAATGTACCAAGAGAAACAAGGTCAACTTTGTTGCCCTTTCCCCTCTAAAAGTAACTTTTACAAGGTTGAAACTCAAACATTTTTTTCATTCGTTTTTACATGTTTGTCCTCAACATTGACATTCTCGATATATGTTTTCCCCTCCAAGTGGTTTCACCGATATTTTTTTTTCAATTTCCCCCACCCTCTCCCTGGGTGATTAATGGTCCCTCCCTAATTACGCATGTCACCATCTGATATAATCATAATGTCTCTTTAACTCTGTGTCATCTGTAGCACCCTTTCTTGCAAAAACGTAAATTTCCGTTACTGTCCAGGTGAACATTTATTGTATTAAACTATTTGACTTGTACGAAAATTTGGGTTATTCGAATATAGTTTTGCAGTCAGAGAATTAACAAACCTCGGAAGCCTCGGAAGATACGGGTCACATATTCGGAAAGTTTTTTTTTATTTTGTTCTAAATATTTGGTTGTGTAATAATAGATTAATTTTACTGTACTGGAATGTTACCATTTCCAGTACAAATAGCTGTTACATGACAGCAATATATACTTTAAAGTACAGTAAAAATTGCTGTAAAAATACACTGTAAAAATACAGCAAAACGTGTTGATATTCTGCAGTTACTTTTTACAGTGTATAGTAAGTGACAATAATTAATATCTTAACTCCGGCAATATATTTTCGGGAAGCCATGTTCCCTTCAATTCGACATCGGATGTTGGGCTTGTCTGACAAGATATGTTTGTTCAAAATTTCTTGATCTTAGCATCTTAGCAAAGAACCTGCCCATAAAATGTTGTGATTGCCTAATGATGTCAAGTGATGTTTTCACCTTTGTTCAGACATCATGACTGGAAATGATGGCCCTATAATTAAGCTCTGGAACGAGTAATCGCTGCAGGTCGATTTCAATCAATTTAATGGTGTTCTGGAAACTGATGCATGTACATGTATATTGAGAAAGATACATTTCTCTAATCCACTCGGTCGATGGATTTAGGAATAATCTATTGGCTGATACTGAGAAGCCCAAAGGCTGACTCTTAGTCAAACAAACTTTCAACATAATTATATTTTAAAATACCCAGCTTTACTAGGCCTGTTCTCTCTTCTCTTCAATGCGTGTGTTATTATAGACCTACTGAACCCGATGCAAAGGAGAGTAAATTTAAATGTGACCTGTTCATTTATCTTCGAACATATTACAGAATATAACTATTTTTTACAGTACAGTACAATTATCAAATCTAAGCAATTACTCACATTTTCGATTTCTTTCATTGTGCTCATACATCTCATACATACATCTCTCACAAGTATGTGCTGTGCGATATATTTGCTAAAACTTATTTCAGAAAGTTATGTCCAGAATGAGTGACGTCATAGAAGTCTGAAATCCCATGACGTCATATTTTCATTGATAATTTGAGTAAAAACTCCCATGACGTCATATGGTGATGCTTCAATGGTGTAGTGTTCTCCAATCACCCATCGGCAAAGCCCAGATAGGTGATCTGGAGAGGTCTGAGATTTTTGCTTTTTGGTCATAATCTCGTTCAGATGTGATTTTTTAAATACCCAACTGTTTAAGTGATAATTCATATTTTATGTATGATTATGTCTAAAATCTCACAAAAAAGCTTGATTATTTTTTGGATAACATTAAATAAAGAAAATATAAATACTTGATAATAATCGCCAGCTGCAAAAATTGAATCAAACCCGTTTTAACGGCAGTTGAAACGGGTTCAATTTTGACGTTTAAACGGGTTTACCAAAGTTTTTGCAGCTGGCGAGTTTTTACTTCACTAGAGCTCAATCACCTCCACCAAACTTTTCTTTGGTTGGAGTTGGTAGAGACCATGGACGTTCGACAAACCCCTCCAGATCACCTATCTGGGCTTTGCCGATGGGTGATTGGAGAACACTATCAATGGTGGATAATAAGGGCTCACAATGAAAAATGACTTTTTATTTGGCAACATCCATTTTAACGTGAGAGGGAATTTCTGCATGTAAATCCTTTCACTTCAGCCTTGTCAAGGTTTTCAAAGTGACATACAATATATAAACCTTCGTAAAAATCTTTGTTGGCAATGTTAGGGGCCATCCATTTGATTTTTGTGGGGTGGGGTGGGACAGCAGTACTGGATGAATAAATTTTTTTTCTTTGGTAGGGTGGATGAATAATTTTTTTTTCTGGTGTCGGGTGGGTGAATAAATTTTTTTTCTGGTGTGGGGTGGGTGAATAAATTTTTTTTCTTGTTAGGGGCGATCCATTTGATTTTTGTGGGGTGGGGTGGGACAGCAGTACTGGATGAATATTTTTTTTTTCTTTGGTAGGGTGGATGAATAATTTTTTTTTCTGGTGTGGGGTGGGTGAATAAATTTTTTTTCTGGGATGGGGTGGGTGAATAAATTTTTTTTCCAAAATCTCCCACCCCACCCCACAAAAATCAAATGGATCGCCCCTTATCTAACTTCGAGTTTGTTGGTCTCAAAAGAGGCCAACCTTGAGTAGACCATACTCTCCTTTGCATTGGGCTCAGTATATACAGTGACCGGCAACTGTCCGAAACCGGCAGATCTAACTCGGACATTTTTAACTCGGTCAAATATCGAGTAAAACTGTGCTGTACTAATTGCAATTGAGCTGAATATTGTGCCTCACACGTCATCTTGTAATTCCTATTCCTTTCAAAACGTTAAAAGTGTTTATTTGTTTTCACGGCACGAATGATTGAGTCACTGTCAAATGACGTCAGAAGTGGTGAGGTGACCAAGATTACCGTATAACTCAATGGAAACTCGGACAGTTTGCCGGTTTGCTGAATGCATGAATATCCTCCTAATTCTGTAAATATTGAACGGGTATCATGTTTACTCTACACGAATTTAAGACTGGCGATCTTCTATTGACGTGAGCAGTTTTTATCCGGTTATGAAAGGTTTTGTGAAAATCGGGAGTGAAAAACATGAAAGTGTCCGGATTTGGCTGCCGGTCACTGTAACACCTGTATTGAAGAGGCCTAGTAAAGCTGGGTAAGTAGACCGATGCTGACAATTAAAATCGCCTGCTTGTGTAGATGTTTCTTTGCGTGATATGGGTTGCACTCTATCAGGCTTCACGTTGTTCTGCTCAGGAGAGGCAATGTAAAACCTGAGATCTTTCAGTTTTGAAACTGTCTTCAGTTATTATAATTGGTGAGGTATATGACTACACCCTCTGCATTACATTGGTAGCTCTCACTATTTCTGCCGTCATTGTCCCGTGTTGACATGGTTAGAAATCTGGAAAGCCATGTCCAATTGACCAGCTTTGGGTCAGACATTTATTGTTTCGCCAATGAGTTCACAGCCAGGTTTCTACGAATAGTCATGACTTGCGGCCGATCCTGTGCGCATCTTTTTACCAATGGTGGGAATGGCAAATAAGATAGAGAATACCTGATTGGGGGTTAATGACTTCATTTCATCTGTGCTGTTTTCACATTTAAACCTGGAGCTACTAAGGATAAAGTTTAAATCATAAGCATGATGAGCGTGGGCGTTTGTCTGAATATTGATGACGACCAGAATCGCTTTTGACAAACATATGTTGCCAAGTGCTCACCCATCCGCCAAGGTTCAGATAGGAGTGCAGGTTCAGATTCTGTTTACGCGAGCAGTATGGTTGGCTTTTTTAATTGTTTGGGAGACCGACTTCGCTCACAGATTGCTGAGTAAATGATCTGCGCTGATACACGCATGATAAGTGGAAGAACGGGAGGTTGCTGGTTTAATTCCCACTGCATTACTTTCACGCTAGTTGATTGACTCTGAAGTTGACCTTGTATGATATGGTTATCGTTGCTGTACGGGACGTAAAAAACACCATTCAAGAATTTATTGATTGGGTTGCGTTTCCACATTGAAAATAAAAGTATTATGAATATGATAATATATATGAAGTGATCCCCTAATTTGGTAAATAAAACCTATAAGTATAATGGATACTTTTGATGCCGTAAGATCGTACGATGTGTGTGTGTGTATGTGGTACAGCTTACACGTAGACTTAGACATATTGGCAGTGAAATGTACTGTTTCCACTAATTATTGAGGTATAAATTTTATTTCTGTTCTCCAAGTGCAGTCAATTCTAAAACATTTTAAAAACGCCTATGTTAATGTCCTCCATAGCATATATCCCATTCCCTATGATAAAGAATTTAGTAAAAACAGCATTCATTCCTCTAAAACGTTAGGAAGTTCTGTCAACTTCACGCAACGTTCACATTAAGTTCAAACTATCGATATATTCATTGGTAGGCCTAAATTACATTAGACATCATTATTTTCATTCCTAAAAATCCCCTCTTATGATTTTGATTACAAATCTGCGAATGCGTCCATTTCATTGGCATAATGTGTCATGTATATGCAATAATGCAAAATATATTCCTTAGTAACTCTGGTCGTTAATATAAACAAAACAAATGAATAACTTTAAAAGCACATATTCCAATAATAATAATAATAATAATAATAATAATAATAATAATAATAATAATAATAATAATAATAATAATAATAATAATAATAATAATAATAATAATAATAATAATAATAATAATAATAATAATAATAATAATAATAATAATAATAATAATAATAATAATAATAATAATAATAAAATTTGTATCGCGCTGATACCAGACAAGGTCTGTTCATAGCGCTGTTATTACCTTTCTGAAATTACCTTTCAGTGTCTCGGTGTTCTCGATGATAAAATGTCTCACACCTTTATGACTTCAGTGTATTTTTTTCTCTTTGTTTTTGTTATCCCCAAAATTAGAGCATAATTCCTTTAACGTTATATAATGAGGATGAACAGGTATTTACAGTTGCGGCTTACTTATTTTGAACTGTTTGGGAGGAATGTTCATTTCAAGGCTCAAAAACACCTGCCGCTGGTTGCAATAAGGCGCCTTACTGTCACATATGTCGACTTTAAGCTTCATACTTGGCCGAGAAGAGGGGCGGCGTGAAATAAAAATGAAAATAAAAAAAATAAGCATTGGCGTCACAAGAATGACGACCTAACCATACCTTGTGTCTCCTTTTGTTGGCATCAGTAGTCTGTGCCATTTCCTATATTTTCAATAACGAACTGTTTCAAGCTATACCTAAAGTTATAGTCCTGTTTTCCAGTAAAATATGACAGCCCTTCCTGATTAGTCGAAGTGAAGCCATTCAAGCACTTTTTAAATTATAGATACCTTGTGACGAATGTCACAATCGGTACTGTAATTATCTTATTAAATAAGTGGATTCGTCCAGTCTTTGCTCTGGAAACGAAGAGCTTATTCGTCTTTCATAAAATCATTTAAGGCAAGTGACTCCAAACAAATTACGACACCAACCCAATATCATAAAATCCACATGATTAAGATTAATCAAGAATAAAGCTGATTACAATTTTTGTTACTTTATGAATTACCTTTACGTGAAGTCATATTCTGACAAATATGCCAAGCATCCTCGAATTGCACGCGACAGTCTTACAGGGGTGGGATAATCAAGATAGAAAATAGCTTCTGTTTTGTTTTATTTTCAATGTAAGGTTTTACAAAGAATTGCCTAAGAAAACACCAAGGTTTTTATGTTTTCGAACTCTCTTCAAAATAAGATATGTATACATCAAAATATGTAACACCTGATAATATTGCCACTAGATTTTAGTGCCAGGAGCAATTATATAACTGCTACTTATAATTGGCTGGAGCGATATCAATACTTTAACTTTTTTGTACTAAGAGCAATAATATTACATCTAGATATATGTAGCTGGAGCAATAATCATGATCTGCCAATAACAATAATATTACTGACAGCAATAACGGTATCTGTGCGCCTGGATCTAATATAGTTCCAGGACCTTTTTCCTACAGCAATAACGGTATCTTTGCGCCTGGATCTAATATAGTTCCAGAACCTTTTTCCTACAGCAATAACGGTATCTTTGCGCCTGGATCTAATATAGTTCCAGAACCTTTTTCCTATTGATGGTCTACTGAATTCAATGTCAAGTAAATCGAGTAGTCCAAGGACATATTCATTGTGGGATTCTCGACTTATGTTTTATGTGTTTCCTAGTGTTTCTGAATTTTCTACGGTCAGAATCCTGTGTGCTGGGAGCAATTATATTGCTGCTAGTAGCGTGTTGGGAGCAATTATATTGCTGCCAGTAATGCGTCGGGAGCAATTATATTGCTGCTAGTAGCATTTTGGGAGCAACTAAATTGCTGCTAGTTGTGTGCTGGGAGCAATTCCATTGCTGCTAGTAGCATGTTGGGAGCAACTAAATTGCTGCTTGTTGTGTGCTGGGAGCAATTCTATTGCTGCTAGTAGCATGTTGGGAGCAACTAAATTGCTGCTTGTTGTGTGCTGGGAGAAACAGTATTGCTGCTATTTATGAATTGGAAGCCTTATATTGTTGCTGGTTACATGTACAGGGAGTCATGATAAAAACAATGCTACTAATTATTAATGCTGGAACAACAATAGTGTTTGTTAGTAGTTGTCTGTATTGGGAATAACCATTACTGATGTACGGAAATTCCTAACTGTGAGGGAACAAGGATCAATCTGATATAGCTTAACTGTTAGGGAGCAATGATAATATGGTTATACTGAGATAGGAAGAAAGCAATGATAGTATGGTTATACTAAGTTGTGAGTGGAGCAATGATAGTGTGGTTAAACTACAAGCTGTAAAGGGAGCAATGGTAGTATGGTTATACTAAGCTGTAAAGGGAGCAATGATAGTATGGTTATACTAAGCTGTAAAGGGAGCAATGATAGTATGGTTAAACAAAGTTGTGAAGGCAGCAATAATAGTATGGTGAAACTAAGATGTGAGTAATGGTAGTATGGTTATACTAAGCTGTGAAGGGAGCGATGATAGTATGGTTAAACTAAGCTGTGACGGGAGCAATGATAGTATGGATAAACTAAGCTGTGACGGGAGCAATGATAGTATTGCTATACTGAGCTGTGAATACTGAGCTGCAACGGTAGTATGGTTATACTAAGCTGTGACAAAAGCAAAGATAGTATGGTTATACTAAGCTATAAAGGGAGCAATGATAGCATTGTTATACTATGCTATAAAGGGAGCAATGATAGCATTGTTATACTAAGCTATAAAGGGAGCAATGATAGTATGGTTATACTAAGTTCTGACGGGAGAAATGGTAGTATGGTTATACTAAGCTGTGACAAAAGCAATGATACAGTGATGCTGTGAGCGGAGCAATGATAGTACGGTTAAACTAATTTATAAAGGGAGCAATCATGATAGTATGGTTAAACTAAGCTATAAAGGGAGCAATGATAGTATGGTTAAACTAAGCTGTGACGGGAGCAATAATAGTATGGTTCAGCTAACATGACTAAGCTGTGACGGGAGCAATGATCATGATGATCGCAAAGATATGCTACACTGTGAGGGGAGCAATGAAAGTATGGTTATACTTAGTTGTAATGGGAGCAATGGAAGTAAGGTTATACAAAGCTGTGTGGAGGTGATATGGGAAGTACGGTGATACTGAGCTGTGGAAGTGAGCAATGATGTGTGATGTACGGTAATCATGGTAATATTTCTGAAGAGAGCAATAATGAATGATGTATCTTAAGACGTACTTCAATACGTATGTGTCTAATACACACTTGGGACTGATATTGAATGTTTAAGCCGCGTAGAGTGCATAGAAATGAACGTAACTCCTTCAAAATGTCATGTTGTTTACAGTCAGCACGATCTTCCGTACCGTGTCGTCCACCATTTCTCTCTCATCCTCGTTCACTCCCATTCATTGCTGCCGGCCCAGCTGAGTGACAGCTCGCCTTAATCACTGTGTGTTCGCTTTGTCATTGTCTATATTTATTAACGCATGTATAAATGCACATTTACATACATATTACCGAATATTCTTACCTATTTAGCTCAAAGATGGTGTTCGGCCTGTGCGGAGATCGGTCCGGCTGCGCTGAGATGAGCCAGCCTCACTGCATAAATCAATACAGAGGCATGGTATTAAAAGTGGCGTGATGCTACTGGAGCGACCTCTATCGACCACACCAACGTTATTGCTGTGATGATAAGCAAGTGCAACCTAGCGTGGCTGCCTTGGATTCAGATATTTGTGAACAGAAGTTTGTGTTCGGAACTTAACCTTGGATTGGATGGAAATTTCCATTACATGGTTGAAAGAAACTAGGCCTTGAGGGTCATCAACATGGATAAAAAACCGAGAAAAAATAATGAATGTCATATCAAACTTCAACTTTTGTTCGTTAAACCGCCATGGAAAAATCTTTTCTCTCAGTGAAATCAATTTATATTATTGTGAATGTACTTAAAACATATATAGCTAAATATCATTTACTCTCATGCATTCAAATATTGGCATTGAACATTTGTGAAATATATACAAACTAAATAATAATAAATATTGATATAAATATAATGACATTGCTCCAATTTAATAATGGGGAGAGCAAAACAGCAACAATGGCACCCCAAAAGATGTTAGAAAGCAGCAAATGTTTGGTGAAGAAAGCCATATCGGAGGCAAGTCATCACCAGAAATGAAAGACATCGAACATCATGAAATGGGTAGTACAAAACTTCCTATTGCCATGATTACAGTGGCTACATGGTGTCACTTTCACCCAGCATAATAGGTGCCAAAAACAGAAAACTCCAATTTATATACATCTTTATGAATTTATATATATTTTTGTAAATTTATATATATTTTTGTAAATTTATATACATTTTTATCAAATTTATATAATTTTAACACCTTCCTCTTATTGAAGACAAAAATTAAATTTATCAAAATCTACAGAAAGAAATCAGGCTTGCATTGAGGTAATCAATTTGTGTCTATATTTAATACATTAATATTTCATTTTTGTTTTGTTTATTGTAATTTTTGTTTTGTTTGTTATTTTTTTCCCATCTGTGTTACATGTGGAGCACCACTTTTTCTTGTCTATTGCAAATTTAGCACATTTTCACATACTTTGACAGCTTATTATCATTTTTCTATGTACCGTTATGATAAGAGCACCTCATTGGGATTATATTCAGAAAATACACTTATATTTTATATGTATGAAGCTTTAAAAGATTGCATTAGATCAATTTAAAGTCCGTCAATTTTCATCTTCCGTACACCTACCACATTCAAGTTATTTCTAACCAAATTTAGCTTGTTAATAAATCTTAGGATTGACAGACTTTATTTTCATTTTAATTTCATTATTCAATGTTTTTCTAGGCAGTATAATATGTACTTTCATAAATGAACCACCAATAGGTCGCTGTTATTGATATTGTTTCAAAATGGCTCAGCATATCAAACTTTCCTCTAATTTCCCTTAGAGTTTAGTCCAAAATTACAAATTGCTCTAATATTGTGAATTTTGAACGGATTTTGATGAATAAAGACACTATGAGCTCGGTTTTGAAAGATATATAATTGAATATTGAAATTTATAGATATATAATTGAATATTGAAATTTATAGTTAAAATCCACGGAAATTTCATTTTCAAAGTCATTCAAAGGTCACTGGCAATATTTTAGAAAAAAACGATAGGCCCCAAAAGTCTGCATTTAGTCATGCATTATTTGTGGGTGTGCCCCACACAGTAAAAGCGTTATATGCCTATGTCTCACTGCCCGAAAAATAAGATTTACAAAAATAAATTGTATTGTTTTTCCATTGTAAAGACCAATGAAGATCTTTCAGCTAATAAACAATTTTGTAAATACCATTTACTTATTTACAATGCTTAAATATGTTGTATTTTACCAAATATATCAAATTGCATATATCAGTTCATAAACAATGTTGTAAAGATTGTTGAATGTCTTTACAATATTGTATTTATGTTGTTAATATCAGTATACATTCATATCACCTTTAATCAATAGCTCTTGGAATTGCATATATCCACATATGCATACAACATTGGAAAATGTGCATTTGAGGACTTTATTTGAGGACTTAAAAATTGATAAATTACTACATCAGGATATTATATATTGCATTGTAAGTGACAAGATATCTCTATTTGCATGTTCCTCAGGTTGTTCAGATACTGGTAGGGCTTTTCAAAGTGAAAATATGTTCACTACAAGCCAAGATATTAGCTTGGATGGGAAGTGACAAGAATGGTATAAAACATTAAAATCGCGCCTGCCGTTTTTTACACCTTTATGGTACTATTTATCATACAGATCTCTTAGATGTCTCTATTTTCATGATCCTGAGGTTGTTTAGATACTGTTAGGACTTTTCAGAGTGAAAATATGTTCACTACAAGCCAAGATATTAGCAAATCTTGGATGGGAAGTGACAAGAAAGGTATAAAACATTAAAATCGCGCCGGCCGTTTTTTTACATCTTTATGGTACTATTTAACATTCAGATCTCTTAGATATCTATATTTCCATGATCCTGAGGTTGTTTAGATACTGTTAGGACTTTTCAGAGTGAAAATATGTTCACTACAAGCCAAGATATTAGCAAATCTTGGATGGGAAGTGACAAGAAATGTATAAAACATTAAAATCTCGCCTGCCGTTTTTTACACCTTTATGGTACTATTCAATATTCAGATCTCTTAGATATCTCTATTTCCATGATCTTGGGGTTGTCTAGATACTGTTAGGACTTTTCAGAGTGAAAATATGTTCACTGCAAACTAAGATATAAGCAAATCTTGGATTGTAAGTGACAAGAGAGGGTATAAAATGTCAAAAAATTGTGTAAATTGCGCCTGCCGTTTTTTATACTTTTATGGCACTATTCAATACTCAGATCTCTTAGATATCTCTATTCCCATGATCCTGAGGTTGTTTAGATAATGTTAGGACTTTTCAGAGTGAAAATATGTTCACTACAAGCCAAGATATTAGCAAATCTTGGATGGGAAGTGACAAGAAATGTATAAAACATTAAAATCTCGCCGGCCGTTTTTTACACGTTTATGGTACTATTAAACATTCAGATCTCTTAGATATCTATATTTCCATGATCCTGAGGTTGTTAAGATACTGTTAGGACTTTTCAGAGTGAAAATATGTTCACTACAAGCCAAAATATTAGCAAATCTTGGATTTGAAGTGCCAAGAAAGATATAAAACATTAAAATATCGCCGGCCGTTTTTTACACCTTTATGGTACTACTAAACATTCAGATCTCTTAGATATCTATATTTCCATGATCCTGAGGTTGTTTAGATACTGATAGGACTTTTCAGAGTGAAAATATGTTCACTACAAGCCAAGATATTAGCAAATCTTGGATGGGAAGTGACAAGAAATGTATAAAACATTAAAATCTCGCCGGCCATTTTTTACACCTTTATGGTACTATTCAACATTCAGATCTCTTAGATATCTATATTTCCATGATCCTGAGGTTGTTTAGATACTGATAGGACTTTTCAGAGTGAAAATATGTTCACTACAAGCCAAAATATTAGCAAATCTTGGATTTGAAGTGCCAAGAAAGATATAAAACATTAAAATATCGCCGGCCGTTTTTTACACCTTTATGGTACTACTAAACATTCAGATCTCTTAGATATCTATATTTCCATGATCCTGAGGTTGTTTAGATACTGATAGGACTTTTCAGAGTGAAAATATGTTCACTACAAGCCAAGATATTAGCAAATCTTGGATGGGAAGTGACAAGAAATGTATAAAACATTAAAATCTCGCCGGCCATTTTTTACACCTTTATGGTACTATTCAACATTCAGATCTCTTAGATATCTATATTTCCATGATCCTGAGGTTGTTTAGATACTGATAGGACTTTTCAGAGTGAAAATATGTTCACTACAAGACAAGATATTAGCAAATCTTGGATGGGAAGTGACAAGAAATGTATAAAACATTAAAATCGCGCCTGCCGTTTTTTACACCTTTATGGTACTATTCAATATTCAGATCTCTTAGATATCTCTATTTCCATGATCTTGGGGTTGTCTAGATACTGTTAGGACTTTTCAGAGTGAAAATATGTTGACTGCAAACTAAGATATAAGCAAATCTTGGATTGTAAGTGACAAGAGAGGGTATAAAATGTCAAAAAATTGTGTAAATTGCGCCTGCCGTTTTTTATACTTTTATGGCACTATTCAATACTCAGATCTCTTAGATATCTCTATTCCCATTATCCTGAGGTTGTTTAGATAATGTTAGGACTTTTCAGAGTGAAAATATGTTCACTACAAGCCAAGATATTAGCAAATCATGGATGGGAAGTGACAAGAAATGTATAAAACATTAAAATCGCGCCTGCCGTTTTTTACACGTTTATGGTACTATTTATCATACAGATATCTTAGATATCTCTATTTCCATGATCCTGAGGTTGTTTAGATACTGTTAGGACTTTTCAGAGTGAAAATATGTTCACTACAAGACAAGATATTAGCAAATCTTGGATGGGAAGTGACAAGAAATGTATAAAACATTAAAATCGCGCCTGCCGTTTTTGACACCTTTATGGTACTATTCAATACTCAGATCTCTTAGATATCTCTATTTCCATGATCCTGAGGTTGTTTAGATACTGTTAGGACTTTTCAGAGTGAAAATATGTTCACTACAAGCCAAGATATTAGCAAATCTTGGATGGGAAGTGACAAGAATGGTATAAAACATTAAAATCGCGCCTGCCGTTTTTTACACCTTTATGGTACTATTTATCATACAGATCTCTTAGATATCTCTATTTCCATGATCCTGAGGTTGTTTAGATACCGTTTGGTCTTTCCAGAGTGAAAATATGTTCACTACAAGCCAAGATATTAGCAAATATTGGATGGGAAGTGACAAGAAATGTATAAAACATTAAAATCGCGCCTGCCGTTTTTTACACCTTTATGGTACTATTCAACATTCAGATCTCTTAGATATCTATATTTCCATAATTCTGAGGTTGTCTAGATACTGTTAGGACTTTTCAGAGTGAAAATATGTTGACTGCAAACTAAGATATAAGCAAATCTTGGATTGTAAGTGACAAGAGAGGGTATAAAATGTCAAAAAATTGTGTAAATTGCGCCTGCCGTTTTTTTATACTTTTATGGTACTATTAAACATTCAGATCTCTTAGATATCTATATTTCAATGATCCTGAGGTTGTTTAGATACTGTTAGGACTTTTCAGAGTGAAAATATGTTCACTACAAGCCAAAATATTAGCAAATCTTGGATTTGAAGTGCCAAGAAAGATATAAAACATTAAAATCTCGCCGGCCGTTTTTTACACCTTTATGGTACTATTCAACATTCAGATCTCTTAGATATCTATATTTCCATGATCCTGAGGTTGTTTAGATACTGATAGGACTTTTCAGAGTGAAAATATGTTCACTACAAGACAAGATATTAGCAAATCTTGGATGGGAAGTGACAAGAAATGTATAAAACATTAAAATCGCGCCTGCCGTTTTTAACACCTTTATGGTACTATTCAATATTCAGATCTCTTAGATATCTCTATTTCCATGATCTTGGGGTTGTCTAGATACTGTTAGGACTTTTCAGAGTGAAAATATGTTGACTGCAAACTAAGATATAAGCAAATCTTGGATTGTAAGTGACAAGAGAGGGTATAAAATGTCAAAAAATTGTGTAAATTGCGCCTGCCGTTTTTTATACTTTTATGGTACTATTCAACATTCAGATCTCTTAGATATCTATATTTCCATGATCCTTAGGTTGTTTAGATACTGTTAGGACTTTTCAGAGTGAAAATATGTTCAATACAAGCCAAGATATTAGCAAATCTTGGATGGGAAGTGACAAGAATGGCATAAAACATTAAAATTGTGCCTGCCGTTTTTTACACCTTTATGGTACTATTTATCATAAAGATCTCTTAGATATCTCTATTTTCATGATCCTGAGGTCGTTTAGATACTATTAGGACTTTTCAGAGTGAAAATATGTTCACTACAAGCCAAGATATCAGCCAATGTTGGTTTGTAAGTTACATTGGGGAAGAGATCCATTTCTTGACAATTCTTGACAAATTCTGGTTGACATTTTTATTTGCTGAGTTATAAATTAGATACTGATAGAAATTCAGTTGGTGTTTGGTTTTACACTGCAGACAGCATGTGAGACATGAACACATTATCCTTGTCAATAGTTTTCCCTTTTTTCCCACTCTTGCAAATGTCCAGATGTTTTGGGGTTAATCAGTCTGGGTCATCCGGTCATATAATTTATCTTCTTTCATCTGGGACAAGGGGCATTCATTCACCCCCTCATTACATCAATGGTGACCTAAAAATCTTGTTTAACTTCCTGGAAAATTACCATTTGGCAGAAAACACTCACACAGCAGATGAGCAGGCAGGACTAGGATACTTGTGTGCCTCACAAAACATTATTTTAACAGACTTGTAACACATTGAATGTTCATTTCCATACAGGAGCAGTGACAGGCTGAAACCTCCACATGCCATTTACATATCATAATTCATTTAACAGTATGAATTTAGACGGTAAAAGAAGAAATATTGTTTTGCAGGGCATTTTATTCCAGAAAACACTACCTCCAAGGATATACTTTTTACTGTAACAATATAATTTGATTTTACTCTGTTTCAGGACTGCATATCTCCAGGCAAGTTCAATGAGCTTTTATGAGTTTATGCACTGTTTTGACAAGGGAGCTGATTGAAAAGATCAAACCATCAAGGTCAAATATAATATATAACATACATTGTCTTTTGTTTTGTTTCAGAGGTGCTAGTTTTCAGACAGGGTCAATGACAAGTCCACATACTGTTGTCACAAGGGCCTTGATTTGAATGGTTATTCAATGACAACCATACATTACACAACCTTTCCTTTTGTTTTGTTTCATATCTACTTATTTTGATGCAAGGTCATTGACAAGAAACATACTTTGATGTACAGTTTGTTTTGTTTCAGGATTGCTGGTTTCAAATAAAGGTCAATGACCTTCCAACAGTTTATGCAATGTTCGTACAAGGACTCAGTTAAAAGGTTCACATATATCAAGGATTGATATACATTGCATTTTGTCTTCTTCCAGGACTGCTTGTTTTGATGCAAGGTCAATGACCTTTTTCTGTTTTGTGCACTTCTATCATGGGCCTTAATCGAGAAAGTCACAAATTATTCAATATCTTATAAACTGTCATTTTGTTTCACCTTTTTTATTTTATTTTTTTTGACATGAAAGGTCAATGACCTATCACTATTCTTTGCACTAACAAAGACCTTGATTGACAAGGTCTTATAAAATTCAATGATGCCAACTACTGAAAAAGGTCCTTGATTGAAAAGATGACACACAATTCAATATTATGATGTGCCTTGTCCTGTTTCACTATTGATTATTCCCATGTTAGGGCATTGACCTTTTCTATGTTCATAAACTTTTGCTGTTTGTGCATTATTATAATAAGGGCCCTGGTTGAAAAGGTCACAACCTATCCAAGGATAAATATCTTGATTTTAATTATGTTTCAGGGCTGCTTATTTTCAGGCAAGGTCATTGACCTTTTACAAGTAATGATACAGCTCTAACAAGGGACTTGATTGAGAAGGTCACATATAGTTTCAGGATATTTATGTTTTGTAGTTAGGCTCCTTGTTTCCTTTCAAGGACAATGAATCTGTATTTTAGAAAACTTTTGTGCAGAAATGGTCAATGACCTTTTGCCATTTTTGGAAATGTCTTTCAAATGTGTATGTTATTCTTATTTCTATAAATTATTTTCATTTCAGACAGATTGTTTCAGCAATTTTATTTCAATGACCTTTTTAATTGTTATTTTCCTAACAATGGCCATCAGTGCAAAAATCCAAATGCCCTTTATTATCAATTATCCAAATGCCCTGAGGTATAACCTTCAAATAAAGATCTCTCTTGTAAATATGCTGTCTTTATATATAAGCATCTTAGCTAAATATTGTAAATGTCAAAATAATACATTTAAGCATATTTTGTGTCCAAGTAAAGATCATATTTGACAAGCTTTTCACATGCATCTTGTTCATCTTTACATGCATATAGTATCTTGTATTTGTCTTGTTTATTTGAAATTTAATATCTTTTCTGATTTTATAAAGATCAAGTAAAGATCATATTTGACAAGCTTTTCACATGCATCTTGTTCATCTTTACAAGCATATAGTATCTTGTATTTGTCTTGTTTATTTGAAATTTAACATCTTTTCTGATTTTATAAAGGCTTGCAAATTCCGGTCTTTACTGTCTTTGATGCATACATTAAAGGTCTTGTAAATTGCCAATTTACAGTTTGTAAATATGTCTGAAAAGTCATGTTAATTTCAAATTTACTTCAACAATATATACATATTGGCCTCTTGTAAATCTAATTTTTCACGCAGTGTCTATCATTTCTACTGATGTTTTCTTTCTGATGCGGCAGGTTAACAAGATATTGCAGAAGTGGAAATGCCTGAAAAGTCCGTGAACAGTGTAAAGAAGGCAAAAGCTGCAGGGATCAGCCAGAAAGGCAAGATGTTTGTGACCTTCTTTATAAAGAGAGACTTGGGTAGTAACAAGAGGCCTCAGAGAGAGTTTAAAGGTCATGGTGACATTAGGATGGAATTTGAGATTTTCCCATTCAGATACAGTATTTCTTCAAACTACCTTCTGCACCTGGGATTAAATATGATGACGTTATTGATTGTTTGGGCTCAGAGACTTGGCAAAATAGCCCACAGTTTCCAGCTCATTGGTGAATTACCAGAAAACGTAGAGGATGTGGAGGGTGTCTGGCTGAAATCGTGAATGAGATCTGGGGAAGGGGAAAGCATATGAATAGAATGGAGGGACAATCTGAGAGATATCCAAGACCAGATATTGGCAATTTGTTTACAGGGGATCTCAATGAATAGATTCTTAGTAGTGTTCAGAGAACAGTTCGATCCAGAGATATGCAACATCACTAGAAATGGCAGACATAGGGATATACCTTTTTTACTCCTCAATATACATCTACAAATGATATGTGATCGAATGTCAACCTTCTTAGGCTATTTTGATCAAATATTGCCAGTGACCTTGAAGTGACCTTTCAATGACCTTGAAAATAGAAAGCCTATTTCCACGAAATTATCTACATGTTTTATTATCCTATCATCTATATCTTTCGAATATGAGCTCGTAGAGTCCTTATTCATCAAAATCTGTTCATAATTAACAATTTGAGAGCAATTTATAGTTTTGTGATCAATCTATAAGGGAAAACATAGGAAAATACTATAATACTAAGTTTTTTTTAAATAATATAAAAATGCCAGCTTATTGGGGGTTAGTTTATGAAAATCAAAAGAATACTGCAGAGAAAAACACATTAATACTAAAAAGAAATTGAAAAAAAAGTCCGTCAATTTCAAGATTTATTATGAAGCTAAAATGATTAAAAATAGATTTGACCTCACATTTATTTTTGAGGTATTAGATCAATTAAATATTAATCTAATTTCAGAAAATAATCAGCAATAAGTTGCTCTTATCATAATAATACCTAAAAAAGAAGAAATATTCCCCGAAAAATATGAGAAAATTAGTATGAATAATAATAATAATAATAATAAAATTTGTATAGCGCTGATACCAGACAAGTCTGTTCATAGCGCTGTGATCAGGACGTGCATCCTGAAGAAATGAGTTTTCAGTCTATTCTTAAATGAGGAGACTGAAGTACTTGTCCTAATTTCAGTAGGCAAGGAATTCCAAAGTCTAGGGCCGACAGATGAAAAGGCCCTGTCACCCACTGTCCTTAGCCTGGTATTAGGTACTTGTAGATGGGTGCCATCGTTGGATCTTAGACAGCGTTCCCCTTGTTTGATTAGGAGTAGATCACGTAAGTAAGGCGGAGCTTTACCATTTAGATCCTTCAGGTTAAGAGAAGGATTTTAAAATCTATTCTCGCATGAACAGAGAGCCAGTGCAGTTTCTGTAGTTTTCCTGAAATGTGATCGAATTTCCTAATTTTTCCTACAACACGTGCTGCAGAGTTTTGGAGGTATTGCAGCTTTCTGATGTCAGTTTTAGGAAGACTAGCCAGCAGGCCATTACCATAATCCAAAGTAGATGTAACAAAAGCATGGGTAAGTATTACAACGGTCTTTACGTAGAAGACAATGTCTGATGGCCGCCAAGTTCCTAATGTGGTAATAGCCCTTCTGGCACATTTTTCTGATCTGGGCCTTCATGTCCATGTTGGAGTCGAATGTGATGCCAAGGTCCACCACTGACTCACCAGGAGCAATATCAGAGCTACCCACTCTGATTGTGTCTGGGATACTACTGCTGGCGGCAGTACTGTACCTGTCAGTACATATGAGCATCTCTGTCTTTCCATCATTTATCTTCATCTTATTTGATATAAGGAAGTTTCTGACCTCACAGACACACTCCTAAAGTTTGTGTCTGCTTATATCAGCTTGATGGGGGGAAGTGTGATCTACAGGGATGTAGATCTGAGTATCATCTGCATAAATATGATAGCTGGTGTCATATAAATGGTGAATAGTATGGGACTCAGGACTGAGCCCTGTAGCACTCCATATTTTATGGACTTGAGACAGGACTTATGGGTCCCCACCTTCACACATTGTTTCCTGTTCCTTAGATATGACCGAATCCAGGAAAGGGCGTGACCATTGACATTACATCTAGCCTCTAGCCTATCAAATAGAATTTGATGGTCAATAGTATCAGAGAGGTCAAGCAACAGCAAGATGACTGACCTTTTGTTGTCTAGAGCACACAAGATATCATTTTGCACCTTTAACAAAGCAGTTTCAGTGCTATGATATTCTTTGTAGGCTGACTGAAACTTGTCAGTAAGGCCATTCCTTACAAGATGAGGTACTAATTGGTCCGCTATTGCCCTTACAGTTAGCTTAGAGATGAATGTCAGGTTGGAAACAGGCCTGTAGTTTTTCTCAACCAGTTCTAGACCAAGTTTCTTCAGCAGGGGTGTTATGATGGCTATATTCATATTTTCAGATACTGCTGATTCCATCAGTGATTTATACATGATGGAAGTAATTATTGGTAAGAGGTCATCCAGGAGGTCAAGTAGGAGCCAGGTTGGAATAGGATCCAGCTCACATGACTTCTTTGCAGACCTCTTGACCAATTTTCGTACGTCATCTATGGTTAAGGGTGTGAACCTCTCCAGACATGCTGTACTATTGTTCGCAGTGTCACCTGGTGGCGAAGTTCGGCAGGACTGAATGACCCATAGTGTGCCACCAGTTGAGTAAACTCATCATAGAACTCGGAGTAGGTATACCTATTCCTGTCAGATGGTTCAGGTCTGTAAATGGTTACAAAGGTGAACTTCTTACCTTTGATTAGAAGGGATGTTTCCAGGAGTTACATAGTCTTTACAACCAGTTGGTTCAACCTATTGGTTTCAAAGGGAAGTTCAACACGATGTTATAAACCTAGACCTCCACCCGAGCATCCCATGCGAGGGAGTGAGTGAAATTTCAGGGAACCCTTTTCATGTTCATCTCTGACCCTCTCATTATTAGAATCCTGTAACCATGTTTCGGTTATAAAGAGGGCATCCAGGTTATGTTCGGAGAAGTAGTCTTTCACAAGTAGGACCTTGCCCGAGATGCTCTGGTCATTACATGAACCAATTAAGAGTTGGTTGCTAGGTTTGCATTGTGATGACTGCATGTTGTTTTTCGTGGTTGGCCGAGAAGAGGAATGTGTATTGTTTACATTCCTATCATGAACATGGGCTCGATTAGCTTGGGCTGGCTTGGGTGTATTGTATGCAGCGCCATCTATGTTAATTTTGCCGAAACTGCATATTTTAGATGAATTGCATGGACTTTCAACAAATTTGTTGTATAGTCTATGTTTATGTGCCCGAGGGGGCAGAATAAATATGTTTTCCCAATAAAGATGATTTGGGTGAGATATTTGTGTATATCTAACATAATTGAACTGACAATTAAGCTTGCTTGCCCCATGTACAGAGAGTAGGGTGTTCGATTTTATATAGTCACAGGTATCAAGCACCAATCGAAATTGAGCAGGGAACAGTTCAATTTCATGGTCAGACTCAAATATATTAATATTTAAGTTAGCAGCAATGTTCTGTAATGATTGAAATTGGGCACCGGAGATAATATTAAAATTAATATATCTTAGAGAAGAATCCTTCTTAAAAGTGCTTGCATGATCATCACATAACAGTAATTTGTTAGACCCAATGCCATTGTGGGGCAAGGATAGAGTCTCAATAATTTTTGTTGTATATGTTAAAACACGAACATATATATACAAAGCCATGATTGTGTAACATTGAACTTGAAGTCCTGAGTGTTCTCAGTACACAAAGGTCAAGCGCCCATATCGTGAACGTTTTGGTGCTAATCCGTCTGGCTTGTTGTGGAAGTTGCTATAAATAGCAGCAATACTCCCCAAAAGACTATTTGTGAAAAACAATTCACAGAATATATGAAATTAATATCAATAAAATGATATTTAACCTTTATAATAGGTATGTACCACAGGCTAGACCCCAAAAATCATGGGATCTATGGTAGTATTTTGGCAGAAGGAATCTACAAGAAAGGTAGATATGTGCCCTGGGTTAAATTGGTATGGACGTAGAAGGTAGGCCAAGTAGGGGCCAGTTACGATAAATGACAGCGGTGGAGCGTCACAACAAGAAAATGGCTAGAGATAGCCGCATGTTTATGCATAGCAAACCACCGTCGGAACAAGTCCGAAAAACACTGTAAGTTTGTGAGTTTTTATGCTCGAGGGGCTGAAAGTAATTCCAGACACCAAAAGCGTGCAAATGTGTAGATAAGCGGTTTCCAATCAAAAACTGCCGTCAGAGCTTGCTAAAAGTCTGTTATCAGATAACCCTCTGTGAAGACCGGGTTCTTAGCGAGAGAATGTAGTGTTAGGCTAGGAATGGACCCCAGAAAATCGCACAAGAAGCTCAAATTAAAGCCGTCATTCCACTCTCACGCACGTCCTTGACATAGAAATTATTGAAAAAAATATAATAAAAAATATATTGAATGTAGAGTCAATTGGGTTATAACATTTAGTAGCTGATGTATTTCTAAAAAAATTCATGTATTTAATTTATTTCAACAATATGAGGAAGTTAGTGAAATCCTTTTATGAATATCTATGAAACACATCACTAAAAGTGGCCAATCATTAATGGCCTATGACCCCTTTTACTTTTTGGATAATTTCATGCCCATTCCCTTTAAATACTATTTTTTTGAAAATTTTTGAAAAAATGGCATTCTGTGTGGTTGATTTTGTGAATGGAAGTCAAACACGGCCAATATTACATGTCACTGAAAGTGCTCTGCAGGGTGCTTTCTGGACGTCCGCTCCTCCCACTGCTATAAACCCGTTACATGCGCTATGTCACTCATTCTCGCTGATGACTTAGGGCACAATGTACAGTCACCAAGATGACAATTCTTGTAACAAAACTTGAGCATATGGTTACGGATATAAGCAAATGCCTCAAGAAAGTACTGGGAATAGTTTTGATAACCCCTAGGTTGGTATTTCTCTGATTGAAACGGAGTTCAAAGTAGATAGAGTCAGTAATGCTATCTCTGAATGGCGCGCCATCTCTAGAGGTAAATACTGGGCTCCAATATCAAGGGTTGTAAAATAATTTTTTTTTTGAATTTCAGGTTCAAGACGAACATTCCACGTCGGTTTGACAAAGCTTACGATGGAACTGAAAAAGAGAAATCGATACTTCACTAGGAGTTTATCAAGAAGGTAGAACATTGTGAGGGGAAATTCATTTTACCCTTTTTGCAAGAAAAAAAAGGAAAAGGGAAAATGCAGAGTATGAAGAGACAACATTTTAAGTTGTCCACTCTTATCAGCTCTTGTAATTTGGAAACGGAGTTCAAAGTAGATAGAGTCAGTAATGCTATCTCTGAATGGCGCGCCATCTCTAGAGGTAAATATTGATGTCCAATATCAAGGGTTGTAAAATAATTTTTTTGAATTTCAGGTTCAAGAAGAACATTCCACGTCGGTTTGACAAAGCCTACGATGGAACTGAAAAAGAGAAATTGATACTTCACTAGGAGTTTATCAAGAAGCTAGAACATTGATAGGGGAAATCCATTTCACCCTTTTTGAAAGAAAAAAAGGAAAAGGGAAAATGCAGAGTATGAAGAGACACCATTTTAAGTTGTCCACTCTTATCAGCTCTTGTAATTTGGGAGCGGGGATGCTTTCATCTGGCCCTACAAAAAATAATGGCAGACAGGGCTATATTGGCATTATTGGAGTCCCATATTGGCCATCAACAACTTGGTTTTCTTTGATTGTAAAATATATGTAATCAAAAATAATTATTCCAATATCTGAGGATATTTTAAAACATATTTTAGACAGTATGATGAGTCATAAATTACATTCACTGACAGGCTAACTCTCGCTGATGGAGTTTTCTACGGGTTAGAAGATGTTTTTTAAAATTAAAATCATTGCAGATTGAGTTGCGCCCTAAAAAAATGACCAACAGCCACGTATTTTACAAAATAATTTGACTGCAAAGATAATCATATTTTTTGGCATTGCAAGATGAATTTTCCCTATCTGCTCTACCATATACGCTGCATTTTCAGAGCGCTGCGATTGTATTTGACCCAATTCTTTGCACACGGCACATCCGGGAACAGCGGCGACAGCCAGATTGGAGCATTGTCGCCTCTGCCTTTCATCTTTCCATCTTTGTTTTTGTCAGTTTTGCCTCCGTAATGTTGACATAAATTACGTAGATTGCAATATACTCATATAAAGATTACACAACAAACACGTTTTAGCGCTGACATTAGCGTGTCAATGTACGATGTCAGTGAGAAATTTCCCTCCCATCTTGAAGCAGGGCGGGCGGAAGTTTACAATGCAACATCTTTCTCGTCATGCATCGCTCTCTCGCGCCAATATCGTCATTTTTTCACGGACCAGCTAAAAATCCGGGAGAGCAGAGAGCGAGAATTGAAACATTCTTTCAAGTCGCACTCCCAGGGGTCACCATGTATTTTCTGTGAATAAAAGTTGTATTATAAATACTTTATTATATCTTAATCAGGATAAAAGCTATTAGAAAATATCTCTTTAAATAATCATCCATCAGAATTTGATTTTCTCCAAGATGAAATTGATAAAACATTTTGTACTTTTGACATATTTATGTTTAAAGCCTGTAGTTGTTATAGAAAATCCATTGACTAACACAAGATGGTGCTGCAATAATAGTAATAGCTAACCATTGGCAATTAAAATTAATGTTACATAATAAACATTTATAATAATAAATAATCATGTTCAGAACCAAAAAAGACATAAAAAGGATAGCTGGGTCAAGCAAACTACTTGGACAACTTCCAAAAAGAACCAAAAAAATACAGAAAAGGATAGTTGGGCAAAGCAAACGACTTGGACAACGTTTCCAAAAAGAACCAATAACAGAAAAAGGATAGTTGGGCCAAGCAAAATACTTGGGCAACTCTTCCAAAACACATACAACAAGATGAAATGTTATCTCCTAAAACTGATTCTAAACTGTCTTGTCTGCATCTTGGTGGCAAGCATAACTCATGAAGGAAATTTTGGCAACACTTCCAACAAATCCGAAAGTACCACATTGTTTGTTTGTTTGTTTGTTTGTTTGTTTGTTTGGGGTTTTACATCAATTTACACATTATTTCAGTCATTTCGTGATGAGACCTACTTGTAGCAGATATAGTGCTGCCTCACTGAATTGTCATGTCACAGATCCTTGACATGACAACCCACCCGGTCCCAGATTTAAAAGGACAACAGGTTAACCCTTTAGGCACGGGCCTCAGCTCATGTGGGAAATTGTATCATGGGCTCAATCTCGGCAAGGCCGGGGTTCGAACCCATGACCTTTGGATCACCACAGAGGAACTGGTGCTAATAAGCTGGCACTCTAACCAACTGCGCCACGGCCCGTGGCCGTACCACATTGTTAATGATTAATGACCTAATACACAAGCAATGTATGATTCAAAGAAACCCAATACTGAGTAATGTCTTACAGAAAGCCAGCATTATGTACAAGAAACAGAATATCTGCTACTGGGATAAAACAAATATGAAGAAAATATGCAGTAATCTTCTGTTACTTTTCCTGATATCCCTGCTACTATTATGTGGCGATGTTCACCCTTATAGATGGCCTGTTCAATTTCCTTGTGGAGTGTGTGAATTACCAGTTGCCGAAAAACACAGAGCCTTGCAGTGTGATGAATGTGACACATACGTACACATTAAATGTGATTGGCTCACAAATAAAGATTATGAGTTTTTCAATAAACAAAGATGGCTGCCATTGGAGTGCTGGAAATGTCGCCTCCCTAATATTTTGGATGCTTTCTTTGAAAATGAACTTGAAACAAGTAATCTCTTCTAAACACTAAGTGATGAAAGTATCACAAGTGAAAGAACAGAAGACTAATCTGCAGGGAAAACCTACACCACAAGACCAAAACAAAGTAAAAAAAAAAAGCAAAAAATCCAAAAGCTTAATTAAGGTTATGACAGTGAACTGCAGGAACTTATAACTGAGCATAATTACCCTGATATATTATGCATTATGGAATCTCACATTGATCACACTATTGCAGGCAATGCCATCCACCCTGATTATGATATAGGGTGAGAAGACAGATGCAAGGATGGCAGTGGGGTACTGATCAGACCCAAAGGAGGAGAGCCTAAAAGCTGACTGTGAACTTGTATGGAGAAAACTGCATCTCTTGGAAAGATTCCACAGTCTTACACACACAAACAACCCTAATATATTACTAACAGGGGATTTCAATGTACCAGATATCACATCGGAAAATATTTTAATGAACTTTTAATGAACACTCTCTCACACAAGTAAATCCGCAACCAACCAGGGGAGAAAATAGGTTAGATCTGGTCGGTACAACAAACCCGAGCCTAGTAAATAAAGTATCTGTCCATCCAGGCATGAGTGACCATGATGTGGTAATAACAGAAATCAATGCAAAAGACACATTGGCCTAGAAAAAGTCAAGAAACGTATTGCTGTACAAAAAGGAGACATGAATGCAATAACACATGACATGCATGTCTTTTTTGAAGATGAAGTTAAGAATTCAAGTCTCCCAGTTGAAACACTGAACAATAAGTTCACAGCTAAGCTTATGGAGTCCATCAATAAACACATTCCTATTAAGAAATGATACATGCGGGCGTGCGGGAGGAATGGACGCGTTTTCTAGGAGCTCCAATTTCTAGGATATTAATTTCCACTGTAGCATCTAGATTCTACTTTCTGTACCAAATCTACCGCAGATCTAGGAAATACCAACCTATTGATACATATTAGGAAGATTAGGAACATTTTAGGTGGTTTTGAAGTGAGATCTTATCCTTTCAAAACGAAGACAACGACAGCGTGGGATTGTATATATAAGCATATATATACCGGGTACGTATTGAACCACAGCCGACTCAAAGTACAGCAAACAAAAAACGCGGATTACAATTGATAAGATAAATAAGATAGGCAGCGCTCTGATTATATAACGCTTTCCAGGAAATATCCACGAAAGCAAAACATATTAATCTCAGCAAAACAATAACATTCCTCCCGCCAAAACTAACGTATCGAAGGCGTATAAAGAACCCGCATTAAGATCCACTGAGTTGGGCCTGAAATAAAATAAAATAAACCTCTCTTAAAAGCGTATCAAGACTTCTTTGGGAGGAATTATTTCTGCTATATATCTATTACTTTTAAAATCGAATTGAGTTCAATTGTTCAGAATTTTCCTGGACAAGCTAAAGTGGAAAACTGAGCTCATCACATCTTAAGCTCACTCTCAGGTATATATAACACGTCAAATCACACAGGTGACACAAGCGTCGCCACACCTGAAACACACCTGAGGGCCGGTCAGAAGAGATTGTGAATGGTTTTGCAGATTTTAAGAGATTTTAGCAGTGATTTTAGCAGTGATTTTATACAGATTGGATTTTATCAGAAGGATTTTAAAACAATATAACTTTTATGCAGCCATCGCTTATCAGTGACTAATTGCGACGCTCTACGATTCATCGTATTGAACACAGTAAGTGAAAATAATATTTCTCAAACAGTTTGAGGTAATTGCACAAATTGAGAACTCTAAATAAATATCTCTCGTGCGGGAGTTATTTTCTCTGTTGTAATACCTTTTTGATAACAATTTCTAAATAGATATTTTCAGTGCTGGAAATATCTGCTTGTTATCGATATTGATCAGAAAAATAATTTATACAGCTAAACAGCATTTGATAACAACTTCTAAATAGACTTTCTCTGTGCAGAGACTATCTACTTGTTATCAAAGATTTCTCTAAAATTCGCAAGTAAAAAGAATTAAGGAAATTTTCTTATATATTACATATATCACATACACAGACGAAATTTTCTAAATAGATATTTTCTGTGCTGAAAATATCTACAGCTGCTGGAATCCTCATAATAAAAATATCACATATTATTACACACATTCATACTTTCTGTATTTACATAGAGAGTGAATTGGTATTGGAGAATGGCCACCGGCGGTACTATTGATGGACCAAAGACGGTAACCGAGGATGATTCGATAATGCTGGAAGAGGGCACCACCAATGTGAAGGCTCAGAGGTTAACCGCAGCCAAGAAAAATGCTATATTGACTAAATCTAATGAAAAATTGAAAACGGACATTGATGCATTAAAATTGGACATTCAGGCATTAAAACTGGACATTGTTGATAAAGATCAAGAGATATTGGATTTAAATGGTCAAGTTGAAATATTAACAGCATTCAAAAACAAGTGTCTTGAAAAATGTAAGCCTCAAATTGATTTTGACACAGAAAAAATCACAGAAATGGTATCAGAAATCAAGGCAAAAGATGCAGAAATAGCTCTATTGTTTGAAAAATTGGAATTTGAGAAAAAAACTATAAAAGATTTGGCTAAATGTCAGGAACTCAAAGTTAGCACAGCGCCCCCTGTTCCTACTGTCCCAGTCAAGCCAAGAGTTCTACTGATGGCGGACCACAGGAACAGTAGGCTCATAGCCGATATGAATTTAGATAGTCCTTTCGAGTTAGTCCCTGCCATTGAGGCAGACTCTGTTTTTGAATTTGAAAAAGCTTTCGATAAAGAAGTGACTTTTCCCCGTTTGAGGGAGTTCAATGCGATTGTATTGATGCTAGGGTCCTTGGATATAAAAATGGACAGGGATGTTGAGGAAATCTCTTCTAACCTGGATAGTATTATTTGTACTCTAAGAAAGTTCACTCATGCTGAGGTGGTGGTATGTACCCCTCCCCCTTTCAATACCCATTTTGCAGCACAGGCAATCTTAACAAATTCAATACTGTTAAATAAATGCAAAAATGTAAAATTAGTTGAAACTAGGCCAATTTTTGACCGCTATCTGAGGAGTGAATGTATGAGGGGTGACTCACATTACCTAAGTGAAAATGGGGCGAGGCTTTTCCATAGGGATGTGATAGCCAAAATCACATGTGATATGTCAATTGATCTGAAAGCTAATTTCTCAGAAAAACCCTTGTCAAATTCTAGTCAGAAAAGAACCTCTAGTCACACTGCCAGCTCATCCTCAGCCTCATCGTCAGCATCTGATAGTAAAAAATATAAAGGGGCAGCTTATGAAACACAAAATGACTTAATGTGGGCTTTGTCAAAAAGCTATGTGAACATCATGAGGGAAGTACCGAGTGAAAAAATGGGGCTAGTGATGGGAAAGCTAGGTGCTAACATAAAGGCAGTGCAGATAATGAGTACAGCAAATATCCATAAAATGACATGGCAGACCCCATCCATGGAGAAGGAGGCTCAAGGTCTGCTTATTGCAGGCTCTCCCACGGTACTTATGAATGCACTTGATGGTATAGACACGGTACTTGAGGGGTATGACATCTTTGATACATATAACATTGATCGCCCAATGGATAGTAAACATCTAGCTTGTCAGAATTTTGTAAAATTTGGAGAATGCAGATTTGGTGATAATTGCAAGTTTAATCATACACTCAGTAAGAAAAGGAAATTGAATAAATGATGGTGTTTAGGGGGCATAATGAATGAGAATAATATTAGCAGATATTATAATGATAATAAGATGTATGCATGTAATGATATGAGTAAATATACATGTCATGATGACAGTATTCCTCGGTATAGAAACCGACTGCATGAAACAAGTTTCTGTAAGAAAATGAATGGGCTATCGGTTCACTCTTGTGATATGTGTGAAATACACAAAGTGATTAATTGCTATATATGTAATGTCTGCAAGGACTCAAGAAAATGTAAGGTTTTTAATTATCTCATGCAAATAAAACAGAATTTTATTGAACAGTACAATGGTAATCAATATGTTTCTTTATGCCCCCGTAGTCAATCTCAAGCACTAGCTCAAGCTCAAGCTCAAGCTCAAGCTCTACCTCGAACACATAAGAAAAATCCAACTTATGCTCAGGCGTTCTATCTTTTAAGAAATAAATACAGCCAAGAATATGAAACAGTAAGCAAACATGTAGAAATACTAAATCCCACATATGCTGAGGTATTGATGATTCCAAATAATCAAAAAGAAGTCAATCTGTGCAGTAACAAAGCAGAAAATAAATATTTTAACAATAACACATCATCTTTAAATAAAATTATAGGAATTAATGATCATATTAAACATACAGCAAAAGACGGGGGGGTTCCCCAAGTGGACACTCTTAATGGAAAGCATCTTAAGGGTAGCTCTTGTATACGAAACATAAGGAAAAACCGGAACCAATCATCGCTGCGATATGAATCACGTGGTACAAATGGCTCCGCCCACCACAGACTGGTCCGCAGGAGTAGAACATGTCTCACAACGCATACAAATGACATATCGCTCTCAAATCGATTTGGATGTCTTTCTGACAGTAATAAGATGGTAGCACCCGACTTTGGTCAAAATAAATACACTCCAAATAATGTAAATTGCCGCACAAAGATTCGAAGCGATCGGACGTTAGCTCCGCCCACCCCTAATCTGATTGGTCGTCCTGTGGGGCAGTCTGCTGGAGGTGAACGAGGTTCACTCCATAATGACGTCACAGGGTCAATGGCCGGATTCCCGGTCGAAAGTTGCCTTAATGCTCAGGAGAATATAAATAAAACTAACTTAAATAGAAACTTAATCAATAACAAAACGAATAGGCATATAAAACGTAAACTCAAAAATGATAAACATATTAAGATGAACAAAGATCTAATTATTGCAACAGCCAATGTTCAAAGTCTTGGAAATAAGACGGAATTGATAAATCTGTATATAAATGAAAATAATGTTGATCTTTTCTTTATAACAGAGACTTGGATTAATGAAATGAATGAACAAATCATTAGAGGCGAAATTAAAGGTAACAACTATGACATTGAACACATACCACGTGCTCTAAGGTCTGGTGGAGGTCTGGCGGTTATCTATAGACCTGAAATAGACATAAATAAAATTAAGCACACACATAAATTAATGACAATGGAAATGATGGAAATAAACATTAAATCTAAAAATAAGATATGCACCATTATCACAATATACAGACCTGAGCCTTCTGATAAGAACAAATATACTTACACAGAATTTTTTGAAGAATTCAGCGAACTGCTGTCTTATTATAGCACATACAAACATGAAGTTATATTAGTAGGTGATTATAACTTTCACATGAATAGACCCGAAAGGCCTAATGTAATAAAATTCAATGAAGTCCTAGATCTATATAATTTACATAATCATGTGACAGAACCAACACATATTATGGGAAATACGCTCGACCTATTAATAACTGGCATACATAGTAATGTAATTAAGGAACATATAGTTGATAAAAAAATATCAGATCACAATATCTTAAGACTTACCTTAAATCTGCAGACTAGAGTCAATAACAAAAAAACTGTATCATATAGAAATTACAAAAAAATGAATATTGATGAATTTAAAAGAGACATTGAGGAAATGTTCAATGATAGTCAAACGTATCAAGATGCAGATCTAAATAAATTACTTGATAAATATAACAAATTGACAATGGTACTTGACAAACATGCTCCTAATGTAGAGAAAACCATAAATATTAGGAAACCGGCACCATGGTTATCTGATGATGTAAGGATTGAAAAAAGAAAGAAAAGAAGACTTGAAAGGAAACATGATAAAACGGGTCTCTCCTCAGATAAGATACAATTTAAAATACAAAGGAACAAATATAATAATATCATTAAGAATTCGAAAAACGATTATTATTCGGGAATAATAAATTCAAATAAATCTGATCCAAAAAAATTATTTAAAATATTAAATAGATTACTACATACTAAAGAGGACACGCCTTTTCCTAGTCATAATGACAAGAAGAAGTTAGCCACAGAATTTAATAATTTTTTTCTAGAAAAAATTTCGAATCTTAGGGAGTCCATGGACCAAATTGATAAAAATAATCAACAAATAAATGAGGAAGTCAGATTTGATACACAGTTGGCAAAATTCACATTGTTAAGTGATTCGGAAGTCAAAACAATAATTAAAGAATCTGCAAAGAAGTCATGTGAGCTGGATCCAATCCCTACATGGCTTCTAAATGAATGCATGGGGAATTTATTGCCATTAATAAAGGCCATCATAAATAAGTCAATCTCATTAGGAGACATGCCTGATGATCTGAAGATGGCCATCATTAGACCCTTAATTAAGAAATTGGGCCTGGAATTGATAAAGAAGAATTATAGACCAGTTTCGAACCTGGCCTACTTATCAAAATTAATAGAAAGAGCAGTAGCTAAACAGTTTGTAGGACATCTGGTTAGAAATGATATTCAAGGCCTATTTCAATCAGCCTATAAGGAGTTTCATAGTACTGAAACTGCATTACTCAAAGTGCAGAATGACATCTTAATGGATATTGATGATGGTAAAACGGTAATGCTGGTACTACTTGATCTATCAGCGGCTTTTGACACTATTGATCATGAAATATTGCTAAATAGACTGGAAAAAAGATGTGGTATCACAGGGACTGCCCTTAAATGGTTTAGATCATACTTGTCTAATAGAAAACAAGGTGTGGTAATAGATGGTGAAAGGTCTGATAATATTAAGATTAAATATGGTGTCCCACAAGGCTCAGTTTTGGGACCTTTATTATTTACAGCATATATGGAGCCTTTATCAGATATAATTGGTAATTATGGTCTCAAGCATCACATCTATGCTGATGATACACAACTCTACATCACCATTGATCCTAAGTCTGAAGAAACTAGAGTTAAGTCCTGCAAGGAGATGGAAAATTGTATTATAGAGGTTAAAAAATTCTTAATTGAGAATAAGATGAAGTTAAATGATGGAAAGACAGAAATGCTTTTATGTGGTAAAAGCTGTGAATTTAGAAAGAAAAATGTACCTGAAGATATTCTAGTAGGGGAAACTAGAATCCCTAGATCAAATTCTGTTAAGGATCTAGGGGTTATTCTAGATCAAGAACTATCTATGAAATCGCAAATCAGAAAAATGTGTAAAAACGGTTTCTTTCATGTTAAAAATTTATCAAGAGTAAGAAATTGTTTAGATGAAGGAACGGCCAACACTCTTGCTCATGCATTTGTCACTTCTACCCTTGACTATGGAAATGCCCTTCTAGCGGGTCTTCCCGAGTGTGAATTAGCCAAATTACAAAAATTACAGAACGCTGCGGCGAGGGTAGTTGGGAAGCTCAAAAAGAGAGATCATATCACGCAAAAACTTAAGGAACTACACTGGTTACCAGTAAAAGCTAGGATTGATTTCAAAATATCTCTATTAACATGGAAGGTGCAAAATGGCTTTGCCCCAAAATATTTGTCTGATTTGTTAGAATATAAACAGTTGGGTATGGGACTGCGATCTAATGATAAAAATGAATACGTAGTACCTAAGACTAATATGAAATCTTATGGAGATAGGGCTTTCTTGGCGTATGCGCCAAGGAACTGGAATGCGCTGCCCCTTGAAGTGAAAAATTGCAAAACTGTTGAAACTTTCAAGAAGAAACTAAAAACATTTCTTTTTAGAAAGCACTATCTTAATGAAGCGCTTCGAGCAGACTTGGTCTGATATAGCGCTATATAAATCGTTATTATTATTATTATTATTAAGAAAATAACTGGTAGATGGGATGTGCCATGGATGACAAAGGAAATCAAGAGACAAATTAGAAGAAAACAAAGACTATACAACAAAGCTGAAAAAACTAAACAGGATTCTGACCGTAGAAAATTCAGAAACGCTAGGAAACACATAAATTATAAGTCGAGAGAATCCCACAATGAATATGTCCTTGGACTACTTGATTTACTTGACATTGAATTCAGAAGACCATCAATAGGAAAAAGGTTCTGGAACTATATTAGATCCAGGCGCAAAGATACTGTTGGTGAACCAACACTAGCTAATGGCATTGAAGTGAAAGACAGTAAAGGCAAGGCAGAAGTCCTTTCACGTCAGTACAAATCTGTTTTTTTCTGTTCCAACTTCTCCACAAATAGAGCCAATTACCATCACAGTTGCTGGTGTGGAAAAATTGCTCTCTAACCTAAACTGCAAAAAAGCCAATGGCCAGGATTAAATACCCTCAAGAGTCTTGAAAAAATGTTCACATGAAATAGCTCCAATCCTCCAAAAAATATTCCAAGACTCACTCGACAAAGGAGAAGTTCCAAAAGCTTGGCACACAGCAAATATAGTTTGTTTGTTTGTTTTTTGGGGTTTTACATCACTTTCAACATTATTGTAGTTATTTCGTGATGAGACCTACTTGTAGCAGATATAGTGCTGCCTCACTGAATTGTCATGTCGCAGGTCCTTGACATGACAACCCACCCGGTCACAGATTTACAAGGACAACAGGTTAACCCTTTGGCACAGGCCTCAGCTCATGTGGGAAATTGTATCATGAGTTCGATCCCGGCACGGCCGGGGTTCGAACTCACGACCTTTGGATCACCACAGAGGAACTGGTGCTAATAATCTGGCGCCCTAACCAACTGCGCCACGGCCCGTGGCCTCAGCAAATATAGTAACTGTTGCAGTCTTTCAAAAAGGAGATAAAAGTTGTGCTGCTAACTACAGGCCAGTTTCTTTGACATCTGTCCCCTGTAAGGTTTTGGAGCATATAATTGTCAGACACATGATGAACCGCTGTGAACTTAACAATATCCTGGTAAATTTTCAGCATGGATTCATGACAGGCCACTCATGTGAAACTCAGTTAATAACAACCATGCAGGATATACTCAAGGCTAGAAATGATGGGCAAAATGTTGACATGCTCATTCTCGAGCCTTTGACACAGTCTGCCACGAGTGGCTGAATCACAAGATCGATCATTATGGAATCTCAGGGCAGGTCGGTTCATGGATAAAAAACTGGCTTACAAACCGTGAACAGAGGGTAGTTATTGACAGTGATGAATCTAACCCTGTCCATGTTAAATCTGGAATGCCTCAGGGTACAGTACTTGGACCAATACTATTTCTACTCTATATTAATGACATTGGAGAGAAGCTAAACTATTCAAAACATTAGGCTCTTTGCTGATGACAGCCTCCTATATAGAATAGTTGAAGATGATAATGATGCAGTAAAACTGCAAGAGGACCTAAATATGCTGGAGGAATGGTTAAGTGAGTGGCAAATGGACTTTAATGCTCAGAAATGCTACCCCCTGAGCAGCAAGAAAAAAAGCCAAGCTCTTAATTCAAGAAAATATACATTAAATGGTCACATCTTACAACATGTTGAATATCATCCTTACCTAGGTGTTGAGCTCCAAACAGATATGAAATACATAGAAATTGAATAATAATGAGTTATTTGAGCAATATGCATGTCAGAACATATAAAATTGAATATTCTTATTGCCAACATAGAAAATATTAAAAATAATAACTTCATACAGAAAACAAATATGAAATCTTCATATTTCAATTTAATTTCAGCTCAGGCACATTTACAAAGAAACTATAACATGGATCCAATTTCAAGATTTTATCATAGTTTTCAAACTTCAAGTAAGTTGGTCATGAGGCCAACATTGAACATCTATGAATATATTCAGTGCAATGCAATATTTCCAAATGTTTTAGCATAAGCATGTGTATCACTCCCCTCCATAGCTGGACTTCTTTATCATATCAATCCCTGCCACCAACGGTATAAAGCTGTGCATAGAATCGAGCGCAAGTCATCTGAATTCAGAAAGATTTGGCTGTGAACTGATTGGTGAGGGATAAATGCTAACTGAAATAGATTATATTTTGTTCTGACAGCAGCATTGATTGGTCACTTCATGTGTCAGACCTGAAGTTGGTCAATTCAGATTTGATGATATTTTTGTAAGCAAGGCAAGCATTTATAACTTGGGGAATTCCAAGTTTAGAATAGTGTCCAATATAGAGCAATGACTGCAGAGGTAGTAATTGAATGCTACCTCTGAAATGAAGAGTAGTGTATTACAGGTCTGATGATATGCTTTGACATTTTGTTATGGCAAGATTACTCACTGAACATTTTGCCTGGATCTACATTTCAAAATAAACATGGACTGTATCCAAGGTGTAACAGTTATAAAGATTCATCAACCCTTAACACATACCTGCAAACAATGCTCATTTTAAGGTACATTCCATCAGATTGGTATATTATTCATTCCAAAACAATATTCAACATCTTCAAGTTGTCAATATTTGACAATATCAGTCATGATGGAAGTCAACAGGTCACATGTCACCTGTATGTGTATTCCTGTTTTCCAGTGAGATCAGCCAAGAATGCATATGTGCAAAGATCACCTCTTGGAAATGGTGTCAACGCCTCCAAAATAGTTTTCTAGTTTCACAGATGTTTAAAGCATTGGTGAAACCTGGAAAGTTGCAGGCAATTTTACAGTGGTTTAAAGTATCTAAAAACAATATATGATCTTAAAATTGACATACATACAGGCTATCTGTCTGAAATCCACAAAATAACATCTGCTCTGAGAATTATGATTTCTTGTGACCACTGGGCACTGCCCGTACTAAACCGGAAATGTGTTGTGTGACCTTGACCTTTGAACTGTTAGAGGGCTCCGTAAGTCACAGGAGGTGTTGTTTACCAAGTGTTACAAATTTTATAAAAATATTTAAACATAATATCGAAAGTTGACACTTCACATGCCAATAGAGTAAAGTCTTGGCTTTCTTTTGGTAGTAGAATTATTAAAAACGGATGAATATTTTTGAAGTTATGAGTCGAAACGTCCGAGAATATTTTGCCGAAATTGACAATTCTGTGTTCATATTGTACATTGACAAAATCGGAACAACACATTTTCGGCCATTTTTTAAAAATATTTAAACATAATATCGAAAGTTGACACTTCACATGCCAATAGAGTAAAGTCTTGGCTTTCTTTTGGTGGTAGAAATATTAAAAACGGATGAATATTTTTGAAGTTATGAGTCGAAACGTCCGAGAATATTTTGCCGAAATTGACAATTCTGTGTTCATATTGTACATTGACAAAATCGGAACAACACATTTTCGGCCATTTAAAAAAAATATTTAATCATAATATCGGAGGATGACACTTCACATGCTAATAGAGTAAAGTCTTGGCTTTCTTTTGGTGGTAGAAATATTAACGAGACTGATTAGAAATCAGGAGACCACTCAGCTATCACAGAATGTATACTGACTGTGAAATGGCAGGCCTACAACATTATTGTGTGGAATTGACCCAAAATTTGTCATGTTCTGACCATTACGAGTAAATTTGTAACCTCAAGGTCACAGCACCAAGGTCAAAGGTCATAGAGGTAAAAAAACTGATAGTACACATCTACTGTGGATGATAGTCATGCATGCCAAATATGAAGTGCCTGAGGTTTACGGTTGCTGAGATATAGCCTGCACAAAAATACAAAGGTCAAGGTCATTGCATCAAGGTCAATGATAAAAACAAAGAAAAAACTATATAGTGCATTTGTGGTTACTAAAATATTGATGTAAAATAGATATGAAGTGCCTGTATTGCATTTTTTATGAGGCTGACATATTGTATACACAACAATTTTACGTTCAAGGTCACTGAGCCAAGGTCAAAGGTCAAATGACAAAATGAATATGACAAGGCACAGCTATACTCCAGGACGGTCATTCATGCCAAATATGAGCTTCCTGCTATTTACGGTTGCTGAGATATGCTCTGCACAAAATTTGTAATCTCAAGGTCACAGCACCAAGGTCAAAGGTCATAGGGGTCAAAATATCTGACAGTGCACATCTACTGTGAATGGTAGTCATGCATGCCAAATATGAAGCGCCTGCTATTTACGGGTGCTGAGATATAGCCTGCACAAAAATTCAAAGGTCAAGGTCATTGCATCAAGGTCAACGATAAAAACAAAGTAAAAACAGAACAGTGCATATGTTGTCACTAAAATATTACTGTACAATAGATATGAATTGCCTGTATTGCATTTTTGATGAGGCTGACATATTGTATACACAACTCTTTTACGTTCAAGGTCACTGAGCCAAGGTCAAAGGTCAAATGACAAAATGAATATGACGAGGCACAGCTATATTCCAGGACGGTCATTCATGCCAAATATGAGCTTCCTGCTATTTACGGTTGCTGAGATATGCTCTGCACAAAATTTGAAACCTCAAGGTCACAGCACCAAGGTCAAAGGTCATAGGGGTCAAAACACCTGACAGTGCACATCTACTGTGGATGGTAGTCATGCATGCCAAATATGAAGCTCCTGCTGTTTACGGTTGCTGAGATACGGCCTGCACAAAGTGTCACGCCCGCCGCCCGCCCGCCCGCCGCCCGCCCGCCCAGGCAACGACAATACCACATCATCCCTATGGCTGAGTGGTAAAAACGGATGAATATTTTTGAAGTTATGAGTCGAAACGTCCGAGAATATTTTGCCGAAATTGACAATTCTGTGTTCATATTGTACATTGACAAAATCGGAACAACACATTTTCGGCCATTTTAAAAAAATATTTAATCATAATATCGGAGGATGACACTTCACATGCTAATAGAGTAAAGTCTTGGCTTTCTTTTGGTGGTAGAAATATTAAAAACGGATGAATATTTTTGAAGTTATGAGTCGAAACGTCCGAGAATATTTTGCCGAAATTGACAATTCTGTGTTCATATTGTACATTGACAAAATCGGAACAACACATTTTCGGCCATTTAAAAAAAATATTTAATCATAATATCGGAGGATGACACTTCACATGCTAATAGAGTAAAGTCTTGGCTTTCTTTTGGTGGTAGAAATATTAAAAACGGATGAATATTTTTGAAGTTATGAGTCGAAACGTCCGAGAATATTTTGCCGAAATTGACAATTCTGTGTTCATATTGTACATTGACAAAATCGGAACAACACATTTTCGGCCATTTAAAAAAAATATTTAATCATAATATCGGAAGATGACACTTCACATGCTAATAGAGTAAAGTCTTGGCTTTCTTTTGGTGGTAGAAATATTAAAAACGGATGAATATTTTTGAAGTTATGAGTCGAAACGTCCGAGAATATTTTGCCGAAATTGACAATTCTGTGTTCATATTGTACATTGACAAAATCGGAACAACACATTTTCGGCCATTTTTAAAAAATATTTAATCATAATATCGGAGGATGACACTTCACATGCTAATAGAGTAAAGTCTTGGCTTTCTTTTGGTGGTAGAAATATTAAAAACGGATGAATATTTTTGAGGTTATGAGTCCAAACGTCCGAGAAGATTTTGCAGAAATTTAGTTTTATATGTTCTGACATGTATATTGTCATGTATATTTTGCAGAAATTAGCAATTTAGTTGTATATGTCCTGATGTGTATATCGCTTAAATAGAACCCCAATATGAAGATTCCATCTTTGTCATTATTCTTAATATTTTCTTTTTTAAAAATAATTCAATTCTATATGTTCTGATGTGCATTTCTCTCAAATAAAACCCATTATGAAGCTTTCTTCTTTGTTTTCTATACAAAATCATTATTTTTTATATTATATATGTTTGCAAAAAAAAAGTTTAAAAAATCAATTCTATACAGCTCAGCCTTTAAGGGGGAATTCATGCAGCCTTTGATGTCTGCCCATTCAGTGGTGTGAAAAACCCCAAATTTCATCAAAGAGGGTCAAATCATAAATTTCACTGATACCAATTATCAGCATTCACAGTTTTGCCATTCAAATCCTTGTGATTTAAGGCCAAACCAGTGATCAAAGGGTTTAATGTCACTTTTTCCACACCTTGGCCTGTCTTCCCTTTTTGACAGAAAGGTTTTCACATGCATAAGATATTTTGAAATAAATAGTATACTTTTCCCACAAATGATTTTATATCTTTCACAACCATAAGATATTTGTCACAACCATAAAATATTTGTCACAACCATGATAGTTATTTCATTGATTAAAATAATTTTAAAATAATCTTTTGTTGTTCTGAAGTATACTCCTGGCAATAAATTTGTACAAAACATCTCCACCCTGTTTCCCAAGCTGGACAGGTGCCCAACTGGTAACTCATTAGGTGGTTTCATGAGTACACAGACCAGCTAAACAAAGCTTGTTGACAGAGTGTTCAATTGCTGTTGTAGGTTTCAGCAGACAACTGATCAACTTTAAAATGCCACAGAAAGTTGTTAACAGGGAATATTTTGGGTAATACTACATAAAAGCACTGTTTAGGGTATAAACATTCATGTTATGTAAAGAAAATGTTTTTGAAAGTCAGGTTTCACCAATGCTTTAAACATTATCAACATTATAGAATTAGACTTTACATATTTAAAAATATATATCAAATATTGCAATTTTAATTGTGGCACAAATAAAGTCATAATTTATATATAGAAATATGTGTAGTAATAATGCTCAGATGTGTGTGCAGTGATTTACCACACACTAATCTGAGTACTAATCTCAGCAAGCAAGGGTTCTCAGCAGGATGCCAACTCACATTTTTTAAATCTCTACCGCTGGTACCCTGACCTGAGACTTTCCTCTTTTTGTCAGGTATTTTGGTTTGAGGGAAAAACACATAATGCAGTAATAAATCACAGAAATGGTCAAGATCGTCATCACTATATTAGTATTTATATTTTATGAAGGAAGCTAAGTATTCTGTAATTTCTGACAATAATCTCAGTTTAAATCATGGATTTTTTTGAAAATGTGTATGTCTAAGTTGGTATTGACATTAATGCAAATAGATCAAAAGAAGAAGATATGTACAATTCATGTCTCATTTAAAGACACCATCTTCTCGTTGATTCATGGGTGGGTGGGTTGTTAAGGTCATACAATAATTTGTTTTGATATAACATATATCCCTTGATTAACCTGATTAAGCAGTAATGTATCAACAAACTTTAAAAAATATAACTTAGTCAAATGAATAACAAAATTTCATTTTCTCCAGTTTCTATACCTTAGAAATATCCTAACACCTAAAAAAAATAGTGGAATATATAAACAGAGAATTACCACAAGCTAATTGATTGAATCTCCAGCCATGCCGAGATTGAAATCATGATACAATTTCACACATGAGCTTATGTCCATGCCTAAAGGGTTAACCCGTTGTCCTTGTAAATCTGTGGCCTGGTAGGTTGTGATGTTAAGGACCTGAGACATGACAATTCAGTATGGTAGCACTATATCTGGTACTAGTAGGTCTCATCATGATATGACTGAAATAATGTTGAAAGTGATGTAAAACCCCAAACAAGCAAACAAGCAAACAAGCAAATTGATTCAACCTTACTGAACATCTAGGACCCCTTCTTCAACCAACAGGGGTCGCATCCCTTTGCAAATTATGACACTCAGAGGGTTCAGAGGGTACAAGTCCTTAAAAGGTTAAATCGTAACCTCCCAATGGAGTGAAGCCTCAATGAGTTTCATAGCTGTGCACTTAGGTGAACTACTGTTTGAGATAGTTTAGCATTGGTGTACCTATTTAAGAAAACCATCAGAATCTGACATAAAATATGATAACATAACTACATAACTTACTTCAATCACTAATCAGGCGAAGTCTTCTACTTGAATCACATCATTTAGAGGTAAAATTCAATAGGTTTTGAATCGTATGTATCTTGTCCAGAATGCATGACGAACACTTGTGTAATATGAGTGCACCTTTGATCTTCGTGTTGACAAAGATCAAAGATGAAGATATGAATGCTTTAGTTAAGAATAAAGGCCTAATGACATAGCATTGCCAAGTTCCACCAGATAGATTTTGAGACAAGGAACGAATGCAAGAAATATCAGGAAAATGATCTTTTCGGCGGGAAAACCTAATTATCAAGCTTTGTCAGTTGGGAAAGCCATGAAAGGATCATTCAATGATGATACACGAAACAAAAATATCAAATATACTATAACATTCTATGCAACGCTCTCCCATATCCGCTGGTACTTTTTTACATGAGAGTGTTGATATCTATTTTAAAGTTTTCTTTCACTCTGGTGAAGAAATTACATTACAACACTGACATCAGCTTCTTAATCATTATTTCTCAGTTCCTATCAATTTCGGGAGGGGAGGCAGTGTAAAAGGACAGAGCACAGATTTAGATTATTAGACAGAACTGCATACCCTGATGAATAATTTGGTAAATAAGAGCCTCGTTCCAAAGCTATCTCAAGAGTGTCCAAAAATTCTTACTGCCAAAAATTCTTACTGTCAATCAAAATTTAGTTCTTTAACACAAATGTGTTTAGATAAACGAGTAAAATGGAATTAATATGAGTCTGTCACAATGGTGACGATTAAACAACTGTGAACTAAACGAGTATGCATACATCCAATACACATCCACATTGAAATAGAAATAACAGTATATCTTAACTCCACCATCAATTGAAATCAGAACGAGGGACTGGACAGTGAAGACATCCCCATTCTGAAAACAATCGCACGGGCCACTGACATTTTGCAGTGTATAAAATAAAAGAGTAAAGAAAATGTTTTCAATGGCTGTTTCATGTCTGTGAACTATTTATCAGTATTTGCAGCACATGATGTACCTGCCGGCTAAATAAGGTTCCCATGACATTATGCAAAAAGTGTCCAGTGCTTATAGTGTAAATTGTTTATTTGTTTGTTTGTTTTATTTTGTGTTTGTTTCTCTGTTTTTATTCTTTGTTTGTTTGTTTTTTCTTTTCGTTTTTTTTAAATAGATAGATGTTCATTATAAAACCTAAGTCATTAGATTTATACATTTACTGAGTAGGCGGTCGGATTTTGAAAGCAACCTTTTGAAAGCTAAACTGATCATTCAACAAGGAATTTTATTGAGTAAGGCTTTAACTTGGGAATTGCACTATTCCTACGCTCCGCCAATAAGAATAAAAATATTGGGGTGAAATCAAGATCAATATGCATCAATATATATTCTCATCATATATACCATAATATACACTAATGTACCTTGCCGTTTAGTCACAGGACACTTTGTTTCCAGGCAAGGTCACTATGTCCCAGACCTATGCACGATTTGGCTCTGAACCGATAGTTGCCGCTGTGACAGCGCGTAACTACAAAGATAGAAGTTTTTGTTGGCAAGATAGAAGAGAAAAGAGAAATAAGGGTAGAGTTTATGGTCCAATAAAATATATTTGGAAGGTGTTAATATGGGTTTGTGGTGAAGTGTACACTGGTTTTCCTCTCCCTTTCGGACATCTGCTTGCAGGTTTTTTTTAACGTGCCCTGGGATAGGGTCAGGTACACAGGGACTCTAATATCAAATCAAGTAATATCAAACCACCTGAGAGGGTAGAAATGTTTACTAACAATCTACCAAAAATAGCATCCATTATTGTCTAGTGTTTCTGGGTTTGACGTCAATGCTGTCCTGTTAGAATTGTGCAGTGCTCCCAGACTATTGAATTGAAGAGGTCAGTTTTTATGTGATGACTCACTGTTATGTGATGGGTCAGTTACACAATGAAGAGTGCTGTACAGAATTGGCATTGCCTGCTGAGAATGCCATAGAATTTGATAATATTCGGTCTTGACAGGGTTGACCAAAATAGCATTGGGTGATATATTGCTGTCATGTCCTAAACATATTATTGGCAAGGCGTCCTCTTGCGGACGAGGACGCCCTTTCCCTGTATCCAGGCTGTTCTGCTCAGCTGAACAACAACGTTTCTGTCAAGGAACATTTTGTCCAGTTCTCCCATCCCAAAACAAGCAAGGGAATAATGTCCAGCTAGGCATTTGTGAACACCAAATGTGAAGTGTGAATATATTTGTTTGTAATTACCTTTGTTGACAGAATATACACAAATTAACATCACGACATATTACGTTTTAACAGATGAACTCCTATGAATAAAACAAAAATTAGTTTTTTCCTGCTCAAATTGTTCTATTTAGTACACTAAATTTGTGAAGATATATTCAAAGACTGATTAAATTTTATTATATTTATTAATCTACAATAAAGGAGCTGTTGAATCCTTCTTTGTCCGCGAGTAAGACATTAACGTTAGAATTATATATCCAGGGTGGAGTCTCTGGAACCTGAAATTTTACAACTTGATTATTTGATTTCTGTGGATTTCCCTTGTAGATTTTCATTTTGTCATGTCCTGGTAGCTTCAAAGCTATTTCAAAATGTACAGCATTGTACAACGAAACCAGCCTCTGAGTCCTCTCTGCTAGTGAATCCCATCTCACTGTTCGTCTTTGCACTGATTCTATTCAGTCATTATCTGAGGTAAGGTCCTACATAATATTCTATGTAAGGGTATTATAGGATGCCTCTTTGATATTTCCTGGGCACATGTTGAAATTCCTTCTTACAAATCCCAATATTTGATTTGCTTTGCAAACAATGTTGTTGATATGTTGATCCTATTTTATATCCAATTGGAGTTCAACTCCTAGATGTTCAATGTTCAATGTTATGATATTCAAAATGTAGCTAGATTTCATGTATATTTTCTTACATGAAAAGCTTGGTTTTTTTTTCTTTCTGCTCAGGTTATAGTATTTCTGAGTATTTGCCACTGATTTGACCATTCCCGCAGTGTATTAAGGTTCTCAAAGACTTCCATGGTACTGTTCCCTATGACATTTCTGATTTCACAAGTTAAGGATCAGATTCTTCGCCATCAAGCCAGTTTTTTTATCCATGAATAAACCTGCCCTGGGATTCCATAATACTCAAATTTATGATTTTCATGACAGACAGACTGTATCAAAGACTTTACTAAAATCAGGAATAAACATGTCAACAATATACCCTTTATTTCTTGCCTTAAGTATGTTCTGTCAGGTTGTGATTGACTCTTTCACATGAGTGACCTGTTCTAAAAACCATGCTGAAAATCTACCAATAAAGTTTGCAATGATCATATGTCTGCCACGTGTATGCTCCAAGATCAGATGTCAAGGAAACTGGCCTGTAGTTAGCAGCATAGATTTTATTTCTTTTTTCATAAAGACTGCAACTTTATTTGCTGTGTGCCATGGTTTTGGTATTTCTCAGATGAGTCTTGGAATACTTTTGGAGGATTGGAGCTATTTCCTGTGAATATTCTTTCAAGATTCTTGTGGGTATTTGATCTGGGCCATTGGCCTTCGATTTGAGAGTAGTTTTTCCACCCCAACAACTGTGATGGTTATTGGCTCTATTTGTAGAGAATTAGGTTCCCCTTTGTAGGGAATATTTTCAGTACAAAATACAGATTTCTATTGATGTGACAATTTCTCCCTTGTCTTTACTGTATTTCACTTCATATCATTTTCTGTTAATGTTGGCACATTGACTGACCTAATATAGTTTCAGGACCTATTTCTCATTGATGGTGTACTGAATTCAGTGTCTGATCACATAAACTAAGAACATATTCATAATCGGATTATCTCAACCTTTTCTGATGTTTCTGAAATTTTTAAAGTCAGAGTCCATTTGTTTTTTTCTGATTTGTTTTAATGTCTCGGTTTTCTTCTAATTTGTCTCTTGATTTTCCTTTGTCATCCATGGAACATCTTTTCTTACAGAAATATTCTTGGTAGGAATATGTTTCTTGGTTGACTCCATATGTTTTACTGTGAAGTTATTGAGATTATACAGAATTTTTAAATGAGGTATAATATTTAACTTCAAAAGGCATTAATGTCTATTTTATGGTGCAGTTGCACATTGCTTGGTTTTTGTTTTGGCTAGTTTGGCTTTTGCATTGATTTCTGTTATCACTCCACCATGGTCACTCATACCTGGACAGACATACTTTATCTACTAAGCTAGGGTTTGTTGTACCAACCAAATCAAACAAATACTATCAAATTTCCTATCCTGGTTATTTGGGTATTGTGCGTGCAAAATATTTGGGTATTGTGTAATAATTCCAATAGACAGATTTGTACCCCTGGCTATAGACGATGTGCACAAATTGGTAAAGAAATCAGCTAAAAAGTCATGTGAGCTTGACCCCATCCCAACCTGGCTCCTACTAGACCTCTTGGAACACCTCCTACCAATAAGTGCTGCCATCATAAAGAAATCACTGACTGATTCAGTTGTATTCAGAAAATATGAAAATCGCTATCATTGTGCCCCTATTGAAGAAATTGTGTCTAGAACTAATTGAACAGATTTACAGACCTGTCTCCAATTAAATTCCCCACGATGACATCATTTACAGTGATTACAATAAATGATCATATTTTATGGGGGTTGCAAGATGAGTTTTAAATGTTGATTTGTGTTTCCATGGTTACTGATATCTTTTCTTTGTCTATGAATTTCAATGTATTTATGCATCTAAGATCAGTTAATCATGTAATTTACATAATCTATTTTACGAGAAAGTATCTCTAAGCTTTTTAACTAAGTTTTGTAGGCTTTTTCAATTTTTAGTTTTCTTCATGAATGATACTCAAGGGTATTTATGGGTGTTGGTAGTGAGTGTCCTCTGTTGGCAGATTTTCTGATGGAACTACTTTCTTTTTATGCCAAAATAGAACATTTTCAAGGAAGTACAGGAAAACTTCTCAATTGTCAAAAAGAGTTCCCTTTTCATTAAAACTTTCTGGTCATGAAATGACATTTTATGATATTTGTTTTTGTAATAAAACTAATCATGAGGGGTATCTTCCGTGAAGCAAAAAGGCATAATTTTGGACCAGCATTTGACCATTTTCCCTGCATCTGGCAATTACCTTGGGAGGGACTTTATCTGTTTGGATCCCACTGGGACTGCCAGCTAACAACTTCCTTAAACCACCAAATTTATTTGCACAACCCTGACCTAAATGTGCATGCACACAGAAAATAGTTTCCATCAAAATGAATGACTTGTTTCATCTATGGTGAATATATTTCATCTGTTTTACCATCAGATTGTTTGAAATGGACAAGCCCATTTATAACTTTAGAAATAAAATCTGGTAAAAAAGAAATAAATAAATCTGAGATGAATGATATTACTACGCATTGTTGGCATGCCCAGTGACCCAGTTACAGCTTCCTGTATGCATGATTGAATGGCCCAGACCACATGGATTATCTTGAAGTGAGCTAACTTTTGTTTGAGAACACATAAAAAGATGGTCAAAAAAAGGAAAGTGGTTAGTCTTTCATAATAATTCCAACAAGACCTCAACATTTTACCTAAAACTTACAATTATATTGATGCATTACAACAGTCAGATCGGATTAAATGCAAAACAAACAAAGATGTTAATAGTCGGAAATTGTTATCAGATCAGGAATCTGAGAAAGGGTGCTTATTTTCTCCGGTGAAACATCCAAGCTGGCCTGTATATAACTCAGATGTCTGTTTCATGGAAGAAACACCTCATGGATTTATTGTTTGAAAAGCACAATGGAAATTTCTTTAATATATTGAAAGGTTCGTGTCTTTTTAACTCATAAAACGTGGTATAGTAATATGTCACTGCTCCAAGATTTCTTTCATCATGTCAAAATGTTATAAAGAAAAAGTTCTGCAGATTCTGGGGTCATAATAAAATAAATTTCCAAACAACTTAAAAATGATCTCAACAATATTTACTATAATCCTAGTGAAACAGTTTTTCTATTTTTCAAAAATATTAAGAGAAAAATAGCGGTAAAGTACACACTTGATCATTTCAAAAATATTAATTTTTCACCTCTCTTCACATATCTGATTTCAATTTGTCATGATGTTCATTTGTGGCTAAGCCTTCAACACAACAAATTATAGAATTGATGCTTAATACCTTTAACACTGTAAATGTGTACCTCCCATTAAGTACAGTATTTTAGTTATTTTCTCCCCTGCCAATAGGGGGCACTCATTGAAAAGACCAATAAATACATGAAAAGCAAAGGAAGGAACAGAAATATTAGGGAAGAGACATTTCTAGCACCCCTATGACAGCCATCTTTGTTTATAGAATAATTTACATTATCTCAATGACATACTTGTTGCCCCAAGAGAGTTTTCTGCACCTATAAGACTTTTTGTTGATCACCCCTGTAACACTACTTTTACAGATCATCCCTCTGGTAAACTACTTTAATTTTATCTCTTTTAAAGATTCTTATCATATTTAGATTATTTTGAAATGAATAAATGTTCGTTTAAATATATTTGTATGCAAATGTCATAAATTTGTCAATCATATAATCACACAAGCCCATATATAACTTTAGAAATAAAATCTGGTAAAAAAGAAATAAATAAATCTGAGATGAATGATATTACTACGCATTGTTGGCATGCCCAGTGACCCAGTTACAGCTTCCTGTATGCATGATTGAATGGCCCAGACCACATGGATTATCTTGAAGTGAGCTAACTTTTGTTTGAGAACACATAAAAAGATGGTCAAAAAAAGGAAAGTGGTTACCCAGCAAACAATTATACGTTTTTAATACGTCTTGAAAACGTTTTGATTTGGTTTACAAAACGTTTTGACAAAACGTCTTGAAAACGTAATTGTGTAGACACTCCAAAACGTTTTCAAAACGTTTTGGCAAAACCTCTTGAAAACGTTTTGACAAAACCTCTAGGAAACGTTTTGGCAAAACCTCTTGGAAACGTTTTGGCAAAACCTCTTGGAAACATTTTGGCAAAACCTCTCGGAAACGTTTTGACAAAACATCTTGGAAACGTTTTATATAAAACCTCCTGGAAACGTTTTTTACAAAACCTCTTGGAAACGTTTTGATAGGACCTTCTTAAGATATTCATTAAACCTTTCTGAGACCTTCCTACCACCTTTTTGAGAATTTCCCACAAGTCATAACAATATATTTTCATCTTACCTCTAAATTTGTACAAAAAGAACATAGAAAAAACATTTATTTTCGTTTTTTTTAAAATATTTATTATCATTTTAGTTTCTAACTCAATGTTACAATGTATTTCTACATATATCTGATAATTGTTGAAAATGTCCATGATTTCTGATAGTGTGGAGTTTGTGAGGAGTCCTCTTCAGATGAGTCCAGACATGAGGAAGCTGGTGTGCTGGGAGCAGACCCTCTCTTTGCTGCACCTTTCTGAAACAGAAATAACATTTTTTTAAGATTCATTGTCAAACTTTTGATACCATAAGAAATATTCCTTTAAATATTTAACATACCATATTCACCAAACAACCCCCCCCCCCCCCCCCCCCAAAAAAAAAAGCTGATTTTGTACAGATATTCTAAAATATCCTACCTGATATTTTGCCCCTCCAACTTGGTTCAAGTTTGGGGCATTCTTCATTGTTCTTAGGCTTTGCCCCAAAATGGCTATTGTCCTTCATGTTGTTTCAGATAAATCCTTCGACATGCTCCTGCAATTATTAAATTCAAAGATTTAAAACGTCTTCATAAACAATACAAACATATCATTTAAGCCATAAGATATGAATATAAAAAAAATAAATTACACAATCTGAAAACATGTGGTTTAAGTATAAATTAAGTCAAATTCAGTGACTCGATTAAGTCATAAACTTTTAGAGACAGATGTATAATGATAAAAAATAATAGAGCCCAGAATTCTTTAATTGTGCCAAACATTGTATGTGAGGATATGCATAGATTTGTGAATTGATTTTTCCTATATTTATCACACTTCACAGAAGCTTGAGTGCATGTTGGGGTTGGCAGGCCAGTACAGAAATAGCCACATGTGGGTCACAGCTTGTTGGCCTAACTGGGGTCATACAGGCCTGGTGAGGGCACAAGGTGCAACCCTCCCTTATGTAATTGGGTCAATTGACTAAGCCAAATTAGATGCACATGTAAAAGATAAATACTCAATGTCTTAACTCAGCATTTAAATATATATTCATGAATGTTCATGCCATAAGTCTCACAATAATTAACACACTCATGTACATACCTTAATTCCCGAATTGTAGCTCTAAAACAAAGATGTGGCCTTGAGTCGATGTTTGCTGTTGGAGAGCCAAGTCTTCACTTTTTAAATTTGAGTGGTGACAGAGTCAGCATTACATACACTTATAATTCAAACATTCTGTATTGGCAGTTATTTCTTATACAGGTGTATGTATATTACCTGACCTGAATGGTATAATTATTAATCATATCATCATGTAAAATAACGGCAAATTTAGTAGTGTTAACCTATTTTTCTAATTCTAATATGCAGTAAGAATACGAAAATAATATGTGCAGGGGTGTGGAGTAGGACTCCATCTCATGGAGGTGGAGGGACTATTAATAACCAACTAACCCAGTCATGTGTACATTGGTTTGAAATAACTGTCAAATGGACAACTTTGTAAGTTGTTGGAAGGATTCAGTATAAAATATGAAAATATTACATCAAGGTCAAACATTGTTGTCATGTTTTCTTAACATTACCTACATGTGTTATTCTTAAAACAATAAAAAATGTGATTATGACCTCACCAAATAACACCAAAACATTCAGTTAAACTATTTCATGCCAGTTTCATAATGTCACTTTCCATAATTAGTGTCCAACATTATTAAAACATTTACCAACCATAATTTCTGAAGCTAAGCCAAACCAAGACCAAATCAAAACGTTTTGTATATGTTTTATCAAGACGATTCCAAGATGTTTTTGAAAAAACATTTTCAAAACGTTTACAAGACGTATTTTATAGCCTAGCCAATCCAAGACCAAACCAAAACGTTTTGTAGACGTCTTGTGTTTGCTGGGTAGTCTTTCATAATAATTCCAACAAGACCTCAACATTTTACCTAAAACTTACAATTATATTGATGCATTACAACAGTCAGATCGGATTAAATGCAAAACAAACAAAGATGTTAATAGTCGGAAATTGTTATCAGATCAGGAATCTGAGAAAGGGTGCTTATTTTCTCCGGTGAAACATCCAAGCTGGCCTGTATATAACTCAGATGTCTGTTTCATGGAAGAAACACCTCATGGATTTATTGTTTGAAAAGCACAATGGAAATTTCTTTAATATATTGAAAGGTTCGTGTCTTTTTAACTCATAAAACGTGGTATAGTAATATGTCACTGCTCCAAGATTTCTTTCATCATGTCAAAATGTTATAAAGAAAAAGTTCTGCAGATTCTGGGGTCATAATAAAATAAATTTCCAAACAACTTAAAAATGATCTCAACAATATTTACTGTGATCCTATTGAAACAGATTTTCTATTTTTCAAAAATATTAAGAGAAAAATAGCGGTAAAGTACACACTTGATCATTTCAAAAATATTAATTTTTCACCTCTCTTCACATATCTGATTTCAATTTGTCATGATGTTCATTTGTGGCTAAGCCTTCAATACACCAAATTATAGAATTGATGCTTAATACCTTTAACACTGTAAATGTGTACCTCCCATTAAGTACAGTATTTTAGTTATTTTCTCCCCTGCCAAAAGGGGGCACTCATTGAAAAGACCCATAAATACATGAAAAGCAAAGGAAGGAACAGAAATATTAGGGAAGAGACATTTTCAGCATTCCAATGACAGCCATCTTTGTTTATTGAATAATTCATATTATCTCATATTTGCCTCAAAAGAGTTTTCTGCACCTATGAGATATTTTTGCAGATCACCCCTGTAACAAACAACTTTCACAGGTCATCCCTCTGGTAAACTACTAATTTTATCTCTTTTAAGATATTAAGATTATTTTGAAATGAATAAAATGTTTGTTTAAATATATTTGTGTACAAATGTCATATTTGGCCAATTCTTCAATACATCATGTGCTAAATTCTCTGAAATGAACATGATGAATGCCTAGGTTTGCTTGGACCTGTGGTAGACGAAATTTTAGATTTGGGTCATGGGGACCTCAAAACACAGACAGGTGGAACCCCTGTTGGCAAAGACTGCAACCTTTTGCAGAAATCTCGAAACTGATGACTGTTCACCCAGTTGAGACAGAATTAAACCCATTTCATATAGTGCTTTATAGGTGACCTAGTTTCACTACATGTATTAATAAAATTAATAAAATTGATAACATTATGTAAATGAGCTGGGAACTTAAATGGCCAACATACAACATAGTTCTGCCCTTATTACCATGTTTTCACTGCTTTGCTTTGAAGATAATGTTGATTAAATCTATCTGTAGTGGATAAGTATGAGATAAAGACAAGAACATGGGTTCATACATTGATCAGGGAGCCAGATCTCTCATTGGTTCCGGTGGAAGGATCTCACTTGTCCTTTGGACTTTTGAGATCCTTCCACCAGAACCAACTTGAGAGATCTGTCTACCTGGACGATGCACTCACATGTTCTTGCCTTAATCTTTTTGTTAGCCCATCATATTAAACGGGTACATATGTATCACATTCATCATATTGCATGGCTCACATTTAATCACACCACAGTGGAATTGAATTGAACAGGCCCTGGATTTAGGTGAACATCACCACATAATAGCAGCAGGTAGCATATAGTTATTGTAGTTTTTCTTCCGATTTGTTTTATCCTAGTAGCAAAAATTGTGTTTCCTATATATGGTACTGGCTTTGTGTGTGCCAATGCCCAGTACTGAATGATACATTGTTTTTGTATCAGGCCATTATTCATAAAGAATGTGGTACTTCCAGATCTGTTGAAAGTTTTGCCAGAAGTTCCTGCTTGGGTTATGATTGACTGCATTGAATTCATGATACAATTTCTCCTATGGGCTGAAGCCTGTACCTGAAGGCTTGACCCATTGCCCCTCACTGGGTGGGTTGTCATGTAGACACTAATAACATGTCCATATATATGGACAGTACACCACCTCGCAGTTGCCCGTATGCCGTGCCTGGAATTCCGGTCCTACGTCACTGGAAACGTGGGTTGTTGTTAAGGGTTTCCCTGTTCTATATTTATGGCAATCAATTAGAGCAATCCCATCCAAAAGAGTGAAAATATTCGCCCGCTGCACAACGAGACGTCCTTGATAGTCCTAATAGAGATTTGGAATGCATAGTCTAGTTGTCATGTCAACGACCTGCGACAAGACAATCCGGATCACATATTTCAATTGGAAAATCTACAAAATGTGCAAACGGGAATGTTTTTCTATGGATTTCCTTTTTGTTTAAAACTGTTTAAGGTATAACTGTTTAATGTTTCAGGTATAACTTAATCATTTGTTATACCTGTAGCCAAACACGAAAAATATGATGGCTCTAAGTTGGTCAAGAAATGCGTAAAAATCTCTTCAGGATCTAACACGTTATGCTGTGGGATATGTCACATATATTTAAGTAAGCTCTGATATATACATACATTTAATTGTGTACGATGTCGATCGAAACCAATCTAAACCCTACAAGGGTCTTCTGTGAAGAAGAAACAACCGTGTTAAATGAATTGCACCTGAGATCAATAATAAATTATATTGCTCTCAGATTGCACACATGAGAACCCAATAATGTCACCGGTTTTGAATAGCAATGACCCACTGGGTGTAAAGCGGATATTGTTTCCTGCTGTAATGTGCTATAAGACCACAACCAACTAGGTAAGCTATTGAATATTTTACCACGTAATGTCCACATCACATAAACTCATATTTTTGAACATGTTGCATGCAACACAAGATAACATATAACTGCAACGTTTCTGACCATACGGTATCTTAAAAACTAACTGCCGGCTTCAATCGTGTGCACCATATATTGACATATATACTCTGCATGGCGAGGTAGAGTCATATACTACATCTGCCGTAATAGGCATGACACTGTTTCAATCTATTCCGCAAGGTCGATTACATAATCCACAGACAGGTGGGCAATTGGTGGTTTTTGCACATGTGCACTCACAATGCCCGCCCAATTGGCTTATACTCACACACACACATCAAGTGCACTCACTTTCTGCCCAAATAAACATTTGTGAAGTTTGTTTCTTATTCACTTTTCATAGTTCACTTTTCACAGTGCCACAAAATACATCCCAGTGACATTTTGAAAACAATATTGCAAATATAACATGTTGACAACCTCATCTATTGACTTTGAAAAAAATATGAATAATAAACTGTGAAAAGTGAATAAGTAACAAACTTCACACACATCCAAAACACCGACAATAGTTGACTGAGTTATACTTGCACATGTATTTGTTGTTGTAGTCACTTTCTTGCCAAAACAAGGATACTGATTGGCTATGTTATTACATGTGACAACATTTTTTTACTTGGTGTGGACTGGCTTCTAAAAGAAGCTTGATATGGGCGTGACCTCTCAGTCACTGTACTTCATAACCTGTTCAGAAAATCATAAAACATCTCAGAATTGGCCCAAACATGGAAACATGCTCAAGAAAACATTTAAAAATAAATATATACAAATGTTAGAATACATGGTATTGAAGGCATGTATATATGATTTCATGGCTTTCTCTAACGTTTCATGGGGTTTCATGGGGATAATCGTCTTGTTCTTACGATTACAAAACCATTCAAATCATTGCTAGGTTTATCCTTTGCCAATATGTTAATGAAAAATCATCTAATTTAATTTATATATTTTAATCTATCCTAATTCATTCCAATAAATTTCTGTCCATACTAATATATTCTAATCTATTTTATTTTAATTTATGTCAATGGCCAATCTTGTGAATTTACCATGAGTATATGGTGCTGTTTAACAAGATGACATTAACGTTTATGTTGACATCATGAGCAACTCATCATGTGAATTGTCCCTTTATAAATGGGAGAAGTGTTTGAGTTGATACTTTTCTGTCTGCAATATTTAACACCAATTCGAAGATAATCTTTGAGAATAATCTTTATATTTTTAATAAAAACGTCTACAATATTATTGTTAAAGGGATTAAGCACCGATTTTGAAAAAAATGTTCAAAATTCACCTTTTGATGATAAATGTATTTGTCTTTCATGTCTATAAACTTTTTGAAAAATGCATCCTCATCATTGTCTGTACAATCTCATTGAACAAGACCCTAATATATAGGCCCCTGATGAAAGCACACTCCTTTCTTGGCGTCATTTTTATGTGGAGTGTCATCATTCAGGCACTGAAAGGTAAAAATACGTCATAAAAGTGTAGCAATATGTTTATGACGTCATGAAATGCAACTTATCTTTTTAATCTATCATAATTTCAATTTGTCATGATGGTAATATGTAGCTAAGCTTTGATATACACCAAATTGTAGAATTGATGCTTAAAGAGATACTTTCTAGTAAAATACATTTCATAAATTATATGATTAAATGATCATAGATACATAAATACATTGAAATTCAGAGACCAAAAAAATATAGCAGTAACCATGGCAACACAAACCAACAATTAAAATTAATCTTGCAACCCCCATACATTATGATCATTTATTGCAATTTGGGCCTATGACGTCATCGTGCGGGATTTATTGCACGTGCCAGACGAGCTGCAATCATTTTCAATTTTCACAAAACTTGTCATAACTTTGTTAATATTGGTCCGATCGTTATGATATTTACACCAAAATGTCACATTTTTCATGTTCTTTCCAACGCACAAAACCACATCGCTGTTTTGGCTGCATTTTTGTTTGTTTACTAATTATTTATGTAAGTAGGTAATTGCCGCACGATGACGTCATTCTTTTTTTTCTAGCACGTGCATTTAAAAGAGCTATTTTTCTCCCAAAAAACTTGTTTCCCTTGTGCGGTTATACTAACAGAGCCACGGATCAATGTGCGTTATAATTCTCCATCACACTACAAAAATGTTTCAGAGAAGTGAAAGTTTCCCTTTAATACCTTTAAACAAGTGCCTCTGGCTGGGAGGGGTTGCAATCTTTCACTTGTGCAGGTATCCCTCTCTCACTTATACAGTTATCTCACATATGCAGCTATTTCTCGCATATGCAGCTATCTCTCACACATGCAACTATCTCACTGTTGTAGCAATCTCTGACATATGCAGCTATTTCTCATATATGCAGCTATCTCTCACTTATGCAGCTGTCTCTCACTTTTGTATCACATATGCAGCTATTTTTCGCATATGCAGCTATCTTTCACTTATGCAGCTATCTCTCACTGTTGTATATATCTCTCGCTTATGCAGCTATCTCTCACATATGCAGCAATTTCTCATTTATGCAGCTATCTCTCACTTATGTAGCTGTTTCTCACTTTTGTATCCATCTCTGATTTGTGCAGCAATCTCGATTGTGGATGCAACTGTCTCATCTCACATATACAGCTATATAACTGTTGTAACTATCTCTCACTGTTATAGCTACTTCTCACTTATGCAGCTGCCTCTCACTGTTGTATCTATTTCTCACTTGTGCAGCTATATCTCAATTATGCTGCTCTCTCTCTCATTATTGTATACATTTCTCACTTGTGAAGCTATCTCTTACTTTTGCAGCTCTTATTTATGAAGCTGTCTCACACTTGTGCAGCTATCTCACGTATGTAGCTCTCTCAATTGTGCAGCTATCTCCCACTTGTGCAGCTATCTTCCACTCCTGTAACTATCTCTCACTTATGCAACTGCCTCACACTCATGTAGCTGTCCATGTAATGTCTGCATTTTATCCATGAAGGCCCCTTTGTGCAAAACCTAGTGGTACCCCCACCGGTTCAATAATTAGGTCAATAATAAGGTCAAATTCCTCATGGTTGAAAACAAAGCCTAAATACAGAAATGTATGCATTTAGGAGGTAATATTTCATATTTAACGTAATTATGACAAAATATATTCTGTGCCATTCATAATATGCCAAAAGCGAAACCCATCACAAAATCTTGCATACTAAAACTGAAGTGGAGACTGGTCTAGCGTCAGCAAATTCCACCAGAGGGCAACGTGGTGACGCAACAGCGAGATCGCACGCTCTTATCAGTGGCGAATTTTAGTGCAGCCAATACCTCACATCGCAACTTTTTTTCTTTTTTTTCAAATCTCGTCACCCTTCCTCTCTGATCACGTTCATGCTTTTTTATACATGTAGGTAGTAATTGATCTCACAGTATTGTTTGTTTTATCGTGAGGCAATTACCTATGTGAACTTTGAATGACGTCATAGTAAATACACTTGACAATAGTTGCTAAAGATCAAAGAGTCTAGAATGAATAAGTCATACTGAGTCTACCAAAGTTAAAAAAAAAATGTCCACCCCCCATCGTAAATGTGCAGCATGTGGATCCTCTGTCGGCCACCTTCACCGATTGGGGGCAAGAGATCCAGCAGTACAACATGACTGGAAATCATTCATCCTAAAAGCTAGGGGGGAAACAAAAATGTCAAGCCTGCCCGATAATCCTTGGCTGTGTGCAAACCACTTCACTGCCACAGATTATTTTTCACCTGAATCTGTGTCCCCAAGACTTTTACCTGGAGCTGTTCCAAGTATTTGGACGAAAGTTAGAGCAACACCAAAACGTGGCAGGCCTGCTAATGATGATGCTGCTTCAAAAAAAATTAAAGTTGTGGATAATCACGTAAGTATATTTTTATGTTTCTAAACAATGACATGAATTGAAAAAAAAATGATGCAAAGGGTTATTCTCTGTCACACTTGGCATTATGACATTGTATCAACTTTACAGCACTGCCCTAAACATCAAAGAGGAGTTTGGCCTGAGCTGCCGGTCTCATATTGTTACAATGTGGAAATGCACTAGCTGATGCCCAGGTGCACTTTTGTAATTTATTGTTTGTATTTACACATAAAACACTACTCTCCATAGCAGAGCCAGAATTTATACCTCGCTCTGCAATAATTGACCATAATCAGCGGGTACTGAGAGGTCACACCCATAACAAGCTTCTTTTATAAGCCAATGACACCAAGTAAAAAAAATTGTCATATGTAACAACACAGCCAATCAGTGTCCTTGTTTGGTAAGAAAGTGACTACTACAACAAATACATGTGCAAGTGTTACTCAGTCAACTGATGTCATTGTTTTGGATGTGTGAAGTTTGTTACTTATTCACATTTCATTATTCAATTTTTTCAATTTATTCAATATATTTGCAATATTGTCTTCAAACTTATCAGCACATACATGTATGTGAAACAAGTGGCAAAGGCCGACCAAAAACTAGCACAGGTCACCAAATGTTGTATGAGGGTTGGAGGGTGTCCAAATAAGCTAGCCATAAAATATTTTCCTGGCAAATTGAACGACTACAAGATGAAAGTTTTGAAAGGTTTTGTGAAAAAAGGGAGTGAAAAGCATGAAAATTTCCAGATTTGGCTGCCGGTCACTGTAGATTGAGAAGTATATAAATTTCAAGTTCAGTGAATTTGATAGTTGTGCACAAGTGTGAAGTTCTTTTGATATTGGATATTTGATGGGTTTTTTCAAAAGGAAAAAAAGTCAAATATTTTTTCAAGAAGTATATATTATATACCATTTTGAAATATGGGTAAGAATTTGTAAAAGGATACATATAAGATACTGATAAGGTGCACATGGATCTGTATACACCCAGACCAGTAAAAATGTTATTTTTCAAGTCTATTTTGATGTTGAAAATAGAAATAACCACTGTGACACTGTCTCGTATGTACACAGAAAAATACCTATATATTCTTTTAGGACATGGGTACTAATGGCAGGATAGACATATCTAAAATATGCCCCAAACCCCTAAGCCATCGATAGGTAGGCGAGGTAAAAATTTGCCTGTATGGAAAGTACAGAGCTTTGGTCCCCAAAAAATGTAATTTCTTACCTATAAATAGCTTAGAACTCTCACCAGCAGTTTCAGAGAATATAAAAGTTGACGGAAAAGTTGACAGAATATTTCCTCCCTCCCAATACAGAAGCTTGAGTCTAGGTACATTCCACAATGAGTCTAGGTACATTCCACAATGAGTCCAGGTACATTCCACAATGAGTCCAGGTACATTCCACAATGAGTCAGTACATTCCACAATGAGTCCAGGTACATTCCACTTTGTCATGGCACATTCCTCAGTCTATGTCATGGTACATTCATCAAGTTACATTTATCAATTTGTTTCAAAATATATCCATCAATATACCATGGTACATTCATAACTCTGTCCTGGTATTTTTATCAATTCCATTTAAATTGGTTGTATTATTTGAACTTGCAGAGAATTTCAGAATATGAAGCTGATAATGCATCACAAGGCCTAAATGATGGGATCACAAATGATGGGATCACAAGCACATCATTTGATAAGAGCTACACGACTCCTGGATTTGATGAATTCAAGGCATGTTTTGATACCAGGTAAATATAAATTGTGATATTGAAATATAAATTGTGATTATTATTATTTTATTTATTTTTTTTTACAAAATGTGATGTATATAATTGCAGCACAGGAACCAAAATCACAGTTACACTGGCAGATATGCCTTTAAGGACAAATTCTAACGTTAGAAAAAGGCTGTTTGATGGCACACAAGATGCTGCAACTCAAACAATTTGTCCACAGTCTTGTGTTGGCATTCAGACAAGTAAAGCACTTCTCAAGACAACCAGCAGAAATATTCGTATGTGTAGGACATAAGTTTTTATTCAATTTCTAATTCTAAATAAAATATTTGTGCAACTTCTACTAACAATTGAGTCAGAATTTTAGTAAGACATCAAGTTGTAGCCCGAAAGCAGTATAACTCAGTATGTGTTAACTGTTTGAATCTATCTACAGGGATACAGTGTCAGATGACTGGAACTTCTACATCTACACAGTGCAATTTAGCTGGGTTACATAGGTTGGAACTACAAAAGCCCCACCTTATTAATGCTGATGAGGAGCCTGATACCCCACCAGGAAGTCCACCAAAATCACCTGACTACACACCAAGCCAGGAGAGTGAGGACGAGTATGAAGGGACACAAGATGAAAAGCTCCCAGAAAAGAGTATTTGGTGTGCATTTTATCACATTTTAATGCCAATTTATTTTGTTCCTTGCTATTTTGCTGTCGTGTGAAAATGTTTTGTCTATGAACTGCCCGACTCCCTTTCATATATTTATAAACTTTTGACAGGTATTCTCAAGAAACCAGCAAGGAATTGATCAGTGATGGGAAGGAGCCAAAAGTGATCGTTTTCTTAAGTCATCTCCTCGCCCTATTTACAGTTTGTCAAATCTGTTGTGGACCAACTACAAGGGGTTTAAAACGTAGAGAAGGCACACTGATTGCCATTTGGCAATATTGTAGCAACTGCAAGAAGGAACGGATCTGGTTCAACCAACCATATGTTGGACGTATGCCACTGATAAATTTACTACTGTCAGCCGCAATAACTGTAACAGGTACATTATGGAAACATTCTGTTGAAAATGTATGGAGCACTGTATTGTGATTTTCAAATGTTATCATATCAGTTTTCCTGATAATTGATGGACCTTCATTGGACAGTCCATCTGAATCCGAAAACATTCTTATTTTAGGTTCAACAGTGACAAAGGCACTCAGAATGTTTAAATGCATGGGAGTACTGGCAATTTCTTCTGGGACGTTTTACAGACACGCAAGGAATTATGTTTATCCAACTATAATTGAGCATTGGCGGATTCAACAGTCGCAGTTGGTAAAAATCCTGACAGAAATGGGTGGAAAAGTGGCAATTGCAGGTGATTGCATCTGACCTGATCAATTTATAAAATGTAATCAAAATATATAGTATGCCAAAATATATATCTGTTTATTATAATACTATTTACTAAGTCCAATTATATTTTACAGTGGATGGTCGATTTGACAGCCCAGGTTTTAAAGCAGCAATGGCATCAGTGACAGCCCTTGAACAGCGTCTCAACAAAGTCCTTCATGTTTCATTAGTCCATGTTAGTATTAAATTCATTGCAGTTATCAGACAAATATGACAACTCTATATCGAGATATTTTCATGAGCAGTATATTTTCATGCATATTGCAATGTGAATTTTGTTTGATTGTAATCGTTTTTATACTACATTCCTCATACTCGACATGTATGTCGTCAATATTCATTTGGCTCAATTCTGTGCACAGGCATTTGAGACAAATGAATAGCATAAGATTATTATTTAATCCCAATTTATCAAATATTTCCTGTCACAAAAATGCCAACATCAGCAATATCATGAAAATATACTAACCCAAAATTATACTGATGTATAGTAACTATTTGCCGCTATTTCAATAAAGATTTATTCTTTAAATGCAGTCACTGATTCTTTTGTCATAGATGTCTTTTGAAAAAGTATCCCTAAATGTATGATGCTTTAAAGTTGTTTCAAAATATTCAGGCAACTGAAGTGATAAACAATGCATGGATGGAGCATGAGGGACTGAAACGGTGTATAGATTTTATCCACAACCAAGGCCTGGAAATTACAGAAATAATAACAGATCGTCACAAGCAAAACATGAAGTGGATCAGAGATAATCTTCCTAATACAAAACACTATATTGATATTTGGCATGTAGAAAAAGGAATTAAGAAAAAGGTTTGTGCTATTGCCAAATCAAGAGAATGTGTAGATGTAGGAGCATGGGCAAAGGCAATATCCAAACATATTTATTTTGTGGCTGCATCAACTCCCGACGGTAATGGTGAAATGATGGTGGCAAAATGGAAGATGTTGCCTTTGCACATGCAGAACATTCACAGAGATATTGATAATGACTTACATCCACAGTGTGGCCATGGACAACTTCAGGGTGAACAACGCAACAGGCTTTGGCTGACACCAGGTAAGAAAAGTTTTAGTGAAAGAGCAAACATATAATTTGACAATGACTTATTGAAGTTTGACAAGGAGTAATGAGATAAGTTGCAATATAACATTGAGCAATGATGGATCCTGACACTTCATATTTACGTTTTACTTTTAAAATGACTGCCAAACTTGTCGAGGGATAAGTTTTAAGAAAAGTTAGAATTGTATTGATATATATCCACATTATTTGACACAAGACACAAAAGTATCATCATCAGTTTTTATTGTCGAATGTAATAAATATTGAGACAGACATATACCACAAGCAATAGAAATGGTTGGATAATATGCAAAATAATAATTCAGATGTACCGTTGCCATCACTGCAGGATCACAGGCTGCAGTAACAATAGAAGAATTTCTGACAAAGAAGACAACCCTAAATGACATTTCAATGCTTTCACCAAAATATCAAACATCCACATTGGAAGCAAAACACAGCTTGGACATCCAGTTTGCGCCAAAACACACTGCCTTTACATATGTTGGAATGATGGTTCGGTATGTATCCAGATTCTAAAATATCAATTGGACCTGGTCTGGTGCTTTTTTGCTCAGACTGGCTCATTGCACATTAATAATGGACATTGTTTATGGCACTAATTTAACCTTTTTCCTTGCCATTTTGCATCAAATTTACAAATAAAACTGTTTTCTTCATTGTCATATATTCTATTTTCGTATATTTTTTTCCTGTGCAAAATCTTGTGGCTCACACAGAAAGGTCAGGCAGAACCAAAGTCAAAATCTTTTTCGTTAATGTCTATTATTTTTCTTTATTTATTTGATATTGCCAATCTAAATAACCACAAATGTTTTATTTTAGAAAAAAATGATAGTGTATAAAAAAATTTCTTCTTCAGACTGTGCTTATCAGCTTTACATTACAATGAAAACAGTGACAGAATGCAGGCTGTGACTGCTGATGGTACACCTCGTTATGCCATAGTTTATCCCAAATGCAAGCGTGGTGATTTTTCTGTTCGTCCAATCAAATCTTCTGCGACTCATGGTATTTGATTATCTTTTTAATGGTAGAAATTTTATCAATTTAAAACAAAATTTCATATTGAGTATAGTTTGTTGTCCACAAAACTTTGCATTCACATGAAAAGACATTAAACCTACTGTTCAGAATTACAAAATGTAATGCAGTATACATGAAATTTCATCATAATAAGTGAACTTTCAAATTTCTTCCAGATTATGCATCTGCCATCATCTGCCTTTTGTTTGAGCGGTACAAAGCCAGTCCAAGTGCCCTGAGGCAATCCATTCGGGATATAAGAGAGAATGTTCCACAGACCCTAGCAGACATATTGGAAAGGCCCAACAAAGAAGAAGCAATACAGAATAGGGAAACACGTTTTCAAAACAACACCCTGCACTGATATTCTAAAATATGTTATTCATGAATCTAATATGAAAACCAGATGTTTGAGATTTCAATATTTTAAGAGGCTTCTTTCTTTATATCCTTTCGTATATAAAATAATTAAATGATGAAAAGACATTATATAGACATTTTCCAAGCGTGTTTGTATTTATTTCAACTTTAATTAGGCCAATAATATCCTAAAATATATATAAGCATCAGATAAATATGACAGATAAATAAAATGTTTATGGACACACAATTACTTTATACAAGACACATATTTTAAAATTCTGCCCAACGGAATCCAACGTAATCGTCACCATCAATGTTCGGAAATTTTGTCCTAATGGCATTGACAGCACATGCTGGTAAAGGCACACGTATCTTTTCTCCTAGATAACCCCAGCACCATCTCACTAACTGACGATATGCCACATATCTGTGTCTTCTGCAAAACACAAATAAATGATTAGTAATGTTAAATGTATAAATTTAGTACAAAGGTCAAGGTCCTAGTATAAAGGTCAAAGGTCAAATTTGTAAAAACTGGATATAGTGCTCAACATATTGTTGATATATACCAGACATGAACTACTTTTTATTCACTTTTAATGGTTGAGATTGGACAAAAAAGCATTCAAGGGTAATTTATATCCAATATTACCTTGATATTAGCGCTTGCCAGGCTCCATATTCCTGCCGATATTGTAGGTAGGCCACATGCAGGGTCCAAGGATCTAAACAAACACTTTCAAATCCTGGATGCTCAGTAATGCACCTAACCAAGAAAAAATATAATTGTCACATAAGGCACATGCAAAACATTACAAAACATAGGCATCAGAGATGCATCAACCCTCAGCCCTGGTAACTTATTGCACAACATTCGCTCCACACACTATTTGCGAACCAAACGTCACTGCACCAAGGCAAATTGATGCAGGGGTAAAAAAACCCATAAAATCTACTTCCTTTGATAGCTTATGTGTGGCAAGTATCATGACACTGTCATCATTAACCCTAGAATTATTGTGATGATGGGACGGTGACCTTGAAAAGCAGGTCAAGGTCACCATCCATCAAACTCATCTGGGGTCTTCACCAGATGCTTATGTGCGTCAAATCTCAAGCTGCCATCATTTGTTCTAGAGTTATAGCGATTCTTGGGATTTCACATAATTGTCCCTGTGACCTTGAAAAATAGGTCAAGGTCGCCGTCCATCGGTCTCGTCCGAGGTTTTCACCAGATGCTTTTGTGTGTCAAGTTTCATGAAGCTGCCATAATTTGTTCTTGAGTTATCGTGATGACAAGGATGATATCACATAATTGTCCCTGTGACCTTGAAAAGAAGGTGAAGGTCATGTTTCATAGAAAAACCTCTGAGGTCTTCAACAGATGCTTATGTGTGTCAAATCTCATAAAGCTGCTATCATTTGTTCTTGAGTTATCGAGATTCTTGGGATTTCACATAATTGTTCCTGTGACCTTGAAAAATAGGTCAAGGTCACCATCCATTGAACTCGTCCGAGGTTTACACCCGATGCTTATGTGTGTCAAGTTTCATGAAGCTGCCATAATTTGTTCTCGAGTTATCGCGATGACAAGGATGTTCGCTACAGATATACATACAGACAGACATACATACTGTACATACCCACGCCAGGAGTACTGCAATACCCTCAGCCTGATTACATCAGGGGCTGAGGGTAAAAAGCAGTGATAAGCATAGCTCTAAGGCCATTAAGATATGTTTAAATACTCTTAATGGTGGTGAAATTTTGCATGTACATAAATTTAGAACTCAAGGTCAAGGTCATATATTACTGTTTTTCCGGACTTCTAAAGACATTTTTCCCACTCCTAAAGCTCAAAAATGTCTTTGACCATGAAACTGCAAACCCACATATTTTAGGGTCTTGTCTGAATGAGTTAATGTTACACTGGCCATCCAGTAAATATTGTTTTATATCTCTGACATATATAGTTTAAATCTTACCTTGGGATCTGTGATGTTGGGATGTGCCTTGGAAGGGCTGAGAGCTCACTCCGGATCTTTGTGGACTCTTGGCAGCATCTACTCTCTGTTGTGGTTGGCATAATAATGCAATTATTGCAAACACACCTGCAATTTTAATAATGATTATAAGCAAGAATGAGTGTTGAAGGCACATTATATTATTCACATTTGTCGGTTCTGTACAACAATATTTGACATGTATGTACTTCATAGGTAAATTTCAGGGCAAGTGAATTGTAATTCAGGACAAGTAGATTTGAAAATTTTACTTGCCTGGTGGGCAAGCAGGTCACAAATGTTAAATGTCAAGGCCTGTACAGCTATCTCATATGCAGCTATACCTCACATCTGCAGCTATCTCTCATTTATGCAGACAGACAGCTGCATCTGTGAGAGATAGCTGCACAAGTGAGATAGTTACAACAGTGAGATACAGCTGCATAAGTGAGATAGCTGCATATATAAGGGAGAGACAGTTATGATTGCATTATCTTTGAGAAATCTGACATAGTGGGTGCCCTGTAGATTTCTTATATTGTCACTGTTTTTACATACATATATAAAAAAAGCATGAACATAATCAGAGAGGAAGGGTGACAAGATTTGAAAAAAAAAAAAGTTGCTGTTTGAGGTATGGGCTGCAATAATATTCTCCACTGATAGGAGTGTGTGATCTTGCTGTCCCGTCATCATGTAGCCTGCCCTCTAGTGGAAGTGACGCTGAACTAAACTCCACTTCACTTTTGTTTTGCAAGTTTATGTGAAGGGTTGCGCTTTTAGCATATTATGAATGGCACAGTTATCACTTATTTGTTGTCATAATTACATTAGAAATGAAATATTACCTCCAATATGCCTATATTTCTGTATTAGACCTTTGTTTTCAACCATCGGTAAATTGACTTATTTATTGACCTAATTCTTGAGGTCCTGCTAGGTTTTGTACAAAGGGGCCTATATGGGTGAAATACAGATATGTTTAGCCACCACGATCATGCAATTGAGAGATAGCAAGTGATAGCTGCACATGGGGAGAGATAGCTGCACATGGGGAGAGACAGCTGCACATGGTGAGAGATAGCTGCACATGGGGAGAGATAGCTGCACATGGTGAGAGATAGCTGCACATGGGGAGAGATAGCTGCCCATGGGGAGAGACAGCTGCACATGGTGAGAGATAGCTGCACATGGGGAGAGATAGCTGCACATGGTGAGAGATAGCTGCACATGGGGAGAGATAGCTGCCCATGGGGAGAGACAGCTGCACATGGTGAGAGATAGCTGCACATGGTGAGAGATAGTTACAACAGTGAGAGACAACTGCACAACTGAATGACAGCTGCACACGTGGTAGTTGCACAAGTGAGAGACAGCTGTACATGTGAGAGATAGCTGTATAGGTGAGGGATGGCTGCATAGGTGAAAGATAGCTGCATAGGTGAGAGATAGCTGCACAATTGAGAGACAGCTGCACAGGTGAGTTATAGCTACAACAGTGAGGGACAGCATCACTTCCCAGCCGAAGGCACTTGTGTATAGAAATATAAGATGCACATTTTCCTGCCCAATATCTTGATAATTTTTTTATATTTCTGACCAAAACCAGCAAATGTGAATAATGTAACATGCCATTATCATTCATTGTTGATAATTATCATTTAACAATATAACACTTTGGTCACATTAGGGGCGATCCATTTGATTTTTGTGGGGTGGGGTGGGAGATTTTGGAAAAAAAATTTATTCACCCACCCCATCCCAGAAAAAAATTTATTCACCCACCCCACACCAGAAAATTTTTTTATTCATCCACCCTACTAGGCTGGTCGCGGACAGCCGCGAGTGAGCGTGACGAGAGGTTTTTTTCACCAAAATTCCCCAAATTTCGGCCGCCGATATGAAAAAACTATACGATGTACAGTTTTGAAACTTTGCATGATTATAGATACATCCAAGAACTATAACCTACCGAAAACAGAATTAAGATTGCTGTGATATCTTCGGAGTTACGGCGATGTGTATAGGAGGTGTTTGACGTTTTTTCACTTGTCTAGTTTTTGCGTAAATGAAAAACGGCCTTTTGGATGCAGTAAACAAATTGATTTCCACACCTTAGTTATGAACGGATTTTCTTCAAATAAAAAGTAAAAAAAAATTCAAATCAGCAGGTTTCTAAAACCGTTTGAGAATTTTGAAAAAGTTAATTTTAAGTATTTGTAGATTTGATTTTAGAGTTTAGTTTTGCAGCATTACCTGGACCCGTTTGGGACTTCAAATTCTCACGTGGATTCCATATAAGGAGGTCTTTGACTGTGTTGACAAAAAATTTGACAATGATTGGTTGAAAACTAAGCTGTGGAAACTGTGATTGGTGGAGCATGTTTTTCTTGTTTTGAGCCTTTGGCTCAGGTTCTTGAGATAGTCACGTGACACGATGCGGTACCTTTGAAGTCATACTTTGACAAGTCACATACTTTGACAAGTCACATACTTTGACAAGTCACATAATTTGTCAAGTCACACACTATGTCAAGTCACATAATTTGTCAAGTCACATAATTTGTCAAGTCACATAATTTGTCAAGTCACACACTTTGTCAAGTCACATACTTTGACAAGTTACACATTATGTCAAGTCACATACTTTGTCAAGTCACATACTATGTCAAGTCACATACTATGTCAAGTCACATACTATGTCAAGTCACATACTATGTCAAGTCACATACTATGTCAAGTCACATAATTTGTCAAGTCACATACTTTGACAAATCACATACTTTGACAAGTCACATACTATGTCAAGTCACATACTATGTCAAGTCACATACTATGTCAAGTCACACATTTTGTCAAGTCACATACTAGGTCAAGTCACATACTTTGACAAGTCACATACTTTGACAAGTCACATACTTTGACAAGTCACATACTTTGACAAGTCACATACTTTGACAAGTCACATACTTTGACAAGTCACATACTAGGTCAAGTCACATACTTTGACAAGTCACATAATTTGTCAAGTCACATACTATGTCAAGTCACACACTTTGTCAAGTCACATACTTTGACAAGTTACACATTATGTCAAGTCACATACTTTGTCAAGTCACATACTATGTCAAGTCACATACTATGTCAAGTCACATACTATGTCAAGTCACATACTATGTCAAGTCACATACTATGTCAAGTCACATACTATGTCAAGTCACATACTATGTCAAGTCACATAATTTGTCAAATCACATACTTTGACAAGTCACATACTATGTCAAGTCACATACTATGTCAAGTCACATACTATGTCAAGTCACACATTTTGTCAAGTCACATAATTTGTCAAGTCACATACTTTGTCAAGTCACATACTATGTCAAGTCACATACTTTGACAAGTCACATACTTTGACAAATCACATACTTTGTCAAGTCACATACTATGTCAAGTCACATACTATGTCAAGTCACATACTATGTCAAGTCACTACCAAAGAAAAAAAATTTATTCATCCAGTACTGCTGTCCCACCCCACCCCACAAAAATCAAATGGATCGCCCCTAACAAGAAAAAAAAATTATTCACCCACCCCACACCATAAAAAAAATTTATTCACCCACCCCACACCAGAAAAAAAAATTATTCATCCACCCTACCAAAGAAAACAAATTATTCATCCAGTACTGCTGTCCCACCCCACCCCACAAAAATCAAATGGATCGCCCCTTATCCATTGACTATTTCTGGATATGCCCTTGTTACTAAATATATATTCCAGCCTACTTGGGCCGACATGAGGCACGTGCCTCACCACATCAAAAGGACAGGCTACGCTCAGGCTGTATTGATGACTCTTTCACCCCCACATACTGGGAACAATATATTGAAGCAGATATTTTTTTTTTCATTTACGGGACACAAATATGTACACATACATACAGAAACATATCAATTAATCATCTTTAATTTAAAAAACTACACTTTAGAATCAACTTTCACAGAGACTCACCATTCTGTAGTCAACAGACGACTTTCAGTGTCACTGGCCTCTTCGCTCCTATCTTCAACTTGAGCACTGGTTGACCTGGCTGGGGGGTCGTAATTCCCCAGTCCTTGGACAACCACGCCAACATTTACTTCTCCTGCCCTTACTCCTCTAAAGAGGGCATCATATTCCTCCTCACTGTCACTGCTGCTGGTCAATTCTTGAGAACTCATCCACGCAACTTGTGTGACCTGCTGGTGATTTGTCTGCCAGCTTCCAAATGGCGCGAAAATGTAACTCATGATCAAGTATAATCAGCCAATCAAATAATTGCCGCACGATGACGTCACACTTTTTTTTACAGCACGTGCCAGAAAAACAACCAAATTTCCCCAAAAATAGGTGTTGAAATACGGCAAATTTATAAAGTTAGTTCGGGTATCATTTTGGAAATATGAATACTTTCAAATGGCCACAGAGACTCAGAATAGTGGAAATATCCCTTTAATGTTGAATATCAATTGAGCCTCACATATAATAACTTAATAAAAACCTTCTTAATAGGTACATATTTAAATTGTATGGTAGAAACTGTAATGTACTGTTTTTAACAAAACAGTATTATTTCTTTTTTTAAGGAAATCGTCCTTGTTAGAAGTACCATTGACATTGTAATATGCCTCTCTGTGAAATCCAGACCAACCTGAGTGACCGAGAGGTCCCCGTAAACTTCCACACCAACTTCGGTGATGTTATTGCACAGGTGCTCGGCAAACCGAAAGAGGTCAGCAAACGGTGCAGGATAGTATGATACTCGGTTAAATACTACAGCTATATATTGGTATTTGAGAGATGAGGTCAGTGTTGTGGCATTTATATAAAATATAGTGCCGACTGAAGAGTATCACCAGATATGGAGCTTGTGAGTACACTGTTGAAATATGATAAACCTGTTGAGTTCAGAAATACAATGCAAATAGTATTTATCACCAGCTTTGAAGAATATATTGATTATGTTGTATGCATACCCAAAAGCATAGGATTAATTCGGAACCTCCTCTTAGAAAAATACAAAAGACAAAATTATTGATTCAGATTAATTGAAAACTTACTCTGTAAAACATGACAGACTTAAGTAACAGTCCCTAATGCTATTGGAAGTTACACAGAAGGATAAATTGTGAGGAACCATCACATGATCACATGATCAGATTCGTCTGTCATTTCTTATGAGGACATAGAACAGGAATTGGCTGACCAGGATTTGTTCCTTTCACATGGTCTTATCCCTCTGTCAATATATTTATCTCTAAATTTATAGCTACAGTATTTAACCGTGTATTTTCAAAATCCTCAGTGGTCCAAACCTATGGAGTTTCTCTTGGAAATCTGATATTTCTAATCACAAATCATTATTCATATATCATGTCATATTTTATAATTATTTTCTTTCAAATTACAGCGTGTAACTGTATCTGTGCAGACAAATCTGCGCATGTGCAAAGGTGACAGCACTGCCCCAATAGTGACCGTCAAGATCATATCATTTGATGTTTTTGATGAGGCACGCAACAAAATATATGCACCGAAAATACGGGATTTCATCAATGAAGAGCTGCAAATACCAGACGACCGGTGGGTTTATGTAAATCGTAACAGTCCAATTATGATCGGAAACAAAAAGAAATTTAAAAAAAAGTTTTGCAATAACTTCAAAGCTTTGAAAAAATCTCACAAGCCAATAAATGTTTGATACTAAGCTAAAATGTTCGGTTACACATTATGAGGTCAATTTTCATCCTTTCAAATCTTGATGCAAAATCACCAGCAAGTGGCAGAGAAGCCTCAAGTTATGCCGCAAAAGAGCAATAGATGTAACCTCCACAGACTTGTAGCCTAATTAGTTAAAACATTGATACATTACCAATATCTTTGAAAATCATTTAAAAAATAGATCATATTACCAACAAACGATAGCCCAAAGCCATTAAGACGAGCTTCTTAAGACGACCTGGTCTTGACTAATTGCTTCTGATTTGGGACTTCTCAATTCAAACATTTTATAAAATATTGTATTTTGCTTCGGCTCTTACCTTAAACAAAATAAAAACGTTTTCCCTCATTTTTGTCTCCGATACTTTTAGGCCCACAGAAATAATCCATATTTGCCTCATAAGGTTGTTAAAGACAAATGTTTTATTAAAGTCCTCGTTGCCCAGCATTGTGAGGCCTCCTCTCTTCGATAACTCACATAATTGGAGAGGGTGATATGATAATAATCATGAAGCCAAGGAGAATGTGACAAATCAAAGCAGATCAGTCTTCGTCAAAATGAAAGATAATTTAACTCAATCTTTTTGAGGGTGCCCAATGTCAACACTTTAATTCCTTTTATTTATGTCATTAAAAATATGCTATTGAAATAACTATGAAAATATGTGGTTTTCAGAGTGGTTCTGATATTTCGTCCATGTCAGGAGGTTGATGTCGGATTTCGGGTATGAACCTCGTACCTGTCTGATGGAGAAAGACGCTCCACAGGAAAACATCACATTTTCTCAACTTTTTATGACAACAATGTCTTTTAATGGAAACCCAACGCTCCATCCGATATTAAGCCAAAATGATACCTGACGTATTATTCCCTTTTGAGAAAATACCAACCATTGAAAATAAAACTGATTTTGGTAGCAACAGTGAAAGTGCTGAAAACGAGGCGGTCGTAAGTTGGTCGACACGTGCCTCAAATTCTCTTGAAAGGAAACCATATATAGTTCTTACTTATTTTTTATGAATAAGATATTTTATAATAAAAATGAAAATTAGCATTTTCCTTAATTATCAATGTTTAAAACTACAAAGTAGCAGGTGATGTACCTGTAAAGCATGCCACCTGGTGTCAATCCCACACTTACCTTAATGTGCAAATCGCCCTTCAAAGAAAACCGCATTAGCTTCCTTCGGGGTTAAAGGTCTAATAGCGCAGAGGAGCAAAAGCATTCGCATCTATTGCGTTTGTGTTAAAATCTGTTGTGATAGTTGTAGCCAAACTCTGAAAGGCTGTAATTAAGATGGCCGAACACGTACTGAATGCAGCCAAGAAATGTACACCAAATAAGTTATGTTTCTTAAAAATGTCAATTTAACCTTCACCAAATAACAACAGAAAGTGTCAAAGGGTGGAAAAAAATCAAGATAGTACAAATCACAAGCTAACACCATTAAAAGGCAAGCTCTTTCTGACATCATGAAGTATGAAATGAAATAAAAAGTTGGTTTGGTTTACTGCAGGTTACATTTTTGTTTTTATGCACTCATATATATTTCAATTTGGGATTGCACGATGTGTGCAAATGTAAATTCCAATGAATTCTATGGCAAAGGATTTTGATTATTTTTTAATAACAATTTGGGGGCAATAAATGACATTACAACCGATTTAGCATGGAGAATATAAAAATATTTACCCTAAAAAAAAACCAAAAAAATTATTATCATTTTTTAATTATTCGGATTTCAAAAGGATATTGAGACTCAATTGTTTAATTCAAGAAGGCATAGACAAAGTTTAAGGCAGGTTAATTAGAGTGAATGCATCATTAATCAATAATGCTTGCAGGTGGATTCTTGCCAGGTATGGAGTGATCAAGTAACCTGAGTGGCAGTTAGGCTCAAGGCTGGGTTTTTGATGTCATTCAAGTTTGATTCTTAATACCATATCTTACATACTACTGTATATATCAGGCAGTTCCAGCAGGGAAAGCATACGAGTTATGTTATCAAATGTGATGAGTAATGCTATTTATTAATGCGTGGATCAACATTTTCATGTTTATTGAGTTGTGTGAACTGTAGGAGTGATTAATGCTCAGCTTTATTTGAATAAAGCCTCCCTCCAGAAGATAAAACATAACGAGTAGTGTTATCTCTAACGCACAAATTAAGTCTTTTTGAATAAGCAATGCAAGAAATAAATGATCATTAACAATAATTTCCTAATGTAATTTTTTGTATTATACCAATATATTTATTTGAAAATCATAACAAAAATGCATTTATTTTTGTCTTGAAACTTTATTCCTATTCATTTTATTCACTCAATGTGGCAATGCTAGTTGTATAACTTCCTTGAATACCTTTGAGTGCCTTAATAAATGTACAATACAAATATACAAGCATAAAAATATATAAATCTAATTTTTTATTATTAAATATATGTAGAAATATACACAAAATTGATGTCAATTAAATTCAGCAAATAACACATTTGCAAATAGGTGCTATCGAAGATGGACAAGAATAATCCATCTTCGGTGTTACAAAATAAATTTACAATATTTACATCTTCTGGTCTTTTAATTAGGAAAATATACATTTTGTGGAAGTGAAGGAATCACTATTGCAGTAAACTAATAAGTGCATCAAAGAACTTGCTCTTGTCTTCTGTTTTTATCTCCAAGACTAAAAAAATAAAATAAAATGTCTGAGAAGAAGTATAAAAGACCTTTGTTTGGCCTTATGTCTCCCTTCACATTCCAGCCAAACACATAGTTCCAGAAACAAAAAAAGGTTCTATATTGTAATATTAAATCAAATGACGTGGAATTGGTTTGCAAGATATCGGCAATCATAATATGTGGGAAGATTTGAGGGGATACGAGGGTTGGACTTACTGTGCATGTCAAAGCTGTCCTGCATCGTGCGGGCATTCGTACTGCTCGCCGCCTGCTCGAAGGCCTTACCAAAAAAACTGCAAATAGAACAAAACAATTACTATAAGAACAATAATCACATCAGGGAAATATCACAGCTCTTGCCAAAAAATGAAGTATAAAATATTAACATTTATTCAACATGAAAGCATCTGAATCAAGGTTTATTTAAAAATAAAAATGAAGTAAAAAGGGAGAGGATATAGATGATCTCTGTGCACTGCTCAATGTGGCACAATTCCTAATCTTATTAGAAATGTTTGCCTTTTGTCAATGGTTTGGTGGCACAAATGGCCAATAAACACTTCCTTTAAATTGAACTGGTTTTATAAACAATTACCTCCTGCACCCTAGCTGGACAAGATGATTACTTGCACAGAAGCATATCAAGGACTGATTTGCAATGTTGCAGCCTTATCACCATCTGATAACAACTATGAAACATTTTCAATGTTTACTGTCTCTCTCATTATCTGAATTTGAAACTGTCCTCCTTTCATTGAAAAGATTAAAATAATCTACCGAGTAAAAATGGGCCTTTGCCAAATATTATTGATGTGATGATGTGCACCGGGAGAGTGACCCTATCGGATATTGATTCTCTTTGAGATAACACCTTAAAACACAGGCACAGACAATAATATATGTCCCTCAATAGTCAGATCCTCACACTCCTAATATGTTGAATTGCAGGATTTCTAGTCTTTGTTTGATTCTACTGGTTTGCAGTCCGAGTCTCATCTTGTGTACAGGTGAGTTCTGGTGCCCAAATCTTATATGTATGTTTCCAGGGATATAAATCTTATCAAGGTACTGCTCAAAGTGCATCAACACTCAGTAAAATAATCATATATATTGTTTATAAAGCCTTGGTTATGCATGAGCACAAATTATTTTAAACATGATAAATGCTAAAACTTTAAGGAAATATGCAGTGTGAAAAAATGTTACAAATATAACTTTTAGTTTTCCATCTTATTTGAATGAAGTATTTCCTGTGCTACACTAATATCGACCATAAAATGGTTTTGTTTTTATAGATGAATATCACAAAATGTCCACCAAGGATAAAGATGCAAAAGACAATTATGTGTCTGACACTGATCACTGTGTATCAACCGACAGCAATGATGTATCAGAAACTGATCACTATATATCGACCGACAGCAATGATGTGTCAGACACTGATCACTATATATCGACCGACGGCAATGATGCGTCGGACTGTACACAGGACAATCCTTGTCAAACCCTGCATCATGTGATCTTAATCAGCCAATCAGGAGACACGATCTGGTTAAGCGGTGCAAACCCAGGCACGCCCTTCATTCTTAAAGAAATATCAATCAATAAATCATTGACATTTAAATCATGGAATAATCGGTCAAAGATATTTTGCCAGCAGTTATCTTCCGACTGCTGCAGCACAAGATTTACTGGTTCCAATTTCTTCTCTATCAATGGCTCGTACACGTATAACTTCTTCCAAATTGACATGGAAAACTGTCGATTTTGTGCCGAAAATACATCCATGTTTTTTCACGATACTAATTTCCAATCGTCAGGATTCAATGCATTTCCCGGTGAGGAGGACATGTACCTGTTTACATCAGTCACATTCCGAAACTCGCAACTGAATCTGGCATGTTCCTGTGGAGCCTGTGACGGAGGCCGAGACTCGCGGGTGACGATGGTTCTCAGAGACTCACAAATCACTGGAGCTGTCAGCAGTTTCCAAACCTCAGTGGCCAGTGGGGCATTGAGTCAGGTCAATATTACAATGCATAATGTCACAATCACCTCAATCAAGACTGCCATTCTATTCAACAATTTCAATAATATGCACATAAATATATCCAACTTAGTTCTGAAAAACACTTCTACAGAGGATCACTGCATGTCTGTGATTGCTAATGACAATTCCTATTTAACTGTGATCATTGAAAACAGCTTGTTTTACGAAAACAAGTGCACTGAAGGTGGAACAATTGTAGTCGATAGCAAAAAGCCAACTCTAATTGAGATGTACCTCATAAATGTCAACTTCACATCAAACACCGCAGATGAAGCAGGAAGTGCACTGAAGCTTAACTTGGGTGAGAGCCATTCAAGCCAGCAAGTATGGATTTATAACTCTACATTTGTGAGTAATGTCAATTTTGAGACTGCTGCTGCCATCTACCAGGCAGGAGGCACTCTCCAAATCTCAAATTCAACATTCTTTGACAACAAAGTTGACACTGGAAAAATTATATTTGGCCAAGACTGGAATCATAAGGGATTAGGTGGTGCCATCTATGTGCAGAACCCAGCTGTAATATTCATTGACAACTGTGTGTTTGTTAACAATTCTGCCAATTGGTTTGGAGGAACTTTGGCCTCCGAAGGTCACGCAACCATCACTAACTCCTACTTTGAGAACAGCATTCAGACAGGGCAGGCTGCCCTTGGGGATATCCTGTACATGTCTGGTGCCACATCTGTGGGAAATATAACACTTAACCTGCGCTCCGCCTACAGCAATAATCCCATCTTCTGGTATAGTAGTATGCTCTATGAACTCTCTGGAGTGGACGGAGGGGACATTAACATCACCTGTCCAGTGGGAGCCAATATTCACAATGAGAGTCTGGCACAGGGGAATCATGGCAACTTTACCTACAAGGATCTCTTCTATATGTGTAACCCCTGTAAGTCCGGCAACTATAGCCTCCAGTCTGGCTTTGTGCATGGCTCTCTCACCTCAGGAGCTTTGTATACATACCCCAAGTTTGCATGCCTGCCTTGTGTATACGGCGGAGACTGCAAAGATGGACGCATCCACTCCAGAGTGAACTTCTGGGGATACGAGTACGGAAGTCCTCCACAGGTGGCGCTTCTTACCTGCCCTGAGGGCTACTGCTGTAACCGGTCGGTGTGTGAAGACTTCAGCGCGTGCAGCAATGGTCGGCAGGGTGTGCTGTGTGGATCGTGTGCTGCTGGCACGTCAGAGAGACTATTTGATCCCGTGTGTATCCCTAATGAAGAATGTGATGATAAGTGGTACTTGCTTATAGACCTCGCCTCTACTCTCCTCTACGTTGTCTTCTTTCTCTACTACATCGACATCACATTATTCATCGTGAGCAAACTCTTCCACGTCAAGGTGACCTCTGATGGCAAAGTGTCCACTAGAGCATATTATAAGATTCTCTTCTACTTCTACCAGACTGTGAGCCTTCTTGTCATGCAAGATAATAAAGTAGCAAAGCAGGTTGGAATAGCCCTGCAGCCTGTTGTTACCTACTTGTTTACATTTCAACCTATCTTTGCCATATTTGGGGTGTGTCCTTTTAAGGATCTGACCCCGGTTGAGAAGATCATCTATGACACTCTACCCACTCTGGGTTTCTTTGTTATCCTGGCTCTCCTCAGTGGCATTGTGTTTATCAGACAATATCAGCGCAGCAAACAACACACAACAATGGTCTCCATAGCCACAAGAATAACGGCCAACAATAAACCCAACCTCAAGTCAAGACTGGCCAGTGCCTTTGTGAATTACTTCCTCTTTAACTATGTGAACATATCTAACATGACATTGCTTCTACTGACGTGTGTGCCTATGCATGACCGCAGAGTTCTCTACATCGATGGTAATGTCACTTGCATTGCCTCCTGGCAAAGTATCTTCATACTTCTGGCCCTTTTCCATGTCTTCCCGTTCTTTCTTGCTGTGATAGTCTCAAAAGATTTACTGGAGCAAGGGAAAATCAGTCTAAAGCAGTTTTTCTTGTCCTACTTTTTACCTCTGCCTATGCTGCTCTTCTGGGGGTTGCAGATTTTGTTTAGAAAGTGTAAACTGAGAAGGGGTCGATCAGGCTCGCTCCACGAGACAGCCGAGTATCACTCCTTCATCAACAATGTGGACCACGAGTGGGATCGCATCAAGACGGAGATATTGTTCGTGGTGGAGGAGCCTTACATCAAGCACAATGATCCGGAGGTCTCGGTGGTGTACTGGGAGGGAGTGCTCATCCTGCGCAGGCTCATCATCATGCTGTGCGGCACCTTCGTCGTCGATCGTCTCGCCGCCTCCACGCTCCAGGCCATCATGTGCCTTGCCTTCCTTATCTGGCACATGGTAAAGCAGCCTTTTTGCTCCCAGAGGGCCAACCATGTAGAGACTGCTTCTCTGGGTGCGCTCACTATGATCAGCATCAGTCATGTGATCCAGGCGACCTTGTTTTCTGCTGGGCAAGTTGCAGGGGGTTCCAATGAGGTACAGATGGCAGTCATGTTGTGGATGGAGTGGTTGATCATTAACATCCCACCACTGCTGGCTGGGCTGGTGATAGTGGTCACAATATTTTATAGATTTATCCTGGGACTGATTGCTTGCATCAAACGAGCCACAGCACCTCAAGACAAACATGATAGACATATAAGACGCAGTCATAGTCAGCATCAGATTCAGCACAGCCACCAAAGTCAGCATAGCAACCAAAGTCAGCATAGCAACCAAAGTCAGCATAGCAACCATAGTCAGCATAGTAACCATAGTCAGCATAGTAACCAGAGTCAGCATGGTCACCAGAGTCAGCATGGACACCATAATCAGCATGGTCACCATAATCAGCATGGTCACCATAGTGATGACATCTTCCATAGTCAGAGCAGCTTGCACAGACAGAACAGCCACTATAGTCTATATGGCTACTGATTTAACCCATGCCAAAAAAAAACTTAACATTTCTGAGAAAATAAAAAGCAATACACAAGTATCATGCATATGTTACTAAAGAAATGTGGGGAGAATCATTTATTCAAGAGATTGCTTACTTTTTACAAGTGTTTTCTGACATTGGTGGTATGCCCACTACCAGCATAGTTCCCTGTTCCCTATCAAGTGGTGCTCCTAACACCAGGGGGAGCTGTGAGGCTTTCTTGCTCCGACTCTGCAACATGTGCAATCTTTGTCATTTACGGTGATTGGGAAAGAAATATGGCTTAATAAACAGGACAGAATGGCACATCACATTTGATAGAAGTTATAAGTGTTTCATTTGGAGACAAGGCTAGAGTCATCTTATAAATGTGGAGTTCTGTAAGGTTTATAGACCCAATTGATTTTATGATTATAGAAGTTCTGTACACAGATACAGACATGGAGGAACATTGTTATTTATAAGATGTTTTTTTTTTTTGCATTTGCACACTTTACTCAGCAAAAAAATCATTCATTTGAGGTTACCAGAGGCAGAACATTTTCTTGTAATAATAAACATGGTATTTTACTATACTTCTATTAAGTTGAAATAAACCTACTTACCACAGAACAGTATGCTTCTAATGTAAATTTAGATAATTTTTCCAAGCATATTTGTTTGCTAAAAAACTTCATATCTGGCATTCCCTACAATATAACATATTGGGATTAGTCCTGGTAATTCATATTCTATATATGAATCTACTTTAAGTAATAATTTACGATAAATATTTTAATAGTCTTTCAATATCATTGTTTTGTGCAATTACCTTGAAAAATATAAAATCATCTTAAAAGAAGAAAGGCTATTATTTTTTTTTTCAGATTTCATAAATCATATTCATATTATATTTCAGAACCTATTTTTTTCTTGTCATATTGTATATTTAACCTGTATAATGTATCATTGTTTTGTATCAGTATCTTGAAAATACAACATATTGAAAGAAGATTTTTGAAAATGAATATTATGTCACGAGTTTGTCAAATGTTTACATTAATAAACAGTGACGCATATGAATGTGACTTACTTCTTGTACAAAGGCATATAAGAATGGTCCAGCGGAGATGACTTGTCCTCGGTCGAGGAATGATTGCACCTGGTTGTATATGGCCTTCAGTTGAAGCTTGGCCTGCTCCACTCCCTTCTCCATACTTTCTACATTACTCCTGGGTGGTAAATATCAAAATTATAAACTTTATAAGGCGAATACTGCAGGAAATAAAAATAAATTCTTTTCATATACACAAGGTAGCAGAGTTAGCATCTCTCAGAAATGCTATATTTTTCTGCAGAAAATCCCCAAACCTGATTATCTTTCATACATTTAATTTTGGATAAAGAATAACAAATCATTTTTTTTAACATCTCATCTACATTTCAGCTAATAAATATTTTGGTATAAAACATAAAATGAATCCAATTTACCTGTTAAGAATATCTAGAGCTTTGAGAAAATTGTCTGAAGCAGATTTTTCTGAATCCTAAAAAAAATTATATATTAAAACCAGATACTCAAAACTAATGTACAAAATGAATATACATTTAAGTGTCAACATAATTTTAGCAGCTATTTTCTACATATTACACTGTACATCTGTATTAATGAACTCGCCACTCTCCAGATGTGCTTAACATTCAAGTCCAATATCAGCAGTATTGAACTTACCACTCTCCAGATGTTTCACATTCAAGTACAATATCAGCAGTATTGAACTTACCACTCTCCAGATGTTTCACATTCAAGTACAATATCATCAGTATTGAACTTACCACTCTCCAGATGTTTCGCATTCAAGTACATTATCATCAGTATTGAACTTACCACATTTTCCAGATGTGCTTCACATGCATGAACAACATCTGTGGCACAGAACTTGTTTTTGAATCCATATTGGCATTGGAATGAAGGCAGGAAAATGTCTTGTTCATCAAAACTGAAACACATGATTATTTGCAAATAAATACATTTTCGCACATACAAGTAAAATTTTGCAGGAAGTGATACAGAGACCTGTTAATAACATCAGCTGCTGAAAGGGATCAGTATTGAAGCAATGTGACCAAAACATTATATATCATAATACAACTGTTTATGACAAATCTCCAACTACACATATTAAAATGATAGTCCTTATGGACAGCAAAGAACAACCGATCTTTATATGGTTATCAAAGAAAATAATTTTCCTGCATGAAGAGAATTTGAAACATCTTAAAGAAAAACAAAATGGTCCTATTTTCGTATGATTTCAGAATGCTAATACAACACACACGTTCTTGACTAAATAAAATAATAGTTATTTGGAAGGTATGCATAAAAAGGACACTATAAACAGAGACCATGATATATAAATTATAAAGAATATCTTGCCTGTATTTATCAGCATGTTGTGTTATTATGTCTTTGATATTTTCCTTTAACTGGACATCCATGGAGCTAAATCTCTGTTTACACTGAGCAAGTGGTATACTGTAAATGAAACATTATGCACTCATTAGTAAAACTAAATAGATACCTTGTGACAACTGTTATAAAGGCAACATTTCTTACTTTATTTTAAAGCATTCATTTTTGGTGCAAAAGATTTTAGCCTTGTGCCAACAAGAGGGCAAACAGACACACCATATAAAAGAATTCAGATTTCAAATCTCTTACTTTATATCATAGAAACTTAGTGATCAAAAAAATAGTAAAATCTCACGAAAAATGCTGTGCATTTAAAGTTAGTTACATGTGTGACTGGTGTGCCTTCCTGTAAATCAGCAAATAATTGCTTCATTCTGTGTCATTGGAAAAACGAATATTCTTTTATTTATGGTCATTTATAATTATAAAAATAATGTGACATCAATAACAAATTTTTGTAATTTTTGTTACCCCATATCTGCCAGGAATTCGTGCATCCTCTTCTTGCCTTTCAAATTCCAGATTTTGAACTTGCAAGCCAGTTGACTGGAGTGACACATGCTATCAAACAGTGTCCAGTGTCTATATAGTGCTAGTCTCAGTTCCTGCTCGAAAGAAACTCGTAAACAATCCACAGATACAGCAGTGTCATCATCCTCCGGCCTGAAATGTACAAGCTCATTATTAGGTCTGCACATGGCTTATTGGATCTTCATTAAGTTGAAAATATACCGGTACATCCCATAAAAAAACAGACAATGCAAATGTTCATATGGTTGATTCAAATCTTATCAAATGTGATCAATTACCTTTGAAAATACATTATAGTATTATCCAATTTTGTAAAATATGTGAATTATAAATGTTTTTTTTGCAAAATTGGTGCTTAATCTCCTTTAGAATTTAACACTGCCACAAAATGGATAAGGTCACTCCTTTAATTATCCTCATTTCTATGAATGATTTGAGTTTAATGTTGAATATTCAAATTTACCTGTGATTATGCCTTGACACATGGTTTTGAAGGTTTCCTACATCTTCTATATATTTATCTCTGTCAACTTTACTGTGTAGATACTGCTCTGTCACTCCCAGTATGGCCAACCTACATACAAATGTCAATCATTTTTTTAATCAAATTTTCAGAAAAAGTGAGATAACATCAGCTATAGGAGCTAAATGTAAGGTCTGGGGTATAAAATATATAATGCGATTTTAGGTTTAGATCTTTCTCCATGTTTTAATGTTAAAATCTGATGTCTATACATCCATATATTTCAAAGTATTGGAATTTCTTTATACATATACAACTTACCACAGTAAATCATTGGTATCTTTAGACATTTTCCATGCTAACTCAAACATTAAATATGAAGACTGAAATAGATAACAAAAAAACTTAAATAGAAAGTTGACTGTGATAAATGCATGGTACTTGTGTTAAGTTTTACCATGAAATACAGAAACTTTGTCCAGGATTATCATCTTTTTATCAGTGTTGAAATTGGGTCATAGAGTTTTTCTGAATGGTAGGAAAAATTTATTTAATAATTGGGAAAACATATCCAATTCTATATTTCAATATACTTACTGATGTGCCATACCCTGAGAATTCTGAATATTCAAATATGATTCTGTGTCTGTAACAAATGATAAATATTATAATTGTAATATTTATAAGCACATATTCATAAAAGCATATTATTCTTTCGTCATAATATAGTCACTTTCACATATGTCAAGATATTGAAAAATCTCAATAAAAATCCTAAATTATATTTCAATATGCTTATAGATTTTTAAATTCATCTTTCTGTTGAAGAAATTTTACTTTATGTACAATAGGAAATATTTCCTTGACCAGATAGAACCAAATTTCTATTTGGTCACATAAATACAAAGGGCAAAGGTATGACCATTTTTTTCACACATTCGGTATCCCTTAGTGGATGAAGTAACACAATGACCACACGTGACATTATTAAGTTTCATTTGTGTGCTTCAAATAGATGTTTGACTTGGACTGTTGACATTACTTTCGGGTTCATTCCTTGACAACACACCTTTTTTCCTCCCAGATGCGACGTTGTCTGCGTTTCTCCAGTGCCTGCTCATCAAACCTTCGGCGTTTACCGGACTGTTCGCTATCATCACTCTCATGACCAGAATCATCATCAGACTGAAGCAACAATCATGCCAGTAAATATATCATCCATTATTACATTATCATCAGACTGAAGCAACAATCATGCCAGTAAATATATCATCCATTATTACATTATCATCAGACTGAAGCAACAATCATGCCAGTAAATATATCATCCATTATTACATTCTCATCAGACTGAAGCAACAATCATGCCAGTAAATATATCATCCATTATTACATTATCATCAGACTGAAGCAACAATCATGCCAGTAAATATATCATCCATTATTACATTATCATCAGACTGAAGCAACAATCATGCCAGTAAATATATCATCCATTATTACATTATCATCAGACTGAAGCAACAATCATGCCAGTAAATATATCATCCATTATTACATTATCATCAGACTGAAGCAACAATCATGCCAGTAAATATATCATCCATTATTACATTATCATCAGACTGAAGCAACAATCATGCCAGTAAATATATCATCCTTTATTACATTATCATCAGATTGAAGCAACCACCATTAAACTGAAACAACAAACATTATATCAACTATATATTCGATATCTACCTCCTCATCTCGGAACACTGCATCAAACTCCGGGACATCTATAAACTCTTCTTGTTTCATGAGCAGCTTGACCTGCACCTGGTTGTATATGTTATGCACATCAACTGGCCGGTGACTGAAATCAACCAAAATAATATCATTAAAAGAGATACTTTCTAGTGAAATAAATTATACAATTTACATTATTAAATGATCAAATATGTGTAAATATATTGGAATTCATAGACAAAATAATTATATCAGTAACCATGGAAACACAAAACAACATTTAAAACTAATCTTGCAACCCCCATAAATTATGATCATTTATTGCAATTTGTACCTATGACATCATCTTGGGGGATTTATTGCACGTGCAACTCGAGCTGCAATCATTTTAAATTTTCACAAAACTTGTCATAACTTTGCTAATATTGGTCCCACTGTCATGATTTTTACACCAAAATGTCACATTTTTCATGTTCTTTCAAACGAACATAAGCAATGCACATCGTTTTTTTGGCTGCATTGTTGTTTGTTTACTAATTAGTTATGAAAGTAGGTAATTCCCCCACGATGACGTCATTCATTTTTTTCCAGCACGTACATTTAAAAGCTACTTTTCTATAAAAAAAACATGTTTCTCTTGAGCGATCATATTATCAGAGCCCACAAATCAATGTGCGTTATAATTCTCTTCCAAACCACAAAAGTGTATCAGAGAAGTGAAAGTTTCCCTTTAAAATTTTTTTAGTCATATTTGACACAAAAATTCAGTCAATACTTCTGGAAAAGGAAAATAAATATCAATTCACTATTAAAAGCATAAGATTACATTGCTCAAATTTCTTAATTTGTAATCTACCAAGTACCTCATGCATAATGTCCAAGCTATGCTAGGATAGATTTTTAGGCATAATGACCACCATCCGATATGCACTGAAGGGTTTACATTAATATTTTACATGATACATTTTGCAGTATGAAGTAATTTAATTTCTCCCTGAAAAAAACTCAGTTTTCCTTGACAAATTTCAAAATTTCAAATCACCAAATTCCCTGACAATTCCTTCACCTTGAAAAAATTTCTTTTTCCCTGACTTTTCCCTGACCTGTGGCAACCATGATAATATTTGGGAAGAAAAGATGCTGACCTGTCACAGATGAAGAACTGTACATTACTTTCTGGCTGCAAATTTTCAATGATATCAAAGGTAGCACCACAGTTGATCATCACAACAAACTGGATCTGGAACACCAGAAGTTCATATTCATAAAAATCTGTTATTTATGCAAAAAAGTAAAAGATATTTATGTCATAATCATACATTTATGCATACATATCAAGAGTAAACAGGAAAATATTTACCCCTTCCGAGTTTTCTACAAAAGCTCTGTCAAGTTCCTGTCTTCCTGTCACTGGGACTATTGTGTAAGACACTTGGTCACACTGGAATAAATACTGAAAGGAAGCCAAAACAAAATTAAGTTTATTTTCTTCTTTTAATGACAGGTACAAAAATATTTGAAATTTCTGAAAAACCAAAAATTTCCAATATATAAGCAAAAAGATATTTTTTGTTTCAATGATACGGCAGATCTGTATAAAATCAATTTACACACATTTTGAAAAAAGAATAGAATTCTAAAAAAAATGGTCAACTATCCTTATTTCTCAATAATGTAATGAAATAGAAAGGTCACTGTTTTAAAGTAGGGTAGGTTGTGAAATCAAATAAGCTTTTACTAAGGCCTCAAGATGACCATTCAATGATAAAATAATGTTTTTATATTTCAAATGAGAAAAATGTTCCTTTGTAAGAATATTTTCACTGGTTCCATAATGTTTTAGTAATAGCAAAAGCAGCCTGAATGACATATTTACCTGGAGTATCCTACATGCAGCAAGAGCATCCACGTCAAATGACACCAAGACAAGAACTCTCTGAAACAAAATAATCTCAAAAACTGAACACCAATTTATAACAATAATTAATTTTGTAGATGCAAATCTGAAAAGTTGGAGGGAAACACCAAAACAAATTCCACTGTCTCTGAGTATATAAATTGTGTAACTTAAGATTGAGGTTCTTATCAAACAAAATCATTCAGAAGTGTTTTCAACAAAAAAATTCAATTCTATTACCAATGGGAAAAAGCACTTTGCTAAGTACATTGTACTCTTGTGTTTGAAGATCGCTAGTTTCGTTCACTGTACTTATGGGTGTTGTGCATTCATAAAATGATGACAGATCTATGACCGGCAGGCCTCGACATACATACTGGTCTGGTGGCCTCTGTTTGGGCCAGTGAAAGCTCTGTTGTAAAGGCCCAATTGGGCAACCATATTTTTGGTCTCTTAATGGCCCAAACTACCTTAATTTTATTCTAATCCTAGATAGATATTTGTCTCATATCACTCTCAATGGACTTTGATTGGGACAAGTAACCCCCACCAAGACACTAGTCACTATACAGCCTTATATACAATGCTCTTTATTATATCATGCATCCTATTATCCTTAGAAATTATGGGCCACCACTTCTCACGCTCATGGGGCAGAACTAGGCAACCAACATTTTTCTCTTTATGTCAAGGCCTGCTGTGGATGTGTAGAATATTTTCAAAAGTATAATAAGACATCAATGAAATCAGTGCTCATTTTTTATCACCACTGAGGTAAGATACAGACTAACTGTAAAAAATATTTTTAAACCTGGAAACCCAAATATTTTATTTTGGCCTCAAAAAACACAGACAATTAAAGCACCAGACCTTAATTGTCCCCTTCCTCAAAAAAAAGAGACAAGATGACAGCACTGACTACTGCCACCTGCTGTGAACTAAGTCATTTTTGCCTTTTTTGATGGCCTGGCCAAAAACAAGGGCTTTACTTTTGAATGTCTGTGTACGGTGGGATTTATTACTATTGACCAAACAGTGAAAATCTGACATGTTTACGTATATATTCAGTACAGAGAAAGACGAGGTTAAACTTTCTCTGTGGCATGATTTTTGCACTAGTAGTTAATCTTGAGTTTCCTTAATTTCCTATAGGACTTCAGTGTCTCATATATGGTTTGAATTGTTGCTCCTAAAACATTTCAAACAAAATAACTGAATACAGTAGGCGAAAAAATCCAAATTTGATGGCCTCACCCACAGGTTGCTCAACAAGGTAAGTTCAAATTTCTAACCTTATATGATATCATTATGAAGTATGATGTTGTGACATTGTCAATAACACATCTTGGCTGAAATGCAGTGTTAACCGATTATTCCAGGCCATATTTAGACATATTTGATGTTTGTTTTTCAAAGTGTGTAAAGTGACAAATTTCAAGATCAGACCAATTTCATTTTCAGGGTCAGTAACTGGATATTTAGTAATGCTACTCGCACTGGACCAGTTATCGCCGATGAAGTAGACCGTGACTGGCAGTGGCTACAAGGGTCCTCTCCAGTTTAGCCGCTGTAATCGGCGGTTATTGGTAGCGACGGAAAACTGGTCCCTTACGAGTAGTACAGTGATGAAAGTCAGCATTTAGGAAAAAACCTGAAACCCTTAAAAATTTACCTGAAGATACCCCTACCCCCTTTCAGAAATGTCATTTTTTGATGTTTCAGACTGAGTTCAGACCATTTTGAATTTCACATTTGAATATAAAAACCTGAATTCAGGTTATTTACTGAATACTTTCATCACTGGTAGTAGTAGGTAGTAGTGGTCAGATAACTTGTGGTGGGAAGTGGATTTTTGACTTAGTTTAAGAGAAACGTCATTTGGTCCTCCTTGTTCTCTTCTAGCTTGGCTGGTCGGAGCAATATGACCGTTTCAGTGTCACCCCATTCAGACATGAAGAGATTCCAAACAGCCCATCTGGTGTGATATTCTCGTAACAGATATGGCTTTACAAACAAAAAAGTTGATTTTCTGGCATGTAATACTAATTACCTGGTATATTTATATTTTGCAAAACATTAAGTGAGCTTAATACCAGCTGAAAATAACAAAGATTTCTGAGCAGAAGATAAACTGTGTCGAGATGTATGTCATCTTGTGTCATGTGATAAAGTTACTGGAGGTGCAGACGGGGGTTTGGCAAACGTTCATAAATCAAATTGATTTTCATATCGGCTTGAATTCTCCCACCAAAAATGTTAAGAGGAAGTATTCTTTGTTCAAAGGTTATCTGGGCCAAAAGTGAGCATTTGTCTCACATTGGTTAGCGAGTGTGTCAGAATACAGTTTCACACGTGCAACCCACTTGGGACCTCTCTATGACGTACTTTAGAAACAGCCAATCTTGACGCACACTCCAAACACCTACGATGGCTCATCAATGGGGGGAATTCACTGCCTCTGAAGTGTAATCCCTCATAACTTCTTCAAATGATTTTATTCAGACATGAAACTCGCCAGAAAGCAAGATTAGATGTGTAAGATATTTGGGATATCTTAATAGTAAGTGTACAGTGTGTGTGGTGTTCACACTGAGGTCGCGACACTGTGTCGCGACCTGTCTCTTCACGAGAGATAGGGGACACCTCACAACCCGACGTAGCCTCCAGAGCTCTGCACGCGCAAGTCGGGGTTCCACAACTATTTTTGACTGACAGTGTCCGGGCAGCTGTCACTTTGTTAATACTACTGGAATTGACTCTGTTAACTCTTACGAGTTTGACTGAAAGAAAGCAAACAAAACTATGAGTCTGACACTTTGAAGCTGTGATTTGTGTGAAACTGAAACAGTGAAAGCAATCAAAGAAAAACAGTGACAGTGTCTCTTAGTCTGAGAACACAGACATGTTGGTTTGGCATTTTACCTGATTCTGGATGACATCATAGAACTCCTTCCTGAAGTCCTTGACGAATACCATTTTACTCTGTAAAAACAATCAGTGCACAATTCCCGATAAGTAATATTTGACCCAAAATAAGGGTAATGACAAAATCTGTCAAACTTTTCTTTTGATTCTGGCGCGAGATCGATGCTGTAGATCGATGTTAAACCCATTTTGATTGGACACTTAAAATTATCTGACCAATCAAATCGGGTTTACCTTTTAGTTTAGCACGCATACAAAATTCATTTCCTTCACGCAGTGTATTTTGTAGAGTCATTTCCGGTTTGAGTCAACCTCAAAATTAGAGTGTTTCAGCTGTTTTTCCTCCTTTGATAGTCGTTAAGGCAAACAAAATCGAAAGAAAATGGTACGTAGATGTCCAGTTTTGTTCTCAAATACTTTTCAGCTTGAACAGGGTGGAATCTCACAACCCAACAGATCAGAAAACGTGAATTATACTATAGCCTATAGGCAGTTCACTTTCTGATTTGTTGCCCGATCACCATTGGCATTGTCGCTGCATCAGTGCATGTGTCATGACTGGCAAGTCGAGGGTTTCACGATTTGACAGTTGTCCAGGTAAACACAAGCAGGTCTGGGCCTAGTGAAAAGAGAAGAGATATCATTGATGTGAAAACACTTTAGGTAAGATGTGTAGACAGTAGACTGTAAGAAAGTGAATGACTATAGACTACTCGCAAGAGACCAGTTTTCCATCGCTACCGATTACCGCCGATTACAGCAGCTAAACTGGAGAGGACCCTTGTAGCCACTGCCAGTCGCAGTATACTTCATCGGTGGTAACTGGTCCAGCACGAGTATAGGTCGCCATCTTGTCTTTTTTAATGATCAGATTTTTTAGAGTTTTTAGTGCACTCCCAATATTTTTTGTGATTCATTCGCATTGATATATATGTATTGATATATTGTGCAATGATAGATCCCTGACACTTCATATTTAGTATATAGCTCACACTTTACAAAATGGTGCCCACCGAAAATCGAGGAAAATGAACCAAAACATTTGTATTTGTGATGACTACAATGAGAAATTGTGCAGGTAAAGGACGGCAGACAATTTCGTTTCCAGTCATTATCGGTGGACAATGTGATCTAACACCGACTTTTGGCGGACATTGCATTTCTCTCATTCTGACATGTATACAGAAGGCTGTCTCTTGAAAAAAAGAAAGTTTTAAATGTAATATTTCATTGATATGCCATATGTTGTTAAACATAAAATTAAGGAAGTTTAACACAGTCAGGAAATTGTATATCTGAAAATGTTGCTTATTCCTTTTCTTCTTTTTTTCTTACAGGCAGGATTTGTAAATATGTTCCCACATGACATGAATCGCACATTTAATACTCGCTTCAAGTGCTTCTCAGTTTCCATGATGCAGGGACAGGAACGTGATGATGTAGAGAAAGGAGGAAAAAGTATGTACAACATTAACATCATATCAATTTTAGTCTATTTTCCTCTTACACTATAAGTTCCCCACATAAATTTAATTAATTTATCTGAACTAAGATATTACCTAAAACATTGTACATGTATATGTCATGCAGGTTTCGTCTTTTGGGGTTTTTATTATTCAAACTATTGTTTTCTATATTTCAGTCATAATGCCACCCTCAGCACTTGATCAGCTCAGTAAGTACCAGAATTTAACACAATTCTTTCAGCAGTTTTATCTTTATTTTATACTCTATGCTTCATGGGAGTGTTGTGTGAGAAAATAACATTTGCAGATCATCCACTTAACAAACTATTCCTCATCAGCTGTCAAGGGAGTCAAAAAAACTTAAATATGTTTTTATGGTCACTGAGCTTTTGATATCTAAAAGTACTGCTTAAACAATTATCTCCATATCACAGAATTATGAACTCATTACCATTAACATGGGGGCTTAAATATAAATGTAAGATTCCCTTGAATTTTAAGATGCCACAATTATTATCTTGATATGAATTACACACTCATCATAATGATATAAACCCAGAATTAATGTGCCTAGAACAATTCTACAACCTGAATCAGTCTTTATGAAATTAAGATTGCTTTCATTTGTTTGTTTCTCTTACCTCAGAATGTATCCGCTATACTCCTTATCTACCCCAATGTTGATAATCCCAATGATTCTATTTTCTTTTCTCTTCCAGCACGTCTAAACATTCAATATCCAATGCTGTTTAAATTGACCAACACTAGAACTCAGAGGGAGACTCACTGTGGAGTGCTGGAGTTCATAGCTGAGGAGGGCCGAGTCTACTTACCTTATTGGGTAAGTGTGGTTACCTATCTTACTGGGTAAGCATCTATCCCCCCCTACCTTGGTAAGTGTCTATCCACCCCTAACTTGGTAAGTGTCTATCCACCTACCTTGGTAAGTGTCTGCCTACCTAACTGGGTAAGTGTCTTCCCACCTACCTTGTTAAGCATCTACCCACCTCCATTGGTAAGTGTCTACCCACCTTCATTGGTAAGCATCTACCTTAAGGGTGTCTACTGTATTTACTCGAATATAAGACAAGGTTTTCGTTCCCAAACCACTGACGGGGAAGTTAATATTCGGGGGGGGGGTCGTCTTATACACGAGGGTAACATGTGGACGGCGATTACGGCACTACAGATTTATCCACGTCATTGAACTTAGCGCCAAAACAAAGCATTTTCATTAAAAACTTTCATATTTTCGAAATGAAGGATATCGGACGTAGCAGATCGATTTTAATTGAGTTTTAAATGATAAATAAAGGTATTTACCCAATATTATCACAAATTACGCTTTGCAGGTCGAGAATGTCTCTGTGTCCTTGACCTTAGCGTTAAAACAAAGCGTTTTCATTACAAACTTTCATATTTTCGAAATAACGGATATCGGACATAATGTATCGATTTTAATTGCATTTTGTGATAAATAAAGGTATTTACCCAATATTATCACAAATTATGTTTTGTGGGTCGAGAACAAAACTATCCATAAGGGATCCATCATTGCGCAATATATTAATATTTCAATGCGAGTTAATACACTGTGGTGGCGCTCCGATCGTTTTCGCGTCCAAAATAAGAGCTTTTCCCCGTCACTTCTGCTTTTCAAACTGGCGACCTTGTGTTGTGTATGCCGATGGTCGCAGTGTCTTGAGAAAAACTGATTTGGGGGGTCGTCTTAAAGATGAGTCGTCTTAAACATGAGTCGTCTTAAATTCATCTAAATACGGTACCTACTTACCTTGGTAATTGTCTGCCTATCAAACTGCATGTGTCTACCTACCTGGGTAAGTGTCTGTCTACGTACCTTGGTAAGCATCTGCCTACCTTACTGGGTAAGTATCTGCCTACCTTACTGGGTAAGTGTCTACCCACTTTTCTAGGTGAGTGTCTACATACCTTACTGGGTAAGTCAATTCACTGGGTAAGTCAACTCACTGGGTAAGTCAACTCACCTAAAAAATCATAATTTAAGAATAAAAAAATACTTGCCATACATGAAAAGTTTCCCCATGCTATCATTATTCTTCCACATTGCACAGAATATTTATATCCTTCAACGTGATATAATTTTTTTAGATGTTTCTCAAGCAAGAAATATAAACCTATTTTCAGATGATGCGCAACCTGTTGCTGGAGGAGGGTGGCCTTGTGCAGGTGGAAAGTATATCACTGCCTGTGGCAACTTTCACAAAGTTCCAACCCCAAACACCAGACTTCCTTGACATTACCAATCCAAAAGCTGTGTATCCTTACACAAGATGATTGTTATGTTTCAATATTGATATTGATTAAACTTTCTGCTTTTGTGAGCAACATAAAGTTATCAATTGCTCTAAAATAAAATTTCTAGTGAGATGAATTGGTCAGTTTCCTTAACAGCCTTTTTAGTTTAGAAAATGCTCTTCGCAACTTTGCCTGCTTAACTGTTGGGGACATTGTGGCCATTAAATATAATGAGAGGGTGAGTAATACAGGTAATACTTTAAAGCAATCCCTTAAGATGTAAACATCATGAACAGCATTTAGTTGATTCACTCAAATATATCTACAGTAATTTACAATATGCATGATGCAATGAAATACCTGTGTTTTTCATTTCAGATATATGAGATGTGTGTATTGGATACCAAGCCTGGCAATGCTGTGTCCATCATAGAGACAGATATGAATGTAGACTTTGCAGCACCCGTAGGCTATCAGGAGCCACAGTACTCTAGGCCTCAGGCTCTGCCTCACCACCAGCAAGAAGAGGTAAAGTCAGCACCAACTTCTGTTCTACAGTAAAATACTGTACACTTTCATTTCTATAGGATATAGAGATATATGAGATGGTATAGAAAGTTTGTTGGACATCAGTCAGATTTAATCTGAAAACATAATAATTAAATTCCACACTGAACATATGTGAAGTTTATTATAAGTTCGTCAAATAAACATTGAGTATAGATTATTAATTATGCAATATGATGGCCAAGAAAAAATATGTATGCATTAAAATATCAAAATAGGTATTGATATTATATATTATCACATGATCTGTTTATATTTCAGCCAATGCCAGTTGACACCTCAGAATATCATGAAAATCAAAGTTTTAGGGTCAGTGGACATTTCTTTTCATATCTGTCATCTTCCCTTGTTAAGAGGGATGTATGGGGATCAGTTGTTTTTATATGTATTATTTTACAAGAAAGTCTTTAAAATAAAAAAAAAGAATTTGTATACAGTTTCCTTATTGAAAATGATATTTATATTTTCCCTTCATTTTGAAGTTGCCATAATTCAGACGTCATTGACTAGTAGCATGTGCAGTGAGCTACAAGAAAACAATATACACACGCTAAAAACTAAAAAAGTAAATTTCACATCAGACAGCCAAAATTATCAAATCTGATGGACACGTAAACGCATAAAACATCAACTTGAAACATACCTTGCCACATGCCGGCCACCATCTTTAATGAACTGGCATTCGATTTGTACTCTCTCGTAGTGAGTTTGGGATGGTGGCACTCTGAACCATGCACATTTCCTTCTTTCAGCAGTTTGCAAACCTGCTTGGAAACTAAGATCCAGAGAGTACAAATCGAATGCATCTGTCAAATGCATCTGTCATGTACACATGACAGATCTAATCTTTGTATTTTATCTTGTATGGTGTTTGATTTTTTTTATTACAGTTTTATATTTCTAATATTGTAAAGTTGGATGACCTAATTTTTCTAACTTATAAGAAACTGGACTTGCCCACTTGAGAAGGATGCCTTGGAGCATATTTATAGTGAGATTTTGGACTATATATATTTCAGGCATTCAGTGGGAGTGGCAATAGATTAGATGGCAAGCAGAAGAACACAGAGAGTGCACCAGTAGATGTTCATCCTCATGAAATCAAAAGGTCAGTCCAAACTCCACCCCCCTAAATATTCTGACTGTAGTTTTAAAAGGCCCATTAATTTTAACCACCCAACATACCTTTCTTAAAGGGAAACTTTCACTTCTCTGAAACATTTTTGTAGTATGATGGAGAATTATAACGCACATTGATCTGTGGCTCTGTTAGTATGACCGCACAAGGGAAACATGTTTTTTTGGGAGAAAAATAGCTCTTTTAGATGCACGTGCTAGAAAAAAAAGAATGACGTCATCGTGCGGCAATTACCTACTTACATAAATAATTAGTAAACAAACAACAATGCAACCAAAATAGCGGTGTAACGATTTTCGGCCTTAGAAATGACGCACTATAGAATTGTTATGTGCGACGGAAAGAACATGAAAAATGTGACATTTTGGTTTAAAAAGCATGACAATCGGACCAATATTAGCAAAGTTATGACAAGTTTTATGAAAGTTGAAAATGATTGCAGCTCAAGTTGCAATTAATCCCCCACGATGACGTCATAGGCACAGATTGCAATAAATGATCATAATTTATGGGGGTTGCAAGATTAGTTTTAAAAGTCGATTTGTGTTTCCTTGGTTACTGATATAATTATTTTGTCTATGAATTTCAATGTATTTACACATATATGATCATTTAATAATGTAAATTATATAATTTATTTTACTAGAAAGTATCTCTTTAATGTCTGTCTTTGTCAATGCTCAAGTCAACACTATAGATATTCCTTTGATTATAGATATTCCTTTGATTATAGATATTCCTTTGATTATAGATATTCCTTTGAAGTCAATGTTAGCAGAGCAACAGATCAGTGTTCAGACTGTGATTAGGATTTAATTTTTTTTTCATTAAACTCTTTCAGAGGGATTCCAAACTATGATTACAAGAAGGGTACAATCACATTTATTCGGAATTCCAGGCCTAGCAATGGAACTGATAAACAGGTTGGTGCATTTTGATGACGAGCATATCCTGTGTGAAATAAATCCAATTCACATTATGTAATTATGACAAGCTGTTTTATGGCCTTCTCACAAAGCATCTAGGAAACTGTATTTGATGTCCTCATTTCAGAAGTGCTATGGTTGATTGATTATATATTTGCAGGATATCGGCAATGAAAGTTTCGAAGCATTCTCAGGAGAAGGACAGTCACTGAGGAAGAAACCAGGAAGAAGATGAGAAAAGCCCATTGTGATATGAAGAAAGACATTATTCTTCAATTTTATAATTCTATGTATGCGTGCTCACAGACAATTACCAGACTCTCGACAAGAAATGTAAATCTTCAAACCTTCAAAATGTTGATATTAAATGTTTTGAGTGCTGATCACTCCCAAGGAAAAATAATGAGGATTATCAAAGAAGTTTGGGCTTGACTGCCACTATTTCCAGTTCTGGTTATTTATTTATTGAAAAAAAAATGACATAACAATTGTTTTCTGTATGTATAGCATAAGTCTGATTACTGATGTATGAATCGTGGAATAAATATATACTTGTTCTTTATAATCATGTTGTAATGTGAGAAAGTTATATTAATGTAATCAAATAATGATCTCATCCACCACATGGCACTGGACATAGCTCCCTCAAACATCTTTAAATTGCTTTGCTTACTCTTAGAAATTAAATTTAGGTATGGTGGTTTTATTGAGATTATACTGTTATCACAGCAATTTTTCAGTTCAATTTTATATAATTATTGTGCTGCAGTATAAATATGGAAGACTCTATCACAGGAACAGCTTGTAATTTTTTCAAAGAGTTTTGTGATTCTCTGTTCATATTCTTTACTACAGCTGGTCATGATATTGATAATAATGGAGTCTGTATGTGTGTATACTTCCCACAGCTCTCGCAGGGTATGTTTTGTCACTCCGTGTCCGCTGTAACCTTTCCGGACTCCTCCCTTGTTGGGACAGAAAAGTGACAGTAGTGACAGCTGGTGGTGAACCTGACTCATCTCGCACAAGATGGCAGCACTCACCACATCATAGAATATATCCAACAGATATCTGATGATGCGACTGGGCGGAGGGTGGGAAGGGGACCCAACGGCCAGTCGGCAGGGGGGATACACCAGGAATGGTTCAATTTTCTCTATGTGTTTCACAGCCACATCCATAAAGTTAATAAACCTTGGGATGGTAGTGCTTGTTTCTGGGGTCAGGATTTCTATCTCATCTATGTCTTTCTTCTTGTTCTCCTCTCTCTGAGATATAAAGTCTCTCAGCACTACATGCTCTGGCATAAGCTTGGGGCGCACAGAGGAATAGGACAGGCTTTGGTAGCTTGATTGCTTTGTCCTGCTGGGAGTCTCCGAGGCTTCCATGGCAGTGACCTCCTGCAGGAGTGGCATTTTATGGGCAGCCTTGTCTATGGGTTTGCGGGGTGTGAATATCACCTGATGCACTGACTTGGCTTTAGTTGCACAGAATATCTTCACAAGCTCTTCCTGGTCCATTCTCAGCATGTCAAAAAATTGGTCAAATCTGAAAAAATAAGATCTAGAATTAAGTCTGCTATATATATACTAATATTGGCAGGAGTATAGGAATACATCATGATTATAAAATAGGATACATCATGAGTATTAGACTATTGGCAGAATACATTGTGGTTATAAGATAATGCATGTCCGGAATATTAGGCAGAATACATTACGATCATAAGACCGTATACATCAGGATTATTAGGCAGAATACATCGTGGTTATAAGATTGCATGTGCGGAGCATTAGTGCAGAATACATTGTGGTTATAAGATAATGCATGTCCGGAATATTAGGCAGAATACATTACGGTTATAAAATTGCATGTCAGGAGTATTAGGCAGAATACATTACGGTTATAAGATAGTTAACATCAGGAGTGTTAGACAGTATACGTCATGATTATAAGAACGTTAGCATCAGAAGTATTATACAGTATACTTCTGATGTTAACTATATGAAACACATTTTGGGCGAGACGCTGCGAATGTACTATGGGAAATGACCTTTTTTGTTTGACGGGCACCCTGGTCTCGACGGCCTTGAGGCAGAGTTGGGCGGCCAGTCTCGTTGCATTGACCATGGTGTCGGCCAGACCTGGCGGGAGGGACAGGGCGGGGGGATCTACCCCATGAGGGCCTATCCCATCACTCCTCGTGCCCCCCAAAAGCTGCTTGATCTGCTCGGCTAGGCGGCTGTACGTGTAGCAGGCGAACACGGCGTGGTGGCTGGCGACAGTGATCCGAGGAAACCTGCACAAACACATCAAATTTGCATTTGAGAATATCAATAATTATCAGTTAGAGCAGAGACATTTAAATATCTCTGGTTAGTGGTTGTTTGTCGGCGTAAAATCAAATGTTGAATATTGATCAAAGCATTTCAAACGTAATATGAATGTAATGTAAATCAAACTCACTTGATACATCTCGAAAAAATGTAATTATAAAATAATTGTTAATGTAAATTAAGCCCTGTAACCCTCAGAAGACTGCTTTCTGGCGAATAACTTGTTGTTCCTTTAAACAATTACATTCAGATTTTTTCAGCAGTTAAGTCAGATTTAGATAAATGCATTTTTTACCATCTGCTTCGACATATTTAAAAAATACGACATGAAATATGGTTGTGGACTTCATCGTGGTCTTCTCCAGAAATCAGCCCAACGCTCTCAAGATGAATAGGAATATTTTGTATTTGGGTTTACGATGACCTCACCTTGTGTGACTTGGATTGTACGGATATTTCTCGTGAGGAACACGTATAAAGCTCTCCATGGCGGCAGTCTCTTTTAATTCATCCAGTAATAGGGCATGGCTGACCTCAAACCTGCGCAGAAGGTCCTCAAGGTCACTCAGGTAGGTAAGGATGATCTCCCTGAGGGCCCTGAGGTCCACGTGCCGCCCACTGCCCTCCTCCTCGTACATATAATGTTCCTCCATATCAGTGAGCACGATAAATGTGGAACACGTGTATTTCCTTCCTCGGTTATGATGATAATATCACAACACGAGACAATCATCCTAGTTACCAAGCAGACAATGGAGACGCGCTAGTTACTGATTGGTCAATGCAGGACAATGTGTTGGGGAATTCATCTCCCGCGATGCCAAATACTGGGATGCACGCGGTGGTTATTATTGAGACTCATAAGCGAGTTTCTTTGAAAGATGATCCATCGTATACAAATTTAATTGGAAGTGTGGATCCCGGTACCATGATTTTGGGAACTAATATAAAGCTGCAAAAATGGATTTTATGGCCGTTTGCATGAATCTTAATGACAACAATACGTGCGGTTGATCCAGTCAAAGGGATGGGTTTGGCGTAAAGTTGCACATCAAATCGTAGTGTCTTTGAATATTTGAAGACAAGATTGAAGAGAAATGTTGATATATCGGAAATAAAGTATGTCTGCAGATAATTGCACGTTTAAAGATGTCATGGAATGTTTGTTTCGTATTGGATAAACGGATGCTTCATATTGTTTGAAAGGGCCGTGTTTATATTCTGCAGATAGAATCAAATAAAAATGAATTTTCATGGTATGAATGAAGTTTGGACATTACAGTTCCATGATATCGAGATTTTTTAAAAATGATTCTGAAAATGAATGAGAATTTTATCATTTAAGTAAGTATGAAATTTATTTATGTCAATAATTAAATTCACGCCAATATTCCAAATTGAAATATCAATGGTTTACATGCTACGCATGGCCAGGGGGCGTAGTTGCATTCTCACGTGCGTCACATTGTTGTTCTCAGCCAGATGCTTTGCTCGTGCAAGGGACAGACATGCCTTCTACCACATGGCTAGCATGAGGAACAATGAGTGACGTCACGTTTCCATCCTGGAATGTGCTTATCACGTGACAATAATAGGCATTGTTTTATGAGTATGTGACGTGTGTTACTAGGTAACATTATGACGTCATGGATTTCACCATTAAAACAGTTTAAAAACAAAAACACGTGCTTTTGTTTTTACCTCAATGCTGAGCACATTGTTCAAATTGAATGACGAGGCTGTCCCGAAATAAAAGCAAGTATGAACTTATAATATTTTGGATCTACCGGTAAGCAATAAGAACAAAATTTCAAAAATAAATGAATATCAAAACGTGTGTTATGATGAAATAGGCAAAATATTTGCAGAGTATTACCGCAGGCTAATCGTTTCGGCGAAATCGTCATTACAAGTTTTTTTTCAATACTCATCAGTAATTATGTCAACCATTCAAGCTTGTCCCTACTGATATGAGAGGGAGGTCATGTAATGGAGAGAATGAAAGCATTGACATTTCTCAGAATCGTAAGTTCACGGGAAAGTCATTTGTGATAGTTGTAGCCAAACTGCATTTGTGATACTCTCCTTTGCATCGGGCTCAGTATAACACCCTCTCCGATTATGCAATCAGATATGTTCAAATAGGCCCGTTCCATTAGATATTGAAAATGCCTAGTAAAGCTGGGTACATTTGTGATAGTTGTAGCCAGACTGCATTTGTGATAGTTGTAGCCAAACTACATTTGTGATAGTTGTAGCCAAACTACATTTGTGATAGTTGTAGCCAAACTACATTTGTGATAGTTGTAGCCAAACTACATTTGTGATAGTTGTAGCCAAACTGCACTTGTGATAGTTGTAGCCAAACTTCATTTGTGATAGGTGTAGCCAAACTGTGAAATCACTCATATCACGGTGGCTCATTGTTACGTAAAAATCTCTTCAGATTCACATGTAATAACACATAATGACATTTATTAGGAGACAAAATTCAAGAAAGGGGATTCTTATGGCAATAATACAAAATAGTAACAAAATAGTAACATAATACATTCGCCACTTTATCATCTTCAATGATAACATTACCCAGGTTTACTATGCCTCTTCAATATACTGAACCCGATGCAAAGGAGAGTATGATAACATTTACTTCAGATTCTCTAATCCCACAGCCTCTTTGCCTATAAGCAGTTTGACAAGAGAATAAAGTTTGCGTGACTTTCTTCTAATTATATTTCTCAGTTTAATCTGTAAATGCAGTAGCACAGTCGATCATACCCTGAGGTCATAATTACAACTATGAGTAACATTACTTTTGTCACGGCATAGTGATTATTAGTCATTGCCCAGTTTGATAATGTGATCATTTTTTTCTCTTAGACTTTGTGGTGGATTACAGGACTATGTCTGACCATAACTATGACTGTCACTGTCCACCAGAGGAGGAGTCAACAATTAAGATGGAGCCGGGTGCCGAGGAAGGACGCAATCAGGATGACCCGGAGGTCAAGTCACAAATAGCGCCACCTCCCGTTGCGATCAAGCATAACTCCTTGCTTGGCGCGTCTTCCAAAGAAATGACAGATAAGGATTCAGTGCTTGTTTCAAAGTCTATCAGATATCAAAGTATAACTTCATGTGACTCTAAAATGAAGGATGATAATAAAAGACAGAATGCTTCCGAATTAGGAGAAAAGAATGGAAATAAAAAGCAGACTGCTATTAATCTCAAAGGAAGTGAACGCTCCTCCAGTCCAGGTACGTCCAAGCTTGCCACTTCCATCAACAAACTGAACTCAAATGATAAAATGGAAGCAGGTGTATCTGGGTATTGTGTCACCTCATCATCAGAGACCAAGCACAGTGAAGGAGAAGTCGCCAAAGATGCATTAAGAAAGGCACTGATGAAAAAGATTCTTGAATCAGAATCTATCAAAGGCACTTCTGGTGTTGATATGTCCAAATCTAGTGACAAAAATCAACTTGATGGCAACAAACCTGTCAATCCAACCACAACAAGGCAAATTGGCCGGCCAACGAAGATCATCACTGTCGGCTATCCAGGACAAACCCAGGTGGTCAAACAGGTGGTCTACCCTGAAAACAAAATGACATTCGTGCCCGTGCAAAACAACTACAGTGTCCTTCAGAATCCACTCAACAGGTTGATCTGTTTGCACAACATACAGGCCGTCCAAAAAGGACCTACCGGAAGCAAAACTATTCCCTACCAAAAACTGGCATTTGTGGCGAAACCTCATTGTAAGCCAGGCGAGCCGAGGCAGATCGTACCCAGAGAAAGCTGCAGTCCGCTTGTGAATGTCTCCCACCAAGCCATAATCAATGATCTCAGGAAGAAAAAAGTTACTCCGCCAAACACTGCTTTTCTCACTGTTAGTCAGTCAGGATCAAGTCCAAATGTTGCAAATACTGTAAGACCAAATAACCTGGTCATGTCTTCACCAAATAACCTGGTCATGTCTTCACCAAAGCCGTCCAGTAATATACTCACTGAGGATAGAAAGAAACAACAAAATATGTCACAAGCACAAGCAGAGGCTCCATTCAACATGTTCAAAAGTCCGGTCGGCTCAAAAGCTCTCCAGTCTCCCATGCCCCTGTCGCAGTTTGACCCCATTGACCCCCGCGGGCAGGTAGGAGACAGCCCTGAGGGTCAGCCCATACCCAACCCCTTCATGATTCAGAGTGACCTCCAAAGAATATTTGACATTGCATGTTTTAAGCCTTTAGATAACCCCCTGCTTGGACCGCTTCCAATAATCCAAAGTCCATATAATAATATCAGCCACGAAGAAAGTCAACGCACCCCCAATGATCTGCAGACACATCCAGAATCAATTGTGAAGGAATTAATATCTGTTAAACAGAAACTGACAAATGCAAAAGCAGATGTTAAGTCTGCCAACCAGTGCGATGCACCTTTACAGGGTGGCTGTTTGGATTGTAAAGTTCCCTCAAAGAGCAAAGCAAACTCAATCTTAACAAATACACAGGGTCTTGATAACACTGAAATAAAACCTGTTTGTTCTGTGTCCACAAACATAAAAGATGAACATTGTGAAGCCAAAAGCAATTCATCTGAATGTGGAGAGAATACAAAACAGAAATGCACATATAAACTGAACGTTCACTCTGAAAAGAATACCGGAAAGTCTGTGTTAAAGAACAAGAAACCCATACAATTAGATAGTGTGATGAAGGTTGCCATGCGTAATTATGACACTTATCTCCACTTGACCAGTGCTTCCATGGGGAACTTTGAAGCACAGAATGCTAAAGAGAATGCCTACCAGGAAGACGCACTACAGATGGTGTCTGACCGCAGTCTCTATGTCTGGCAACTTATTGAAGATATGCTACCTTCAGATCTGATGGGGTTGTGATACCAAATGGTATTGTTTCCCTGAGATCTATCTGGATTGTGACACTAGATGGTGCTGCTCTCCTCAGATCTATTTGGATTGTGACACTAGATGGTGCTGCTTCCCTCAGATCTATCTGGATTGTGACACTAGATGGTGCTGCTTCCTTCAGATCTCTCTGGATTGTGACATTAGATGGTGCTGCTTCCTTAAGATCTATCTGGATTGTGACACTAGATGGTGCTGCTTCCTTAAGATCTATCTGGATTGTGACACTAGATGGTGCTGCTTCCCTCAGATCTATCTGGATTGTGACACTAGATTGTGCTGCTTCCTTCAGATCTATTTGGATTGTGACATTGGATGGTGCTGCTCTCCTCAGATCTATCTGGATTGTGACACTAGATGGTGCTGCTTCCCTCAGATCTATTTGGATTGTGACACTAGATGGGGCTGCTCTCCTCAGATCTATTTGGATTGTGACACTAGATGGTGCTGCTTCCCTCAGATCTATTTGGATTGTGACACTAGATGGTGCTGCTTCCCTCAGATCTATTTGGATTGTGACACTAGATGGTGCTGCTTCCCTCAGATCTATTTGGATTGTGACACTAGATGGTGCTGCTTCCCTCAGATCTATTTGGATTGTGACACTAGATGGTGCTGCTTCCCTCAGATCTATTTGGATTGTGACACTAGATGGTGCTGCTTCCCTCAGATCTATTTGGATTGTGACACTAGATGGTGCTGCTTCCTTAAGATCTATCTGGATTGTGACACTAGATGGTGCTGCTTCCCTCAGATCTATCTGGATTGTGACACTAGATGGTGCTGCTTCCCTCAGATCTATCTGGATTGTGACACTAGATGGTGCTGCTTTCCTCAGATCTATTTGGATTGTGACACTAGATGGTGCTGCTTCCCTCAGATCTATTTGGATTGTGACACTAGATGGTGCTGCTTCCTTAAGATCTATCTGGATTGTGACACTAGATGGTGCTGCTTCCCTCAGATCTATTTGGATTGTGACACTAGATGGTGCTGCTTCCCTCAGATCTATTTGGATTGTGACACTAGATGGTGCTGCTTCCCTCAGATCTATTTGGATTGTGACACTAGATGGTGCTGCTTCCCTCAGATCTATTTGGATTGTGACACTAGATGGTGCTGCTTCCCTCAGATCTATTTGGATTGTGACACTAGATGGTGCTGCTTCCCTCAGATCTATTTGGATTGTGACACTAGATGGTGCTGCTTCCCTCAGATCTATTTGGATTGTGACACTAGATGGTGCTGCTTCCCTCAGATCTATCTGGATTGTGACACTAGATGGTGCTGCTTCCATCAGATCTATTTGGATTGTGACACTAGATGGTGCTGCTTCCCTCAGATCTATTTGGATTGTGACACTAGATGGTGCTGCTTCCTTCAGATCTCTCTGGATTGTGACAGTAGATGGTGCTGCTTCCCTCAGATCTATTTGGATTGTGACACTAGATGGTGCTGCTTCCCTCAGATCTATCTGGATTGTGACACTAGATGGTGCTGCTTTCCTCAGATCTATTTGGATTGTGACACTAGATGGTGCTGCTTCCCTCAGATCTATTTGGATTGTGACACTAGATGGTGCTGCTTCCCTCAGATCTATTTGGATTGTGACACTAGATGGTGCTGCTTCCCTCAGATCTATTTGGATTGTGACACTAGATGGTGCTGCTTTACTCAGATCTGTTTGGATTGTGACACTAGATGGTGCTGTTTCCTTCAGATTTTCAGATCTAATCGAATATTAGATGATTTGGCTTCCTCCATATTTGATTGTGTCACAAGAATATAGTGTTTCCCTATGATCTGAATGGATTGGGAGATTGGATTATATTGCTTCATTCATGATTATGTTGTTTCATTGAGATCTAATTAAACTGTCATACATAATATTTATTTTCAACACCTGGAAAAATGTCTTGAATTATGATCGAGGACTATCATGATGTGCTTCAAGGTAGAAATCCATATGCTAATTTGAAAGTATGCTGATATGCTAATTTGAAAGTATGCTGATATGCTAATTTGGAAGCGCATCATGATAGTCTTGTAGAACTTGCAACTTATATCAGTCATTTAATTTATTTAACTAATGTTATTGTGACCAAAAGTTCATGAACATCTGTGATAAACATGGTAAATAAGATTGACATTTTTTATTTATAAGAATATAAATTATAATCAGTGAAATACAGTCTTGTGTGAAGTCCGAAATATAATGTTAAAATACACACCAATAACCTTTTTTTTTTTTATCACAAATCTAATAAATCAATTAGAAATATATAACAAAGTCTGTCTTGTGACTTTTATCACGCCACAATCATGCAAATATAACCATCATGTAAAATGTAGCAAGGAATTTGGTTACTGGAAACGATGAATATTTCTGTAAATCATTTCTTTATCATTTGTAAATTTGTGTTAATATATTTGATAAATCAATACCCTGGTATGATAATCTGATCAAAAATCACTTTGTGCACAGGGATTAGGACAGAAGCTATTTTATCCATTTATCAGTATACTACACAATATATTACGAGGGTCCAAAAGCTTATGTTTTGTGGTCTAAATGGAAAAAAAATTGATATGCATCATAACTTTATTAGATATATTAGTATTAATGATGCAATTTCAAATAAGCTTAGCTTTGTTAATTCTAAAATTTAAACTGTATCCGGGCATTGGTCCATCAACTGCGCATGGTAAATATCTCTACTTAATGCCATATAATGTTACCAGTTTATGGAATAAAATATATATTAGATATTTGATATGTTTCAATTTTCCTCCTGTTACAGATATCTTTATGACACAAAATGTAATATTTATGTTATTCTATTGATGTTTTCCAATCTATACAGATTATTAATCATTTTGTACCAAGAACAAATTGTGGTGTTTGCACCTTCTAACCTGCACCAACAATCCATAGGATTTGTAAGGGCAGTGAACACATATATTTTATTGTATTTTACTAAATATGCATAAGATATTTGTAATTTATCTTGTATATATTTACATTTGATTTATACTTATTATATACGTGGTAGATAATATAACAAGCAGGAAGATTGGCATCCCATATGTCCTTTTATTCTTCCATATCTTGCAAACTTAAATATGATGTTGTCACGTGCAGTTGCATGAAGTGTTCGCTCAAGCTTTGCTGACTTCGGGTCCTTCGATGCAGCGCCCGCAGCAAATGCTGCGACACTGGCGAAACAGAACGCCGATGACGAAGACAACATTGATGAGCACGAAGAAGACGTACACGCCCTCTGCCACGGCGCTCGCCAGCGTCTCGCCGTACTCCCCGTTAGTCATCACCGACCCTGCACATAAAGACAACACCGCATAAGTAACGTTTTATTGAGACAGTCACTTCAATTAGGAACAATGAGCTTGTTGATGAATAGGTAATCCTAGAAATAATGTACTGTCCAGAATACTAATGATTATCACAACACGAGGTGATGACGCTGTTGGTAAATATGTGACGTAACAATGAGTCTATCCTAATATGAGTCTATCCTAATATGAGTCTATCCTAATATGAGTCTATCCTAATATGAGTCTATCCTAATATGAGTCTATCCTAATATGAGTCTATCCTAATATGAGTCTATCCTAATATGAGTCTATCCTAATATGAGTCTATCCTAATATGAGTCTATCCTAATATGAGTCTATCCTAATATGAGTCTATCCTAATATGAGTCTATCCTAATATGAGTCTATCCTTATACGAGACTATCCTAATACGAGACTATCCTAATATGAGACTATCCTAATATGAGTCTATCCTAATATGAGTCTATCCTAATACAGTCCCTGTATTTACAACAAATAGAAATGATATTTTCGACAGTTAAGATATAATAAGAAACATCATAAGTTTCAGATGTGCAGGATCCACTAATAATGTATAAATGGTGAACTTAGATTTCAACTGGTATATATTAAACCATATAAAACCACGGTGATCTTCATTTCTTAATTTAGTAAGTTAATGATTTCAAATATGATATCACCGGTCATTCTGTAAGAATCCAGTGCACAACGGATAAATTCTGACTTTTTTTCAAATTCATTAACTGTGGTTTTATTTGAATTACTGACACAAAAATATCTGAATTTCTGACACAAAAATCGTGGAGGATAAATGTAAGCACGAGCATTGTGTACCGCTCATGGTTTAAGCCAACATACCGTTATCGTGAATATCAAAGGCGTCCTCAGTGAGACCCAGCAAGGCGTAGACTGATGAGAAAGTTAATGCCACCACTGCTAACACCTGCATGAGCATGGCAAACAGACCCTGAAACAGTTCAAAGTAGCATCAGCGATATGTTTAAACGCCCTCAAGCCACCACTGTCTAATGCTGCGGCAATATCGACAGCTGTGGCACAGACTAAGCAACCCTCAGGCCACCACTGTCTAATGTTGCGGCAATATTGACAGCTGTGGCACAGACTAAGCAACCCTCAGGCCACCAATGTCTAATGCTGCGGCAATATCGACAGCTGTGGTGTTGACTTGGCAGCCCTCAAGCCACCACCGTCTAATGCTGCGGCAATATCGACAGCTGTGGCACAGACTAAGCAACCCTCATGCCACCACTGTCTAATGTTGCGGCAATATCGACAGCTGTGGCACAGACTAAGCAACCCTCATGCCACCACTGTCTAATGTTGCGGTAATATTGACAGCTGTGGTGTTGACTTGGCAGCCCTCAAGCCACCACCGTCTAATGCTGCGGCAATATTGACAGCTGTGGCGTAGACTAAGCAACCCTCATGCCACCACTGTCTAATGTTGCGGTAATATTGACAGCTGTGGTGTTGACTTGGCAGCCCTCAAGCCACCACCGTCTAATGCTGCGGCAATATTGACAGCTGTTGCGTAGACTAAGCAACCCTCATGCCACCACTGTCTAATGTTGCGGTAATATTGACAGCTGTGGTGTTGACTTGGCAGCCCTCAAGCCACCACCGTCTAATGCTGTGGCAATATCGACAGCTGTGGCACAGACTAAGCAACCCTCATGCCACCACTGTCTAATGTTGCGGTAATATTGACAGCTGTGGTGTTGACTTGGCAGCCCTCAAGCCACCACCGTCTAATGCTGCGGCAATATTGACAGCTGTGGCGTAGACTAAGCAACCCTCATGCCACCACTGTCTAATGTTGCGGTAATATTGACAGCTGTGGTGTTGACTTGGCAGCCCTCAAGCCACCACCATCTAATGCTGCGGTAATATCGACAGCTGTGGCGTAGACTAAGCAACCCTCAGGCCACCACTGTCTAATGCTGCGGCAACATAGACAGCTGGATGATTGGGCAATATCGACAGTTGTGGCGTAGACTAGGCAACCCTCAGGCACCACTGTCTAGATGATTGGGCAATGTCTACAGCTATGATACATATAAGACAACCCATAAGCCATCACTGTCTTCAGCTGTGGAAATCTCGGCAGCTGTGGTGCAGGATAGCCAGCAATATCGATAGTTGTGATGTAGACGAGGTAACCCAAAGACCACCACTGTCTAATGCTGGAGCATTATCCGTAGCTGCCTGCTGCCAGCGTGGTTTGTGGGCAATACCTGGATGGGATCGGGGGTGCAATACTCATGAAAGTGTGCAATGTGTTGGGTAAGGGCCAGCAGAACGCAGACAGATGTATAGATCAATCCTGTGCTTATCAGAACCTGAAGGTTGGCAGCCATCACGCCCTGACAAGCACAGAGGGCGTATCAACATCAACAATCTTTGCTGGTAATATCTTGATTTTTTTCCCCGGATTATTTCGTAAAAATATATTGGATACCCATAGCTTGGTTTGTGGCCTCTACCTGGAGTGGGATTGGGGTTGCAATGAAAAGAAGGATTTTATATATGGAATGATGCAGGATACTAAACCAGATATAATTTTAATTCAAGAGACTTGGCTGATTAACTCTCAGAGAAATTCAGTATTAAGGAGCATATGTGATGATTATCTTGCCAATGGAGTCTCTGCTATTCCAGATGATAAGTTGTTGCTAGGGAGACCATATGGTGGACTTGGTATCTTGTGGAAGAAGAATATGGTCGATATTGTAGATTTTAAAACCATTCCCGGAACATGTAGAGCATGTGCCATTGAAATTAAATGTGGTAATGATAAACTGCTTTGTATAAACATGTATTTGCCTGTAGACAACCAGCGTAAAACACATGTAGATGAAGAGTTTATGAAAGCATTAGACTGTGTAGAAATGTTTATTGAAAACTCCACCTGTAACAAAGTTATACTAGGAGGTGATATGAATATTGACTTTAAAAGACACAATGCCCATGATATGTATTTTAGGGAATTTCTAAACAGGTGCCACATGAAAGACACTTGTGAACTGGCTGCTGGCTGTTCAGAGTACATATATCATGATTTTGTCAACAATACCAGATCATGCATTGACCATTTTAATGTACAGAATGTGCTATGTGATTCAGTCATGAGGGTTTTGAGATATGAAAATGCACTGAATCCATCATATCATATACCGCTTGTGATGAAGATGTGTGTGAAAACAAAACAGACAGATATGAGAGACACAGAGGAAATTCCTAGTGATGTTCCCATAGCTTGGCATAGGGTTGGAGACAATCATGTCCTGCAATATCAAAGGAGACAGCAGCAACTTTTAGCCAGCATGGATACCTTTAGTGTTTCCTTGTGTGATGATGAAACTTGTGAAGATAATGATCATAGACAACAGATAGATCAGTGGTGTGCTAGCCTTATTGAATGCTGCCTAGATGCTGATGTTGTGTTTCCACATGTTAGGAAAACTAAAAGAAATAGACCATATTGGAATGAAAATGTGCAGCCATACAAGACAGAAAGTATCTGGTGGCACAACTTATGGATTGAATGTGGTAGACCAGGAGATGGAATTGTTTATGACTCAATGAGAGAAGCCAAAAGACAGTTAGCATATGCCAATCGCAGAAGTAAACGGAAAGAGAATGTGCAAAGAAATGAAAAAATGGCTGAAGCTATTGCTGACAATCACTCAAGAGACTTCTACTGGGAAGTCAAAAAGGCAAACCCCAAAGATAAGTCTGCTCCAAGTATGGATGGATATGTAAAACATGATGACATAGCTGACCATCTGGGAGATAAGTATGAGACATTGTACAATTCTGTCCCCTCTGATGTGGAGGAGATGGAGCGTATCACAGATTTTATAAAGAGTCAATGTCCCCATTACAATGAGATGGACAGAGTAGTTAGCACTGAGGATGTGTCTGAAGCCATCAAACATCTCAAAGCAAACAAGTCAGATGGTGACAAAGGTTTTATGTCAAATCACTTACTGTATAGTGGAGAGAATTTTAAATGTGAACTGGCCAAGTTGATAACTACTATTATGACACATGGGTATCAACCGCGTGATGCGCTGTTGGGTACCATAGCATCTATACCAAAAGACGCAAAAGGAAATATATGTACAGACAAAAACTACAGAGGTATAACACTATGTAGCTCTATTGCCAAGCTGATTGATGTCATAACAATCATAAGATACTCGGAGCTGCTGGCTACAAGTGAAATGCAATATTCTTTCAAAAAGGGCCACAGTACTGCCATGTGTTCTCTGGTTTTAAAGGAAGTCGTGAATTACTATCTGAACAGAAATTCAGAAGTGTATGCATGCTTTATTGACGCTACAAAGGCTTTCGACCGTGTACGACATGATAAGTTGTTCCAGATTTTAATTGATAGAAATGTACCACCAATAGTTCTCAGAGCCATGTTGGATCTTTACCAGAGACAAGTGATGAGAACAGTTTGGAAAAGGCACTACTCACGAGAATTTAGTACAAAGAATGGAATTCGACAGGGGGGGATTATCTCCCCTGTGTTGTTTTGTATTTATATGGATGTACTCATGAAGAGACTAGAAGAGGATGGAGTAGGTTGCTGGGTAGGCAGTCACTTCTTCGGCTCATTAGGATATGCTGATGACCTCGCTCTCCTAGTTCCTAGTGCTGATGGTCTAAGGAAAATGGTTTCTACATGTGAGGAATTCGGCGTAGAATACGATGTGGCATATAATGCTTCAAAAACAGTATGTATGTTGTTTAGTCGCAAAAAGGTGACAAAGCCCTGCATATATCTCAATGGTGAACTTTTGAAGTGGGTTGACACCGTGAAGCACCTTGGTAACCATATCAACTCAGATCTTAGTGAGAGAGCTGAAGTGACCAAGAAAAAGAATGATCTCATTCAGAGAACAAACTCACTTCTTGTTACACTGGGGAAAAGTAGAGATCAAATACTCACCAAAGTTTTCAAGTCACAGTGTGCACATATGTACGGATCTCAGGCCTGGAACTTGGCAGACAGATCTGTAGCTGAGTATCAAACAATGTGGAACCGTTGTGTCAGAAGAATTCTGAAACTGCCCTATGCAACACACAGGAGATTCCTCGCATGTCTGCTGGAGGAAAGTTGTGCAATGGACCAAATCTATTGTAGATTCTTAACCCTTTTATTCAAGATGGAGAGAAGCCTAAACACCAGAGTGCAGTTTATTGCCAAGCTGAGTAGTGAATCTGCAAAAAGCATCTGTGGGGGTAACCTCAGGGTTATTGCCAATAGATTGAGTGCTGATATTGTCACAATACGCAGTGAAGGTCAAAGGAGACTGAAAAGTGCATATACCTCTGAAAGCTCTGAACAGGATCACATAGCTGTCAGTCTTATATTAGAAATGAAAGGTTTCCTGACAGGTGAAGCTGTGATAAATGGTTTTGGTGTTGAGGAGGTGAAAGATATTTTATATGATGTTTGTGTGAACTAAATTGCGATTTTAATTCTAGTCTATTTATATTTTTTTTTTGTAATTGTGTTTGTGCTATTATGATGTAAACCTCTATTCCATTATGTTAATATGATGTGAATGAATAAAATGATTTATGATGAATACCTGGAAGGGAGACTGGGGTGTGATTCACATACCCGTCTGTTACTCATGAAAGTGTGCAATGAGTTGGGTAAGGGCCAGCAGAACACAGACAGATGTATATATCAATCCTGTGCTTATCACAACCTGAAGGTTGGCAGCCATCACGCCCTGACAAGCACAGGGGGCGTATCAACATCAACAATCTTTGCTGATAATATCTTGATTTTTTTCCCCCGGATTATTTCGTAAAAATATATTGGATACCTATAGCTTGGTTTGCTGATAATATCTTGATTTTTTCATAAACATATATTATACAGTTAAATTTTCACTTTTGATAAATAAACTTGATGTGATATTATAAGAAAGGAAAATATAACATTACACTTAGATGAATTAATTATATTAATCAAATCAATATAATATAATATTATAATATTTTACACCCTCTAACGGCTCCCATCTTTAATATACCTTGTATCATAAGGATACATTAACATAATTTAGTTAATTAGTTAATAATAATTTAATGATATAATTTAGTTAATATAATTTAATATTATTTGATTAATATAATATTAAATTATAACTTAGTTAAATTAATTAAATTGTTTAAATGAATAAGATTAATTAAACTTCATTAGTACAATAAAAAATAAACTTAAGTTAATGTGATCACTTACTAGTCCTGTCAGATCAACTCTTTTCCCTTGAAAAAGACTGATTACCCCAGCTAACAAAACCTATGAAAATAAATAAAACCAAAAACATCATGCTTTATTCAACAGACTATATTCTCAACTATTTTTAACACTTCTAATATAGAACCTGTATAAATCAGAAAGGCTTGCTAGTGTGTGAGAAGAAAACAACCATTGCCACCTGAAATTTAGACTTGGAAACATGTGGAAGTATATCTTACCAATGCTCCCGACCACACTGGGCCCCAAAAGTGAGAGAATTTGTCTGTTTTCCATAATGTCATAACGAAAATTCCCACAAGGATCGTGGCTTGCCCTATTGATATTTGCTCAAAAGGGTTGAAATAACGTGGATGACCGCGGTGATCGCACTGCAACGAGAACACAAAGCCATCAAATACAACACTTCCTGTGCATTGCTTAATATGCAGTGCATACAAAGATGACCAATGGCATTAAGGATAAAAACATGTAAAAGTTTTTTAAAAAAGTAAAAGGTGACATTTATGTAGCACCCATTCCAGACATGTTTCCTCATAGCACTTGATAGTAATTGGCCGGGATTCGAACTGGAAATCGCTGGATCTCAAGGTGAACACTCTACTAATTGACCTAAATGTACAGTCCTTGCTGTTGCTCAGATATTTCCCATTAATCAGAAATTAAGATATAAAGACACCATCACTCCGCGAATGATGTCACCAAACACATTAAAATGTCAACTAGTTATCGGATAGAGGTAATGCCATATCAAAGAGGTTTCTCATTGAAGGTTAATGAGAATATGGTGAGAGCATACCGTTCCTGTGGTGAGATAGACGGCCTCCCAGTGGTTGCCTATGGCTACCATTGTGGCAGTGAGAGTAAAGAAGTTGACTAGACACAGAACAAATGCCGCCAGGTCCACTCCTAAGCTCACCCACACCATGGTGGAAAGTGGCTCCAACTGGATGGCCAAACTGAAAATACAATCAGCATTATTGGAGAATAACTGCAATATTTCTGAGACTCGTGATATTTGCATAACTTGTATAAAATGCAGTACAATTTTAGTGAACAGAATGTTTAATAATATATTATGTATGTTATCTTAATTATATGTTGATTTATATATAAATCAAACAATATAATGAGGTGTGTAGGGTATAAAATAATTTCAGCATGGCATTATTTAATCCAAGATGGTTAACCAAACCATGCAACTATTTAAGGATGCTGAATTCGCAATCATACATTGTTCCTCGTTAAAGAACTGATATTGATCTTAACCAAGTTAATGATACACTTAATGAACCAAGTCTCTTTTCATTCCTACCTTTTCCCCATATTGGTGAAATTAACATTTGATGCTATATATTTTTCTGGTGTTTTTATGGCAATTTCTTTTAAAATAGGTACGTCTACTTGGAGTAAGAGGGCCACAGTGACCATCACGGCGCCCGAGGACAGGACACCAAATGTTATATACATTCCATTCTGGAACAAAACAAATCACAATGGAAAACACACAAACAATGTTTTGGTCATAAATACAATTTATCTAGAAAAAGAGAAATGCGGTTTTGTTTTGCTGATTGATTTTATTTATAAGAGGAAGTGTTTGATCACGTTTGGTGTTTGTATAATATGGTGGTTTTATAGGTTAATATTTACCTTCCACTTGGTTAAGTAATCGCCTTTGTGTGTGGCTCCTATGATACCCATAATTAATAACTGCAATCCAAACATTCTCTTTTAAAAATCATATTTGAATAAATAACATTTCCTATTATATGAAACTACAAATATTAGAGAAAATGACTCGTGCAAGGCTTTTTTTTCTCCACTTAAGTTGTTAGTCCTGCCCTCTTGTGTCAAAATCAAAATCCATTCTAAAATTCTCTTTAAAAAGCTATGTACATCCAAAATATAGAAAAAATATATATTACACCATCGTCGATTTTTAGAAATGAACTTTTAAGTCTGGGAGTTTAAATTACTTTGGGATTTTTACATTACTTTCAAAAGAAAAATTCACCATTCGCACATGTATATCTATAGAAAATATAGAAATCCGTACTATGCTGAACATTTAGATATTTTGTTTCCAAATATGTCTGACGGTATTATAGAACCACAAAAAACATTGGTTCACCATGCTTTTGTTTGGTAATTTATCTTTTCATAGTCAGCATGGTGTTTTACTGAGATAAAACACCATGGCATTTTTACAAAGGCGAGTCACTCAAATGTGAGCGCAATGACCCGAGTTTTTGTTTTATTTTACATGGTTGACCTGAATATTCAGTATGGCCTCATCTTGCGCTTCATTAAACTATATTTGAACAAATGGGGACTTTTTCTGGAATTAAAGGTAAAAATCCTGTGATTTTGAGGTTCATTTCTTACCAAAATCGAAGATGGTGGCCCATATTTTTACGTATATATATATACGAAGTACATAAAGGTACTCGAACTATTTCCAATTTTTTGTTTGGATTTTCTTTTTGGGCTTTAACAAGGTAATTAACTTAAAGAGATTAAAACCCGATTCACTGCGAAGACAAACAAGTTAAGGAATCAGCAGTAGTTTAAATCATCTAGATGAAGAGAATTGTGGATGACTTACCAGAAGCCCAGTCCACAGGATACAGTAGTAAGTATGCCACCAGGACAGCACGGCCTTAACAGCCCCTATGGCAATAAGAAACATGCCGCCTATGATGAAGAACACCCCGGGTATATGCTCATCCACCAGCCGTTTGTTCATCATAGGTAGCTCCGGTATCAGAGGCATCTTACCCCCATTAGTCTTACTATACACCTCCAGTATACTACTTCTCCTGTCCTTCATTTTTTCCTTGTATGCTTTAATGGAGGCTAGGTCCAGAGATTTGGTAGCTCCGCTGGACCGATTTAAGGAGCCCATTGTGGGATAATCATCCCTCATCTTTGAGCCTCGTTTCCTCTTGTTGTGTTTTCCAGCTGAGGACCAAGTCCCCAAGCTGCCGAATCTTTTAGCAGGGTGATCCATATCGTACTCCCACCTCTCGTCGCGATCCTCTTTGCCCTTTAATCTTCTTACCTTCCTTTGCAGACTACCGGCGTTGGAACCCAAAGTTCCGGTGATATTTTTAACCTCATTTTCAAACCGACTTCCTTCTCTTTGTTTAGAAAATCTCCCAGATCGTCTCTTCTGTTCTCGTTTAGGATCATAACTTCTGTAGCTTTTGACTTCATCATAGTCTGGTCTTGGGACTTTCTCTTTTCCTTTTTTGGCCCCTCTCATAGGAAAGGTGCCATCATTGTCTGTGACAAAGAGGCGCCCATCTCCACCGAAGTCAATGTCGGGCATGAACTTGTTACGGTGGCGCTCCAACGTCATCTTGTTACCTTGCGCCCGCCTATTTACATATGTTGCCGACTACCTATAAAAAAAAAGAAAGATGTACAGTGTATGTTTGATATTAGTGTTTGCAAGTAATTAGTTGCTTCTTTGGTACATAGTTGATGTTTGAATTGTGGAATAAACTATCTGGGCAAGGTTAGAGTTCCCTGCCAGTACCACAGACCTGCCAGTACCACAAAAGTGACAAATTATATTTGAAAATGATATGCAACTATGCATACTTTACGGGAAAAGCGATTGGTAATACTATTGCAAGGAGTAACCCTCTTGATTAAGACAGTATTTTCAACCAATCGATCATTTAGTTTATTCAAAAACAACATATAACTGGAATAAAAATATTTTAGCATCAATTCTTTTACTAAAATGGGATGGGGGTGAATTTGAAGAAAGAAACTAATATTCTCATTTCGTTAACTAATGAATGTAACCTTTGTCAAATAACTTTGCTTTCCAAAAGTAAGTAACCGACAAATGACCTTGGCAAAACATTGGAATATTAGGTTCGTAAAAGTACCCTATACTAATGGTATATTGACGGCCGTTTCACACGACTGACCATCACATATGACGTCTTTCTGTATGCAAAAAGCCAGTTTTCAAGATCAGTAAAGTTGGAGAGTACAAGGAAATGTTAGTTTGGATTTTTTTTTTTTGCTTTATGAAAATGAAGGCATAATATACAGAGCTATATTTCATCGAAAGTATGTTTCTTGGAAATAAAATAAAATGTGTCATGTTTTTCATGTTTTCTTTTTTTTAAATTTCTTTCTCTTAAAGGCATTGGGCTTACAGGAGAAGGGAGCCCAAGGATTTGACAACTTTTATGGGTTTTTTTTTCAGTTTTCTTTATTTTGAGTTACTTCCTTCTAGTTGCCACATATTACATTTATGTTCCAAATTCAAATGCTTACCTTCAAAATTAAGATTAAGGTTTTTTGACTGATAATCCATGTTAATGATGTACATACCATATTTTGAATATCATACCTCACTGGTGGAAATCTTGAACATTAAATCTCCACTAAATAAATATCATGTGCTTATATTTTTTATATATGATATTCATAAAAATCGCGATTGTATCAATTAATGTATTTGCCCCCATATTGGATGAATAAATTGTATTGCATACCATCCTGTTGTTTTCTATATTGTATAATATAGATGTTGTGTGGTATGAACCAGATGGTTAATGCCCATGCCCTGCTGTGTGAGAGTCATGGCTTCTGTGGCATATAGTAACAGAAGCTGTGGTCACAGTTAACAGACACTCGCCCCCTTCAGACATAGTCATAATGGTTGTCATGGAGTGGGGTGATCCAACCAGATTAACTCTATCAGACAATCACAAAGACCCCGTCAATATTCTGGTATTCTGTGTCTTGTTAAATAGGTTTTGGAAACTAAGATTATAACATAGAGTGACTCACACAAGAGGCATGAAGAGGGTAGGTCAACCGAACAACTGGTCAGTGCAATGATGTGTGGGATCTCCGATTAGAACATTTAACCTTTCTCACTGCTATTCGATCAGGTGTGGATTATCTTATCTAATGCATTTGTTACAAAGCACATAATATCACAAGTACTAACTTATATAAAGATGCTGACCAATCGTGCTCTATAATTTGAAGATGCTGACCAATGGCGTACTTTATAATGTTAAGATGCTGGCCAAATGTGTACTTTATAATGTTTCTATGCTGGCCAAATGTGTACTTTATAATGTTAAGATGCTGACCAAAGGTGTACTTTATAATGTTTCTATGCTGGCCAAATGTGTACTTTATAATGTTAAGATGCTGGCCAAATGTGTACTTTATAATGTTAAGATGCTGGCCAAAGGTGTACTTTATAATGTTAAGATGCTGGCCAAAGGTGTACTTTATAATGTTAAGATGTTGCCCAAAGGTGTACTATATAATGTTAAGATGCTGAACAATGGTGTACTTTATAATGTGTATATGCTGACCATCCGGGCCCAGTGGTGTACTAAAGTATGAAGATGCTGATCAATGGTGTATATTATAAAATGAAGATGTTGACAATGCTGACCAAAGCTGCACGATATAATGGGACAATGCTGACCAAAGCTGCACGATATAATGGGACAATGCTGACCAAAGCTGCACTATATAATGGGACAATTCTGACCAAAGCTGCACGATATAATGGGGCAGTGCTGACCAATGCTGCAGTATATAATGGGACAATGCTGACCAATGCTGCACTATATAATGGGACAATGCTGACCAAAGCTGCACGATATAATAGGACAATGCTGACCAAAGCTGCACGATATAATGGGACAATGCTGACCAAAGCTGCACTATATAATGGGACAATTCTGACCAAAGCTGCACTATATAATGGGGCAGTGCTGACCAATGCTGCAGTATATAAAGGGACAATGCTGACCAAAGCTGCAGTATATAATGGGGCAGTGCTGACCAATGCTGCAGTATATAATGGGGCAGTGCTGACCAATGCTGCAGTATATAATGGGGCAGTGCTGACCAATGCTGCAGTATATAATGGGACAATGCTGCACTATATAATGGAAAATGCTGACCAACGGTCTACTCTTTGTGGTGATTTACACTGAACTAGTTTTCAATCTTTAGTAGCAAGATCGTGATTGGTTTTTGGATCGACTTTGAAATCTTGTTGAACAAACATTGATGACATAATAGGGCCGTGTGGGCGAGTCTTATATAAAAATATATTTTTAGCCGTACATCATCCTGATCTAAAATATTTTTTTGACATTTTTCATTTACTTGGATCGAGCATAAAGAGATAATTGTTCTCGCCCATGGCTTGTGACAATGCGGGAAAACTATCATTTTCTATTTTGTTTTATCTACAGAGTTTGTAAAATATATTGCTATAAGCATTATAAGTGTAACAGTTTCAGGTAAATGAGATCCCCACATGGACTGTAATGGCAACTGGAGTAGTATATTAGTTTTGGCTTGTGGTGGAAGTGTGTTGGTTTTGGCCATTGTACTTGTGGCTTTGGCTTTCGTCCAGATTTCAGCAATATACAGTAGACTCTCTATGATCATAAAATCTCATTATAAAACTCATCATGCCAGTCAATGTAGAGTATCTAGGTATTTCAAAGAAACAATATGGACTCAACTCAACTTCCTAGTACAAGCTTGATTGTATTTACCAGTCAGAACCAATGCATAATGACCCTGTGCGGGCCTCGCCCTTGTGACTCACGCCACAGGTGTCTTGTTATATTGAATTCCACAGGCGTATCTGAGATTTCACATGGAAGATGGAGCACAAAAAATATATTTGTTTCTCTTTGCTACGTTTTCATTTTTCATAGATGCAAAAAAATAATTCTATCATTCTATGGGTGAGTGCTCTCGGTCACCCCTCTGGACAAGCTTATGACGTCACAGATGGCAATAGGATTAAACTCTTTTTCATTACTATACAATCCACATGATATGAATGTGCAAATCTCTTGCCACTTGAAATATGTAACAGGTTAGAAAATATACTGTTAGTCACTGGTGAGATAAAAAATCCTTTTATATTTAATCAAACCGTCACATCCAGGAAATGTCAGGGTTGGAAAAGCACGGGCCATGGACTATGACGTATGATCTTATACATTTCTTGACGCCATTCTTTTCTGTGGGTCAAAAAGGAAACATGAAAGATTCCCACCTCAAACAATTAGTAGGAGAGCCAGCAAGTAAAATATTTATATAAATGTGTGTAGGTTATATCCAGAGATAAATGTTATATCCCAGTGTGTAGGTTATATCCAGAGATAAATGTTATATCTCAGTGGGTAGGTTATATCCAGAGATAAAATGTTATATCTCAGTGGGTAGGTTATATCCAGAGATAAATGTTATATCTCAGTGGGTAGGTTATATCCAGAGATAAATGTTATATCTCAGTGGGTAGGCTATATCCAGAGATAAAATGTTATATCCCAGTGGGTAGGTTATATCCAGAGATAAATGTTATATATCAGTGGGTAGGTTATATCCAGAGATAAAATGTTATATATCAGTGGGTAGGTTATATCCAGAGATAAATGTTATATATCAGTGGGTAGGTTATATCCAGAGATAAATGTTATATCCCAGTGGGTAGGTTATATCCAGAGATAAATGTTATATCCCAGTGTGTAGGTTGTATCCAGAGATAAAATAATATATCCCAGTGTGTAGGTTATATCCAGAGATAAAATGTTATATCCCAGTGTGTAGGTTATATCCAGAGATAAAATGTTATATCCCAGTGGGTAGGTTATATCCAGAGATAAATGTTATATCCCAGTGTGTAGGTTGTATCCAGAGATAAAATGATATATCCCAGTGTGTAGGTTATATCCAGAGATAAAATGTTATATACCAGTGTGTAGGTTGTATCCAGAGATAAAATGTTATATACCAGTGTGTAGGTTATATCCAGAGATAAATGTTATATCTCAGTGGGTAGGTTATATCCAGAGATAAATGATATATCCCAGTGTGTAGGTTGTATCCAGAGATAAAATGTTATATACCAGTGTGTAGGTTATATCCAGAGATAAAATGTTATATACCAGTGTGTAGGTTGTATCCAGAGATAAATGTTATATCTCAGTGGGTAGGTTATATCCAGAGATAAATGTTATATCCCAGTGTGTAGGTTGTATCCAGAGATAAATGTTATATCCCAGTGGGTAGGTTATATCCAGAGATAAAATGTTATATCCCAGTGGGTAGGTTATATCCAGAGATAAATGTTATATCCCAGTGTGTAGGTTGTATCCAGAGATAAAATGATATATCCCAGTGTGTAGGTTATATCCAGAGATAAAATGTTATATACCAGTGTGTAGGTTGTATCCAGAGATAAAATGTTATATACCAGTGTGTAGGTTATATCCAGAGATAAATGTTATATCTCAGTGGGTAGGTTATATCCAGAGATAAATGATATATCCCAGTGTGTAGGTTGTATCCAGAGATAAAATGTTATATACCAGTGTGTAGGTTATATCCAGAGATAAAATGTTATATACCAGTGTGTAGGTTGTATCCAGAGATAAATGTTATATCTCAGTGTGTAGGTTATATCCAGAGATAAATATTATATCTCAGTGTGTAGGTTATATCCAGAGATAAAATGTTATATACCAGTGGGTAGGTTGTATCCAGAGATAAATGTTATATACCAGTGTGTAGGTTGTATCCAGAGATAAATGTTATATACCAGTGTGTAGGTTGTATCCAGAGATAAAATGTTATATACCAGTGTGTAGGTTATATCCAGAGATAAAATGTTATATACCAGTGTGTAGGTTGTATCCAGAGATAAATGTTATATCTCAGTGGGTAGGTTGTATCCAGAGATAAATGTTATATCCCAGTGGGTAGGTTATATCCAGAGATAAAATGTTATATCCCAGTGGGTAGGTTATATCCAGAGATAAATGTTATATCCCAGTGTGTAGGTTGTATCCAGAGATAAAATGATATATCTCAGTGTGTAGGCTGTATCCAGAGATAAAATGTTATATACCAGTGGGTAGGTTGTATCCAGAGATAAAATGTTATATATCAGTGGGTAGGTTATATCCAGAGATAAATGTTATATACCAGTGTGTAGGTTATATCCAGAGATAAATGTTATATCCCAGTGGGTAGGTTGTATCCAGAGATAAATGATGTATCCCAGTGTGTAGGTTATATCCAGAGATAAATGTTATATCTCAGTGGGTAGGTTATATCCAGAGATAAATGTTATATCTCAGTGGGTAGGTTATATCCAGAGATAAATGATGTATCCCAGTGTGTAGGTTGTATCCAGAGATAAAATGTTATATCCCAGTGTGAAGGTTATAACCAGAGATAAAATGTTATATCACAGGTAGAATTCAAGAGTAGGGCGAAGAAAAATGATACCCAAGACATTTTACAAATATGTTGATATTGACTCCGATTTAAATCTTTTTTTCAAAATCCTGTTTTAAAATCCTGTTTCAATGGCCTTACCAATATATTGAGGGTGTGTTTTTTGTGTGTTTATACATGTATATTCACGTTATTCTTGGTGAAGCTTTTAATGTTTTTTTTTTTTTTTTTTTTTTGCATATTAATGCACGTTGCAATGATTGTATCCAACTTTACAAAACCATCATAGTCGGCGTAACCCTGGCGTCATGAATGCCAGGACCTCACTCTTGACTTTGAGATGATATATTAAAACTGCTTGTTTTTATAAACTGCATCTTCAATAAGCTAATCGACATTATATAGTAATTGTGGATATATATTGGCAAGGTTCATTTTAGTGTGATCTCTTGCCAGGCCTCTGACATCATGTCTGTTTATCTGAATCGCAAAACACTCAGACCCATAGATCCAAAAAGTACAAGAAACATATAAAGAATTAATGATCCGTACTTCTTTCAGTTCCCTCCTTCTCTGATGGTTTATATATGCCACTATACCTCAAGCGAGAAAGGGAAAATGAAAGAGAAGACAGAGAGGCAGACAGTCAGAAAAGGGGAGAAACAGTTTATTAGTATTTTCTTGTAATTATTTAACTCTTAACTGTATGTACTGTCTCGGGGAAGGTGAAATGTCTGGAGACCCACATGTAGTAAATACGCCAGACGTAATAATGGACGGAAGGGTGCTCACTGTTTATACTGTACATTGTATCGGTGCTGTGTCCAAGCTGAGGCATGGTGCAGGTTGAATGCACATAACCTGGGCTGGGGACATTACTTGCTTCATATCCTCCACTTCACTACTGTATACCTATGGGCGCGACTCATATATTATATGACTAAGTTTCCTTCAATGACAAATACATGATACATTTTAACAACTCACATCGTCTTTTTGGTTGTTGTTGTTTTGTTTGTTTTTTATTTGGTTTTGTTTTTTGTTTTTTTTTCGGTTCAACTTAAAATGGACGATACAGAAAATTACATTTAATATATATATATAGATATATATATATATATATATATATATATATATATATATATATATATATATATATATATATATATATATATATATATATATATATATATATATATATATATATATATATATATATATATATATATATATATATATATATATATATATATATGTTCTATTCTTAAAATTTAACATGAGAATTGAATGGGCAGTGTTATGTGAGTAAGATGAGCAGGGTAACACCATGTGTCTAAATAACAGCATCTCATGCCAGTCTCAGGGATTATCTCAGTATCAGACCAGTCTCAGGGATTATCTCAGTATCAGGCCAGTCTCAGGGATTATCTCAGTATCAGGCCAGTCTCAGGGATTATCTCAGTATCAGACCAATCTCAGGGATTATCTCAGTATCAGACCAATCTCAGGGATTATCTCAGTATCAGGCCAGTCTCAGGGATTATCTCAGTATCAGACCAGTCTCAGGGATTATCTCAGTATCAGGCCAGTCTCAGGGATTATCTAAGTATCAGGCCAGTCTCAGGGATTATCTCAGTATCAGGCCAGTCTCAGGGATTATCTCAGTATCAGGCCAGTATCAGGGATTATCTCAGTATCAGGCCAGTCTCAGAGATTATCTCAGTATCAGGCCAGTCTCAGAGATTATCTCAGTATCAGGCCAGTCTCAGGGATTATCTCAGTATCAGGCCAGTATCAGGGATTATCTCAGTATCAGGCCAGTCTCGGGGATTATCTCAGTATGAGGCGAGTCTCAGAGATTATCTCAGCATGAGGCCAGTCTCATAGATTATCTCAGTTTCAGGCCAGTCTCAGGGATTATCTCATTATCAGGCCAGTCCCAGGGATTATCTCAGTATCAGGCCAGTCCCGGGATTAGCACGATATCAGACCAGTCTCGAGCACGTGGTTGCACTCTCACATATGACACTTGGTGGCGCTAGAAATGCTTTGCTCGTGCAAAGGACAAATACGCCACCTTTCATGGTCCCAGAAGGAGTGTATCCCGGTCATGAATGGATTATCCCAGGTCATGACCTCATCTGGCTTGCTCAAGGTCTCTACATAGGGAGTTCACATTCCATGAGATAGAAGATCACTGATAACTGATCCTTGTCAAGGTTGAAAAGACGTGTGGAATGTTCCCTATTTGCACCCATGAGCTTTAATATGTGTTGTTTGGATGATACAGCTTTCCCTTGTTCTGTGACCATGTTTTTGACTATGCTAGTCTCATATATAAGTCTCCTCATCAGATCCGGGATTTAAATCAGGCTCTGGACGTTTGGACCAGAATTGACTATGAGTCAGTTCCATGAGACCACACCCAGTATACACTTCTTTTTCGCAGCCAATGTGCACTTAGTCAAATAGTTTGTTACATGTTATACCATGGCCAATTGTTGTGGTCAGAGTTTTAATTTTGAGTTTCATAAGGTCTTATGTTACAATATTATTCCAGTCATTTCATGACGAGACCTACTTGTAGCAGATATAATGCTGTTGTCTCAATGAATCATCATGTCCCAGAACACATCCAGTCACAGACTCAAAATGACAACAGGTTATCCCTTGAGATAATGGCCTCGTATGCAAAGGTAGTAACATATTGAGACGTATATAGGGGTCTGGCCAAGCACAGGTATACATCTGGGCCAAAAAATAACTCTCTCAAAGCTTGACATGTATACATTTTCCACGTAGAATACATTCCAAATGTTCATGAACCTCTTGATCATTTGTGTCTCTCTCAGATCATTCAATATAAATGTCTCGATATTATTTGGACACAACAGTGAGGTCACACATATCAGAGTCGTTACGCATATATCAGTGGAGTCACACATCACTTACACATCTCAGTGAGGTCACACATCACTTACACATCTCAGTGAGGTCACACATCACTTACACATCTCAGTGAGGTCACACATCACTTACACATCTCAGTGAGGTCACACGTCACTTACACATCTCAGTGAGGTCACACGTCACTTACACATCTCAGTGAGGTCACACATCACTTACACATCTCAGTGAGGTCACACATCTCAGTGAGGTCACACATCAGTGCAGTCACACACCTCAGTGAAGAATCTTACACATCGCATCCATCGGTGCAGACACCGGATTCACAGAGGTATTATGTGATTCTGCATTATACATTGTCATCACTTGATGTAGCAACCTATATTATATTTAGTAGCATATCTGGTATATCAGTGCTTATCCTTATTAATACGATTGGTTTTAGTAAGCTCCGGTTGATCCAAGACAGTGCTAAAGACGAGGATCCTCAAGACTTAATCGGCGACCAGCACAGTCCCTGCCAATACCACTACTGGTTTCAATTTTAATGTGTCTTCACTATTTTGTTCCACGTTTTTCACAGTGTTGCTGGATTTGAACGGCTTTATCTTGTTGTTTTAATCTATTTTGACTCATTGATTCAATATTCTTAACGGGGCGGTACAAGGCTTGGTTTGTAAGACGTATCGAATGCTAGAGGTCCGGGGTTCGAATCCTGGTTGGAACATATATCTCGGTCATACTGCATGGTCGGGAAACTTTGATAGTTGCTACCGAGTTGTTTTCCCCCATTACAGCCAGTGCTCTTTGGGTGGTTATTGTGTTCAGCATGGCTATAGTTTTGCCATTTTTTTGTGGGCGTATATGTGCCTTTACTGTTGACACGCAATATATATATATATATATATATATATATATATTAAGTCTCAATACTTTTGTCCAATGAATGTTGTTCGGATATACACATAATGCTTGCCTTTGCGCAGGCAGAAATAAGGCAATGGGCTGTAACAAAAAGAGACAAAATCAAGTTTTATATTATATTATAAATGTTGCCGGGCGTTTAATACATTCTTCACGTGGGATGTCTCGACGGATGGACATTTTTGTCAAAAAGAATATTTGGCAGGAATAAAACTTGATCAAATTCTCCTTTGAAGAACCTGGCGATATATGAATTGCATCCATCCTAGTTTTGAAGACCACTGAGTACATTCAACTCACAGTCCTGATATAATAACTCTCTGTGAGTGTCGTGTTCAGTTCTTATGCAAGTGAAAGAAGTTCATTCCCCGCCTATAGATAGATGGGACAAGTCTGTATGCATATATCTATTATCTGAGAAAGTCATCTGCCACTTGTATGTGGCTTTCAAAGAAAAATAAAAGAGTGACAGTCTCAAGAATACATATTTAATACAGTAATGGGCTTTGAAAAGCCTTTCTGTGCCTCAGGCGAGTGACGTGTAATTTACTTCGGGTCATGATAGTTCATAACTTATAGTTCCACTCGATGAGAAAATCCGTTGTAAGAATGTTTTACAAATATTTAACCTTTTATCTTAAAACAGGAATCTGGATCCTTGTTCCCTGATAATGTCATTATCAAAAAACTAACTGTAATTGTACATGTACAAACATGCATGTTTTTTTTACAGCGCATGGCTTTATGGATTGTGGCCAGACTGTAAAAAACTGCTTAATATGTGCTAATCCGACCTGTGCTCATGAACCGTCTTTCTGAGTTGACACTTTGCATCTTAAATAACATAACCATCCAAATGGTCATACGATATAACCATGAGCTGTCTGTAAACCAAATGATTAGAATAGATGTGATCTCAACCATGTGTCTAAATATAGTATTACTATATATATAAACTAAGGGCATGAAAGCTATTGCACCTCATTTCTGTCAATCTGATGTATCAAATTAGATTTAAAATAGTTAGGTACATCCTAAAATTTAAAGGATATTATCCATACAATGATAGGATAGCAAAGCATTTTTAGAAACTATAACCCTTACCTTATTCTTCCTTGAAATATTTATTTCATGGAGTTGAAATTTGTGTTCCAAGAGAAATGAGAAAAGACCGGTGGTTGGGTGGTGGAACACCCTGTAAATAATATTATTCTCTAGGAAATTTACAAATTTTGCACCCCCTGGTGTTTATTTTATATTATTTGCAATGAACTACAAGGCATTGTCACACCCTACTGAGCACAGGATTAAAATATTATTCTGTGGGACACTTTTCATTTCTATAATTCCCTCAACTGGATCACAGGCTTTTCTGTTTTTTTACGCGTAATCCTAGATTTGGGCAGAAATATTAATCAATGCAAGGTAGGGATAATTTTTGAAACTCTGAACCTAAGGATTAGATGGCACAGAACAGAAATATCCAAACTTCAAGGTCATGAAAGTAAAATTAATAACTTTATACATGGATTAAAAATGATCTCATCCAAGGTTGTGATTTCAGCTTTCACCCCTTTAGTTGTATATGACAGAAGGGAGAATTGACATTGCATTGATCACACAATTATGGCACTGTCTTAGCTTTTCAGATTCCCTGTGGATATAACAGTGAAGTGTTATTCATGTTGTATGTCATTCACGCTAAATATTGCCACCCGTACCTTCACAGACTGGGCGGTGCCTGTTATACCGGGCACTGACGGGGATATATCATACACTTACCTTATATGCACTTCTTATGACAACCCCATCTAACTCTCCTCACAAGTCTATCAACAGTATGACAATCTCCATCTTCAGGCTTTCATTTCATGCTCACATGTTGATTTCACTGTGTCGATTTCAATAAAATTTCATGAGTGTTTTAAAGAGGCAATAAACAGGTGGGGTATAAAACGTGACCCCTTTCCTGTACTTGTAGTCCTGAAATAGGCGTGTGTCTACAGGAAGAAACAGCATTAGAGCGTAACGCTGGACATGCTCTTGGTGACGTAGGAGGGTGATATTGAGAATACCCAACCAACTGGAACGTCAGACATACTTGCCCACTCAAATGTGCAAAGATCACACCTTCCAAACAGGCCCCATTCTCGAGAAAAACAATATGGGCTGATATTGAGAATTGCCGGCGGATCTGACCCGCGAGCGCCCCCTTGAGAGAGATCCTAGGGGCTGATTGAACTGAGATGAAGGTCATTCCCCGAGACTTTGTGAGGGACCAAGCCACATCTGCATCTTCTTATCTCTAATGAGTCTGACAGGGGGATGTATTACTGTATATAATCCCTGCTATATCTAGCATTCATTCATCACGCTAATTTTACTGGAGGAAGATTTGTAATATAACCTTGAGGATTAGGCGTAACGCGATCAGTACCTCTGCAGGGAAAGTCCGGGAGTTTCTAGTGACTTGACCTATTCAGGTATGATAAATAATACCAGTGGGCACCCGCGGGCATAACGCTCAAACAATACACCAAGTATAACAAATAGTATTATTAATGCCAGTTTAATATAACATAAGCATAGAATTAAAGAATGTGTATACATTTACATACCGCAATGAGAATTAGCGTAGGTGTATACAATATAAAGCAATATATTTGGAGTCTAAAATGTCCTTTTAAAAGATTACAAGTAACAACTATTCAAATATCAGAAAATATTTCTTTAAATCCTTTTTGACATGAAAAACAGATATAAAATCATTTTGGACATGAAAAACAGATTTTTCCCATACCTCCGAACAAACTGTATAAATGATAATATTTTATGATTAACGAAAGGTTATAGAGTCCTGCTATAGTTTCTCTCTTGACGAGGAACTTTCCTATTTTTACAAAGTAAACTGATTAAAAGTAAAATATATTTCAAAGATTTAATCTGGAATGAGGTAGGACATCATCCAAGATTTAATATACTGTTGCCATAATATATTGCTACTCTTGTTAGAAAATTAGTCAGATCACATAAAATGCACAGATGCCATCTGGTGGAAGTTTGTTGCATGAACATGTTCATGTAATTATCCAATGCCTCTTAGAAATTGTATGGGTTGTTTTATTTGTGAATCTGTATCATAATAATATTGTAATGAAATAACAGTAATGATTATTCTTGTGGTACTCATTATGAAAAATAATTATGGCACGAAGTAGTTCAAATACCTTTGACAAATAATTCCTTTTCTCTTCTTCTTTTTTAAGGAACTTAATTAGATTTAAGATTATCATCCCTTCATACCAGGTAGAACATATCCTAAGTTAGTATGAAACATATCTGACCTTTAATACAAAAGGAAATTGTGGTTTACATTATTTATATTCAACGTAGTGATTTTTTGGACAGAACTCAAACCATTTGGTAATTTGTTTGCAACTATGCAACTCTGTCAGTTGCCATTATCAATGGTCAATTTTAGAGGAGTTGTTCTGTTCCATTTCCGGTAAAGTTGGACAGTTCCGATGGTACTTTTCAACGGAAAAAAATGGAAATCGGCAATCGGCCGATGAACAAAAAACTATCTATCTAGAGAATATAGAAAAAAACACACCATAAGCTATACATTACGCAAATATAGAAAAAAATCTATCAATGCCAAGAACGATTATTATGCACAAAAAATAATCACTTAATACATGTCCGACACATTCAGGCTCATCAGCATTTGTTTAATAATTATCTACTACAACCGCTAATATATATTAGTGTGGAATATAACACTTCAGATGTGGACAAACACAATTAAGAACAGAATTTCAAATTGTAAAATTTCAAGCTTAATAAGTACAATTGAAACATATAATCAAAGACATATTTTGTGCAAACATCTTAAAGATTTTCTTGTTTGAGAACACAAAGAACTCAGTTATTTTAAGGCAAAAGCAAGACAGTCCAAGTTAATGAGTCTTTGATGAATTGTGCGTATTCCATAAAGCCCTTTATGCGTCTTAAGTAAACTCATATATTGAGATTATATATTACTATACTATCTTGGATAAATACAACCTACTAGTATTAAGTACAACCTCATAGTCCACAAGACCCACTCCTCTCTCACTCTCTTTAACATGGCGCATCTCTCTAAGAGAACACAAAGTGTAATGCCCTAATAAACACGAATCATCTCTTTCTGGGTAAAATATGAAATGTAATAAATGCCTGGCTAAATGCCACTCGTAATGTTTTGGTAGACATCATCTCCTACTCATATCTCTTTGGTAAAAGCAGCTGATTATACAGCTGATTATACATGATTCATCTATCTCTCAGTATACCCAACTGACAATATTGGGGTAGACATGACTCATCTATCTCTCAGTTTACCCAACTCATAATATTGGGGTAGACATGACTCATGTATCTCTCAGTATAAACAACTCATAATATTGGGGTAGACATGACTCATCTATCTCTCAGTATAAACAACTCATGATGCTGGGGTAGACATGACTCATCTATCTCTCAGTATAAACAACTCAGTATTCTGGGGTTGACATGACTCATCTATATCTCAGTATAAACAACTCATGATGCTCGGGTAGACATGACTCATCTATCTCTCAGTATAAACAACTCATGATGCCCGGGTAGACATGACTCATCTATCTATGCTGGGGTAGACATGACTCATCTATCTCTCAGTATAAACAACTCATGATGCTGGGGTAGACATGACTCATCTATCTCTCAGTATAAACAACTCATGATGCTGGGGTAGACATGACTCATCTATCTCTCAGTATAAAGAACAAATAATGCTGGGGTAGACATGACTCATCTATCTCTCAGTATAAACAACTCATGATGCTGGGGTAGACATGACTCATCTATCTCTCAGTATAAACAACTCATGATGCTGGGGTAGACATGACTCATCTATCTCTCAGTATAAAGAACAAATAATGCTGGGGTAGACATGACTCATCTATCTCTCAGTATAAACAACTCATGATGCTGGGGTAGACATGACTCATCTATCTCTCAGTATAAACAACTCATGATGCTGGGGTAGACATGACTCATCTATCTCTCAGTATAAAGAACAAATAATGCTGGGGTAGACATGACTAATCTATCTCTCAGTATAAACAACTCATGATGTTAGGGTAGACATGACTCATCTATCTCTCAGTATAAAGAACAAATAATGCTGGGGTAGACATGACTCATCTATCTCTCAGTATAAACAACAAATAATGCTGGGGTAGACATGACTCATCTATCTCTCAGTATAAACAACAAATAATGCTGGGTAGACATGACTCATCTATAGCTCAGTACAAACAACTCCTAATGCTTGAGCAGACATGACTAATCTATCTCAGTATAAAGAAAGAACTCATAAAGCTGTAGGCTCCTCTCTATTTGGTAAATGTATCTCAAAATGCCTGAGTCGTCATGACTCTCCCGGACAAGGTAACTTGCCCAAACGTATATAAGTCTTCTAAAATCTGTACAACTCAATATCAAGTTGCAATTCAGTTCTGGTTTTCGAGCAGTATTCCTTCAGGGAGACATCATTGACCAATTAAGGATCAACTAGTTGACAGTTTCCAACTTGCGACCATAAGGATGTTGACGTGACACCTGGCGGTGAAGTTTGCCTCCCCGGAAGTATTGGCTTAGGTTGCCATCATTCTCGTGGGGTGACACTGGACACGTGGTCAAACCTGAGAATATACGTTACAACAACCGTGGTTAACTGCGAGCTATGGAAAAATCATCTTGATATCTCATATTGGTTTTAAAAATGAATAATATCATAAAAAGGTCTCTTACCAGATGAATCTCTTTGGACCGCCTCAGACTGAAAAGAAAACATTTTTTTCTATTATTGATTTATACAACAAGACCGAGTATAGAGACAATTTTCATGAGTTCATTCAGGTTGAAGGATCGACGGGCCTCTGTACTTAAGTTGATTAAATGAATTACCAGAAGAACCGCAACAAATTCTTTTTTAATCAAAGCATCATTAATTCAGGGCAAGGGCAAAAGCTGTTGCCTGTAAATCTTTAAAAATCCGTCAATAAGGAATGATAGATATAGGACAATGGGCTTAGAGCAGTGCTGGCCATTTGATTTAGGAATGTTTGTGAACCCTATATCTGTCAGGTTAAATTACTATTTGACCCAAAGATGACCCAAAGATTGTCTGATAGTCTCCTATCTGCCCGGGAATCTGGCGCTCAAATCTGAGATAAGATAATGAATGACTCAACTCATTTTAAGTGATTTTTACTATACATACGACATAACAAGTATAGATTGTATAATGATATTGGTGTAGATGTCCTGAGTAAAAGATTGTATGAAAATATTAGTGGTAACAATTTAGGCAATGCTGTCACGGTAAAAGAATTAATTGATTTACGTGATGGAGTTTCTTTCTGTGACATTTTATCAAATGATGATGTAAATGAACTTATTGAAGTATTTTTTTGTGTGAAGTGAAACCCTGAGCTAACTCTCTGTACTTTGTTATTATTTATATTTTATTTTTTCTCAAATGTCTATTTGTCTGTAAATATGAATGTCATACATGTGCCAATGTTTTTAAATTTTGTGCTAATAAAGGTGTTATAATTAATTTCAAGACCGTCCATCTTTACCAAAATTAAAAATGTGAATTGAAATGCATTTTAGATCGGCGAAACAATATAAATCAATAATTGCAAAAAGAAAAAGAAAAATAAGAGCCTATTTTGAGAATCTGTAAAGCGTTCCATGAGATTTATGTGTCACTGAATCTGTACTGAATTCTCACTCCGCCCATTGCTATTTCGTAGCGGAAACTTCAGACTGGACGGTATGGAAACGCTATGGAATCATTCAGAGTGTCACGGGAACGACGTGGGAGGGATGCGTTAAACATTTAGTTAATACATCATGCGATACCACTGTGTTTTGTCAGATATTCAATGCACAATTCACTGCTAGCAGACCGAGTTCTGGTGTGACAGGGATACATTACCTGTGCAGGGCTCAACTCCAGCATGGATGACTTAGGAGGACTGTTTAAAGCCAAGGGGGTACTTCCTACTGTCATCTGTGAATGTCCTACTTGTAAGGTCTGAATACATTCCCCCTGGAAAACAAAGCGTTGAAAACTCCTCAATAAGTACAAATATAAACACGTCAACAAAAATAATACAAAACAATGTCAGCTCTTTTGGTGTACACGTTCAGTAAACACTCCAATGGCAAACTCGATTTGTCACAAATACAAAAAATGCCTTTTCCAACCCAGCTCAGTTTTTCCTGGCCGTGATTATGGATTTAAGCTAATAACGGGTGGTAAACAAATATCTGTAAAAATCGGCAATTTATTCTCAAAATGTTTAGATTTTGGTGGATTTATTTTGCATCAAGTTCCAACAACAGGTTAAATTCAGACCTTGACAGATCCTCTGTTTAGGCCAGTGAATACTCTGTTGTAGTGGCCCAGTTGGGCAACCATATTTTTGGTCTTTTCGTGATTTTGATTTTATTCTAATCCTTGATAGACATTTGTCTCATATCACAATCAATGGACTTGAATTGTGATTGGAACAAGTAACCCCCACTTAGACACTAGTCACTATATATACAGCCTTATTACGATGCTCTTTATTGTATCACACATCCTATTATCCTTAGAAACTTTGGGCCACCACTTCTCATGCTATGGTGACCCAACTGGGCAACCGACATTTTTCTTTTTATGTCAAGAACTGAACTTATGTCTATAAATAAAATTAACCTGTCAAAGTATATGGTAGATGTTGAATACGTACATGTACATATATGATGTGTTTTCTTTATTGTTCACCAGAGATAGCCTAAAGTTGGACTTTTAAATATCTGTGTGTCTTACCAGTGATGGTATTGATGGCATTTGTAGTTTGGTTGTTATGAGGGATGTGTTAGGAGTTTGAAGCTGTCGCTCTAGCAGCTGTCGTCCCAGCAGCTGTCTCTCCAGCAGCTGCAGGATTGTTTGTAGTATCTGCATTTTGTGGTCTCTATCTGGCCCTCCCTCCGCCTGACACTCAGAGACAAGCTCCAAAATCCTCTGTCTCTGTCTCAGGAGCTTCATGCCACATCTCTGCAGCGCCTTCTTGCGGATGGTGAGCACACTTTGGTCCACGTTGTTCATGACCGGACCCGTCCACTGTAAATCATATAATTAAAACTAATATACCACATAATATCTCAGAAGGAAATAAAGGTCCTACTATCCTGTATGTACAACTGAACTCGGTAATAGAAGTCCCCATTAGATATTTGGTAAAAAAAAATCTGTTATTAAACCAATATGTATTTTTCTCTTAGTCTTATATAAGGTGTGTTCTGTCAGTATACATTTTTTTATATGTTGAAAATGATATAAAAGCCGGCAGAATATATAGGTATGCCTACATAACAAAACATGACAGAGAAATGTGGGCTTACAGTGTCATCCATATATTCCATAATGTCGTCCAGATCATCATCGGCTGACTGCTCATCGTCTAGGATCTCTGTCTTGATGGGGATGGTGATGGGCACAGTGGCTGGCTTCTGGTTGCCCTCTGTGACAGGGATAAGAAGGGAGGGCTTTACATCTTCATCTATTGTCATATCTTCCTTGATCAACTCATTCAGATCATCAAAACGATCCTCGATGTTGTCATTGCAGAAACCAAACTTGCCGTTCTCGACGAGATCATCAATTTCTGGTATGCTTGGTATCTCAGTCTGTAGAGGTACGACCTCTGGTGGCTGCGCGGTGTTAGAGGGTCCTCTTGAATATAACAAAGGCACATCTCCAGTCAACAAAGAGGACACAGAAGATCCTGGATTGGTTGGCATGGTAACATGGACCACCTGCTTGGGATCTAAGTTGCTTGAGATATCATTAGCATTGAGGGTGTTAAACACGCCGGGGGCGGCAATTCCATATTGATCATGGCCGAATTCCACATTCTGAACCCCATTTGCGTTCTTGTATCCCGGTCTGGCCCCAGTTACATTCTCAATCAGGGCTGTTCTTGGTTCCTGGAGGGCCTGTTGTATTGGTAAGGACGTGGTTGTTGGCGGTTTGGCAGTGCTCTGTACGGCCAAGGAAGTCGACAGCAACTGAGTCAGGTCGGCGTCTACAGAAGAGGCTTTCTGGAATACATAACACAGGTATCAGCGTTCCCATTCTTGTCTGGTTTGTAAACTGTGCCGATAAATCTGGATCGTCTATATTAAAATATGTCCAGAAAGAAGTATATTACATTTTTTTATTTTGAAATATTTTGTAGTTCTGACGCTAGCGTTTACTAATAACAAATGAGCTGTCTTCTTTAATCGCGACCACAGGCAAATATAACCTCAATGGAAACTTGCCCAATGTCTGAAGAAAGGTTTCCTTATCATACTCTTTCTTAACCTTTTTTCAAAAACACTCAGAATCTGAAGAACTATTTTATGTTTTGGGGTTTATGGGTTTTCTACTTATATTCATTAGTTAAATATTTCTTAGTTTCTAAGTATCGTTCCTTAATAAAATTTCAGATGTCTTTGTCCCAAGCACAATGTTCATGCACGATGCCGGATTCTTCAAAGTCAAACGCTTTCAAACTTATTGATTTAGACATTTTAAGGTGATCAGACACACGAAGCCACACAATGAACACCTGATGTCAGATTCTGACCATAAACTTATGAAATTAGATAAATAAAGGCCTTATAGATATCGCTTAAACTTATGCCATTATTTATATCAGATGATACCATGTTTTTATGTAATCAATAACTTTCATATTTTGTATACATGTACATTAAATTAGCTATATAATCTTAAAGTAGTAGATAAATACTTGTTTAAATGCTTAAAGTATTTAGCGATATATGCTTTCGAAGATTTTATGTATATGTATGTATGTATATCCTACCACATTATTGTTTTTAGAAGGGTCTTCTGGAATACAATATAACATGTATGAAATACCAAAATGAACTCAAATACTTGATTTGTCAAATTACTGCAGCAATACCAGAGTAAGAGTCATCATAGAAATAAGTTTTTCTTACCGACGGAGGCTGATTGTAGAGGAATCTGATGATCCTCAGGAACCTTGCACTTTTGTCCTTCTAAGTCTTTCTTCTTCTAAAATGACAATTTTTTAATGCATATTATTTCAAAATCTAAATGATGTTTTTATTTTGGATCTCAATTGGCTTTTGGATTCAAACTTCAAAGGACTTTCTTTAATATTCGAGTCTCACTGCCAACAACAAGTACTTCCAGAATTATAGAAAAGTGATGCAATATGTAATATATAATCCTGACTCAGTCTATTATCATTTTACAATAAACGTAAATCATATAACCCTATTCTTAAGAAATGTATTCGACTGGCCCAAGTTATGCATTACGAATAAATCTTTTAAAAACTTCAGTCTGATAATAACAGCCTGACAGACCACAATAGAGGTCACATGATTGTATACGTGTGGCCACCTGGTGGTCAAAAGAGTACATCCAATACTTGGCACTTTCAGCAAATCACAATAACCAAGGTCAGTGTATTTTGGTTGATTTAGTGAGATAGCTCACTTTTATCAGTTTTGTGGCCACATATCATTTAAGCATACCCAAGACCTCTGTAAATAATATATGCCAAATCATGTAAAATCTTCGGTTTTGTCATTTATGTTGGTGGTTCTATTTTATCAGGTACATTAAGAATGATTTCTACCAATTTCTAATCTCATCCGAATTAAATCTGGCCATAAATGAAAATCCTAATGAAATTGATATATGGCTCAATCTAAACAAACTATCCATATTTCTAAAACAAAAGTCAGTTACTGAGGAATTAAATATTAAAACCCTTTAAGAGGCTTGTTCAGGTTGAACTGAAGAACCGCACATTATGTGTTTTTCCCTTGAACCAACATACCTGACAAAAAGAGGAAAGTCAGGGTAGAGATTAAAAATATGAGCTGGTGTCTTGCTGAGAACACTTGCTTGCTGAGATTAGTACTCAGATAATGCCTCAGTCACATTTGCACCGGGCGCCGGCCGGGAAGTAACAATCGGCCGACTTTCCAGTCTGCCGGGCGCCGGGGAGTTTATCAGAAGCAATCTAAGAGATGCCGTAGTTGTGGTCACATTATACACGGGTGCCACACGGCACTTGCCAGATGAGATGTCACGGACGTCTGCAGGATATCCTAAAGACGTCTGTCTCATTTGACAGACGTCTGTGAGATATCCTAAAGACGTCTGTCTCATTTGACAGACGTCTGTAGGACATCCTTAAGACGTCTATATTATATCGTAGGGAGCCCGTTGGATCATCTGACGATGGCCTGTGAACAGATGAAATAAAAAAAATCCTATTTTCATCATACAATGCCACCGGCAGCCCTAAGATAATCTGCCGATGCCCCTGCGGGACACTGCCGGTACCCTGCCGTGTACTTTAAGATGATATTTGCTGATAAGACATCGGGGAAACGCCGGCAACTTTTAAGTTGCAGCTAAAAGTTCCCGATGACCCGCCCGACGTTTTAAAAATGCCAAATTGTGGACGATGATCTCCTGATGCCCGCACGGCAATCTGATCTGCCTGCCGATTTTGTAAAAAAAATACCCATCGGCCGGGCATCTTTACTGAAATCGGCGCAAATGTGACTGAGGCATTAGTGGGGTGTGTGGTCACTTTCACATGTCTAAAATAGTAGGCAAATCACTGCCCACACATCTGAGAATTATTACTGCATATAATTCTTCATTCGAATTGTAGTTTTATTTGACAATCAAAATAATGATTGCAATATGTGAATTTATGTTAAATATAGAACGATATAGAAATTATATATTCTATATTGTTAATAGTGTTTAACAACTGTGAAACTAGAGAACAATCTTGGAGGCATTGGCACCATTTTCAATGAGCAATGTTTGCAGGTATGTGTTAAGGGTTGATGAATTGTCATTGCACCTTGAAGAGATCAAGGCATGTCTGTACTGAAATGTGGATCCAGCCAAAATGTTGAGTGAGCAATCCAGCCATGGGTAAAGGTCAAATCATATCATCAAACCTGTGAGACACATGCTAATACTGAAACGTTTGGAACAATTGCATCGCACTGGATATATTCATACACGCTCAAGGTTGGCCTCATGATCAACTTAATGGAAGTTTAATATCCATGGTAAAATTTTAAAATTGACTTCATGCTACAGCTTCTCTATAAACGTGCCTGAGGTCAAATAATCAGAATATGAAGATTTCATATTTGCCTTTTTTATATTTTCAATTTTGGCCAAAAAACATATTCAATTCTATATGTTCTGACATGCATATTGCTCAAATATTACCCCAATATATCTGTTTACTGTTTAAAGTCATTATTATTCATATTTTCTATCTTTGCAAAGAAATAATAATTTATATATTCTTCTGTGAAATGCAAATTACTCAATTAGAATTTGAATATAAAGATGTAATCTTTTTTTTGGCATCAATTCATTTCTATTATTTTTATTCTTCGTTTGCAAAATACAAATCAATTTATGTGTTCTGAAGTACAAAAAAAGATCCCAACATGAACATTTCACCTTTATTTATTGTATAAAGTCATTATTTTTCTATCAAATTTCTATCAAAATAAAAATTGTTTCAATTCTATATGTTCCGATGTGGATTTCAGGGATATCAAAATGTACGGGGGAAAGTAGTGCTATGGAATTGTTGGATTAAAAAAATAAAAATAAAAAATAAAAAAAGTAGTTCCATAGTACACTTTGACTTCGAGGGTGCCATATTAAAACTGCACTATGCCCCTTAAGAAAGAATAGTTTGGTCAACATACGGATATTGCTTTTTAGACATTTTATATACTTTCATATCATACAGACAACAAAAGCAATATAGACAAAACTATGCATGTTATCATTTGATCCTTATCTGATATAATGCTGTCAAGAGAAATTACCTCTATGCAAAGGCGAGACTTCAAAATTCTTAAACTCGGCGAGTGTCCCTTTATTATTTTAAAATGGTTTTGATTCATCTTAATTATGAGTTTTTCGGATAAGATTATACAGTTGATAAATAACAAAAGAGAAGTAATAGCCGAAGAACAAAATTAAATACATAATCTGAAAGGATGGAATTTTTTTATTTTACTTTAGATATTTGATTGTGTCATAGTGGATTATAATTATTGCCAGATATTTACAGTATTGGCATGTTATATGCTAGCGATATATGATTTATCTTAGGTACATAGACATTGCTTGAAAATACAGCAAATGTTATCATTTTAGAGTTACTTTTTGCAATTTCCTCCTGGTAATTTTCTATGGAAGAGAGGAGTAGGATCTCTCTAAATGTATACTTACCATAGACTGTAAGTAGTTGTACATTTGTACAAGCTTGTATTTAGGAGGTTTTTGGTTGGTTCCTGAAAAGAAAAAAAAGTGTATGTATATGATATTGGCAATCTACCCTACCACCAATAATATTACAATCACGCCGGAAAATTCATCCGAAAATTCATCCGTTTCATTTCATTTGATAGTAATGCAAATCATTTTATAAAATGTGCTTCAAGCACAATTTACATTTCGTGGTCACAAACGAGAACGGAAGTAGATCTTTTTTTCCTCAAAATTTGCCGGTACCCCTTGTGTAGGTGTGTGTATACCCCGTGCTTACTTAAAGAACAGTTCATTGCTTAACCTGTGTGCATTATATCATTTATATCGCTATAATGGGGGCAAAGGTTAGTAAAAGATGTCTATAACTCTATCAGTTGTCTTGAGATAAGTAAATAAGTATATAAATCAATACAGCTGACATGGGGTCAAATCAGTTCACACTTTAAACATTCTTCAAATTTGTCAATGTGGTTAACCAGAGTATCAACTATCATAAAATGAAATGTTTCGTATCATCTCTAAGCAACGTTAACTATCGTCATCTGAAACCATTATTGTTTAGTCGTGGTTATTCCATCTTTATTTTCGCATGGTTCTCAGTTTATCTAATAGAAAAAAAAACATTCAAGTTTGAGCTACCCGCCATGACAGAGTGTGATACCTGGTCCGTACCTCTTTCATAGTTGTTCGGGTCTACGAAGGGTACGTCTGATGGCCAGCCTTTTGGCAGTACCTTCCACATATTCCTGACTGAAAAGTTATGAAAATCCATATTACTTGCTATTTATCTAAGAGTTAACAAGAGGCATGCGTTTGATGTGACTGTTTATCAAAGTGAATTCATTGATTTTTTTACACAAATTTATTTAAGAAAAAAAGTGGCTACCTTTGGAAGTCTGAGCTCGCAGGTCATCATGGACGCTACAATGGTGGCGCATAAAAATGGGAATGCGCTTGCGCAGCTCCGGGACGCTGAGCGAGTTGCCGTCTGAATCGTCCTTGCGTTTATTGCCCCTCCCTATCACCTCAGTCTTCGTGGGAACTAAAAAATAATTATATATGTATAAATATATATACATATCGTTAATTGAATGTACTAATATCAACAGGTTTGAGCTCAATTCTCTATCGGAAAGCGCTGAATAATCCAATGTGTTGGTTAATATTCTATACAAAAACAAGACAGCTCCCTCTTTCCCTCCTTATCCATAGCTCTCATATATGTGTCCTAAAAGCCTTTATTGTGGAAAGGGTGCTCTGTGGAGGTCCAACTAGAACGTTTGAAATGTTCGGGGTTCTTTTTCCAAACGGCAATCACCATTATCAGTTTCCAAACCAACCTGTTGTACGCCCGCTATGTGTTTTCGACGAATTATATTCATACAGTGTGATGGCAATTGGTATATGACAACATATATATTGTGGTGAATTTTATTTGTGAATTACTTTTTCAATGACTAGCGGAATGTAAAAAAAAATATTAAGGCCAAATCAATTTGATTTGAAAGCATTTCCACCATGATAGAATTCCCCAAACAGACGTGAACATAAGGCGAGTTCTTTTCAATTGGTAGGGCAATATATGAAGCTTTGAAGCTTGAGGATGTATTAGAAACAAATTAATTTGAATGTCATGTTGGAGATCTTAAAGATCTTTGATAAACGTGACTAGAAACGTATCATATATTTCCATTGGTCTTAAATTCACATCGGTTGATTAGACTCATTTTTACTTTTCAATGACATTCAGATTGAAACCACGAAATAAGGTTTGGAACATAATATAAATAAAGTTTTACCACAATTCTACATGTTTGATTCATCAGATGGAAAATCGGTATTGCTATCGGTGCTCTATGACACATTTGTACCTTCTTAATCGATCCTTCAAATTGCTGGTGTTTGATGCTAAGTACAACACTTCGGTTGATTTTTAATTATTGAAATACAATATATGTACTTATTTTGATTTTGCAGGATAGTTAGAATCGTAAATCATCATTTTTAAACTTGATAAATTATTCAGCATATTAAATCTGAAGTTTTCAATAAGGGCAATTTTGATTAAATTGTCAAAAATGGTAAGCAGAAATATGACACCAAGAAAGCATGCTTACCGGCCCACACATTGTCATCCTGGGGTGCAAATGGCAAGCGAAGGAGGTCTGACCCATCAGCCTGCAAGTATAACAAACAGTAGCAATAAACAAAACATGATTGATACTTCCATAGAATGAAAGGTGGTATATTGAGGTATCAAGCATGTTATATTGAGGTATCAAGCGTGATATATTGAGGTATTAAGCGTGGAGTATTAAGGTATCAAGCATGGTATATTGAGGTATCAAGCGTGGTATATTGAGGTATCAAGCGTGGTATATTGAGGTATCCAGCATGGTATATTGAGGTATTAAGTGTGATATATTGAGGTATTAAGTGTGGTTTATTGAGGTATCAAGCATGGTATATTGAGGTATCAAGCATGATATATTGAGGTATCATGCATGGTATATTGAGGTATCAAGCATGGTATATTGAGGTATTAAGTGTGGTATATTAAGGTATTAAGCATGGTATATTAAGGTATTAAGCATGGTATATTGAGGTATTGATTGACTATTGTCATAGCCATGAAACATCTTCCTATTGGAGCCCAATCACATTTTAATTTTTGCAATTCTCTCCCCCATATCGAGGAATCTGTGTGTCAGACTGTCCATTAGGAGGCACAGGTATTATCCACCTGGCAGTGCACATTGGTTTGCAAGTTTGAATGCCGCCCTGTAGAAATCTGATACAGGATAGTGGTATTTATGTAATTCTAATGAAAATCTTGCAAGTCTGTTTTTTTTTTAAAGTCAGGTAAACAGTTAAATCATATCCTGAGAAAAACTTCCTGTTCCGATTTTAACCTAAGACTGTTGACAAACATATTCATAAAATTGGCAGAATTTCAAAACACCCACATGGCGAAAAAGGCTTTCATGAAATTAACACTCAACTTCAGAGTTCATTAATCCTTAACTTATATTTTAGTAATATGGACCCTTCGTCAATGTGTCTATAAATGTTTAGAAGCTTGATGTATTTAGGAAATTAATTTTTGATGCTAATAATATCATTTGCAAATGCTTCTTGCCTACTTATAGATACGTTTTATCAGTTTAAACCTCATAGAGGACTTTTTTCCTTTGTATTATCTTGAAGTATTATGAAATAGGAGGTTTAGGTTCCTGTGTATTAAATAAAGTATATTGTCAGGTTCCTGTGTATTAAATAAAGAATATTGTCAGAGTCCAATGACACCCCCCTTGAGGAGAAGCATCAAGCAACCCACCATAAAGGCAAAACAATGGGGAATATTGAGACACGAGAAACACGAGAAAATCAAACTCTTTCAGGATTGACGACTAGTTAAAAAAAATCAAATCCAAAGGTGGGGGGAGGGGGGTTGTTAGCTTCGGACCGCGGCATATTGCCCATACAGGGATAGCACATTAGGGGGATGTAGACTGTAGGGCCGAGGCACAAAACCAGAACCAAATATTCTTTCACATGTTTAAAATTATTTCAAAGCTTTTAAGACTACAAAATAAGGTCAAACCTTTATAATCCATTTAAAAATGCAAAAATAAATCATAAATTTGTGTTTTTGTTCAAATAACAGATAGACGGTAAATCTAAGATGCTGAATCGAAAAATAGCCTAGGTCATATATTCCTTTCCTGTCCTTCAACATCGGTATTATGGATGGTTCTATGAAAATATATTGAGTGTTATTTGTTGAGGACTTTGTATATCCGTAATAGACTGAAAGGTCAAATTAATCTATACATTGTTACACTGCTAGGCCACTCTTCAAGTGTTCAAAAGCCAAGCTTGTGCAATAATTGGAGGACTCCAAAATACCTCAGCATCAATATAGAAAAAATATAAGACTGGAGCCCCTCAAAACGGATGCAGTGCAAGTGAACGAGTATTGTTTAAATGTGCTGGGCATGTTGACCCAGAGATTGTGTTTCCGGAGGACCTCTGAGCCAGGTTTGTTGCTGCTTCTAAAGATAAAATTGAGTTTGTTTTGTTCAATAGAATCAATAATCAATAGAGTTGTGTATTTCTTTTGCAAGCGATGTTGGGTGTGCAGTGACAAACGTTTAAAGTGTTGGTTCAGATGTAATAGCCTTGACTGCCTTATCAACCCACAGTATCAGGTTATCGGACACACTTCGGGTCCGCCAGTACTTGTTGACGAAACAACATCCAGTTCCAAAGTTTACATTTCCTAGATAACTGAAAGGCATACAGATATGTTTACAGCGTAAAGGAGTGAAACTTATGTCAAAATAGTTTACCTCAAAACTGGCATTTCTTTCTTGGGGCCCTACTCCTTCCCTCACCATCTTTGCTGTTGAGGTGTTTGAAAAAGTTTTCAATTATTTACTAGATTATCCACGAAAGCTGAACACAACAACGAAAATGTGTTGAATCTGCGTACGTTTCAGACATGTTTTGCTGTAATAAAGTCACGTGACAATTGACATCATTTGTCTGAAAACGAGGTCTTGTGATATGAGACCCTTGCAGCCATATTCACAGATATCTAAAACAAACAACTGATTTCCAAGAAATTAAATGGATCACAATATCTTAAGTTATCAGCCGCCATTAACACAAACCTTAATATCACGTATTCATCTAAAATATGTAAAAATCGTTTTTCTTTCACCATGGTTCCTGGGAGGATTAATAAGGGACAATATCTCAATTACTTGTACACATTAATATCAAATGAAGTTCACATGCAACCCTTTCTCCTGACCTTCATACTTGTATGTGCTTCGGTCAATTTTACAAATATACTTCATTTCAAGATGTTAACAAGTCTAAAATATTTTCATTTCATAGTGATTTTTTTTAAAGGTTTAAAAAAAACTAATCTGAACAATTGAAACATTGGTTTTATAGTCACTACATTTTTTTAGATTCAATTTACGTTATTGACCACAAGTTATCATCACAGTTTGTGTTGAAAATATCAGCTGGTTTCTCTCAGTAAAGCTTTCATGGAATCCGACTTTCAAGCACTTTTCTCTAACATAAATATCTTCAGTGAAATGAAAAGGGATATATTTTCAGAAGTTGGGCGGGTTTCTCGTATATTTTTAAGGTAGTTTTTGGGTTTGCCGGGTTGCCAGATGTTCTGCTCAAACCGAAAAAAGAGTTCCTTTTTCATGTGAATCTTTCAATCATGACAGAACACTTTTATGACATTTATATTTGTAATAAATTTATTATTCCGTAATCATGATGGACATTTCTTTGAAAAATTGGAAGCAATTTAACTCATAACTCATACAAAGTGGCAAAGTAATATATCACTGTTTTTTTTCTTTTCTTTTTTGTTTGTTTTTTTTATCATGTCAAACTGTTAAAGAGTGTTGCAGCTGTGAATATTTGATATTTTTCAAATGTCCAAGTAGTGTACTTTACCTCTATGTTTCTCTTTGTGCTTGGGAAAAATAGATATTCAGGTTCACAAGGAACAAATTAAATCAAGTACCAAACTTCTAGCTATTGTTTAAAGAAGTAAGAAAGAAAAATTGCCAATTTACTCTGGCAAAGATTGATGGCCAATGTAGCTCCATTGTTTTTGTGCTTTTTTGACATGTGATCAAACTTCTATAGGTTCTATGGCCGTTGTTGTATACAGGGTATTAGACTGAGAGGAAATCTATGTTATAAGAAAGGCTCTGTTCTTACAGACCAGTACACTATAAGCAAATGGAGACGACCAGAGCCAATCCACACATCACCCAGGGGGGATACTCTCATAATTTTAACCCATGGAGGCTGGGATGGAATTGAAAAACCCAGAACCTGATTTATGACTGACTTAAATTTTGATATCCTGATTTAGGGATGATACAAAGTTAAAAAATGATACCCTGAATGAGGGGTGACGGAATAAGAAAATGATACACTGTTTTTTGGAGTTCTATGATAGTAACCCCCACGGTCAGCCAGTCCAGCCGATGTACACATGTTAGAAATTTATAGCAGTGTTGAATTTCACCACTGTAGGGTGTAGATCCAGGGTTCAGGTCACACGTGTCTCGACCTCCACCACAGGCAGCCAGAGCAATATCACTACTTTAACATATACTGGTAGGTTAATACTTTGTAACAAATAAACACTTTTAACATTTTAAAAGACAGTGTGATTACAAGATAACATGTGAGACACAACATTCAGCTCAATTGCAATTAGTGGTGGGTATCACAACACAGAATTTTGGAGGATATGTACTTCTGAGGGGCCTGCAGATCTCAGACTTGGCTGTCAGTGTCACAGACCAGACTGGCGGACATCTCAACTGCATAAATAAACATAGAATTGAAATTTTTCAAACGTAGAATATATTCCAGTCAGTGTAGTCTACATTTATGGCAACTTCTACTTCCATCACTACTTTTATATAGGTTAATAGTTAATATATAAGACTGAGACAGAGAGGGGCTGGGGACTTTCACTCTCTGGTAAACCTGTGATATTAACTACCTTAGTCATCATGGCTTCCGGCACATCACTTGTGCCATGAAAACAAATAAACACTTTTAACATTTTGAAAGACAGTGGAATTACAAGATAACATGTGAGACACAACATTCAGCTCAATTGCGATTAGTGGTGGGTATTATAACACAGAATTTTGGAGCGATATGTACGGACACCTCAACTGCATAAATAAACGTAGAATTTGAATTTGAGCAAATGAAAATCAATAACTTTATGCACAAAAGAAAGGTATGCTTTATGTTTGACTGTGTTAAAAATGTCTGAGTTTCAACTGCCAGATGCCGACAGTTGCCAGTCACTGTACTCTACATTTACAGCAACTTCAAAATGAGAAAATATTAATATCATTTTCAAAAAGGAAACTGTATACAAATTCTTTTTTTCAAAAAAGAATTTCTTGTTACGTCTAATGGGCTTAAGCTGTTATATTCATGCCATTGCCAGGAGTAATAGCTTGGTCGAGCACTGGTTTAAGAGTGGCATCACTATTTTTTATTGAGCCAATACAACATCGATGATTAGATATTCATCAGTTGTATTTGCGATACATTACCTTGACATACATGGATACAGTGTTCTTGATCTGGAATAATGATAAGATTGTGCATGATATGAAATAATGATGCTTCTTAAATGTCGATCAAGAGTATTCCGATTACAAAAAAATGTAAAGCATTTTGGGCGTCTTCATTTCCGATATGTTACTTAAGACTTTGGACGCGTAACCCGTGACTCATGGTTATATGACAAACATTGGTTTGCTACCTATTATATTGATACTTATCATTTGCAAATATTTTTGTTAGCATTGAGACTATATCTCCAAGAAAAATATCGTCTCGACCTGGCAGTAGAGTTATCTGGTCTGATAACAGTCGCATCTCAAATATCCTTGCTCTGAATTCAAGAAAGATGTTACATGGGTACAGGTCATTAAAAAAATATATCAGCTAAAAGCAAGTTTTGCATTTTCCCTCGTGCATATGATTTAAATTATAAAACCAAAAAAAAAAGATATACCTCATATGAAAATAAATCAAATGGTTTTGAGCAAATGAATAGTTATTGAATGTATGGAAAACATGTTACATTTAGGTTCCGCCCATTTGTCTACAAAGGTGTACTGTATGTGTACTGTATTCGTTCCTGCCACTATCCAAACCATACCCAACGAATTTAGAAGATAGATTCAATTTTAGGGAGATAACGTGATTACAAAGAATGTACTTGACTTTAAAAAAATACTCAAATATTGAATTGTTTGCTTTATAATATTCAACCCAGTTCAATTTTGCTTGAGATTCCAAATTATGTTAATCTTTGATTTCTTGTTGATATCCACGGCCAACAGAATACAGAACAGTTGTGGGGAATAAAAAAATGTCGATTAGTGCATATCGGCGAACGTATTTGACACGCATTGTGTTAGCATCAAAATCATTCATGACAGCTGTAGCTAAGCTATGAAAGCATTGAAAACGTGGTGGCGATAAGTTGGTCGGATATTGCATCCAATTCTCTAAAGAAATAAAGACCTAACACGTAATGACATATATATCAAAAAAACATTCCTGTAAATTTCAAACAAATAAACAATATTGGTGCCCAGAGGACAGTTGCTACTAGGACTGTATATCCTTGGGAAGCTCAGTATATAACCTTGGGAAGCTCAGTATATAACCTTGGGAAGCTCAGTATATTACCTTGGGAAGCTCAGTATATGACCTTGGGAAGCTCAGTATATGACCTTGGGAAGCTCAGTATATGACCTTGGGAAGCTCAGTATATGAAGTACCCAGGTTCAAGTACCACATATCCCACTACCATCCCTGCCATTTTTAGCAACCAATTGGCAATCATTCCAAAAGATAACCACATGTCATAACATGGCCAAATGGTGTCATTTTTATGGTTAGAAACTGAGTACAACGATTCTTTTTATAGACAGACTAAAATCTAACGTGGATAAGTATCTTTTTCCTCTGCAATGTCATTGGTATTTTTTTCCAGCCTTGACTGATTTATGGTCCATCATTAACGACTAATGAACTATAAGCCAGACTGTGAAAGTGGAGAATACCCATGTGTTATCATTCATGGTTGATGTTTGTTTGGCTGGTTTCACATAAGCTGGGTTTCTTGCATTTCGCATGTGTCGGTCACACTAAGCGTATACGCGCAGTAGAAAAGGACAGACTCTATCCTGGGTATAGACTGGTGCCGCCCTCTGTGTATCCACGATGTTCTTGACACTCGGCGGGGGACCAGTCTATCCTGGGTCTCGACCATGCAGCGCCTGCATTGGCTCGACATCTAGAGTGCCCTCTAGTGTCAAAAATATCTTTTTAGTGTGCTGACAAAAGAACACTATAAAAAGGATGGCCATTTGCTCCACTGTTGCAATTAATTCCAATTTATTCAAATTGTTCTTGTGATTATATTACGCTCAGATTCTAACATTCTTGAGGTATCCCATTCAGAATAAAATGGCGGGAGTACTTATTCTGAAAATCATGTTCAAAATCATGACGTAATTCTTACCTGAGAGAGATAGCATTTCACAACCCTCTGGAATATGTTTTTTTTCAGCTGTATTCTAAAAGTGAATTTGTCTTTGAATGTGGCCCTGTGGTTCAAGTGAAGGAATGTTGAAAATGTGGCTGATTCATCTCAGGGAAACAACACGTCAGATGTTGAAGCACCTATGGGCTATTTTCGATTTATCAGACATATATAATTTCATATTGGTTTCTGACTGTTTCACTGATTTATCTCGGTTTGTTCAAGGGCAGTTATCTGTAAGTGGAATTTCTACGCAAGAGATTGTAAATAAAATTGAAAGATCTTATCTGTTACAGTAGTTAATATATGTCCCTTTCAGTTTCTCCATCAATCTATTTGGTGTAATGTAAATGATATAGTACACATATCAAAACAATTCCTAAAAGTTGCAAGAAATATTTGATTGCACATTTTGTTTTGTGTGTTAGCCCTTAATGAACAGATTTGGGGTCATTTGTTTTCAGCGGCCATACTTTCAGCGCTTTCACGGCTTGGCTGGCGCTATCATCGATAATTTTGTCCGTAACATAACAGATGTGAATGCTTTTGCCGCTGTCCCTTCGATTTCTTCATCCCCACGACTGTTCTTAATTCATCCATTCCATCTCCAATGTCATATATATTCGCTTATGGAGAAGGATACATCATGGAACTTTCCAATCCCAGCATCCAATAGAGTGCCAACAAATGATTCGCAGGGGAAGCCCCCTCACCTCATTTCTGATCTCATGTAATTGATATAATTATATTCTTATGGAATAATTTTGAGTTGTATCGATAAAGTAATTGTTCGTTTTCAAAGCTTCATACCATTAAAACGTTTTGATTATTGAATAAAAATATACGAGACATATTTTATTTTATTTCATTTATTTATTTTTTTATTTATTTTTTGAAAATAAATCATTAGAAGGGAGATGGCAAATACAGTTTGAACCAGAGATATGTAAAAACCTTTCCGAAAGGCCAATCAGGAAAATATATTGTGAATAGTAATGATGTGACTGGCAAATTGAAATTAGAACAAGAACGAAAAGTGAGAATTCCATGCTATTTTAAAACAATACACAATAACTGTGTGACTTTAAAATATATTTATTTCTGTTAGATTTGAATACACAGAGTAAGCCTGGAGATCATCTCCGTGGCAGGCCTAATTCTATATTATGACAATTCTCACTGCTTGAGTGCGCCATGCTGCCACCTGGTGTGTTAAAATCTGTCACACTTAGGGAAACAGGGTACACAAACAAGCTTGGCTCATAGCATTAAACAAAATGATTATCATGTCATTTATTTTCAATAGATATTTTCAGTATATCTTTCTATCCTTCTCTAAATTGATTAGTTTTTTCCTGTATGTGCATTTATGCCATAATAATAATTCCCTTCGCAACAGAGTGGTAGTCATCATATCAGCTGTCATGTCTTCAAACCTATCCCAGCATGCATTGTTAATGACCCATGATCTGGTGGATCACAAATGATGAAATCCAAGCAGTAAGAACTGAGATACACGTGTATGTTTGTTTCAATGTTGTGTTCACACTTTTCACTTTTCAAAAATTTCTAAAATGTTATCTTTTCTTTTAAAGGTTTAAAGCAGGGTAAAACATTGATCTAAACTTCTTGAAAATTAAATTGAATTGACCTTTGATATTACGTTCTTTTTTCATCACATTAAAGAAACCATATATGAAAAATCTTATCATAAAATTACAGAAAGTCTTAAAAATCTGGGTTTCTATTTGCATATTTTTTCTATTGGGCAGGCAAAACCTGATAAGACAAAAATATTCTGCTCCAAGCTGTCAGTATGATACCTCATTCTGGCCACAAAGCTGGAAAACCACAACATGTACAACTCAAATACAAATAAATAAAAGATGCTCTCACCTCACGCCCTCCTTTATATCTTGAACACAGTTTTGTCTTGATTAATATTCTGATAGACATTATACTGATTATGGAAGTAAAATTGTTATTACATAGAATGACACATTACAGTGGACTGCATATATTTCCTATATACGGTGATGATATATATTTAGCTTTATCTCCTAAAAATATGAGACAACAAAGATTATTTTGGAATGAGGATACCTGTGTGTGTTTCTATTATAGGCATTACATATATGAGATATGACAAACCTACCTGTTATGTAGATTATACCCCAGTCACATTTGTGTCGATTTCAAGAAAGTCCACCAGGCAATGTTTTTTTTTCTTTTTTTCTTTTTTTTTTTTATAAAATCGGCCGGCTCATCAGGGAGCCGTGGAGATTATCGGCCACAATCGGCCAATTTTAAGACGTCGTAAGGGTCGGCGGGAACAATTAGGTGCAACAAGCAATAATCTTATTTGCTCCCTACGATATCCTACGGGTGTCTTTCATTTATTACAATCTTGCAGGTATTGTGTGGTGCTTAAGTGGGCCCAGGAAGCCGGCCGGCGCAAATGTGACTGGGGTATAAAATGTCACGGTTCAAGATCAAGTCACTGCTTTGTAGTAAGTATTATGAACATTAACATTTGATAATTCAAGATCATATTCATTGTCATCATATATATATATATATATATATATATATATATATATATATATATATATATATATATATATATTGTATTCATACACTTAAACTTGAATTTCGTCACATTCATGTGTATTTTGTCGTTAAAATGATATAACAATCCTGTAAAAACCTCATTCTGTGAAACTAGATATTGACCGTCAGACTAGCCATATATAACACAGTGGGAGTTTGACTGACCAATTTTGATGGGAATCAGAACCCTTCTTGTGTTAAGTGAGTTGGAATGATTTTTAATTAAATGTATCACAGCACAGATACTAGATGAGCTAGAAAAATCTAGTATTTGACAATCTTTTAACAATATCAGATTATCACTAAAAACATGGTGAATCTTGCTCTGGGCAAAAGACATTTCACCCCTTTTGTAAATTCATTGAGCATATTTTTTCAGTCCTATTCTATTGCCAATTCTAAAATATCCCCATGTAAACCTCTTTGCGTTTTCGTCATTAAATCGTGTAAGTATTTTTCATCTTGTTGAAAACTTTCTCATCAGGGACAAGTTGACAGTGTATTGCATAGATCTCAAGTTCATATGTTGGAATAGAGTTTAACGTCATTTTCAGATGATTTTAAAATCTAGGCTTTCCATCTACATCTGATATGTAAAATTACGATTAAATCGCTAATCAAGGAACTGGTAGCAGAGAAATAACTGATAGCTGGCGAGTTGAGACCAGTACTTGTGTCACTTCAGCCCGCGAATTCTCTCTTCTTCACCTGATTTAGAACGACCCTCTGTTATCTATTTTACCCCTGAATATATCGTATCGTATCTAACTAGGTGTTAAATCTTTGATAATTCTTTCAGAATATCTAATTTCGCGTGATATACATACATTATGTACATGCACAAAAGAAGGTTTATAGACGAAGACACAAGTCCATCAGAAGGGCCAAGTTTCCCCATAATGTCTAACTCAAGCGAGAGGCCAAGGTGTTGCCTAGGACGAAGACGGTTAACGATACCACGAACTGCTTTATCGAGTCCTGCTGGATCATTCTCGATGTTTCAGTGACCTCAAGAGCGAAGTCATGGTTGATGGGGGGGGGGGGGGGGGTCATGTGTCCATTTCCATATCGAAAATATCCTCATCCAACTCCATCAGATGGGCGCCATCCATAGCCCAGTCGAAGGAAGTTTCAGCGTTGGACACAGACGCCGCTGGATGGGCCTGGCCAGAGTAGGAAGTGTCCATGGAGTGGTCACCTTGGTTACACACCCTGATGGCCTGTGTGACTGCGGAGATCGTGCTACTGTTAGCAGCGACCCCTGGCGACGAAATCAAGGTAGGATAAGCATGAGAAGGTTGTGGCACGGACTGTGTTGCCCTCTGGTGGAGACTCCTTGACATAAACTGCCCCATGTCACGCTCTGTCATCCCACCATTATTCGGCTGTGAAGTATCAAAAACTGCGTTAAGGGGGAGAGAGTGTGTCATCCATGGATGCAGAGCCTGGTTAAAAAGAAAGGGGATCGACTCTCCCTGTTCCATGCCCAGTCTTATATTTCCAGGAGTAGAGTGACATGAGGAGTCGTGTTCCTCTTTCTTCATTTCAGCCTGTCTCATGTTGAGGGCGGGTTCATGGTGTTGTTGGGGCTGCATGCTTGTTGGCCGACTGTATGTGGATGTGATATTCCCCTCTGGACCATTGTTCATAGTGTCATATGCAGCAGTGTCACGCTTGGAAATAATGATGTCATCCTCCACATTGAGGACATTCTCCAGGGCCAGTCTGTGGGTTTCTGTGACGATGAAGCTGCCAGGTGGCGTTGGTTGCTGTGTCTCATGTTGATAGCAAGACTTTGTATGAGTTCCCCTGGTATTTGCCAGGAACGAGGAAGGTGCTGGCATGGGAGATACCGGAAATGGCAGCTGATCTTTCACAGCATATGTATGGTCTGCAAGTCCAGGCCCGACAGGACTGAGGCATGAACCTGGATAGGCCCGTTTCAAGGCAGGGACGTTTCTTGCAGTAGGTGGCGCTAGATCGTCCACTCTGGCAGTAGGTGGCGCTGGATCGTTCATTTGGGCAGTAGGCGGTGCTGGATCGTCCATTCGGGCAGTAGGTGGCGCTGGATCGTCCATTCTGGCAGTAGGTGGCGCTGGTTTGTCCAAATGTCCCCAGAAGCCAGTGTCGTGTCGTGATGCGATAGAGGCGGGTGATTGGCCATGTGCACAACCGGAAATATACTTTGCAGATCCGGCAGAGCCTTCTTCCGCAGAAAATGGGCATGACCCAGTGGAAACTGAAGGAGAGAAGAAGTCATTAGCTGTCATGTCACTGATTTGCGGCGCGGAGTGCATTGGCGATGGAATTGTTATTGGAGCGGAGTGTGTCTGTTCCTTGTACAAGATGGAAGAAAGAAAGTTGGTTATGTTTTTGTCCATCTGTTCCTCTGTCAGGTCATCACCAAATCCATCCAGCATGTCTTCATTCTTGATAGAATCTGTAATAAACCGGCTACGGTTAGCTGTACAAAACACACCTGGTGGTTTTAAAATGTGTGTAACATTATAAAATTAATATGAGAACCTTTGAATAGACCAAATGTGACATTGTTTCAACATTAAATAAGGAAATATATTGTGATTTCGCGGTCTACCAAAAGGGAAAGATATATTTTGGTATTATATATTTCCTTGCCCTTATACAAATGTCAAATCTTTCATGAAATCAAATGTCATTTTACAAAGGTTTGGGGTATGTTTAAATGATATGTGGTCATGGAAATGTACTACAAAGAAAAGTGATGAAATCATCCAAAATACACCTACAAGGATTATTGTGTTTTTCTTAAAGTATCTTGTACTGTGTGGTCACATGTAATTTGACTAATATGTTTCTACACGTGTAAGTTACCTTTCTCCAATTGCCAAATTTCGTTTTATAAAAACAAATCTATATCTGCCACCGGTTGATGCAGCATCCACTATGGTATACTATTCTAAATCTTGGTAACATGTTTGAAATCAATATAATACACGGATGAGATAGTTACCTGGTGGGGTAGTAAGGGCAGGGTGGCGGGGCGGGCTTTTCACCTCCTCCTCGCCAATCTTGGGAAGGCATTGCAAACCCTGTAGACCCTTCCTCTTCTGCAATCATACACACAGTCAATGAAGAAAAACAATCGAAATGGATTTCTTGTTTGAGATATTGCACATGTTGGCACTTAAAAGCCAGGACAAATCAGAAGAGGGAAACCGTACCATGTCCATCAAGTAGTCGTACATTTTCGCCAGCTCCTTCTTCCCAGGTTTTCTGGTATTCTTTCCAGCTGCAAGGAAAAAAATGTTGAAACTGATACAACTCAGAATTTGAAAGCATACACTGCAATCTTATTAGATGTTATATAAACGATGGTACTTGGTCATTATTTTTTTTATCTATTTATTTTATTTTTTTATTTTTTTGTTATTTATTTATTTTTGTTTTATTTACTAAACTAATAATGGCAGAGTTGTGAATATGATAAGCAACATTTAAATTGAAAGTTTGCTGTATACTATTTTCACTTTATACCATAACAACAAATTATAAATGTCATTTTTACAATGATTTTCACGGATGACTTGGCATATTAGGAAGGGAACATTTTTGCAGTGTTCATTCTTAACCTTCTGGTTTGGACGCAAGAAATGAAAGATTTAGATATTCAATATTGATCCCAACTTAGAGTCAGATATATGTGAAAATGGTGTTATCATAAATACTCTTACTTTAGAGGATAATTATGGAAGTGGAATGCTACGTATATAAAAGGTGGATAAGTTGTTATTTTTTCATTTCTTTATTATCTTAACCACATTATCATGTCATACATAAAGACCTTTTGTACCGGTGATAATATTGAGCACCAAGCGATTTGTGATACTTAGATAGCGCTGGGCAGCAAGATAAACAGAATAAGATGACCCGAGATAACAAGATGACCTCAGTTAGCAAGATCACCAAGATAGCAAGATAACCCAGGATAGGGGTTTCATAAAGATATACCATCATGTCATATATGAAGAATTTAAACTCTAATCTCAAATAACAAACATTCTTCTGGCTCAATATTTCAATGATTCATGATTCACAATGAGAAATGTCTTCCAGACTGACAAAATACTAAAGACACGCCAAAGTTAGATCACGATTTATAAAGAACAGTAAGCTAAGTTTCATAATAGTATTACAGTATACTTTACTTATTTCTCTCACTCATATTTGAGTTCCACGTATTAAAAAATGACGAGATCTCAGTACGATCCCATGATCTTGAACAGCCTTGTCATGCGCTTTTTCACTTTCTGTTTCATTTATAACTGTTTGATTGGTAAGTTATAGGTGATCGCGAAGTGTATAGATTATTGAGACCTAACAATGGCACTTTTTCAAATGAAGCAGCAACTGTGTGTAATAATTATTATCGGAGGTAAGTTACCTGGCACACACTTGTTGTTGGGATCACCAAAACACAGACCTTGTGGCCAACATTCAGGGGGTTGACGCCACATGTTGCGAACTGCAAGTATCAAGTATCAAATATGTAAATTTATATAACTTGATATATTGAGCTCAACGTTTACAATATATTTGTCTTTTTTAATGCTTAATTCCATGTTTAATGGATAAGATGTAATGAATGTTTTGGATGCATTTGCCTGTAATAAATATATCATTATATTTATAGTGAAAATGTGATTCATATCAAAATTTATAAATGCAATTTCAATATCTGGGTTTCTCATAATTATTTTAAAGTTTAAATGAAAATGGATTTTTAGTTTTTTTGTGTGTTTTTTTTGTGTGTTTTTTTTTTTTTTTTTTTTTGTCTTTTTTTTTTTTTTTTTTTTGTTGTTGTTGTTTTTTTGTTGTTTTTTTTCATATCTGGAGGAAGAGGACGCCCAACAGAGAGCGATACCCAGTGTAACCCCCTATCAGGTAATTGTCACTACAATGGCCTACCTTTAATTCTGGAGTCATCCTCCTGACCAAACACAAGTCTCATCAGCTTGGGGATTCTTGCTCTCAGATCTGGCACTGTCACTTTGTCACCTTTCTCATGATCTTAAACAATACAACATTTCACTGGTTCATTATCTCAATTCTAAGTTGAAAATCTCGGCTGAACCGAGATAGATGAAATCATGCGAGAGATGCAGACAGCTAACTAACTGTACAGTAGTATTTATTACCTGACCAGTCAATCTCATTCTCCACGCTGTCAGATTGTTTCCAACTCCCAGTTTCCGCCTGAATAAGAAATATTGTATTTCATCCATACATTCGTCTCTACATTCCATTATTATATTGTGAAATGTGCATTAGTCTGGGGTTCAATATCCTAGTTAGAACAGTTGTGTTGGGCATATTCATGGCGCTTAGACCAAGAATCAACTTAATAAGTTGAGATCACATAATAAACAATTATGAGAGTGAGTTCTACCTAAACATGCTAAATAGTCTCTCTGTCCATAGGATGAGCAAAAAAAAAATAAGCTAATATTACAACTAGATCTTCAAGTATAATTGTTAATTGAAAATAATATGACATAAAGGGAAAACGGGCATAATCCCACAGCAGAACTGTTTAATATTAAAGACAACTCAGCTATTCACTTGTAATTTTGCTTTTCATGTCAAATGATAAAAGTTAGATCAAAGAAGTAAAACTAAGATGATAAAAATATTTATTTTCTTGTGTATAAAAAGAAATGTATATAGTTTTATTGAACTCTTAGCATATATGTGTGTGTCTGTCATCATACTTGTACATAATTTCATAAATCAGCTCTTGTGGGACTCTAATGATTTATGCTCAGGAAATGCAATGACCATTTTCTGGGAACTGAGGCGCAAATCTTCAGTTCACCACCACACGATGATGAAAAATAAAAATATATGTATTCCGTGGTATTGTCCGCAATAAACATGAACCAGGTTGACCCGGACGAAAATAACAGTTCAGTTGGCGAGAAGAACTCGAGACAAGTCACCAAATAACATGAATAAGAAATCACATGTGGAACATCCATAAACATGATAAAGAGGGAACCCCCTCGTCAGTCCAGGGCTGACGGCTGACGTCATGGGAATCCCCAGGACTGACATGTTAAATATTCATAACCATGTATGCGTCATTTCAAAACGATGATGGTCCAGTGGATATTTACAACCACCCGTTCTGACAGAGATGTTTAAACATGTATTAAATGTCTCTGGTTCCGATCATATCAGATGGTGAAACAATGTTATGCATTGGAGTTAAACTACACAGAAATGGTATCCTGTCAATTAAAACAAAATGTGTCCCACTTTTACCCACGAGTATGTATCCCTCATACACAGTATGTTTAATCAGCACTTGAGTGGGACAGTGAGAAGTCACTCTTAGCGCTGTCATATCGTAGTCTGTATTTCTCGATGCCCGAAGACAGGTTTTTTTGTAAACGTTCAGGAAATGCTGTTGTGTGGTGAAATTTGTTGGGTGAATTAATGTCTGGGTTTTCACCGGTCTGTGATTCATGTATTAAGCTGTATTATAGTATTTAAATTATTTTTTTTCATATTTGGCATTTAATTGCCAATAGACCCCCGGGAATAGACCACACTCTGAATTTGGGGGCATGAAAATATTCAATTTTGTCATCATAGTTCTTAAAGCTGAAATAGTTTGTGATTTTTACAAATTGATTGATAGGTAAATGCAAAAAAAAAAATTTATTGAGGCATCGTGAGTTACAATGAGGCAGCAGACCTAAAGTATAACTCTGTGAGTTACAATGAGGCAGCAGACCTAAAGTATAACTCTGTGAGTTACAATGAGGCAGCAGACCTAAAGTATAACTCTGTGAGTTACAATGAGGCAGCAGACCTAAAGTATAACTCTGTGAGTTACAATGAGGCAGCAGACCTAAAGTATAACTCTGTGAGTTACAATGAGGCAGCAGACCTAAAGTATAACTCTGTGAGTTACAATGAGGCAGCAGACCTAAAGTATAACTCTGTGAGTTACAATGAGGCAGCAGACCTAAAGTATAACTCTGTGAGTTACAATGAGGCAGCGGACCTAAAGTATAACTCTGTGAGTTACAATGAGGCAGCGGACCTAAAGTATAACTCTGTGAGTTACAATGAGGCAGCAGACCTAAAGTATAACTCTGTGAGTTACAATGAGGCAGCAGACCTAAAGTATAACTCTGTGAGTTACAATGAGGCAGCAGACCTAAAGTATAACTCTGTGAGTTACAATGAGGCAGCAGACCTAAAGTATAACTCTGTGAGTTACAATGAGGTAACATAGCCGTAATATGACTCTTATTGGGTTACAATAAAGCAGCATAGCTGTAGTATAACTGAGTTAAATGAGACATCATAGTTCAAGTAATATAACTATGAGTTACAATGAGGCAATATAGTTGTGACATAACTCTGTGCGTTACAGTGAGGTAAAATAACTGTTATATAATTCTATGAGTTACAAATAGTCACATAGCTGTAGAATAACTCTATGAGTTACAAATAGGCATATAGCGTTAGTATAACTATGAGTTACAAATAATAGGCACATAGCGGTAGTATAACTATGAGTTACAAATAGCCATATAACGGTAGTATAACTATGTGAGTTACAAATAGCCATATAACGGTAGTATAACTATGTGAGTTACAAATAGCCATATAACGGTAGTATAACTATGAGTTACAAATAATAGGCACATAGCGGTAGTATAACTATGAGTTACAAATAATAGGCACATAGCGGTAGTATAACTATGAGTTACAAATAATAGGCACATAGCGGTAGTATAACTATGAGTTACACATAATAGGCACATAGCGGTAGTATAACTATGAGTTACAAATAATAGGCACATAGCGGTAGTATAACTATGAGTTACACATAATAGGCACTCACATAGCGGTAGTATAGCTTTATGAGTTGCAATAAGGCAGACAGCATGACTGGATAATCATACCTGGCAGGTTGTGCTGGGTCTGGCAGGTTTGTGGTCAGTATGCTCAGCCACAACTCCGACTGGCCTGTGAATCTGGACACTTCTGTCCATCGACATGTGGTCAGCATCCAGCATGCGAGTCAATGTTAGGCACGATGACATGATACGCTCTTGTTTTGATACTGAGTTCTTATCTGATGACGAAGCACTTCCTCATTTCCCGATGTACCACTCGAAATGAGATGATCAAGAAGTCTCTATCTAAGAAATCAGGAAAGAGGACGGTTACACCAGATGTCCACAATTATTTAACTCACAAATGTCTTAAATACTTGTCTTTATATAAGCTACAGCTTGCGTCTGTGCAGGCGGAGTATTTCCCTGATTGGCTACTAATAACCATCTAAAAATATCAATTGACATATGGAGATTTCCATTAACCAATGTTGTGTATACCAACACACATACCTCGTGCCTTGGTAGCCAACACACACCGAGGGCAAAGTTTCATTTAAATTTAGTACTTTTTTTTATTACACAAATTTAAAGGAGATAACATATGTGTCCGAACTTTAAAGGGAATATGTGGTTAAACTTTTAATCGGAAAGACGTGGTTGATGCCCAGCACACGGGTTGACCGGGATCCACGCTGTGCGTATCTGTATGTATGCTGCTTAAATACAACCACGAAGGCGTTCAAGTCGAGAGGGGTCGTTTGTTTGTTTGTTTGTTTGTTTGGGGTTTTACATCACTTTCAACATTATTTCAGTCATTTCGTGTGATGGGACCTACTTGTAGCAGATATAGTGCTGCCTCACTGAATTGTCATGTCGCATTAAAAATACCCGTATTTTAGAAAGGTCTATATATATTTTAGAGAACTAGGCTTGTTAATGCAGTTCTTTATTGTCCAGGAATTATTTGGTGTTGAACTAAACGTTGTCCATCCTTGTCTGCAGGGTGTCCACATATGCACTCACGCTCCGGACCTTCAAATCAACCAACCCCAGTTTACATATAGTTTACTTTAAATTTATCAAAAGATTCAGATCTGTCAAAAACAACACAGAGACCAGTGTCGTAGAGATTTCTTTATATTTGTGTGAATTCTAATAATAAACGGAGAGACAAATACAAATGGTCGACTCATGTTGGGCGATTCAAAAATCGCCATTTTGAATATATTGAATATCTTTCTTTGATAAAGATCGAATGATGATCAGTGGGGATGTACACCAAACTGTAGTGATTGTTAATACAGGTATGTTTCAAACAAAATATAGCACGAGTGAGCAGTCTCGCCATGAGAGCATAATCAGAATTGTGAAATACACGTTTTATGATATAACACTCTCACCCAACCACTAACGCGTTCATTCCAGACACTCAAGCAATGATCACAGCTACCAAAGGGTTCTTTACAGACAATCACGAGCAACCCATCACTAGAAATGGGAGACTTTGAATATGAACAATATTTAAATATGAAACAGGTTGCAAAAATGCCCTGTTGCAGCGCGTTTTTAACGTCACTTGTACCTAGCATGAAAATCTGGCATTGTATACATACCATATATTCATGAAATGATTTAAGAGACTTCCTCATATTGCAGAAATTAATATAATCAAATATATGATAATATGCAGAATGATATCAGCTTTGAGAATAATCCATTTGCGTCTTTAACATACATATTTTATATTATTTTTCCTTTTCAAAATCAAATACTATTCTTTACTTAAAAAGATCATGTAGAGGCAATTTTAAGTCCGTCAATTTTCCTCTTGTACAACTTGAATCTAACCGTTAAAGCTATTTTCAATTAAATTTAGCTCATTAATACATCTTGAATTTGACGGACTATATTTTCAGTTTCTGTTGATTGTTAGTGTGTTGATCTGTGCAGTGCGATTATTGCTTCGATAAATTAACTCCTGATAAACTAACATTATAAATATTATTTCAATATATCATTATCAACATATCTTTATTTTTTTCTAATTTCCATTGAAAATCAATCAAAATCTACAAACTGCTGTAACATGTTCAATTATGAACGGACTCAGTGAGCTCAGATTGTAAAAATGCAGGTGATAGGATATCACAATATAAAGTTGAATCCTTGGGAAAATGATTTTCATTTTCAAGGTCATTATAGGTCACTTCAATGTTATTGGAAACATACTTAAAAATAGCCTACAAAGGTCTACATTGGGACATATATCATCATGATCATTTGTAGTTGTTTCCCAAATAGTTTAAAGGTGATAGGGCTATGGCTGCCATTTCTAGAGATGAATGTATTCATTCCAAACACTCATGATAAACATGAGCTAATCACAGGTACCCATCGTTCAATACAGACACTCACGAGCTAATCACAGGTACTCATATATTCATTACATACAATCACGAGCTAATCACAGGTACCCATTGTTCAATACATACAATCACGAGCTAATCACAAGTACCCATTGTTCAATACAGACACTCACGAGCTAATCACAGGTACCCATTGTTCAATACAGACACTCATGAGCTAATCACAGGTACCCATTGTTCAATACAGACACTCACGAGCTAATCACAGGTACCCATTGCTCAATACATACAATAACGAGCTAATCACAGGTACCCATTGTTCAATACATACAATCACGGGCTAATCACAGGTACCCATTGTTCAATACATACAATAACGAGCTAATCACAGGTACCCATTTATTTATTTGTTTACCAATGTATTTACACTCAAGAGCTGATCACTGCTACCAATGTATTCATTACAGAAACTCATGAGCTAATCGCAGCTATCCATATATTTATTTCAGACACTTAGGTGCTCATCAGAGGTAACCAGGCAATGTTTAGAAGTAAAAATAGCAATATGACAATTGTTTATATCAAGAAATGATGAATAAATACATCGTAATTAATGATATATAACAAGGATTTGAGATGAACGCAAATTTCATCGCATTTCAATATTATTGAAAAATTAGTTTCACACAATTCAGAATGAAAAAAACCCAGAATATTATATTATTCAATCTTAATATCACACTTCTTAATATCAATGTCTACACCTTATCATCACGTATTGCTTTACCTCGCATTGTGCCTTTAATTGTATGAGCACCTCTGGCAAGAAAATTACAATGATCAGTGCAGCGATGATTTTGTTAAGGCAAAATAACATTAATTTTCCTTTCTAAATCGTGTAAAGGGTAATTGGCCATATCAGATGTCTGTTGAGTTAATTGAAAAACCTGAAATATGTATCATTATATATGGTGATTGCCCACATATCTCCTTTTTAATGGAAATGCACACAAGAAGATATACAATTTGTGTTATTACCACTTTACAAATACCACAGTTGGTAAGTAAGATATAGAAGCGTTTGACAGAAATATGGGGTGAACCATCCCTTGAAATACAAAAATGTACTTTCACATTTTTACAAGATTTTATATAAAGCATTCGAATAAGCAGATCAATCTTCATGCCTGGATCAGTCCTAGTCAAATTATACTCCAGTTTTATTTTCTAACCAGAATTTAGATTTGGTTAAATTAGATTTGATGATTAACTTTGATTGTTTCATCATACTAGATCAATTTCTATTCGTGTCAATTGGCAGATTATTATTCTCAACATAATGTTTTAGATATTTGGATATTTCAGATATTTGCCCTAATATTTGCGAGTGAAATAATTTACAAATACATGGAGGGTACAAAAATGTGATCCATAATATGTACTTAGAAACTTTGAACATATGAGAATGATTTTCTTGTTTTTCCACCAGTAAATATGAGGAATATTTTTTTTCACCGCCGGTTATATGGAGATTGTGTGGTGGTGGGTGGTAGTGACGGTGGTGGGTGAGATAAAGAGTGGTGGTGGGTGGTAGTGAGGGTGGTGGGTGAGATAAAGAGTGGTGGTGGGTGGTAGTGACGGTGGTGGGTGAGATAAAGAGTGGTGGTGGGTGGTAGTGAGGGTGGCGGGTGAATTAAGAGTGGGTAGTATTAAGAATTGGGTTGGTGATATTAAGGATGGGGGTGGGTTGTATTAAGGGTGGTGAGTGGGTGGTAGTAAGGGTGGTGGATTGTGTTAAGCGTGTTGGGTGGGATTAAAGGTAATGATATTAAAAGAGAATGGTTAACGATGCATATGATTGCAAAATGGATAACAGGTGGGATAGTGGGTGAAGATAAGTCAAGCAACGATCACCCAGTTGAGTACGCAGGTAGCACCACGCACTCTGTACTCGCCAGTTGAGTACGCAGGTAGCACCACGCACTCTGTACTCGCCAGTTGAGTACGCAGGTAGCACCACGCACTCTGTACTCGCCAGCTGAGTACGCAGGTAGCACCACGCACTCTGTACTCTATACTCGCCAGTACGCAGGTAGCACCACGCACTCTGTACTCGCCAGTTGAGTACGCAGGTAGCACCACGCACTCTGTACTCGCCGACCTGGCACCAGCCACACACAGGTAAATAATGATTACCGATGTCTTACAGCATTATGATTAATATCTGCACCAGGTGAGAGCCTCTTATATCAGTGGCTGATGACACATCGCCAGCTATTTACGGCGTATGAATGCATTTATAAAGCACCAGCATTTATCAATAAAAAGGGTATGCATTGATAACTTGACAATCAAACATTAAAAGGAAGATGGTTACATATAATCAACAGTACAACAGAATAAACTTATGTAATATTGATATAACAATGGCTATTTATTTTGTATGATGTAATTTTAAAAAATGCAACACAGGTATTGTGTTGGGTGAAAATATTTAAAGTTAAGCTTATGCAAATTGTATATGCCTTGGGTTTCTGGATGTACACTTATTTACATAAGCTATTGTAATAGCCTGATATAAAAGGCTGCTCACATAGATTGCTCACACAGACTGCTAACATAGACTGCTCACATAGACTGCTAACATAGACTGCTCACATAGACTGCTCACATAGACTGCTCACATAGACTGCTCACATAGACTGCTCACATAGACTGCTCACATAGACTCCTAGCATAGACCACTAACATAGACTGCTCACATAGACTGCTCACATAGACTCCTAGCATAGACTGCTCACATAGACTCCTAGCATAGACCACTAACATAGATTGCTCACATAGACTGCTGACATAGACCGCTAACATAGACTGCTCACATAGACTGCTCACATAGACTGCTGACATAGATTGCTGACATAGACTGCTCACATAGACTGCTAACATAGACTGCTAACATAGACTGCTCACATAGACTACTCACATAGACTACTCACATAGACTGCTCACATAGACTGCTCACATAGACTCCTAGCATAGACTGCTCACATAGACTCCTAGCATAGACCACTAACATAGACTGCTAACATAGACTGCTCACATAAACTGCTCACATAGATTGCTCACATAGACTGCTCACATAGACTGCTCACATAGACCGCTAACATAGACTACTCACATAGACTGCTCACATAGACTGCTGACATAGACTACTCACATAGACTGCTAACATAGACTGCTGACATAGACTGCTGACATAGACTGCTCACATAGACTGCTCACATAGACTGCTCACATAGACTGCTCACATAGATTGCTCACATAGACTGCTCACATAGACTGCTAACATAGACTGCTCACATAGACCGCTAACATAGACTACTCACATAGACTGCTCACATAGACTGCTGACATAGACTACTCACATAGACTGCTAACATAGACTGCTGACATAGACTGCTGACATAGACTGCTCACATAGACTGCTCACATAGACTGCTCACATAGACTGCTCACATAGACTGCTCACATAGACCGCTAACATAGACTGCTCACATAGACTGCTCACATAGACTGCTGACATAGACTACTCACATAGACTGCTAACATAGACTGCTGACATAGACTGCTCACATAGACTGCTCACATAGACTGCTCACATAGACTGCTCACATAGACTGCTCACATAGATTGCTCACATAGACTGCTCACATAGACTGCTAACATAGACTGCTCACATAGATTGCTCACATAGACTCCTAGCATAGACCGCTAACATAGACTACGCACATAGACTGTTCACATAGACTGCTCACATAGACTGCTCACATAGACTGCTCACATAGACTGCTCACATAGACTGCTCACATAGACTGCTAACATAGACTACTCACATAGACTACTCACATAGACTGCTCACATAGACTCCTAGCATAGACCGCTAACATAGACTACTCACATAGACTGCTAACACAGACTCCAAGCATAGACCGCTAACATAGACTACTCACATAGACTGCTCACATAGACTGCTCACATAGACTGCTAACATAGACTGCTCACATAGACTGCTCACATAGACTACTCACATAGACTGCTCACATAGACTGCTCACATAGACTGCTAACATAGACTGCTCACATAGACTACTCACATAGACTGCTCACATAGACTACTCACATAGACTACTCACATAGACTACTCACATAGACTACTCACATAGACTACTCACATAGACTCCAAGCATAGACCGCTAACATGGACTGCTCACATAGACTACTCACATAGACTACTCACATAGGCTGCTAACACAGACTCCAAGCATAGACTGCTCACATAGACTACTCACATAGACTGCTCACATAGACTGCTCACATAGACTGCTAACATAGACTGCTAACACAGACTCCAAGCATAGACCGCTAACATAGACTACTCACATAGACTGCTCACATAGACTGCTCACATAGACTGCTAACATAGACTGCTCACATAGACTACTCACATAGACTGCTCACATAGACTGCTCACATAGACTGCTCACATAGACTGCTAACATAAACTGCTCACATAGACTGCTCACATAGATTGCTCACATAGACTGCTCACATAGACTGCTCACATAGACTGCTAACATAGACTTCTAGCATAGACTACTCACATAGACTGCTCACATAGACTGCTCACATTGACTGCTCACACAGACTTCTAACATAGACTGCTCACATAGACTGCTCACATAGACTGCTCACATAGACTGCTCACATAGACTTCTAGCATAGACTTCTAGCATAGACTACTCACATAGACTGTTCACATAGACTGCTCACATAGACTGCTCACATAGACTGCTAACATAGACTGCTCACATGGACTGATCACATATACTCCTAGCATAGACCGCTAACATAAACTGCTCACATAGACTGCTCACATAGACTGCTAACATGGACTGCTCACATAGACTGCTCATATAGACTACTCACATAGACTGCTAACATAGACTGCTCACATAGTCTGCTAACATAGACTGCTCACATAGACTGCTCACATAGACTGCTCACATAGACTGCTGACGTAGACTGCTGACGTAGACTGCTAACATAAACTGCTCACATAGACTGCTCACATAGATTGCTCACATAGACTGCTCACATAGACTGCTCACATAGACTGCTAACATAGACTTCTAGCATAGACTACTCACATAGACTGCTCACATAGACTGCTCACATTGACTGCTCACACAGACTTCTAACATAGACTGCTCACATAGACTGCTCACATAGACTGCTCACATAGACTGCTCACATAGACTTCTAGCATAGACTTCTAGCATAGACTACTCACATAGACTGTTCACATAGACTGCTCACATAGACTGCTCACATAGACTGCTAACATAGACTGCTCACATGGACTGATCACATATACTCCTAGCATAGACCGCTAACATAAACTGCTCACATAGACTGCTCACATAGACTGCTAACATGGACTGCTCACATAGACTGCTCATATAGACTACTCACATAGACTGCTAACATAGACTGCTCACATAGACTGCTAACATAGACTGCTCACATAGACTGCTCACATAGACTGCTCACATAGACTGCTCACGTAGACTGCTGACGTAGACTGCTCACACAGACTCGTAGCATAGACTGCTCACATAGACTGCTCACATAGACTGCTCACATAGACTGCTCACATAGACTGCTCACATAGACTGCTCACATAGACTGCTCACATAGACTGCTCACACAGACTGCTCACATAGACTGCTCACATAGACTCCTAACATAGACTGCTCACATAGACTGCTCACATAGACTGCCCACATAGACTGCTCGCATAGACTTCTAGCATAGACTGCTTACATAGACTGCCCACATAGACTGATCACATAGACTGCTACTCACGTGTACGTTCACAATGTCTGTACAAAGACGGAAAATGGAGTATTATTAGCCCCTATCAGCTAATTTTGGACATCATTCGGGTCACTCGAAACCTTTAGCTCAAACGTAAAAGTTGCTGGCATTTCCACGATATTTTCTTACCAAAATTCATTAAAAAGTAAAGGCTTTCGTAAGTGTCCCGCAGGCATATTGTAAGATTATCCTCGGCTCCCCGCTGGCATCGTACAGTCAGTTTAGAAGTTTGTGGTGGCCAAGCTGTGAAAGCACTAAACACATGTCATTTATAAACAGAGAATACATAAAAGGAAATAATTTGAGCAATCATGAATTCATGATTGATTTTTAGTATTTCTGCAAATAATACACAAACTGATTTAAACAGAACAACATAACGCTCCCATGAAATGATCGGAGAAATAATGTATCTATAATCAATGAGCTTCATCAATACAAAGTTAATTAATGATTTCATGATTTTATCATGGATTTTAAGCTTCGAGTAATCTGCCCACGAGGCCAATCTTGAGCATGTTTAATCATTGTTAGTCAATTCCCTTTTTAAAAATACAGGTAATCTTGTACAGTGGTAGTTGATATAATGAAAATGTGCAAAGTGACAGTTAACATCACTTCCAGGCAAGCATTGGGTGAAATATCATTACTTCCAATGGTACCAGGAAGTAAAACAGATATACACAAAGTATCCCTGGTGGTTGTTTGAGTGCTTCCACGTGATGAGTCATAATCATGATTTACTACACAAACTGCGCATACATACATGTATGTATAGACATGTACATTTATGTCTAGGATAAGGTATTGTCACATGATCAATACGCAGTATAATCATATGAATACAATAACATGGATGGAACATTGTTGTAATAATAATAATAATAACGATTTATATAACGCTATATCAGACCAGGTCTGCTCTAAGCGCTTCATTAAGATAGTGCTTTCTAAATAAAAACGTCTTAAGTTTTTTCTTGAAGGTTTCTACAGTTTTACAATTTTTCACTTCAAGGGGCAGGGCATTCCAGATTCTCGGCGCATATACCATGAAAGCCCTGTTGTATGCTGACTATATGCCCGTATTATATCACATGGTGATCATGTTTATTGGCGTTTACTCCATGTTAATATATGTTGTGTTAACGTTTTCTCCATGCATTCTCCACATAAATACTCAATATTTCATAATACACACATATTTTTCATCACATCAAAACCCTTAGAAATATATCCCTTAGAAATATATCCCACTCTTTATGATATTTTATGTATCATACTATAGCTTATATTAACATACAAAATTAATCTCATCCTCCACTCCTGAAAAATCACACATTTAATAAGCAACCTTCTCATTTAACTACATTCTCTGTCTATAAGAAATAAACTATCCTTCAAAGCCTTTAAACTCTCCTTCAAAGCCAATAATCATCAATAATCCTCAATTTAGGTTAATCATTGAGAGATACATTCCACTCATTTTGTCCATGATTAGCCACTGTAAGATATTTTGGTCATGATTAGCCTCTAGTTTTACATGTCGAGATGAATATGGCAGTCAACAGTGTCATACTAGTTTTTGCTATTAAGTAATCAGCTTCATTGTCAAATCTTTCTCTGTTTGAGTCAGATATATCTCTGTTTACATCCTTATCTGCCTCATATTCTTCATTTGTATCCCTTGCCATCAGCCTATTTATATCATCAGACAGTATTAAATGATCAGGCAAGTGACTCCTCTCTCCAACGTACCAAGTTAAATCAAGCTCATTACATAAACCAATCATAATCTAAACATTAAGGTTTTTACATCTATAAAATACATCATGTGGCACACTAAAATAATCAATAACAGAACAACCTTCAGTTGATATACAAATAAAGTTGTCCTTATTGGATTCAAAGCTACAATTTAATACACACAATTTTGAGTCCGAAACGAATTTCCATGACCTTCAACAACTTAATCAATGATATATATCTTGGGATAATTATTGAAACCTTCATCTATTATTTTGTCCGCTACACCCATCAAAGTCTCAACATAAATCATGTTCATCAACAACTGTGCTTAAAGATAGCCAAGGAAATTTGATTCTTGCCATGTGATACGGGAAAGGTAGCAAGAATATTCAATAAAATTATGTTTGCAATTGATTATCTCCTCTGTGTATCTTATACCTTTTATGCCTCTAATACATTTATCGATAATGTTTTGGCCATGGGCCGTGGCACAGTTGGTTAGAGTGCCAGCTTATTAGCACCAGTTCCTCTGTGGTGACCCAAAGGTCATGGGTTCGAACCCCGGCCGTGCCGGGATTGAACTCGTGAAACAATTTCCCACATGAGCTGAGGCCCGTGGCTAAAGGGTTAACCCGTTGTCCTTGTAAATCTGTGACCAGGTGAGTTGTCATGTCAAGGACCTGCGACATGACATTCAGTGAGGCAGCACTATATCTGCTACAAGTAGGTCTCATCACGAAATGACTGAAATAATGTTGAAGGTGATGTAAAACCACAAACAAACAAACAGAAATCGATAATGTTTTTATTTTTGTACAACCCATCGAGATCATACTTATATTTTGATATGTTTAACCTTACGAAAAGCTGTTTTGTCTTTTACCTTTAATATCATATGATTATTAACATTATGAACAATATAGTAGCTGCCCAAAGATAGATGTTACTCAGATTTAAGTAAATGATCACATATCAAGTTGTAAAATATTTCACCATGGTGCAAAGAGCTGTTCGCCAGTATATCCAGCCTTGAAAGAGCTTCTTGAACACTTCTGTAAATTGCGTCAACAGACATGTAATATTTGCATATATCTTTTGTATTTCTCTGTTTTACCAACAATATGATAAATTTCTTTACACTGCATGATACAATATTGAGGTTCACCTTCTTTAAAATAGAATGCTATTTTTTGCCTTGGAAAATAATAATTTTCTAATTTACACAATATAAGGAAATCAAAGAAGTCATTTATGTCATGTCATATGACATGTAAAATCCCTAAACATGTCATGTACACTGTCTACCAGAAGCACACATAGGTTCAGTTGAAGGATAATTAAAGGATAATGTTTTTCACAGAGATCCATACCGGCTACAGAGTGAGTGAAGTCAAACTTTATCGATAACAGCACCACTTAAAAACCTGTTGATATGCATGATATTTCTATAGACACCTCCAAAACACCAGTTGATTGATACACATATTAAAAGTGTTTGTGGCCCACCTAGCTATGCCAATCTCATATCATAGCTAGCTGATAATTGTTATTTTAACCAGTCTACCCTGAAATATATTAACAGGACATAAACCCCCTACATGACATTCTACATCAAATGACACCAATCTTGAGATTAATGTTATTTTCTTGACATAGGATCCTCTTGCCAAGTAATGAGGGAATCAATTTTGGGAGGAGCGTCGGGGAAGTTGCTTCTTGGCAGAGAACCACCTAATATTGGTAATAGCGCTATTTCAGACTAGGTCTGCTCATGGCGCTTTTGCAAGTAATGTTTTAAATACAAGTTTGCCTTTAGTTTGGTTTTGAAACTATCTATTGTTTTACAACTTTTCGCTTCAGGGGGCAGGGCAGGACTTGTAATCAGTTGGTAGATCTCTAATGGCTGTAATCTGTCACAATTGTTTGTCCGACATGGATGCATCTTCTTTGTCAGTTTTTCTGCAATAAAAGTCTTGCTACAAAAAAATGATCTTTCATTAATATTTGAGACTTCAATGAATTTCGTTTGAATTCTAGTGACCATGATAGACCTTCCAAAGCCTGGGTAGCATATCACAATATGTGCACTATTAGCCTTGTACATGTATATAAATATATTGATACAAGGAAAGGGTGAATCAGTAAGGAAAATATTGCTCTCTTGGATTCTATCTAAAATGTATTTTGGATAATTGCATTGTTACTGCTATTGATTAAATCATTATTAAGCTTTGTGCATGTATTAGATATTCATAACCTGTCTTGGGATTTTCTTAGTAATTATAGGAAGGATGATGTAATTTGTTTGTTGAATCTCGTTATGCATTTTGCAATATAAGGAAATTATCAGTTATTGGGTCTTCCAGTTTATCTTATTTGGACACCTTTTTATTTCTCCACGATGATTTTTTCTTCTTAAATGTAGCAATTATTTTGTGGGTAAAATGTTTTGAAAGATACTCTGCTCTATCTGAATAATGATTAAGGTTAAATAAATATCAACAACCCAAAATCGAATGGCCACATATTTTGGCTTTTAAAAAGAAATTAACCCAGCTTAAGAATCGTTTGCCCTTGCCTTTTAACCATGATACATTACGTTCAAATCAAGTTACTTTTACGCAAATTAGATAAGGAATTTCTAATCTAAATAATGAACTCCTTCTAAAGGGTTGCTCTGGTGTGAGAGATTGATATTGTGGAACCGACAAGGAGGACGTCAAGCACTATTTCTTTTACTGTAAGAAGTATACAGAACAACGCCAAGTTTCATTTGCTCATCTACAAAATGTACTTCAAAGTGTTAAGCCGAATTTGGCTCTTTAATTGTATGGCAAGAAATCTATGTCAGAAAATGACACTATGTGAATATTTAAGTTAGAATATGATTGCATCATAAACACAAAAAGATTTGCATAGCTCAACCTATTTTACTCTATCACTCCATCATATATTTCATGTTTACTTACTGAACATAATCATCTTAATTTCTCACTCCAACTGCCAGTGTCAGCAACCTGTATTTTCATGATATATTTTATGTATAAAAATGTAAACCACTTGTTAGCATGTATTGCTATTTGTTGAACAATTAATATGTTTAAAAACATTGTTTTATTAGTGGCCAAGCTCTGCTTTATTAGTGGCCAAGCTCTGCTTTATTAGTGGCCAAGCTCTGCTTTATCAGTGGCCAAGCTCTGCTTTATTAGTGGCCAAGCTCTGCTTTATTAGTGGCCAAGCTCTGCTTTATTAGTGGCCAAGCTCTGCTTTATCAGTAAACAACCTCTGTTTTCACCATCAATAATGGTATTTCCTTTAGTCATCAGATGAAGAGATTTCAATACTGATAAGTTAAGATAATTGTCATGACACCACCATATTCTTCACACGACACACTCTTTTCTCAATAGTGCAAAACGAATAATACCTTATTTTCACTTTTAGCATGAATACATAAGAAATCAAAAATATATTCCATGCTGTTTTAGTGGTAATCACTGCTACCATTACTTCATATAACCAAATCAGATATCGAGTTATCTTTGTTTACACATAGCATCTTTCTCAAATGTGAAGCGATTTATGGACACAATCTAAAAAAGGTTAATTGGGTACGTTTTGAGTTACACCCTCTCTTTTGAACACATGAAGAATATTAGATGTGTCATAGATAAGGATATATCATTATTTCTCAAAATTCCGTTGTGGTCATATTGGATCTAGTTTGCTGGATTTTCCATCCCCACTTTGGAATTTAGAGACAATATCTCAATTGTTCTCAATTTAGAATAGTTGTCGTTTATGATCTTGAGTTATATACTGAGCTATGCCATAAATGTCAAAGGTTTATTTTGTGTCAGGCAACTTTATATTTATAGTCTCGCTTGCTTGTGAGTAAATGTCAAATGAAGGAGTGTACTGTATCATTACGCGTTAGGCCCTTTAGAAGCATTATACAAATACAGGTGACATTACTCTGCATTACATCAGTAGTAATTTATAGTCGCTCAACCTTCTCACTACCTTTGCCGTTATTGCCTTGTTTTGACGTTGTTCTAAATGTAGACTACCATTTCCAGTCATGCTTGTGAGTCAGACCCACCAAGATATCAATCAGAATTGACCACCCTCAGGTCATGACTTGTATTCATGCAGTTGGCTTTCCGAGATGCTGACCGATGAGTATATTTTATTCTGTCACCAATCACCTCTCAAACAAATTATTATTAATAGTTATGCCTGGGTCCGATCCTTACCCTTATAAATCGGCTTTCTCTTTCATATAAGCCCATGCCACAAAAGATAAAAAGCAAGATCGAGTGCAAAACATGACTATTCTTCTGACTGAGAACTGATTGGTGACAAAATAAATGACTATTCATATGGAATTCTTATCGGTGAGTATCTCAGTCAGCCAACTGGCTGAGATGCTCACAAACCATGACCAGATTGGTCATGACCTGATTGATAATTTGGTAGGCGAGACTCACATGTATGACTGTACTTGGTCCAGATTTCATATAACGTCATAACAGAGTAATGACGGGAGAGTCAGTGAAAACTACCGATGTAATGCAGAGTAGCAGAGGTCCTTATCTTTGATAGCAGAGACTGAAAACAGAGAAGTCCTGTTTTGAAGGGTACGGTGACGTGTGACTTGTTGACTTCCATCATGGATAATATGGTCAAATTTGGACAACACCACATCTTGAAGATCCTAAAAGATCATAATATCCAGGATAATTACAGGCCATGTTTGCATTGAATGGGGATCAATGCAAAATAATGAGTGAGCAGTCTTTCAATAAGCAAATGCAAATAATTAAACCTGTGAGATTATTCTCCTCAGTAGATATTGGGTTTATACCAGGCTTTGCAAGTAAAGGCAGTTGAACGACAGTTTTAGGAGACGACGCCCAGTTCTAGCTTTAATTTAGACACGGAGGAAAATATCTTGTCACATGGCTAATTGGTGTCATTGCTGTGATTGGAAAGAGTGTACAAGAATAAAATGAGTTAAGGTCTTTGTGACATGTAAACCAAAATAGTCAGATAAAAATGGTTGGGGGATTAACCATAAATCTTCAATGGGGGAAAGACAAATCCTGATTTTGTTCTTCTTGGGCAAGACGGATATATCAGGTCTCATCATGAAATGACTGAAATCATTTTGAAAGTGGTGTGAAACACCAAACGAACAAACTGACATATCAATGATACACATTTCCAATAAAATATTTTCAATATCCCCCTCTTATTATAACTGATTGATGCTAAATTACCTTTAAACACATGAATTAGGCATAGACACATGTGTGGTTGTAAAATTGAAACCCCTGAAGAAAAGCTCTTCTGTGAAGGCATAAAATAGGATGAAATCTGTATGTGCGAATACATTTGCCGCAATGTCCCATTCGACTTTTTAATCTCTAAATACTATATAAAAAGCATGAACGTGATCAGAGAGGAGGTGTGACGATATTTGAAAATAAAGTTACTGTGTGAGGTGTGGGCTGCAATAGAATTCACCACTGAAAAGAGTGTGCGATCTCGCTGTTCCATCAACACGTTGCCTGCCCTCTGGTGTATTTTATTGACGCTAAACCAGTCTCCACTTCAGTTATATTTTGCAAGTTTGTGTGATAAGTCGCGCTATAGAAATATTTTGAATTAGTACAGTTATCACTCATTTGTTGTCAGAATTACGCTAGATATGAAATATTACCCACAATATACATTCATTTCTGTATTAAGGCTTTGTTTTAAACCATCGGGAATTTGACCTAGTTATTGACCTAATCATTGAGCCAATGGACAGCAATGAGAGAAAGCTGCACAAGTGTGAGGTAGATGCACAAGTGAGAGATAGCTGTACAAGTGAGAGATAGCTGTACAAGTGAGAGATAGCTGCACAAGGGAGAGATAGTTTCAACAGTGAGAGATAGGTACAACAGTGAGACACCGTGGCAGTTGCATCAGTGAGAGATAGCTACAACAGTGAGAGACAGCATCCATTCCCAGCCAAAATCACTTGCATTAACTAGTCAGCTATGGGTGGTCTAGTTAAGTAGTAGGATTATACTTCTAACCGATCTTATATAAATATAATATTTTGAATTGGATTTGAGGGTTTTGTTTAGATAATATAAAATTGTAATGAAAAGTGCACGGAGTGACCAAGCATCCGTCATGCACATTTGTGAAGTATATCTGATTTTTTGTCATAATTGATGAATAGGTCTCAACATTTCAGAGTTCCTGTAAGATATATCAATATATTTTTCTTAGATGCAATCAATGGTAATCAATGTCCCCCCCCCCCCACAGATCGGAGCATAAATGTCTAAATGTCTATGTTCTCAATATATGATGCACCCTTCAGACCAGATCATAATATTGTTGCTTTGTTCGCACCGAGTGGTCTCCACATTCGCCGCCTCCGAATTGATTAACAGAAAATCGCATTCAATTTACTAACCTTTCTGACATGCTAAATCATAACAATAAACGCATAGCTCTTCTTATTCAAAGTTTATTCAACCTGAAGTGTAAATCACATTTTGTATATTGCCTTGTGACTTAATAAAGTGACCAGATGAAGGATGATGAGCATCAAGTGATCAAATGAAGGATGATGAGCATCAAGTGATCAGATGAAGGATGATGAGCATTAAACGATCAGATAAAGGATGACGAGCATCAAGTGATCAAATGAAGGATGACGAGCATCAAGTGATCAGATAAAGGATGGTGAGCATCAAGTGATCAGATGAAGAATGACGAGCATCAAGTGATCAGATGAAGGATGATGAGCATTAAGTGATCAGATGAAGGATGATGAGCATCAAGTGATCAGATGAAGGATGATAAGCATTAAACGATCAGGTGAAGGATGATGAGCATTAAACAATCAGATAAAGGATGATGATCATTAAACTATCAGATGAAGGATGACGAGCATTCAGTGATAAAATGTAGGGTGATGAGCATCAAGTGATCAGATGAAGGATGATGAGCATTAAACGATCAGGTGAAGGATGATGAGCATTAAACAATCAGATAAAGGATGATGATCATTAAACTATCAGATGAAGGATGACGAGCATTCAGTGATAAAATGTAGGGTGATGAGCATCAAGTGATCAGATGAAGGATGATGAGCATTAAACGATCAGATGAAGGATGACGAGCATTAACAAATCAGATGAAGGATGACGAGCATTCAGTGATAAAATGTAGGGTGATGAGCATCAAGTGATCGGATATGAAGTATGATGAGCATTAAGTGATCAGATGAAGGATGACGAGCATTAAGTGATCTGAGATGAAGGATGATGAGCACAGAGTGATCAGATGAAGGGTAGTGAGCATTGAATGTTCAGGTGAATAATGATGAGCATTAAGTGATCAGATGAAGGATGACGAGCATTGAGTGATCAGATGAAGGATGGTGAGCAGTGAACAATCAGATGACGAATGACGAGCATCAAGTGATCAGATGAAGGATGATGAGCATCAAGTGATCAGATGAAGGATGATGAGCATCAAGTGATCAGATGAAGGATGATGAGCATTAAACAATCAGATGAAGGATGACGAGCATTAAACAATCAGATGAAGGATGACGAGCATTCAGTGATAAAATGTAGGATGATGAGCATCAAGTGATCGGATATGAAGTATGATGAGCATTAAGTGATCAGATGAAGCATGATGAGCATTAAGTGATCGGATATGAAGTATGATGAGCATTAAGTGATCAGATGAAGGATGACGAGCATTAAGTGATCTGAGATGAAGGATGATGAGCACAGAGTGATCAGATGAAGGGTAGTGAGCATTGAATGTTCAGGTGAATAATGATGAGCATTAAGTGATCAGATGAAGGATGACGAGCATTGAGTGATCAGATGAAGGATGATGAGCAATAAGTGACCAGATGACTTGGTTCATATATTTATGGTAACGTTTTATTAAGTTTAACTCTAATATATAACAGATAAGATATATCGTAAAGATATATGATTTACTGCATGATGAAAGCTCAAATCCTATTAACAATATTCTAGTTCTATTTCATTATCACCATTACGACATAATCTATCACATAAGATACATTAACAGTAATAATGTCTAAAATTACAGAACATTATCACATCTGGTGTATCATACAGTGCCATGAATAAATCTGCATTAATGATATCACAGTGCACAATCGTTTCTATTTGATTCTCCTACAAAATGTGCAAAGACAAAAAAATCAATAGCAAATTCACCGTGGAATTTTTAGTATTGAAGACAAAGATGCTATCGGATAAGGAATGAATTCATTTTGAAATGTTTAATCACCAAATTAACGGTAACGTTTGAAGGACCATGCCGTGTTATCCCCTAAGAAAACACACCTGACATACCGGTGAAATACTGGAATAGTATTGAGTTGGGAGTGCGTTTACCTGTATTGTGTTTGGGGAGAAAACATTTCTGATAGTGGTGGCCACTGTGAAAGCACTGAAACCAGGATGACTGTAAGTGGATTGAGAAAATCTCTTAAGAGCCTAGCACGGAATGAATTTTTAATTTTATTTGCCACATAATTACAATGGCATTGAGATGATTTTAGATCTTTTCAGCAAATGAGACAAAAACCAACATTGTGCAAATTGCAATGAATAACTTAATTGACTTCATAATTCTGATTATGGTCATAGAACACATTGTAATATGGATATTATATTATCTATAAAGCAGGTGCCTTTAATGTATTGGATTACAGTGAATTTGTTGAGAAATCAATTACTTTGTAGGTTTCGACATTGGCACATTTCCATTACGTCTGCGGTTGAAATGTTTGAAATATGTTCCGTATTTTCTCTCAAAATAAATATAGATGATCCATCTATTGAGATTTAAAAGCAATGATTCATCACATATGCACTTTTTTCACGTTTATCTCAGGCAACACTATATAAACTGAATATCACCTTTTGTCCTGTGTAAATAAACACATTAAAGATTTCTGATATTTAAAAATAAAATGAAAGTTTCATAATTTGTTTGAAGCCATTATTTTTAAACTGAAACTTGTCCCAATAACATCATCACCAATGTCACCGTGGTGGACCTCACACAGCGCTTTGTATAATATCAATATATGAAAAATAATCACAGATGCTTCAGTAACCTGATTACCCAATAAGACCTTCAGTCTTTTATTGCGATGTACATGTATAGATAGTATTGTAAGGGCGATATATTGTGTGGCTGATACGATATATTCACTGCCCTCTCCTTATTATAGCTTTAAATGTATTCGTTTACAGTGTAGGTGCTTCCGGTCTCTCTGTATTAGACGTTGAGACTATATAATAGCCTTGATTATAGTGTTAAAGATCATAATTGTGCACAGATAAAGTTTCTAATTGCACACAAATACATTTTCAATAATGGATTACATTGATAAGACATAGTGAGGCAACATTGTAGTGCATGTTTAAATTGTTATTGATAAAAGTGGTGTTTACGTGGAACATAAAAACATTTAAATACCCTCGTTTGTATCTTTCAAGTTTGTCTGGGTTGATTTGCATCTCTCTATATACAAACCGATGAGGCTGCAATCTTGTATATCTATTTGTGTCGAAGTGATATAGCAGTGACGTCAATGGTTATCCACAGCATTTTCGGGAAATGATGTTGAGATAGCGATGTTTGCTGAATTAATGTCAGGTTAAAGAGCAAAACAAATTTACAAACAAGCGACGTGTATTCTCTCAACAAAAAGGCATTTTGTACAAATCATGATTAACATTAATTGACTGGCATAACAGAAAATATACATCCTATCATTTTCTATTTTTCTACATAAGACATCGTGATTGCGATGTCTTATAGCTTAAAAGCTTACTGGTCAAAGATATAAAGTAACGAATAGAGTGCCACGCCTTGTCATTAATACTGAACCGTAGGTCATGGGATGTATACGTCTCATGACCCTTGAACAGTCCAATGAGACGAAACAATATCTCACTAAAGACTCCAAACAGAACTAAATATGATTGATTCGTTGCTTTTACATTCTCGGTTACTAAGTACTTTTTTGAATATCCGACAGATACTAAAAATATGATTAAATCTAGACACGTTTGATATTTTTTGTAACCTAATATCTATAATAGTGCATTGCAAAAGTAATATTATATACTCCTAATTGATATATTATGGAGGGAATATGCCTCATTATATTTCTGTATGATGGTTAAATGTTTCTGTTGATCAAAAGGAGTCACTTCCTTACATATACCTTTTTCATATGATATATATCACACCTTGTTCCCAATACATTTCACGAGGAATAAAAATTGACACTAGAAAGGTTATAAAGATCTCGGCGTTTTGAACTCGATGCATTGGTTGTGTTCTGAACTTTTAAAGAAGACACTACAAATTTCCAGAAACATCTACCACTTGATATTTTCCATATGTAGCTAATAACACAAATACATTTTTAAACAATTACAATTTTACACTGAATGATTATCGCCAGAAAATATTGCAGCCCGATATATACTTTTCTGTGAATGTAATAATTTCATTTGAAGTGGCAGTATTCAAATGCATTGTCTGAGTTGTGATGTCCAAACATGTCAGCTAAGGTCTATAGTAGTAGGCACCGGTATCATGGTCTGGGTCTGGATCCGGTGGACTGCAATCGCTGCTGAACACCTTGTTCACACCATCATTCCAACCAATTGGAGAGCGGGTCACATTTCTGAAAACCGGAAGTTCATCCTTTATCTTCTGGGCTTTCGCCATCTTTCTTTCTTTCTCTTTGTTTTTCTTCTCCCTCTGCCTTGCCCTGTCAATTTGCCGAATACATGTATAATACATAGTGAAGTTTTGACTGATGACCGGAACCGGAAGTGCAATGATGAGAATACCAGTTACTGCGCACGCACTACCTACAAGGTATCCCATTGTAGAGTTGGGATACACATCTCCATATCCCACTGTTGTCATGGTGATGAGTGCCCACCAATAGCCATAAGGTATGTTGGGAATACGATGATTATTGGGTTCTACATAATATACCAAACTTCCAAACATAGCTGCTCCGAATATGAGCAGTATTCCAAGAAGCATAAGCTCTTTCTTGCTTGCATTTAAGGCTAGGATCAGGATTGCGAGACTTCGGTAATAACGCGCCATCCTAGCCAGAAAAAACGTACGGAAGAGTCGCAATATAGAACATACCTGGCAAAACGTGGAGATGAACGATGAGTGTTTACAATCATTGTGAAGAACATACACATAAAACATGACAAACCAGGAGGCGGGAAGAGATATCCATGCCAGAATCTTAGCCAGGGCGAATACTGTCACGCATCTCTTATGGTGGCCTGTGCCTATGGAGGCGGCCATGGACAGACCTACAAACACGCTGAGATAGATCAGGGCGACGCACTCCAACACTATCAGCTCCGGCTTCGGGAGCGAGTACGGAACTGTCGTCAGGTTGGTTGGTTCTGTTCGATTGATGTCAACCCTCATGTCATCCACGGTCTCCAGGCCTAGCACTAGTACTGATACCAGAATCACCAATAATGTCAGTATGGCAAAAGCCTACAAATAAAAATCAATACAGTTTATATTACAATCATTAAGAATTCAATATTAAAATAAAAATCCATTCTATTTAGCCGAATTACTAAGATCATAATAAAAATTATGTCTTATCCTGCAGATCCCTTCCCCTTACTTTTTCGATTTACTTAATAATAAAATAGCAATGTTTATATAGGGTTGGTGTCAATTAACAGCACTTGTAAAGATAATACCAATGCCAATGTTATGAGGTAGATTTTTCCGAATGATTGCATGCAATAACCTGAAACCTTGTGTTTTCATGTGTGTGTGTGTGTGTGTGTGTGTGTGTGTGTGTGTGTGTGTGTGTGTGTGTGTGTGTGTGTGTGTGTGTGTTGTTGTTTTTTGTGAAATATACTAGTTTGTTTCATACACCTACTACTGGTCCCCACTCATACGGGTCCAGCCTTCTTCGTGTCCCCGCTCACTGGTCGCCCCCTCTCATTACTGGTCCCCACTCCTTTCACTGATCTCCACTCCTTTCACTGGTCACCATTCATTACTAGTCCTGTGCTCATATATCATCATTATTCTTGTGGGTGTCAATTTTCATGACATTGTATTGATGAAATTATGTTTATTTATGTAAACTGATTTGATAACAATGGATCTGCACTCTGTCCTTATAACATGAAAAATATCTATAAATAATCTACGGGAAATATCTTCACATACAGCTATTTAAATTGCTTCTCTTGTATTTTATTCACTTTTCCCAGTTCTGTATTAAATATTGCAATTTTTTTATCATTGAACATTTGTTTGGTTCCTTTGTAAGGCTGAGATAGATTTGATCATTTCTTTGTTCTATATTTCTGCACCTGAATCAGGTGAACATAATTCTGCAGGTAGAACAGAGTTGTTAATGGCTGAGAGATCTATTACAGCCACTGGGTGTGGCACCCCATATACACACACACACTCATATATAGAAGTATTATGTTTATGAAAAATAGATATATCTTATCAAATAAGTAATCACTTCACAAGACTGTACAGCATAATATTGGGGCTTTGCATTTATATATGGCATCATTTTGGTTTTTGAAACAGCTAGTAATACACAATATGTTTTACACGAATTCAAATTTCAATAGAATCTTTGGCTGACATATCATACGATATATGAAAGGAGAATAAATATAACACCAGAATGAGGTAATAGGATGTAACCGGAAAGCCAGAAAACCTGACCAGTATATGTTGTCAGTAATTATATAATTAGATATCCTGACTGTTGCACCTTCATGATTTCTGAACTTCTCACTTTTATAGATTTCTAAAATTTTGTTTCTGTTTTATGATCTTTGTCATGTTAACTGCACATTAACAAAAATAAACAAATTTTAAAAAAACCAGTACACTGCCAAGTATTTTTTTACCTTCGCGAGTCGCGAGGAGTTTGGATATTCGAAGAACACGATCAGCTTGACTGCCCAGTCTCGTCGCTGGGGCAACGATGCAGGAACAAACCAAATTTTGTCCCATTCTTCCGTGATCTTGGCGAGGTTTCTCTCCGTGTCGCGAATGTTATGGAGTTGTTGCCAGCAGCACACCGCCAGGAAGTCCATGCTGACCCCCCAGTACTCCATCTCTGCCTCCACGGCGTGGATACACACCCCATGTTGGAGGTGCATGTGTCCACTCAGGTACAGACTGTGAATCATACCAAATATAACAGGATCTCTGTCAAACTTCATTTCATACACACTCCTGTTTGAATCGTCTTGCTGCCATTTCCTACTGATGTAAGTGTCATTGCCAATGTCTCTGAGGCCATTTACCGGGCTGGAATTCATAATCTCTCTGGCAATTCCTCCTAAACGTGTTTCTGGATAATTCAGTAAGTGTTGTATCGGGGTGATAAACTTTTGGCCTCTGACCCGCAGCACCACAATGTCTTCCGTGTCCATGCCGGAGGAGAGATGGTCTGACTATGATCATAATAAGGGACACTTAGTGACGTCACCACTGCCGTTGCTGCTGATTCCTGGTACGATGACAGCCGCCATGGGATATGCTTAAGGGACTGCCACAAAGGACCAGGTGTGCAAGACACAGACACAATATACCATGGCATTAAATTATCAGTTGCCCAAAGTCCCCCCTCCAAAAAAGTATACCTTCATGTCAAATAAAATATGGTTTTATATCATGGTTTTGAACATTATTTTTAGATTATGATTTCATATTATCGTGAGGGTTCATTTTTTTGTATTTTGTATTTTTTTATTTTTTTTTATTTATTATTTTATTTTTTATTTTTTCATTTCGAGGGGATTTACTGTTTTAAAGTAGAAAACAATTTGTAGAAAACAAACTACATTTTTTATTACAAGAGATATATATTGATAGATGTTCCATCAAGACAACTGCAATTTCATAAAATCTCGTGGATATTTGTATCAAAATTTTAAGCAATATTTATGTCATATAAGGTGAGATAGAAGACTTCCCCCAGGACTCAATTCCCTTCTCCTTATGGGTGACAAAGGTTGATAAAAGAGAAACAATGCCTGCCCTCAACAAGACAGGCAAATGGTCAGATTGTGCATAGTGCAAGTGCAGCCTTAAAGAAAAATATCACATTCATGTGCTTTCAAGCACCTACATCATTGGGAAATATATTCAATCTGAGCTGTTTGTTTACGAAATTTCTTATTTCCATTGGTTGTTACATTCAAATATCAATATATATTTTTCCTAACCTATTGCACGTTATTGCACACCTTCTGGTATTACAATTACGGAATACTAAGCTTTATGGAGCTCAGTTGCATTTCTCCTTATCAAATCTCTCAATCTGTAAGACTGTCTCTCACTCCAGTATATCCCATTGTATGGCTGTCAATCATCTGTGAATGTCATCCCTTCAGCTTGGACGCTAGTCTCTCATCTGTCATCTGTGTGTATGTCATCACTTCAGCTTGGGTGCCATTCTCTCATCCTTATGACTGTCTTTCACCTGTATGTATGTCACCACTTCAGCTTGTGTGCCATTCTCTCATCCTTATGACTGTCTGTCACCTGTATGTATGTCACCACTTCAGCTTGGGTGCCAGTCTCTCATCTTTATGACTGTCTGTCACCTGTATGTATGTCACCACTTCAGCTTGTGTGCCATTCTCTCATCCTTATGACTGTCTGTCACCTGTATGTATGTCACCACTTCAGCTTGGGTGCCATTCTCTCATCCTTATGACTGTCTGTCACCTGTATGTATGTCACCACTTCAGCTTGGGTGCCAGTCTCTCATCTTTATGACTGTCTGTCACCTGTATGTATGTCACCACTTCAGCTTGGGTGCCATTCTCTCATCCTTATGACTGTCTGTCACCTGTATGTATGTCATCACTTCAGCTTGGGTGCCATTCTCTCATCCTTATGACTGTCTGTCACCTGTATGTATGTCACCACTTCCGCTTGGGTGCCATTCTCTCATCCTTATGACTGTCTGTCACCTGTATGTATGTCACCACTTCAGCTTGGGTGCCATTCTCTCATCCTTATGACTGTCTGTCACCTGTATGTATGTCACCACTTCAGCTTGGGTGCCAGTCTCTCATCTTTATGACTGTCTGTCACCTGTATGTATGTCACCACTTCAGCTTGTGTGCCATTCTCTCATCCTTATGACTGTCTGTCACCTGTATGTATGTCACCACTTCAGCTTGGGTGCCAGTCTCTCATCCTTATGACTGTCTGTGACCTGTATGTATGTCACCACTTCAGCTTGGGTGCCATTCTCTCATCCTTATGACTGTCTGTCACCTGTATGTATGTCACCACTTCAGCTTGGGTGCCAGTCTCTCATCTTTATGACTGTCTGTCACCTGTATGTATGTCACCACTTCAGCTTGGGTGCCAGTCTCTCATCCTTATGACTGTCTGTCACCTGTATGTATATGTCATCACTTCAGCATGGATGTCCGTCTCTCATCCTTATGACTGTCTGTCACCTGTATGTATGTCACCACTTCAGCTTGGGTGCCAGTCTCTCATCTTTATGACTGTCTGTCACCTGTATGTATGTCACCACTTCAGCTTGGGTGCCATTCTCTCATCCTTATGACTGTCTGTCACCTGTATGTATGTCACCACTTCAGCTTGTGTGCCATTCTCTCATCCTTATGACTGTCTGTCACCTGTATGTATGTCATCACTTCAGCTTGGGTGCAAGTCTCTCATCTTTATGACTGTCTGTCACCTGTATGTATGTCACCACTTCAGCTTGTGTGCCATTCTCTCATCCTTATGACTGTCTGTCACCTGTATGTATGTCATCACTTCAGCTTGGGTGCCATTCTCTCATCCTTATGACTGTCTGTCACCTGTGTGTATGTCATCACTTCAGCTTGGGTGCCCGTCTCTCATCCTTATGACTGTCTGTCACCTGTATGTATGTAACCACTTCAGCATGGACGCTAGTCTCTCATCCTTATGACTGTCTGTCACCTGTATGTATGTCATCACTTCATCTTGGGTACCAGTCTCTCATCCTTATGACTGTCTGTCACCTGTATGTATGTCACCACTTCAGCTTGGGTGCCATTCTCTCATCCTTATGACTGTCTGTCACCTGTATGTATGTCATCACTTCAGCTTGGGTGCCATTCTCTCATCCTTATGACTGTCTGTCACCTGTATGTATGTCATCACTTCAGCTTGGGTGCCATTCTCTCATCCTTATGACTGTCTGTCACCTGTATGTATGTCATCACTTCAGCTTGGGTGCCATTCTCTCATCCTTATGACTGTCTGTCACCTGTATGTATGTCATCACTTCAGCTTGGGTGCCATTCTCTAATCCTTATGACTGTCTGTCACCTGTATGTATGTCATCACTTCAGCTTGGGTGCCATTCTCTCATCCTTATGACTGTCTGTCACCTGTTTGTATATGTCATCACTTCAGCTTGGATGTCCGTCTCTCATCCTTATGACTGTCTGTCACCTGTATGTATGTCATCACTTCAGCTTGGGTGCCATTCTCTCATCCTTATGACTGTCTGTCACCTGTATGTATGTCATCACTTCAGCTTGGGTGCCCGTCTCTCATCTTTATGATTGTCTGTCACCTGTATGTTTATGTCATCACTTCAGCTTGGGTGCCCGTCTCTCATCCTTATGACTGTCTGTCACCTGTATGTATGTAACCACTTCAGCATGGACGCTAGTCTCTCATCCTTATGACTGTCTATCATGTGTGTGCCTGTTTCACACTTGTGTCTGAAATCGGCTTGTACTTTTGTATCATTTGTTTGAGTATTGTTGCATGTACGAAGGAAATGTCACCTGCCTGTCCTCTGTCACTGTACTGTTAATATTGCTATGTCATGTCATTGTATATCGGCCATTTACTACCTGTGTAAGTCTGTCGCCTGTGTATCTGTCCCTGTAGCCTCCCCAGCTTTTTCTGTCCGTCAGTTTTGTATTTCTAGTTTGTCTATGCCTTTCCATTGGTGTACAGCACATGTTTGACCACCTATTATCTGTAAGGTGACATTCTTGTGATCCACGGTCATCTCATATATGTAATGAGCAGACCCTTTGATCAGTAATTCTCCATAGAATCCATATCATATGTTGATTCGATCATATTTTCCACAGAAACACTGCTTTATTATTCTCATTGGTATTACTTTTTGTATGCACCTCTTAGAGCAATGATAAATATATGTAGTGATACAAACTATATTATGCAAAAGTGCATAAATAGCATCTGATTCAGTTATTTGTGTAGATGCGAGTTTGGGATGGTGGGCACATTTCCTTCTAAGATCTTCATAATCAAACACATCTTCAACAGACAACATTTGGCGAGATTTACGGCCAGGGCTATTTGGGGGATGGAGTAATATAAACATCATTTTCAAAAAGGAAATTGCATAAAAATTCTTTTTTTTCTTCAAAATACTTTCTTGTTAACATTTCATGAGGATGAGAGTGCTCAACTGCTTTAGGATAAGGATCATCTTTTTAGATTTACGCAAATGTTTTGTTTCCAAATCAACAGAATACGATTGCCACAAATACGATTCTTTTGCCCTTTATATGACATTATATGAATGTAAATACCCTAAATCTAGTGATCATACTACCCCTACATATAGGTCTGCTATAGGTCTGTTGAAGTCCTCTGCTAAGAACTAGATCATCCATTGAATACAACAAACTTTGCTTAGGTGATACCCCAGTCACATTTGCGCCGATTTCAGTTAAGATGCCAGTTCAGATTAAGGCACCGGTAGATCATCGGCCATTATTGAGCATCTTTAAGACGTCGTTCGGGTCATCGGGAACTTCTATCTGATCTGAAAAGTTGCCGGCGTTTTCCCGATGTCTTATCAACAAATATCATCCTAAACTACACGGCAGGGTCCCAGGAGTATCATGCAGGCTATTTCCTTAAGACGTCTATATCATTTGACAGACGTCTGAAGGACATCCTAGAGACGTCTATATGAGACCGTAGGGAGCCCGTTGGATCATCTGACGATGGCCTGTGAACGAACACATGAAATTAAAAAAATCCTATTTTCACTGCACGATGCCACCAGCAGCCCTAAGATAATCTGCTCATGCCCCCGCGGTCCCCTGCCGGAACCCTGCCTGGACCCTGCCTGGACCCTGCCTGGACCCTGCCGGAACCCTGCCTGGACCCTGCCTGGACCCTGCCGGAACCCTGCCTGGACCCTGCCGGAACCCTGCCTGGACCCTGCTGTGTACTTTGATATTTGCTGATAAGACATCAGGCAAATGCCGGCAACTTTTATGTTGCAGCTAAAAGTTCCCAATGACTCATCCAATGTCTTAAAGATGCCCAATTGTGGCCGATGATCTCCCGGTGCCCGCACAGCAATCTGAACTGCCAACCAATTTTGTAAAAAAAATACCCATCGGCCAGGCATCTTTACTGAAATCTGCGCAAATGTGACTGAGGTATTACCACTGATGAACTCCCCGGCGCCTGGGACCCTGTGAAGTCAGCCGATTCTTACGGCGCCCGGTGCAAATGTGACTGGGGTGTGACCAATGATCTTTTAGTAACGGATTGTCTACAAAAGAGCACCTTCAGATTGGAACGCTGGAGTGATTTGGCTTATGCCTAATGCCTTAGTCACATTTGCGCTGGGCGCCGGTCGGGAAGGAAGAATCGGCTTGCTTCACAGGGTCCCAGACACTGGGGAGTTTATCAGTGAAAATCGGAGATATGCCGCAGTAGTGGTCACATTATACACTCAATGACACAGACGTCTTTAAGATATCCTAAAGACGTCTGACAGATGGCTGTAGGACATCGTAGAGGTCCCTTTTAGTCAATCAAAATTCCTTTTAGCACTCTCCCACCTCACACCATATATTGACTTCGAATATATTGACTTTGTCAGGGGAAAAGCGCTACTCCATTGAACTCAGATTTATGCTCTCATATTGAGGGGTCTGGACATAATCCAGACATGTCTATCAAGTATGTCTAAAGCCCCATTAGTCAATCAAAAATCTTTAAGATCATTTAAAAAGCATTTATAAGTTATAAAGGGACAAAAAATGGATTTATTACTAAAAAAAGGATATATCCACTTTTGACAGGGTATGTATCCTTTTATATCCTGGTTTGACCCATATCCTACAAGTATATATGGGGATATATACTAGATGGGGATATATACATGTAAGCATATTTTGCAAAAAAAAACGTCTAATTACTAATATCAAATATCAAACGAACTTCACGCTCGTCAGATGTGGCCGATGATCTCCCGGTGCCCTCACGGCTCCCTGGCTTATCAGCCGATTTTTTTTGTAAAAAAAACATCAGCCGTGCATCTTAACTGAAATCGACCCATACGACGTCTTAAAATATCTGTAAAACTGGCTGTGACGTCCGTTGTTTCATGAAAGCTTTAACTAAAGATATCATGATTATCAATGTGCATTATTGCAATCACCAGTTGTTTCAGTCATTTCTAAGCAAGAGTTGAATAAGGAATTCTTCATTAAAGAGTCCTATTATGAAATATGTGTACAATTTATGTGACCTATGTGATCAATGACATATACTTTGAAATATACTTTGGTTGTCCGATTTTTCTGACGATTGAGGCAATGTGGGAGAATATATGCACATCTTCCTCATAATACATGCATCTATTAATGATAAACTGCAGTTTGAACAAATTAATGGCTGGCTTTTTAACCATTCATGAAATTCTTTTGGGTCAATATCAATGATGACATTACATTTTCATCGTTTGTACCAATATAGCACACGTGACGGCGAGTTAGTTCATTGACATCGACTATTAAATAGGCAACTGTTGTAATGATTATCAATGACATAATCGGAAATGATATCATTCATACTAATGACGAAGTAACATGAAAGAAAGAGTCATGATGTGGAGGCTAAGGAATAATGAAGCATTCACTCATGATTAACCATTCATATCAATTATCCCTGAAAGGGCGTATCAAATTAAATATGTGTACCTTTAATCCTACAGGGGACTGTAAATGAAATTGGTAAAAGATTTTGCTCAGGTACTTCACTGAGCAATATCACATCGAGGTACTTCACTGAGCAATATCACATCGAGGTACTTCACTGAGCAATATCACATCGAGGACTTCACTGAGCAATATCACATCGAGGTACTTCACTGAGCAATATCGCATCGAGGTACTTCACTGAGCAATATCGCATCGAGGTACTTCACTGAGCAATATCGCATCGAGGTACTTCACTGAGCAATATCACATCGAGGTACTTCACTGAGCAATATCACATCGAGGTACTTCACTGAGCAATATCACATCGAGGTACTTCACTGAGCAATATCACATCGAGGACTTCACTGAGCAATATCGCATCGAGGACTTCACTGAGCAATATCACATCGAGGTACTTCACTGAGCAATATCGCATCGAGGTACTTCACTGAGCAATATCACATCGAGGACTTCACTGAGCAATATCACATCGAGGTACTTCACTGAGCAATATCACATCGAGGACTTCACTGAGCAATATCACATCGAGGTACTTCACTGAGCAATATCGCATCGAGGTACTTCACTGAGCAATATCACATCGAGGTACTTCACTGAGCAATATCACATCGAGGTACTTCACTGAGCAATATCACATCGAGGTACTTCACTGAGCAATATCACATCGAGGTACTTCACTGAGCAATATCACATCGAGGTACTTCACTGAGCAATATCACATCGAGGTACTTCACTGAGCAATATCACATCGAGGAAAAATGAAGATATCTTAACAGGTAAGAAAATAAACTTATTCCTGTCACAATATTGTGGATCAACCAGTTGAGGTTCTGAAAATAACTAGAATTTCTTCTTCCTCCACGCTACAATTGGATGATTGATGTTCCATCTCTAACTTGACTTACTCAGTTATAACTCATGATTGATATTGACGTGCTTATTGTCACATTGGAGAAGTCATTATTACTACAAACTGGTAGTAATGTAATAACAGTAATAGTCAAGGAGGGGGGGGGGCCAAAAGAATCCTGATTTTTTTTTCTTCTAGGTCAAAGATGATATATGAGGTCTCATCATGAAATGACTGAAATGATGTTCAAAATGGTATAAGATCAAAAACAAATTGATATATCAATAATACACCCAATATTCCCAATATTCCCATCCCCCCAAAAAAGAAAATATATAAATGATCCATTTCTAATTACTTTTAATATATGACATATGAAATGAGCATGTGTACACATTGTGTCATTGTGCATGCATATGAGCATAAACAAGAGCCAACCAACTGCACAGCTGTATGGTAATTGCATGTTAATGTGCGGATTAAAAGGACGCAAAAAAACATTTCTGGTCAGAGGTCGTGCCGGCTGTTCCTCGCCATGCAGAGCGTATCCATACAAGGTTAAGCTCTTAAAATGACATAATATGTTTAATAAATATCTGTAAAATCTTTGTAGGTATATGCTATTTATCTTGTTGGATTTTTTTCAGGTTTCGTTGTGGATTTGGCACAGGTGAATCGTGGATACACGATGATATGTCATCCACTGAACTCCCAGTGATCCTGAAGTTTGAAGTAATAGAATTTCACACAGTCTTTATGCATAAAATGGCTAAACCAACATAACTGTAGGAAATATATACATTATACTTTCATAGCAGCCGATCCTGTTTTGAGACTTATTTAATAGCTCAGTCACATTTGCGCCAATTTCAGTTAAGATGCCCGGCCGATGGGTATTTTTTACAAAATCAGCCGCCAGTTCAGATCACCATGCGGGCACCAGGAGATCATCGGCCACAATTGGGCATCTTTAAGACGTCGGACGGGTCATCAGAAAATTTTTGGCTGCAACATAAATGTTGCCAGCGTTTCCCTGATGTCTTATCAGCAAATATCATCTTAAAGTACACGGCAGGGTCCGGGCAGGGTCCCGACAGGGTCCCGCAGGCACACGGGCAGATTATCTTAGGGCTGCTGGTGGCATCGTGCAGCGACCATCACTACCATCGTCAGATGATCCAATGGGCTCCCTGCGATATCACATCTTTACGATGTCTTTAGGATATCCTTCAGACGTCTGTCAAATGATATTTTGTTTGTTTGTTTGTTTGTTTGTTTGTTTGTTTGGGGTTTTACATCACTTTCAACATTATTTCAGTCATTTCGTGATGTGACCTACTTGTAGCAGATATAGTGCTGCTTCACAAAGTAAACGGCAGGGTCCCGGCAGTGTCCCGCAGATACATTGGCAGATTATCTTAGGGCTGCCGGTGGCATCGTGCAGTGAAAATAGGATTTCTTTAATTTCATGTGTTCACAGGCCATCGTCAGATGATCCAACGGGCTCCCTACGATATCACATCTTTACGATATCATGTCTTTATGATGTCCTTCAGACGTCTTTCAAATGATATTTTGTTTGTTTGTCTGTTTGGGGTTTTACATCACTTTCAACAGTATTTCAGTCATTTCGTGATGATACCTACTTGAAGCAGATATAGTGCTGCCTCACTGAATTGTCATGTCGCAGGTCCTTGACATGACAACCCGCCCGGTCACAGATTTACAAGGACAACGGGTTAACCCTTTGGCAGAGGCCTCAGCTCATGTGTGAAATTGTATCATTTTCACAGAACCCACGGCCCGTCGGGGATCGAACCCACGGCCCGTCAAATGATATAGACGTCTTTAGGATATCCTACAGACGTCTGTCAATGATCTAGACGTCTTTAGGATATCCCACAGACGTCTGTGCCATTCAGTCTTGCACGTGTCGTGCGATGCCCTTTAATAATGTGACCACAGCTACAGCATCTCTCAGATTGTTGCTGATAAACTGTGAAGTCGGCCGATTCTTACTTCCCGGCCGGTGCCCGGTGCAAATGTGACTGAGACATTAGTAATATACCTGATACATAACATGTAAAGAAGGGAATCCAATGACTGATAAGTGTGTTACCAGCTAAACAGACTTGGGGGGCATAATATGCAAGTGTTTTGCCCAATCGCCGTCACGTCCCAAAGGTACAAAGGCTTAACGGCAAATATCCAATTCGGTCAAGAATTATCCAGGGTCAAAGTTCAAATTGACGGAAATGATATTTGTTGGTACCCCATCAGATATTAAACCGAAAATACTATTTGACATCAACTTTTCTACTATTCGACATCAACTTTTACGTTGGAGCCCTTCTCTTTCACCCCCTTGTAAGGCCATGGCTGTAATTTTGACTTTTTACTTCACCGGAGCTCCATCAACTTCACCAAACTTTTCTTTGGTTGAAATAGAAGAGACCTTGGACGTTCCACAAACCCTTCCAGATCACTAATGCCTCAGGGACCCTGCCGTGCACTTTAAGATGATATTTGGTGATAAGACATCGGGGAAACGCCGGCAACTTTTATGTGGCAGCTAAAAGTTCCCGATGACCCGGCCGACATCTTAAAGATGCCCAATTGTGACTGATGATCTCCCGGTGCCCGCACGGCAATCTGAAATGCCTGCTGATTTTGTAAAAAATACCCATCGGCCGGACATCTTTACTGAAATCGGCACAAATGTGACTGAGGCATTATCTGGGCTTTGCCGATTGGTGATTGGAGAACTCTAGATTGACCATGTTGTTTAGAGATTCTTAGACGCTCATCTTTATTATTCTGCAGAGGTAGTATTCAATTCCTACCTCTGAAGCCATTGCCCTATGTTTGATATCATTCGAAATTTGGAATTCCCCAAGTAATAAATACTTGCCTTGTTCACAAAAACATCATGAAATCTGAATTAACAAACATCAAGTTATAAACTGTAATGAGGTGTCTGACACATAACTGACCAATCAGAGCAACTGTCCGTCCAAAACAAATCTATTTATATTCTTTCACCAATCGGTGGACAACCAGATTTTATATAAAAACTGATGATTTGCGACCGATCCTGTGCACAACTCTATACCATTAGAGGCAGGGATTGATATGAGAGAGAAGTCCTGTAATGGAGGGTAATGTTTATATGTGAATTGAAAAATGTAAAATATAATAAACGAAATGGAGGGCTTTTCTCTTGAATATAAATCAATTTTTCCATAACTTTAAATACATTTAGCAGACTTTTTCTAAGCAGGAAGATTCTTTCCATGTGTGTGTATGTCAATTTTGAGATGCAAGCTTGCAGAAAAAGAAGATTTGACGCCAAAACTAGATTGTCCTGAGCACACGAACTGATGTACTGGATGTCTCTGATGTGCTGGATGTCTCTGATGTGCTGGATGTCTCTGATGTGCTGGATGTCTCTGATGTGCTGGATGTCTCTGATGTGCTGGATGTCTCTGATGTGCTGGATGTCTCTGATGTGCTGGATGTCTCTGATGTGCTGGATGTCTCTGATGTGCTGAATGTCTCTGATGTGCTGGATGTCTCTGATGTGCTGGATGTCTCTGATGTGCTGGATGTCTCTGATGTGCTGGATGTCTCTGATGTGCTGGATGTCTCTGATGTGCTGGATGTCTCTGATGTGCTGGACGTCTCTGATGTGCTGAATGTCTCTGATGTGCTGGATGTCTCTGATGTGCTGGATGTCTCTGATGTGCTGGATGTCTCTGATGTGCTGGATGTCTCATAATCTTTTTTCTGTAATATCTAGATGGCCCACTGTACAAATATACATGACAGTCATTTTAGGAATCATTATCATTTCTATGTTATAAATTATCTCCTAAGCATGTGTAATTACATCTGAATTATATAGTTAATGTGGCTATTATTTGAAAATGATGTAAGAAATAATGGCTGCTTATTATGGGCCAATAGTATCATTCAATGGAGACATAGGAGTATATGTTCAGCCAGGTAAATATCCTGATCAACAAAATATTAATCAAAGAAAATCTTCTCACTCTACCACGCACTCACAAATCACTTCTCAAACAAAAGCGCTATCTGACGGTGTAAGCAGAAAATATGTGTTAAAAACATGGCCGACAAAGACCGATAATAGGTGTATGCTCAATAGACTTACAGCTTAATCAAGTTAAAACCTCAAACATTCAGCCCTAAAGTCAGGACAAACGCGAGCGAGAATAAACCCTGGAAATTCTAATACTCTGCACATAAAAATCACTTCTCAGGCATGAAAAGTGCCATCTGAGGGTGTAAACAGAAACTACAGGTAAAAAACCTTTGCTGGCATGGACCATAGACTTACAGTTTAATCATGTTGAAACCTCGAACATCTCCCTCAGTTGGTAGAGCACTCATTTTAGATACCATAGCCATCTCTTGTTCTTGGTTCTGCTTTGCTTTGCTTTGCTAAATACATCCCGTTCAGAACATTAGGAAAAGCTTTTTTTGATGATATTTCCTTATCACATTCACAACCTATGAAATAAGTATAATTAAGTTTTGCCGCAAACCAGTGTTATATTAACGGATGGCTTTTTGAACTTGAGTTATTAAGCTTTGAATTTATCAGTGCAGAGAATGAATGCAGGGTTTGTTTTGACTTCAATTTTTATTTACCCATGATCCTCATTCTAAGCATACCCAGTTTGCATTCAAAAGCAAATGGTTCCTGTCAAAAAGTAAACAAGACACATTATGATGTCATTGAAGTCTCATGAGGAGTCAATGAGATTCAGCCATATTGGAAAATGGTATCAATATTGTTACGGAGCTTGTCATCCAAAAAGTCCAAACAATCTGATCACCTTAAGTAGGTCCTTTATTATTTTCAAAAAGGCATGTTATCACAAAATACTTCAACCTAAATTGGGCAAATATTTGCACTCATAAATTATTATGAAGATGCATTTTCCTAAATTTTAGAATTGGCCAAAAGGGTGTCCCTTGAGTGGCTCACAATACTTGCGCAAAAGGGCAAAGCAATGGTGTCTAATATACCGCTGAGACTCAACGATTTTCAGTTCAAATCCCAGTCTAACTCACATGCACAATACAACTAAACATTCAGACAATTTTAATATCAATCCGTTGTATATCAAGAAGGAATAATAATTTTACATGATTCTGAAAGATTTAACATCCTTCTTTTAGATCTTTGAATACCAAATGCCTCAGATATATTGTATAGAGCTACTTTATTTAATGTATTGTGGCATAATTCTATGTGCGATAAGTTCTGAGAATATTCAAAAGGGCGGCTCGATCACGACTGATAGCTCCTGCGGTGAAGGGGGGAATTTTCTGTCATTCTGTCCGCCAATTTTGATCTTCTCTGAAACTACTGGGTGGAGTTCCTTGCTATAAGTAGGAAACTTGTATTTTCAGGGGGACCATTTTCATCTATTTTCCACGCAGACTGCATAGATAGTAGCGTAGATAATTGTATTAGTATCTGGAACCAATCAAATGACGGTCCATTTAAGCCATAATTTCCGGATCATCAAGTGAGAGAAAAACTGAAGAAATTTTGCTACAGGAAACACAGGGTTTTATATGCAAACTTTATGATTGGGAAAGATTGGTGACAGAAGTCATTACTGCAACAGTCATTCGCCGGAGGTCGAGTTTTAATCAGTTTATCAGTTTAAAACTGATATGGCGCCTATGGATTTATACACACTTAGAAAATGTCTGCTCAGATTGTCAAGTCCATTTACCGATTGCTTTGGAAATGGCTTGTTTCAAGTCCAATTTACCGATGGCTTTGGAAGAAGGTAGTTTAATGGCCAAAAGCAAACTCTTTGCAGATCACATATTATTGGTCTTTGATCATATGTTAGGACAACAGCTATTCATTCGCAGCAACCCTTTCAGTCCTTCAAGGTGCTTTATATGAATTAAAACTCCCTCCCTCTAGAATGTTCATGATACCGCCATCTCAACTTAATACTCTGTGACTTATTTCATTTAGAAATAATTATTGCAATCAATATGAAAGTTGTATTTTACCTGAGGCCGATTAATGAGTTTGTTTTCTTGGAAATGATTTCCACATGGAATAACACTGAGGACCAGAGATAGAGTTGTGACAATAATGTATCACCTGCACTCCATCAATTATGTAGTGATCACGATTGGCTTATATATATATATATCTGCTGAAGATGCATTTGATTATTTGCGAACTGCTAAAAGAAGGCAATGTGCACGGTTCGGAGAGCCACCATCCCAAACTCGCTACGCAAGAGTACAAATCGAATGCATCACAGAATGACATGTACGCATATACGCACCAGCCCTTGGTATCTCTGATCACTATCCTATGCAATTTGTTATAATATAGTCTATATCATTACATATATTTATTAAGAGTTGTATACATAAAAGGTGAACAGGGTACATTTACGCCGTATTATGTTCGCAGCAGATTCATTATAATAGTGGTAGCCATGCTGTTATAGCACTAAAACATGATGAGAGTTGCTTAAGAAATGCTTCAAAATTCCTTTAGGGCTTAAAGCATTCATGAAACCTGACTTTCAGACACATTTTCTTCACATAACATGAATGTTTCTACCCTAAACAGTGCTTTTATGGAGTATTATCCAAAATATTCCTTGTTAACAACTTTCTGTGGCACTTGAAAGTTGATCAGTTGTCTGCTGAAACCTACACCAGCAATTGAACACTTTCTCAACTAGCTGGTCTGTGATCTTGTGTAAACACCTAATGAGTTACCAGTTGGGCACCTGTCCAGCTTGGGAAACAGGGTGGAGATGTTTTGTACAATTTATTGCCAGGAGTATACTTCAGAACGACAAAAGATTGTTATGTGAATCAATGAAATAACTGTCATGGTTTTGACAAATATCTTATGGTTGTGACAAATGTCTTATGGTTGTGAAAGATATATCATTTATGAGAAAAGTATAATATTTATTTGAAAAATATCTTATGCCTGTGAAAACCTTTCTGTCAAAAAGGGAAGACATGACTCAAAGGCTGTATGGAATCCCTTAAAGACCGAGAAATGTAAAAAGTGACATTAAACCCTTTGATCACTGGTTTGGCCTTAAATCACAAGGACTTTGAATGACAAAACTGTAAATGCTGATAATTGGTATCAGTGAAATATATGATTTGACCCTCTTTGATGAAATTTGGGGTTTTTCACACCACTGAATGGGAAGACATCAAAGGCTGCATGGATCCCCCCTTAGAGGATGGGCTGTATAGAATTGATTTTTTAAAACTTTTTTTGCAAACATATATAGTATAAAAAATAATGATTTTGTACAGAAAACAAAGATAGAAATCTTCATAATGGGGTTCTATTTGAGAGAAATGCACATCAGAACATATAGAATTGAATTACTTTTTGCAAATGTAGAAAATATTAAGAATAATGACTTTATATCGAAGACAAAGATAAAGTCTTCTATTTAAGTGATATACACATCAGAACATACAAAACTAAATTGTCAATTTCTGCAAAATCTTCTTGGACATTTATTCTCATAACTTCATAGATATTCATCCGTTTTTAATAATTTTACCACCAAAAGAAAGCCAAGAAAAGGTACTATCATCATGATAAGTGTTATCTTCCAATTCATTCTCTAAATAGCGAATAAAATGGCCAAAAATGGGTTGCTCTAATTTTGACAATTGGTAAACAACACTTCCTGTGACTTACAGAGCCCCCTGATAGTTCAAAGGTCAAGGTCACACCACACACTTCCTGTCCAGTACGGGCAGTACTTGGTGGTCACAATTTTCTTTTGTGGATTTCAGACAGATAGCCTGTATGTATGTAAATTTTAAGATCATATATTGTTTTCAGATACCTTAAACCACTGTAAAATCGCCTGGAACCTTCCAGGTTTCATGAATGCTTTAACACGTGATTGATGACTGGTTGGGGATTGGTCCCTGGATAATAGAATAAATGATAAAACATCATATTACGAAATATTACCATCACACAAGATACTTTACACAACACAGTTATCACTGAAACATTACTTAGAGAGTTTAACCTAACATGCAGGTTTGTTTTTACTTTGAAAATATGGACATAAGGGACAAGCAACAGCAACAGCAAATCGCCGTTTTATACAAATTAAAGAGGAACAAATTTTTTCTCATGAGAGGTCATTCTTAATATTGTTTCACCAAGATTAGTACTTTTTAACTTTTTTCCAAAAATCTAAACGTTCTCAATTGCTTCACGCAAGGGTCTCGGGTATGTTGGATATTTCCAGCAAGATTTCTTAAGGTCTATAATCCACAATGAAACACTGGGACAGACTTATGTTTTTTTGGCTTAAATGTGTTCAAAGTCATGTTATTTGTTAATTTAGCACAGAAAAAGTAAACTTAACCAGCTAGTCTTAAACTTTTATTATTTAAATTGAACCCGTTTTAACTACCGTTAAAACGGGTTCGACTCAGTTATTGCAGCTGGACACCATGTGTGCTGTATGAGAAATACCCCCCACTGACGTCATAGCCTCACTCTCATCCTGGAATCCCCCAGAGCATGCAGAGCCGAAGGCAGTTACGTAAATATACGAGACTACACGAAGTTCTCTCCCGATGCTTCAAACTGATTGTGGATTATAGACCTTAAGCAGTGCCTTCATTTCAACATCAATTTATCATATAACATGGCATTGGAATTGAATATGAACTCACAACAGACTAAGGAATACTTTAGAAAGCATGACAGAGATTTATTCAAAATTCATATTTCATCTCAGAGTATTGTTACATTTTCATTTCTATCTATTCTTCCCTTTTGATTTTCCTCTAAAAATCGGCTGAGTCGTACCACCCGTTTCTCATTCCTTCTAATTTTCTCCACACAATAATAATAGGTGAGAAAATTGTGTGAAATGACAGGAATGATAAGGGCAATAATGAGAACTCCAACCACGGTGCAAAGCACACCAAGAATATATCCAACCAAAGTGGTAGGGTACACGTCACCATACCCAACGGTTGTCATGGTGATAAATGCCCACCACATGCCATAAGGAACATTTTTAAAATTATTATTAAAGGATGCCTCAGAAAAGAAAATGAAATTGCCAAAGATCGCAATAGCAGAGCTAATCATTACAGCCAGGAGTGTAAGTTCCTTCTTGCTGGCCGAGAGAGACATCAGGAGAACAGTGCATGGTGGGTAACTTACAGCAAGTCTCAGCAGGTAGAATATTCTGAGAATACGCAAGAAGTACAAAGCCAGGAAGAATTTAGACATGGCTGGGCTCAGATGCACTCCATTGAAGTGCAGGAAGTTGTAAGCAATAAGAATGGCCCATGATGAACCCAGAGACAAAAAACAGATGGCGCCACTGATAAGAGAGAATCTCATTCTTACACAGCGTTTGACACTGGTACAAAGAGAGATATACATCAGAGAGTGGATGGTAAGGAACATGACTGTGGTCAGCTCAAAGTATGTCACAAATGTCATGGGCTGAGTGTCCCGAAGCAGTGTGAAGAAGCGCAGCCCCGTAATGTTATTGTCCTTGGTGCTGTCATCCGGGTAGTTGTATGGCGTGCGCAGCTCCTCACATGACTCCAGGGCCAGAACAATTATGGAAACCGTCTTCACCAGTACTAGAAACAACCAGTATATCTGAAATTAGATGAACCTGGAACTCTAGATGGACAAAAACTATATTAAACATAATTTTTCTGCAATCAATTCATTGTTAGTTCACTCAATTATAAATTCCAGGAAAAAAATATTCAAAAGCAAAATACGATTTTTTGACTTTTTACTGTCCCTGACTTTTTCAACCGTTATACACTGGGATGTGAAACCCATCTGAAATTTATTTTGAAGCATAAATAAATATATTGCTTTTAATATGAATGTCAAGTCCCGTAGTCATTACGTATTTGGCCCAGAAGAAATGATGACGCAATATTTAAAGCATTCATGAAACCTGGAAGGTTCCAGGCGATTTTACAGTGGTTTAAGGTATCTGAAAACAATATATGATCTTAAAATTAACATACATACAGGCTATCTGTCTGAAATCCACTAAAGAACATCTGCCCTGAGAATTATGATTTTTTGTGACCACCAAGTACTGCCAGTACTAAACAGGAAGTGTGTTGTGTGACCTTGACCTTTGAACTGTCAGGGGGCTCCGTAAGTCACAGGAGGTGTTGTTCACCAATTGTCAAAATTGGAGCAACACATTTTTGGCCATTTTTGGCCACTTTTTCCACTATTTAGAGAATGAATTGGAAGATAACACTTATCATGGTGATAGTGCCTTTTCTTGGCTTTCTTTTGGTGGTAAAATGATTAAAAACGGATGAATATTTATGAAGTTATAAATGAAGAAAAATCATTATTTTTTATATTATATATGTTTGCAAAAAAAATTTTTTTTTAGTCCTATACAGCCCAGCTTTTAAGGTGGAATCCATGCAGCCTTTGATGTCTTCCCATTCAGTGGTGTGAAAAAACCCAAATTTCATCAAAGAGGGTCAAATCATAAATTTTACTGATACCAATTATCAGCATTCACAGTTTTCCCATTCAAAGTCCTTGTGATTTAAGGCCAAACCAGTGATCAAAGGGTTTAATGTCACTTTTTCAATATCACGGCCTTTAAGTTAATGGGGATTCCATGCAGCCTTTGAGTCATGTCTTCCCTTTTTGGTTTTAACATGCATAATATACAGTAACTATTAAAATAAATAGTATACTTTTCCCATAAATGATATATCTTTCACAACCATAAGATATTTGTCACAACCATAAAATATTTTTCACAACCATGAGTTATTTCATTGATTCAAATAATATTAAAATAATCTTATGTTGTTCTGAAGTATACTCCTGGCAATAAATTGATAAATTGTACAAAACATCTCCACCCTGTTTCCCAAGCTGGACAGGTGCCCAACTGGTAACTCATTAGGTGTTCACACAAGATCACAGACCAGCTAAACAAAGCTTGTTGACAAAGTGTTTAATTGCTGGTGTAGGTTTCAGCAGACAACTGATCAACTTTCAAGTGCCACAGAAAGTTAACAGTGAATATTTTTGGTACTACTACATAAAAGCACTGTTTAGGGTAGAAACATTCATGTTATGTAAAGAAAATGTGTCTGAAAGTCAGGTTTCATGAATGCTTTAAATCAATATAGCTTTCTTGAGTGAAAAGTTCTTCAAAGCCAAGTTTTAAACAAACGACAAATGAAGGATGACATATTGGGTTTGATCATCATTAAAAAAGGGTCACCTTTTTGTCAAAACAATTTCAAAAGGATATTTTTAGCAATAATGCAATTAGATTTTAAAGCATTCGTGAAATGAGGGTTTTAAGCACTTTTCCTTGCATAATATAAATGTTTATATCCCAAAATTCAGTTACTGGGCATCATATTTCTCCTACATATATTCCTGTGCCATTTGAAAGTGGTTGAGTCTTCTGCTAAAGTTTAAATCATGCATTGGACACTTTGTCAACAAACTCTGTTTAAATGACCAGTAATCTAATGCAAACACCTATTTAGTAAAGTCTTGCTAACAGTCGGGCACCTTTAGATTGGGACAATGGAGTGATTTGGCTTACAGAACCATGTTTGTCCATTTATGTTTGTACATTGGTACAGGCCTAACACCCTGACAGACAACAATAGAGGTCACATGATTGTACACATGTGGCCACATGGTGGTCAAAAGGGTACAGGCAGTACATTTTCACCAAAACACAATACCCATGGTCAGTGTATTTTGGTTGATTTTAGTGAGATAGTTTGCTTGTATCACATTTTCGTGGCCACATATCATTTAAGCATACCCCAAACCTCTATAAAATTGCCTGTGACCTCTGTGGTTTCAAGAATGCTTTAAGTATATAAATAAAGCAAAGTATATTTCAGCTGTATTTAAGTATAGGCATTTCGTATTGTTTTTTTCAGCAGTTACCTTTGCAGTGGTTGAACTAAATGGATATTCCATGATAAGCCAGACATGATATCTCCATCCACTGTAGCCTATGATATCCTCCACGAGACTGCTGTCAAACACTCTGTCCCATTCCCTCTTTACCTTCTCTACCAGGTAATCTGTGTCTTTCCTCTTCTCATAGGTATCCCAGCAACATGGCTTGAGCGCTACATCCGGTTGGATATCCCAGAATTCCATTTCCTCTTCAAATGCCTTCATGCAAGCATTTTGGGGAATATGAAGATGACCATCAAGGAAATAATTATATATGACAGAAAATAACCATGGGTTTCTGTCATATATTATCTCAATATTGTCTGCAATTCCTCCATACCTTCTCTCCAGGATGATTTTCTGAATATCTCTAAATAGTCTGGTTCCCTCTAGTTTCAGAACATATGTCAGGTTGAGGTCATAATATTGGCCTCTTACATTTATCCTCACAGTGGAGTCCGTATTGATATCCATCTTTTATTCAACTAGGTTTAAACCATTTCCTGTGATAAAGCTTAAGCATGGCGTATTCGGCCTCAGTGGCTGATATTTAGGCACCACATTGGCGAGGATAAAATGAAGACCATTTGGTGCACTTTATGATAATCACATGGATGACTTCATATATATATATATTGTTAGACTCTGCCTGTGTGATATTTGCCGATGGAGCAGAATGATATATATTAATTAATAATATGATGGTTAGAGTTTTATGACTGCGATATTTGACAATGTACCAATGAATGATGTGATATCTGATGATCTAACAACGAAAGATTTGATATTTGATGACCTAACAATGAATGATGTGATATTTGATGATCTTACAATGAATGATGTGATATCTTATGATCTAACAATGAATGATGTGATATCTTATTATCTAACAATGAATGATGTGATATTTGATGATCTAACAATGAATGATGTGATATCTTATGATCTAACAATGAATGATGTGATATCTTATTATCTAACAATGAATGATGTGATATTTGATGATCTAACAATGAATGATGTGATATCTTATGATCTAACAATGAATGATGTGATATTTGATGATCTAACAATGAATGATGTGATATCTTATGATCTAACAATGAATGATGTGATATCTTATGATCTAACAATGAATGATGTGATATTTGATGATCTAACAATGAATGATGTGATATCTTATGATCTAACAATGAATGATGTGATATCTTATGATCTAACAATGAATGATGTGATATCTTATGATCTAACAATGAATGATGTGATATTTGATGATCTAACAATGAATGATGTGATATTTGATGATCTAACAATGAATGATGTGATATCTTATGATCTAACAATGAATGATGTGATATCTTATGATCTAACAATGAATGATGTGATATTTTATGATCTAACAATGAATGATATGATATTTGATGATCTAACAATGAATGATGTGATATTTGATGATCTAACAATGAATGATGTGATATCTTATGATCTAACAATGAATGATGTGATATCTTATGATCTAACAATGAATGATGTGATATCTTATGACCTAACAATGAATGATGTGATATTTGATGATCTGACAATGAATGATGTGATATTTTATGATCTAACAATGAATGATGTGATATTTTATGACCTAACAATGAATGATGTGATATTTGATGATCTAACAATGAATGATGTGATATTTGATGATCTAACAATGAATGATGTGATATTTGATGATCTAACAATGAATGATGTGATATCTTATGATCTAACAATGAATGATGTGATATTTGATGATCTAACAATGAATGATGTGATATCTTATGATCTAACAATGAATGATGTGATATCTTATGATCTAACAATGAATGATGTGATATCTTATGATCTAACAATGAATGATGTGATATTTGATGATCTAACAATGAATGATGTGATATTTGATGATCTAACAATGAATGATGTGATATTTGATGATCTAACAATGAATGATGTGATATCTTATGATCTAACAATGAATGATGTGATATTTGATGATCTAACAATGAATGATGTGATATTTGATGATCTAACAATGAATGATGTGATATCTTATGATCTAACAATGAATGATGTGATATCTTATGATCTAACAATGAATGATGTGATATCTTATGATCTAACAATAAATGATTTGATATTTGATGATCTAACAATGAATGATGTGATATTTGATGATCTAACAATGAATGATGTGATATTTGATGATCTAACAATGAATGATGTGATATCTTATGATCTAACAATGAATGGTGTGATATCTTATGATCTAACAATGAATGAATTGATATTTGATGATCTAACAAAGAATGATGTGATATCTTATGATCTAACAATGAATGATGTGATATCTTATGATCTAACAATGAATGATGTGATATTTGATGATCTAACAATGAATGATGTGATATCTTATGATCTAACAATGAATGATGTGATATCTTATGATCTAACAATGAATGATGTGATATCTTATGATCTAACAATGAATGATGTGATATTTGATGATCTAACAATGAATGATGTGATATTTGATGATCTAACAATGAATGATGTGATATCTTATGATATAACAATGAATGATGTGATATCTTATGATCTAACAATGAATGATGTGATATTTGACGATCTAACAATGAATGATGTGATATCTTATGATCTAACAATGAATGATGTGATATCTTATGATCTAACAATGAATGATGTGATATTTGATGATTTTGCAATAATGTAATAATTGACGATGTAACAGTGTATGACATCATATTCAATCGTAGTAGATATGAAAAGAAATCTGATAAATGTGGGTATTATGATTAATAATGTGATATTTGATAATGTGCTAATAGATAATGTTTGGTGATTGAGTAACATGTATAATATGTGTTGACATATTGATCAATGAGATTCACAACGAGTAAATGTTAACAGTCCATTTAACTAAAATTGTACCAATAAGATACACAATCCTCCAAAAGAGTCGAAACGAAATTCTTCGCACACGTGTTCACAATATGGTCTCCCCGAATATTTACTATTTGTGTCATTGGTATTCCACTGTTGTTGAAAAGATTGATCGAGAATACCGTGAAGCTTTGTTCAGGTGTGTGAGCCAACCTGCAAATCAATAAAGCATATAAAGGGAAATGATAATATCAAACAAATCAAAGGGAAACGAAAGACATGAAGCACATCAAGGGAAAGGACAGGCGTGAAGCACATCAAGGGAAATGAAAGAAGTGGGACACATCAAGGGAAATAAAAGAAGTGGGCCCAACAAGGGAAATGAAAGAAGTGGGACACATCAAGGGAAATGAAAGAAGTGGAGCACATCAAGGGAAATGATAGAAGTAGGGCACATCAAGGGAAATGAGAGAAGTGGGGCACATCAAGGGAAATGATAGAAGTAGGGTACATCAAGGGAAATAAGAGAAGTGGGGCACATCAAGGGAAATGAAAGAAGTGGAGCACATCAAGGGAAATGAGAGAAGTGGGGCACATCAAGGGAAATGAGAGAAGTGGGGCACATCAAGGGAAATGAGAGAAGTGGGGCACATCAAGGGAAATGATAGAAGTGGAGCACATCAAGGGAAATGAGAGAAGTGGGGCACATCAAGGGAAATGACATGGAGTCTGTCATCAAGTGTATATATATATATATATATATATATATATATATATATATATATATATATATATATATATATATATATATATATATATATATATATATATATATATATATATATATATATATATATGTATGTATGGATTCCCAGGAATAAATCAGTCATGACAGATTATTATTCGTTGCCATCTCATCATGTTCGTAAAGCCAGATGTTCGGCACATTCAGGTCGATTTCTTTTTTTTTTTGGATCATCACAAATGGCCTATTTCATTTCACATTTTCCATAGATTTCGCGGGATAAGGGTTCAGGAAATTTAATTTAATCTTGATATGATCAATTCTAAGGACCAGTATCAATTTGAATTCAGTGAATTTATGTAAAAGTAGAATATGGATCAACTGCAATTGCAATTACAGTTATGCACGTTATTTTTACACTTCTATCTATCTATCTATCTATCTATCTATCTATCTATCTATCTATCTATCTATCTATCTATCTATCTATCTATCTATCTATCTATCTATCTATCTATCTATCTATCTATCTATCTATCTATCTATCTATCTATCTATCTATCTATCGATCGATCGATCGATCGATCTATCTATCTATCTATCTATCTATCTATCTATCTATCTATCTATCCATTTCGATCGATCGATCGATCTATCTATCTATCTATCTATCTATCTATCTATCTATCTATCTATCTATCTATCTATCTATCTATCTATCTATCTATATATATATCTATATATATATATATATATATATATATATATATATATATATATATATATATATATATATATATATATATATATATATATATATATATATATATATATATATATATATGCAATCTATGTATATGTCCAAGCATCGATGTGCAATATTGGATGAGTAATCTTCAAAACTTAAAATATTAAATATCTTTAGTGCAAACGTGATTCTGAAACAAGTTCTTCACACATTTCTACACTGTTTATTCAAAAAATCTAAAATATGTGTCCGCAGAAATGTTCCAATTCAATGAAATGGAGATATTTTTTTACCTTTTTGAAAAATCGTTTCTTTAAATCTTGTTCTGCATGGTCTAAGAGGCACACATCAACCTCAATATTGCTGAAATTTATGACACAATATTGCAATATTACATAAACCAGACACCCTGAGTCAAATGCCCCAAAAGGTACTAATCTGTAGTGTCAATAACTTGATAAAAGTAGACATGGCCAGATTCCTTCATACTATATACATTGCATTGCAATTGCTATATTCAAATGTTGATATCTGACCTAATTGGACCTAGCTTTGGTACTCTGTATTACAGCACTTGTATTTTGTTTTCTGATATAATTTATAGAAACTTTCGTGAAATTACAAAGGTCATGGGCAATTTTACGGAGATCTAGGGTATGTTTAAAAGATACGAGGTCACAAAACTAATACAAAAAAGCTGTCTCCCCGAAATTAGCCAAAATATACTATGGCTCCAATAGATAGCAAAAGAAATAATAATAATGTATAAAACTACATCTACTGAACAACTGACCCAGAAATAGCATACATCTGGAATTCTGGATATGGAGATGATTATGACGATATGCTTTGTGATAGAAAGGTCTAGAATCATTCAATATTTCTTTCAGAATGCCCTTAAAACTCAGGTGGATTAAAACGCCATGTGGATTAAATGGGAATTATGACACCAGGTGTCACACCAACATAAATGAATCTGGAGGACGTCCGACTTTTCATTCTTTGGAATGAAGCCTTTGGTGTGTGGATTAATCTATCCACTAGACTGACATAGATCTTATTAATTTCAAACATAATTTGTGAATCTGATAGATGTGAAATGGTAAAATGAGTAATTTTGCAAGATATACTTCACAATGTATATCCTGCTAAGATTCGATCATAAAAATGTCCTTTATCCTGGAGATATCTTATACTTCATTAGAAAAAGGCCCTTGGGACAGCTATAATGTGAGCAATGTAAAACTCAGTGGTTATTTCATGCAAGGTTGGCTTTCCATGGTTTCCAAATTCTGCAAGTTTATGTCAATAAATGTCAAATGACTAATTAACAAGAAAGACTTATTTAAAAAAAACAGAATTTGTATAAAGTTTCCTTTTTGAAAATTATATTTATATTTTCTCATCATTTTCAAGTAGGGCACATCAAACAGTCACTGTTTGAAACCGGCATTTTTAGCACAGTCAAACATCTAACATACTTTGTTGTACTAATTGCAATTGAGCTGAATGTTGTGTCTTACACGTCACCTTGGAATTCCACTGTCTCTCAAAACGTTAAAAGCGTAAATTCGTTTTCACGGCACAAGCGATGTGCCAGCTGCTATCTTTAATGATTGTATTTTTTGGGGATGGTAGCGCTCCGAAACAAAAAGGACACATAAATCGTGATGTTTACACATCAGCCCTCATCATCTCTGATCAAATAGCATAAAGTATGTTATAATTTAGTCTTTATTATTACAGATATTTATTACTGCTTTAAGAGCTGTATACAAAAATCTAAAGGAGTGCTTTTCCTGAGATATTGTTGAAGATAAGTATGTTAAATACCCAGAAAAGTATATAGTTTGGCCAAGCTGGGAGTCATAAAGTAAAACTATATACCTTGTGACAAATGTCACAAATGGTACTGTAATAATCAGTAGTGTCATCAACAATTATATACATGGCTACATGGCTTAATACAATGAACATTGCACTGGTTAATATCTGACCAAATAATGTGGCTCATTTACTCTGTGCTGCAGTCTGTGAAGTTCACTTGCACTCTGATCTACGTGAAATAGACTCTATTTGTATAACACATGAATTGTTTCTTCCCGGATTGTTATTGGCTTCAGTGTACATCATGTTTCCATGGAGGGGGGCACACTGTGTGAGCTGCTGCTTAAAGCATTTGTTACACCAGAGGTCACAGGCAATTTTACAGAGGTTTGGGGGTATACTTAAATGACATGTGGCTACAACTGTGATAGAAGCAAACAATATCACTAAAATCAACCAAAATGCACTGACCATGGCTATTGTGTTTTGCTGAACATGCCAAGTACTGCCTGTACTATTTTGACCTCTATTGTAAGCCAAATCACTCCATTGTCCTAATCTAAATGTGTCCCACTGTTAGCATGACTTTATGAGACAGCTAAATAAAGTTTGTTGACCAAGTGTTTAATGGATGATTTGGATTTTAGCAGAAGATCCATGCACTTTCAAATGGCACAGAAATTAATGGTGGGTAATAACTTTTGATTGCAAAGTTTGGGGTATAAACATTTATATTACACAAGTGCCTTCGGCTGGGAAGTGATGCTGTCCCTCACTGTTGTAGCTATCCCTCACCTGTGCAGCTGTCTCTCAATTGTGCAGCTATCTCTCACCTATGCAGCCATCCCTCACCATGTGCAGCTATCTCTCACATGTGCAGCTGTCTCTCACTTGTGCAACTACCACATGTGCAGCTGTCATTCAGTTGTGCAGTTGTCTCTCACTGTTGTAACTATCTCTCCCCATGTGCAGCTATCTCTCCCCATGTGTAGCTATCTCTTACCATGTGCAGCTATCTCTCACCATGTGCAGCTGTCTCTCCCCATGTGCAGCTATCTCTTGTGATGTGCAGCTATCTCTCCCCATGTGCAGCTATCCCTCACCATGTGCAGCTATCTCTCCCCATGTGCAGCTATCTCTCACATGTGCAGCTGTCTCTCAGTTGTGCAACTACCACGTGTGCAGCTGTCATTCAGTTGTGCAGTTGTCTCTCACTGTTGTAACTATCTCCCCATGTGCAGCTATCTCTCCCCATGTGCAGCTGTCTCTCCCCATGTGCAGCTATCTCTTGCGATGTGCAGCTATCTCTCCCCATGTGCAGCTATCTCTCCCCATGTGCAGCTATCTCTTCCCATGTGCAGCTGTCTCTCCCCATGTGCAGCTGTCTCTCCCCATGTGCAGCTATCTCTTACCATGTGCAGCTATCTCTCCCCATGTGCAGCTATCTCTCCCCATGTGCAGATATCTCTCCCCATGTGCAGCTATCTCTCCCCATGTGCAGCTATCTCTCACCATGTGCAGCTATCTCTTACCATGTGCAGCTATCTCTCAAACTGAGCAGCTATCTTTCACCATGTGCAGCTATCTCTCCCTATGTGGAGCTATCTCTCACCATGTGCAGCTATCTCTCACCATGTGCAGCTATCTCTCATCATGTGCAGCTATCTCTCCCCATGTGCAGCTATCTCTCCCCATGTGCAGCTATCTCTCACCATGTGCAGCTATCTCTTACCATGTGCAGCTATCTCTCAAACTGAGCAGCTATCTCTCACCATGTGCAGCTATCTCTCCCTATGTGGAGCTATCTCTCACCGTGTGCAGCTATCTCTCACCATGTGCAGCTATCTCTCACCATGTGCAGCTATCTCTCCCCATGTGCAGCTTTCTCTCCCCATGGGCAGCTATCTAATAAGAATATTAGTTATGGGGTTCCTCAAGGCTCTGTGTTAGGACCACTGCTGTTCACCGCATACATGGAGCCTCTGTCTGATATTGTTGGTGATTTTGGTCTCAAACATCACATCTATGCTGATGATACGCAATTATACATTACAATAGATCCAAAATCTGAAGTAGATAGAAATAGGTCCTGTACTGAAATGGAAAAATGTATTAAATTGATAAGGAAATTTTTAATAGAAAATAAAATGAAGATAAATGATGAGAAAACAGAAATGCTTTTATGTGGTAAAAGCTGTGATTTCAGAAATGAAAATTTACCAAATGAAATCCTAGTAGGTGAGACTAATATCTCTAGATCAAAAACAGTTAAGGATCTAGGGGTTATTCTAGATCAGGAGTTATCAATGAAATCGCAAATTAAAAAAATGTGCAAAAATGGTTATTTTCATGTAAAAAATTTAGCTAGCATTAGAAACTGTTTAGATGAGAAAACAGCAAACACTCTTGCTCACTCTTTTGTCACTTCTACCCTTGACTATGGGAATTCCCTTTTAGCAGGACTACCAAAGTATGAAATTGCCAAACTGCAAAAATTACAGAATGCTGCAGCAAGAGTAGTAGGTAAACTCAAAAAGAGGGATCACATTACACAAAAGCTTATGGACCTTCATTGGTTGCCAGTTGAGGCGAGGATTGATTTTAAAATTTCTCTATTAACATGGAAGGTGCAAAATGGCTTTGCCCCAGAATACCTGGCCCAATTATTAACTGGTAAGAAATCTGATCTGGGACTAAGATCCAATAATAAAAATGAATATGTGGTGCCCAAGACGAATATGAAAACATACGGTGACAGGGCTTTCATGGTATATGCTCCAAAAAACTGGAATGCCCTGCCCCTTGAAGTGAAAAATTGTAAAAGTATAGACACTTTCAAGAAAAGGCTAAAAACGCATTTGTTTAGGAAGCATTATCTCGAGACGCGCTTAGAGCAGACTTAGTCTGATACAGCGCTATATAAATTTTTATTATTATTATTATTATCTCTCACCATGTGCAGCTATCTCTCACCATGTGCAGCTGTCTCTCCCACAGCTATCTCTTATTTATACAGCTATCTCTTATTTATGCAGCTATCTCTTATTTATGCAGTTATCTCTTATTTATGCAGCTATCTCTTATTTATGCAGCTATCTCTTATTTATGCAGCTATCTCTTATTTGTGCAGCTATTTTTCATGTCTTAATACAGCTATCTCTCAGTTATGCAGCTATCTCCTAATTATGCAGCTATCTCTTATTTGTGCAGCTATGCAGATATCTCTTATTTATGCAGCTATCTCTTATTTATGCAGCTATCTCTTATTTATGCAGATATCTCTTATTTATGCAGCTATCTCTTATTTATGCAGCTATCTCTGATTTATGCAGCTATCTCTTATTTGTGCAGCTATCTCTCAGTTATGCAGCTATCTCTCAGTTATGCAGCTATCTCTCAGTTATGCAGCTATCTCTTATGAAAATATCTGCATTTCACCCATATAGACCCCTTTGTACAAAATCTTGCAGGGCCTCAATAAGTAGGTCAATAAATAGGTCAATTTACCGATGGTTGAAAACAAGGTCTAATACAGAAATATAGGCATATTGGGGGTAATTTTCATTTCTAATGTAATTCTGACAAAAAATAAGTCATAACTGTGCCATTCATAATATGTTAATTAAAAGCGCAACCCTTCACATAAACTTGCAAAACAAAAGTGAAGTGGAGATTAGTTTAGTGTCATTTCCACCAGAGGGCAGGCAATGTGGTGACGGAACAGCGAGATCACACACTCCTATCAGTGGCGAATTTTGTCGCGGCCAATACCTCATATAGCAACTTTTTTTTTTTTCAAATCTCGTCACCCTTCCTCTCTGATCACGTTCATGCTTTTTTTATATATGCATGTAACAAGGAAAAGTCGCTTGAAAACTTCATTTCTCGAATGCTTTAAATAATGCCTTTACAGATTATACAACACTCAATACCAGCAGCAGCTTAGTCAGAGGTTAGTTTTAGCATTGATAGTTCAAATGAAGGTCAATAGGTCTTCCAGCTAAGGTATGCTAGCTTAAAGTATATTTACATACAAGCAGCTGTATTGAGTAAGGATAGCAACAATAAGGATACTCTAGATTGCTGGGTAAGTGAGAAGGATGGGATCTGATCACTGCCCTACTTAGTCATAATTGTTTAGCAACCCAAAAGATCAAAGGATCATTCCCACATGTCCACTGATTGATGTTGCAAAGGTTTATGTAACCGGGAACATCATTTCTGGAACATTCCATGACATGAAAGTGTAAAATCAAATAATAAATATGCATGTTTGAGGAACATCATTTCTGGAACATTCCATGACATTAAAGTGTAAAATCAAATAATAAATATGCATGTTTGAGGAACATCATTTCTGGAACATTCCATGACATTAAAGTGTAAAATCAAATAATAAATATGCATGTTTGAGACTTCAGTTGGGAATGTTCCAAAAATATTGATGTGAAGTCCATACATGACATAAATTTACCCCTGGTGAGGATCTTCGCTGTGGGGAATCTTTTACCATGTGGTGGCAGCACTGCACAGAAAAAATAACACCGAGTTACAAATTCACACGATGCAAGGACATCAAGCCAATCTTACTTTATGACATTCTTATGTTTTGTCAAAATAAATCATTAAATTATTTAGATAGGTCATAAAAAGAGAATAATTTCTAAGAGGTACTGGAAGTTACCTTCCAGCCAGACAGTACTCAGATGAAAAAAGCGATATCTTAAAGTTTTTACAACAGATTTTACAATTTAACTGAATTCATTAAAATGGGCTAAAATGTACATATTTTAAGAGATTTTCCCCTATCTTTTACAAAATGAACTCAGTATCAAGATTGAATCAATAAATTCATCCGTTGTTTATTTGAAAACTTTTATTTTCTTAGCTCAAATATGTGCATAAAATATACATTCTGAAAATATGGATAAGTTTCCAATGGAATTAAAATTTACAAAGACAGCTAAACACCATTGATCAAATTCCTGCGAATCAATTTGACTAATAATTAAATATTTTATTTTTGTCAATAAGATATCTTGAACCGTCAAACATAATTACATAACTACTGTATACCGAGAAAAATTCGCGCCTAGTTATTTTCGCGCCATCGCCGTTTAAGACAGGTTCGCGCCGTTTTATTTTCGCGAATTTTGGATTTCTAGTACATAATATTATCACAAATTACGCTTTGCAGGTCGAGAACAGAACAAAACAAAAAAAATCGAAACACTTTGTTTTGACTTTGTTCTCACTGATTCCAATTATCAGCGTTCACAGTTTTGCATTTCGTCTTTGTTTCCACTGCTTTGAGTCGTGTCTTCCCTTTTTGGTAGAAATGCTTTCACACGTGGATCGATCTTAATTGCGTTTTAAATGATAAATAAAGGTATATACATAATATTATCACAAATTACGCTTTGCAGGTCGAGAACAGAACAAAACCATCCATTATTGCGCAATATATTAACTATCGTTTTCGTGCTAAAACAAGAGCCTCTTCCCGTCACTTCCGCCTTTCAAAATTGCGACCACGTGTTGTGTTGAGTTGTATCTTCCCTTTTTGACAGAAATGCCTTCACACGTGGATCGATTTTAATTGCGTTTTAAATGATAAATACGAGGAGAAGCCAGGGATCCATCATTGCGCAATATATTAATATTTCAATGCGTGTTGATAGACTCCAATTGTTTTCGCGCCAAAAATAAGAGCTTGTCCCCGTCACTCCCGCTTTTTAACATGACGACCTCATATTGCGTAATGCATCTTCAATTTCGCGTCCATTTAATTTCGCGAATGACGTCCTGGCGCGAATTAACGCGAAAATAAAAAGGTCGCGAAAATTTGTCTGTATACAGTATATGATTAGTAATAATATCATTATGATAGTATCATGTGATTTGCTGGATCTGACCAGATAAAATAATATCAATAGTCTGTTTCTACTACCTATTTGGATTCTGATCAGATTATTTCAAAGGAATAAAAAAAATAGTGTTGCCATCTTACATATATAAATCGTTATCAGGTTATCAACTAACCAACCAGATTGATGGTGGGTACAGAATAAATATAGAACAGATTCCAATACCTTTGACTAAATGTGTATGTACTGCCTTGGGCCTGAAGGAGTATTTTACCCCCAGGTCAATATTATCTTATTTGCCTTAAGCATATCAATAGATGTTATATGTAAATTTAAGTATGGACATGCATATGTCATTGTCTAATATTTATTAACATACATCAAACGTTTTTTTTGCAAATGGAAAAGCATTTGCGCATATATTAAATGGACTTTTCGGAGTAGCTCTTGTCAAAGCAAATATAAAAATTCAGCAGTCAACTCATTTTTTGTTTAATCTCATATTAAGTATTTCGTCTCAATAAACTGGCAAAATCATAATTAGATGTCAGCTCCATTTTACATAGCATAACTGGCAAAATATAGTGTATATACATGTTGTGGGTAACTGTGAGATTAAAAATAAACTTTCTGAGTATTTACCCTTTGTGCCCTCAGTCCAGTATGGAATATCATATAAAGGCCAAATAAAAATCATAAACAAAAGAAATATACTGCAAAGATGGTCCAGTGCAGAATATCAATTTAAATGTTTGTCTTTACACAGTCATCAGTGTACCTGCACCAACCCCGTATCCCACTCCTTTTGTGCCAAAATTGCGTCCATAGCAACCTTTACAATACAGCTCCCCCTCGTGGTCAGTGGCTGAACCAGGCTCAACTGTCTTGCTGCAGTTCACTGAAACAGAAGAACATCATTATATACTATGTGCATTTAAATTTGGCAGACTTTCTCTGTCACTGGATAGCACCAAATGAGATTGTTGGTCTCTTGTAGTGTGGCTGTGAAACTTAGCACTCCTGTTCCCCTTCCAGTCTCATTTTATACAAGATTGAATGGGATAATAAATCTGTCTTCCAGTCACACATTTATTTTCCTACTACATCTTCTTTTATCATCAGTTATATTTTATTTACATTTAATTAAAATATCATTGGATAGATGAATGTTTCGAGTATGAGATGAATAAAAGAAGTTGAGTTTGTGCAATCTCCAGGAAAATAGATCTCACTCACTGGTTCAGGCAAAGGACTATACTTCCAGGCCTTGACATTAACATTTGTGATCCACTTGCCCACTGGGTAAGTTAAATTGAAAATCTACTTGCCTTGAAATACAATTTACTTGCCCGGATGAAAAATAAAAGCTATTTTTGAATAAAATAAGGATTTGTACTTTATATCTTATTTTATTAAAACCTGTTCAACCTGTTTTCTTCACCAAAACACGCGCCAAAATACACTGATGAGATGTTCCACATATCTCAGTGACATGATGTTGTTCATGGAAAATTCCGAGACTTTTTGACTGGTGCCCGATCATTATTTATATAAAATCTAAGTAGATATTATGATAGGGGACCAGATTAAGAAACGCATTCGATTTATGCGTACAGTTGTGCAAAGTTGCAAAATGAGTCATTGTTAAATGGAGTAATAGGGTGTTTCATTTTTCGGACTTTTTTTCCGATCAAGCTGCTCATTAAAAGAAATGATCTATGATATGTAGTAAACCCACAGAAAAAATTTAAGACCAATCGATCAACTTTTAGACCCCCCCCTACCACCTTGTATGTATGACCTTGGAAATCAGTGCTCGGTGGCCATTTTCTGGTTAAAATTCAAGTCTCATTGCCTCATAATTTCATTTTATTAAACTCAGATAGTTTCTGTGTCACACAAATGTAGTTTTAAAGGTTACTTAATATTTTAAGATCATTCCCATTTAATTTGGGTCAAAATCATTCAAATTCAAGACATTAATTCTGAAAAATAAATTTTCAAATTAATTTCACACTCATATCGGATACATTTTCCACATTATTTCCACATTACTTCAAATTGAGAATTATATTATAGTATGAAAGTTCACAGATTTGTCTCCATTTTCATTTTTAGCTCTGCTGAGACTCACAGAGCCTTAGGAGTGGGGAAAATGTCTGTCTGTCCGTCCGTCTGTCAAAATTTCTTTGAAAGTCTTCTCCAAAACTACCAGTAATATATGTTTCAGATTTGTCCTTCACTCCCATTTCTGCTACATCTTTGACAAATGCCACTACTTTTACAATAGCTGCCATTTGTCTGTATTCCTCATCATCTTGCCAGTGCTCTGATGGTAAATGGAGCCAACTTCCATCCATTCCTAGGAGTTCAAACAGGAGCCATGACTGTGACCCAATCTGGGAGTAGTGAGACATTTCCCTGTTAAAGCATGTTTCTTTGGGAAGAATGGTTTTCTGGAATGAATAGAGAGGGCTATGCATAGCTAGAAGTTGTGTGATAATTGCAGTCTTCATCCCATCATTCAATGATCTGTCAAACAAGACAAATACTACTCAGTCAGATACCACAAATGACTTAGCATAGAGTTCTTGACCACGACAGCTATGGAGGATGCATCAACTGCCTAAAATATATGACATAACATGGTGTAAGAGAATTTGGGAGAACAATTTATGCTTAATGTTAAAATAGATATGTGAAAGATAAATTTCAAACTGTGAATTAATAGCTTCAGAATCATATCACATCTGATAGTCACACATATCTCACAGCCACAGATTAAAATGTGGACCTGGAGCAGCCCAGCATGCCTAAAGAAACCAAGATCCATGGAACAGGGAAATGTACTGGCCCATCCTATCAAAGTCAGCCAGTATTGCAGGTATAATGAGACCTTTTGTTGAATAAGATCAAGGCAAAGACAAATTTGCCATGTGAGCTCCACATTCTCTTCATCATGCCTGATTTCTTGCCTCAGCATTGTATGTCATGAATATGGCAAAACTGGCTGATGAAACATGACCAGATCTCATCACACCTGAAATACTGGTTGGCAATAGTAGTTTAGACCAGCACATTGCCCTGTTTCATGGGCCTTAGTTTCTTCCGGTACACTTGGTTGCTCCAGCTCCAAATTTAGATCTCCAGCTGTGGGTGGATATGTGTGACTATGAGATGCGATATAATTCACAGTTTGAAATTTATCTTTTGCATATCCATTTTAACATTAGATATAAATTGTTCTCCCAAATTCTCTTACACCATGTTATGTCATATATTTTAGGCAGTTGGTGCATCCTCCATGGCTGTCGTGGTCAACTCTATGCTAAGTCATTTGTGGTATCTGTCATTTTTGGTATCTCTGGTGGTATTTCTCTTGTTTGACAGATCATTGAATGATGGGATGAAGACTGTCATTGCCACACAATGCACTGGCAAGATGATGAGGAATACAGACAAATGGCAGCTATTGTAAAAGTAGTGGCATTTGTCAAAGATGCAGCAGAAATAGGAGTGAAGGACATCCAGGATTAAGCTAACTCTGCAAAGAAGGGAGCTCACAGAGGTCTCATTGTCCATGTCTCTTCTTCACACAGACTTAAAATTCCATAATTCCTTTAAAATGAGATGGAGACAAATCTGTGAACTTTCACACTAAAATATAATTCTCAATTTGAAGTTAATGTGGACATAATGTGAACATATGTATCCAATATGAGTGTGAAATTGATTTGAAAATGTACATTTTTCCGAATTAATGTCTTGAATTTCTATAATCTTAGCCCAAAATGTTGTCAAGGAGAAATACTAGCCAATGAGAATTGAGATAACAAGTTGGGGTCAAATTTGATATGTATCATGCCTTTTGATTGGTCAATATCATCTTCTGCTCTTGAATTGGTTTTAAATGATCTGTTAGGAAGAAATGTTCACAAACATTACAACAAAAAAAAAATGATAATCATAGCCCTAAGGCCAACGACATATGATTATTCACTTTTAATTGATTGCTGAAATATGCTCAGCACAAAATTTCTAACCTCGAGGTCACTGCACTAAGGTCAATGGTGACATCACTAAGATTTGAAGGAATCTGAATCTTTGCCTCAATGTCTACCTCTGTATAAAATTTGAAACATATATTACTGGTAGTTTTGGAGAAGAAGACTTTCAAAGAAATTTTGACAGACGGACGGACAGACAGACATTTTCCCCACTCCTAAACCTCTGTGTCTCAGCAGAGCTAAAAATGAAATGGAGACAAATCTGTGAACTTTCATACTATAATATAATTCTCAATTTGAAGTAATGTGGATATAATGTGAAAAATGTATCCGATATGAGTGTGAAATTAATTTGAAAATGTAAATTTTTCAGAATTAATGTCTTGAATTTGAATGATTTTGACCCAAATTAAATGGGAATGATCTTGAAATATTAAGTAACCTTTAAAACTACATTTGTGTGACACAGACACTACCTGAGTTGAATAAAATGAAATTATGAGGCAATGAGACTTGAATTTTAACCAGAAAATGGCCACCGAGCACTGATTTCCGAGGTCATACATACAAGGTGGTAGGGGGGGGGTCTAAAAGTTGATCGATTGGTCTTAAATTTTTTCTGTGGGTTTACTACATATCATAGATCATTTCTTTTAATGAGCAGCTTGATCGCAAAAAAAGTCCAAAAAATGAAACACCCTATGGAGTAAGAATCCTGAAAATGTGCTCGACTTTTGAACAGGAGTGCACCCGGCCAAGATGATCAATCGCAGACAAAATGGCGGCAATCGCACTCGTGGAAGAGAAACATTCAATTGTGCGGACTTGCCCAACACATGTAAAATATAGCTCCGGGCAACCGTTTAATGTCGAGGCCTGACTTCCTTATGATCATTTTCTCTGAAGAAACTTGTGGGATACTATATCCCTGGACAATGCATGAACCTATATTCTTATCCTATTATATGCAATAAGGAATAGATCTAAACAAGGAACAATCATCTTTTCCATTCTTTTTTTAACATAAAACTTACCACATTTGAAACACATCTTGTGCCATTTTCTGTTGAGTGAGAGGAGTTGCTCAGCAAAGTAGACGCGCTTGCCACACCGGGGGCAGCACTCAGGGTCATCCTTGTTGCCCGCACTGGTGCCGTTCTGCTTGCCGTAACTCTGTGGTGCAAGCCTGGGCTGGCCATGCACTGTAGACAGGCCGGAGGCTCCACCTAGAGGAGAAAATACACCGGCTTATTACAAAAGTGCTATATTCAGTAAATCAATTCGAAACCACAGAGGCTCCACCTAGATGAGAAAATATACCTGACTTACTATCAATGCTATACATGTACAACATATCATTTCTTAATCAAGTCATATATATTTATTGATCACGTTAGAGGGACAATTAAAATGTTCATACCAGCAAATCCATATCCTTTGGGACCAAAGTTTTTGGCATAGCAAGCCTTGCAGTATGGCAGTTCCTCATGTTCTGTGCAGTTATTCAGGTCCAGGGACTTCTTACAAGATGCTGCAATTCATCCCCAAACAATATTATCATCAAGTATTTAGTATTAAAGAACAGTTAATATTTAAATCAATATTTATTAAGATGATTTAGATCACTCATATATATAACGTTCATCATCACATACATAAATGTAAATCAGCAATTTATTTATTTATCTTGAGATGAACTGTGCTTATTATTATTATTATTATTATTATTATTATTATTATTATTATTATTATTATTCCTTTGAAGAAAGAACTCACAACATTTGAAACAGAGTTTGTGCCATTTCCTACGGAATGCCAGGATTTGTTCAGCAAAGTAGACTCTCTTTCCACACTGAGGGCAGCATTCTGGATCAGATGTATCTATGACACCTCCTACTGGTGCCACACCCACAGCCAGACCCCCTGATGGCTGCCCATAGGCTGTAGACAGGCCAGAGGCGCCACCTAGCCAAACAAATGAACATACCATATCAGACCACCAACACAAATTGTGATTTATTTCTCTTGTCTACTTTGAAAGTTTGTATTAGTGTAAAATTAATTCCCTTGATCTGCAAGTTATTTTCTCACAAATACTTTTCAGCTTCTCTTTTTAAAAATTCATTTATAGGCAAATTGAAAAGTTTCCTTGCTGAGCATGGTTGTTTGGTGCTGTTACATATAAACCTGAGAAGTCAATCTCATTGTGTTATGGTCAAAGGTATAACATGGCAAAAGTATGATTTCCAGAAAAGGACAGGTGATTAGGAGAGTTCAAAAATTGCAGGACCAAATGTACCATACAAATTCAAGTTCCCAACGTAATTGATCTCTCATTGGTGATATCAATCCAAACATTCATGAAAAAATAAATCAGACCAAAAATAAATTCAATTACCGTGGTAAGGTACTGTTAATGGAGAAAAAAAAACCTACAGGGAAATAAACTTGAATCAAGCAATAATTCTTACTGGCAAATCCATATCCTTTGGGTCCAAAGTTTCTAGAGTAGCAGCCTTTACAGTAGATTATATCCTCATGTTCATTACAAGATACACTGTCCAGGCCTTTACCACATGTGGCTGAAAAAAAAACATTAAATGATGGTTTACAAAAATCATTTAAATTATCTTATTGCACTAATTTATAATTTAAAAAAAACCTATATTAACTATACATACAATAAAAGGAACAAGGCTTATTATATATTCATGTTTATGTCAGAAAGGTTTGCTTTATTACTTGAATCTGATTAATAGAAAAATACTCTTTCTAAATTTCAGAGTGAAATTCAATGGAAATGTTTTGTGGTTTGATCATGGATGGGCCATCTTAAGTATGGTCTACAATGTTTCCTAGATATAAGCACATATTTTTAAAATGTATATCTTGTCCTTAGGCTTTTGACGGTTATCCAAGTTTTCCTAAGGGTTTGTTTTTATGTTTTCTCCAACAATTCCAAGTCAAGTGATTCCTGTAGCCTCCATAACTATGCATACTATTGTCTGAATAAATGCCCAGGAGGTGGATAACTAAGTATAAGGCTAAGCTGCTAATATTCACAGCATCTGAAGCACTCTTTGTGGTATATGACAATAAGTTAGTAACTCACAACATCTGAAGCACTTTCCGTGGTATATCTTGCCCACTGCTCTCCTCTCCTCATTGAAGTATACAGTCTGGTTGCACACCCCACATTTGGGGCCACCGCCAAGATTCAGGGGCATATTAACTCTGGGGCTGTCTTCCTGCAATTTTGAATTGTATAATTCTGTTTAATAATCGGTGTCATGAACAAATTCAGAGATACAATATTTATAAATTGCTTCAAAAAGGCTTTAATTAGAAGAAAAAGTGTGAACACATTTGAATATCTACATAAATCTATTCAAGATGAAATGTCTACTCTGACAATTTACAAGTTATGACTACTTACATAATGTATACATGTCAACTGCCAAATATATATGTGATACAATGTTAAAGAATTTCTGATGTTCTGACTTAATAATCAATATTTCAGTGATAGCAGTGAGTGCAAACTAAACAGATCATAATCCTATTGCAGCACTGGTATATAAACATGGGAAATATCACAGCTTCTGTTGACCTTTTCCATCTATCTGCATAATCTTGTTGTCCTCATTACTAATATTATTAGTTAATAAATGTTTGGCCCAAAGTCCAGAGAATCATTCATGTTATGGTATAGTTCGACTGGACTGAATGGGTTTAACCCGGTTACATCATCTGTCTTGACTGGACTGAATGCGGTACATTATTTGTCTCGACTGGACTGAATGCGGTACATTATCTGTCTCGACTGGACTGAATGCGGTACATTATCTGTCTCGACTGGACTGAATGGGGTACATTATCTGTCTAAGACTGTCTTTTAATTCAAATTTCATCATTTTCTGTATCAGTCAGTATGAAACAGAAAAAAAACTAACAGTGAATAAACTGATTGAAGAAATCACATGGTATTAGAAACTGTAGCTTTCCTTATAAACCTTATTATTCCAGAGGACACTCTGTTTGACCAATGAAATTGAGACCTAGATGGGAGTGGAAATACTTCTCTTGTAATATTCTCCGGGCCTATTTTATTCAGCTGCCAGTGTAATAAAAAAAATGACAATGCCCTCATATGGCTTGATACCTTTTATCCTTGACCTTTGGTGAATATTCTTAACATGAAGAGGCTACCTCACGTTAAACATATTTATAGTTGTCTGTTTAACATATTGACTCATGTTGGTTTAGGTGAAGTGAACTAAAAAGTTTATCATTCTAGACACATTGCAAGCTTACAATCATGGCAATTACAATCCTCCAGACATCCAAATATGCACTGTCACAAATATAAACCTCACATATATTCATTTTCTGCTTGTAAGTTTTGGTAAATGTGGTGTTGTGTAGCATGATTCATCATTATGTATTTTACTGGAGAAATGTAAAGACGACTGTATGGAATTACTAGACACAAATAGACTGTTTCTTTTGCATTCACTGAAGCATTCCATTGCATTCAAATCTACACATAAGAAGTTTACTTTGAAAAGTCCCATTGGGTGAAATTTTAAAAACTTGAGTTCAGTCCAAACTATGCTTTCGGGTTATGCTTTAAAACCAGCTCCAACAGTGGCAATAATATGGCAAATATGTTTGCCCCAAACATCTACTAATCATGTTAATACTACCTGAATGGTTGGCATTCTCTGTTTAATTGAAATTAACAAATTGTGTTGAGATTTTTTCCATCTGACACGTTAATGCTCAAAACAAGTTATATGCAGTTTTAATTTGAATTAAATATCAGTTTCAGGCCTTGACATAAAGAGAAAAATGTTGGTTGCCCAGCTGGGCCACCAGAGCAATAGAAGTGGTGGCCCGAGGTTTCTATGGATAATAGGATCAAATATTGATCGTGATATCTATCAAGGATTAGAATAATAAAATCAAGATAGTTTGGGCCACAAAAAGACCAAAAATATGGTTGCCCAACTGGGCCACTACAACAGAGCATTCACTGGCCCGAACAGAAGATCTGGTGGCCCCGGGCCACCTGGCCAGTGCGTATGTCAAGCCCTGAGTTTGACCAGTGTCTTCCAAAATTGGACAATATCTGGGATGAAAAATGGCAATATGTATAATTTAGTGCAATGCCACCTACTTTTGTTAAAGCTGGAATTCGGACAGGCAGTTCTGACCAAATGAAGTCACATCGTCATCAAATAATTTAGTTTTGGATCATAATATTAGTCTGACCAAACAGATATTCAACTGACAAAAATCAATGACCATTTTGGGACTTTCCTGAGGCTGAACACCTAAGATTTGGTGTAGATTGTGAGTAGACTGTGAAAAAAATAGAATCAGAAATGGAGCTAAAAACATATTATTAGCATTACTCAAGGTTATAGGCATCCAAGTGGTAGGCAATTTTAAATTTATCTAATTCTGGATGAAAAAATGTAATGATACAGGAAATGCCACATCAATGACTATTTTCACACAGAATCTGACAGTCATTTATAGTTCGGAGCAGACAAATAGCCGTATGTGACAGATGCGGATGGTGAACCATCATCCCACGACCTTCCAGGTCAGGTGTGGAAGGTCAGGTGTCAAGAGGCAATCCACAGTTAGGCCGTCACAACAAGTGCATCAACAAACCACCTTATACACAGACACATAATCACAGTCTACATCTCAAACAAACTACTTGAAAAGAGGGGTACTTTAAAAGTTTAGTCTGTTTGATCATGTTTAATACATTCTGATATGTGAAAAAATTTATAAGATTATCATAATAAAGCTCATGAATGTATGTGGAATGTGGGATGCTGTCAGGACCGGAAACTGACCTTTAAGAGATGCGGACATTCTTACCATACCAGTGACCATATATACACAGCCTATCTTTGTATGTGGGCTCAGCCAAGGGGAAGTGAACATTAACATGAAAAAGTGAAACTCAAAATATGTGCTTCTTTTAAATTGTACCTTATAAACTAAAAACTGTAGTTTCTGAAACTGTTTTATTTTTTTCTCTACCCTTATTGGTTGCAAAATAATCACAATTTGTTTAACACCCTATTTTGTTGGTTCATTTTGCTGTCTGTCGTCGTTTTTCTATCAATTTAGAAAATATGGTGTATTTTATTAGAAATCACATGCAAAGTAGTGGAAATGGGACTTTAATAAAGTTGAGATGGTATGTTATCATGATTTAAAGTCAAATTCTTGGCACACAAGTCTAAAGATGTTTTGGGGGAAAAACTTTAAAATATGAATTTGTCCCTCCGTTACATGTCCCTCCGTTACAAAAAATATTGATATTTTTACCTCATACTATAATGCATATCACAAGGAATGTGAAACTTTCTAGAAGTAAGGTGCTTATAGTGAAGTATCATAACCTTCTGTATGCTTTATGAAACTCATTTAATTTTTGGTTGATTTTATATGATGAAAACCTGTCCCTCCGTTACTAGTAACGGAGGGACAAATGTTCAGGTACATGCAAGTTGTTATTATTTCAGTTATTTGCCAAAAAATTTTATTTCTTAAAGTGGTTTATGTCAAGTGGAAATGGACACAAACATTTTATTTGGTTAAACATGTATTGGTTGACTAATACGTGGTCTGTCACCTGAGAGACAATAGTCACTTCATGTTTATACTCATGCATCAATCAACATGGTCAGTGATACATAATTCTATTTCCCTGTCTACATACTCATGTATTATAAACACTGGTTTTCAATACTGTCTGTGTTTATGGTAAAAAAAATCATATTTGTTTGCATTGGTACTTTAGTCAGAGGAAGAAAGCCATCAGCTGACCTGCACTGGGTACACAAGCTGTCCCATCAGAGACAACACAATTGCTGTTTGATAGGTGTGATTCCTTGTGACACTATGTAACCGTTTGATCTTGTCAAAGTTTCTAATTTACCTGACAAATCCATTCTTAGGGATAATGCAGTGTTCCTGGCTTAAAGTTAGGATAACACAAGGCTAAGAACATAATGGAATGAGTTGTGTGTGTCATCCTTATGATGAGCAAAATGACCATGATACGAAGTGGACTGCTGGACCAAGTGCATGAGCATTTCATTTGATAGTTATATACAGTGGTTATATATTCCCTCCTCTTATCTTAAACCTGAACATAGCTGCCAATCTTAATCTTATTCAGCTACTTTCTGCCGTCATAATACCTCATGTCCGTCATATCTTTCTGTTAATATTTTCACTTTTCACTCAGGCTTGGACATTAGCATAACCTTTAAAACTTGGTGTCCATTTTAAGTCTTAGTCTTCAAAGACGTAAATAGTATGCATTTCTAAGCATTGTTAAACTCATACTTTCTCCAACTTGTAGATAATTTACACTTGTAGATAATTTAAATGTCCAATTTCTGTCTAATGTGGCAGTTCAGTACCACGGTCACCTTTGTCACATGGTTATTTTGACCATAATCCATCCTTAGTACCCAGTTGTCATTTGTGGTGTGTATTTGGTCTTTGTTACTTATGTTATTTCATTCAATTTATTCTGAAAATTTATTCTGTCAAGTTCATAAAGATTTAGCACCTAAATAGTACATGTACAGTTTGCTACAGAAGTTACTTGTTGACAAGATTGCAGCTGAACATTTTTGTCCCTCCGTTACTATTTTCTGTTGTCCCTCCGTTACAACAATATTTCTTTAATAAATAAAACAGTGTTAAGGTTATAAACTTGATATTTTGGTATTTACTACTTAGGTATGTGTAGATGATATATGATATAGTGATTTTTAAGAATATTCATAAGAACTTTATGTTAAGCCCATTTTGCTACATGACTCCAAAGCTGCTGTTCAAAAGTGTCCCTCCGTTACAGAAAACATATTTTGATACCATACATAAACTGTTACAGTATGATCCTCAATTCATTGGCATATTGTAATGTTCAGTGGGCTTTGTCAAAAACAATAATTAAGTATTTCTAATAATTTTGTATTTCTGGAATAAATGCATTTATGTTATGCTGTTCAGTGATGCTGTCCCTCCGTTACCGCTTGGCCAAGCCCATGTATTTAATCAAGTGATATAACACATAAGGTTTCCGCCCAGATCAGCTTTCATCTTGGCCATGATTGCCATCTGTGACAGGGGGGACCACTGCTGGGATTACCTAACAATACTAACAATGCTGACCCAAGTCTGGCTCCATTCCAGAGGAGACCATTGATCTTCACCTCCATGTCCACAAAATAAGCATACACTGAGCCATATTTTACACTTTATTGCCTTTGGTTTAGGATATTGCAAAGGTACTTAAAATAGAAACTGGTGAATTTAGAACTGACGACATTCTCATAAAAAATGAGTCAGATGTAGTCTGCCTTGTTACAATCAGATGTAAGGGGCAAGTGTCAGATGTAAGTGGCAAGTATCAGATGTTTTTAAAGTTTTTTTTGTTGTACTATTTTCCATTTTTACTTTTGAATGATTATAAAAGCTGAAGATTATAGACTACATTTCAGCCACTGGACCTGCCTTGCAAGTGTCAAATCTAAGTAGCTAGTATACGTCAGATATCAGCTGCAGAGTTGGGAGTTCAACATTTATTTGATCCTTGATGGCCCTGGCCATGTGAGGTTATGTTGTGTTATTGTGTGATCAGATGAAGTCATCATGTATGTCACATTATATGTCACATGAAATCATGCTCACTATTGTGGCCAACCAAAATCATGACCAAAATGTGACATACCAGTCCGTGGTGAGACAATATTTTTCAACAAATGAGGCAAACATGGCTAAATAGTTCCACCCTTCCGGTATGCATGACTCAATGAGGTCCCATGATGACCATTGTGACATTATTTTAACATCTTTATGACCAAACTATGTTTGGTTCTAACTGCAGCTGGGTTCATCCTGACACTGTAGAAGAGTTATTCATCATAATCTGTGTTGACCACAGGAAGGAAAGTTAGGAAATGGTGTTACATTCCTCTGTGGAAATTCTGTTTTCAAACAAACCTACACTTCTTTCCTTGGCATCAATCATATATAAAGCGTAAGCCTATTAATTTGACTACAATGCTGTAAATCAAATTGTGACTGAAACAGAACTGGAAATGAAATGTTTTTCAATGGAAATTAATTACAAATTAATAGCAAGCCAAACACCCAGCAGGGCACAATATAACATACGCATGATATGTAGTTAGAAGCAATCACCTGCAGGCAGCAACACACTAAACAGTTCTTCTGACACACGGCCAACCTCAACATTGTTATAAATCATGTTTAAAATGTTACTCTCAGATTTAAACAATTAGTAACTTAGATAAATACATACCGGTACATTATAGTATTAATAAAACTGTCCTCAATCTATGTTAAGACTTTTGAATGAGGTGGCACACTGTATGATGTGATCTTTGGGAGAATTTCAAACACGATGAACACTGAAACTTCAGAAGTTCATGAAAGGCAACACCTTTTCTCTCTGGCAACATTGGGTTAACACTTCTTAATCATTTCACTCAAATCCACTTAATGGAGACTATTCACCCTGCACAAGGACAGAATACGTAAATAAACACTGCACTGCATCAATACCTCACGAGATATTATATCATGAGAAATTACCCGCATTTGTACATACTGATGATATGCTGTGAACATATTGATAAGACCATATTTGTTCAGGAATGAATTCCACAGTGTCAGATGTTGACCGGATGTTTTTGTGGAGTGAAGTAGAGGAATTTGTTGAGTTGTCACCTCACACCTGAGGCAAAAAGCACTCATCCTAAGAGCTGTTATGTAGGTCACAGATGATGTCCACTGATTCAGCCAGCCATGATATAACCAGATAAACACCCAGGTTGCACAGTGCTGGTACAGGCAGTAATTTACAATACTCTTGGCCATATTACTATATGGTTTAAGGTTTTGAACAAAACACATATTATCATAATGCTCATAGCATTGGGAAAAACATGTTGCCAGTCTGTCTCAGACTTACTGTGCTGAAAAGTGTAATACATAGAAATATGTTATGTGCTATATATGGGATGGTGGCAATGTAAAGAAGGTCTGGGATAAAACAGCCTATTTCACAGCTGGGGGCATACATGCACTTTATTTATAAACGGTATATGAAAAAAATATATATAATCCTAATATTTATAGGTGTTCACAATGAAACAATTTTCCTTCAACATTTAAAAAATATGTATATGGCTTAATTGTGGTAACATAATTCATATGAAGGATGTATCATTTAATTTGTCAATGTTTGGAAACCCACAAAATACCCTTCAGCTACAACATGTACAATGTAAATTGGCTTCTCCCAACATTCTCAGTATTAAAAACATGAAATTTAACCACAGCTCACAGTGACAGTTTTTGCAGACTACATCAAGTGTTTTGTTCCACCAACTAATGGGATTTACCAGAAGAAAAAAATGCACACCTACTTTGTTTGATTACTGTTCTGATAAGAAATCAGTTTGGCACATTCCATCTGAGTGGGAACCACAAAACGGCCGCCCAACGCACCCATATTATAATCCTGAACTGCTAAGTTACAACAGGGCGTCATGTTCTCATTAACTCTGGCTTAAATCTTTACTCACCTTTAAATGGTAAATCAAGCTTTCCAAATTTAGAAGTAAAGCCAGTTAGCTTTTACCGCTGGTGATGTTTCTCTACATGTACTCTCTCCTCAGCCTCCAACTAAAAATTCAACTGACACACTTTTTGCACACGGCACCCAACCACCTGCCGAGGAAAATTGTAATTTCGCGCGCGACGCCACGTGGTCCAGATGATCGCCGAAAAAGGAAGTAAACACAAGCATGTGGTCGTCAAAAATAAACTACTGACCATGCTGACAGGGCAAGCGCGAGTGGTGTCTCCAGATCAATTTGCATGATTTTTTCCGTTTCCCTCTGGTGACCTCATTTGTACATTATATAACTATGTGGCAGATGAGACAAGACCTTGAAATCAAATCAAATCAAATCTTGCGCTTGCTCTGTCCGTGAAATACACAAACACAAGCATGTGGTCGTCATACATGTATGCTGAGAGCAATTTATTATTGCTCTCAGATGTATGAAACCTCAGAAGCCTCTACTCCGAGAACAATAGTATTGCTTTCAGCTCTACCAAAAGAGAAAGTGTTCTATTTGAGATGATAATTCCATTTCATAACGGATATAAAGACATAAAGTCTCCACAGTAGATAAGAATTACATTTTATCAGATTCAAATTGTACGATTTGGAAAAGTTTCAATTTATTCATGGCTGATTTTGGTCATATAGGTAGTTTTTACAGTTTTTATAGCTAGTTTTTATAGTGCTTCATTGTGGTCACTGTCCAGTAAGGCTGTGTCAGATGCATTCATTGCATGGCGTAAACCATTATAAGGGTTATCTGGAAAGTTCCCTCCATGACTCACAGATATATATATATATTCTTTATTTCGTACACATATAAAATGAATACATGGTACACATATAAATAAATCAAATAAATAATAATCATAATAGAGTTGTATTTATGTTCTAGTTACATGATTTATAAAGTTAAAAATACTGTAGTGGGTTTCTTAGTGATATCATAATATATCTAAACACAGCTTATATCTGTTATAATTGATATCACCTCCTCTTTAGTAACACCTTCAGCAAACATTTCTCCATCCCTGATGAGGCAACATTCTCTCAGGAATGTACCAACTTGCTCAACCTCCTTATAAACACTAGCTCTATGAAGTAGAGCTTTAAAATCATTGTGATTGTAATCATTCGTCCACACTTTGCTTCCATACTCCACATTTATATGAGCAAGATTCCTGCCTACAGTAGTTATAGATGAAAATTGTGCTCGTCTGGCTAAATAGGCAAGCACCTTATTTTTGCTACACTTCATTACATTATAAAATTTAGCAAATCGAGCTGCAAGTTGATCATATATATACAGAGAATTCATTAAGTAAGGAAGAAACCTTGTATGACACATATTAGATACTTTCCACACATTACGCACTGCCTTATTCCAAGCGATACATATATCATCAATATCTTTGCTAGTAAGGTCCCATGCCTGACTGCCATAAAAAGTACAACAATAATTGCAAAATAGTTTAGCAACTAATGAACTGTGAACATGTCCAAAATTAGCTAATAATCTATTAACTGATGCATAAAAAATTCCCTTTTTATACAGTGCATCCTTTTTGTCATTACATTCACTGTTTAGATAGTTACCTAAATGCTTTACTTCACTGGACCATTCTAACTTCTTTCCATTCATCATCATATCATTTGTATGTTCATCCTTACCAAAACATATGATTACAGTTTTCTTTTCATTGAACTTAACACTATACTCATTTCCATAATCCTCACATACCCTAATAAGAGACTGTAATGCCTGAGGTGTGGGACAGAGCAGGGTTACATCATCAGCATATGCCACACATCCAACATAGAGACAACCCAGTCTGCAGCCTGCAGGTTGCTTAGCCAGTCTACACAAGAGTTCATCAAAATATATACAAAACAAAATTGGCGACAAGATTCCACCTTGTTTTACACCATTCATAGTTTGCACTGGTCTTGAAACCTGTCCATTCCAAGTTGTGTACAGTGTCTGCCTAGTGTAGCAGTCTAACAATAATCTTATCACAATTGCAGGTACATTTCTTTTCAATAACAATTTAAATAATTTGCCATAATGAACTCGATCAAAGGCTTTAGATGCATCTAATAAGCATGCATAAACATTAGATCCACCATTCTTAAAATATTCTACAGTCTCTCGTAATGTAGATGTGCAAAGGACAGTAGAGTGGCCTTCTTTGAAGGCAAACTGTAAATCTGAAGTGTTCAGTAGATTTCTATATTCATTTAAAATAATAAGGTCTATCACTTTACATAATGCACAGCATAATGCTATACCTCTGTAATTATCACCATTACACAGACTAGCACGGGTATCTTTTGGTATTGACACCAGAACTGCCATCAAGAGGTCACTGGCAGTGTAGCCATGCACGAACATACATTTAATCAACAAAGAGAGTACAACAACAAAACGTTCAGATGAATAAATGAAATGATTGGAGAAGGTACCCATCATACCATCACTTTTATCATAGTTAAGCTGCTTTATGGCCTTCTTAACTGTTTCAAAACTGATTTGACACTTTCTATCATAGACATCACCCATTATCCTACTTCTAACATCAGCATGTATAGCATCAAGTTCATCAGTATCAGTAGGTACACTTTGGTATAATGTTTCATATTTTGATGCAAACATATTGCATATTTCATCATCACTAAAGCACCCATCAATACCACTAGGTGTCACTCTAGCATTGTGTTTCATTTTCTTAATTTCATTCCACAGGTCCCTATATGATTTATCATTTGCTACACTCTCAGCCAACTTACGTCTACTGCATTCATTTGCTTCTCTCTTTAGCTTTCTCACACTGTAGTGGTACTCGGCCCCGGGGGGGGGGGTACTCTCATGATTTTAACCCGCGGAGGCTGGGATGGAACTGAAAACCCCAGAGCCTGAATTAGGGAAATATTCTAGCATTATTGGTACCCTGATTTAGGACTAGCTGAAATTTTGATACCCTCATTTAGGGATGATGCAGAAGGGGGAGATTTGGAAAGGGGGATTGTGATGCCTGTTTTAGGGAGAAATTTGAAAAACAGTACCCTGTTTTAGGGGAAATGATGAAATATCTTAACCTGTTTTAGGGAAAATATCAGCGAAAAGGACCCTATTTAGCCCAGCTTCCCCGGTAACGCTGACTATGAGAGTACCCCCCCCGGGTACTTGGCTCTGGTCCTGCGCATAATATCAGCAACAGTGCCAGTGTATGGTCGTCCACATTCATTCCAAAGCCAGTGCCAGAAAAGAGCATTCTCTCTGACAGGTTCAGCAACCTCATTCCAGTCAGGAATAGGCTTTTTTCCCGGCTTTATGTGGGGAAAAGATGTTTCTCCAGCAGATAAACAACTACACAATAGTATGTTACACAAAGAGTCAATATAATTCCTATGATCATATTTATCACAAAGTACATCATCACAGCCTAGTATATCCATATTTACATCATGTTGGTGCAGTATCCTATCTAGTTCATCCTTATACTGTCTCACATCGTCAATGGCCACTTTATGCCACATTATCTTTCTATTACACCTCACCTGATCATCCACATTGTTCATTGTCTCATAACCGATTTGCAGGTTTAATACCTTTGTTGGCAGATTGTTAATTGCTTCTTTACTCTCCATAGCAGATCCAAGATTTATACATTGCTCTGCAAGTATTGACCATAATCAGAGAGTACTATGAGGTCACGCCCATAACAAGCTTCTTTTAGCAGCCAATAGGGACACCAAGTAAATATTTTGTGACATGTAATAACACAACCAATTGGCATGGGCCCTCAAGTTGTTTTGGTTAGAAAGTGACTACAACAACAAATACACGTGCAAGTATAGCTCAGTCAACTGGTGTCATTGGTTTGGTTAAAAAGTGAGTAGTCACAATACGTGCATCCAAGCAATGATTGTGATGATCAACATGTGTGTGTGGAAGTGACAGCTTGCTTCAGTTTGAAACTGGGTGGGCATTGTGAGTGAGCATGTGCACAGCGCACCTGTCTATGGATTATGTAATCAACCTTGCAGAATAGGTTGAGACAATTGTGGCAGAGGTAGTATGTGACTCAACCTCGCCATGCTGGGTAATGTGGACTATGCAGTGCAAATCTATATTAGGACTATCAAGGACGCCTCGTTGTGCAGCAAACTCCACCAGAGGGCGACGTGGTGAACCTATCATGTCAGTTTGCGTGTGCCTCTGGTGGACAGTGTGGTTGTGCAGCGGGCGAATATTGTCACTATTTTGGAGGAGATTGCTCTGATTGATTGACATAAATATTATAACAAAACATACCGAGTCGGGAAGCTGGGTGAGCGGATTCAGTGAGTTGGTGATTGCGGACGGATACCCTGAGCCGAAGGCGAAGGGTATCCGTCCGCCATCACCAACGAACTGAATCCGCTCACACAGCTGACCGACGAGTGTATGTTTTGTTTTTATACCTCAGACAACTACTGTATTTTAAAAAAATGATACATGAAACAAGATATTTATCGTTACAAACATTTGTAAACAAAGCGCACCTCATTTGACCCCGTCACGTGACCCGAAAATGGCGCGTACAGCCATAGACTGGTTGCCGCCATCTGTGTATATACACGATGTTCTTGACACTCGATGGGGGACCAGTCTAAAGATGGCCGACGCAAAATAGTTCCAACTAATCAATATTTTACAAATAATCGGCATGCGTGTATTCATTCGAAATCGCATAAATACGCGCATCACTGAGGTATAAAGAACAGGGAAACCCTAAACAACAACCCATATTTCAATAGACTGGTCCCCCGCCGAGTGTCAAGATACAAGTGTGGATACACAGAGGGCGGCACCAGTCTAATATTTCAAGTGACGTTTGACCGCAAACTCCACCAGAGGGCGACGTGGTGAACCTACCATGTCAGTTTGCGTGTGCCTCTGGTGGACAGTGTGGTTTGACCGGAATTCCGGGCATGGCATACAGGCACCTGCGAGGTGGATAACTGTCCGTATATATGGACATGTTATTAGTGTCTATGGGTAATGCCTCTTGACAGAAGTTTAGAAAAACGATTTCTCAAATTCTATTTAAGTTGTATACATAGCAAATCATCTCTTGTAAGAAATGTGACAAAGATGTCTGTTTTTAATCCAATCAGTTGGGCATACAACCCGGGAATACGTCATGTTCCAATTATAGCATCAGCTGCCCATTCATTCCCTGCTCCTCTATATTCTATTACACGGCTTATCTGGACCCTGGCCTCACCCACCTCAGAGGGACACCACTTTTGTTCAAAACCTGCTCTCACAGAAACTTCACTCAAGAAAATACTATTTAAGTAAAGCACATTATGTCAAGTTCTTTACAATCACAACAAAATGTACAATTCATAATATACAAAATTAAAATATTTTGTGTGAACTTTTAATTAGAAAAGTACCTTGTATTCTTAATGTGAAGAAGCAAATTTTAAACAAAAAATCCAAAAATATTTACACAAGCCTCTCTTCCCGCTCTCTTCAAAAAGATATTTTCACAAACTTTGTTTTTGAGAGTATCTTGACATGTTGTTGACCTGATGTATTAATTATTAGACATACAACCCATTCTAAGTGGGCTTTAAGAAGGGAATTCCCTCTCAAGGTTTTGCAAAGAATTTCACTAAAATTCACACTTTAAGTTATAAGCCCTTTGTGAGGGGAAGAATGCTAATAAATTTGCATATGTTGTACTAAATACACCCTCTGTAGCCTTTTCTATAGGGATACCAAATTTTATTTGTGGGGGATTGAAAAAAAAGAAGTTATATTGCACAACTTGTGACAACGTTGGTCACAGATTGACTCTAATCTCCCCGAACTTGGTCTCACAAACCCCTCTCTTCCCGCTCTCTTCAAAAACATTGGACAAAAAGATGGTTACCACTAGCTTCAAATGTGTTATTGAAAGTATTATTTCAAAGGTCTAAGCTATCTGATACATTTTACCCCCCATAATTTAGAATCTTGATCTCTCCATCATTTCAGGGGTCAATCCCTGCCCTCCCTGCACAAGGAAGTGCTTGCCATGGCCATTTAACCAAGACTTTGAATTTGTTATTTATAGATATACTTGTGGTGAATGCCCAGATTGTGTCAAGATCATAATCTAGGCCAACATGTGTGTAAAACAAGGGATAATTGGGTCAGAATGGATAAGATCCCTTAATCCCAGCAACAAGTTGTTGTCAGTGCGTATGCGTTAGTGTGTCTTACAAGGGCAGCATCCCTGGTTGCCTAGGGTTACTACCCGGGCAGGACACTCAGCCATTGGCTGGGACAGTGTGAGTGTGTCTCAGGGTGGCTGCAAGTTGGGGTAATACCCCTCTCTCAGTGGGGTGACAGAGTGATGACGCTGTCTTGACTGGCACACTATAATTGGAAACATGACCTGAATTCTCAACTGAATGTCAGCAATTGGAATGAACTTTATTCAGTTAAGGTACAAGTATATATAAATTGTATAATGATATTGATGTTAAAATAGGACCCCTTGTTATATGCCAGAGGCACACGCAAACTATTGCGTGATAGGTTCACCACGTCGCCCTCTGGTGGAGTTTGGGGTGAAACGTGGTATGAAAGCATTAGTGATGACAATTTATGAGAGTTTCTCTCTGTGACTTTTTATCAGGTGATAGTGTTCTCCAATCACCCATCGGCAAAGCCCAGATAGGTGATCTGGAGGGGTTTGTCGAACGTCCATGATCTCTACCAACTCCAACCAAAGAAAAGTTTGGTGGAGTTGATTGAGCTCTAGTGAAGTAAAAAATCGCCAGCTATAAAAACTGTGGTAAACCCGTTTAAATGTCAAAATTGAACCCGTTTCAACTGCCGTTAAAACAGGTTTGATTCAATTTTTGCAGCTGGCGATTATTATCAAGTATTTATATTTTCTTTATTTAATGTTATCCAAAAAATAATCAAGCTTTTTTGTGAGATTTTAGACATAATCATACATAAAATATGAATTATCACTTAAACAATTGGGTATTTAAAAAATCACATCTAAACGAGATTAAAACCAAAAAGCAAAAATCTCAGACCTCTCCAGATCACCTATCTGGGCTTTGCCGATGGGTGATTGGAGAACACTAATCATGTGATGATGTAAATGATTGAAGCATTTTTTATGTAAAGTGAAACCCTGAGCTAACTCTCTGTACTTTGTTTTTATTTTTTTCCCATATGTATCTGTCTGTAAATATGTGCCAATGTTTTTAAACTTTGTGCGAATAAAGATGTTATATAATAACTCACCCGGTCTTCTTGCGTGCATCATATTAGCATATGTAGAACCAGATGTACATCTGGCAGAACTTAGAAGGTCCAAAATTATGTCTAGTCACACCAGACTACAACAATTGTTAATAAATATGATTAACTTAAAAATTTGTGAAAGATATTGAAGTATAAAAACACTCTAAGGCCGGCCCTTAAACATTTGAAGATCAAACTAACGCTGTCCACGCATCGCCCTCTGGTGGAGTTGGCATGCATCTGAGTGTTGCTTCCTTTATCTCAGGAAATTCATTTTACAGTGCTTATGAACGAGATTATACTGTCTCCACGGTAACTTAACTATTCCATATGTTTATACCCTGAATTACATATAGGTAGCCTTACTCACAAAAAAAATCATCAAATCTGAATTAAGTTTTGATCGTGTCGTGTGCAACATCGTGGTGGTCGCTTTTGTATCGGGATCGCGGTTTTTTCATCCTTATCAATCGAAAACGGTAATTTTTCTCATCGAAAATATCCTAATTCGTATTGATAACATCGACGTTGCCCATGTAATTGATTCTATGCGCTTCTAAACATTATTACAACGTATTCAGAGCTCATAACTATTTTTCCTAGACTCACCTGTCAAATCAGCCATTCGCCATCTTGGAAATATATAAATTAATAAGTTATTCAACAATATAACATTGGATCATAACAAAGTCTCATATTAAAATCGCTCACACTGCTACTTACCAGGTAATTTCTCAGTTATGTAATTTTGATAAACTACAAGCTGACACTTAACTGATAAGCAGAACTCGCACTGAATTGAAGCTAGACCTGGGCCAATACGCAAAACTCAGGTAAACATCTCAGGTGTTTTTTCTCAGGTAACTCCTCTCACCTGCACTTCAGTAGTGTTTCAAACCTGACCAGTACAGGACGCTCTTGGAAAATCTATTGCAAAACCTGGTTATTCTGGAAAACTATTAATTAATTTGTGGATATAAATCAATTGGTTGGAAACCTGATAATAATCGTCGATAAATATTTCAACTAAAGTGAAAGTGGTAAGTTTTTAAAACTTCCTGCAAATACCGATAAATATTAATTGTATTTGGTGTATATGTATTCTTGAATTGCCGGCATATCACATATCTCAACTCACCGGCATATCTCATTTCACCGGTACGGACCTGCGTAACTCGATTACTCGACCATAAACCACTACCTGTCGCTTTGATTCTCTCAATCTAAGAAAGACAAGGCAACTATACTAACTTGGGTCAAGATAATTGCTTGAACAAGAGAAAATAGAAAAGGTATAACTTGGGTCAAGATAACTGCTTGAACAAGACCATCTATTTATAAGAACTTGGGTCAAGGAAACCGCTTGAACAAGGTCATCAATTCATCCACAAGACTTGGGTCAAGGAAAACGCTTGAACAAGGAAATTAAAAAACTACACATAAGGGAACTTATTCCTTCTGAATACTTGGGTCAAGAAAAAAACGCTTGAACAAGGAAATTAAAAAACTATACATAAGGGAATTACATTCCTTCTGAATACTTGGGTCAAGATAAACGCTTGAACAAGAAAATTTCTTAAGATTACTCTTAAGATATAGACAGAAATAAAAATCGCATCTGTGTTAGAAGACTGAATATTTGAAGTAATTCTGTAATAACTGAAAGTACTTGGGTCAAGAAAACTGCTTGAACAAGAATTCTTTTAAAGAAATTGTTACAACATCTGTGTCAAAAGAGAATATTTGAAATAATTCTGTAATAAACATACAAGAATATTAAAGATAACACTGATAGTCTGCATTTCTTTATAGAAAAATATAAATATGGATTACAGTGTGAAATCGATAATAAATGACTTCTATGATAGGAAGACCAAAACTAGGTATTATAAGATATGGTGGGATGGCTACCTAAAGAAAGAGAGTACCTATGAACCCGAAAATAATATTGATCCTATTATAATAGCCAATTATAATGAGAACAAAAAATACAAAAAAAATGGTGGACGCTATGCAAAAAATAAGACTTACATGAAAGAAAGATATGTGAGGAATGCCGTAGCATCTAATAATCATAAATTATTATCTTTTCAGATGGCTACCAAAAGCAGGCCAAAATCAAGCACGAAGAGGAGAGACTCCTCACGCTCCCGCTCCTCCTCTCGCTCCTCCCATGTCGACTGGGCGGAGGCAGTAGAGACTGATGAGTCAATCATGATGCCTACCCTGACCACTGACAAGGAAGCCCCCGTGAAGGATGGCACCGAGGGTGGCACTGATGTAACGGGTAGGAGAGGCAGGAAAACCTCTCCTAAGGGGCCCTCTGTGACCTCACCACCACCAGCCACACCTCCCACTCCAATGCCTGAGGCGGATGATCTGGAGTTAAGCATGGCTGAACTGATGGACCTCCTGAAGCAGAAGTCTGATAGTCATGCCCAACTCAGTGCCCAGGTTGAGGAACAGACCATAGTGATCAATGACCTGAAAATTCAGGTTCGTGAAAGGGATGACCACATAGTGACCCTGGACAGGGACAGAAACGGCCTCAAAACAAAGTGTAAGGAAATGAATACATCACTGGACCGTGAGAGAGGTAATGCCATTAAGGCAACCCAAAAGATAGATGAACTGAATAAAATTATATTAAACAATAATGATTATATAGGAAAATTGGAAAAGAAAAACAGCGATCATGTCCGCCACATTGGGGCCATGGCTGAGGCTATGGCCCACGCTCCTAAGGTCACTCCTGATGAGAAGATCCCTAAAAAAGAGAAAGTCCTCTTTCTTACAGATAGAGTTTATCAGAATATTACACAGTATAGTGCAGCGGGCATATTGTGGGATTGGGTCAAGGACCCGAAGATTGGTAACATTCTTGACCTTACAAGGGCCCTGAAGGATGAGAACTTCCGAAATAGTCTAGAATCATATTCATCCATAGTGATATGCATGGGCTTGAGTGATGTAGAAGTGGGAAAAGGAGGAATGGAAATTTTCGAGAATTTGCTCAAATTAGTTCAGAAAATTGCGAAAACTGCCACTTGTCCCATCATGCTATGCCAGCTTCCACCAGTGTCAATAGACTGTAATTATAAAATAGTCAATTCACACACCATCCTAAACCATCAACTGAAGAAACTGGGTGAAAGGCTAGAAAACAACCAGGTGAGGTTCATTAGAACACCTGACACTATTGAAGATCAGCCAGCTGCCTCCGTTGTTGTGTCTACTGAGGATCATTCATTAGTTGAATCAAATGCAACCGATTGGCTTAAGAACATTTGCATGAAGATGGAGCTCAATCAGTTTGGGTATCCCGATGCAGTAGAATTGATTGAATGTGCTGACACGAGTGATAATGATGATGTAGGTGATGATGACATCCCATCCATCAATTTCCTCGACAATGAATACCCTGACGAGGAGGTCAGTACCATTGTCCCCAGAGTTGCCACCGCCAGACTGATTGGCGCTGGGGGAAGTACCATCAATAAGATTGCAGAAGATACCAACACTAACTTAAAGAAAATAGATGGGGAAAAAAATGACAAAAGGGATCAAGTACTGATCAAGGGAACCCCGATAGGGATCGCAAAGGCTATTGTGGCAATACGGGATCTAATCAGGATCCATGTAAAAGAGATAGAAGAGAAGAAAAAGGAGACATGTGTCTTCTTTGCGAATGGACGGTGCAAAAAGGGCAACAAATGCAACTTTGTACATAGTGGAGCTAAGAACTATGAAGGCCGCCCTAGGGATCCTCGTCTGGCTAAACAGAGAAGCCCTATCAAGACAAGCCTTCCAAAGAAGCCAAAATATTATTGACATTACGCAAGTGGGCTGAGACTCATTAAAAATACCTGTGGGAAGCAATGTATCAGTAGTAACATCGTAAATAGACTTATGAGAAATGTACATCAGAATAAAAGTTTATTTGAGTTGAAAGAAGAAATGAATTTGTGTCATATTTATATTAATGATCTGTGTGCTAGTTTTGATAAAAATAACACTATCCAAATCATCTTTTCCTCCCTAGGCAGTTTCAAAATGAATACTGCATGGATCAGAAAATTCTCTAAACTGTGCACCAGTCACTGTAATATAAATATTGATATCACATATGTAGCATTTAGTGAAAATATCTTAATAATAAATCTCATCCCACTTAGAGAATATTCAACCCCCTCGCAAATCATTAACAATATCCCACAAAATAATCTCGCATCATTATCTGATATTAATAATGAGAACATGATAAATTTCTGTCTGACTGCAAAGAATAGAGTTATCAGCTTTTCATATGTTAAAAATGACTGCCAGGGTGACATTAATCAAATAGGGGTTCCCCAAGTGGACACTCTTAATGAAAAGCATCTCAATCGAAATAAATGCATACTTTACATAAGAAGTTATGGGAGCGAATCAAATCACTTACCTATGTCACGTGGTTTCGATGACATTGACCACCAGCAAACACTGACAGTGAGCAAGTCAAGTAAAACATCAAATAGAGAGCTGAATGGAAAAAAATTGCGATTATCACTGCTTGGATCGCCAGAAGACATTCATATCAATGTTTCACATCCAAAACAACACAATCCATGCAGAAAAAACACTCCAAATGGTTGTGCAAAGAATCAAATCGAGCGAGGTGAAGCCCCACCCATTTCCTCTATGATTGACAGCTCGATGGGGAATTCCCTACAACTCACTGGGTATTCCCTGTCATGTGACGTCAAGGGATCATTGACCGGATTTCCCCTTTCCAGTCACATTAATGCAACTGACCCCTCCATAGTATATCATCAGGATGAAACAAATCACATTGAACAAGTTATTGAGGGTAAATCTAAGCAGAAAGTATTTAACACTGACTCTCAAATAAAAAGAAAAATAAGTAAAAAAATACAAAATAATATTAATATTGGGACATGCAACGTACAAAGCATCAGGCACAAAGTATTGACTTTAAAAGACTATTTTTATATAAACGATCTGCATGCCTTATTCATAACAGAAACATGGCTACACGAATATGGTGACGAGAGAATCATTGATGAATTGGAGGAAGGAGGCCTTAAACTCCACCCCTTTCCCAGGATAGGCCGGAATGGAGGTGGAATAGCTCTGCTGCATCGGCGTGAGCTTCCTTTCTCAACAAATAGATTAGATCCTCCATCTGTTAATACAATGGAATTGATGGAAGCCTCTCTGCACCTTAATGGGAAAAAGGTGACGTTCGTGACCATATACAGACCAGAGCCCTCTGGTGTGAATAGATACACTTACTCTGAATTCTATGATGAACTTACCCAATTGATTGCTCACTATGGCTCTTTTAATCATGAGGTCATATTCCTGGGTGATTATAATTTTCATGTTAATAAACCACAAAAACCTGATGTGGTAAAATTCAATGATGTCCTATCTACGTTTGATATGAACCAATTAGTGACTGAACCAACTCATCGACTTGGAAATACACTTGACCTGATCATCACATTTAAAGGTAGCAAATTTATTAAAGGGCATACAGTGGATGAATATATATCAGATCACAAAATGGTTCTCATGGTTCTTGACCTTCATCCTCCAAAACCTCCCAAAAAAACCATACAGTATAGAGACTTCAAAAATATTAATATGGATGCTTTAAAACAGGACATTAAAGCAATAATGACCGAGCATGAGGCATGGGATTCTCTCTCCCTGAAGGATATGGTAGAATTCTATGATGAGAAACTAACATCCATAGTCAATAATCATGCCCCTATCAAGGTTGCCATTGTATCCAGGCATAAACCGGTACCATGGATGAATGATCATATCAAAGAAGAAAGATCACTGAAAAGAAGACTGGAGAGGAAAATGAAAAAATCTGATCTACAGATAGATAAGGAAATATATAACTCACAGAGAAATAGCTACAACGCTCTTTTGAAAACATCACAATCAAATTACTTCTCAAAACTGGTGACAGAAAATAAACATGATCCCAAGAAACTTTTCAAGGTCATAGACAAGGTCATGCACAAACCAGTGGAGGTGCCGATGCCAGCCTCGGGTAGTGACACAAATCTTGCAGAAAATTTCAACAACTATTTTCTGGATAAAATTAATACTATTAGGAAAACTATTGATGAACACCCTTTAACCACAAACTCTCCACCAGGTGACACCACTAAAAATATCTCACCTTCTACCCATCAAACCCAAGCAATCCTAGAAAAATTTACACTCATGACGGTCGATGATGTGCGTAGACTAGTGAAGAAGGCATCGAATAAGTCATGTGAGTTAGACCCAATACCATATTGGCTACTTCACGAGGTGATTGACGATCTCCTACCAATCATCACTGCCATCATAAACAAGTCCCTTAGTGACTCTGAAGTATCTGAGAATATGAAAATTGCTATAATTAATCCCCTATTAAAAAAACTGGGCCTGGAACTCATCGAGAAGAATTACAGACCGGTCTCAAACCTCAGTTATATCTCAAAGCTAACTGAAAGAGCTGTAGCTGATCAATTAATATCTTATCTAATAAGCAACGGGCTAACTGACAAATTCCAATCAGCATATAAGGAATACCATAGTACAGAGACAGCCCTCCTGAGAGTCCAAAATGACATCTTAAGGGAGACTGATCAAAAAAAGACGGTAATCCTACTTCTACTAGACCTCTCTGCTGCATTTGATACTATTGACCATGAAATACTATATAATAGGCTGGAAACAAGGTATGGAGTTAGAGGTAATGCTCTCTCGTGGATAAAATCCTACTTACATAATAGAAAACAGTGTGTAAAAGTGGGCCGAAACAGATCCACCACTAAACCAATTAAATATGGAGTCCCACAGGGATCTGTGCTGGGACCGATCCTCTTCACACTCTATATGTCACCCCTCACGGACATCTTAGAGAGATATGATCTACACTATCACATCTACGCTGACGACACCCAGATCTACATCCCTGTGGATCACACCTCTACTCAGAATCATGAACTAAGCAAACAAAACCTGGAAAAATGTGTGAATGAAATCAGAGCTTTTTTAATATCTAACAAAATGAAAATTAACGATAACAAGACTGAGATGTTAATTTGCCATGATGGGTATAGTAACCCTGGATCTGGATTAGACACCACTATCAAGGTGGGTGACTCAATCATATCACCCTCAAAGTCGATAATTGACTTGGGCATCACTTTTGATGTGAAGATGGATATGAGGGCCCAAATTAAGAAAATGTGTAAAAAGGGATACTATCATATCAGAAACTTATCAGCCATCAGACAATGTCTAGACGAGAAAACAGCTTTAACATTAACACACGCATTTGTAACCTCGGCTCTGGACTATGGAAACGGCCTACTGGCTGGTCTACCGAACTCAGAAATAAAAAAACTGCAATATTTACAAAATTCTGCAGCTAGATTGGTGGGAAAAATTAGAAAGTATGAACATATATCGGATAAATTGAGGGAGCTGCATTGGCTACCAATACATGCTAGAATCAAATTTAAAATTATCCTAATGGTATGGAAGGCTTTAAATGGTAAGGCTCCTGCTTACATAAAAGACCTCTTACACGTGAAAACCGGTGAGAAATGCCTACGATCCAATAATGGTACTTACCTCACTGTCCCTATCACTCGTCTGAAGACAGTTGGTGATAGGGCTTTCTCTGCAGTAGGTCCTAGGTTATGGAATGACCTTCCCACTGACCTCAGGACTTGCACTTCAGTTGATCTTTTCAAGAGCAAGCTGAAGACCTACCTGTTCAGAACTTATGTTTTGGCAAAAGCGCTATGAACAGATATATCTGGTATTCAGCGCTATATAAATTTTATTATTATTAATTTATTATTAACCGACACCAGGTCATAAACTGAAATTAAGTGTCTGACACATTATAACTGACCAATCAGTACAATCAGTTATATTCATTTAATTTCAAATGCACGCATACTTTGAGATAACATTATGAAAAAATGAAATAAATAATTTATGATATGATATTGTTTTATTGATATGATATTGTTTTATTGGTATAATATATAACGCATGCACTTGATTTAGGTTCCCTATAAAGGAAAACAACATTGAAATATCTCTCATATAAAATAATCTTTATGGAAGATATTTTTCATTTTTCGTAATGTTTAACCCCCTAATTCAACCCCTTAAAAAATTGCTCAATTCTCCCTATCTGCTCTCCCATATAAGCTGCATTTTTAGAGCGCTGCGATCGTATTTGACCCAATTCGTTGCACACGGCACTTCCGGAACAGCGGTGACGGCTTGATTGGGGCATTGTCGCCTCTGCCTTTCATCTTTACATCGTTGTTTCTCTCAGTTTTGCCTCCGTAATGTTGACATAAATTATGTAGATTGCAATATACATATATAAAGATTACACAACAAACACTAGCTCGAGAATCTCTAGCAGTGAATTTGCCTTTTGTTTATTGTGGGCCCGGCGGCCATTTCACAGCTAGAGAGGGCTTATCGCATTCGGCGCGTAGTGCGCGTTTATGCGCGTTGTGTCAGTTATGCGCGTTGTGTCAGTTCTGTTATTTTTGGGGGCTTTTGGGATGAAAATGTTTGAATAGAAATGTTTGTATGTACATACTAGATAACATCAAACTTGGATTTAAGTCATAAAACCCAACCATTTAAAAGTTTTAAAAATGACACTTCACTGAATTTGGCGGGAAAAAGCTTTGGTATATTGGCGTGTCCAGAATGGATATTGAAGGGGGTGCTCAATTTAACAAATTTCACAAATTATATCATTTGGCATTTCTTCTTCTTATAGGACTTTGTATGATATTTGTGAACACGAATATGCCAAAAAAATAAGAAATATTTGTACAGAAAAGATACTATAGTTTACCCCATTTTAACAAATGTAAAACCCTGGACCTGCCACTGATGCCTTTCACACACTGTCCTTCTGTGACGTCACACTGATACAAGTCACTCTGTGTTGAACGCGCCATTTATCAAACGCGCAACGTGCCGAATGCAATAAGCCGCTAGAGAGAGTTCATCAAATTTAATCTGCCCTAGCGCAGCCTAGTTGTGGAACCCCGACTTGCGCGAGCAGAGCTCTGGAGGCTACGTCGGGTTGTGCGGTGTCCCCTATCCCTCGTGAAGAGACAGGTCGCGACACAGTGTCGCGACCTCAGTGTGGATAGCCAACACATTCTACACTTATTATTAAGACATCTCAAATGTCTTAGACATCTAATCTTGCTTTCTTGTGAGTTTTGGATCCAAATTAATTCATTTGCAGAAGTTATTTGGGGTTGCACTTCAGAGGCAGTGAATACCTCCCACTGATGAGCCATCATAGGTGTTTGGAGTGTGCGTCCTAACACCTACCGATTGGCTGTATCGTAAGTAGGTCAAGGAAAGGCCCCAAGTTGGTTGTTCACGTCAAACAGTATTCTGTCAGAAATTTAGTTGTATCGAGCTCCAGTAATCTAAACAAATATAAAAGTACACCAGGTGATTAGATTTAAGTACCAGAAAATCAACTTTTTCATTTGTCACGTCATATCTGTCACGAGAATGTCACACTAGGTGTGTGGTTTGGAATCTCTTCATGTGTGAATGGGGTGACACTGAAACGGTCATATTGCTCCGACCAGCCCTGCCAAAAAGAAACAAGGAGGACCAAATGCTGTTTCTCTTAAACTAAGCGCAGCCCACTGAGCTGTGCATGGTAAACGCACACTGCAGGTGTTGTAATTGTGTACTCACTGATTAAATGGCCTGGTTGTTTGCAAAGTATAATCTGTTTTCTTCAATATCCAGTTGTAAAACGATCATTTTATTCTGTTTTAACCCAGTTAACACACTTTTAAATGGACAAGAATTTTAGCTTCCTCTGAATTGAAATGGCCGCCAATGTTAAGACTGGTTAAGACCACGTGACTACATTTCACCCTCCACTTTTGTTTGTTGTGGGAAGTGATTTGTCTCAAGAGTGTTTTCATCAGGTGATGTTTCTTGGCATTTTCACTATTACAAACATTTGGAGATTTCTTGTGATCAAATTAAAATTTTTGTCCTTAATTTATTAGGAATATACAACTTTAAAAGTTGAACTGACCAAGCAGTCATATTCAAAAATAGGTAAGGAATATTTATGTTGAGGTGTCAATAAATGTTCCTCCAAGATTATTATGCAAACAGTGAATTTCCATGAAGAAGGCAGGAGAATTTAAAAACCATATTTTTTTACTGAAGTACTCCACGACCTAAAAACTGCCCCTAAGCTGCTCAAAAATGTTTAAAATGCAAATAAAATATAGCAGAAAATATCCTTAGGAAAGGGCTAGTTATTTAGGGAGTGGATGCCATGACTAAACAAACACCAAATAGCACTGACATTGGCGTGTCAATGTACGATGTCAGTCTGAAATTTCCCTCCCATCTTGAAGCAAGGCGGGCGGAAGTTTACAACGCAACATCTTTCCCGTCATGCACTGCTCTCTACCCACTTTTCCCACTGAGGATTTGTGTTTCATATGCTATTTCATACAACATCTTGATTTTTTCAAAGCCATTTTTCCCTTTCATACAGACTTTCATACAACTATATTTTATTCATTTATTCTCAAATTCTTCTTTTTTCAGAGCAGGATTTGTGTTTCATACACTCTTTCATACGACATCGAGATTTTTTCAAAGCCATTTTCGCTCGCGTTTGTTTTGCCTTTCGGGCTAGATGTTCGAGGTTTTGACTGATTAAGCTGTAAGTCTATGGAGCATACCCCCATTATCAGTCCATGGCAGCCATGTTTTAGCTAAATAATTCTGCTTACACCGTCAGATGTCGCTTTTGTTTGAGAACTGATTTGTGAGTGCGTGGTAGAGTAAGAAGATTTTTGTTGGATTTTGTCTTGGGATTTTGCAAACTTACGCGAGCTTGATTTTTTAAAATCAACACTTGTTTCTCTTTCATACAAACTTTCATACAACTATTTTTTAATCAATTATACTCAAATTCTTCTTTTTTCAGAGCAAGATTTTTGTTTCATACGCTCTTTCATACGACATCGTGATTTTTTCAAAGCCATTTTCCCTTTCATACAGATTTTCATGCAACTATATTTTAATCATTTATTCTCAAATTCTTGTTTTTTTTTCAGAGCAGGATTTGTGTTTCATATGCTATTTCATACATCTTGATTTTTTTCAAAGCCATTTTTCCCTTTTGTACAGACTTTCATACAACTATATTTTAATTATTTATTCTCAAATTCTTCTTTTTTCAGAGCAGGATTTGTGTTTCATACGCTATTTCATACATCTTGATTTTTTCAAAGCCATTTTTCTCTTTTATACACACTTTCATAACCAGTACATTTTAAAACTGCTTAAATCTGTGACATGTTGTGATAAACCATTTCAAAAATTGATGTTTTTTTTAAACTCTTTACTTTTGTGCTGAAACTACATGTACATTGTATTTTCTATGATATCTTCATATATTTGATAGGATAAAATTGTTTTGGGGAAGAATATTCAATCTTTTATATCATCAAAACAACTACCGTACATACTCATATATTAGCTGAGGTTTTTGTACCCAAACCCTCAGTCAATGTTTGGGGGGCCGTCCTATACACGAGGGCAACCTGTGGACCTGCTACGTCCGATGTCTATTATTTCGTCATTGTTTCTACTGCTTTGAGTCATGTCTTCCATTTTTGACAGAAATGCTTTCACACGTGGATCGATTTTAATTGCGTTTTAAATGATAAATAAAGGTATTTACTTATTATTACAATATAATTACAATTACGCTTCTCTGGTTGAGAATTTCTCCACGTCCTTGATCTTAGCGTCAAAACATCGCGTTTTCATTATTTATCATTTTAAACGCAATTAAAATCGATCCGCTACGTCCGATGTCTGTACATTGTACTACGTTTTACTTCGTGGAGAATTTCTTGACCAGCGTAGCATAATTTGTGATAATATTGGGTAAATACCTTTATTTATCATGTAAAACGCAATTAAAATCGATCTGCTACGTCCGATATTCGTTATTTCAAAATTACGAACATCGTATTGACGTTTTACCGTAAATACTTGGGTATAAGACTGTTAAGATCTTGTTGCATAAGTAATTTTATATCTCACTTTTAAAATGGCTGCCAAACTTGAATGGTAGCAGTGCCAATGTCTCGAGAAAAAAAACGACTCGTCTTATATTCGGAAATTGGACTTTTCAAGCAAAATAACCTCAATTTTGGGGGGAGTCATCTTATACATGAGTCGTCTAGTATACGAGTAAATACGGTAGTCTAAAAAGATCAAATACAGTCAATCCTCGTTTAAACTGGTCTGAAATGATCAAATATCATCATTTGTATTCATTGCTTACTTTCTAAACATGTTCTAATATATTGATGTTTATATCTTTATTTTGGAGCTTAATTTTAAATGAGATGTGTTCAGATACATATTTTAGAATGAGCGTTTTTATGAAGTATGCAATAACTATGTGGCAATTCTTGAACGCTTTTCTTTAAAAACTTGACGAGGATCTTAAAATCAGTGCCAATGTCTCGAGAAAAAAACGAATCGTCTTATATTCGGAAATTGGACTTTTCAAGCAAAATAACCTCAATTTTGGGGGGGGGGGTCGTCTTATACACGAGTCGTCTTATATACGAGTAAATACGGTAGTCTAATAAGATCAAATACAGTCAATCCTCGTTTATCCGACACTCTCAATGGACAGACATCTGACAGAATGACTAGGCAGTGGGTAGAACTATGGGTATATTTAATTGTAACACGTCATATTATATATCAATGAAAATAATACAGAATTAATCACTATCTGTACAACTTCTATTTACATTATCAACAAAAAGACATAAAAAGAAAGCATTCTCATTAATGGTGATGTTTCTGTACTATGTGGAATTCAAACTGAAGATTGATTTTTCAAAGGGCTATGTGCACCTTCTTTTATCAAGTTTATGCCCATACAGAATCATAGCAGAGGTGACATGAGCAAAACTAGCATTGACAAGAGCTCAGCCTTATGATACTTTTCTATTATTCTACATGTCAGAAGACCTCATCTTTGAAGTGGTGAATAGGGAAGATGAGTTAATCCTTTGGCTTTTAACAGCAGCTTGCATGTTATGAAAGTTTCACTGCGAGAGGAGGGGTTTGGATAGCCCTTGATGGACCAAGTGCAATCAACACCCTCATCTGTGGACCTGTTTCCTATTGGCAGGTGACAGATAATTGACTATCAGTCAGCAAATGGTTACCTTTCTTTAATGTCGGATAAATGGGTCCAATAACAATAGATTATGCAGTATTTGTATGCAAAAAGGAATGTCGGTGTCTGAAACTGAAATTGTCGGATTACTGAGTACAAATAAAGAGAAAAATGATTGGTCGCAAGTAAAATTTGGCCGGAAAGTGAAATGTCGGAAAATAAGGGTCAACTGTATTATTATAAAAACTGATCTGAAATGATAAAATATCATTATTTGTATTCATTGCTTACTTTCTAAACATGATCTAATATATTGATGTTTATATCTTCATTTTGGAGCTTAATTTTAAATGAGAAGTGTTCAGATACATATTTTAGAATGAGCGTTTTTATGAAGTATGCAATAACTATGTGGCAGTTCTTGAATGCTTTTCTTTAAAAACTTGACAAGGATCTTAAAATCGTGAAATCAAAAGATTTTTAAGAAATTTGATAAATTTTAAGAAATTTGATAAATTTTAAGAAATTTGATAAATTTTAAGAAATTTGATAAATTTTAAGAAATTTGATGAATTTTAAGAAAATTTGATGAATTTTGAAGAAAATTGTAAATTTTGAAGAAAATTGTAAATTTTGAGGAAAATTGTAAATATTGAAGAAAATTGTAAATATTGAAGAAAATTGTAAATTTTGAAGAAAATTGTAAATTTTGAAGAAAATTGTAAATTTTGAAGAAAATTGTAAATTTTGAAGAAAATTGTAAATTTTGAAGAAATGTGATAATTTTGTAAATTTTGAAGAAATGTGATAATTTTGAAGAAATGTGATAATTTTGAAGAAATGTGATTATTTTGAGGAAATGTGATTATTTTGAAGAAATGTGATAAATTCATAGAATATTGATAAATTCATAGAATATTGATAAATTTGTAGAAATTTGACAACAATAATAATAATAATTTCATATAGTGCTGCAACCAAACAATGTCCGTTTTTAGCACAAAATTTGAAGAAATTTGAAGAAATGGGATTGGCTTATGAGAGCAGTGCATGACGGGAAAAAATTGCATCGTAAACTTCCGCCCACCTTTCTTCAAGATGGGAGGGAAATTTCTGATTCACATTGTACAAAAACAAGTCAATATCAGCACTATTGCATTTTTGTTATGCAATCTTTATATAAGTATATTGCAATCTGCATAATATATATCACCATTCCAAGGGTACAGCTGAGGAAAACAACTTAAAGGTATTAAGCATCAATTCTACAATTTGGTGTTTTTGAAAGCTTAGCCACATATGAACATAATGACAGATTGAAATTATAATAGAGTAATACGATATGTTGCTATGGGATGTAGCAGTTGCATTCCCAGCAGAGGTCTGTCTTAGCCATAAGCTGCACGTGACGGGTAAACACAGGTAGCATGAACTTTATTTGACCTCAATTGAGGCTCAAAGTAGGGTAGCACTGTTTGACGTCATTTTGGTACTATTCAAAGGACAATACACTCATGATGTCATAAGCATATTGCCATACTCTTATGACGTCATTTTACCTTTTGGTGCCTCTATGATGACACTCCACATAAAAATGACACCAAGAAAGGAGTGTGCTTTCATTAGGGACCTACATATTAAGGTCTTGTTCAAATAGGTTTTACAGACAATGATGGGGATGCATTTTTCGAAATATATATAGACATGAAATACAAATACATTTATCACCAATATGTGAATTTTAAAGGTTTTTTTTCAAAATCGTTGCTTAATCCCTTTAAGCTGCAATGATCTTCAATTTTCATAAAACAAGTCATAACATATTGCTAATACTGGTCCGATTGACATGCCTTTTTACACAAAAATATCATATTTTTTCTGTGCTTTCCAACACACATAACCATTCTATAGTACATCTATTCTAAGACCAAATATTGTAACATTGCTATTTTGGCTGCAATGTTGTTTGTTTACTAATTATTTATGTGCCCCACAACGATGTCATTCTAAAAGAGCCATTTTTCTCCCAAAAACATGTTTCCCTTGTGCAGTCTTACTAGCAGCGCCACTCCACTCCGTTCCGTTTGTTGTTTTGCTGTTCTACATTTAGGTTGGATCGTTCCGGGGCTGTCCGGATCGGGGTTCGAGTTGAAATACATGTGTTCAAACAGACCAGCTTTGTTGTCATTGTTTGGGAACATCAATTAACGTGGTGGCAGCGGTTCTACCGTACCCAGACAGCCTTCAACACAGAGAAGAAAGTAAATGGCAACTTACCAGCTGGGAGAGATATCTGAGAACATTTCATGTGTCAACAACCGGACCGGCATCTTCACTTTGTCACACTCGCCTGAATCACAAGGACAGTAGTGCAGTTATACACACTCACATGAATCAGGATAAGTATTGTGTAAAGGGCACAATCAGCATAACATAGACTATTTGTAGTATCTCCCAGTGACTTTTCTACCCCAATACTCAGTATACCAGCAGTAATCATGGCAACTAAAGCTCCCAAGCAGTGGCAATTGACAAAAGAAGAGACAATAAATTCCTTTGTAAATTGGAGGCAAAATTTATTGTACATCCTCTCACTAGATAATAATTTTGCCACATTCCTGGACCCAGAGTTTACCTGGCACAAGAAAACCGCATCAGCCCCCCTGCGTGGTTTTACTGATGATGGTGCTGACGTGGCCAATAGGCGAACTGCTGTCCAGAAAAATACCCAACTGGACTTGATGCTGGGTCAGATAGCTAACTATTGCAGTGTCATGTCAAGAAACACCATAATAAAGTCCTCCCCCAGCCTCAACAGCATATGGCAATCTATCAGAGAGCATTCTGGTTTTCAAGCCACAGGGGGACACTTTTTAGACCTAGCCAGTATCAAACTGGAGGCAGGCGAAAAACCAGAGGATTTGTATCAGCGCATTCTCGCCTTCTTTGATGACAATCTGTTAACAGCTGATGGGGGTATGGTGCATCATGGAGTGCGTGTAGCCGAGGATGAGGACCTCACTCCCACATTGGAGAACACAATCACCTACATGTGGCTCCACCTCGTCCATCCCGGGTTGCCGCTCCTTGTCAAACAGCGGTATGGTGCCGAACTCCGCAATCGCACATTAGCATCGCTGAAATACGAGATTTCTCAGGCATTGTCATCACTGCTAGACGAGCTTCACACGTTGGAAGATACAAAAGCCATGCGCGCATCTGCCTCCAACTTCAATAGGCGATTTGTGCCTGGTACCAGCAAACCTACCACATTCCAAAAAGGGAAAAACACTACACGGTCATGTGTATTGTGCAAAGCTGCTGGCCGGGTGCATCACACTCACTTCATCAGTGGATGCAGGTATCTCCCAGAACCTGATCGTCAAGCCATAGCCCGCACCCGCTATGTGGGAGATTGTGATGACGAGGTGATGACCTATATGATGACCTATATGATGATGCGGAGCCCGACGAGGTGCTCCCCAACCCTGTATCTCACCGGGTTAGTGTGGTCCAATCTCCAGTTTTGAATGCATACTACAAGCATCACCCAGTTAGACTTACTATTGATACAGGTGCTACCACGAATATGGTCAGTGCAAATGTGGCCAGAGCTATTGGCCTGCATATCACCCCAGCCACTCAAATGGCACATCAGGCAGATGGTGTCACACCTTTGGATGTAGCTGGAGAGACTCATTGTGAGTTAACGAGGGACAGTCACGTCTTCGTGCTTGATGCATTGGTGGTTGACAAGTTGGATGTAGAGGTATTGGCAGGAAATCCCTTCCTGGAGCTGAATGATGTAGGTACCCGCTCAGCCTTGCGCCAGATTACCATTAACGGCTCAGAGGTGATACAGTATGGGTCATCCCGCAGGAAATCCGCTGCAGTGCGTCGCACACAGGCAACTGTCCTCAGCCCTGCTTGTCAGTCTGTCATTCTCCCTGGAGAGTTCCTTCAACTGTCTACTCCCAAAGACGCCACCCCCGACATTGAGTGGGCACTGGAGCCCAGATACGATTGCCCATCAAATATGAGTGTCAAGCCCGAAAAAGCATGGCCCCCGGCGCAGTTGGTGACTTCAGTGGGTCACAATATACGTCTCTGCAACAACACTGATGACGCAGTACGCATAAATAAACATGAGCATGTGTGTCAAATCAGGTCTACTGTGTCTGCTAGTGAGGAGCGCAGTGGCGGCCAAAATGCGCCACCGATGGGCACGGGAGCTGTTCAACCTGTCTCTTCCGCTGATCAAGTGACTGTTGACCCAGGTAATAATCTGCCAGAACATATCCGGGATGAGTTTCGTCGGGTGAATCAACAGTTCAACCATGTCTTCAGTTCCAAAATTCCAAAGTACAATGGGGCCAGTGGTGATATCAAAGGAGTAGTGAATATGGGGCCGACTCTACCGCCTCAGCGCAAGGGCAGGCTGCCCTCATACAACCATGAGGCCATGCAGGAGTTACAGAACAAGTTTGACGAACTGGAAAGTGCTGGCATTTTTGCCAAACCAGAGGATGTAGGGGTGAATGTTGAATATCTCAATATGTCATTCTTGGTCAGGAAACCAAATGGGGGAAAACGACTGGTAACTTCTTTTGCTGAGGTAGGCCAATATGCAAAGCCCTCGCCCTCACTTAAGCCCAATGTAGATGCAGTATTGACTGATATCGGGAGATGGAAGTACCTAATAGTTACCGACCTACTGAAATCTTTCTATCAGATACCATTAGCAAAGGCTTCAATGAAATTTTGCGGAGTAGTTACCCCAGACAAGGGTGTACGGGTCTACACCCGGTGTGCAATGGGCATGCCGGGCTCCGAGACCTGTCTGGAGGAGCTCATGTCACGAGCCATGGGTGGTCTCATCGCGGAGGGCTGTGCAGCCAAGATAGCGGACGATCTCTATGTGGGCGGGGACACTCCTGAAGAGTTGATTGCAAATTGGGTCAGAGTCTTGGAATAGATGAGCGACAACAATCTTGGCTTTAATGGCGCCAAAACCGTCATACACCCTACATCAGCAACCATCCTAGGCTGGCTCTGGTCAGCGGGTACACTCAGTGCGACCCCACACAAAATTGCTGCATTGTCCGTGGTTGAGCCGCCCACAACAGTGACCGGTCTCCGCTCCTTTATTGGGGCATGCAAGGTCCTCAGTCGTGTCTTGAGGGGTTACTCTGGGTTCCTGGAGTCATTGGACCGTGCCATTGCAGGAAAAGTATCAAAAGACAAAATTGTGTGGTCGTCGGAGCTCTTACATGACTTTCAAATGGCACAGAAGGCCCTGCAAGATAACAAGGTGATCACCCTACCGCATCCTCGAGATACCCTGTGGATAGTGACTGATGCATCTGGGAAGCATGGAGGTTTGGCTGCCACACTGTACGCACTCAGGGGTGAGAAATTACTTCTATGTGGCTTTTTCAGTGCAAAACTCAAGGATTATCAAGCAAAGTGGCTGCCATGTGAGCTGGAGGCTCTTGCTATCTCAGCAGCTGTCAAGCACTTCTCTCCATATGTTGTGCAATCTGTGCAACCAGTGCAGGTGCTGACCGACAGATTATGCTAGTAGAAGCCCGGTAGAGTGTATCAGTCAGTCATGCCAGGTGTGCAAGTTCGTCAGTGAGACAAGTGAGTCAGCAGTCAGAGGTCTCTCTGTCAAGGATGTCACTGAGGGCAGTGTGAGGATGCCATTTACCAGCAGGGTTGCATGGCTCGCAACACAAAGGGAGTGTTCAGATTTGAGACGGACCCATTCTCATCTCACACAAGGGACCAGGCCCTCCAAAAAGGTGACAAAAATCCCTGATGTGAAACGCTATCTCAGGCAAGTCAAAGTAGCACATGATGGAGTACTAGTGGTCAGGTCGGATCTGCCATTCCAGCCAAGCAGAGAGCGAATAGTGGTTCCCAGATCAGTAGTGGACGGATCACTAACTGCGATTCATATCAGGTTCAACCATCCTGCACAAAGTCAAATCAAACAGGTTTTCAACCATTATTTCTTTGCTCTAGACATTGAGAAGGCTACCAGTACCGTGACGTCATCATGCCATCACTGTGCGTCTCTCAAATCAACTCCAACGCATCTCTACCCTCAGAGCACAAGTGAGCCACCAGATGTGATTGGGATCTCATTCGCCGCTGATGTCATGAAACGGTACAGGCAGTTAGTACTGGTTCTGCGTGAATCCGTTTCATCCTATACTCTGACTGACTTCATTGATTCTGAGACTCACACCTGTCTGAGAGATGCCATCATCACACTTTGTGCCCAAGTACGTCCTCTTGGTGAGAACAGTGCTCATATCCGAGTCGACCCGGCCCCTGGACTGAAAGCCCTTCAAAATGACCCAATATTTGTGCAACATGGAATCAGGTTGGAGATTGGCAGGGAGAAGAATGTGAACAAGAATCCTATTGCGGAGCGTGCCATTCAGGAGCTTGGGCTTGAGTGTCTTCACATGTCTCCCAGTGGTGGACCACTGTCCAAAGTGACCCTTGCCCTTGCTACAGCGAACATGAATGCCAGGATCCGTCAAGGCGGTCTGTCTGCTAGAGAGGTTTGGACGCAAAGGGACCAGATTACTGGGGAGCAGCTACCCATTGATGACCGCCAACTCATACTCCAAAAGCACTTGAGTCGGGCCTACAGTCATGGGCCTAGCTCTCAGTCCAAGAACCATGGAGCATCAGTGCCACCTGGTGTCAGTTGCCCGAGTGTGGGAGATTTAGTCTACTTGAAGGGTGACAGGGATAAAACCAAGGCAAGGGAGAAGTATATGTGTTACCCACTAATGGAGAGTATCCGTCGTTGGGGGACGTGGACGGGGGATCAATACTCTACCAATTAGATAGATACTCTTATCTGTCCTACTCTATCGTACTGTACTGTACTTGTTAACCATAGCTCGCTGACTCGCTGGCTGTGAGTTTGGGCACGGATCCTAGCTATAGTGTCAAACCCTCATATAAATGACGGGAAGTAAGGACTGCAGACACAGGATATACACAGTGTAATAGTTACCTTTATTCAGTGCTGTGATCCCTGCTTGTCTGGCTAGGCCGGCATGGCAATGAGCGAGGCATATGAATTACCAATTTTGCATGATACTTATAAAACCCTGACTATATGCTAAACACCCGAGTCTATGTGGTCATGATACTGAGAGTCATGGATCTTCCGTGGCAAGTGGTCGTTGATCTCCTTCTTGGCTCCTAGACTGGGGTCTGTCCTGAGAGAGCTTCTAGGAACTAAGAACCCGGATCCACGGTTGCGCGTCTCTTTTAAGGGGCCACTCCGCGTCATCTGTGGGGGCTTGCCTACGTGGCTTCCTCACGCGTCATCAGATGGACTCGTCCTGCCTGCGTATCTAACTTCGGCTCGTCCGTCTTACACATGACTTTCACGGAGTGGTGGTTATGGTGACTCATCAACCATCAGTATCGTGTTATTGTCTATGAATGTCTATATATTTCCAAGAGTCTCTGGGTGTGTATTCTATATCCTACACTCGGCCCTCCTTCGACTAAACACGTCCTCGTGTTTCAGCCGAGAGTATATTATTATACTTATAATTAAAGCAAAGTAACCTATAGAAAACACTTACTCAAGATGCGATTATATTGCCAAGCGCTCATGCCAAATTCCAACCTAGACCAGACGTACAATTTAACTAAGATACATCAATAACCCATTGTAATGAACGTAGTGTACATCGAGATAAAAATACTACGCTCAAGTACATGAGGTTTAAGCACAAAAATTAAGGATACACAGTGAAATTATAGAACACGTGACAGACATCAAAATTACAACATCAAGAATAAAAACCCATTACCAAAATATAAAGAACATCAAAGACACAACATATGTGTAATATAATTAAATACCATAATGGTTCAAATATTTAAGACGAAATGTACGCTTTTAGGCGTGATATACAATTGACCATTAAACAACGTAATAATTAAAACTGCACATGAAAGTTACATACATAAAGTAATTGCTTAAGGAAAATCGTTACGCACGACGTGCACAATACATGGTGATAGGTGTTTAAAAAATTAAAAAATATAAACACAGAGGTTATACAATCAAAAATATCATATCGATACGTAATTACGAAATATTAAGAGTAGGCTGGCACACAAACATACTACTTGCTCTGGATGCAGCAGAGAAAACATTTTAGGAGTAGGCTGGCACACGGAGAATCCACTAACTCCGGATGCAGCACAGAAAACAAGCATCCAAGTACATGGCTTGGCGTAAGAGTTAACAGTTGTCCGATCAGTACAGAAAGGACGATAAGACAATTTTACAGGGAGAGATAAGAGCTGGATTTTTTTTGTGTGGGTATGGGTAGGTTATATATATATAAAAGTATATGTATTTATATATAAAAGCAAGTTTATAGCCCGAATAAAGAATGCATTATATCCAAGTGTGCAGTTACTGTACAACTTGGTGGATGTTAACCTATACATTTAGAAAACGAGGAGCTGCCCATGGCGAATGAACATTAAGTCTTATTTTTGGACGAATTTCCAAGGTAACAAGAATTACAAAAGCAGCAAGAATTTGAAAAATGCATGAAACAATGTTACAATGGGCAGTAACCGAGCATGTAGCATGCAAGGCCGGTCTCCAGGTGTTCGAAGTGCAAGATGAGATCCGATGATCATCCACAGTCTAAAACAGAGTAGACACTAAGTTATTGCAGGAAATGAGCTACATCACTTCTATTTATTCAAAAATTCTGTGTTAGAACAATACATTATGCGAGACAACCATTTAGAAATATTTAAAATATCAAACCCAAAGAAAATATACATAAAAATATAAAAAAATACAAATCTGGCAGAAAACAATTGGCAGGTAATAGGTGACCCAAAGCAGTGTACAATAAGCATTACAAAATACAAACACAGGATAATAAGTAAACAGAAGTATTGAACATAGTGCAAAATAAGGATTGTACATTATAGGTAAAGGACAACATCGCCCAAAATTAAATGAATTAATCATTAAGTGAAATAGTTGGAGTTGTGGGCAGTCACTAGGTGGAACAATTCATAAATTATAAATTAATAGGAATGATGAAAATAACTCTTCATATATATATCAAACAGTTAACACGCACTCACCTGAGACGAAGGGCAGAGAGCATTAACCAACCAATTGTTATATTAATAGTGAATCGGGGGAGAAAGAGAGGGAAGAAAGAGAGAAAAAATTGATGGAATCAAAATCCCTTCTTGTAGTGGGGAAGAAACCTTGAAGTAAATATTGGTTTTCTCTTTAAAAGAACAGTAAGGTTCCGTATTTCAAGGAGATTTTTTTAAAAACGTTACCAGGTCAATCGGCTGTCTGCTCCTCGTCCAGGGCACTGTCAGTAGGAGTGGGCTCAACCAGGAGCGAAGAAAAAGAAACAAAATATTACATAATCTTGGAGACTGGTAAAAGACGAATTTGGGTTTAAAATCTCATTTCAACAGCAAATAACGTAAGAGAACACAATGGAGTGGAGAAGATTTTCCACTAAGGCTTTTAGACCTTCTAATGGCAAACGTAAGATAATTACATAATACATACAAAGAGGGTTTTAAGTTTGACAAAAATAAGCAATGGTATCATAATACAAAACAGTAGGTTATCTAGACATGTCCAGATAGGGTGGGTTGTATTGAGGTCATAATTTAAGGAATCAGTGTGCATACAAGATGAGTAAGTTTGAGGAAGTCGACATATCATGTATGTGTGTAATTTGGTGTAAAGGTAGGACAGAAGAAGAAGAAGAAAAATAAAAAACAACAGGAAAAATGGTTCATTACGACAGGAAAGATGGACCCAGCGAAAATCTATATGTCTTGTTATGAAAGGTGGATGTCAAAGATGTATGTTGATATTGGCAGATGGGTTAGGTGACCTTTAAGAGGTGTAACAATTTTTATGGGTGGAAACACGCTGCGTAGTGTGGGAAGGAAGGAAGGAGTGGTAGGCGGCGCAGTAGAGTTACGTCGCAACGACATATTTGGACACCCGCCAAATTTTAATTATGCAGGAAATGCAAAAAAAATCAGGTGATCGCCAGATCATAACCGACACAAGTGATGCAACAATGCTACATTCTGTGGAACATGGACAAAAATTAAATCAGATATAAGAATGGCAAAGGTTTTCAATCACGGATCCAAAGTGGATAGTGAAAAGATTAGAACAATACAAATGGATTAGTAGAACGAGGTCACGAATGAGGTCAACGGAACTTTGGCACAAATACAGCGTGGGGAATTCCTTTTTAGGCTACAAGGACAGTAGCAGAAGACACGAGAAGGAGGCGGAGAGAAAGTAGCCATGTGAAACCCGATCAGAACCAGGTAATGTGAAGATTTGGTTTCTCTCTTTTTTTTCTGAAAGCGAGCAAAAACATTCTCACCAAACGCAACGTTCTATCGTCAGTTCTGGCAAAAAGTTAAAGTCACTATCCGTAGTGTACGTGCAGTTTAGGGCGGCACAGTAACCAGATATTTCACATTATCGTATTGTCAACTAAAGTAGCGTCACACATCTCAGGGCAGGGGAGTGAAGATTTCAAACCACAAGCTCCGTCGGTGCACATCATTAGAAGGTTTCGAAAAATGATAACAGATGGCATGTCATACATGGTTGATCCTAGAAAATAATTAAAACTCCTCAGACCGAGCACGGAGCTTCGGTACTTTTGGACGCAGACGGCAATAGCCAGTATATGTGTATTGATTCGAAGCTATATGGCTAGATTGACAAAACTGAAGGGCATACCCTATACAGTACGCCTGACTGACAGGAGGTTCTAGGAAAGCATGGATGACTGAGAGGGACAGTCAAGTTGAACGGGGGAGCAGGACACGTAAAACGCGAACCAGCGCTCTGAGGATTGGTGATTGCACTCTCCAAATCGAAACAGCTGTTTCGTAGCTTGTATTCTTTTTTTTTCAAATACAAGCTCGTAAGAATCACTCGTGTACGACAAAAAAAAAATATACTCTTATTCGCGAATGTAGAAATCGACAATATATCGTAACGTTAATTAATACAGCATTACATCGAATGAGAGAATTATAATCATGAAAAAAAGGCGTGAGAAATGTGAATTGAACTAGTCAGATTTTTTTGAATAACTCAAAATTGACACCTACATTTAATACTATCGGTGAAAATTTACTCGTTTTTTCCACTTTTTATATTGTAGTGTACGGAGAAGAAAGGACAGAAGAGAGAGAGAGAAGAAGAGGAATGTAAAGAGAGGACAGAGGTTTTCATCAGATGTCGAGGCACTCAACTATACCCTTGCAGGTTTTAACATGATACAATACAGTAGGTACGAACTAGAATAACACATAAGTCAGCAATATTATTATGATATATATATAAAAATAAGAATATTTTCTTATCTACTTAGTTTCACTTTGCTTACAGTATTTAGCGATATGATTATTACAGTCATGTATGATAAAAACAAATAGATCATCTTACATTGTAATGCATATGTTCATAGAGTCCTCATATAGCGAGTAAATAACTAACCAGGTGGCGCCAGGGGAAATCCATGCAGGCATACCTCTCATATAAAACCTTACACGCGGACGTCTGGGTTATACAAGCAGTACAGAAGCGCCCCATGCGGAATGTAGTGTCTAACATTGAAAGATGTTATGCATATTCATCAGCCCATGGTGCTTGTAGTAAAATAATACAACATTAAGCTATTATAGCAAAGCACAACATTTAAAATACAACACTTAAAATTATAAAAGCACAACATTTAAGATACAACACTTAAAATTATAAAAGCACAACATTTAAGATACAACACTTAAAATTATAAAAGCACAACATTTAAGATACAACACTTAAAATTATAAAAGCACAACATTTAAGATACAACACTTAAAATTATAAAAGCACAACATTTAAGATACAATACTTAAAATTATAAAAGCACAACATTTAAGATACTAAAATACAACACTTAGAGGAACAGGTATCTTTGTATAGTAGTTAGGTTGTTCAATGACTTGAACCAAGCATTGTGTGAATAGCCACTATAGTTGCTTTAAAAGGGTAAAATTGTTTCTAAGGGAATCATGACTTTGAACCCATCTCATGATGTTTTAGTAATTTATGAACCCATTTTTTCATATAACTGTCCTAGTTATGGTTACAACACTTTGTGTATGGGTACCACCCACAACACTAAAAGAGGCATTTTACAGCCAAACTACATACCTGAGGAGTCATACATTAATAATTACTATAAAATATTACTACAATGTTACTTCAAGCCTGTAATATGAGACAATTTTGCTAAATTAAGCATAAAATGAAATAAGTACTTGTGTCTGTATGAGCAGTATAGTTTGGTGGAGTGGTATCCTAACATAATATTGTTTGAAATGGAATTCAGGGTTGACAATTTAATTGATATCCTTTCTAATTACAGGTAGTGACTCTGTACAAGTTTTTGTGTGAGGTGAAGTTACAAAAAATGGAACCAGCAGAGATAACGGCTTGTGGATCATGACAGTGATTGTTAGTTTGTGATGCAGTGGGGAGGCAGGACATGGTGATCAGTTGACAGGATAGGTGAAGGAATGCAGATTACAGAAAAGGCAAGTATTGGAGAAGTTAGGAACATGATGAAGGGTGTATGGAAAGTGTCAGGCAATTTAACATGTCTTTGATAATGGTTGTTTTTCATTTGTCCTGAGGGAAACTATTGGAAGTTTTACCTTCTTAATCTGCTACTCATTGAAGAAGAGTTTGAAATTGTCATGGGATATGCAGGGGTGCAGTTGTATTAAACGGATCGTCCCTATACATGGATGTGTCACTGAGATGGCACCATGGAGAACAAGGGGAAACATGGAAAGCAACAGTGGTGTGGAGAACTGTAAAGAGGACCTCCTTGTCTCCCATCCCAGGTACTGCACGACAGCATGATACGTGCAGGCTGGTGTGGGGGCTCCAGGGGGAACTCACAGGGCAGCCAAACAGCCAGGGGCCATCTCAGTGAGCCCAACATGGTTTTTTGTGCTCTGTCGAGGAAGTGCGCGCAATGTAGGCTGAGATCTCACTGCACCACAACCACGACAGAGTAGATGAAGCATAACAGCACATCTGTTGAAGTTATGGAGTTGGTCAACAGACTCAAATGAAATATGCAAGAGGAAACCCAAGGACATGGAATTGGCAAGACACTGAAAAGCAATATGCAGGAAGAAACCCAAAGATATGGACTTGGATGAGAGGCTTCAAAACCCGTCATGGGCAGGGGAGGAGCCTGCCTACTTGGTTGCAGCTGCAGGAAAAGGTAACATCTTACTAATAGTAAGGAGGGAGGGGAGGAGATCCAAACCAAAGTCAAACTAAATGAAGTGGAATGACATTCCAGGAACAGTGGAAGCGAGATATGTATGGAACTAGTTAATTGTGAATTACTTTAATGAGAAATTCACCTCCTTTTGTGTTAAAAGAAAAACTCAACAGACCAACTTTTGGTAGGATAATTATGTAAACTGTGAAGAATCTATACCGATTTGGCAATTGAGAAGGGAACAATGCAGGCAATGTGTATACCTGTGGGATCAGTCCTATAAATTGTTTGAAACAACTGTTAATTGGACTTTTACCTGTACGGCCAGACACACGAGTGGGTGTTAAAGAACACCATCTGCAGTGCAGCTGACCTCATTTATAGCAATATTGGTAAGTTTGTTTCAATTGATGGAGGGAGATGTTTGAATCTGCCACTCTCAACTCCCTGGGTATGAATGGGAGAAAGATATTGAGGTAATTATGAATGTATAGTGCTCTCACAATAAACCAAAAGGGAACCCATTGTACATGTGGAGATTTTTAAAGATCCTGCCTGTGGGTAAAAGACAATGAATGTCTTCTTTAGCTATAAACAATCTGTAGAAATGCTATCTGTTTTGATTCTGGCTGGGAGGACAGGGGGAAAATTCACTGCAATGCACATTTTATGTGATATGCCTCAACCAATATGTCACTCTATAAAAGAAAGGGGATGAGAAAGAAAAGAAAAGGCCTTTATCTTATAACAAGGATGTGAGTTATGGCCTGTTATGCTGTGGCCTGTCAAAATAGTGGTAGACAGTAATAAAAGGAAAGGGAGGAGAAAAAAGGGAACCACTTAGATGTGACTGACTAGGAAAGAGGAGAAAAAGGGAGGAGATGATAGAGGTGAACAGCGCATGAACGAAGCAATACAAAACATGTCATATTCCGACACTAAGGGCGCTGATTTAAACAAACGGCAATCAACAAAAAAGGAAAGGAGAAAAAATGCAAGCGAGTCATATGGTCAAGGACATACCTATCAGTGTATCTGGTGAATGTGATATCCCCATCAGAATTGCTTGAGTTCGAAAATATGGATGAGGTTAAAGATGAGGTAAAAGAGGAGGAAAAAGTTTGGAGCAGGAAAAGTCAACTTGAGTCCGAAAAGGAAATTGACTACAAGAATAAAGGTAAAACACATAAATGGTCAGTGCTTCTGTTTAGTGGAGTGGGTTTGCTTGTAACTAACTCTAAGCACCACACACCACTGATAAGAAGACTGGGCAATAAAAGATTGAACAATATAGAACATGAAGACCATTTGCAAGGGACAAGATGGAAATTATGTATGTGTAGAAAAGAATCCAACTTGCAGATGGGAACTTTCAGTTGTCCTGAGATGAGCACAGAACAACCCCCTAATAGTTTGCCTCTTACAACATGCAGGGGATGCAGTGGGTATATTCTAATTCCCCAACCCACAGGGGTAATCCTGATCTATGGTTAAGTGTATGTAGTGACCTTATTTGTATGGGGTGACCCCACATGGTAATTCCACAAGTGCTGCATCAAGAAACTAAACAAAAAGAAGGAGACAAATTAATGTTTGGAGTAGAATGTAAAAGAATGGGAGTGAGCTGTCATCGCTGCCATTCATCAGTAAGACGGTTCAAAGTTGAACAGGGTGAAAGGGGTGAGAAGGGGTCATGGAAAAAAAATAAGGCAACAAACTCCTCATGAGAACGAGGGAACTAGACGTTAAAAAAAAACAATATTAACCGGAACAGGCGAAAGAAACGTGTGGATACAAAACTGAGGGCTGACGTGGCACTTGAAAGTTATATTGGTGGGTCAACGGGAGAAAAAAAATAACCATCCCACGACTTTTGGACAGCCCCCGAGCAACTGACATAAATCCCAAAATGACGAAACGTTTAAGCGTGGGACATGGACCATATTCGGGCGTCAGGAGGTTTTGGGCATGGAGATGTGTCATGGCGTAAAAGCAATAAACAGAGGTACAGAGCTGAAGAGAAAAACTGCGAGAAATGAAGTGGTGGTGTAAAATAAATATCACCATATACTTGTAAGGAAGGGCAATCGGGCCAATATATGGAGCGCCGTCGAGCGGCGAGGACAGACGCACCGCGCAGGTGCAAGGTCAGTCATGGACATCTCAGCGCTTCTGACAGACATTGAGCGACGAGCCCGCGGCCTCCTCCATCGATTTATCGATGGAGGATGGTCGTGGGCCGAGTTTGCCCACCTTCTAGTAGACGTCACCGTTGTCGGCTACAGGGTAAGTACAAATTTCATCCCGTAAATTGTTTGTCAGGGAGAAATAGCGAGGTAAAGGCGGGGCAAGTATGAAGGCTGATGGGGAAAGATGGCGCCGGCACTAGAACACCGGCTCGGATAAGCAAGAAGAATGGGGGTATTGTAAGGTGACGATTGATTAGTTATCATAACGAAACACGTAGATAGGAAGAAAAATATGTCAGGAAATGAACTACGACACAGGCAAAGTCGGAAGTGATCGGGTTTAGGCACAAAACGTAGTCATCGGGAGTAGGATCCAGCACCGGGGGGATCAATTTGAAACTACCGGGTTAGGAAGCTAGTGGTGGAAAGTTTCTCACGACTAAGTGGAAAGGCGGGGCTCAGTTTCCAGACTGCATAGTCTAGCCGACGAGACGAACAGACAGATTCGTGCAGGGTTGAAAAGTGTGCATGTACGAGGGTTAGAAAAAAATGGTTGTGAACAAGGTGACTAGGGATTACACATGAGGGATGACCGGGCAATTTGAGAAACGGGGAACAAGAGAGAAGTGAAGTGATTACGGAGAAGCATCAGAACCAGGTCAGCATCGACCTGCGTAGTGGGGAGGATAAGGGGGGTTGTCATGTAAAAGAAGGGGGCGAAGCAGGGAGAGGCTGGGATGGACTGAACTAAGGTCAGAGTGACCCAACGGTAAGTGAAGGCGAGAGCGTGGATGATGTATATGGCATCGAACAGGGTAGCTTAAATGAATATTAACATGGAGTTATCTTTTCAGATTTACCAGGAGCGACAGCGGCGGCGGTTGCGGCGGGAGGAGGGTGGTAGGGCGGTGGAGGGACCAGGGGGGGAGGTAGTTTAGATGTTGAGGGAAGGGTTAGGTAGATAAGCGGGTAGGGCTGTTAAAGGTTTTAGTTTTTTTTTCATATTCAGACTTTTTCTAATTTTTATTGGGGGTTTTTGAAATTCTCCTTGTGAGCGGGGTGGGCAGCACTGTGATTAGTGCTGAAAAACACAGTGATTGGTGTTTTAATCAATTATATTGTTTTAATCCAGAATGTTTCGTGATCAAGTAAAGTAGGCAGTTATTTATTTTGTGTTATTAAAGTAGGGACTATTAAATGATTTTATCTGATGATTTGCTCACGTCGCTCACAAGGAACGCCATGGCTATTTTTTTTTATATGTAAAGGGTAGTTCAGAAAGGGGATTCCAAATTCCAGTCCAAAATTATATCAAAATTCAGAGGAATTTAATATTCAAAAAGGGGTCATTGAATTTTTATCACGACTTTCGGAACTTCGGCGTCATGTACTTTCGGAACTCGTCACTCCGTCCTTTCAGAATAGGGCGGTCGGCTGTTTGAAAGGTACTCCAACCTCTCAAACAGAAGTCAAATGTTATGAGTGTATAGGTATGATTAGATAGACAGGAGATGTGGGAAGGGCCTCCGAGAAGACCGCCTCTCGAAGCAGTCTACAAGTGCAACGCACCAGCCGGCGAAAGGGCCGAGAGACTGCAATGAGCCTGCGTGGCACAGGTGAAGCGGCACTGCCGGTAACAAAGACTGTGAGCAGGCGCCAAATAACGAAGCCACCGGACCGTCACAAGTGACTGCAAGTGACTGCACCGCTGTGTGGAAATGTATATGTTTGCATACACCACTAACAAAAACAGACAGTGTGGACCGGGAGGCTAGAATACAATGCCATAATGGTCAAAACACAACACGTTCAGATAAGAGAACGTGCAAGTATGTGCCGCGGAGCTATGAACACAGGACAATGCGAGTGCAGCATCGTCAAGGTCGAGTGACGGTCAGCAGCCGCTTGTGATTAAGAATACCCGACCAATGTAAACGGCGCAGTGTGAAACTGCTGTGTTAGCAAAAACACCCGAAGTACGTGGTGTGAAATGTTGTGATATTTAAAGGACACCTGTGATAGCTGGTGACAGCAATGTGGCATAAAATAACCAGGAACTGGTGCTGAAACAATCTGTGATACAGTCGGGACTCGTGAAATAGGGAGATGGGGCGACAATGGGGTGAGAAGCTGGACTCTTACAGTATGGACTATGGCGAAAATGTGTGATTATGGAAGGACCATAAAACAATTAACAAACAAAACTTAACATAAGGACAATGTAGAGTGACTGTGATATTTTAACAAAAGATGTTAAACGGGTGTGGGGTGAAGGGGACAGGGGTTAAACGGGTAAATTAAATGGCCAGATGCCAAAAGGGTAATGGGTAATGGGGCAAGGGGTGATGCAATCAAAGTGAATATCAAAGTGTGGTAACGATGTAAGAAAAGTCGTGGAGTAATAAAAAGAGATGAGTAAGGTATGTGAAAAAGAAAACTTTTTGAAATTGAATCAACAAAGGTGTCAAATGATTGTCGTGAAGATGAAGGGCAAGGGAGTTTGTTAAAAATCAGATGAAGGGGGTGATTTTGGTCTAAATGTACAATCAAAGCATAAAGGTTTGCGGGTTCCATGAGATGGCCAAGAACGTATCGGAGGGTTTAAACACAAGGGCCAGGAAGCAGGGAAATTGCAGGAAGTAGCGAAGGGGTCGGGAGAGTCGGGTGGGGGGACACAATGGGCGTCCGTGGGGGAAGGAATTAGGACAGGGGTTTGATTAGTGCAACCCGAAACGGAATGTACAGCATTTCTGATGAAGTCATCGCAGCCTGTGTCCCGAGGCGCGGAATATTTTTTTTTAATCATTTCATCGCGTCTTACACCCGATCGCGCGGAATATATATAAGATACAGCCACCCAACGCCGTGGAATGCGCCGTCTTCACAACTCCATTACTGTTGTGGTACAGAGAGGGACAGTTTGAGTAATACAGCCAGCCAACACCCTGTGGAATGCACTGTCTTCGTAAACCAATCGGTCCTTGTTTACGGTACAGAGAAGAAGCAGGAAACCAAAATACAACCATTGAACACCCCGTGTAATGCGTTGTCTACGTAAACTTTGTTTACTAGTTTACGGAATAAATGGGAAAAAGAAAGCCAAAAACGCAACCATTGAACACCCCGTGTAATGTGTTGCCTGCACAAGCTCTATTACTGCCTGTGGTATAAGTGAAAAAATATGAATTCTCGATGCAAACTACAAAGCGCTCTATGTGATGCGTTACCTTCGCAAACTTTATTACTGTATTGCGGTATAAGTTGAAAATAAGGAAGCCCGATGCAACCATCGAACACCCCGTGTGATGCGTTGCCTTCGTAAACTTAGTTTCTTCGTTTACGGAATTAAATGGGAATAAGAAGCCAAAATGCAACCATTTAACAACCCGTGTAATGTGTTGCCTTCGCAAATATTTTCTACTGATTGCGGAATAAGTGAAGAATAAGAAAACCCGATGCAACCATCGAACACCCTGTGTGATGCGTTGCCTTCGCAAACTTTACTACTAGTTGCGGTATATGTGAAGAATAAGAAAACCCGATGCAACCATCGAACACCCTGTGTGATGCGTTGCCTTCGCAAACTTTACTACTAGTTGCGGTATATGTGAAGAATAAGAAATCTCAATGTAATCATCAGACACTCTGTGCTATGCGTCGCTTTTGCAAATTATATTTAATGTTTGCGGTTAAGTAGTCATGGCTCAATCAACATATTCGTTCGCAAGAGGACCGGAGGAAACACTCACGTTTTAGGCTACAACGCTGGAGGGTCGTCAAAGTCAAGTCAGAAGTCAATGTATAATCAGAGACACAAGTATTACTATAACAAAAGAAGGATCCACTGTATAAAATGAGAATACTCACGATAATGTGCAGCGGGACACAACTTTAGGAACTGGCCGGTCAGTAACACAAAAGTCAATCTAATATACGAAGCGTGGAGACCACAACGATGGAACGAAACACGTAGGCTGGAGGAAGCTACTTGAAGGCGCGGATGCTGAAAGTGTCTGAGATGTCAGCGGAACCGCTATATCATCCAGCAGCATCGCGCACACAGCTTCTAATCCTGCGCACGCAGGTAACAAAGTGGTAGGCAGCCTGTCATGAGTCATGCAGGGAACAGAGGGAGACACACTAACGAGGAGAGAAGCCAATTTCACAGGGTCAATTAGTAAGGGTCCGATGGGCACAGATCAGAGTGTCACCAACAACGGACAAAGGCCACATGGAAATGTGGGAAAACAGATGTCAATCGAATCATCATGAAGAACAAGGCTATACATAAATAAATTCTAATAAGCCGACATAAACGGGGCCATACGAAGGTCATGAGAGTAAAGTACCCGAAAGGATGCTTGTGAGATAAAGTGGGACAGGATGTCTAAATTGGCAACTTCGTGTACCAATTGATTTTTCGGCTAAGGCAATTATAGCAGGCTGTTTGTAGGATACGAGAAGCGGATCAACAAAGAATATGGAGACAATTATATGTGGCTGAAGCAACAACTAAACACAACGAAAAAGGGAAGAGATTTGAAAGAAACTACAAAATCACAACAATACAACACCTAATAAACTAATCAATTCACTTTATTCGCTCCCGAACAGTAGGGGGAGGGGTGGCAAGTACATCTGCCTGAGTCTTTTTTCCTAAAAAGGAAAACGGTTCCCATGTATTGTCTTTGGTACTATAATTCTTCCATTTAATCAAGTATTCCATTTCTTGCGAGCCTTTACGCTGTTTTAGAATACGCTCAATTTCATACTGTGTATCAGACTCGTCATCCGCGTCATCAGCATCAGAATCGGGCGGGACGTCAGCTTGAGCCGATACATCACTACCACCGGGGTCTGGTGGGTCATTTTCGGGCAAAAGGTCCGAGGGTGGGATTGCATCTGCCGGAAGGTCGTCACCCGGTGGATTGCCGTCTTCGAATTGCAGTGGGGAAACGGGGCGATCGAAACGCGTGATGCAAGGGCGAAATCTGTTAACATGAATAGAGGACTTGGGTTCTACATGGGTGTCACATGCACGTACTTTGAAATTGAGTGGAGCGGTTTGCTCGATCAAGTAATATGGGCCACTGTAGGGGGATTTAAGCTTACGGCCAGGGACTTTGGTAGCGGGGGAGTAAATCCATACTTTATCACCGACTTGGAATTTCCAACCTTTATTCCGGGAATCGTGATAAGACTTCATTTTAGCTTGCATGACTTCGTTATTTTCCTTCGCCCATTTGCGCGCGGTCTCAACACGTTCAAACATGTTGCGCACATAGTGCCTGACAGAGGGACTGGGGTGCGTAGGGTCGGGCAGGGATGTCTCAAACGGGTGTTTGGCATCACGACCAGTCATTAAGAATAGCGGGCTATACATCGTGGCTTGGTGAACCGACGATCGCATGGCAAACAATGCAGAGGGCAAGAACAGATCCCAAGAAGTAGGCTTATCATGGCAAAGTCGTGTCAGATTTTTAGAGATGGACTGAACGCTGCGTTCGGCCATTCCATTGCTACGAGGGCAGTAAGGCGTAGTCATGACCTTACGAGCCTGCATCAATTTACACAATTCCTCTGCGATAACGCTAGCGTAACACCCACCACGATCGCTTACAATAGATTCAACATTTCCCCAGCGGCACCAAATATCTTCAAAGAGGCGTTCTGCCACCGAGACGGCTGACTGATCAGGGAGGGGAAAAGCTTCAGGGAAACGTGTGAGAGCGTCTTGAAAAACAAGAATATATTTGTTACCGCGGTCTGTTTTGGGTAGTGGGCCGATAAGATCAGTGTGAACCCGCTGAAAGGGGCGTGAAACAGGAATAGGGCGTGGGGAACCTTGTCTATTTTTCGGTAGTTTACTAGTTTTACTACAAACTGGACAGGACTGAACCCAGTTCATGATATCACTATGCATACCGGGCCAATAATATTTCTGGCGAATTGTAGAATACAATTTGTCAGTTCCCAAATGAGCACCCATTGAGCTATCATGAAAAGCCTCGAGTAAATCATGGCGGAGGGTGGGTGGGATAACCAGTTGAGTTTTGCAACGGTCCTTGGCCGGGCCCTTACCTGGGGTCACGTACAAATGAAACAAAACATCTTCTTGCAAGTAATAGTCGTCTATCTGTGCGAGGAGTTTGCGGGCCTCGCGCTGGGTAGAAGGGAGGTGAGCTGATTTAAAATACTTGATGAAGGACTGAAGGGAGGGATCAGCAGATTGTTTCACACCAATGTCACTGAAGGTGTACAAAGTGCCGGATGACTGGTTAAGATCAGACAAACATTGGGCAGCCTCATCGGGGGGGACCGGTTGAGGGTCAATATCGTAGGGCAAGTCAGAGACAGCAGCTAATTTAAGCTCTAGCTCCGGGGTGGGGCCCGGTTCCAACGGATACGTACGGCGACTGAGGCTGTCAGCGTGCGGGATCGATTTCCCTTGTTTGTGGACAATCTCATAACGAAATTGGTGCAGGGTCAACATCCACCTTCCCAGGCGGCCTTTAGGTTCCGAACGAAATAGCCACTGTAGGGCAGAGTGGTCAGTCACTATAGTGAATTTCTCGTATTTAAGATATGGCTCATGTTGTTTACAAGCAGCAATGATGCTGAGGCATTCCCGCTCGGTGCATGTATAATTTTGTTCAGCGGCGTTTAGGGCTCGGCCACCATAAGCAATGACACGCTCGGAACCATCCTGTAATTGACTTAAAACGTTCCCGATCGCAAAAAGACTGGCATCTGTTGTAATAATGAATGGGTTATCGGGTTCAATGCGAGGGAAAGCTAGTATCGGAGCCGATACCAATTTCGCCTTGAGAGAGTCAAAGGCAGCCTGTTTTATTTTATCCCATTCAAATGTGCTCTTTTTACTGGTGAGAACATTAAGCGGCTGAGCAATTTTCGCATATCCCTCCACAAACCGACGATAATATCCTGACAGACCCAGAAAGGCTCGTACGTCTTTGCAAGAGGTGGGCACAGGGTATTCGTCAACAGCCGTAGTTTTCGAGGGGTCTACTTCTATACCGTTTTTAGATATGATGTGGCCAAGGTATTTAACCTGTTTTTTCGCGAAAAAGCATTTATCAGTGCGGAGCTTCAATTTAGCCTTGCCGAAACGCGTAAAAACTTGTGTAAGATCGGTCAAATGACGCTCGAAAGAGGGGCTGTGGACCAGGACATCGTCTAAATATATGAGGCAGAGGTCAGAGAGGCCCTGTAACACAGTTTCCATGAGACGTTGGAATGTTGGGGGTCCGTTGATGACACCAAACGGGAGACGTTTATATTCATAAAGACCACGATGGGTGATGAAAGCGGTCAGGGGTCGGGAGTCGGGGTGAACGCTCACTTGGTGGAACCCGCCCATGAGGTCAAGTGTGCTTATGTGTGTTAATCTACGAGCCCCCAAGCTGTCCAGGGTGTCCTGAATATGCGGCAACGGAAAAGAGTCAGGCACGGTGACTTCATTAAGCTTCCGAAAGTCTATGCACATACGGTACAAGACAGTGCCGTCTTGGGCTGGCTTCTCAACTAGAACGGCTGGGAAAGCCCACGGACTGTTGGAGGGCCGAATAATGTCTTTGTCTAGGAGGCGTTGTACCTCCTTGTCTACAATACCCCGTTGCTTATAACCGGCACGGTATGGCCGTAGCTTAATGGGACTAACCGACCCTTTGAGATAAATAGTATGTTGTACAACATTTGTGTCACCGAACTCGCCATCACGGGTCGTGAATATGTCACTAAAAGACGAAATGAGACGTTTCAGGGAGTCCTTCTGGGTAGATGACAGATCAGAATTTGTAAGGTCAATTTTGTGATGGGGGTCTGGGTCAGCAGGAGATGCCGAAATGGGAGCTAATTCTATATCATTTGCGGTGTCACCGGCAGGGGTTCCCCATGTGAGGTCCAAAGTGGGGAGCTCATTTGGCTCAGAACCAAGGGGAATGGGGTCGAAATAGCCGACTGTAACGCCCTTTGGTAAGGTGACAGCATTATCGGCCATATTCATTAAACGTACGGGCACTCTCTGATCGTCATGGACAGTAGCAAAAACTCTCGCCATGGCAACCTCAGGGTAGGAGGGTAATTCACCATCCATAGTGCAAACACCCAAAAGGCCAGACAGATTACTAGGTTTGAGGCGAGCATGAGTTATAAATTCAGACTTGGCAGGGATTCTGATTGTTTCAGACAGACGCAATTTCGGGGACAATTTAAAGGCAACACCGCGTTGAGCGAAGTCAAGGACTACCCCATAAGCTGTAAAAAAATCGCGCCCCAGTATAACGGGATATTGTAAGTCAGGGACCACCTGGAAACAGACAAGACACTCTTGATCTCCGATGAGTAGGTTAAGATGGGTTTGGAAGTAGATAGGGACTGAGCTGCCCTCTGCAACCACAACAATCTTGCTGGCCGAGGCTTGTCGTGGGAATGAGTCGTCAGGACAGAATGCATGTACGGAGGCAAGTGTGATGATGCTACGTTGTGCTCCGGAGTCTAATAAGGCATCTATGGTGCTAAACTTGGTTTTTGTCGCGATGCGGCCATCAGAAGAGAGGGGAAAGAATTTTATATCATTGTTCAAAAGGGTAGGGGGATCTAGTGGTACAGAAGCAGGGCAGGCGGAGACCAAGGGATCGTCATGTGAGTCAAGGGAATGAGGGGACATCTTTGCAAAGTAACAGTGAACCTCGTTCAATATATCTGATTTACTATGGTTTATTGCGATATTAAACGAATTACTACTCCTATCACGTGGCTCACAGGGCGGGACAGGAGTTAGTAGTTTTCCTGCCGATATTGAGGCCTATTGTCCTGTCTTGGCCCTGAACGGCGTTGGTCATTGAAAGGGGGGCGGCTTGAATTATATCTACCATCGTTTCCCTGCCTGTTGTTTGGATAAGGTCTATTTTGGGATGGGCGCAGACTGTTTCTACCGTTATTTTGTTCATAACGGTCCCGGCCATAGCCTGTCTCGAAACGGCCAGTAGGTCGGTTAGAACGGTTGTCTGACCTCGGGGGGGTACGGGGGGCCTGGTCACGGGAAGCACGGAATTTATCGGGGCAGAAGATAGACAGGTGAGAGTCCCGTCCACAGAAACTGCAGTCATGGCGCGCCTTGCAATCTCTGATCCAATGACCGGAGTTTCTGCAAAAAAAACAGAAGGAGTCGCCCTCCTCCGGACGGTTGCCAAGCCTATGTAGCCCTTTCCCAACGTCTGCGACCTCTTCACGGAGGGCAGCCAAAGTGGAGGATTGCTGTGCCAAAAACTGAGACGTGGAGTCGGGTGGTGAATCTAACCCATTTAAAGTGATGGAGGAATCACCAGTCATTGTACAAACTGTTTCAGCTAATTTAATTTGCTCAATGGTGTCATCAAGTGTTTTAGGCGACTTCCCCACCACAAAAGCTTTGAGACTAGGAAGGAGACCCCTAACCAATATTTTCTTAGTCTCCATATCATCTTTCTGCAACCTCTGGCACTGGCTGAGGACATCATTGATGTACGTTTCAGCAGATTCCTTCTTTTTCTGACTTCTAGCGTCCAAAGATTGCTCGAGCAGCCAAGCGTTAGTCTCACTGCCGAAAAACTTGACAAAAGCAGCATAGAAGGAGTCCCAAGAACTAGTGACATCTGGGGGCAGGGAAAGGTACCAAACGTCTGCTGCGCCATGTAGCAACATGCGACAAGCGGGTACTTTCAAATCTGCGGGGGTATGGGAAAGTTGGGTGTAAGTAAGGAATTTGTTCATAAAACGGAGGGGATCATCCGTGGACCTACCATAAAATGGAGGGGGGAGAAGCGACTTAGAACCTTGTCTCTGTTGGTGGATCTTGTTATCTTTCGACTGTGCATTCAACATGTCTACAATGTCAGTTTGAGCGCCGGCAATATCAACGCTACGCAAATGGTCTATAATTTGATGTAGCATCTCTTGTACATTCTCACCTTCAGCCATCTCTACAGAGGGGGATCGGGAGCGATCAGGACCTGAATTGTCAGAGTAAGCAAACTTGATAGGCGCCTTTGGTATGGGGAAAATCTCTCAGTCGTTCTCTGCGACGAGGAAGGGGCCGAATTGAACGTCTGAATCGGAGTCGGAGTCAGATGAGGTAGAAGCGCGAGGGTGAAGCGGAGAAGTGCTGCCTGTACTGGCAGATGTATGAGACAAAGGAGCCTTGCTACCACTAAAAGACGGGGGGGTGTGCACACCAGAAGAAGAGTTGAGATCTGACAAGGAAGGGCTAGAGGGGGGTTCCACGCGTACGGAACCACTCACGAGATCATTTTGCCTCTCGGAGGAATCTTGGAAAAGCAAATCAAACTCACCTGCAGATGTAGAATCGTCTTCAGCTAACGGAGGATCACGAGCCACTAGCAGCTTGGTGGAAAGCTTTTTAGAAGACCGGAGCAACATAGACTTATATTCAAGTAACAGGGCGGCAGTCAGGATCTCCATACAGTATCAGCAACGCTCAAAGCCATGGATCGATTCGGATATTCTCCACCATATTGTTACCCACTAATGGAGAGTATCCGTCGTTGGGGGACGTGGACGGGGGATCAATACTCTACCAATTAGATAGATACTCTTATCTGTCCTACTCTATCGTACTGTACTGTACTTGTTAACCATAGCTCGCTGACTCGCTGGCTGTGAGTTTGGGCACGGATCCTAGCTATAGTGTCAAACCCTCATATAAATGACGGGAAGTAAGGACTGCAGACACAGGATATACACAGTGTAATAGTTACCTTTATTCAGTGCTGTGATCCCTGCTTGTCTGGCTAGGCCGGCATGGCAATGAGCGAGGCATATGAATTACCAATTTTGCATGATACTTATGAAACCCTGACTATATGCTAAACACCCGAGTCTATGTGGTCATGATACTGAGAGTCATGGATCTTCCGTGGCAAGTGGTCGTTGATCTCCTTCTTGGCTCCTAGACTGGGGTCTGTCCTGAGAGAGCTTCTAGGAACTAAGAACCCGGATCCACGGTTGCGCGTCTCTTTTAAGGGGCCACTCCGCGTCATCTGTGGGGGCTTGCCTACGTGGCTTCCTCACGCGTCATCAGATGGACTCGTCCTGCCTGCGTATCTAACTTCGGCTCATCCGTCTTACACGTGACTTTCACGGAGTGGTGGTTATGGTGACTCATCAACCATCAGTATCGTGTTATTGTCTATGAATGTCTATATATTTCCAAGAGTCTCTGGGTGTGTATTCTATATCCTACATATGGTGGTGGCTGTGTCAGATGACTATTGTCAAGTGCGGAAATTTATCAAGTCCCAGTTCCGATCAAAGACATACGATGTCAGGGTGGAGGATTGCTACCCTATCCAAGCTACCACACTTGAGAGATTTGTGCCTGGTCCAATCCGTGGCCTGGACAATGTCTTGGATAACAGGCCTGCCATGCCATTACTGCCTCAACAGTCTGATGACAGATCCATCGCACCACCCCCGGATCCACCCGGTGCTATAGTGGATCCTCCGCAGCCTCTGTTTGGCGGGTTGCCTTCCCGTCCTCCAGACCCTGGTGTCGTTGAGACAGATGTGCAACAGGATGAACAGAACATAAATGATCCTATGGATAGTGTACAAATTAACAGTTTTGACGGTGCACCAAAAGACAGTATTAGCGTTGCACCACAGGAGTCTGCCTTACCGGCACCACGCAGATCCACACGTTCAAGGAAGAAACCTGCTTGGCAGGATGAAAGTTGGATTATGGAGTAACCAATAATTTTTAAGGCCATAATAATGCCTTTAGAAATGATGTGAGCTTAGCGCCGCCAAATATCATGATTTGTGTTATTCAATACTTGATGTGTGTTTTATGTGGATACTGACAGAAATTGATATCATATTGTGGATACTGACAGAACCTGATATCATATTGTGGATACTGACAGAACTTGATATCATATTGTGGATACTGACAGGACTTGATATCATTTTGTACATGTGTGTATACAACTGCTTCACATTGCGACATATTATCTATGACATTGTGACTTTTTGTTTAATGACCATGTTATTTCATACATCCAAACTATGTACAATTCCATTGACATTTTTACTATATTATCACTTTTCTTACAAGTGTAGATATTTATAGTTTCTCATATATTGACATTTGTTCAACCAGCTAAATTTAATTTTGATAAATAAGAGATAAATAAGAGGGGTGCTGCGCCACTCCACTCCGTTCCGTTTGTTGTTTTGCTGTTCTACATTTAGGTTGGATCGTTCCGGGGCTGTCCGGATCGGGGTTCGAGTTGAAATACATGTGTTCAAACAGACCAGCTTTGTTGTCATTGTTTGGGAACATCAATTAATGCAGAGCCCCACCCATTTTATATCTGTGTATTTGTATGTATGATTTAACAGAAAATGACAAATTGCTTTAATTACACTAATTCACAGATAATTCAACTATTTCAATAGTCATTTATTAATTTAAAAGTAAACTTCATCTGCCTATAAAGTCATGGGTGCCAGGAAGTTTTGTCCTATTTGCCACAAGTGTGGTCATATTTGATTTGGGCACTGCATGGCCATGTGACTGACCAACTTATCACCCGGGCACCACACACTTTTCCAGACACCAGGTAGTCTAAAGGTACCCTAGGTTGATAGGCGATTTTGAAGAAGAAAAAAATCCATCGCCTAAGCATGTTTTTGAAAATTTGAAATGATCAAAATTAGAATAAATGTGATTTGGGTATAAGACCTGTTATATGCATGACAAGAGCCAAACTAAAGTGGATACAATTTTTTTTCAAAATTATCAATTTTAGATAAATGATTAAAATATAGTATGAAAGTCTGTATGAAAGAGAAAAATGGCTTAGAAAAAAACATGATGTTGTATGAAAGGGTGTATGAAACACAAATCCTGCTTTCAAAAAAGAAGAATTTGAGAATAATGATTAAAATATAGTTGTCCCTTAAATGACCTCTAGCAGCAATTAGGATCGCTATATTTAGGACAATGACATGAACTTAGGACAGGGAGGATTTAAGACACAACTTAAGACAGTCTTAGGATTGTCTTAGTTATTGAAACGGTCAGTGTCTTAAGTCAGCCATTTTTCAAGTAAGACAAATCTTAAAGTTAAGACTGGGATAAGACAGCTTATCGAAACGGTCCCCTTGAGTGTCCTCCAATCACCCATCAGCAACGCCCAAATAGCTGGGCTTTGTATGAAGCTCTGGAGGTATCATTCGTGCCTCGCACTTCGCTTTTTAAGTTTCGCTATATTCGTACTTCTACTTCGCCATATTCGCATTTCTACTTCGCTGTATTCGCACTTCTACTTTGCTTTTTCGCACTTCTACTTCGCTATTTTCGCATTTCTACTTCGCCTTTAGCAAACTTTATATACTCCAGTAAGCTGCTCACTATATTATGAAGCTCTGGAGGTATCATTCGTGCTTCGTACATCGCCTCTAACTTAGCCCTTCTACTTCGCTATTTTCGCCCTTCTACTTCGCTACCTTCGCCTTTCTTATCTTCGCACTTCATATTCAAGTAGCCAATCAGTGAGCAGCTTACTGTAGTATATAAAGTTTGCTAAAGGCGAAGGGAAGACGAAGGCCGAAAATAACAAAGCAGAAATGCGAAAATAGCGAAGTAGAAGTGCGAAAAAGCAAAGTGGAAATGCGAATACAGCGAAGTAGAAATGCGAATATGGCGAAGTAGAAGTACGAATATAGCGAAGCTTGAAAAGCGAAGTGCGAGGCACGAATGATGCCTCCAGAGCTTCATACCAATCACCAATAGACAAAGAGCTTCATAGTAAGCTATGAAGCTCTGGAGGTATCATTCGTGCTTCGTACATCGCCTCTAACTTAGCCCTTCTACTTCGCTATCTTCGCCCTTCTACTTCGCTACCTTCGCCTTTCTTATCTTCGCCCTTCATATTCAAGTAGCCAATCAGTGAGCAGCTTACTGTAGTATATAAAGTTTGCTAAAGGCGAAGGGAGAAGATTAGAAGACGAAGGCCGAAAATAACAAAGTAGAAATGCGAAAATAGCGAAGTAGAAGTGCGAAAAAGCAAAGTAGAAGTGCGAATACAGCGAAGTAGAAATGCGAATATGGCGAAGTAGAAGTACGAATATAGCGAAACTTAAACATAGGCATCAGAGATGCATCAACCCTCAGCCCTGGTAACTCATTGCACAACATTCGCTCCACACAATATTTGTGAACAAAACGTCACTGCACCAAGGCAAATTGATGCAGGGGTAAAAAACCCATAAAATCTACTTCCTTTGATAGCTTAGGTGTGTCAAGTATCATGAAACTGTCATCATTTACTCTAGAATTATTGATATGGGCCTGTGACCTTGAAAAGCAGGTTAAGGTCACCGTCCATCAAACTCATGTGTAGTCTTCCCAGATTCTTATGTGTGTCAATTTTCATGAAGCTGCCATCATTTGTTCTTAAGTTATCACGATGACAAGGATGATTTCACATAATTGTCCCTGTGACCTTGAAATCAGGTGAAGGTCATGTTCCATCAAGAGAAGTCTGAGGTCTTCACCAGATGCTTGTGTGTGTCAAATCTCATAAAGCTGCCATCATTCGTTCTTGAGTTATTGCGATTCTTGGGATTTCACATAATTGTCCCTGTGACCTTGAAAAATAGGTCAAGGTCGCCGTCCACCGAACTAGTCCGAGGTTTTCACCAGATGCTTATGCGTGTAAAGTTTCATGAAGCTGCCATCATTTGTTCTTGAGTTATCACGATGACAAGGATGATTTCACATAATTATCCCTGTGACCTTGAAAAGTAGGTGAAGGTCATGTTTCAAAGAAAAAATTCTGAGGTCTTCACCAGATGCTTGTGTGTGTCAAATCTCATAAAGCTGCCATCATTCGTTCTTGAGTTATTGCGATTCTTGGGATTTCACGTAATTGTCCCTGTGACCTTGAAAAATAGGTCAAGGTCGCTGTCCACCAAACTAGTCCGAGGTTTTCACCAGATGCTTATGCGTGTAAAGTTTCATGAAGCTGCCATCATTTGTTCTTAAGTTATCACGATGACAAGGATGATTTCACATAATTGTCCCTGTGACCTTGAAATCAGGTGAAGGTCATGTTCCATCAAGAGAAGTCTGAGGTCTTCACCAGATGCTTGTGTGTGTCAAATCTCATAAAGCTGCCATCATTCGTTCTTGAGTTATTGCGATTCTTGGGATTTCACATAATTGTCCCTGTGACCTTGAAAAATAGGTCAAGGTCGCCGTCCACCGAACTAGTCCGAGGTTTTCACCAGATGCTTATGCGTGTAAAGTTTCATGAAGCTGCCATCATTTGTTCTTGAGTTATCATGATGACAAGGATGATTTCACATAATTATCCCTGTGACCTTGAAAAGTAGGTAAAGGTCATGTTTCAAAGAAACTATTCTGAGGTCTTCACCAGATGCTTGTGTGTGTCAAATCTCATAAAGCTGCCATCATTCGTTCTTGAGTTATTGCGATTCTTGGGATTTCACATAATTGTCCGTGACCTTGAAAAATAGGTCAAGGTCGCCATCCATCGAACTCATTCGAGGTTTTCACCAGATGCATATGTGTGTCAAGTTTCATGAAGCTGCCATCATTTGTTCTCGAGTTATCGCGATGACAAGATGATTTCACATAATTGTCCCTGTGACCTTGAAAAGTAGGTGAAGGTCATGTTTCATAGAAAAAATTCTGAGGTCTTCACCAGATACTTATGTGTGTCAAATCTAATAAAGCTACCATTATTCGTTCTTGAGTTATTGTGATTCTTGGGATTTCACATAATTGTCCCTGTGACCTTGAAAAATAGGTCAAGGTCGCCGTCCATCGAACTCGTCCGAGGTTTTCACCAGATGCATATGTGTGTCAAGTTTCATGAAGCTGCCATCATTTGTTCTCGAGTTATCGCGATGACAAGATGATTTCACATAATTGTCCCTGTGACCTTGAAAAGTAGGTGAAGGTCATGTTTCATAGAAAAAATTCTGAGGTCTTCACCAGATACTTATGTGTGTCAAATCTCATAAAGCTACCATTATTCGTTCTTGAGTTATTGTGATTCTTGGGATTTCACATAATTGTTCCTGTGACCTTGAAAAATAGGTCAAGGTCGCCGTCCATCGAACTCGTCCGAGGTTTCCACCAGATGCATATGTGTGTCAAGTTTCATGAAGCTGCCATCATTTTTTCTTGAGTTATCGCGATGACAAGGATGTTCGCTACAGACATACATACATACATACATACATACATACATACAGACATACATACATACATACATACATACATACCCACGCCAGGAGTACTGCAATACCCTCAGCCTGATTACATCAGGGGCTGAGGGTAAAAAGCGAAGTGCGAGGCACGAATGATACCTCCAGAGCTTCATAGATTGGAGAACACTGTCCCCAGGTAGTTTTCGAAACCAAAACAAAACCGAAACCAAGCTACGCCTGCAAAAACGATTCAGAGATGTCAGAACCCAAGCGAAACCGTGAAGAGAGTCCAGCAAGATTGATAAAACGTTGGTTTTGTCTATGATGCAGTCCTTTCACGAACTCCATTAAAATTGTTCATATTTCAAAGTCACTATATGTTCATCTATCGCACGAATACGTTTACATGTTCTCTGAAGACTGCAAGAAATGTGTCTCCTCTCGGTGGGATGAGAGTTCCTGTTGTAAATCGAAATTGAGTACGTATTTGTAAATCGAAAATCGAAAAGGAAATACATTTATTATTGCTCTCAGCAATCGAAAAATAAAATCGAAAGAAAATAAATTTATTATTACTCTCAGGAGGTTTCGTCTGTGAGAAGCTTTTTCGTTGAACCCTGTTTAAAAATACAAGAAGATTCGAAAGCGTGCTGAAGCAGTATCAAACAGGTAGGTCTTATACCCAAAGCCATCGTCAAAATAGACTTGAAATCCTTTGATTTTAGAAATACCATGCACTGCCCATCCAATTTTAGTCCCGACTCTGTAAGAACTCGACTTCCGGCAACTAACAACCAAACAATTATGTCACTTTTATGTCAACATAAGATGTCAGTCCTGTTTGAAAATATTTCTTTGTCTTTTCTTGATCTCAGCATCGTTTCGCCATTGTTTACGAGTTTGCGCAATGACGTGAAAGTGGGTCAGTTTATTCACGGGAGTGGCAGCAAACTCCACCAGAGGGCGACGTGGTGAACCTATCACCTGTAATAGTTTGCATGTGCCTCTGGTGGACAGTGTGGAGTGGCAGCAGCAATCTGGAAACTCCACAACGTTGTGGTTCTTATGACGTCATATGAAATTTCTATCTTGGTGTTTCCATGACGTCATCGCTTGGACTCTTCTGAATGTCATTTCACATCATTTTGGAATCGGGTAAAAAACTGAAGAAAAAACACTACAGAATTCACACGGATTTGCAATTACAGATATTATGACTGGGAAAGACGATGACATGGATCAGAACTGCAACAGTCAATCACCGGAAGTCAAGTTTATTTATTGGGGAAACTTCAATATGATGGGCAGTGCATTGTGTTTCTAGAAACAGTGGATTTCAAGTCTATTTTGCCGATGTCTTTGGGTATAGTTCATTGACTTTGGTTCACTCTGAGAACAATATTCTGCGATACTGAGTACTGCATACACGCCGGAACTGCACAAAAAACTCTATCTGTAAAATCTGTATAATCATTTTCAAATATTACTATTTAATTTAGTATTGCTCTCCGATTAGCCAGGTACGGCCATATAGTGTTCAGGATACATGTATACCTTTACAGCTGTACCCAAAGCCACCGGCAAAATAGACTTGAAATCCACTGTTTCTTACTCTCCTTTGCATCGGGCTTAGTAACACCCTCTCCGCTTATGCGATGAGATATGTTCAAATAGGTCTGTTCCATTAGCCCCGCCTCTTGAATGTATCCAACCGCACGTGCACGGTGCGTTGACGTAATTACAGCCTTTCAGTAGGACAGCACGTGCACGTGGTCAATCGTGGAGAAACGGGATAACCCGGGCTAACTTGCCGGACCCAATCGTGTACAGCCTATCTTTCCCAGTCATAATGTCTATAAATACAAATCTGTGTGCATTCTGTAGCATTTTTTGTTCAGTTTTATACCCGATATAAAACTTGACAACGTGAAATGGCATCTAGAAGAGTCCAAGTGATGACGTCATGGAAACACAAAGGGAGAAACATTTATGACGTCAGAAGCACCACAACGTTGTGGAGTTTCCAGATTGGTGCTGTCACTCCCGTGAATAAACTGACCCACTTTCATGTCTTTGCGCAAACTCGTAAACAATGGCGAAATGATGCTGAGATCAAGAAAAAACAAAGAAATATTTTCAAACAGGGCTGACATCTTAAGTTGATTTAAACGGTACATAATTCTTTGATTGTTAGTTGCCGGAAGTCGAGTTCTTATAGAGTCGGGACTTAAATTGGATAACAGCAATACCAAGTGGACCGCGGTATTGAACTGCCGCATTGGACCTGCGAACGACAACAGAGCTGCGTTTCTTGTTTATCACACCATTTGACCTTGTTGACACAGCTAGGTGATGTGAATATTTTCGAGAGAATAGATGCACTTTATAGGATTTGGAAATGGAACCGCAGCTCTGTTGTCGTCCGCAGGTCAGTTGTTGTCGGCTGTACCTACAAAGTTGAATGGTGTAATTAACACTGGCAAACGATTGATAAACGACAGCTTTGTTGTCATCACCTGTGCAGCCAATACAGAGGTTTACCTAGTCCTCAATTGAGTCCATCAATACTGAAGGTCAAGAGGTCATCCATTGGAAAGGTCAGGAGAGCAGACCATGTATACAGTTCAATAGGGTGTCAGACATTGGAACATCCTGTCCCCACACCTGTACAAACTGTACAGCCAACGACAACAGAGTTACGGATGAGAATTGAGCCGCATTTCACTTTATCAATTGATTGCCAATGTTTATCTCGCCATATGACCATGCTGGCGTCAGTCTCCAACCTAGTGTGAATATTTCCAAAAGTGCAGTTGCACTTTAATGGTATGGGAAATGGAGCTTCAGCTCTGTTGTCATTTACAGCTCTGTATGCTTCTGTAAGGCTTCGCTCCAAAATTCACAAATGGGTTTGCACATAGCACAGGCATTCCGACATGTGTAGATGACAGCCCTCTACTCTCAGAGGACCCAAACCAACTGCGAGCCATGATTGACGTTTGTTGTAATTATTCAGAAGTCAACAATTTCACCTCACCCAATAAAAAGCACTGTAGCCGATCATATCTCAAATGTCCAGAAGTCAAAAATGGATGATTGGCAACACGCCAATGACCCAGATCTTAGAGTAATATATTACTCTTAGCGCAGACAGACAGATATACACGCCAACTCCAGATATAAGTAAGAACATCACACCAGCCAGGCGGAGACAGTCAGGATTGAGCCTCCCTTATTGGCTGTCGGCCTTTATGATTGCCTCGTTTTGAACCACATGGAAACCATTCATACCATATTTGTTTGCTGAGTGTTTGTCAGTGTGTGTGGAGGCTGTCAATCAACTTTTGAATTACACATAGCACCACTTAAAAATTCAAAGTGTACATAGATAACAGTCTGTATTACCACCTGCTGTTATCAGACTTGTTTGAAATAAATTGAGTAATTAGAACAGCTTTCCATTGAAGCTGTACAGTTACACTACATATGACGTGACAACTACATTTAGAAAGTAACTTCTCTGTGGCGGGGGGGGGGGGGGGTGAAGTGGCAGCTCGGGATAACAGCATCTCGATGCTGATTGGACAGCCTACAAACTCGTCATGGGTACATGGCAGTAATGGGCTGGAACTGCCATATGCATCAAGCTGATTGACGCATGGAACTGAGGCTGTCATACTTACACAGAACGCAACCAGTTCCCTGAGCTATACCACAAGAAATTACTAAAACATGTATTTCTGGCAGACATCACAAGGGGTGTGTGCTTTCTTTGATATGTTTGCATGAGTATTGCAAGTGAAGCATATTAATAACTGAGAGAGCAAACCCCTGTGGAATGTAAGTCTGCAGCTCCACTACACCAGTCACCAAGAAACTGGTCTGCAGATAGGCTTCAGACAGGAGGGGGTGGTAATTAGGTAAAGGGCGGCTAGCAGGGATAACACGGTAGCTGAGATATACAATATACAGACATTAATGGTCCACTCCAGACTCCATGGCCCAAACATATATGCAAGCAGTATATAAATATCATGGTACAGGGTTACTGGTCAGACAAGATGTCACAGGAAATAGGCCAGAAAACAAACATCCTAGAAATGTGTCATCCTCCAACCCTCGCTGGATAAGAAACTGAAATCACATCCAATGCAATAATGTGACCCCAAATTGTAAATCTTGGTAGAAAAATTCTGCTGTGCCAAATTCAAGATTCCACCACCAATATTGAACAGAAAGAAGTACAAGTAGTTGTTTTCAGTAACACAGGGACAATTGCCAGGGCTCATTTCATGACATTTTCAAGTCAAAATAAAATTGTTTGGTGATGTTTCTTTCCCATAATTTGTTTTTGTTCATTTCCTTGAAGTATTACTATGATACCAACTAATAATGACGAAATGTCATGATGGCAAATGTTTAGATTTAAGACGCTGAACAGTGAAAATGAGTTAAATTGCTGTTTTGCACAAAAGTGATATCAATATTAAATGGTACCCTATCTCTTAATTGCTGTCATTTTGGATATACTGATCCAAAAGATAAATAAAATGTAAGTCACAAAGATGATATCAAAATTCTCCAAAATTGAATGAATCTTTCAATTTGTTTTACAGCCTTAACATCATTGGTTTGCCAAGTTGGTGAGATGGCCCATCGTCCAAAACAAGACCGCCTTACACCATGGCTAGTAAATAATCTGAACAGTCAGCGTATCCCAGGGCTGGAGTGGATCGACAAGGCTCAACATACTTTCAAAATTGCATGGAAACATTCTGGAAAAAAGGAATGGACAGATGATGATGGTGCTGTATTTAGGGTAACTAATTCCATACTTTATTTTGCAGTGTAGTATTGTTTAAGATTACCCCTCTGAAATATTGCAAGATGTAAATGACATGCTGTAAACAGTGATTAATTATTTGGAATGACTCTGACATGATTAGGTCTTCAAAGGTTTACTTACATGTATTGCTTTGTATGCAATATTCCATGTAGGAATGGGCGATTCACACAGGCAACTATAGATTGGGGCAGGATGAACCAGACTATGCTGTCTGGAAGACACGCATCCGCTGTGCACTGCACAAAGCAAAGGATATCAAGGAAATTGTGGAACACCGCAAAGATGCTAAAAATGGGGAATATCCACACAGAGTCTATCAGTTTGTACCCCGACCAGGTAGAGTAGCCTTTTTATCAAAACATTTGTCATATTTTATAAGTGATAGAATTCTACTGTTCTAAAATATAAATGTAAAATTGGTGTGTACAATCTAAGTTGACAGAACACATGATAAAGTCTCTATGGATATTGTATTATCATTCAAAAAGTTTTGTATTTTAAGGATGTAACTGATTAATGTGGAAGATTTTTCCTACTTCTAAGTCACATATTTGCAGACTGAATATGTGGTTAAGGAAAAGAGAAAAATCATTGAATTATTGAAGCACTGAAAGAAATTCACTCTGGTCACCAATCCATCACACATTTGATATTTCAGAATGTGTATGGTCATGAGTTTTAGTTAAATGATTCTTTTTGACAAAGGATATGAGCAGAAAAGTGGAATTTTTCACTTTTTTGCATAATTAAACTTATAGAAGGTTTTAATTTGTCTGTTAGCTAATAGAGGTTGCATCGTTTCAAAACCAGGGATATTGATTGATATTTGCTTGGCTAGTGAGATGGCACAGGACCATTTCAGGATAATATTTTGTCACACAAATATGGTCATAAACAGTTCAATTCAATTTGAGTTACACAAATACCTAATATTAGCTTTTAAATACAGTACATGTAAAAATTATTACATTCAGGTAGAATATAAAATTTGTAGCACATATATTTTGCTAAATATGTGTTGTTTACCCACAGAGAGAGAACATGATCATTTTTAGCAGTATACCCACAGAGAGAAGGCATGATAATATTAGGCAGTATACCCACAGAGAGATGATATGTTAATATTAGGCAGGCCACCACAGAGAGAAGACATGATAATATTAAGCAGTATACCCACAGAGAAAAGACATGATAATATTAGGCAGTGTACCCACTGAGAGGAGACATGATAATATTAGGCAGTATACTCACTGAGAGAAGACATGATAATATTAGGCAGTATACCCACTGAGAGAAGACATGATAATATTAGGCAGTATACTCACTGAGAGAAGACATGATAATATTAGGCAGTATACTCACTGAGAGAAGACATGATAATATTAGGCAGTATACGCACAGAGAGAAGACATGATAATATTAGGCAGTATGCCCACAGAGAGAAGACATGATAATATTAGGCATTATACCCACTGAGAGAAGACATGATAATAATAGGCAGTATACCCACTGAGAGAAGACATGATAATAATAGGCAGTATACCCACAGAGAGAAGACATGATAATATTAGGCAGTATAGCCAAAGAGAGAAGACATGATAATAATAGGCAGTATACCCACTGAGAGAAGACATGATAATAATAGGCAGTATACCCACTGAGAGAAGACATGATTATAATAGGCAGTATACCCACAGAGAGAAGACATAATAATAATAGGCAGTATACCCACTGAGAGAAGACATGATAATAATAGGCAGTATACTCACTGAGAGAAGACATGATAATATTAGGCAGTATACCCACTGAGAGAAGACATGATAATAATAGGCAGTATACCCACTGAGAGAAGACATGATAATAATAGGCAGTATACTCACTGAGAGAAGACATGATAATATTAGGCAGTATACCCACTGAGAGAAGACATGATAATATTAGGCAGTATACCCAGAGAGGAGACATGATAATATTAGGCAGTATACCCACTGAGAGAAGACATGATAATAATAGGCAGTATACCCACTGATAGAAGACATGATAATATTAGGCAGTATGCCCACAGAGAGGAGACATGATAATATTAGGCAGTATGCCCACAGAGAGGAGACATGATAATATTAGGCAGTATACCCACTGAGAGAAGACATGATAATAATAGGCAGTATGCCCACAGAGAGGAGACATGATAATATTAGGCAGTATACCCACTGAGAGAAGACATGATAATAATAGGCAGTATACCCACTGATAGAAGACATGATAATATTAGGCAGTATGCCCACAGAGAGGAGACATGATAATATTAGGCATTATACCCACTGAGAGAAGACATAATAATAATAATAATAATAGGCAGTATAGCCAAAGAGAGAAGACATGATAATAATAGGCAGTTTACCCACAGAGAGGAGACATGATAATATTAGGCAGTATACCCACTGAGAGAAGACATGATAATAATAGGCAGTATACCCACTGAGAGAAGACATGATAATAATAGGCAGTATAGCCAAAGAGAGAAGACATGATAATAATAGGCAGTATGCCCACTGAGAGAAGACATGATAATAATAGGCAGTATACCCACTGAGAGAAGACATGATAATATTAGGCAGTATACCCACAGAGAGAAGACATAATAATAATAGGCAGTATACCCACTGAGAGAAGACATAATAATAATAGGCAGTATACCCACTGAGAGAAGACATGATAATATTAGGCAGTATACCCACAGAGAGAAGACATGATAATAATAGGCAGTATACCCACTGAGAGAAGACATAATAATAATAGGCAGTATACCCACTGAGAGAAGACATGATAATATTAGGCAGTATGCCCACAGAGAGGAGACATGATAATATTAGGCAGTATGCCCACAGAGAGGAGACATGATAATATTAGGCAGTATACCCACTGAGAGAAGACATGATAATAATAGGCAGTATACCCACTGAGAGAAGACTTGATAATAATAGGTAGTATACCCACAGAGAGAAGACATAATAATAATAGGCAGTATACCCACAGAGAGAAGACATGATAATATTAGGCAGTATACCCACAGAGAGGAGACATGATAATATTAGGCAGTATACCCAATGAGAGAAGACATGATAATATTAGGCAGTATACCCACAGAGAGGAGACATGATAATAATAGGCAGTATACCCACTGAGAGAAGACAAGATAATAATAGGCAGTATACCCACTGAGAGAAGACATGATAATAATAGGCAGTATACCCACTGAGAGAAGACATGATAATATTAGGCAGTATACCCACAGAGAGGAGACATGATAATAATAGGCAGTATACCCAATGAGAGAAGACATGATAATATTAGGCAGTATACCCACTGAGAGAAGACATGATAATAATAGGCAGTATACCCACTGAGAGAAGACATGATAATAATAGGCAGTATACCCACAGAGAAAAGACATGATAATATTAGGCAGTATACCCACTGAGAGAAAACATGATAATAATAGGCAGTATACCCACAGAGAAAAGACATGATAATATTAGGCAGTATACCCACTGAGAGAAGACATTATAGTTTTAGGGAGTATGCCCACTGAGAGATGATATGTCAATAATATGCAGTACACCTAGGATTGCCAACTGTTTCCACTCACACATGGTATGGAAATGAGGCAGAATAAAAGGGTTATACCTCTATGGCACATATGTATGAAATTCTGTTATATTCCCATACTCCAGTGCCTCAATGTTATCGAGGAGAAAAAGATAAATTTGACTTAAATCAAGCAACAAACCTTGAACATTATAAACAAAGCTTAAAAATTTGTTACATGTCAATATTTTTCTTTTATTTGTAGTTCGTCAAGAAAATAGTTTTGCTACAACATTGAATCTGCCGCAAAATCAACACGTAAGAAAACTTGATTGATTTCAAATACAATCCCAAATAAACAGAAATTCTTTCTTGTCATTTTTTGTAATTTATTCAATTGTTAAGTGATGTTTAAGTACAAAAAGTAGAGTCATTAACTTTAAAGAAAGAATTAATCAGAAATGATGCCGGGAGCTATTTTATATGGAGTTTCTACTATATTCAGGCTAAATAGAGTTTCTGACAAAAACCAAACCGTATGGACAGTCAGCCATTCACTGATATGTTACTAGCATATTGCATATAAATGTGATTCATAATTAAAGAATTGCTTACCTTTTATGGTTATTCTTCTTTCAGATTCGGATGCAGGAAATTTCAGTCATACCTAACAGTAGGTTTTTATGACAACAAGATACTATTTCTTTGGTAGTCATCTAATTCGCCAAATATAGTTGGTCGATGAAGATATGAGATTATATTCATTGCATGAAATAGAAAGTAAAGCATTCTATTTATAAGACAAAGGATCTGTAACAAGCAATAATAGATTTTAAAAGCAATTAGTTTGAATGCTGGTTTTTTGAATGTTGGTTAAATTTTCACAATATTTTTGTTCAAGGTGATGGCATACTCGTTTATCCTGCTTACAATTCACCTGAGCATAACGAAGATGAAGATGAACTGTCCAACTCCCTTGAAAAAGTGAAGTTAACTGGGAACATCATCCAAAATGGTGAATAAGAAACTTTCCTTCCATCAAAGCTATGTTCCCATTATTTATTTTATTTTATTTTAAGTGGTTTATTTTAAGCAATGTTTGGCAGTTTCACTTTCACAAATAGAATCATCTTTATTTTACTTTCACAAATACAGTCAATAACAAATTAAACCAAATCAACTCAAGATAACATGACGGCAAGATTTAATGTGAAGTAATCTGGTAATCAGGGTGACTGTGTCTGTGTTCAGAAGGAATTTTATCATCTGTTCAGCCCTTTCTCACCACAATGTTGCCTAAATATTAATAGTAATTTTCTTGGTCATTCTCAAAGGAAATGGACAGAAGTACTGAAAATAATTTATGTAATCTTATTTGAAAAGATTGTTCATGAATCCTGAAAATTTAAAGGGATCAAGCACCAATTTTGCAAAAAGAATTCACATATAGGTGATAAAATTATTTGCCTTTCAGGTCTATTACATTTCTTGATCGATGCATCCTTATGAGTGTCTGTGAAATCTATTTGAACAAGACCCTTATTTATAGCCTCCTTATGAAAGCAGACTGCTTTCATGGCATCACTTTTATGTAGAGTGGTATCGTAGAGGCACTGAAAGGTAAAATGATGTCATAAGAGTATGACAATATGCTTATGATTTCATGGAGGGTATTGTCTTTTAAATAGTGCCATAATAATACCAAACAGTGCTACCCTACTTTGAGCCTCATCTGAGGTTAAAAAAGGTGAAACTGATAGCTGAGAGAGATGTCTGCTGAGCGTGTAACTTCTGTTTTATTGCAACTCGTCTTATTACTTGAAGTTAAACTTCAATATGTCATGATTTCTTATACATGTATATATGCATGTTGTACAGGCATTTGCAGGTTTAATGCTGAATACCTTGAATTTAGTATCACCAGTGATTAATACTGGTTTCATCTCGAAGAAAGAATGTGTTCTTGTGAAATGAGGATAATTATATTTTTATAAAAAGCTTCCCTTATTTATGTAGAATAAGAATGACACTTAACCTCAGAGGGATATGGCATGAGTCACTGGCATGAATGGTTAGGTCAGCAATTTTCAGTTTCACATAATCTTTCATAAGGACCTAAATATTGACAAATGAAACATTGTGATTACAGCCTACAGCAGTACAGTGGAGACAGTTGAGGTGGATGGGAACTATGATATGGGGAGAGATCCAGGGGCAGGTGCTCTAGGTGCAGACATAGCATCACCAGATTCAGGGATTTCATCTCCTGCATGTACAACCTTTTATTTAATGCCTGACGAGAGTTCAGATGTTAAACATGATCATCAGTATGGATCTTCAAAGAGAATACCAGAGCAGAAGAATCTAAACATGAGTGTCCAGCCTCTGCCAGTTGGTATCTCCCTCAGACAGGAAGAGAAGTACCAGCCCGTCAACCTATCACTGGAAAATAAAGCCTCCTCGGAACAGTCCTCAGGATCCTCATTTGATTTTGAGCTTGAAGGTAATATTGTATTTTCCAGGGTAAATGTATTAGTTCTCATTATGCCCTCCTCCTCCGAGGGAGGGCATATAGTAATCACTTTTCCGTCTGTGTGTCCGTGCGTCCGTCACAATATTTGGAATGGCCAACACTCGAAAGTGGCTGGACCACAGGGATGATCCTACATATGCCTACAACAATATAGTCCAAGTAAATATTTTCCATGAAAGTTTGGTGACCTAGGTCAAAGGTCAAGGTCGCAGTGACCATCGGGTCAACTTTGGGCGTGAGCGCTCTAACTTCTATAAAAATGTTTCAATTTTGACACAAGTTGGTGTACAGGTGTATTTTATAAGGGGCTAGGCTAAGTTCGATGATGGGCGATACTGACCAAATTTTGAAGTCATGGCGGCCATTTTTCAAAAATTTGTGAATTCTTTTGAGAATACACTTATATCAAACATTATTACTTATTATCAATTGGTATAAGCTGCAAAAATGTTAATTTATGTAATTGGGTCAGTGTGACCTACTTTTCAGGTGAAAATCGACATCCCCATTAGTATTTAGAGTGGCCCTCATTTCAATGCTGCAGGACATTGGGGTTTGATTCTACATAATGTTTGTAAAACTAAAGACCCCAAAAAAAGATTCCATGGAATTTTTCCAACCAAGGTCAAAGGTCAAGGTCGCAGTGACCATCGGGTCAACTTTGGCCGTGAGCGCTCTATCTTCTGTAGAAATGTTTCAATTTTGACACAAGTTGGTGTACAGGTGTATTTTATGAGGGGCTAGGCTAAGTTCCATGATGGATAATACTGACCAAATTTTGAAGCCACAGCAGCCATTTTTCAAAATGGCCGACATGCCGATTTTGTTAATTCTTTGGATAATACACATATATCAAACATTATTACTTATTATCAATTGGTATAAGCTGCAAAAATGTTAATTTATGTAATTGGGTCAGTGTGACCTACTTTTCAGGTGAAAATCGACATCCCCATTAGTATTTAGAGTAGCCCTCATTTCAATGCTCCAGAACATTGGGGTTTGATTCTACATAATGGATGCTGATTCTGTGAATTTGAGGTGCGGGGCAAACTGGCCACTAGGCGGCACTGGCCACAGGGGTATGCAGGAGGAGGGCATTGTTCTGCACTCTCTGAGCGCATTTTAATTTTCTCAGTGTTATGTGGTGCAGGATTTGGAGAAGTGGAGTAGAGGGGGAATTGAGGGACTTGAGTAATAATTGGAAAGAAATAACAAAATCACAGCATTTTCTTATTTTGAAATTAAAAAAGAAACAGCCAAGTAATAAGTATAACAAATAATCCCATGCATTCTTGACCTCAGTAATCTTTCATATTTCCCTCATCATGTATCTCATTTATGGCACTTTCTTTGTTCATCATGAAAACCAAGCACTGGTTTAGAGTAAAGTGATCTGGAATAACATGGGATTTTAAGGCATCAAGATTTGTTTACTTTTGACAATAATTTTTTTCGCGAGAATCGTTTCCAGAACACATATAGTCTTCCCTAGCAATCCATGATTATATAATGTATCAATTTGTTATTTTATCACAGGAAGACAGATGCATATTACAGTAAACTACCGTGACCAGGTCGTGGAGGATATGTGGACAACCAACATCAATGGCTGCTGCCTGTACTATGGTAAACCACCAACTTCAAGCGAAACTAACACAAACTCCAATAGCTTAAACAGCGTAAGGTTCAATTAATACAGTATGCTTCAAACACAATTTCATATCTGAAAAATATATCTTATGTTTGCTTTCAAACTATCAAGACATGAAACTTTTTTAGTCTAGAGGGTTGAAGAGAATGACAGCCCGTAACATTATAATTGATCAAGACAGAATTGGAGATACCAGAAATTGAATGCTTGTGCTCGTCTGAGTGAAAATTGAAGATTTTATATCATTATAAAAGATGGTGTACCCTTATCCCATTTCTTTGATCCTACATACCTTTTCATTGGCCCAAGGAATTTATTAGAGGTTGTAATATTTCATGAAGGGTTAATTTCCATGATTCCTCCTTGTCGAGGAATTACGGTAACAACTTCTCATGCTGTCAGTGTTGGGCAAAACCGAATATTCTTTTTGTTTGGGTCTTGATATTTGACAGTGTCTTTGAATTAGATCAGACAGCAGAGTGCAAGTGCACTGAACAGACTGCAGCACAGAGTAAAAGAGATACGTCATTAGGTCAGATAATAACCAGTGCAATGTATATAGTATTAAGGTCTATAATCCACAATCAGTTTGAAGCATTTGGAGAGAACTTCGTGTGGTCTCGTATATTTACGTAACTGCCTTCGGCCCCTACAGCTCACATGGCGGACAAACTCTTTTATTGATAATTCATATTTTATGCCATGATTATATCTAAAATGTCCCAAAAAAGTTTGATTATTCTTTGGATGGCATTAAACAAAGAAAATATAAATACTTGATATTAGTCGCCAGCTGCAAAAACTGAGTCAAACCCGTTTTAACTACCGTTATAACGGGTTTAATTTAAATATTAAAAATGTAAGACTAGCTGGTTAAGTTTACTTTTTCTGTGCTAAATTAACAAATAACATTACTTTGAACACATTTAAGCCAAAGAAACATAAGTCTGTCCCAGTTTTTTCATTGTGGATTATAGACCTTAAGGAGTGTAGCTGTAGCCATGTATATACTATTACTGTTAACATCATAGATTATCACAATACCTTTTGTGACATTTATCACAAGGTATCAAGTTCTCTCACAACTGATCAGACCATTCAATGGCTGAAAGGATCCTTTGATTTTGGGTTATCAAACTCTGATTTGGATATCCCCTTAGCTGGGTTTTGTACAGCATGCAAGCCTTTAACAGATGGTGTGCACAAACTGTCTAATCGTCAGTGTACCCAGTTATTATAGCGAAATTTTCTAAAGCTAGCCAGAACATGTGACATTTGCAGGTACTATTATTTTAATTGTGTATAATTTCTGTTTCTGTAGGGTCCAGAACCGATACATTTTCCGCCTCTGGAAAGTAAAACCAATGATCGAGTAACAGTGATGACATCTCAATTACTCTCCAACCTTGAAAAAGGATTAATTCTTGAATGTAAAGATGGAGATATCTATGCAACCAGGCTTTGCAGGTGATCCCTTTATTTATTATAACATTAGAATAAATTATGAAGTAATTTTAAAACATCATATAAAAATTATAAATGGTTGTTCAATGTATTTGCCTTCCATGCCTTTTTTTTTTGTTTGTTTTTCATTGATACATTCAAAAAGGGTCTGTAAAACAAGTCTGAACAAGACCCTGATTAATAGCTCCTTTCTAAAGGTACCCTCCTTTATTGGGGTACTGGAAGGTAGCTAATCAGTAATTACTTAAAATGTAGTTTCATTTTACATCATAAATGTCTGGTGCATCTTTCCTGAGTATTTTGATAATAATACAACTAAATTCAAAGGGGTGTCCTTGCATGTTTTGAATGACTCAATTATGAAAATATAAAATATGTAATGCTTTTTATTCTGTGCATATTCTTACAATAAAACAATAATAAAATAACAGGATTACTGTCCGGTACTTTTAAAAGACTTTTGCCATCCAGGTCTTCATTCCTCTTATGCGAGAACCTTGAAATAGCCTACTTTATAATTTCGTGAAGGATGTATATAAGATCTTTAAAGGGATTAAGCAGTGATTTTGAAAAATATGTATAAGGATCATAAATTAACAATAAAGATATTTGCCTTTCATATTTAAATATTGTTTTGGTTGATGCACTCCAGTAAATGTCTGTAAAACCTATTTGAACAGGAACCTAATTTGTAGACCCCTTTTCAAAGCACACTTTTTTCTTGGCATCATTTTTATTTGGAGTGTGATCATAGAGGCACTGAAAGGTAATATGACGTCATAAAAGTATGGCAATATGCTTATGACGTCATGAAATGTATTGTCGTTTAAATAGTGCCAGAATGACGTCAAACAGTGCTACCCCACTTTGAGCCTCAATTGAGGTCAAACAAAGTTCACGCTACCCGTGTTTACCCGTTATGTGCAGCTTATGGCTGAGACAGATCTTTCCTGGGAGTGCAACTTTTATGGCTTTTAGCAACTTATCTTTTTAATCTATCATAATTTCAAATTGTCATAATGTTCATATGTGGCTAAGCTTTCAATACACCAAAATGTAGAATTGATGCTTAATACCTTTAAGGAAATTACAGTGTCTTTCTATGAAGTAATTTGGTAGAAAAGCAATTTAATTTGTATTTTCTTCCTACTGCAGGTCTTCAATATTTTACTCAAGTTATGCATTGAGAAAAAAAGAATCAATCAAACTCGAGAGGAGAAACAGAACCAAAATATTTGACTTTAAAAAGGACTTTCAGTCAGCTGACATACAGGCTGGCTTCCCAGACAATAATGCTGGAGTTGTCCAGATCGGCTTCGGACAGAGATGGAATTGGGGGAAATCTGAATCTGGAGTGTGTATCAGTGTCAAAGTGGAGTCCACCATGGCTGCCAATCTACAAGCAGTGGTTAGTATTTAAAATTGTGGCACAAGATTTAATATGTACACCATATTGATCACATATTCCTGTAATTTAGTAGACTATTTTTTTCAAAAGATAATGAAAGTTTGTCATAATTTAGCAGTGAGATGTCATAACCAAAGTTTAATCTGTACTAAATAATATCACATATGTCTCCTAATTTAATAAATTGGAAATGTGATACATCACAACCAACTGGAGGTAAAATAAATACCCTGCTATATAAAATAAACAAAGATACATTATATTTTATTTCATTTCAGAGTGGCTCAACTTCGTGACCAATATGCTTGTCTTCATCAAATACTTGTGTTTATGAATAACAATATGAACCTTTGCTGGATACTTGTCCTTAAAGACAGTATTTTCCCTTGGGAACACAGTAAATGCCCATTTGGGTCTTTAATGTCGACTGGTTTTGTACAGCACATTGTTTACATATAGCCATGGTATTACTTTCCTTGCAACCTGAATATGTTCACACACATGGATTATTGTTCAATATTGAGGAAATTGATGGAGATTCTTGAAGTTATTCTTCCAGAGTTAGCAGAAATGAGGAGAAAGGAGAACAAAACTTTACCATTTGATTGTCATAGAATATACTTAAAAATAAATGTTTACTTTGTCATATCAGTCTTTCAAGAAGTAAACAACAACTTAAAATTAATATATTTAAGATAAATTCAATACATAAAACAATGACCACCTAATTAATGTGAGATTTATCAAATTGTATTTGTATCTTATGTCAGGTTTTTTTTTCTTCACCATTGTCAGAATACAGTGCAAATAGAAACCATGAACATCTCTGTCCTGCAAGCCATTTTAACTGAGAAATATCCACCAAGTCAGAAGTCCTCTTTGTTTCAAATAATGACCGTCATCTCAAACTAGTTCAGCATCATCCGAGAGAAAAAAACCATTTATAAATGATCTTCTATTCACCTTTGGTGTTTGAACTATTTTTTTCAAGCATACTATGCATAAAAGGGCATAAGTATTTTATACATGCTTGTGTTGCAGTGAATAATCCCATACTGGTACTGTGGGTGTGGTGTACAGGTTAGCATCCTTTATGAATGTTTTTTCATAGGTTCATAGGGAAACAGGATTAGTGTTTGATCTTGTAACACATTTTTTTGCATACTTTCCTATACTAAAATTCCCCAAGTTATCCATAGAGGTCCCACCTACTGACTTTCCAAGTCAGTAAGAAGTAAGCTTTTTATATCTGACAGCCATGTAACATGTCTGAGTGGTCTGTGCATAGTAGCCTGCAAATCATGAATAAGTAATGAATATTCATGACCTGCAATTTGTGCTCAACTCTGAAGACACTATCTCCGACCCTGATGTGTGGAGGGGTCTGAAACTCTGTCAGGTTTGCAGGTAAACTCTGTGAATTGTATTGAAGAAGTATAAATCCAACATGATTTAAAAATAAATTAGCATCCTATATTTATTTGCCATTATAGTATATCTCCTGTCCTCCATGGGGAAAATACCTAAAAATGTTACTTTATAAATGTTGTGTAGACTTTGCAGGGAATACAAATGTACATAAGTGTTATGACCCTAATAAAGATGTAACATAGATGTTTAATATTATTATATACATGTTTATTGCATATACCAGTGGATGGGGACATGATAATTAATCTCGTCCTTTTTAAGCCAAAAATGCTTATGGTTGTGGCGGTGTAAGGTCAGATGGGGTTCACATTTACCCAGCCCTAATCTATGCAACTGATAAAAGTGTGGAATTCTTCTTAAGAGTAGAGTACAAAACTCATGCTTACCCAAATCTGTGCCTTATGATGCTTTATTCCATTAACAACCTTTGACATAGTGCACTTGTTCTTGAATCCGGATTTTATCCTCGTTTACTGCCATTTTTTGAACAGTAAATAGGCAAATATGGCACAAATAAGTGCCATTTTTGGACTTGATCAACTTCAGACCTTAATGCAAGAAGCTTTCAATATTTCTTAGGCAATTATATTTGTCTCTTCTGTGACTGCAAACATGATGTTCCATTTTGCATTTGTTGATATTTAGAGTGAAAACTTTACCTTATTTTTCTCAGCTAATTCAATATTCAATCCTGAAACTTGAGAGGAATGTGTATCAACCCAATTTTAATTGTTGGCCATCTTTTTAATGAATTGATAGAGGTTCTCAGGTGCAGAGATAAGATTTGATCCTATTTTATGCTTTAAAGGGATTAAGCACCGATTTTGAAAAAAACCTTTAAAATTCACGTATTGGTGATAAATGTATTTGTCTTTCATGTCTATAAACTTTTTGAAAAATGCATCCCCATCATTGTCTGTAAAACCTACTTGAACATGAACCTAATATATAGGCCCCTAATGAAAGCACATTCCTTTCTTGGCGTCATTTTTATGTGGAGTGTCATCATAGAGGCACTGAAAGGTAAAATGACCTCAAAAGTGCATGGTAATATGCTTATGACGTCATGAAATGTATTGTCTTTTGAATAGTACCAAAATGACGTCAAACAGTGCTACCCTACTTTGAGCCTCAATTGAGGTCAAATAAAGTTCACGCTACCCGTGTTTACCCGTCACGTGCAGCCATGGGCTGAGATAATCTTATACATACTGTGCAACTTCTATGTCTTGTAGCAACTTTTCTTGTTGCTCGATGTCAGAATTTAATACGTCATGGTGTTCATATGTATATATACTGTTGTAAAACCAAGGCCCCTCATGATCAGTTGAATCCCAGATTATTAAAAGCACTTTTTGAACAGAGACTACAGGCCCACTACTCAAATCAATGGGAGGCAGATCTGGCCAGCTCAAGCACCTGTGACAACTATAGTAAATTTAAATCCTCACTCCAATTTGAAAACTACCTCACACTCCTGGAGCCAAATCTTTCCATACCACTCACTAAATTCAGAACAAATAACCACAAACTACCAGTTGTGGTGGGCCGTTACAATAACATCCCACGAGAAAGAAGGCTTTGTACTTTATGCAATGACAAGTCTATTGGGGATGAGCACCACTACCTCCTAGTTTGTGAACACTTCAGGGTAGAGCGGGATAGACATATAGGCACAGCATACATTAGAAATCCTAATATCACTAGTATGAAGCATCTTCTCAATAGCACAGATGTGAAAGAGCTAACCTCACTCTCCAAATTTGTCAACATTATCATGAATCACTTTAATTAGACTTTACATGTCAGAATCGCTCCTTAAGCCAACAAGAGCATGATTACATATTCACTGCATATTGTCACAATTATACTAGTTCATAGGATACTACCCAGTATGGGTAGTCTAGGTGCAAACTATAAACATAGCAAATGGCATAATTACCGCTATTTCTACTAGATTATTTAAGTATTTTGTACTTTGTATTTTATTCCACTATCACATTTATAGTTACTGTGTGAACTATCCATAATAGACAACAATTGTATGGGGTGCCCTCCACCTTGTAACTGTCAGGGGGCACCACCAGTTCTTTTTCTCCCATGTCGCACTCCATGTCGCACTAGTGGCGACCTCTCTTGAGAATAAAATTTGTATTGTATTGTATTGTATTGTAAGAAAACAGGATTGGTGCTTAATACCTTTAAAGTTTTATCACCACAGAATTATTTTTTGTTGTTGTATATAAATGTGTCTTGTACAAGGACCGATATAAAATTTGGCACTAAAACCCTTATGCCATTATAAATCAAGGACCAATTCTAAAATCAATGCCACAGCTGTAAAATATTGTAAGAATTTTGTCCTTGAGTAAAAATCACTTATAGTTTTCAGTGAATTATGCATTTTTTCCCGCTGATTTTATAGTCATTAGAAAAAGTATTTCAACTTGGAGTTTGTACTTACTGCCTGGTACAAACTATGAGGTACAAACTCAAAATCAGAACTCAAGAACAGGATTTTTTTATAACTAACTGGACCATCTATTGAGTAATATGTTATTTATCAGTTTTAGGTAAGCATCTATTTGTTAAAGCATAAACGTGACTGTGAGGTTACCATTGCCTGACCATAGTATGTAACACATGGTGTATACTTTATCAGATAGTGCCAAATGTCATACCATGGCCATATATGACTTTATTTTTCCATGTTTATGTATAGAAACCTTCAAAATGCAAGGCTGTCTTTCACGATTATTAACTTGCATATTGTAAATTCTAATGGTTATATAATTTAACTCCCAAAGTCAATATTATTAAATTTCTGTTTAGTCCTGATAGTATTTGAACCTGTTAAAGTATTGAAATTGAAGTAAAATGAAAGGTAATGAAATTTTGACATGGCCTTAATCAGTGGCTTAGGGAGAGAGGTGATATTTGGTGGGGACTTACATCATTAAGATTAATATTAGCATCAGTGATGACCTTCATATCTCCGTGACCAGTTACCATTGCCTTTTGTACAAACAACAATGAGAAAGATTTTATAAAGTGCTCATTCCTGATTAGGGATCTTCAGAAATAATGCAGGGACCATATATAAGTAATGATAAATAAATGTCTGCATGGAAGACCAGGAAAAAAAGGCCTCACTCTTTTCCCCACCACCAATCATTATAAAACATCTTTCATGCAATGATGTGAATAAATATAGGTATGTTTCACTTCACAATATGGGATCAAATTTATTTCTCCTTAAGGTTCCCAATTGTAACATTTTAATATGATTATACTTTATTCTATGTGAATCAGAAAACTTATAATTTAAAATCTCTGCTATCAATAATGGTTTTATTTCCTCAGCAAATTTTGACCACAATGAGCAGTGACAACTTTAAATTAGTTTCCATCAATTAAATAACTCCCCCATACATAATCAGTCATATGTATACAGCGTTTTGGTATTAAAAACTGATAATGACCATGTGCACAGAAAAGCAGTTCTTTGTCTCACCATTTATGATGAATTATTAAAATCCCTTAGTTTTTGTTTGTCATAAATGGAACAGAATATATTTCTTGTGGTCCTATGTGTCTTTCTGTTTCTCCTGAATGTGCTGATTATACAGTTCCCTCAAGTGGGTAAGCAGTGGTTTTATGTTTATCTTGCTCCTTGCTGATAACGGAAATATAGGCAGATTGAGTTTCTCCTGTAGCAGTTTCAAATTCTCCTCCGCTCCTGGCAAGTCCAGTTTGTTCCCAATGATTGCATGGGGCCTCTTGGACAAGCCTGGTAGATAATGCTCAAGTTCATAATGCAAAGCTTCCAGTTGTGTCCATGGTTCTTCTGTAGATAAATCCAGCACATACAGAAGACATGCACATCGCTCCACATGCCGCAAGAATGCGTAGCCGAGGCCATAGTTCTGATGCGCTCCACTGATCAAACCAGGAATATCAGCGACTGCAATTAAGTAACAATTTATCACCAAAAAATGTTATTTATTTATTTTTATTTTTTTGATACATGATTATTCATTATATATTCCTGGCCTTATATTATATTATCAGATAAAGTGCAAAAAAGTTGGTTCTTTCTCTTTTGGAAAAGAGTGATCACTTTCACACCCCAAAAAATATATATTTATCTTAATAAGCCACAAAGACATTTCTTCTCTTCTTTATTTGGTATTGGTGTACACTTCCTGCCATGTATTTACCTGCGACCTGCTCATAATCCTCATATTCGACAATTCCGACATGAGGTCTGAGTGTGGTGAATGGATAGGAAGCTACTTTGGGCTTGGCCCTGGAAATTGCTCGTAGCAGTGTGGACTTGCCAACATTTGGAAAACCTATCTGTAACAGATAACAAGGAGTTTAAAAAATTAAATGATTGTCTTTTTATTATTTATAAAATTTAGGCACCAAGTCGGACAATCTTTTATTGATAAAATCTTATCTAGAATCTACCTTGTGACAACTTATCATTTTCTGTGACATGACAAAAAGATGGCAGTCAAAATGCATTCCATGAAAGCTCCAATATTTCCATGTCGAGATAATTATTACGTGATTATTACGAGATCTCTGCATGGCATATCACACATTATACAGAAGTCTCACCAGTCCAGCATGGGCCATGATTCGGAGTTCAGCAAATAGCAGTCTTTCCTCTCCTTTGCCTCCCTCCTCATACACCATAGGAGCGCGGTTCTCATTGGTGAGGAAGAAGTAGTTTCCTTTCCCCCCTGCCCCGCCTCGGGCCCCGATCAGCATGTCTCCCTCCTTGGACAGGTCGGCCACCAGGCCGCCATCTTCATTCTTGAATAATGTGCCTGGGGGAATCTGCCAATTTGTAGAATTTACACACACAAAGTTAACTTATGATTTTAGATTTTGTGATAATATCTTGTACTCTCGTATCCAATATAAATGATTGTTGTTTATGTCATTAAGTCATTCTGGAATCTATTTTTTTACACTTTAGTAGAAAATCTGCAATATGTTTGATAAAAAAGATAACATTTTTAAAGATCCATGAGAAAGTATTTGCTACATAGCCCGGGCTACATAGAGAGTATATGTGATCACAAACCTTGACATAAATATGCTCAGCATTTTTTCCATTGCAATTTTTGGACGTTCCTTTTCCTCCATTTTGTCCAAAATATAAACTTTTAACAGCTGCCAAGGACTTAACATTTTCATCCGCTAAAAAAAGAAGTTATCAGTGATTATTTTTCGGGGTTTGAAAAAAGATCATTTCACAAATATTTTGTGAATAGAGAACCTGATCTTGATAGTCAATGCTTTAAACTGGGAAAATAGTACATATGACCATGGTCACCAATGTATTGCAGATGTATGTGAATAGAAACATATTATAGGAAGGTGTAACTATTCAAATTCTGAAATTTAATCTTGCTGAATAAATAAATATGAAAAGCATTTATCTCAGTTTGAGGCTCACTTTTGGGGACTTATTATTATGCTCTCTTAGTTCTTTTTGCATAAGATATATAACATTTCATCCTGTGAAGGAGTCAAATCACAAAATACATATCCATATCATATCAAATTTCTCACCAATAAATATGACATGGCCTCCATTTCCACCATCGCCACCATCAGGGCCTGCCCATTCTTTCCTGGGCATGCTCAGAAAGGACATGCATCCACTTCCTCCGTTGCCACCAGTCACATAAATACGTTTAAAATCCACAAAGGCTTTTGCCTGAATATACGTGAAACATACAAAACATCTATGAGACAGGTTTCAAAAGAAACAACTCCAGTAGATAATTATTTGGCTCCATTTTTAAAAGAAAAATGATGTTTATCTATTTAAAATGGAAGATGTCTTTCAAAAAAATTATGAGTGCTAGCTGTGATCACTAAATTGCTGGATCTAGATGATCTAGATTCAATCATATTTTAATAAAAGTCTTTCATTTTATGTCCCTCAGACATGAATTGACTCAGATTCAGGTAAAGTCAACATCAATCTTTGATCCTCTGCAATTATCTGACCACTCTTATTGCACGAGACAATTACATATTTGCCAAGACATAATACAAATGCATAAACAAGTTTAAACAGTTTTTTATTTTCAATAAGTAGGTTGTACCCTATGCATCTATGTCCTTATCAGTATGTTTTTTGTGCTTACCAAATGTTTTTCTGATTTAGTTTTCTTGCGGGCTGGTCTGGTTGCTGAGCACAGACATCTTAAAGTTTGGCACTGAGCCAGACTGATACGGGCCACCACTGCCTGAGATGATGAGGCCCACATGCGCACTGCCACTGCAAACATCCTCTAAATTACTTGTGCCTACATTCTTCCGATGATCTGAAATGGGCATTTCCCTAATTATACATTTACTTTAGGCAATGTCTCCATTTTTGAAAAAAAGTAATTAAATTAAAAGATACATATATAGAGGAAGAGTACTGTAGAGCAACAGCTTCTGCATGTGTTAACACCTGTAGGGGACAGCCAGTTGACATGCAGTTGACATGCAGGTGACACACACGTGATAGGAGCCAGTGTGGGGTTTGTATTAATTTTACCTGTGCTTCCATTTCATGTAAGTGTTTGTGGGTCAATCCTCACATGAAGATAATTTTGATTGTTAGATATTTCAAACATTTTAATAAAAACAGATAGCTCTTATAGGTCTAAGAAGAAATGGTTGACAGTTTGGTTGGTGGCAAACAAATCAAATATTGAAACAATAAAAATTTTGTTTATGCTAGCTGTCAATCATTTCAGTTTCAAATAAATGTTCTCACATTTCATAATTCTGCCTACTTCTGGATGAGATATAACTTATAATCTTTTATTAATTTTGTCGGTTGTGAAAACAACAAGATATTTCACCTTTGTCTGTGATAAAAGGACACCAAAGCACCATTGTATTAAGTGGTGTGAAAAACAAGAAATTCAAACAAGGGGGAGAGGGGTAATTGGGTGAATTTCATTGAATGTTAAGTATAACCATGCATAGATTTATCCTCCAAACACCTTGGGATCTTGAACAATATTTTCTTTTCAATATTTTCCATTAGAACTAATAACTGTGAAAGCAAAATGTATCACAAAAATGGTAGCACTAACACTCATCACTTCAAGTTTGTACATTTAGGTGTTTTTCTATTATTCTACAATACCTGATAACAGGCACAACTGATAAAATATGTGCTATAGTGGGTTATATCTATTAAAAATCAAAAGTTATATTATTTGATTCCATGATTGACAAGTCTGGGCCACATCAATTGTGCACCAATTCAAACATAATGTACAGTGAAAACTGTAGATATTTATTGCACACAAATTTTGTTTGAATTTTTATATTGGGAGGGATTGTTTTCTCAAGAGAATGTGTTTTTTGGCAAATGTGCATTTATGTGCATGTTGTTTTTATTCATATATAACTTCTCAATGCTGACTGCAACCATCCATTTTAAACTGCTGTGAAGGTGCAAGCATGCAAGGACTGGAAAAGCAATTAACAATCAGAATTATACCATTTTTGCACACTTCCCAATCCTAAAATTTTCCAAGTTATTTACTGACTTTCCCAGCAGGTAATACAAACTAGCTAAATAAGAGAACCTGAATGTCACCTGCTGGGGCAGTCCAGGCAGTGCCATTTGTTCTCAGCAAAGGTGTGACAAAGTGTGATAACATTTTTCAGTTGTTTATATAAATGTTTATTATGCATATATGAATATTAATGCAGAACAGGGATTGCTTGCAAAAAACACATTATATCAGCCCCACTGAGGGAGGGGATTGAAGCTCAGTCAACTTAATGACCAGTATCTTTAATATTTATTTCATTTTGGAAAAATAGAATACCTTGAAAATGATAATGAACAGAAAGGCAGACTTATTTACCTACACCAATTTAAGTAATTATTGGTTAAAGCATTCATGAAATCAGAGAGGTCACAGGCAATTTTACAGAAGATTGGGTATGCTCAAATGATATGTGGCTATTAAACTGTAATCTCACTGAAATCATCCAAAATACACTGACCATGTTTATTGTGTTTTGCTGAAAGTGCCAAGTACTGGATGTACTCATTTGGCCACCAGGTGGTTTCATGTATACAAGTATGTGACCTCTATTTTGGTCTGTCATGGTGTTAGACCTGTATCAATGTACAAACATTAATGGACAAACAGGCCTCTGTGAGTCAAATCAGTCCATTGTCCCAATCTGAAGGTGCACTCAGTGCCGTAGCTAGGGGGGTTTCCGTGTTGCCCGGAACCCCCCCCCCCCTTTAAAAAAAAAAAATATCTGAAAAAAACTGAAAAAAAAGAAGAAAAAAAAAGAAGGGCGACGACGACGATGGCCGCACATGATGCCGACGGCCGCGCGCAAATCTGACTATCAATTTTGGAAACCCCCCCTAACCCAATCCTGGCTACAGCCCTGGCACTATTGTTTAGAAAAAATTATTATGCAGGTGTTTGCACTAGATCATTGATCAGCTAAACAAAGTTTGTTGACAAAGTGTCCAATGGATGATTTGGATTTAGCAGAAGACTCATCTACTTTCAAATGGCACAGACATTTATGTAGGAGATGATGGGTAATATCATTTAATCTCTAAGTTTGGGGTATAGATATTTATATTATACAAGGAAAATGTGATTGAACTTCTCATTTCATGAATGCTTAAATGTTTATTCCAAGGTTATTTTGATGACTTAAAGATGTTGATTGCTGGCTCACTTGAACATGTGCACAGTCAAAACACAACATGTGAAAGAAGAGTTGTACGACTAGGCATATGAGGTGACATGAATGCAGTGGACAGCTGTACATTTGGGTGTATTGCCTAGTTTATCATCTTTCTACACATCGGTACCTTACACTTTTATGCATGTACACGCATTTTAAATTGCAATAGCGTGACTTGTGCAATTTAAAAATAAAACATGCTTGATTGTTTACCTTTCACTACTTACCATCGGTTACCTCTTACTTTGGATTAAAATTGTGTCAGACGCATGACAGACCTATCAATATTTGGCATCTGGTATAGGAGGTTATAGCCCCTCAAAAAGCAGAACATTATATCTAGAATTAATTGTAAAAACAGTACTCTTTCTACATGTGTATTTATTTGAAAGTATTAAACAATGAAGCATAAGTAACAGCTTCCATTGATTAATAAAGGTATCCAATCAAATCAAAGTGTCTTCTGCAGAGCTTCGTCACCCTCCAGACAGCAGAAACTGTTTTATAAGTGTTTTGGTGGCGCATTCGCTTCAGATATCGAGATTTCAGCACTTTTCCCGACAAGTTCGTAACTCTTAGCTTTCTGTCTTGCCCATGACAGATGTTTATTTTCCACTCCCAATCATTGAAACCTCATGACAACTTTGCTTTTCTGTTTAGTTTCTGCCTGTAAATTATTTGAAAGTTAGAAATAGCCGTGATTTTCATGTATCCCATTTGGCAACGCGATGTTAATCAGGTTAGTAAGCCTGGCTAAAACTAATGTACTTGTATTCAACAAGAAGAAAAGCACCCAAACCCTAATTTTACATTTGGGTCAAGTGGAATTGAAATTGTCCCAGACTACAAATATTTAGGAACGGTCATAATATCTAGTCACCGGAATATATTCCACAAGAACTTTGAAAATCTTCAGCTTAAAGCTAATAAAGCTATATTTGCTCTAAATATGTATATATCAAACAGTGTTGGGTACCTTCACCCAAGCCTTTCATTCAAAATGTTTGACTGCCAAATTCTACTTAAAATTGATTATTCATCTGATATATGGTTTAATGAGCATAAAGAAAAAGAATTACAGAAAATATACATCATGTACATTAAAAGAACACTCCGATTGAAACCTTCAACAGTAACAATAGCTCTATATATATGCTGAAACTGGAAGATTCCCAATAATTATTAAATAAAAAGTACAGATGATCAAATACTGGGAAAGAGTACTAAATTTTCCAGAATCACATATCTTGAAACAGGCATACAATAGCCAATATGATATACATAATCTCGGCAAAAAGAACTGGTGTTCAGTTATACACCAGCCAGCTGACCAGCTGATACACTATATCCTCACATCCTGAAAGAAATTGGAGAACATGACATTTGGGAAAGACAAAACAGCACCCAAATAGAAATTGCACTTGTTAAAGAAAAACTCTTTAAAAAATTCACTGCAGAAACCATGGAAAATATTCAAAATTAAGACCTGACGCCAAAACTAAGAACATTCAATCTATACAAAAATGAATACCGACTTGAAAATTACCTTTTTGACCTCAAAGCTATTAGATACCAGATTTCATTAATACGTTTCAGAATCAGCTCACATAACCTTAGAATTGAAACAGGACAATATGACAAACCAAAAACACCAGCCGAGAATAGAATATGCCATCACTGTGAAGCATAAAATTAAATCCATTTCCTTCTTAAATGCCCACTTTATCAAACTGAACGAAAAAATCTTTTAGATATATGTACAGGTCTACTTACTGATTTTAACACATTGAATGATAATGATAAATTCATAAAGATAATGGAAAGCAAGAATACTGACATTATAACATGCCTAGCCCATTTTGTTTATCACAGCTTCCAAAAAAGGAATAGTCAATACATGTTTTCCCCATAATCTCATACTTGTACCTTTAAAATATTGTACTCTCAATTCAAATGTCTGGCTGCCGAAGCACCATAACAATACCCTCAAATAAAATATATTTTTGTATTACTAGTATCTTTATCTTTATTGAATTGTTTATGTTTATGTTGTCATAATTGTTAATTGATGGCATAAAATAGTTAATTGTAGTATTTGATATTGATGTTATGAAAATTTATATTATAGCTAATGAAAAGACAAATAGATTTGTATTGATCTCTTATGTCAATAAAAGTATTGAATTGAATTGAATTGTTCTTAAATCAGCTGTTAAATGTTTCAAAGCTTATACTTTGCAGTTCAAAATTGTTCAAAATTGTTCTATTTGAAAATAATTCTGTAAATTTGACCAATTTTCAAGACCAATTCAACTTGCCAATGACCACTAAGGCATTTGGTACAGAACAAAAATCAAACAAGTTTACTTTAAATTACAATAAAGAGATGTGTAGATCATCATTTCATTTTGTATCAAGCATCAAAACTACAGCATTATCGAGCGAAATATGTGACAATAAAAATTCATGACATGAGGTTTTCAAGCACTTTTTCCTTGCATAATACAAACGTTTATACCCAAAACTTTGCAATCAAATGTTATATCCCATCCTATTTCCCCTACACAAACTTCTGTGCCATTTGAAAGTGGTTGAGTTTTCTGTTAAAATCCAAATCATCCATTGGACACTTTGTCAAAATAACTTTGTTTAGCTGACCAGTGATCTAGTGCAAACACCCTCTTAGTAAAATTTTGATATCTATGGGTACCTTCAGATTGGGACAATGATTTGGCTTACAGAGGTCTGTTTGTCCATTGAAGTTTGTCCATTAGTACATGCCTAACACCCTGACAGACCACATGCATGTATACATGTGACCAACTGCATGTGATAGTCACAAGAGTACAGGCAGTACTTGGCATTTTCATCAAAACACAATTGCCATGATCAGTGTATTTTGGTTGATTTTAGTGAGAGAGCTTAATTGTATCACAGTTTTATGGCCACATGTCATTTAAGCATACCACAAACCTCTGTAAAATTGCCTGTGACCTCTATGGTTTCATGAATGCTTTAATTGTTTTTTTGAAAAATAGAATATCTGTCTCACTAGGATCACAGTAAATACTGTTAAGATCACTTTTACAAAGTTGTTTGGAAATCCACTTTTTTAGCTACAGGCCGTGGTGCAGTTGGTTACAGTGCCAGCTTATTAGCACCAGTTCCTCTGTGATCCAAAGGTCGTGGGTTCAATCCCCGACCGTGCCGAGATTGAACTCATGATTCAATTTCCCATATGAGCTGAGGCCCGTGCCAAAAGGGTTAACCCGTCGACCATGTAAATCTGTGACCGGGTGGGTTGTCATGTCAAGGACCTGCAACATGACAATTCAGTGAGACTCATTTGACTCATCATGACAATAGATAGGCTTAAACATATCGCGAATGAAATGTTCTACCTTCTCCACTGATTATGAAGATATAAATTTTATTTCTCTGCTCCAAACGTAGCTCATTCTATAACGTTTATGTATGAAATGTCCGCATCATACACCCAATTTATGAAGAGCTCAATATAAATGCATTGATTTCATTGAAACATTAGTCAATTCTGTCAACTCACACAACGTTCACATTTAGTTTACACCAGCAACGCATTTATTGGCCTATCCTATACAATGTATCATTTTTTTACTTTGAAAAAATCTTTCTTCTGATATAATTTTCAAATCTGCCAATACATGCGTCCATTCCATTTACATAGCATTTGCCCAGCAAGGTGATTTCACATTGATGCAACATTTTTACCCCAAAACATCTTATATTCTCACAAAAAAACTTGTGGTTTTTGAAAAAAAAAAACAATTCTTTTTTTTTAAATTGTATATTGGTTAAAAAAAATATTGATAAACAATTATGGCATTTTTTATAAACATACTATTATAAATTGTGAAAATCTCTTCCTTCTGTATCTATAGATTTTTTTCTATAGGCTTTGTAGTTCTTGAAAAATGTCTATGTACATATGAACTTTAAAGGCTTGTAGGGAATAGCCTATTTAGTTAAAAATATCCAAAATTTTACTATTAGATTCCCCCAAACCTATTCATTATGAAATGATGATTCTTTCTTTCAAGTTCAAAAACTCAAAAATAGCTAAAAAAAAAATTGGCGGTAAGGCACATTGCTTCAAAGAGAAACTATCCCATTGTTTGTAACAATGTATCCCATTGTTTGTAACAATGGGTTGCTATGAAGTCATGCACACAAGCTACAACGTCACAACTCCATTCATTATACTCCAAGGTTGTACACTGTTTATTTCCTGATTGTTAATAGACAGTATATTTATATTTGCTATTTAGATGTGGTTTAAAAAAATTATGATAGATTCTATCAACTTCAGCCATTTTTATGGCTTATATTACATTCTGACACAATTTAGGTGGAGTGAGATCAGAGGACGTGGCAGAGATCAAAGATCAATTAGGTCTTCTACTCATGCTGAACACACAAATATCTAATTTGATTTGAAACGATATTAATGTAAGAGTTTTCACGACCTTAGTTTATATCCAGCAATGCTATGTTTAGAGGCATGGCAGAAATGAAACCCATTCTTTTCAAGTGCATGGGTGTAGGCCATAGAGAACCGCATCAGTTTTTTTCTCGCTGCACGTGCTGGTCAATGACGTCATGTCAATTGCTGGCACGTGCACGAGGCGATTACGTAACTCAAATATGATGTACTTCAAGAGATGAAACAAGCTTTTCAGGAATTTCTCACTGTAGAGCATACAGAGCATTATGAATGGTGTGCTTTGCACAGCAGACGCAAAATACAAAGATAAAACAATTCCAGAGAAAAATATTCCAAAATATTAAATATATTCCATGTTTTTATCAACTTTCTTGGCTGCAGAAAATTCAGATCACTTTTGTGCCCGGAAGTCAGTCTTCTCACGTGCATGCTAAATCTTGATTGGCGAGTTGAAAATATTTGAATGTTGTGGGTATTGTTTTGATTGACCTCACGTGAAAATGTATTGTGACGTTATATAACTCCCAGAGCAACCAATTACTTCCGGGCACCAAAGTGATCTGAATTTTTTTCATAGCACTTTTGTAGACTTTGAACTAGATTAAACCAACTTTTGCAAAATCTTTTTGGGATACTGCAAACATGGAATCAAAGATAATTCAATTTAGAAGATGGCTAGATACACATTTGGAGGGAAAGCAATCGTTTGCACAGTTTACAACATCACCTGCCTCGAAAGGTCAGGAAATGCATAGATTTTTGTTTCCTCTCTTGATATCTATCATATTTGCGTACGCATCGGTAACCCTGCACGTGCAGTGGTCCACGTGCTGTGAGAGCTGGCTGGAAGCTAATGCGGTTCTCTATGGTGTAGGCCTACATGTACATGTGCATGAAGTGATCGTGTGGTCATATTCAGGGTTGCTCGTTCTCGAGCACTAAATCAAGTGCGCACCAACCACTCGAGCTGGATCTATTATAACTCGACACTTCCCTTTTGTCACTGGTGGAGTGTGCCATTTCTGGTGGGGTGATCAGCCGGGAAGATGGAGACTAAAACAGAGTATGAAATTATTAGGCATTCCATGTCTGAAGATGACCCTAATCAAAACAGTACCATCCCAACTATGGAAAGGAAGCCTAGATGGGGACCACAACACAAAGGAGCGCAGGAATTAGCTGCTGGCTACACTTTTGGTGAGTCCATTTTGACGTTTCTGTTGTGAGACTTGACTGTCTTGTCTCTTGAGTCGAAAACTGTCATGGAAAGATCACTGAAAGCACAGTGTCAAATAGAGTCAGCTGACCGATTTGTATTCTGATTTTGGTTATTTTAAACAGATAACAGCATGCTTTTCAGATCTGTTACGATGTAAACAAACCTGTCAGAAATATAGAGGTGGTCATTTTACTGTCAGTGTCATTGAATTAAGGTGCGTGACTGCGTGAAATATGAGTTTTATTTTTATCACGTTTAATCAATGTAAATTGTAATCAAGTTAATTGCAAAAATGTTAAAAATTGCCATCTTTGAGAAATATTGCAATAGAACTTGATCAATACTTTATTCAGACTGACAACGTATATCACACAACAGTCATTATATAAGTCATCTCTTTCTGACTGGAAATGAATCAGGAAAATCAGAAATCTACCTGCAGTACATACACCAAAGCCATCTCTTGAGTCTTTTGCTTGATTCTGCTTTGCTCAACTGACCCACAATAATGGAGGGACAGAATAAAGCAATGGCATTTTTACCTGCAGCTACTTGCAGCTAGACCCTTGTAGCTCAGCCACAAGCCACTGGCACTGACGCTGGCACTTTGGCACTCGCACATTCAAGTTTGAGTCTGGCTGAGACTCAAGTGAGAGCAAGAGCAATAAAATTGAAAATTGCCATTAGATTACCAAGCATTCTCATATTGTTATTTGTATATGATGTGACTATCACCCAATTTGTTGTCACACAAACTGGCTCATTTGCCAGCATTAGTTTTCCCTCTGTGATAAAGCAGGTTGTGTAATGTCAATAATCACAATACTACCAGTGCCACTTATTGCCATCATTATACAATGGTCAAATTTTTTCCAATATTTCATTATTTACATTTACATAAGATAACAATGTAAAATAGATAATACAATTATGATCTAAAGTTACCAGAATGTAAATAGCCTATCAAGCTACTCACCTGCAATTTTTAATATAATTGGTTATATTACAACATTAGTACATTTTAGGCTTTGGGTCAGAAAAATTAAAACATTTGATTCAAATCTTAATAAATAAAATACTAACTGATGTTAGATAAACATAAAGTGTGAAAAACCCATGGGCAAATACTATTGAAAACTGGGTAATATAAGCAATAATTCCACATTTCTAATTGTATCCCTGTTGAAGGTGTTGTAGTCAATAATTGCACTTAGAACTCATCCTATTGACCCTTGAGATAGGTCACAGATTAGCCTGCTTCGTATTCTTAATGATATGCTCAATAACTGTGAAACCAATACTTGGTTGCATAGTGTACAAAATCCAGTTTACACTAACTGGTGGTGTGGTGATATATTTTTTTAACAAGATGTTGTTGGTTGGAATTTTGATGTGTGAACACTTGTTAGAAAGATGTCATCACTTTCACAAGAACAACATTTGAAGAGCATATCTGAGTGATGCTGTTGTATTCTCCTCCCAAATAGGCCAAAGTTTGAAATTTGGCATAAATATTGCTGTGCAAATTTGCAATATGGAGGCTTAAAACATATGTACATTTTCAATTAATCTTGATCTATAATGACATGATGTCATTTGGATGGAATTATTCAGCAAATCTATTCATCTCAATGACCCCTTGAACATTTTATTCTGAGTTCCCTTGTATGGCCAAGATGACATTTAGTGCTGCTCACCCACTTTTAATGCAGTAAGATATAGACTGTTCTCAATACCCACTGAGTTTATAGAGTGTCACTTATTGCATCAAAACTGTATGGTAAGGTAGCAGTATTGAAAACTCTGCACCATCTTGAAGGTTTTATATGTAGTGACCTCAACCGTCACTTTCCAATAGTTTTTTTGTAACACGGATGGTTCCTTTTTTGACAACCATTGCCGACAGGCAATGGTTGTCAAAAAGGGAACTATCTGTGTTATTCTGTGATCGGTACGATCATGGGAAATGAGTAGTCATTTCCTGTGGGTTGTAAATCGTTTTTTTCTGTGGTCAATATTATTAAAGCAACTGACGCCACTGTGGAGTGTTCGTCTGTGTGCATGCAAGATTCCAATTTGCGCATGCGCCCCGGCATATGAATACTTAATTAAAAGAAGTAAACAAAAGAAAAGAAGTGCGTGATGTAAAAGCAGAACGTTCAAAACGATGTCATCGTCTTCGTCCATCGTTGCATAAAATCATCCCTTTAATTTGCTTGGAAATGCTTCCTAATCGCAAGAACAACGAATTTTCAGTAAGTTTAGTTCAAATTTGTTGTAAATCGGACAATTAGAACAGAAATGAAATGCCAAAGTCTGATCGATGACTTGCGATAGCACCTGAGCGATAATAGAGCAACTTACGTAATCGGGCCTGAAAAGGCACGTCTTTGCATACAGTTGTGTTTAAAAAAAAATTCATATACCAAATTAAATGTTTTTAAAAGATGAATAAAAATAATTTCAACTACTTCATCAGTTTGCAATGATTGTTTATGTTTAAGTGTATTTTGTTGTTCATTTAAGTTTTTGTTTTGTTTGTTGTAATTTTTGTTTTGTTTGTTATTTTTTTCCCATCCGTGTTACATGTGGAGCACCACTTTTTCTTGTTTAGTCACAGTTGACCTTAACTTTTTTTTGTACAGTTTTATATGTAGTGACGTCAACCATCACTCTCCAATAGTTTTTTAGACCACAGAAGAAGTAAAATGGTGGCCACAGTTGACCTTAACTTTTTTTGTACAGTTTTATATGTAGTGACGTCAGCCGTCTCTCTCCAATATTTTTTAGACCACAGAAGAAGTAAAATGGTGGCCACAGTTGACCTTAACTTTTTTTGTATAGTCAGAGTCCAGGGCTTAGCATTAAGCCTGAGCTGAAGAATATATGAGCCAGTGGTTTTGAATTGACACTTGCCCAGATGTATTTGAATATTTCTTAGTTTTTCATTATTTAGATATTATGGGAAAAACAGATTTGACCAAAGTAAAATATAGTGCATCTGAGATCATCTAAGCACTTGTTGGGCTGTAACTAAATCCTGGCCTTGAGTCTATAACAGTGCTCGTTATATTTTTTTTATGTGACTCAGACCCTTGAATTTTTTGTATTTGTCTTTGGAACTGTAATTGTAAAAGGCACATGTTCTGAAGATATTATTTGGAGGATATAATTTTGAGGAACTGCACTCATTTCCAAGGGCAGTCAATGTAAAATATGACATTGTTGTCAAATTAGTTTTGTTTAAACAAGTAAATATCAATGATGCCAGTGACTTACGTAAGTGGCAATGATGCAAGTGCTTCAAGTTTATGTTCTCCTAGTCAGATATCAATCATACCAGTGAGTTATGTTCTCACAATTTAATATCAATCAAGCCCTTATATTCTCACAGGAAAATATTGATCATGCCAATACCTTTTATTCCCGTCCATTCCAGATCTACATGTTATGGCTTTCTGGATTATTGTGACCATGCCCAGCATTTAGATTTAATGAAAAATAATAAAAATTCATCAAAATGAATAATGATTCAAAATTTGATTGTTAGAAGAGTTTGACGTGTATGATTTATATTTGTCTTACATACTAAGCTCCCCAAGTTTTGTAGTTGTCCCACACTTAAAGCATTTGTTCTACATTATTGTCAATATATTCAACAACTCTTTCATTGACAAAACTTTAAATATCTTGCAAAAAAAAACTTATTACTGCACCATTTTATTTGACCAAATTGTTCAGGAAAGAATGCACATTTAGTAAAGCAAGGTTCAGAATGCCTGAAATTGACAGGAATAGAGTATGACAAAGTCAGAAATGCGTAGATTTGACGGGACAGGATGGTAATCCTTGACAGTGGTGCTTTTATTTTTATTCTGGAAAGAACTGCCACCAGCTGTACTCACATCCTGATCATTTGTAAATTTCCTTTATTTTGATCAAGAAACAGAATTAGTATCAACCGACTTTTTATTGCAAAGTTGTTCATCTAAATACTGGGAGCAATGCTAAGACACATCTTACATTATTGCATTCAGGATGTCAGATCATTATACAAACTAACCAATATTTGTCCAGCCTCACCCGGCAGCCGCAAAATAATGAAAGTCAATATGACAAACCGTGGGATGATTGAATAATTCCGGCCCCTCCAGACCCAGTGTCTGAATTTTGTTGGGACCACAGTTAAATAGCTGAGTTGTTCTTTTCAGAAGAAAATGTTCCTCTACATATTATAGACATGTTGATCAGTTGTCTGTTCATGTATTATAACAAAAACCAAATGTGTGGAGTTTAAATAGCAATATTATGACAGATGTAGTATAAATGTACCTGACATCTGTCACATGTGATCTTATCTCCCCTAAGATGAGCAGACTCTGATCTCCTTAACAGATCACCTGTCCAGTGTTCTGAACCTGTCCCTGGGATGTACTGATTACATCGTAGTAATCTGAAGGTCACAGTCCATAAGCTGACTGGCTGTTGTATAAGTAATCTCCTGAATCTTTACAGTCATATCAAGTTAAGGAGAAGACTAGATATATTTATAGTTATGATATATTTTTCCTTTTGTTTGATCTGACAAGCATACTTCAAATTTTCAGTTCTAAAACTAGTTTTTCATTACATTCTTACAATATGACAATGACTATACCCTGATTCAAACTCTTTCAATCTGTCCTTGATCAAAATGAATTATACCACAGTGTGCTATTGTTAGAACACCATCCCTAATCCAGGAATGCCATCCCTAATCAAAGAACACCGTCCCTGATCCAGGAATGCCATCCCTAATCAAAGAACACCGTCCCTAATCCAGGAACACCATCCCTAATCAAAGAACACCATCCCTAATCAAAGAACACCATCCCTTATCAAAGAACACCATCCCTGATCCAGGAACACCATCCCTAATCAAAGAACACCGTCCCTGATCCAGGAATGCCATCCCTAATCAAAGAACACCGTCCCTAATGAAAGAACACCGTTCCTGATCCAGGAATGCCATCCCTAATCAAAGAACACCGTCCCTAATTAAAGAACACCGTCCCTGATCCAGGAACGCCATCCCTAATCAAAGAACACCGTCCCTGATCAAAGAACACCATCCCTGATCCAGGAACACCATCCTAATCCAGGAATGCCATCCCTAATCAAAGAACACCGTCCCTGATCCAGGAATGCCATCCCTAATCAAAGAACACCGTCCCTGATCCAGGAACACCATCCCTAATCAAAGAACACCATCCCTGATCCAGGAACGCCATCCCTAATCCAGGAATGCCATCCCTAATCAAAGAACACCATCCCTAATCAAAGAACACCGTCCCTAATCCAGGAACACCATCCCTAATCAAAGAACACCGTCCCTGATCCAGGAACGCCATCCCTAATCAAAGAACACCATCCCTAATCTAGGACAACCATCCCTAATCTTGAGCAACCATCCCTAAACTAAGACCACCATCCCTAATCTGGAACAACCATCCATAATCTAGGTACACCATCCCTAATCAAGCAATCATCTCTAATCTAGGGCAACCATCCCTAATCTAGGAACACCATGCCCGTTCCTATTACCACCATCCCTAATCTGGGGCAATCATCCCTAATCTGGGGCAATCATCCCTAAACTAAGACCACCATCTCTAATACAGGACAATCACCCTAAACCTAGGATCATCATACCTAATCTGAAACAACCAGGCTATATTCCTCAATCTTCTTATTTTCATCAAGGGTATTTTTTTTAAAGTCATTTGTTTCCATGACCACCCAGCTATTGTCACTTCATATATGAGTTCATGATGGAAGATTCTGTCTGATTGGAAGACTGTGACATGATTGTTAAATTTGATAATTTTGTTTTGATAACATGTTGATATTTTTTTTATTTCTATGAATTTCAAACATAAATGGCCAACACATATCCCAGGAAAGTATGAGTGGAAATAAGGATATAATATATGAAATATTTTACACCTCTGCCCATGATCTTCAGGAGTTTCAGAACATGCATAGTAACTTGTCATGTTTATTTGCAGGTAAACGGTTACAGGAGACCATGTGTCTGAGTGTGAGCTGTGTTCTGATGGCCTTCAACCTGTACCAACTTATGACCAATTTTTGCCTTGAAAACTGGATGGCCATTCTCGGTGCTGCAGGTAAGATACATTTAAATCAGTAACAAGAATAAATAGAAGGTTTATTTTGACAAAGCGTCAGCTTTGAAGATCCCAGAACCCATTGTAGATTTTATTGTGTAAGAACTTTGATAATCTTACAACAGAATCCTGTCAATAGTTGCAGCCAATCATCTCTTCATTATCCCATTGTAGATAACATGTATACTTGAATGTGTGGTTGCCAAGCAACATAGTGCATATTTCATCAATTAAGTAATATTTCAGACCGGAGGGCTAACCCATTGCACAACACATTTCCCGTTGACTCTATGAACACATATATTGAACAAAGGTGCTTTCTCCATCATTCAATCACTTGCTGATGATTTAAAGTTCGTGAAATATTAATCTGATTCAAGATATTTTAAAATTTGGATCCCAGTTGCACTCCAGAGATAGCTAGCCAAACAATTCTAGGAAACCATATCATTTCATATAGATGGCATTATTAGTTACAGCACTTAGATAACTTGTGCTACTTCTCATAGCACTTAGATAACGTGTGCTACTTCTCATAGCACTTAGATAACTTGTGCTACTTCTCACAGCACTTAGATAACTTCTCATAGCACTTAGATAAATTGTGTTACCCCTCACAACACTTACTGGTAGATAACTTGTGCTACCCCTTACAGAATTAAGATAACTTGTGCTACTTCTCAAAGCACTTACATAACTAGTGTTACCCCTCACAGCACTTAGATAACTTAGATAACTTCTCATAGCACTTAGATAAATTGTGTTACCCCTCACAACACTTACTGGTAGATAACTTGTGCTACCCCTTACAGAATTAAGATAACTTGTGCTACTTCTCAAAGCACTTAGATAATTTGTGTGACACCTCATTGCCCTAATATGACGGGGATTAGCAAACCTGCAAGTGTCCAGTGACTGTGTACTGACAGAGGAAGGGAAATTTGGTTCATATAACCGACTCCTCTACCTGGATCATCTCATCACAAGTATGAATGGATAATCCAGGATTATCTGCTCTCACATTCTTGGTGTAGGTTTGGCACATTGCCAACATCTTGAGCCCACCTTGTTGTGCATTCCAGAGATGAGCAGAAGGTATCCCGGAAATAATGTGGCCATAATGGAGACCGCAGAGGCTGCTGCTCATCCCACCCTTCTCAGAAATTATAGTCATATCCTGTTATATTGTATTCCAAGCTTGCTTGAAAATATCACTCACCATTATGATAGGCAAGAAAGATTCATTGAAAGTGATGTTATATAATCATTTTTTAAACATAAACAGTTATCAGAAAATGAGCCAATATAAAGTCATTCAGTTATTTCACCACTGATGTTATTCTGTCAAATCACTATCAGTTGAAAAAAGCACTGGTATACTAATATTGACCAAAATCTGGAATAAAAGGAAGCCATACTTGTGTATGAGCAAGATCATGATGATCAGTAGAGTTTGAAAAAGTATTGAGATAGCTGAAGCTCCTGCAGAGCAGGCTTGCTGGGGTTTGCACAGATTGAGGGCCAATCTAATTATTGAACACTTTCTAAAGTGGAGTGAGTGGCAGAGGTGAGTTAATTTCCTCAGGCTTGTGATAAAGTGCTATGCCCTGTCCACTTCACTCTGTTCAATATCTGTATAGATGTTAGAGATGACTTCATCTAGATCTATACTTCTCAATGCAATCAGCGTATCCACTTATTGCGATCATCGCTATTATATTACTCTGTCAATTTTATAATGACCCATCATCTCTACCTGAAATTGAGCCAAATTGACAATTACATTTATATGCAAGTATTATTATCATAGTTGATGTACTGTACTTCCGTTTCAAAGAATTTTCAACTTAAAGGAATGCAATGTATCTTTTGAAATTGTGTTAGCAAATTAGAAATGGTCATGCAGTATTTAGCGGGTGTGTGAGTTATAGCGGTACCGGGGTGGGTGAATTCCCCACCGAATGTCCACAATTAGATTACGGTCGGCGGCGAGAAGGAGGTGGAAAACACCAGCTGCATGGCAATGGAAGGTGAAGCCAGGTGTTGACGGGAGAAATATTAAAGCTCACCTCACAGAGATTGCTATGCCCTTGCCCTCGGTATGCTCAGTTTGTTTTTTTGCAGAGGTCTGCCCTCCATCATGTTACTCTGAGGTGAATCAGTAAATGCAATTAGGAAGAGCAGTCGGGACAATCAAAACTTTGAGAAAGTTTTAGATATGCTTGACCCACTGAATGTGATTTTTTTCAAAATATATATGTGAAATTTAGTGCTAAATCCATTTGACTTTTTATTTTGAGGTTGTGTGATGATAAGGGACAGGTGGGTGGATATTACCTGTGCATCTTCACATCAGGACGGTGTAAGCATGTCAAGATTGAAACCATAGTAAAGGTCACAGTGACATGGAAGGGGGGCTTCAGGATGGAGATCAGTTAAAACAAGATAAACTCCATAACATTCACCCTCGATAGAATCCTGCCATTACTCTTTAATACCCTCATGCCAGATTATTTTAGTGCACACACATAATGGGAATATGCTCTTATTTGCAATCAAAACATTATGAGATTTTTTGCTCATATGGGAGTTTTGCACATTTTATATTTTGAGTGACGTTCAGTCATGGCAATAACTGATGTACACTTCAAATCATGGTAAATATAGTTGAATACATTTTACTGCTGCTTATATTTGTATGCCTTGATTAATTATAAACCTATCAGAATTCAAGTAAGTTATCTCACTTACCTCACCATTACCCTTACCTACATGTCAGAGGGAATCTCACCATTATCCTTACACCCCCATGTCAGAGGGAATCTCACCATTACCCTTACACCCTCATGTCAGAGGGAATCTTACTGTTACCCTTACACCCCCATGTCAGAGGGAATCTCACCATTACCCTTACACCCCCATGTCAGAGGGAATCTCACCATTACCCTTACACCCCCATGTCAGAGGGAATCTCACCATTACCCTTACACCCTAATGTCAGAGGGAATCTCACCATTACCCTTACACCCTCATGTCAGAGGGAATCTTACCATTACCCTTACACCCCCATGTCAGAGGGAATCTCACCATTACCCTTACACCCTCATGTCAGAGGGAATCTCACCATTACCCTTACACCCCCATGTCAGAGGGAATCTCACCATTACCCTTACACCCTCATGTCAGAGGGAATCTCACCATTACCCTTACACCCTCGTGTCAGAGGGAATCTCACCATTACCCTTACACCCCCATGTCATAGGAAATACCACTGTTACCCTTACACCCTCATGTCATAGGAAATCTTACCATTATCCTTACTCACAGGTCAGAGGCAATTCCAAAATTACTGAGATTATTTTTGACAAATTTTATCAGCCACCGTTGTTCTGATCACAACAATAGTCTGTAACACAGCATAACTGAAGTCCTTACAATAGTTAAAATTACTTGAGCTGTCACCTTAACATCCAATAGAATGGATCCGACTATCCCATTAAGTCAGACTTTTACTTCCAATCAGTACATGGAGCATATCAGGTCATAAAGGTCATAGAGAGATTACATTAATGTCCAATCAAGACTGAGATCATTTTCTGCTATAACTGGTCATTAAGCTCAGAGAGAGGTCATTAAGCTCAGAGAGAGACCACGCCACCCCACTAGGTCAGTGTCAAAATCAGAATTCTTCTGATTTCATCTGGTCATGAGATCTTTTATGATTCTCCTTTACCATCAGGTTCTACCAGCTGTTGTGCAGGTCAGGCGAAGTTGGTTCCTCGTGGTGAGGGCAAGGAACCCTGTTTTTTGTTTCACCCTCATCCAAATAATCAGTGCCGCTGTCCCCGCTGGGTGACTGAGATGAACTATGAAGTACCCCATAGGCGACTATTTCTGTACCATATAGCACCCATGAGGTGACTTGTCTGGAGGGGAAATGAATATATGAGAGGCCAGAAATATGCCCGGTCCTCCCACCTGTTCCTCGGGAGTCAGCATTATAATGTAGAGTGTCACCTGGTGGGCAAGGTTCCTATTCAGGTCACTGCCCTGTAGCACATAAGAGCAAGTAACATCAATAATATTATTGCTGAATTAAAATCCTGGGCCATCAAAAGTGCATGCTTGATTTGTTGTGATTATAGACCATGTTATTCTGCATTAAAATATTCACAGAAAAATATATATTTAATTCATGTTCAATTAAAATTGATGTTCAAACATAGCACATTTAAGATATCATGTAAACTGATCAACTGATCTTGCCTGATACGACTAACTGCACATTGTAACACAGCCTGATGTAAAACATTTTGTCCATGTTGCAGAGTCTGTTGCATACATTATCCATCAACAAATATTGCATTCGTTGTTATGCATCTCTTAAATATGTGAATATATATCCATAGTATTGATTATTCTTTTAAACAGTTGAAGTGAAATAAATCACCATTCCCCTCTGCATTGTCCAAATTGAGCACACTATATCACACAACTGCCCTGCTTGACAATACCATCCCAAGGAACAGCCCTGCTTGACCACACCATCCCAAGGAACAGCCCTGCTTGACCACACTCTCTAATGGGAACTGCCCAGAATGACCACACTATCCCAAGGAACAGCCCTGCTTGACCATACCATCCCAAGGAACAGCCCTGCTTGACCACACCATCCCAAGGAACAGCCCTGCTTGACCACACCATCCCAAAGAACAGCCCTGCTTGACCATACCATCCCAAAGAACAGCCCTGCTTGACCATACCATCCCAAAGAACAGCCCTGCTTGACCATACCATCCCAAAGAACAGCCCTGCTTGACCACTCCATCCCAAAGAACAGCCCTGCTTGACCACTCCATCCCAAAGAACAGCCCTGCTTGACCATACCATCCCAAAGAACAGTCCTGCTTGACCATACCATCCTTTGGAACAGCCATGTTTGACCACACCATCACATGGCCAGATAATATCATATGATAGTCCCTGCTTGGATACACAGTCCCATGTTGTACATACAATCCTCTTTTGCCCAATCATGCCAAACAATTCCCTTCAATTGGTGGGTTTAGGATCCATTCAGTTGGTGGGTTGGAACACAAACAGTATTGGATAGATTATGTTGGCAGTGGTTCACAATTTAACAGGTATATATACAGGTAAAAGCACAAGACCAGGGACTGAAATGCAGCAAGGTGTGAAGGACACTACATAGCCTGGCTAGGCTCTCAGCACTCAGATCATACCAAATCCTTTATGCTGGTCACATCTGCATATTGCACTTTGCTGACATTGACATCAAACTATCAATTTATGTTTATATGGATTTGGTTTGACATGCTAGCAATGAAAATTGGCTGATTTCTTGAAACTGCCTTTTAAGCTAGTGATCTCCTGCGAGTATTCAGTGCTTTGCCCTATTCCTTAATGATCATTATGTTAGAAATGGCCTGGATGCATGTCTGTCCAACCGTGTGATTGCAATAGGGCACCATGCAGGATAAAGTTTAAGAGAAAGCTTGATGAATTATAAATCAGTGGCGGACACTGAATATATACCAACTCTTACACAGCAATTCTAATATATGCCCACACACCCACACTTTCAATCAATTAGCTTCATAGCCAGGCACTAATGAAAATTTGTTGTGGAAATGAATCTGTGGATGGGCTATGTGGATGTAGGTAAAGTGTATCTGGACATTTAGGAATGTGTGCACTGCACTGCCCAAATATACTATGCAGGATATTATGTGTACGAGGCAGTGGTCTCCACCTTGCTTGCTTGTTTATTGTGCCTAAATGTTGTATTGTGTGTTGCAGCTCCTTTGTCAGGAATATAAATGCAAGGGTCTGATTGATTCTGTGGGCTTTGTAATTCAATTGAGATTAGTGCATCTTTAAGTGTATTTAGATATTTAATTGTGAACATTTTTTAGATATAATATATTAATAAATCTTCTGGGGTAAAATAATCTACCTAGTCGTGAAGTGATGGTATAAGAGTAGAGCAGTATATGAATGAGAAACAGGCTCAGCAGTGTAGCAGGTAAACTTGGCTGGTATCCCAGGCATCAATAACAAAATAGAACCAGATGTAACAGACACAGGAAGTAGCAGGACCTGCCAAGGCTGACATGGCACCCTGGGAAATATCTTACAAGTTGAACGAGTTGATGGCAAACTTGATACTGATCGAATAACATCAAATAACAAAATGTTATTGATTGGATTATGTCTGGATGACCAGACCATTCAAGAGTTATGGTGTGGGGGATTGGAATATCAGCATAACATGTAGGAGGCATGATGTATGGGGAAGACTTATCTTTTTAAGAAACATTAACTACTGAACATACCATGAGCAGATATTGTCTGAAAAGGTGCCATATAAATGTCTATTATTATTACATCATGTAGATGGTATGGTCTACAGGGGAATATCAGTATATCATGTAGGAGGTATGGTCTACAGGGGAATATCAGTATATCATGTAGGTGGCATGGCATATGGAGAATATTGATGTAGGTGGCATGGTGTATGCAGTCTTCCTGATAACCGCCGGACCGCCGGTCCTGACCGATATTTTTTGCCAAGGTCCGGCATATTATCCGCCGTTGTCGGACCTCGTGTCCGACATGTATTTCTGTGAAAATTCTAACTTTTCTCAAAATAGTGCAAAATTTATCCCTCGATAAGATCGGCAGTCATTTTAAAAGTAAAACGTAAATACGAAATGTCAGGGATCCATCATTGCGCAATGTATTAATATTTCAATGGGAATGAATACACTGTGGTGGCGCTCCATCGTTTTCGCGCCAAAAAATGAGAGCCTGTCCCCGTCACTTCCGGTTTTCAGAATGGCGACCGCGTGTCTTATATTCATATTTTTAGCATTGTTAAACTCACATTTTCTCTGACTTGTGCATAATTTAAACTTATTACACGAAGGCGGACTATTCCTGACACGTGTCAGAATATTTCTATGCGTATTACAAAGCAACTACTTTAATTATATCGCCGTTTGGGAAGCTTGTTCCTTGCACGGTATGTGCGTAGTTTGTTTACTTTTCACGCTGAAATCGTCTATTATTCTTTCTTTTTTTCGGTCCGATAAAATTGCTTTCGGTCCAGCAAAAAGGTCAACTTTGCCGGACCGAATGTCCGTTGAATGTCTGGCGACTATCGGGAAGACTGGTGTATGGGGAATATTGATGTAGGTGGCATGGTATATGGGGAATATCAGTATATCATGTAGGTGGCATGGTGTATGGGGAATATTGATGTAGGTGGTATGGCATATGGAGAATATTGATGTAGGTGGCATGGTGTATGGGGAATATTGATGTAGGTGGTATGGTGTATGGGGAATATTGATGTAGGTGGTATGGCATATGGGGAATATCAGTATATCATGAAAGTGGCATGGTATATGGGGAATATCAGTATATCATGTAGGTAGTATGGTGTATGGGGAATATCAGTATATCATGTAGGTAGTATGGTGTATGGGGAATATCAGTATATCATGTAGGTGGCATGGTATATGGGGAATATCAGTATATCATGTAGGTAGTATGGTGTATGGGGAATATCAGTATATCATGTAGGTAGTATGGTGTATGGGGAATATCAATAATCATGTAGGTGGCATGGTATATGGGGAATATCAGTATATCATGTAGGTGGCATGGTGTATGGGGAATATTGATGTAGGTGGTATGGCGTATGGGGAATATTGATGTAGGTGGCATGGTATATGGGGAATATCAGTATATCATGTAGGTAGTATGGTGTATGGGGAATATCAGTATATCATGTAGGTAGTATGGTGTATGGGGAATATCAGTATATCATGTAGGTAGTATGGTGTATGGGGAATATCAGTATATCATGTAGGTGGCATGGTATATGGGGAATATCAGTATATCATGTAGGTAGTATGGTGTATGGGGAATATCAGTATATCATGTAGGTAGTATGGTGTATGGGGAATATCAATAATCATGTAGGTGGCATGGTATATGGGGAATATCAGTATATCATGTAGGTGGCATGGTGTATGGGGAATATTGATGTAGGTGGTATGGCGTATGGGGAATATTGATGTAGGTGGCATGGTATATGGGGAATATCAGTATATCATGTAGGTAGTATGGTGTATGGGGAATATCAGTATATCATGTAGGTAGTATGGTGTATGGGGAATATCAGTATATCATGAAAGTGGCATGGTATATGGGGAATATCAGTATATCATGTAGGTAGTATGGTGTATGGGGAATATCAGTATATCATGTAGGTAGTATGGTGTATGGGGAATATCAGTATATCATGTAGGTGGTATGGCGTATGGGGAATATCAGTATATCATGTAGGTGGCATGGCGTATGGAGAATATTGATGTAGGTGGCATGGTGTATGGGGAATATTGATGGAGGTGGTATGGCGTATGGGGAATATCAGTATATCATGAAAGTGGCATGGTATATGGGGAATATCAGTATATCATGTAGGTAGTATGGTGTATGGGGAATATCAGTATATCATGTAGGTGGTATGGCGTATGGGGAATATCAGTATATCATGTAGGTGGTATGGTGTATAGGGAATATCAGTATATCATGTAGGTAGTATGGTGTATGGGGAATATCAGTATATCATGTAGGTGGTATGGCGTATGGGGAATATCAGTATATCATATAGGTGGTATGGCGTATGGGGAATATCAGTATATCATGTAGGTAGTATGGCGTATGGGGAATATCAGTATATCATATAGGTGGTATGGCGTATGGAGAATATTGATGTAGGTGGCATGGTGTATGGGGAATATTGATGTAGGTGGCATGGTGTATGGGGAATATTGATGGAGGTGGTATGGCGTATGGGGAATATCAGTATATCATGAAAGTGGCATGGTATATGGGGAATATCAGTATATCATGTAGGTAGTATGGCGTATGGGGAATATCAGTATATCATGTAGGTGGTATGGTGTATAGGGAATATCAGTATATCATGTAGGTAGTATGGTGTATGGGGAATATCAGTATATCATGTAGGTGGTATGGCGTATGGGGAATATCAGTATATCATGTAGGTGGTATGGCGTATGGGGAATATCAGTATATCATGTAGGTGGTATGGCGTATGGGGAATATCAGTATATCATGTAGGTGGTATGGTGTATAGGGAATATCAGTATATCATGTAGGTAGTATGGTGTATGGGGAATATCAGTATATCATGTAGGTGGTATGGCGTATGGGGAATATCAGTATATCATGTAGGTGGTATGGCATATGGGGAATATCAGTATATCATGTAGGTGGTATGGCATATGGGGAATATCAGTATATCATGTAGGTGGTATGGTGTATGGAGAATATCAATATATCATCTCATGGCACAGTCTACATTCTAGTCCTAATCCATGACCTCCTGATCTATACTTATTTATCATAGCTGCCCCAAATGATCCTGTTGGCAATTAACGAATGGGGAATATCAATATGTCATGTAGGTGGCATAGCGTATGTTGTGTGGGGAGTGTTGTAAAAATTGTTACATGCAAGTGTTATTTTCATGTTACAGGATTTGGAAAAATTCTTTCTTCATATTCAAGTTGACATCACAATTTAGTCACACATGAACATAACCAAATATGGTCAAGGTTGACTTTTATATGACAATCCATGACAAAATATCAACATGCAAAAGCTATGCTTTTGTTTCCTGACCTTGACCTAATTTTAAGGTCACAGGGCAGCACTGTACATCTGTACTGTTGATAATGATCCCTATCAGACATTTTATTATTTAGTTATGAGGTAGAACTTACCATCTTTTTATGGATGAAACGATGAATATAAACTTTCATAAACTGATATGATGTTAAAGATTTATTAATAACTAATTTTGTTGCTAATTAATTCAAACACTTTTTTTCCTCAACTGTTTAATTATTTTTCTCTGTCATTTATTCTGAGAAAGACATCTATGCAATGTTGAAATGTTGACACGTGGTGACCACCACTTCCTGCCATTGTTACAATGGACACTTCTTATAATCATCTGTTAGCTGCTCTCTGATTGGTCAAAACGATTGCCATTGTCTCCCACCTTTGTCTTGACTGCCGTGATTGGTCCCTAAACCGAACCGGATATGCATGTGGACATTGTATTTTTATTTAGATCGGTCCAGGTATGAAAAATGATCACAATAGTTTTGTGAACATGAGAACGATTCTCACAGTTTTAATGCTACTCAATAATAAGTTGAAAGGATATTTCTTTATGAAAGAGTCACAGATTGAGGATGTTGGCCACAGATCAGGAAAGGGTATAGATTAGGTGGTCATGGATTAGGACTAGAATGCAGATTGGACGCAGATCAGTGACAGGACCCTGAATGGGGCCTTTCACACATGGATATGATCAAGGGGAAAGCAAAGTCATATATGGTTCAGAGTGTATTGTATTGCATGCATTATTTATCATTTTCACACTGGTTCGGTTGCCATGTGAAAACAGCTGATTTTATCATTTTATATTGAATAGATTGTATTCAATGATAATGAGAAGTGTTCAATCCTGATGCCATTATTATGGTGTATTTTTATACTAACCAGACTAATATATTGGAGAATTTGATTCAAATATTGATTTCTAAAAAAATCAATTGCAAGACTTTAGTTCACATGCCCGCCCAGGACACGTAGGGAGAATTCTCATTTTGTAGATTTGAAACTCAATGAAAGTAACAATATCAATGGGGCAATGTTCTTGTGAAATCCCTCAATCTTATGTACATTTTAATATAAAAGCATGGGGTATATGTTGCATGGGTTAGATGCGTGAGTTTATATGATTATCACATTAAGTCCAAAGGGGTAACATGGATTCAGTTGACTAGTATTATACAAATGCATTATAAGAGATTGAAATATCAATATAGCAAAGGTTCAGTTCAGACATGTGGTAGGTTTAATGCAAATTTAAGAGGAATGCTTGTGTTATATGAGCTGTTTGTTTAATGTTTCAGTGCTGGGAATTGTGACAGCAGATTTCCTGAGTGGTCTGGTCCACTGGGGAGCAGACACTTGGGGATCAGTCGAAATCCCTGTCTTTGGAAAGGTGAGAACCTCATGTATTATGTCAATCTGTTGTCCTTATATAAAGTAATAATAGAACATGAGGGTGTCAGCATCTCAGCTCATAGATATCTTATTATCTTTCTGATATGTTTTAAATTCTCAAGAATTATATACAAAATGGACAAAAATTTTGAATGCAATTATTTTGAATGAGAACAAGAAATTTAGATCCTTGACTTTTTATCGCAAATGGATTTAAGAGATATATGTTCATTTTGATAATGTATTTTTATTTAAGGCATTTATCCGGCCATTCAGGGAGCATCACATAGACCCCACAGCAATAACTCGGCATGATTTCATAGAAATCAACGGTGATAACTTTGCTGTGTGCATCCCAGCTCTCATGCATATGGCCTACAAGTTCATGACATTCAGGCCAGAACAAATCCAGGAAACTTATAACTGGGAGATGTTTGTTTTCCTTCTGGCAGCATATGTCTCCATTACTAACCAGGTAAGTAGAAGCCACATACTTGTCAACCAAGCAAAGAAGATGACCCAGCCATTTTAGACGACAAAATTAAGACATCTGACTCATGTTCAGGTCTACAAAATATTCATCAAAACCAATAATTCTCCCAGTCATGGAGGTGTTTCTGCATCATATTGTTTTTTTCTCTGCCAGAACATTTTGAATTGAGATAAGATATTGAATATTATAAAGCTAAAGATCCTCTACTTTAATATTTTATTTTTAAGATTGGACCATTTAAAACAAAACAAAAAGTAAGAAACATGGAATTTGGCAAACAAAATATCAAAGATTGAATAATAATTCATTTATTTATGAACAATCAGTTTTGCTTGTATCAAATTTTGAATGAATCTCATGATAACAATCAAAGGAAATATGATATTCATTAATTCTTGAGGCAGATATCAAATTTGATATTAATTAGGAAAAAATTATATAGCTGCCGTCCTGTTAATGAAATGTGAGATAAATGTCTTCATCAGATACCTTACCTAAAAGAGCCACACTTTTTTTTTTAATTGCTCATCAAAGGATTGAATGCTTTCTTCCAATTTGTGTAATATAAAAGAAATAGTTTTTAGTAGTTTAAGCCAATAGAAAAAAATATGATGGTAGGGGTTGCAGTTACTTCACATTGATCCCAGAATAATGGGGATCAGGCACTAATTGTTGGACACACTCAGGTTTCTAGGATTATAAAACCTGCATAGTTATAGTTGCACTCTGTATTTATGTAAAACCGTTTTGTAATATTGTTTCATAAGCAAAATCATAAGTAGTTGTCAACAAGTGAATTGTGGTCAAGGCAGACTATTGATGTATTAAGGTCAACCAGATTATTTCTATTGATACTTATATGTACCTATAGATTATGAATATAACTGACAGCTTTTGTTGATTGATGGACTTGGTACATTATTCACAGGTCAATCAGATATTGTGACGTTCTTGGTTCCATTTTGTTTGCTGTTAATGTATTGAAAGGGGACTATGTCTCCATGCCTGAGTTGTTATGATATACACAGTCATGTACCACTTACCAGCAGGACAACCTGTCCCAGTTGAACTTTGGCCCTAACTCAATAATATGTGTTCCAAAAGAAACTATGCAAAATAACAAATTGAACTATGTCCTTGTTGGGCATTTTACATATCAATATCTGTAAGAAACTGTGACGATTTATCATATTATCATTGCGTTGTGGAGGGAGCCTACATTTTGCTAAGCATGACATTAATATTTGCATGCTTTGTGGTTTCAGATTCACAAGTGGTCCCACACATACTTTGGTCTGCCCCGCTATATTACCATCCTACAGGACCTGCACATTATCCTCCCTCGCAGACACCACCGCATCCACCATGTGGCGCCACATGAGACCTACTTCTGCATCACCACCGGCTGGCTCAACTACCCTCTGGAGAAGATCCGCTTTTGGACCATGGCAGAATACGCCATCGAGAGGCTGACTGGCAGCAAGCCAAGGTCGGATGATTTAGCTTGGGCCAAGAAATTATGAGGAACAAAAAAACTAGATTCATATAAATATATCTGTCAATTGTCAAAGATGGTTGACACTTTTGTAAGAAAAAAATCATCTGATATTCAATCATTTTCATCAATCATAGATCACATACATGTAATACAGGCCATAATGTTGAGAAAATGTCTCCTGATTCAAATATTGAGAGAGAAAGATTTCAAAGGGACGTCTCAATAAAGGTAGACTTTTAGAGAGAGAGAGAGAGAGAAAAATATTTGTAAGTGAATTTTAAAGCCCGGGTTTTAAAGCTACTATTATAATATGTAGAACAGGGTGATTATACTATGACAAAGAGAAAACGTCCAATTCGATTTTAAAAACACTATCAATACATATCTGAAAGGCGCCAATGTACTTGTTGCCTGGTGGGATGTTCCTTTGTGAGTGGAGGGCTATTTCAAAATAAAAGCAAGATCACAGTTTGATAATATTTAACATCTTTAAAAGAAGTTGTTCATTTACAATAGATGTAAAATCATGAAACTTTATTTGCCAAGCTGTGCAATACATAACTGAATAAAATGTACTGCAGATTATTGAATTATTCCATATAATCAGCATTTTCCCTTAATGGCACGAAGATTGCATTTTCATTTTTCATTCAGTGCAATAAATCAGACTTAACCTTTAGCAAAGACCAAAGACCAAATATTATTCAAGTTGATTTGATTTGACTTGATTTTTATGAATATAATGACGAGGTAGGGATAGAGACTGGGTGGGGCGTCTTTCACCACGTATATAACCCTACTGATCATTCTCTTCTGTGACCCTCTGATTGACCAAATCACAAAATATTGTTTCCTTATCTTATTTTAAAGGTAAAAACAATTCCACTGAATTCATATTTGTTTCTATTTCTTTTAAGTTTGAAATTGAATAGTCACCTGACACTAAAGCTTTATGGTTTACAGACATCTGCTCCGCAAATATAAAGTGAGGCTCCCCCAAGCAATCATTTCATCCAAAATCATTATGTAGTGGATCAGATAGAAATAATTATGTTATGTTGTGCTCTTAAGATAAATTGTTGTGGATCTCAGTCATGATCATCATCTCTTTTCCAATTCTTTATTATATATTTCTAATCAAGTTTTGCATGACCAACATTTGAGATTCCAGAATATTGTTATTTATTTTTCCAATTTAGTACCGGTAAAGTTAAGAAAGACCAAAGGTTTTTAAGTGTATTCTGTTGATACATTCCTTAATTTAAGCTGTCAACAAGCTCGGATTGAATATAAACCTTGGTTTGGAAAGAGATTCCACATTTACAATTAATTGTTAGGGATATAAATGATACTTTTTCTCTTATTATATTTTCAATCCTTATTTTTTATGCCTCATGAGGTCAGGAGTGATTCAGTAGCTTTTATTATGACACCCATTGCATCATTTTCTTAATTTATTAATTTGTCATCCTGTTTAACTGGTAAAATTGTACTTAGCTTATCTAGATGTTCATCTTATCTTGGAAAAAATTATTGTTCTGTATTGAAATGACAACATTTATTTATTTGTTTCTTTACATTCTATTAAATACATTTTACTGAACTAAATTTTCAATGTCCTGAGTGATTTTTCAAAGACGTTTTGTGAATTTCATATTATTTAGATGACAGAGCAGTGCACTCCAATTTATTCACACAACTGTATTTATTACACTGAGAGCTTTGCATATATCTGTGTAAAATCTTTGAGATAAAGAAGTTATTTAAACTCCAAAGGCATTGCTTCACTTTTGTTTAAAGCAGTGTAATTTCCTTTGATGAAATATGTTCTTCAGAATTTGTATGGAGAGTTTGTCAATGTATTTTGGAGAATGTAAAAGCAGAAGACAAACATTATCCAACATTTTATACAGAAATGCAACAAAATTGTGTATTAATAAATTATATATGATGTAGATCTATACAATCAACACTTGACATGTTTTTCATTAAAGTGAAATGCGAGTAGCAATGCACTCCTGGTGGAAGTGGACAAAAATCACAATTTGAAATGGCCCAGAATTTGAGTGCCAGTAGGTGGTGTTGCATGCTCACATTTCACCTTAATATGTTCTCAAATACTCAGCAGTGTGCTATGTTTTTCTAACACTTGTATAATATTGTAGCCTTAATTTGAATGCTCTCTCCATAAAACGAATGCTTTAAAATATATCATTCTGTGTTTGTAGGCATGTTCAATCATCACAAATATAGGATGGCTTCATCTTATCTTCCAATAACATAAATAATTTTTTCCCCTTTTCTTGACATTTATGCCACTGGAAGATGAAATCAATGTTTGTGAACTATTTGTGAAATTAACTATACATTTTTGTTATACTATGTTAATTTACAGCATTAAGTGAAATATGCCTATTTATTCAGATCGCAAATATGATTATGACATTAAGATTGTGCAGTAAAGTCTGGTGTACCATGCAGATTGGCCAAGAGAAAAAGTGACAAATATTCGCTAGAATTATAAAATTGCAATATCAGTGTAAAAATTTATTCATTAAATTATATTGATGTTTCACAAGCTCTGTCATACAATATAACTTATTCTATATCAAATTGCTATGGTATCACATGTAAAATTGATTATAGAATTGTATTATGCACAAGAAACATATTCAAGTTGAAAAAGATATGATTTTATGATTTAAAATTCAACATATATTTATAGTGTTGTGCTGTATAGAGATGCCTTACAAAAACCTGAGAATATTGATTAGTCCTTGACTTTTAAAACCAAAGTCATCCAATAATATATATAATGCTGACAATCTTGACACAAGATGGAGAGCAGGAATAATATTTTGAGCAGTCAGTGTTTAATGTAGATACTCCTCTGTGATGATATCAGAAGCTCAAAGTGATTCATATTTCAAACATGAACATGTGGCAAGTGACAATCCACTGCACAGATGATGTACCATTCTCCACGCAAGCATACATTTAGTATCGACCTTGCCTGGTGCCCAGATCATGTCTATGGAATATGTGGTCACAGAGAAGTACTCTGCTGGTAGAATGGGTTGATGTTTTTACCAGAGGGTGAGAAGTTTTTTGTCAGATAACAGATGTTATATTTTGTAGAAGGATAGTATGACTTAAGAATAATGAATGGATCATAAACTGACATGTCCGTCTGTGTGAACATAAGGAGCACTACTTAAGATTAAAAAGAGCCAAAACTTTGGGACTTACAATAAGTAAAACATTTCTTGACTTAATTCTGTGTTTAAAAAAAATGATTTCCCTCGTCAAAATGTCAAAATGATCAAAAGATTACTGCCCACAGTAAAATTGCTGATTTACATTATGAAAGGAGAGGTCCGAGATGTTGATGCTTCCTTCACCTTTAGCTTTCCCTGGTGATGCCTTGTCAGCCAGCATAGATATGTGCCACCATGTAACCATATTAATATCTCTCTAATCAACAAAAAGCTTTGTAATGTTCATTTGTGAATGTAAATTTTATAACCTGTATATTGAAGATGTGAACTGAACAAATATATATATATGTGTGTGATGTGATTTGAAAGTCTTTAATGAGAATCCCTGCTCAAATGCCAGTTGCACATTATGAACTTATGTATTATTCACTACATATTTTCATAATAAGTGAAGGATAAAGTATATTTTTAAGAGAGCAAGTTTGAGAACCTGTCTATAGTTGATATATTTTAGAAGCACATTGTTCCTGCAGCTCAAAAGTGCACAGTGTAATTTAAGAGCTATTGTTAAGTTGAATATTGAATGTAGTGATATATAAATATATATACATGATGTATAATTTTGATTTTAATGTATTTTACTATGAAACAAAGTGCTTAGCATGAAAGTACAAATCAGCATAAACTGGCCTATCAAAATGTCAGAATATGTGATGATTTTGGTGGCTCCCTCTAGATGATAATACATAACAATAAGTAACAGATAATCATAATACATGAAGTGAAACAAGTATTCTTTTAGTTGAGATGGTTTTAATGTATTTTTTGTCAGTAACTCCTTGTATCATATTGATGGGCAATATAACTGACTTGTGAATAGTTTCAGTGTTGTTGAGATAGTGTGATATTCCTGATGGCCTTCAGACAAATACTCGGTCATACCAGCTGTGACCACCTGCAGTCTTCAGGGCTTGCCGGTAACCATATTGTGTCATACTTATCATGTTTTCATGACCAAGCTGAGTCACTAAGCATTTGAGTCACTAAGCATTTGAATCACTAAGTATTTGGGTCACTAAAGGACAAGATATTTTCCAGCAAAAAAACGGTCACAAGCATGCATTTGCAAATCCTCCCAGTGCACTCAGTTGATGAAGGTCATGAATAAAAGTTACAGTTTTGGTAAAGAAAATATCAGAAATACTGGAATTGGCATCTTTTCTTGAGACATGTTTTAGAGTGGCACTATTTCCCCCCCCCCCCCCCCCCCCCCCAATCAAAAAGATGGAAGCTTAAATAATTAAAATTTGCAACAAACTTGCTTCAGAACTAATACAACATAATCTGAATTAAAACTTACTGACATAAAGATAGGTTTCAGTAGAAGTCTAATGGTAGAACAAACTAACGGATGGAATGTTTTATAAATTATAGGAGCAAATATAGAATGTTTGTTGTGAGGTCAAATAAGTGGCTTAGAGGAAATGTTTAATGGCTGCTGTACATTGTACATGTATGAACAGGTGATGCAGGTACTGTATAGTTCATCCTAAATGTGAAAAGTGCCCCAGATATACACAATTATAAAATGATTGATATTTCTGTTGATCATCAACGTTAAAGGCAGACAATATTTGGGTTTCTGCAGCTGTTGATAAACAGAATATATATGATCGGCAGTGTGGGGTGGTCGGTGAAGGACTACACAGTTGTGACATCTAGTGTGTTGTGTAATTTGTATGAGTATTAAGGTAGCCTATTGATGAGCAAGAAATACATTGAAAGATGATTGAGAAACTGAATGTCCTGAAAACGATAGCAAAATGTAAGCATGTAGCTCTTTGAGGCATGTTAATTGTGTAGGTTGTGTTAAAATTAAATACAATTTTGAAAGACATTTTGAAGTTTTTAGTAAGGTGATAAATAAATCAAAGTAGAATCACAAAGTGTAGAAAGTTTTGATTGAATGAGCAAGCATGTTTAAAATTGTGTATTACATTGAAAAAGATTCGTTAACTGAAATTTTGCAGGCATGCAGAATCCAGGTGGCCAGATTAGGTAATTGTTTTTTTTATGCCACTCTGGGTTAGTTTATGAAGAGCAAGACTCTAAAATGGCTGAATGCTGAGTAAAGAATAGGCTGTATGTATAACGTAATATATTATCACAGAAATGCCTTGTCAAGTTTTGTCCAAAAATATTATAAAAAATATCATAATAGAATGTTTGGTATGGCATCGTCTAGATGTTGCGTATGAGCTCTCTGTATGTTTTATAAAATAATAATACCATGCAAGAAAAGTATCAGATATTGGAGAGGAAATTACATTGGCAAAGTAAATGTTAACAAAAGACAAGAACCATATTGTCAACTGTAGCTTGAAGAGGACATACAAGTTCCAAATGTTCAGTATTAAACATCAAAATAGAAAGACTTTTTGGCAGATTCCTAAAAAAGCAAATTAAAATTTTGCAAACTTATATAAGGAAGCACAATATGATATTTATATATATATATTTTAAAATGATATATGTTATATAATAAATATTGTTTCTGATTATGCTGCATGAGACTGGAATAAAAGCTTGGTACAAAATTCAATGGTTCTGTCTTGTGTTAGTTACGTAAAAACAATGGTGAGACCGAGTCCGAAGACTGAGCAATAGAATAGTCCGAAGACTGAGCAATAGAATAGTCCGAAGACTGAGCAATAGAATAGTTAGAAGACCGAGCAATAGAATAGTCAGAAGACTGAGTAATAAAATAGTCAGAAGACTGAGTAATAGAATAGTCAGAAGACTGAGCAATAGAATAGTCAGAAGACTGAGTAACAGAATAGTCAGAAGACTGAGTAACAGAATAGTCAGAAGACTGAGTAACAGAATAGTCAGAAGACTGAGTAACAGAATAGTCAGAAGACTGAGTAACAGAATAGTCAGAAGACTGAGTAACAGAATAGTCAGAAGACTGAATAATAGAATAGTCAGAAGACTGAGTAACAGAATAGTGAGAAAACTGAGCAATAGAAGAGTCAGAAGACAGCAATAGAATAGTCAGAAGGTTGAGTAATAGAAGAGTCAGAAGACAGCAATAGAATAGTCAGAAGGTTGAGTAATAGAATAGTCAGAAGGTTGAGTAATAGAATAGTCAGAAGACAGCAATAGAATAGTCAGAAGGTTGAGTAATAGAATAGAAGACAGAGTAATAGAATAATCAGAAGACTGGCTAATTATAGCCAAGGGTAAAGCAACTAGCTCTGGGCAACCATGGAGGAGGCCACTGGAAAGAGCCAAGGGTAAAACAACTAGCTGTGGGCAACCATGGAGGAGGCCACTGGAAAGAGCCAAGGGTAAAGCAACTGGCTCTGGGTAACCACGGAGGCCACTGGTAGGAGACAAGGGTAAAGCAACTAGCTCTGGGCAACCATGGAGGCCACTGGAAAGAGCCAAGGGTAAAGCAACTAGCTCTGGGCAACCATGGAGGCCACTGGAAAGAGTCATGGGTAAAGCAACTAGCTCTGGGCAACCATGGAGGCCACTGGTAGGAGCCAAGGGTAAAGCAACTAGCTCTGGGCAACCATGGAGGCCACTGGAAAGAGCCAAGGGTAAAACAACTAGCTCTGGGCAACCATGGAGGAGGCCACTGGAAAGAGCCAAGGGTAAAGCAACTAGCTCTGGGTAACCACGGAGGCCACTGGTAGGAGCCAAGGGTAAAGCAACTAGCTCTGGGTAACCATGGAGGCAACTGGTAGGAGCCAAGGGTAAAGCAACTGGCTCTGGGCAACCATGGAGGCCACTGGAAAGAGCCAAGGGTAAAGCAACTGGCTCTGGGCAACCATGGAGGCCACTGGAAAGAGCCAAGGGTAAAGCAACTAGCTCTGGGCAACCATGGAGACCACTGGTAGGAGCCAAGGGTAAAGCAACTGGCTTTTTACCCTCAGCCCCTGATGTAATCAGGCTGAGGGTATTGCAGTACTCCTGGCGTGGGTATGTATGTATGTATGTCTGTATGTATGTATGTATGTATGTCTGTAGCGAACATCCTTGTCATCGCGATAACTCAAGAACAAATGATGGCAGCTTCATGAAACTTGACACACATATGCATCTGGTGAAAACCTCGAACGAGTTCGATGGACGGCGACCTTGACCTATTTTTCAAGGTCACAGGGACAATTATGTGAAATCCCAAGAATCACAATAACTCAAGAACGAATGATGGCGGCTTTATGAGATTTGACACACATAAGCATCTGGTGAAGCCCTCAAAATTCTTCCTATGAAACTTGACCTTCACCTACTTTTCAAGGTCACAGGGACAATTATGTGAAATCATCTTGTCATCGTGATAACTCGAGAACAAATGATGGCAGCTTCGTGAAACTTGACACATATAAGCATCTGGTGAAAACCTCGGACGAGTTCGATGGACGGTGACCTTGACCTATTTTTCAAGGTCACAGGGACAATTATGTGAAATCCCAAGAATCGCATAACTCAAGAACAAATGATGGCAGCTTTATAAGATTTGACACCCATAAGCATCTGGTGAAGACCTCAGAATTGTTTCTATAAAACATAACCTTCACCTACTTTTCAAGGTCACATGGACAATTATTTGAAATCATCCTTGTCATCGCGATAGTACGAGAACAAATGATGGCAGCTTCGTGAAACTTGACACATATAAGCATCTGGTGAAAACCTCGGACGAGTTCGATGGACGGTGACCTTGACCTATTTTTCAAGGTCACGGACAATTATGTGTAATCCCAAGAATCGCAAGAACGAATGATGGCAGCTTTATGAGATTTGACACACACAAGCATCTGGTGAAGACCTCAGACTTCTCTTGATGGAACATGACCTTCACCTACTTTTCAAGGTCACAGGGACAATAATGTGAAATCATCCTTGTCATCGTGATAACTCAAGAACAAATGATGGCAGCTTCATGAAACTTTACACGCATAAGCATCTGTTGAAAACCTCAGACTAGTTCGGTGGACGGCGACCCTGACCTATTTTTCAAGGTCACGGACAATTATGTGTAATCCCAAGAATCGCAAGAACGAATGATGGCAGCTTTATGAGATTTGACACACACAAGCATCTGGTGAAGACCTCAGACTTCTCTTGATGGAACATGACCTTCACCTACTTTTCAAGGTCACAGGGACAATTATGTGAAATCATCCTTGTCATTGCGATAACTCGAGAACAAATGATGGCAGCTTCATGAAACTTGACACACTTATGGATCTGATGAAAACCTCAGACATTTTTGTATGGAACATGACCTTCACCTTCTTTTCAAGGTCACAGTTACAATTATGTGAAATCCCTATCATTGCCATAACTCGAGAACGAGTTGGCAGCTTTATGAGACTTGACACACATAAGCATCTGGTGAAGACCTCAGACTTCTCTTGATGGAACATGACCTTTACCTACTTTTCAAGGTCACAGGGACAATCATGTCAAATCCACGTCATTGCAATAACTTAAGAACAAATAATGGCAGCTTCATGAAAATTGACACACATAAGCATCTTGGAAGTCTTCACATGAGTTTGATGGACGGTGACCTTAACCTGCTTTTCAAGGTCACCTGCCCATCTCAATAATTCTAGAGTAAATGATGACAGTTTCATGATACTTGACACACCTAAGCTATCAAAGGAAGTAGATTTTATGGGTTTTTTTTACCCCTGCATCAATTTGCCTTGGTGCAGTGACGTTTTGTTCACAAATATTGTGTGGAGCGAATGTTGTGCAATGAGTTACCAGGGCTGAGGGTTGATGCATCTCTGATGCCTATGTTTTAAGCTGTGAAGGTCCATACTTTTTTTAGGGAGGGAGCTGTAACTCAGTCAATCAGTCTTAAAGTCAAGTTTTTAATGATGTCAGTTCTTGATCACAGGATAATTATTTTTTTCTATTTTATAATGATCATTTTTTTCTCAAAGTGGCAATGAAAAGTTATTTGTACAAATTTCTTTACTTTGAAGACATTGGCTTTTATTATCTAGTTGAATTTCATTTAGTTCGACACTACAAGCATTGCTTTCAAATCCAATGAACTGAATTAAACAAAACATTAACCATTCATCTTCTAGATTATAGAGTTATTCATTGAGTACAGTACTATATTGATATTGCAGAAAGGTTCCTGGCAAGAAAATATGCATGAAAAATGAATGGTCCTGTGATAGTAATGGTAATAAATGTTTTTGTTTCATTTTTTTTTGTTTTTATTTTTTTCTGCTTTTTTTTTTGCGTTGCAATGATCAGTTACCTGGCCTTGCTGCTGAGCAGTGATATATTTGCTTAAACTTGTTACTGAGTGATGAAATATATTGGCCTAGACTTGTTACACTGCAGGGATATGTTTGCCTAGACTTGTTACTATTGTGGTAATGAATATTGACCTAGACCTGGTGCTAAGCAGTGATGTATATTGACCTAGACCTGGTGCTAAGCAGTGATGTATATTGACCTAGACTTGGTGCTAAGCAGTGATGTATATTGACCTAGACCTGGTGCTTAGTGGTAATGAATATTGACCTAGACCTGGTGCTTATAGCAGTGATGTATATTGACCTAGACTTGTTGCTAAGCAGTGATGAATATTGGCCTAGACTTGTTGCTAAGCAGTGATGTATATTGACCTAGACTTGTTGCTTAGTGGTGATGTATATTGACCTAGACTTGTTGCTTAGTGGTGATGTATATTGACCTAGACTTGTTGCTAAGCAGTGATGAATATTGGCCTAGACTTGTTGCTAAGCAGTGATGTATATTGACCTAGACTTGGTGCTTAGTGGTGAGGTATATTGACCTAGACTTGTTGCTAAGCAGTGATGTATATTGACCTAGACCTGGTGCTTAGCGGTGATGTATATTGACCTAGACCTGGTGCTTAGCGATGATGTATATTGACCTAGACCTGGTGCTTAGCGGTGATGTATTTGCTGAGTTGAACTGGAGGCAGCATCCCATGAGGTGCGGTGCTTAGCAGAGTTGGGGTGTGAGGAGTGAGGTGTGTCGTCCAGGTAATCCTGAACTTGTTCCTCTGTCATGTGTGAATGGATCCCAGGTTCGATTCCTGCCATTCTGCATAGTTCTTCCAACTCTTCTATTGTGTGCTGTGGTAGGCGTAAATACCTGTAATTGTTGTAAACAATAAAACCAAATAACATATAATTGACCATATGAATATTTCATGTTATATAGTGGTGCCATCTGGTTTGAGAAAATATATTAGAGTTCTTTATTACAACTTGAGAATCTCCTGCATAAAAGAACGCCAGACTGCAATACTGATATTTGATTGCACATTTTTACATCTGTCATTCTTTTGTTTAACCATGTAAAATGAGTTATTAATTAAACATACCTGGTTTAAGCATGATATGAAATAAACTGGACTTGCAACTTGCAATTAATGATAACATGATTTAAACAAGCCTGATATGACTGAAACTGACCTGCAGTTGAGGGCGTCGATGTGGTCGAGGATGTTCTGGTTTTTCTTCTTGAAGCTGGGCAGCTGCTTGAGTAAGGCCTCTAGGGCAAGTAGCTTGCGACGGTGACTCCGACGCAGGGTGGACAGAGATCCATGAAAGCCCCCTGGGATTGAGAAGTCGGAGTCTTTCCTGCAAAAGTATCAAATAATCACAGAGTCTATGACAATTTTACATCATAAAAATATTTTTAAAATTAAATCCTTTTTTACTTACTTTGTCACATTTGTGCGAGATACTGAATTTCTTTTAATGTACCGTTTTTAAATGTCATTCCAAATTCAGATTCTGTTCATGTTGGTTAAGTTGTACTTTGATTAAAAGCATATACTGTAATTTGATCTAAAGTTGGAAAAGTACATTTTGACAAAGGTATTGTTTTTAATCTGAGAATGCACTTAGTGATGTTATCCAGGCAGGTAGTATAGGACTGTGTAGTAAACTCACTGTCTCATTTCCTGTTCATTCTCTGCTAGGAGTGTGTAGTATCTCTCCAGGGCCTGCATACTCAGCTCATCTTTCTCCTCAGCCTCTTCTCCCAGTTCCAAGTGAGCCACTGTGTGGCGCCGCTGTCGGTTTGACGTTGCTGGCATGCTCATCACAGGCTGAGTAGTTGATTGCAAAAAATATAATTTCATAATAACATTTTTTGTGAGACATTTTGAAAATATTTTGGCAATTTCACTTTATTGGGCCTGGACACTACTTAATTGGTTCAAATTGCATGAATTGTCAAATTTTAACTTGACCATCAAACACCTGAATGTTGATACATCTGTCCGGGACAAAAAAATGTCAAGCCATATGATAATCCCACAATCAATCTGTATTATTCTGCATCACAGGTCGTACAATATGATAAAAATGAAATATCAGCTATTTGCAACTACAGAGAAATCTTCCAGAAAATCATTTCAGAATTATGGTCAATAGAGCAAGGTTATGTCTACACCAAACATTAAGAAGCTGCTATTTGAGGTTGCTGAGAAAAAGCCAAGACAAAAGTACTCCTCCTCTATCTACCCACACAATTATAATGGCCACAGCATTTCCTCATGATGCCTACTGTGACTTTGGTAAATAGGTCAAGGTCACCTATCTATGAACCTGATTATCTTATGATATTTGGTTACAAAAGTCAAATACATAAATCCAATATGTAGAAAAACAGAAGGTGTGGAATCTGCTTTAAGAATCATTGCATATAATATAATTGATCATCTTCACATGTAAATGAAATTGATTCTTTTATTCATTTTTTAATTTTGGTTTGCCATGACGTAAATTTGTTATGTTATATTGGTGTGCTCAGAACAACTGTGGCTAATGGAATTTATGTCAAAAATAGATGCCCGACATCACTCAGGGTGACTCTTCAGAAGCTAGACAAGAAAATTTTGATTGTGTTCCTGAAGGAGGTAGAATCAGAACTGACCCGAATGAGATAGAACATTAAACATTCCGTAAACAAAAAATCTATGGTGTGAATTTGAATTGGTGTAAATTTGAATTATTTCTTAACAAATAAATTATGTTTAAATGCAAAAACCTACTCTGGCAGCAAGTTTCCTGAGGTGTTCCCTTTCATCAGTCATGGGCATTGGTATGTTCAAACTTTGTCTGCGAATCCTAGATGGCATATGTGTCATCTGTGAAGTGTCTGGAGAATGGGTGAACATATTGTTGGTGGCGCCCTCTCTTGGGGTGAAATTAACTCTTCTGTGAAATGCCTCAGTGCTACTGGAACCTCCAGGCTTGAGTGGTACATAGTGAAAACAAAACTATACTTTATTCTAATTGTTCCATGAACAAATATTGATATATTCTAAACCTTTTTGTTAATTTATCAATATTACATTCAATGTGTTATTTTGTATTATGGTAGATACATGAAGCATTAATCAAGCATTGATCTCCAGGTTGGTTAAATATTTTAGATTTTCCTCCTCAGTCTGACAGCATAACAAAGGTCCAAGTGGGATAACAGTCAACTCCTTAGTTGGTACATTCTATTTATTTCAAACATTAAATTAAAGTATACAACTGTGCAAATATTGCCACCCTTACCAAGATAGACCTTCACCCAAAAAGGTAATCCTATCAAGAGGGTGGGGAGATTATGGTGGTCTTTATCAAGAGGGTGGGGAGATTATGGTGGTCCTTATCAAGAGGGTGGGGAGATTATGGTGGTCCTTATCAAGAGGGTGGGGAGATTATGGTGGTCCTTATCAAGAGGGTGGGGAGAGTATGGTGGTCCTTATCAAGAGGGTGGGGAGATTATGGTGGTCCTTATCAAGAGGGTGGGGAGATTATGGTGGTCATTATAAAGAGACTATAAAGATTATGGTGGTCCTTATCAAGAGGGTGGGGAGATTATGGTGGTCCTTATCAAGAGAGTGGGGAGAGTATGGTGGTCCTTATCAAGAGGGTGGGGAGATTATGGTGGTCCTTATCAAGAGGGTGGGGAGATTATGGTGGTCCTTATCAAGAGGGTGGGGAGATTATGGTGGTCATTATCAAGAGACTATAAAGATTATGGTGGTCCCTATCAAGAATGTGGGGAGATTATCACAACCCCTCAAGAGATTATGGCTGTCCCCTTCAAAAGACCGGAGAGATTATTATGTAGAGACTGGGAAAGTTATGGAATCCCTACAAAGAGATTTGGATGGCTATTGCAATACCTAAGAGAATTGGAATGTTAAGGCAATCCATGCAGAGAGAATGGTAATATTCCAGCATATACTATCAGACCATGAATCCACCACCAGGAGATGGGGATGTTATGATAACCCTTATCAAGAGACCATAGATGCTATGGCAACCCTTATCAAGATAATGGGGAGGTTGTAGCAACCCTTATCAAGATAATGGGGAGGTTGTGGCAACCCTTATCAAGATAATAGGGAGGTTGTGGCAACCCTTATCAAGATAATGGGGAGGTTGTGGCAACCCTTATCAAGATAATGATGGGGGGGTTGTGGCAACCCTTATCAAGATAATGGGGAGGTAGTGGCAACCCTTATCAAGATAATGGGGAGGTTGTGGCAACCCTTATCAAGATAATGGGGAGGTTGTAGCACCCCTTATCAAGATAATGGGGAGGTTGTGGCAACCCTTATCAAGAAAATGGGGAGGTTGTGACAACCCTTATCTAGAAATGCTTTAATTGGCAGCCCTTTATCAGATACTGGTAAGGTTCTTGCAACCCTTATCGAGATCTTAGGGATGTTATGGTCTTTACCAGGAGACTGGGACTCATAATCAGACTACGAGGAGAAGCTGGGCCTCCACCATGCCCTGGGCCACTGACCTGGTGATCTTCAGAGCTGTCCTTGCCAGTGAGGCTGTGTCGGCTGGACGGGGAGATCCGTGGCAGCTTCAGGCCCGAGGAGCTGGTTGCCACAGTTCCGCCATCCTCGGGCGGAGGCATCGTGGTTACCTTCAACCCTCCCGGCACCGAGCGGCGCTTCTCAGAGGGGATCAGGGGCCCATGGTGGTTCACAGTCAGGATCTGGGCTGAATAATAATAAACAGATATGAATAAATCACGCAAAAGAAATCACTCAAAGCCCATTTTGATTGGAAAAAAGTATATTGCACCATAAAATAGTTATATTGTTCAGAAGTATAGCTTTAGTAACGAATTAGTCATGTTTATTTGTTTTAATCTCTTTCATTGCTCTCTGAATATATAATTTTCCTATATCTGGTTTCATTTTCATTAAACTTTTTATGGGATATATAAATATACAAAATATAATTGATATGCACCACGTAAATTAGAAAAAAATCAAGAGGTGCAAAATTGTAGGTCCACTCCAATAGAATGAATATTAGATTAAGACCCAGAAGTACATTTTGATCATTTTATGATGATAAATAATGACTTATTATGAATATATTTTTTGTATTGTACTGAGAATATTGGCAACAGAAAACAGAATTCGACCACTGCCTTATTTTTGGTATTAAACTAGATACAGGACTTTGCTGCAAGCTTACCCTCTGTTGCAGCGATGGTGGCCCGGCGCGTGGGGGCGGCTCTGTCGTGTTTGTAGCGGCTGGACTTGGTTCTGTGGGAATTAGCCTCCGCCAGGAGGCGCATGGCGACGTCATGTGAGTTAGGAGGAGACATGCGCTGGGGATCCAACTCTGCCCCGTGATGAAGCTTTGTGTTCTGAATCAAAACAGAAAGATAACATTTCACTACTCATTTGATTTAAGTAAAAATAGTTTTTTTTGGTAAAAGTATGCTGTTCTTTTGTGTTAAACAAGAAAGGTAAACCCAGTACAAGTCTAGTCAAAATATATGGTACCTCAACACATGTCATATGAATTGCGGGATAAGAGAGAGATTTAGTCATAGATTTCTGTTTCCATCCTCCCTCCCCCATTGTTTAACGGTCCTTCGCTTACCTGGAAGAGTTTTTGTATGCCAATCTTGCATTTTTTGGAGAGTCTCCTCCTGGTGGCTGGGTCGCGGGTTCGAGCCCTGTCTCTCTCGGCCTGTTCTATCTCTCCCAGGTAGTGTTTGACGTTCTCCACCTCGGCGCGACTGTCCTCCTTCTCCCGCTCCAGTCTCCGCAGCATCTGTCTCATCTCTCGCTCCTCCCGGCTGAAACAAACAAGACTGTGCACTTCAACATGTAAGACTGTCACTCCTAATGTATGCTTGTTAGAGTTAATGTCACCCTCCAAATTTGAACATTCATAACAATATCCACATGTTATCGTTCTCCATATTTATTAACACAGTAATATTAATTTATAATTCTTGTCAGAAACTTAACCTACATACAATTAACTTTCCCAAAGTTTTATTATTATGAATTAACCTTATTAATTAATGGGTAAAAAGCCATTAATATAGTTGTTTACCACAAATCTGACAGTTTGGAATGTGTTTGGGAGTCATGGAATGTGTTGACTTGGCAAAATGTTCAGCTCTGCTCCCCTACCAACCTGTTCCCAAATAAGGTCCCAGCTTCTAACAGCTGTTAAAGTTAGTCCCTCATTAACATGATCCTTGGGTTCACAGCAGCTTATTTGCATGGATTATAATTAATTAACTCAGAATTTAGTTATATCAGCTAATCAGGTGGTCTAGGAGATGAGCCAGCTTTCAGCTGAGCTTAGCTATGCTCAAGGAGAGTTTAAAACCCCTTGCAGCAGAAGTTGGGCTCAAAAACCTTGGAAGCTCTTCTCACCATACAACTTTTGTATTGAGAATAAAAACCAAGTTTTCTTCATATTATGATGGTCTTAGAATTGTTATGCTGAAGAAAAAAATCTTGAAGTAAAGATCCTATGGGCCCAGAAGTTGTCACAACCAGTTTACTTAATTAAATTTATGACTGCTTGATTCAAATGTCATATTGTGAGATTTTAAAAAAATGATTGTGAGATCAATTTTTTTATTGTGAGATGGGATGTGAAATACGTCTTTATTTTTCATTGTAGACTGTTAAATCTCCTTTTCAAAATTAAGTTTAAGTGAGATTTGAAAATCGAAGTGGAAGCAGCCACCTTCACAAAAGATCAACGAATACAATTAAGTTCTTTAATATATAGAGTCCCCTCTCACCTGTGATTGGAAGAATTCTCAATCTTGAGTTTTTCATAATGCTTGTTGACTTTTTCCAGTCTTTGACTTTCCCGTACGTTTGTTGTGAGGGCAACCTTCCTGCGATAAGAGGTTTCATCCATGGTGCACCCAGCGCCCGGGAAGACACTGAAAAGTCACGCTCAATACCACTAGATATTAGGCATTTTTACGTATTTTTAGATGATTCTTGTATTGCCCGTGGGCCTTGTTTGGTGTTTGTCCCGCTCTTATGGTTCCTTGGTAACGTGAGATAGCAGACAATAGACATGCGCGCGCAACGCATGGAACAATAGATATCGCTGCACTGATCAGAGTGTTTGTCAAACAATAGTGGGATCAACAATACTATTTGCAATTGCTTAGCCAATGTCATTGTAATCATTAATCCGGGAATTAATTACTACAATATATTAACTTCTGGCACACATGCCACATTGAGTGTTTTGTAATTTATTGCAAAGACGGCAAAATTGTGTTGCTGTTTAATCGATTACACTTTAACATTTACATATAATACTGATTTACTTCTAAAGAATCATATCTCAAAATAAGTTTTTTATTGCTACATATGGATAGGACTTTTGAAACTCTGTTTGTCATAAATATATTTACCAAAGAATCCCTAGTTCCATCAATTCAATCTCTCCAGACATGTCCCCCGATGATTTGGATTTCAATATATATATATATATATATATATATATATATATATATATATATATATATATATATATATATATATATATATATATATATATATATATATATATATATATATATATATATCTTGACTCCAACCTTATATTCACCTGGACGGTCTTCACCACCGCCTGGCAATAAACGAAACTCAAAATACAATGTGCTATACATGTAGATAGATTTTATCATGTATGCATGTCCATATCGCTAGTTTTACTTATGGGATTAGCTGTATAATACACGATATCTCTGTCATTCATGATAAGATTATAGATAGTATCCCAGTCTCATAACACTCTCCAATAACAGACCACCATCTGTTAAGATACTCTCCCTCCATGAATACTGCTGGGTGCCTGAATATGTGATCTTATCTCTAGTTAAAACATGATTTTATGTGAGTAGTGTGAACATGCAGGATAATAAGGAGATCTTACTTGACAACACATAAGTGCTATTACTCATTTGTTTCTCATATTAAAACTTTTTTTCTAATCACTTCGTTTTTGTTGTTGTTTTTTCACAAATGCTATCTCTATCCGAGAGTGAGAAGTTATATTGCTCTCAGTCTCGATATATCAGAAAAACGTCTTTATATAGGAGACCGATGAATCCAGCTTATTATGTTTTAGCAGTGGCTGTCTTAATGATGTCCCCCACCTGGTCGGAAAATCGTCACCAGTGTGTGCTTCAACCACGTGCTTCTGATAATCGTCTCAATATATTCAGGATATTGTGAAACCTTCCATATATCAAATATCTTTTAGCCACACGCATATATACGCATGGAATAAATACATCATTTCGGCAATGTTCACACACATTATATTTTATTTTATTTTTAAAGAAATCTTTCACCTTGCCCTCCGTTCCATTTCTTACACACCTTACTCTCCTCCATTCCATCTCTTACACACCTCACCCTCCTCCATTCCACCTCTTACACACCTCACCCTCCTCCATTCCACTTCTTTCACACCCCACCCTCCTCCATTCCACTTCTCACACACCTCCTCCTCCATTTCATCTCTTACACACCTCACCCTCCTCCATTCCATCTCTTACACACCTCACCCTCCTCCATTCCATCTCTTATATACCTCACCCTCCTCCATTCCACCTCACCCTCCTCCATTCCATCTCTTACACACCTCACCCTCCTCCATTCCATCTCTTACACACCTCACCCTCCTCCATTCCATCTCTTACATACCTCACCCTCCTCCATTCCATCTCTTACATACCGCACCCTCCTCCATTCCATCTCTTACATACCGCATCCTCCTCCATTCCATCTCTTACATACCGCACCCTCCTCCATTCCATCTCTTAAATACCGCACCCTCCTCCATTCCATCTCTTACATACCGCACCCTCCTCCATTCCATCTCTTAAATACCGCACCCTCCTCCATTCCATCTCTTACATACCGCACCCTCCTCCATTCCATCTCTTAAATACCGCACCCTCCTCCATTCCATCTCTTACACATCTCACCCTCCTCCATTCCATCTCTTAAATACCGCACCCTCCTCCATTCCACTTCTTACACACCTCACCCTCCTCCATTCCACCGGACCCTCCTCCATTCCATCTCTTATATACCTCACCCTCCTCCATTCCACCGTACCCTCCTCCATTCCATTTCTTACCCACCCCACCCTCCTCCATTCCATTTCTTACACACCTCACCCTCCTCCATTCCACCGCACCCTCCTCCATTCCATCTCTTATATACCTCACCCTCCTCCATTCCACCACACCCTCCTCCATTCCATCTCTTACATACCTCACCCTCCTCCATTCCATCTCTTACACACCCCACCCTCCTCCATTCCATCTCTTACATACCTCACCCTCCTCCTTTCCATCTCTTACATACCTCACCCTCCTCCATTCCATCTCTAATATACCTCACCCTCCTCCATTCCACTTCTTACATACCTCACCCTCCTCCATTCCATCTCTTACATACCTCACCCTCCTCCATTCCATCTCTTACACACCTCACCCTCCTCCATTCCACCTCTTACACACCTCACCCTCCTCCATTCCACTTCTTATATACCTCACCCTCCTCCATTCCATCTCTTACATACCTCACCCTCCTCCATTCCATCTCTTACATACCTCACCCTCCTCCATTCCATCTCTTACACATCTCACCCTCCTCTATTCCATCTCTTACATACCTCACCCTCCTCCATTCCACCTCTTACACACCGCACCCTCCTCCATTCCATTTCTTATATACCTCACCCTCCTCCATTCCACCGCACCCTCCTCCATTCCATCTCTTATATACCTCACCCTCCTCCATTCCACCTCACCCTCCTCCATTCCATCTTTTACATACCTCACCCTCCTCCTTTCCATCTCTTACATACCTCACCCTCCTCCATTCCATCTCTTACACATCTCACCCTCCTCCATTCCACTTCTTATATACCTCACCCTCCTCCATTCCATCTCTTACACACCTCACCCTCCTCCATTCCATCTCTTACACACCTCACCCTCCTCCATTCCACCGCACCTTCCTCCTTTCCATCTCTTACATACCTCACCCTCCTCCATTCCATCTCTTACATACCTCACCCTCCTCCATTCCATCTCTTACATACCTCACCCTCCTCCTTTCCATCTCTTACATACCTCACCCTCCTCCATTCCATTTCTTATATTCCTTGCCAAATGCTCTCTTATTCTCTTTGTCTTTCTAAATTGAGCAAAACAAACTCTCCACTCCTTCTTTACACCATGTTATCTATGCATTTGCTATCCATATCTATAACTACAGAAGACAGGAAGTATTGATATTTAATAATTTTATTACAATTGTTACATCACATTAAATTTGTAGTGTTCACTCTTTTACCAAATAAACTGATATTCAGCAAGTTAATGTCAAAATTGTGTCACATAAGAATAGTTTCCTTGATACATCTTAGAAAAGACAAAACAATATGAAACACAATCCAAAGTCATACAGACATTTATTTCAAATGCCACTTAACTGAATTTTTATTTACTAGAAGAGGATGAATAGTTATCTTCTAGAAGAGGATGTTTGTGCTGCACTCATAGTATTATTATTAAGATCAAGTGAATTACACAGCAAAACATGGGTCCCGAGTTGATTGAAATAATTGTGTAGACAGCCTTTAGTATTTTCTCCAAAGTATTAAGCATCAATCCTATTATTTATTATGTTAAAAGATGATTTACATATGAACATGGCGACGTATTTAATACTGATGTTAGGATATCAAGAGAGATTATTGTTCCAGAGTGAAATTTAAAGAAAACCACAATAAGCACCAAGAGGTCATTTTGAGATGTGTTGCAATTAGTGAATACAAAAAATATCTTAAAACATTTTTGCTGCATTTCTCTTATGAATAACATTACATTATAATCTTTGAAAATGAGAAAAACATTATGAAAATGATGTTCTGATTACTGCAATGTTATGAACACACTTTTAAAATTTATTAGAGGTAAATGCATGTGTTATGCCATAATGTCAGTTTGTATAAGAGGATATACATTGTAAATCAATTAACCATAAGACACTTATTCATGACTCTTCTTTGTTTGTTTACAATAGTACTGGTATATCTTGTGCAGGTAAACAATGGCCCCTACTTTAGTGCTAAGTATAATGGCCCACCTACCAAGTATCCCTAAATAATGACCCAAACCCCTGTAAGCCATAACAGTATATGATCCCCACACTGATGAAGTGACTCCCACTCTCAACATCATAAAGAATAACTTTGTCTCTGTGAATCAACCCACCCTCCTCAGAATACCAGGACATATTTCTGTCTAAAAGAAATGTTATACTTTACATAATTATAACATGGTATTATCATGGCGCCCCATCTATTCAACTTGTTTTACAATTGCTTCAGCAATTTTATGGAAGCAAGAGAAAAAAATCCATTCAATAAATTAAATTCACAATTTAAACTTTAGACAAATTTATAGAAAAAAATCCATTCAATAAATAAAATTCACAATTTAAACTTTAGACAAATTTATCTTGATACAAAATCATCAATCTGGCAAAATCTATATCTCAAATCATTGAATTGTAACAGTTCTTCACACAACACTGACCATTTATAAACATCAGTGTAAGATTCACACCCAATATAAGCTAAACAGAGCAAATATAGATGGGACTTCTGGAAGTGCGTTTTTAAAAAAATGATCTATTCCCAAATTATTAATTCAACTCATTGAACCCATTCTTTGTATGTGATCTTAATATTTCCTTGTATACAGCAATTATATAATAACATGACTGAGGTGTTAAAGTTGTTAATTCTTGTTTTCCTGGGGGAATACCACTATGGCAACACTTCGTACATCAGCAGATCTTATCACACTCATTTAAAGTTGAACTGAATTTTGACTAAGTATTTCATCTTGATCTGGGCAGTATCGTAGACAATGAATTCATTATAGTTGAGGGTGTAGCCAGTAGGATTAGAGACCCCGGTGTCTTTTCCCTTTCCAAGGGGTACAACTATACCGTCAGACCTGCAACATTCAGAAACAAAAATCTAATTGAGGCATTTTCAAATTTAAAATTCAAATTTAAAATTCAAATTTAATGTAATCAGGACAGAAATACGGTTCAAAAGGCACAAAATAAATTTTAGTTTGTGATTGATATTATATTTATATATAAGAAATAATGTCTAAACATGGCCAACAGAGGAAAAAACACAAAAAAATGGATGTAACAAGCCCAAATGAATATAAACTGAAGACATAGACACATGTCTCTATTGTTGTGATACTGTTTATTCATAGGAGCCTCTATGCTTCTTTCATTAATCCACATCATGGTACAGTTACATTTCACAATTTATGTGTATATGACCCAAACTGATTGTTTGATCCAATTTTTTCAGTTAAATATTTCTAATATCAGATCTAGGTATTAAATCAAAGAGTATGTCATAATGAACATATATTATGTGGATGTGAAAATAATAAAGACACCTATTGGGATGTGGGAATGTAAAGTTCTGTAATAAGAAGGACAGTGCCCTGTCTATCATGATACCTGAGTACCACATCCAGGTTATATACAGATTACCATGTTATAAATTGTTGGTTTATATAGAGCATTCACCACACTTTAGATCAGAAAGCAAATGGCAAAACTCCAGCATGAGGCCAGTACAATACTTGACAATAGTAAATTAATAGCCTGAAGTGGTATTTGGGTAGCCATGGTAACAACAGATGCTATTGCCAAGTAACACAATTTAACATTGATATACATGATTTAGGAGAGATTAAATTTATATCAGAGTTCAACTGAATGGAATATTAATACTTTTGTCAACATTCATATATTACACTTGAGAAACTTATCTGATGGACATATTTGTCAGATATTATATTGAAGATTAAGAATGAGAGGGAAACTCAGAAGGAGAATATGCATAGCCTTGAACAATAACAGTTATTTCATTTTTTTCACAGTTTGTTTAATACTGACATCAATTTTGAGATATAAAACAGAAGAGCTGAAGCGGCTAGTTGCTTCCCGTGAAAGCTTGATCGAGTCATATCTGGCTCATGTGCCACGAGATCTGAATGCACAGGAGCTGCTAGAAGAAACAGAGAAAATAAAGAAATGTCCCGATCTGACAATAGAGAAGCACACTGAATGGATCAACACTGTCAAGAAGAAAATCACTCCCACTAAACGTATTCCTGATGTCTTGATTGCTGGGGTGAAAAAATGTGGAACAGGTACCAATAATTTTATTCGGCTATGTTTGAAAGCAAGTATGATATTGTCTGAACAAATGTAGATTGGTTACGTACAATCATGCAGAACAGGTGGGGTAACAAAAGCTTATTATATGACAAAAGTAGGGTGGGACAGGCCAATCATAGGAGACAAATAGGAATATACTGCCCAATCACATGAGACAAGTGAAATTGTACAACCCAATCAAGTGAGCCTTACTTTTTGCTGCATTCCAAGCACTTTGAACCCATCTTTGCCAAAGAAACAATTGTTAAATCTGTTTTGAAAATGTTTCATCTTAGAAGTCGGATCATATAAAAATAAATCATAAACATCTCTTCATTTCAAAATCAATTTAGCCACAAGCCTGACTGCAGGTGACACTGACAGATAAAATTTGACTGTAATCTGGTCATGAGACCAATAACAAATTAAAAATGGTGCCTATCTTTTACTCCCTAGGTGCACTTAAGATGTTTCTGTCTCTGAATCCTTATGTTGTTACAAGTCCTGGTGAAGCACATTTCTTTGACCGAGAGCAACAATACCAAAGAGGAGTCCAATTTTACATGGATTTGCTACCAGCCACACTGCCTGGTCAAGTATTGGTGGAGAAAACACCGAACTACACGAGACATGTACACATCCCAGGCAGAGTGCATCGACTTAACCCAAAGATGAAGATTATCCTGATTGTATGTGACCCAGTTAAGAGGATAATCTCAGATTATGCCCATGAAAGGAGTCTTGTTCCTAATCCAAATAATCCTATCATCTCAGAAATTAATCATACCTTTGAAGAAATGCTGTTAAAAAATGGTCAAATTGACTTGACTTGGGAAAGAGTATGGTCAGGATTTTATGATGTACATTATCAATATTGGCTGAAATATTTTCCACAAAATCAGATAATGGTGGTGGATGGCGAACACTTTCAAACTGCACCACAATTTCTTCTGAATAAGGTCGAAAGATTCTTAGAAATTCCCACGCTTATCTCCAATGAACATATTGTTTATGAACCTAAGAAAAGTTCCTTTTGTAAAAAGATACATGGGAAGATTCAGTGTATGGAAAAAAGATTCACAGTAAAACCAAAAGTGCCTTTAAAAATATGTCAAAAGATAGCTGAAATGTACAGACCTCACATGAAAAGATTTTTTCAGCTTATAGAATACTCTCCAAATGACTGGCCAAATTTTAAGGAAAAATGAATTTGTTTACCTTCTAAAATTTACCCAATCTTTATGCCTCTATACCTACTGTGCAATTAAAAAAATATTTCTTTTTCAAAAAATTAATTTCCTATAACAGGCAATTAATAAGGTTTGATGTGGCAGTGATAGACTGATCTATTAGTAATTAATTAACATTTGCCATATTTCCATGTGCCAGTTAAACTCTTTATTCCTTCTGATCAGAAATATATTATTTGCTGGGTTGCTTTGGTTATTACTATATCTCAGCAAGATTTCATATCACTGAGGAAGACCATACGCCATAAAGGTAAAGTGCATAATATCAATTTCAATGAAATAATCTGATCCTTCCTATCATTATCACAGCAATAGTAAACAACTGAAAAATGCAAGGTTGTCTCTTAACAGAACTTTGAAATAAAGATTGAATATGATGACTTGTCATTTGACTTAACCGTGCTGTACTCTTTTAATAGCACAAAATTTTGTACTGCCTTTTGTTCAGTTCAGAGGATCACACAGTCATGTACATTTATGAACACAAAGAGCTGTACCCATTAAAAACCTTGTAAGGGGAAGAATAAAATGAGGTTTCCCATCTGGTCAACAGTTTCTTAAATTTGAAAGATTATGACATAAAAATATATAAAAATAAAGATTTGGACAGAAAGTTTTTGATAGGAATGGTTATGTTAACATGCATTGTTTTTCTGATATAATCTGTTCAAGGATTTATCACTCAGCAACAGCTGTCAATACTTTAGTGATTGAGATCATAAAAATCGATATATAGCTTCTCAGGCATGAGAATAAACTGATTGTATACTTGGACTATATAGCTGGATGTCTCTCATAAAATTGTACCTGACAAGAACAATGTGGTACAATCTAGTATGTGAAGCCTGAGTCATCAAATTCAGTCTGCAGTTTTGTCATGCAAATCCTCCCAGATGTTCAAACATATACCTGATTTCTAAGGAGGCAAAAGGGTAATGCTAAATTATATTCACTCATTTGCATTTCAATAAGCACACATTTGCAGTTCAATGTATTTGATTAAGAAATTGTCACTTACGTGGTGAAGTTCTTGGCGGGATCAGGGGCTATCCTTCCCATTCCTTTCACACTGTGTTTGCCTGGTGGTAATTTACTGGCTAAGCTATCTGCAGCCAGCAGCTCATTACTATCACCCAGTGCCACCTACAAACATAACAAGAACATCTTATCTTGTTCACTGTATTACCTTTAGATCTATGATCATAATATTGAACTTATTGATCTGTATTTATATTTCATTATTACATGCTTTCTCTTGAATCATTGGAGTTAAGCATCGTCTACACACAAAAAAACAACTGCTTCTTATCAAATTTTCCCACTAATCATTAATTAACAGGTATCTTAAGAATATAATACCAATTATTACTATTCATGTAAAAAAAAATCTACTGCTTACATCACATAGCAAAAGAAGTCCGGTATTTTTGGATCGAGTAGTAAAACAGTAATTGGCACTTTTGCTTGACATGTCAGCAAAATATACACCTTTACCGAACTGAAATAAAAGAAAAAATCCATATACGTTGTTAGTTTTCTCACAGTATCCTTTACAAAAGCATTGTACACATATCATCACACAAACACGTAATAATAAAAAGAGACAACAAGGTACAAAACCAATGTAGTGTGTAGTGTATTTCCCCTCGCATCCTTGGTTTATCCATGAAAAATACTAACAATGCAACAAAACCCTGTGCAGCTGCCATTTACTTAACATTACCATGTGCAGCTGCCATCCATTTAACATAACCCTGTGCAGCTGCCATTTATTTAACATTACCATGTAGAGCTCCAATTTATTTAACAATACACCATGTGCAGCTCCCATTTACTTAACATTACCATGTGCAGCTGCCATTCATTTAACATAACCCTGTGCAGTTCCCATTTATTTAACAATACACCATGTGCAGCTGCCATTTATTTAACATTACCATGTGCAGCTGCCATCCATTTAACATTACCATGTGCAGCTGCCATTTATTTAACAATACACCATGTGCAGCTCCCATTTACTTAACATTACCATGTAGAGCTGCCATTTATTTAACATTACCATGTAGAGCTGCCATTTATTTAAGATTATACCATGTGCAGCTCACATTTATTTAACATTACCAAACAACACAAACACCATGCAAATGGACAGTTATTTCTTGCTTTGCACAGGACTTCCCAGTCTCAAGACCGTTTCAGGTGTACACACGGATCTTATAGGACCGTTGCCTGATCGTGGTAACAAGTATATACTAGTCTTTCAAGATGCTTATGAAAATGTACAAATTCATTGCGGAAATGTATGATGCCTCGTTTCCTTCCAGAAGGAGGGATAATTAATTGCTCTAATTCCTTTTCAGAGAAGGACATTACCTTACAAATGATTGAACATGTCGGTGCATTGATTTGTATATTTAGGAGCAGTCAGAGGAACTACCTAATGCAAAAAACAAGCATAAACAAGCGAATGCAAAAATTTAATTTTCATCTTTGAAAATATATGACTCATACAAAAATTACTGGTAGTAAAAAAGATTAGAATTTAATGTTGTGTGCAGGGAAAGTGTAATGTTGTGATTTACTCACCATGTAGCCAGTGACTGGTGCTTCTGGGGGTGCGATGCGCAAACCCTTAGACAAGATGCCCACCCAGTTGGAAATTCGTGAGCCATGCCATAACAACGTCCTGAAATTTAATTCATTAACACAATGAATTACCTTTTTTGACAAATTTACAAAATTATTTATGATCTGAAAAAAAATCAAAACAGAAAAAAAAACAATGGCATATTTGGTTCGTGAATTACTGGTATACATGTGGATATCAAAGTCTCACGAGTCCATACATGGATAGCAATATTCGCTGAGATAAATACCTGTTTCCGACATCATTGAAAGCTTCAGCCTCTCCCTCCTTCTCCACATCAAACACATCCAGTACCTTCATGGTGTACTGATTATGTGTAGCAGCATGAGTATTCTTCACATAATCTTCAATCATCTGCAAAATCCAACTTTTCACTGTCACCAAAGTTTAAATGTATTAAGCATCATTTTTACAATTTGGTGTATTGATAGCTTAGCCACATATGAATGAACATCATGACAAATTGAAATTATACATAGAGTAATAATATAATTTGCTTTAAGACATAAGAGTTGCACTCCCAGCAGAGGTCTGTCTGAGCCATAAGCTGCATGTGACAGGTAAACACGGGTAGCATGAACTTTGTTTGACCTCAATTGAGGCTCAAAGTAAGGTAGCACTGTTTGACGTCATTCTGGCACTATTCAGAGGTCAATACATTTCATGACGTCGCAAGTATGTTGCAATACTTTTATGATGTCATTTTACCTTTCTGTGCCTCAATGATGACACTCCACATAACTATGATGCCAAGAAAGAAGTGTGCTTTCATAAGCAGGTTATAAAACAGGGTCTTGTTCAAATAGATTTTACAGACAATAATGGGGATGCATTTTTCCAAAAGTTTATAGACATGAAAGACAAATACATTTATCACCAATATGTGAATTTTAAACGTTTTTTGCAATTTTTTTGGCTTAATCCCTTCAATGATAAACTCAGTTACTTTGCTGATATAATAATATACCATGTTAGTTCCCTGTAAATACAAGTATTTTTCATTTTTTTTTCTTTTGCAACAGGATGGTCCATTTTTCATAGGCAATGCCAACAGACTGTGGCTATCAAAAAAGAACTATCTGTGTTACTCTGTGAACGGTATGATCATGGGGAATGTGTATTCATTTCCTGTGGTTTGTGATTCAGTTTTTCTGTGGGCAGTATAGTGCAAGCAACTGACCCGAGTGTGGAGTGTTCGATGTGTGCATGCAATAGATTCCAATTTTTGCATGCGTCCAAGTATGAATACATTTCTGAATGAGGTAAACAAAGAAAAAGAAGTGTGTGATGTAAACAAGGCAGAACGTTCAAAACTATATCGTCATGTTCGCCCATCGCTGTGCAAAATTATTAATTAATATTGCTTGGAAATGCCTACTAATCATTAGGACATGGAATTCTGAGTAGATTTAGTTCAAATTTGTAAACCGGACAATTAGAACAGGAATGACAAGAAAAAGTCTGATCGATGATTTGCGTTAGTACCTGAGCGATATTAGAGGAACTTACATAATCGAGACTGAAAAGGCACATCTTTGTATACAGTTGCGCTAAAAATTTGTTCATATACCACATTAAAGGTTTTTGAAAGATGAATAAAGATAATTTCAACTACTGGTACCCCATGCAATAATTGTTTCATTCTGTGTTTTTTTGTTTATTTTAATTTTTGTTTTGTTAGTTGCAATTTTTGTTTTGTTTATTGTAAATTTTGTTTTGTTTGTTGTAATTTTTGTTTTGTTTGTTAATTTTTTTCCCATCTGTGTTACATGTGGAGCACCACTTTTTCTTGTTTTCAAATGTACCACTTTGCTTATTCATTAAAAGTTATTCAAATTGTTTATTAAATAAAACTAAAATAAATTTATTTATTGAACAGACCTTATAATCAGCATCCTTTTTGTTAAGTGGATTAAGCTGGCACTTGAAGTCATTATAGTGAGTGTCTATGGGGTTCTCATTGGAGACGCTATGTTTGATGATCTTCATGGCTATCTCAATATCTCCCAGAGCCTGCAACATGTCAATATCCATTTATGTAATGTTTCTTGTATTGGGAAACTGACATTTTGCCCAAGCAAACTATATGGTATATTTTATCAAAACTGAAAATATGCGTACCTCCAATAACTTAATCTTGGCTTTCAAAACCTCACGTGTTTTTATAAGAGGGGGAGCTCTCATTCTGGAATACAAAGAAATGGTACTTTCAATCTTTATGCCTTTGATTATTATGGTTATGATACTATGATAAATTGAATGATAATAATTTGTCAAATTTGGGTATCCCAGGTATAATACAAAAGTACCCAGCATAGTTTTAAACAAGATGAACAAAACATCATGTCTGCAAAATATATTGTTTATTGTTTCAAGTGAAATATTGAAAGAATCAGAAATTTTAACTACTGGACATGACAGAACAAAAATTACTCTGGAAAGAAACTAACAAATACAGGATTGCAAAACAATGTCTATCTCTGAGTATGTAAATAATATGAAAATAATTTTGTTCATCTTCAAACTTGTAAGAATGATTTTGCTTTGAAAATTTTGTCAAAGTAACACATTTTTTAAAGACTTAACTGACATCTTTATCAGATACTTTTAAGTAAGTTTCAAGCATATGGGAAACCACTAATATATGTTTTATGTACCAACCCAAAATTATGAGGGATGCGTGTGTAGAATGCATTACAGGCCTCCACCAATGTACGTCCAAAGTCATTCTTAGTAATGCAGTTGTCTATAATCTTCAGGGCTTCATATCCAGCAATAATCTGCTCGGCTGTGAGCTTGCCTGAAAATAATGAAAATCAAAATTTGGAAAGATTCGACTCAAAAATCATAAGTAATAATTTCAAAATAACTGCTTAATTTTTTATTATTTGAGATTACTCAGATTATCAATACCACAGCACTTTTATAAATAAAGTAGCATCTGTGGCATCTATGATTTTATTTGGAACTGGGTTAACTTTGAAAGACTTATTATTCACTAACCCAGTGGAGACTTTTTGGAATCATATTTCATTTCTACCACCATATCCTCCATTGCTTTCACATCACAGATGAGATTCACCAAGTCCTGTCAAAATAAATTAAATAAAACACGAGTCATGACAAACAACATGCAAAATGTATCATTTAACGTGCACACCTGGACCTGTGATGCAAACTTACCACTGATCTGTGCAATTTCAATCAGGAAATGGTCAAAATGAATTCTTGTCAATGATAGTATGAAGATAATCTAAATGTGGACATAAAAAAAATGAATGAATATCGAGGCATACCTGTATTCTTGTGTCAAGCTTCGAGTCTGGAATGTCTTCAGGTTTCTCCTCAGATTTTTGTTTCTTTAGCTCTTTTATACCTTCATCCTGAAATTAAGATATAAATATTTTTTACATCATAAACATTTCAATAGCTTTAAATAATAGCTGATAAAATAGTGATTATAACACTTAAATTATAACAGAAAATTTACTAAGTTTCTGTAGTGTTAGGTAAAAAACATTTCTTTTTTTCTTAAATCAATGTTCTAAATATTGTTTTATTTCTATCAATATGAATCCCAGTCAGTGATGACTCACCTGTGTTCCATGGTCCACCTCTACCAGATCATACTTCCCATCAACTTTTTCAAAATTTTCCAGATCGTAAAAGTCATTTTTGGTTTTGTCACTAAATCTGAAATTTACAATATCACTTTCATTATGTGAGCATGACTTATTTTTATAAACTCAAATATAATTATAATGATTTTCACTTGATGCGTATTAAACATAGATCATCACATGTAAATTTAGCTTATCATTCCTTAAAAAATGGGTCTGCAGTGATGAGGCTTGGCCTACTTTTTTGTGAAGACTTTTTTAGCCTCATTGAGATCTGGTCCACATGGGACGAGGTTGTTTTGTCCGGAGTAACCAACCCGGCCCCATCTCAGCCACACACTGTAAGACTTCTTCTTGTCATCCTCCAACAGCTGGATCAGGAAATACTTATTGTTGTTGTTGTGAACATTTGTCTGAAACAAGGTTAATTCAGGGTGTGTTCACTTAGACTGCTTTTCCTATTTGGTAATTTGCCATTTGATATTGGTTCAATGACTTTCTTTGTTGGTACGCTTTTATTATTGAGCATGGCAACATTAATCCTAGATATAAATTTCAACTCTTAGATCATCATGGGCATTAGTGAAGGATATTGTTTGAAAAAAAAAATGATACGATAATTTTTTTAATAATTTTATACAATAAAACGATATGATATATAACGATAATACAAGAAAATCATGTGACAGCTGGCATACCCATAACTGGTCAGATCAGAGTCAAAGTTTTCATTTTCGTGCAGAAAATCTCCCATTAGCTTAGTATGCAGCTAAAATATGATCAAAAAATTATTCTTATTTCACAAAGTTGTGCACACACTCCTCATCATGTATGCTGTGAGAGAAAGACCTGATGGATTGCTGTGTGGAGTACACCTCTTTTGGCGCAATCAACATGGTGATAGCATTGGTGAGTTCATTTTTACCTGATTAAGCATGACATCAAAGACATGTTTGCTTTCCGAGTACACATGTGCCACGCCCACCTTGGCAGTACACTCTGGGTCTACAGGAGCCCGTCCTCCTTTCACTACCACTGTCTTCACTGTAACAAACAGGTCATTCTGGAGAAACTAGTGAAATATAAACAAATCATTTTGCCATTTACCAAGTATACTAGAAGTATCATATATAAAAGAATAGCCAAGCACTCCAAAGAAAAGAAATCATTAATTGCTGGTTGGAATATAAATGTTGTGCTACCTTCCTCGAGGCCCTCTTCTGGACCATCTCCACCTGCCCCTTTTCTTCCGCTTCTTCCAGACTTTGCACTCTTTGACCCTCCACTCTTGCCCTTAGCTGTGGCACCTTTGGGAATTGATGCCTTGGAGCCTTGTGACTTTGCAGCAGGAGAAATTATTTCAATCTTTGCGCTACTGTCAGCTGCTATGGAAACTGTTACGAAAATATGACAAGGTAAGTAAATAAAAAGTGAGTTTTCGTGATTGTGTTCACTTGAACAATATTCGTGATTGTGTTCACTTGAACAATATACTAACATTGGTGTAATGACCGAGTGGTAGTGAATGATAAACATTATTAAAACTAAGCCCCGAGAGTTTATTAAATTTAGAACAAACTGAACCAAAAACGATATTTGCAGAACCAGTCAACACAGAAGCTGTCATGTCAAAATTAAGATTTTCATCAAAAATAATTGATAAATCTTATATCTTTCCGCACATTTAACTACCTCATTATTAAACATAAATTTGATTTTTTTGCTGTAATTTTGTTCTAAAATGTACAACTTTGGTTTATGTAACCAGTTAGTATGGATAGATGGTCTCCATGCATCCTCATATGTTTGTGCTTATTCTCTAAAACAAATTTCCTTGGTTATCCAGTTTATACAATGCTCTCATGATACCAACTGCCCATTTTGAGTGATAAGTATCTGTTCACACCTGCTTTAATCCTTCTTATCTTGCGGACCACCCCAGTATCATCATTGGTCTGTGTTAGGCTGTCCACACTTAGGGTATAGTTGCGCCCCAATGCTTCCATGTCAACATGATCTCCACCACCTATTAGAGCCTTCTCGAGTTCCACAGCAGTGTCCGGCAGGTAAGGGTTCCATCGGCCCTTCTCATCCTCCCACTCCCAGCTAAAGTAATCTGCTTCTGCATATCATTAAGTCAAAAAGGTAAATTATTTAGTACCAATACCACAACATTGGACAAAATTTTGAAAGTCAAACTGTTGTCATAATTCAAAATGAAACAATTTTGATATTCAAAATAATGTTCATGTGTGTTTGTCACAAAAAATGAGATGGTGGGCCTATGACCTTGAAAAGTATGTGAAGGTCACTGTCCATCAAATTCATCTGGGGTCTTCACCAGATGCTTATGTGTCAATTCTCATGAAGCTGCCATTAGTTGTTCTTGAGTTATTGCAATGATGTGGATTTGACATAATTGTTCCTGTGTCCCTGTGAAAAGTAAGTGAAGGTCATGTTCCATAAAAAAAGTTTGAGGTCTTCATCAGATGCTTATGTGTGTCAAATATCATAAAACTGCCATCATTTGTTCTTGAGTTATCATGATGCTTGAGATTTCACATAGTTGTCCCTGTGACCTTGAAAAGTAGGTGAAGGTCCCTGTCCATCAAAACCGGGGTTTTCACCAGATGCTTATGTGTGTCAAATCTCATGAAACTGTCATAATATTTTTGTGTGTTAAAGGGTGTTAGGAGATTTGATATAATTGTCTCTGTGACCTTGAGAAGTAGGTGGAGGTCATGCTCCATCAAAAAGAAGTCTGAGGTCTTCACAGATGCTTATGTGTGTCAAGTCTCATGAAGCTGCCATCATTTATTCTTGAGTTATAGCAATGATGGGGATCATATAATTGTCACTGTGACCTTGAAAAGTAGGTGAAGGTCATATTTCATATAAAAATTCTGAGGTCTTCACCAGATGCTTATGTGTATCAAATCTTGGGATTTCAAATAATTGTCCCTGTGAATACAGATTCATATTAAGAATATAATTTTTCAAAATCTTTCAACTTCATTGAGTAGAAATTTATATCTTCAAATTTTATAATGAACACTGATCCACTGGAAAAGTTATTTTCTTCCAGAAAAAAGATATTTAAAAATCTGATGCAAAATATGCATTTCTAAAATTTATTTGGAAAAAAAATCACATGACTTTTTACTTCTAAAGGAACAATTTTTCATTGAAGAAGGTCAACTTTTCAAAAATTAATTTAATAATACTTTGAGCCACCCTATAATGTATTGTGCAAATCAGGAAATAAATTTTATCACCAGTCAAATTGCATGGGTTAATTGTGGGTAATTTTAATCAACTTCATATCATTGCCAACCATGATATGGAGATTAAATATGTACAAAATGTGAGTTACAAAAGTCTTACCTCTGTGGTGAGATTCCCTCAGTGCACATCGTAGACGTCTCTCCCATCCGGTTGCTTTGTTCTTTTGGACTCCTTTACCAAAAATGACGCGCATGTTTGCTGCTCCCCCAACCCTAAATTCAACCTAAAAACAAACATGTATTATACATTTTGTTCTTTTTATTGACGAAAGATATTTTTCATTATTATCACATCAGCCATTGCAGTCAAAGAACTGGTCAGGCATAAAATGTTTGGTGTTAACCAAAATTTGTTGTGATTTTTTTTTAATGATCCTGAGAGCTCATTGTTTATGATATAAACATTTGTTGTAAAATTATTACAACCATTTTTCATGCACGCTGATATTTATATTCTCACCTCTTTCTGTTTGTCTTCATATGCCCGGCAGAGGGAAACATTAAGGTTTTCATTGTAAGCAGTCCATTGATTCCCGTCACCCTCCCATTCCCACCTAACTTTCAGCTCATCCACAGTATTGTCATCCTCAAGTTTGGGGATTTTTGCTTCAACTTCCTCTTCTGGATCTTTTGTTGAAGCACCTGTTGGGATATTAAAAATAAATAGGTTTTTTATCTGTTAACATATTACATAACTATTCTTAATATTACGCCACAAATTTAACATTTCAAAACGGATTAAAACAAAAATCTGGGACCATTTTTAAAGGACAATCTGTAGCAGCTATGAAACATCAGTTGGGTCAATAAATGAATTTATGATCAAACAGCCTTTGAAAGAGATTTGAAAGGTTAGAGAGTGACCAAGGTAGACTTTTTCAAGGTAGATCGTTGATCAGGGAGACAACATTCTTTGCCAGGGTTGAACACACCATGACTGAATCAGTAATTATGCGAACACTCCACTGTGTCTCCAGCAAGCTAGAAACCTCACTGGGACTTCCTGTGTGTTGTGCTCAGAGTACCACTACTATTATTATGACTTGCTTTCGTGACCATTTTGATTGGACTGTGTGACAAGTGCAAAACAGCTGCAGATATAATTCAGGATTAGATCTAGCATTATTATTCATACATAATTCTTTTGTACTCTTGAAAATAACTGGTCATTCTGATAACTTGTGTACTGGTGCTACTCATACACATGTCTCAACTCGAGTTTGACTGAGCTCCACTCCCCTCCCTCATCATGTTCATGGTCTGTTCAAAATATTTTGACCATTTTTTCTTGTCATTAATATTTATATTTGCAAGACTAGAAGACATGAGGTGGGACATCAGATAGCTTAATTATTACATGTTTTACTGAAAAATAGATATTGGCTTGACTGCCACAGCAAACGACACTTAAGTTTTTTTATATCAAGAGCCTAGGCTTTATTTTGGCAAAAGAATTTGTCCCTCAATTTTAATAAGAAGACAGAAAACGTCTATACAGTAAGACATGCAGTGATGAAAGTCAGCATTCAGGAAAAAACCTGAAACCCTCAAAAATTAACCTGAAGATACCCCTACCCCCTTTCAGAAATGTCATTTTCGTATGTTTCAGACTGAGTTCAGACCATTTTGAATTTCGCATTTGAAGAAAAAAACCTGAATTCAGGTTATTTCCTGAAGACTTTCATCACTGGACATGGCACAGTCAAAAAGGATAACAGTCAATTAGGGGCTCTTCTAAAACAGGCAATCACCAAATTTTAGGATTTGGATGCATTCAAAAATGGTACACAACTTGTCAGCAACCAGTTTCTTCTGATTAAGTAAACCAGAACTGACAGCAGCTACAAAGGGCCTCAACAGTTTGCAATGGTAATTTGCCAGTAACAGTAATAATGGAAAACTGGTGGGACATGAGTATTCCAGTCTCTGTGTGGCCCCTCATGACCCAAAACATGTGGCATGAAACAAGCCATTGCTTAGGCTGCTATATCGATAGGATAAAAAAATTCCCTTACTTTTCCCCTCTTTTCCCAAGTTTCATTTTTCACTGACTACTTTGACAACTTCAGGATCAATCTGATCATTGATCTCTCATATTTTCGATTTTTTTTTTTTTTTGCGAAATTTGGGAACTGTTGCATACATTATGGTAATCTGGAATCAGCCAATGAAAGAATAAGGCAGGGATACACCTTTGCTTATTGCCCTTTCAAAAGAAAAAAAAAACAAGCAACAGTCAAGTCTCCAGCATGGAAACTGTCAAACAACCGGAGTGCCAGTGCAGAACTTGTGAGGACAGAAGTTGCTCCACATGGCAACCTTGGTTTTTCGCTAATTTTAAGATGTTAAAACAGATGACAACAGAGCTGCGTTTCAGGTTATGAATTGACAGCGTATGTTTATCACACCATTTAAAGTTTTCGGCATATTTTTCGCAACTGACAACTGATATGATAATTTTAAAGAGTGCAGATGCTCTTAAGAGATTTTGAAAATGGAACAGCAGTTCTGTTGTCGGTTTTAATCCTGGGGATTTAATTATAAATTATAATTCGACAACAAAGCTTTAATTATGCACTACAGTTTCTCCTTTGACAGTCATTAATACATATAATCCCTCCCCCACCCCCCCGACTCAAACACTGACAGTCATTAATACATAATCCCTCCCCCACCCCCTACAGTGTTTCAGTGGTGGTATTAAGGATCACATGTGTAAATTGGCGTGCATGCTCCAGAAATGGTGGGTCACTCAAGCAGACAACACAACAGTCAACAGTGACAACACTGCCAACACAACTGTACGGTACAGTGCTTCTGCAATTTAACTTATAAAGAAATGTAGGTCTACCTGCTTTCCGACGTCTTGGTGGCATTTTGTTCTGAATCTCTGTTGACTCTATACTGTCGTTATCTTGCAACAAAACATGCGTTTCAGCACGTTACTTGTGCTTTCTCTGCAAAAATTAATAATGTTTTGTTGACTATGGATTTCCCGCCATTTTTGCTTACGATTTCCACATGTTCACGCTCCATCCAGCAATTCCGAACTAGCAGGGATGAGAATAAGTCCACAAAAAGTGATGACGTCAGATAGTAAACACGGACGGCGGGATGCATCAATTCAAGTTGAAGAGAAAGAAATTTAACAACAAATTACAAATATCTTTGACAATTAAACACTAAGAAACGATCGTTCACGTGCAAAATTGTGACTAGAGTTTGTTTAACTGAGGTGAGTGAGAAATTTTCAAGAGTGCACGGAAATGGCTTAATATGAAAGAAAAGGGATCGGTGAGCCGAACTGAGCAGGTGACGGGATAGCCAACTGAGTGAATGAGGTTGACAGGGACAGCATAAGCCGTCTGTAGGAGCCGTCTGTTAGGCCAGGCTTCACAAAGGCATCTAGAAATTATGATTAGGATCTGTATAATACTGGTGTGGGAACCAGCGATAAAAGAAATGCAGTTATATAACGCAATTTGTTCAATTCTCGATGTCTTTGATATTTGATGATCATAAAATAGATATTTGATAAGTAGATAAACAACATGATATTGATAAAAATACAAATTGGTGGAAGTCTCTTAGGCCATGGATCTGGATCAGTTCTGTGTAAAAGTATTTATGTCAAATCAAGGCTCAGTAACTCACTAACTGGCTCCTCAGGGAATTCACACTTTGGTCAGTCTTAGGAAACCAGCATTGTGTATTTTGGTTAGGTAAAACAAGTACTGGCAAGGAAAAATGTTAACAATTTCAAATATTTATATTTTCATTGTCAGAAAATTACGGAAATTGGACATGATATGATAAGCTTAGATTATAAAAATGAATACAGTACAGATACAAGTTATTATTGAAGTTTATCTTTGTGTTAGTGAAAAATATTGCAGGCAGAAAAATCGTTAATTCAATCGATTCTGCTATATGAAAAGGGATATTTCATATGAATGGGTTCTTAAAGATGTCAACAACAACAAAAAATTGCTTCATTCTTGCAAATTTGAAGCAATTTAAATTATTTCTGAAAGTATGTATCAAATAGCTTCTTCACGGCTGCAACTGAAATTTTTGGTGTTATAATTTTGGAGAAAATAGATGGATATGTCAATGGCAAGAGTCTACATAAATTTGACCATAAGCTGTCATTTCTTTCACTCCAATATGGATGCCTCGAAAAAAACAACTTCAGATTTAAATATGAATTTTAAACTTCAAGTAAGTTGGCCACCAACCAGCCTTGAGCATGTGTTAAGCTATAATTTAATTTTAAGATAGAAATTTAACAATGAGAAAGGCTGCAATAATCTCTAGAAAATGAGAGACCCATAGCCTTAATTTGATTCTCATGTTTTGAATTGTTCAGTGAAAAATAAAATTTTGTCTTGGAAAAGTCAGTAAATAGTCAGGGAATTTTAGAGTCTAGCCCATCTGGCAATCCAGTTGATTAAATTTGACCTTCGGCAATCATTTATTGCTGTAATTTTTCAAGCTACCACCTACCCTTTATAATTCCTCTATTTACTGAGCCCTGTTTGATTAATCTCACCCTTTATTCAGATTTTCCCCCAACATTATGCTCAACAGCTCAAGATTGCATTAAGAAGAGTCCCAAAAGATGACGTCATGGTGGCACCGAAGGGGTAAATTTATGTGATTATAAATAGATTATCGGTAATCCACTTTTCACCTCATTGCACAAACTTGTAAACATTGGCCTAATTAAGCATTAAAAAGATATTTTTTATATGACAAACCTGGGAAAATGTGATGCAGACAATAACTTAAATGCATTGGGCAAGTTTTTGAAAGAAAATGCATTTCATTTCCACTTGGCATATGGATTTTGGAACAGTCTTGGTACAGACTATAATCTTCCTTCTTCAAACAGACTGTTTTAAACTTAAGTACTTGTGTCTCACCAATCTATAGAAAATGAAACAAAACTTCTTTTTTTTTCAAGACATATAGCAAGGATTAGGTAATAAATGGAATAAATGTTGATAAGATATTTCCCAACTTGACTGTTACCGTCCCTTATGAACCTTTTTATGCTGTGAGAGGAGGGGCCTGAAATTCAGTCAATTTCCCAACTAGTACATTGATAATTTTATGCATTTCCTTTTTCTTATGATTTATACAGGAGGATAATTTGTTTGATCTTGTGTTCATTTGGAAAGACCCCAATTTAAAAAAGGTATTTTTTCCTTTTAACACAGTAAGATCATAGCAACAACATGTTATCATCCTTACAAAAATTCTGTCCACAACTATCCCAATTCCTTTTGAAAAAAAGTGTATGCCTCATGATTATGACTTCAGAACAAGATTTTTATAGTTGAAATATTTCATGAAACTTTGATATATGAATATGTTTCCGAGAAAAGACCTCACAGATACGACAAAGTTGTTTCATAGAAATAAAGCTGTAAATGAAAAACACTAAAATATGTTTTTGACAATGCCTACCAAGTATTTAGCTAAAAACACTTATTTGGTTGTGTCTTATTTGGGCCAAGTGAAGTTTGGATTTCTTAATTCTCCTTTGGAAGATTATTTGAACTGTACCAGCTTTCTTATATGGTGGTTTAGAGCTGAATAGAGGTTTGATATCAGCTGGATCCTTCTGAATAGAGGTTTAATATCAGCTGGATCCTTCTGAATAGAGGTTTGATATCAGCTGGATCCTTCTGAATAGAGGTTTGATATCAGCTGGATCCTTCTGAATAGAGGTTTAATATCAGCTGGATCCTTCTGAATAGAGGTTTGATATCAGCTGGATCCTTCTGAATAGAGGTTTGATATCAGCTGGATCCTTCTGAATAGAGGTTTGATATCAGCTGGATCCTTCTGAATAGATGTTTGATATCAGCTGGATCCTTCTGAATAGAGGTTTGATATCAGCTGGATCCTTCTGAATAGAGGTTTGATATCAGCTGGATCCTTCTGAATAGAGGTTTGATATCAGCTGGATCCTTCTGAATAGAGGTTTGATATCAGCTGGATCCTTCTGAATAGAGGTTTTATATCAGCTGGATCCTTCTGAATAGAGGTTTAATATCAGCTGGATCCTTCTGAATAGAGGTTTGATATCAGCTGGATCCTTCTGAATAGAGGTTTGATATCAGCTAGATCCTTCTGAATAGAGGTTTAATATCAGCTGGATCCTTCTGAATAGAGGTTTGATATCAGCAGGATCCTTCTGAATAGAGGTTTGATATCAGCTGGATCCTTCTGAATAGAGGTTTGATATCAGCTGGATCCTTCTGAATAGAGGTTTGATATCAGCTGGATCCTTCTGAATAGAGGTTTGATATCAGCAGGATCCTTCTGAATAGAGGTTTGATATCAGCTGGATCCGTCTGAATAGAGGTTTGATATCAGCTGGATCCGTCTGAATAGAGGTTTGATATCAGCTGGATCCTTCTGAATAGAGGTTTGATATCAGCTGGATCCTTCTGAATAGAGGTTTGATATCAGCTGGATCCTTCTGAATAGAGGTTTGATATCAGCTGGATCCTTCTGAATAGAGGTTTAATATCAGCTGGATCCTTCTGAATAGAGGTTTGATATCAGCTGGATCCTTCTGAATAGAGGTTTGATATCAGCTGGATCCTTCTGAATAGAGGTTTAATATCAGCTGGATCCTTCTGAATAGAGGTTTGATATCAGCTGGATCCTTCTGAATAGAGGTTTGATATCAGCTAGATCCTTCTGAATAGAGGTTTAATATCAGCTGGATCCTTCTGAATAGAGGTTTGATATCAGCTGGATCCTTCAAAACACCGTGATCCAAAATGACACAACATGAACAGTGTACACCCTAGGCAAACAATCACACCATCAGTTTTTTAAAGCCAGATGCTACTTATTTCATGTATTGTAAACCATATGTTATATGATGCATTAGTTTGGTTTACAAAGATGTGTGATGTTATTGGTTATTTTGATAGCCTCCTCATGGTAAATATGCTGTGCAAACAATCAAGAATTTGTCCAGAAGTTATGTAACACCCTAGCATCAGCTGGGTATTGGATTTAGTCATTTTGCTTAAGGCACACATTACCTATATTGTGCCAAATTAAACACTGTGATACACATCCATGAGGATATTGGGTCACCCCCCAGTGACTTAGTGAACTAATTTTGTGACTTCATTTGGCCATAATTATGCACAACCAATTTAATCTTTTTTGCTAAATACTTGGTTGCTATCACCACAACGCCATTATTTATAGATATCTCATTCAGTCCCCAAACTACCTATCCAGGAACAGCTTCATTTGTCAGCCCTTTGATGATTGATCGCTTGCTCAGTATCCATGAAATGTCAAAGATTATAGGTTCACAACCTTCATATATCTAGTTAGAAAAATGAATATGTTGTTATTTAGATTCTTCATGATAATTATTATTAATTACTAATTAGTGACAAATAAATGTGATTAAAGCATATGATGACTATTTGGGTTTTAAGTATACATGTATTTACGAGTTTTTCGTTTTTCAATTTTGTTTTATTTCTTTAGCTTCTTAGCTTTTTATTTCTTTATGATATGACATGATTGAGCCCATGGCAAAAGATTGCATTTTCTATTTACTGCTCAGATATATCTCATAAATCAACATAGCATCTCCCACACTGATATATGTAATTAACATTATAATTAGGATAGATATGCTTTGTAATTAGAGATGAAAAACAGGATGAGATTGTGACTCATATTTTGGAAACAATAACACTATGACATTAACTTTCCAAAACACATGGCATTCTTTCTGAAAACAGTGTTTGTTTACTGAACAGAGAATTTCTCCTGTCTATTTTCCAATAATATTCAAATGCGTCAAGGTTTCTAGGGACAAACACATGTTTTCCAGAATGGTAGCAAAAATCAATAATTTATATATCAGGACTTTTGGTGAGGTTTAGAGGAGTGGAAAAGAATTGCAGTTCATCAATCAGCATTTTGTCAGGTAAAAAAATTTCCACTGAAATTGTTGTTTTTCCAAACAGTTAGCCTTTTTCAACTTTTTTATGCATTTGGTGCAATACAGGACCAATATTTAAAAAAAAACATGAAAAACCTCTCATTTCCAATCTGTATACTTTTTGTTTGTTTGCTGCAAGTAAAATAGTACTATATAGAATAACTGCTCACCAGTGACATCGTGGGAGAGAGAATCCTGGCCAAATGATTTTTATATAGAAATGATAAATTCACATGTTACTCAATTAAGATCGTAAATGATCATATTTCATTCAGGTAATCTTGGATCTCTGTCTAGACCTGTCTATATTACTTGGGAACCTTGTAATAGGAAATGGTTGCAAATTAACAATATAGCCAAGGACCTTTCATGTTTAGATGATTATTATTGCAATGTGCAAAATTTTTTTAAAATAATCAAAGTAAATGATTTTTTTTCTCTATTTTTTAAAGCATTTTTTTCATAATGAAAGGCTCTTTTAGGACATCATATGTGTAATATAGAAAAATAAATAAATAGAATAATGTGTGACATGCTTAAGCAACTTGGGTTTTGTCATCTTAGATAGAATCAAAGGTCAATCTATTTTACATGGTATAATTTAGAACTTAATTATAGTGGTGTCTTATTTGTGAGTTGTGATTGTTGTCCGCCAGAGCTATGCCTGCATGCCTGCCTGTACTGAGAGAAATGGTGAGCTCACTGCTACATCAGCATAATGCATGCATCCGTGGGCAGCAGGCAGGCAGGCACGCAGGCAGCCTACGTCTCCCACTGTGGCAGTGGAGGCAGCATGCAGGCTCCCACCCCTCTTATCATTGGCTGTTTCTCACTACAGTGTTCTTGTCTTGTCAGGTCACGCAAGCCCGCCGTGTCCCAGCCTGACCTGGTAGGAGGCCACCACCGCCACCCAGCTTTCCATGCCCAAATACACCACTGATTGGGGGCCAAGGAAGACCGGGAGTACACCAAGAGACATTAAACAGGCGGTCAGGGAGTACAGAAAGGAAAGCTTGATGTAACCCACACAGGATATAGCGTGGGATTGACAGGAGGAGGGCTAGGATATGTACTCGGCATTGTAATGACAGGGATGTGTCCTCACTGTGTGTACACCTAGTTCATATCTGCCCAATCTGGATTAAATCAAATCATAATAATCAGCGTGGCTCATACATAGCCCAAAAAATGTAAGTCCACAATGGATGGAGGATAAATCACCGTCTAAAGCCACAATGCCTGTGGAGAAGCAATGTTCACATGAAGAGCCTCGCATGTGATGGGCAATTGTATTCAGTGGCCACCTTATCTGGGCAAGGATCATGGTTGCCCTGACGTTACATAACATGAATGTGGCTGTAGGTAGCGCACCCACTCACACTATGGGATGAGGGTCTGGCAGGCAAACATGCCAGGGGGCTGGACCACACTGCTCCTGGTCGTCATCGTGCTTTCCTGCTTGCCCTCCCTCATCACATCCAAATGCCTCACCCATACACCAGGTACGTAGTAGCATCGCAGTAAATCACTGTGCTATTTTTAACTGGGGGTCTTCTGGTGGATATGCTGGGGTCATCTGTTCACGTGGTTCAGTTCAATGCATGTCAATTGCTTGACCTTGTGTTTGTTTCAAGGACTGATTACGTTACCTGTTACATGTACATTGCCAGATTTGATTGCCTTACACACACATCTGCACACACACACACATATTGCTTAATACATAAATATCAACAGGGACGTTTGCCATGTACATTCATGAAACTGAGTTATATTGCTGGAGAAGTATATTGCTAGACAGTATATATTATCAGATTTAAGTCCTTCGCATGAATATATCCATGGGAAACATTGTTTTTATTTAGTACTCCACAATGTTCTTAATCTTTATCAATGTTCGCTTCCAAAATTCCCTTCTCGTCCAGAAAAAAATTCTTCAACTATCATAGTGTCATACATACATCTGGTTCACTGACCAGTCACTGTTGGATGATTTTTTTATCAATCAGAAACAGGCTTAAAAATGGTTGCAAGAACAATAACAGTGACAATGGTGGGAGATGGTGAACAAGATCTGTCTGCATTTCAACTTTTGCAAAACTCCTGAAATAATCATAATATATTCGAATTATGATTTGATTTTTTTTCATTATATATGTTTGAAACCTGATTATGTGTCAAGAAAAGATAAAGATGAGAATTGTTGGGAATAAGAATTTATTTCCAAGTTAATTCCATTTTCTGGCCTCAAATTTTGACCCTAATTTATATCCTATTCATCCCAATCTATGACCTCCATCCTCCATTTCCATTCTCTAGCCTTACACTTTGACTTACATTCCAAATTTATGTCTTCTCCATACATACCCAATCTGTGACCTCCATCCCTATTCTATGGCCAGTTTGATATTCTAGGATGTCTGTGACATTACCACAAATCTGTGTCCTGTCACTAATATGTGACCCATGTCTATGGTAGCACTAATCTTTGTCCAAGGTTAATCCATGACAATTGTCATCATTGTAATTATCCTATTGCTAATCACCTTTGTTAATCCTAAATTACTCATTGAAGTCATATAAATTTGTTTCATTCATACAATTTCTCTACCTCAATTACATTCAAGGTTGGACAGGGGTTGATGGTCACAGATTGGGGATAGGAAAGACAAAGAATAGTGATGGGTTGAAGATTAGGGATGGAAGAGATAGAATAGTGATGGGTTGCAGATTAGGGACGGAAGAGATAGATTAGTGATGGGTTGCAGATTGGGGACGGAAGAGATAGAATAGTGATGGGTTACAGATTGGGGATGGAAGAAATAAAATAGTGATGGGTTACAGATTGGGGATGGAAGAGATAAAATAGTGATGGGTTACAGGTTGGGGATGGAAGAGATAAAATAGTGATGGGTTACAGATTGGGGACGGAAGAAATCAAATAGTGATGGGTTACAGATTGGGGATGGAAGAAATCAAATAGTGATGGGTTACTGATTGGGGACGGAAGAAATCAAATAGTGATGGGTTACAGATTGGGGACGGAAGAGATAGAATAGTGATGGGTTACAGATTGGGGATAGAAGAGATAAAATAGTGATGGGTTACAGATTGGGGACGGAAGAAATCAAATAGTGATGGGTTACAGATTGGGGACGGAAGAGATAAAATAGTGATGGGTTACAGATTGGGGATGGAAGAGATAAAATAGTGATGAGTTACAGATTGGGGATGAAACAGATCGAATAGTGATGGGTTATAGATTGGGGACGGAAGAGATCGAATAGTGATGGGTTACAGATTGGGGACGGAAGAGATAAAATAGTGATGGGTTATAGATTGGGGACGGAAGAGATAGAATAGTGATGGGTTATAGATTGGGGACGGAAGAGATAAAATAGTGATGGGTTATAGATTGGGGACGGAAGAGATTGAATAGTGATGGGTTACAGATTGGGGACGGAAGAGATAGAATAGTGATGGGTTACAGAATGGGGATGGAAGAGATAGAATAGTGATGATTTTCTGGACATAGATCAGTGCCCTTAATATTGCACTAAATAATCTTCAGAGTATCGTATAAAAGGTAAAAATGAAGAATATGGAACAAGCATCAGTTTTTATATTTATGTAAAACAAGAACTGTATCAATATAATCATGTTTCCTTTCTCTTGGCGGAATCAGAAAAAGTCCACTTCCGGTGTATGCTGGAGTTCATACCTCACCACCTGCCTTTCTTTATCCTAATGATCACTTACATGTACAATTAACTGATATTATGTAAACCTTTGGCTGCAATCAGGACTTCACATTAAAGTTCACAAATCTACCACTAAATTAATGTTTAATAATCCTGATAATAAAAAAGTTAATATTGAAAAAGGTTTTATGGATTTATAGAACCACGGTAATGTTTATCCTTAAAATAACATTTGTGGTTGTCGTTTAAATTGTGATAATGTTCAGTTTTATTAGAATCACATTTATCATGTTTTATTTGCTTACATATAATATATGTGACGTATTTGGCTTACCCACATATTACTTCCTTGTTTAATGATTACTATGATTTCTTAGCACTCTACCCTGTGGAACAAAAATTTACACCAGAATAATGCCATATTTTCACTATTAAATGATAAAATCTGACTTGATAATTCCAAACATGGAAATGATCATGCCTTTGAGAGTAAAAAATCACAGAATAAAGGTATTGATCAGTATCATTGTTTATCACAAATTTCTGTGGTTAACACTTTAAACAAATAACCATTTAAACAGAAAGAAAAAAAATCATATTTGGCCTTTTATGTGGAACAGGAATGAGGCTTATATAAAATGTATAATTTTTCACTGTTTTATAGAAAAATAATGCATACCATATCAAGTACCTTTTTGCTGGAATCGAAACTCACAAGCTTTTGACAATAACAAACAATTAAAACATTTATGGCAGCAACCATGACACCTTCATCCCTTAGGCTGATCATGGGAAGTCATGAGAAAGTTGCATTATATATATGGCACTTGATTGTGCCGATCAGGTTCCTCCCTATTCTTCTACTCATGTTCTCTGCATTACATTTATAGGTAGTATTCAATTACTACCTCTGCAGTCATTGCCCTGTTTTTGATCTCATTCAAAGTTTGGAAATTCCCAAGTCATAAATATCATCCAATATGAATTGACCAAAATCAGGTCATAAACTGTAACCATGTATCTGACACGTTTACCGAACAATCAGTACAACTGTCAGTACAAAATAAATCTATTTTATATTCTTTCACCACTGAGTTGACAGCCAGATTTTTCTGAGTACTGATGACTTGCGCTGGATTCTCTGCGCACAGTTAAAGCTTTGGTGGCAGGGACTGATATGATAGAGAAGCTTGCTATGGGAGGTACTACTCATGACCTTTTATAGTAAATAAAAACAGATTAATTAGACAATTGATATATCGAATCATATTATTGACAGAACATGAGACTAGAGTAATTAATTACATGTATCACTTCAACAAAACATAGCTCGTGGGTGATTTCACTAATCATAGACAAAGGCAGACAAGGTATTCTATAGTTGCAATGCAGAAAAGATTCAAAAGGTTCCCTGAAGAATTTAGGCAGACCAAACACACTGAGGTGGTTACTATGTAGGGAACAAGGTAATTTGAACATGCTAGGGCTACTTTTAGTTAAAAGGCAGATTAAGATATACAAGTGTTAATAAGTAAAAAACCACACAGTTTGAACATGATAAGATTACTATGGAGAAGACAAAGCCGACTATAACACTCAAATATATCTCTTTATCCAAAGGGAAATAATGGACTTTGTGTGCTATAATTTGGTATATTCAAAGCACATGTATACATATATGAATGTATGGCATATTGAACCTTAAATAAAAAATTATAAGATAAGTTGCAATATGACATAGACGTTGTTTTATCAGCAGAGGTCTGTGTTAGCCAACAGCCACATGTTATGCATAAACATGGGTAGCTTGAACTCTTTGTGATCCCAGATGAGGATCAAGGTAGGCTGTTTGCCCTACATTCAAGCACAATTCAAAAGACAATGCCTTTGATGACGCCATTAACATTGTGGTACTACCATACGTCTGTGACATTATTTTACTTTTCAGCACTTGCTTTTATTCTGAAATAAGGAAATAAGCATGAAAGGAAACCATTTTTCTGATACATTTGTGGTTTCTTAATACCTTTTAGTTTACTTTTAAGATACAAGACAGTCTGAACAACTTCAGAACAAGTTAAGGATATTCTTTACACTAGAAGGCTGGCTGAACAGGTAAAGATCACTATTTAAAAATGAGGCAGACTAAACAGGGCATTATGTTAAATAAGATTGATTGAGCATGTTAAGGTCACTACATAGAAAACGCATTTATAACAGCATTTAAAAAGATATATATAGATACTTCCAATCAGTCCTGAACATATTCAAGAACCCAATTTTTAGTGTGGTAAGGTGGGCTTGAGGAGATGTGAGCATGACGGGGAAGGAAGGCATTTGGACTGTATTTATATAGTGGGTCATTGGACCGAGTCAAATATCTTTTTAATACTTAAAAAATGGGACCAAATGTGATCACTCAGAAGCCATTTTGCCATTTGATTGTGTCATGATTACTGTGTATAAGCATATGAAGTCATGCAACAGTCAGTATGATGGAGTCATGTGATGAGGTCATGTGATCAAGTCATGTGATCAAGTCATGTGATCGAGTCATGGGAAGGACCTACATTGCTATGTTTGTTCCTGTTGTGGCTGACTCTTGTCTTCCTCCCAATATTCTTGGAGCAAGCGGCAAAAGTTCAAGTAGGTTGTGTGATAGTTAAGCAATTGTCTTGCAATTCACTCAGACAGGAAAATCAATTAATGCCAAATTTAGATACACATTCCCTTTGGAGAGTTTCCAGGTTATTCAGCAGATTGTGTAACTTATCTGTAATAGGGATTACAGTAAGATTATGTGGTCAAAGCCCATGAAAACTGTCTTACATCAACATGGTAAACAAGCTTTGAAGACCAGATTTCACATATTGATAATAAACAGGGATCTAAGGTTCAACTCATTTTATTTAGCAAATTTATATGTACACAATTATTGTTGAATTTGACAAGATTACTACCCAGGTTTATATTGTGACCATTTTGTGTCACCACAAGGAATCACAAATTGAATCAATTACCATCAAGCACTGCCATCAAGTGACTGCTTCCAAGGTCACTTATCATTTCTATATATTCTAACTTAATTGCTCCAAGATACCAGACAAGGGTACCTTCAGCTTGATTTTGGGAGATACAAGACCCACACAAATAAAAAAAATAACAGAACCACACAAATAGAATTTGTTTTGCAGTTGAAATCAGTAAACATCTGTTCAGCCATGCATAAACAAAACCATATCAGGCCACACATAGAGGTAGTGTGAACAGCATTTAAAGTTTGAGCTTGTCTTGTTGCCCTAAACAAGCTAATTTTGGTCAGGGCTAGTAATTTATCAGTTCATTTAATAGCTATTATCTATTATTTAGGCAATGGCCAAACATGACCTTATTGCCAAGTTATTAGGTCATATCAACATACTCATAGGGTTAATCTTGAATATACAAACATATCATGCAAAGACATTTGGATCTGGAGGCAGATTAGACAGATATAAGATCCTGTTTACATCTTCACATTGAATGGACCATTCTCTATTAAAGTGACTCTGCTATACCATCCCATCCATATCCTATTAATAGGCTAATATCAACTCATCATAGACGGCTTGCTCCCATTTTACACCACATGGCGCAGCACCACTGTGCCACATATATACCGTTTGTAGGTGATAAATATATAAACATCAGACTTACACATGTTTTTAGGTATTTATCAATAATTCTCTATGCTCGTGAATTCTCCCTCAAGACGGCAATTTAACCTCAAGACCTCCATCTGACTCTAAATTGACAATTTTGTATTTTGTGTCAGTGTTCAACCTGGCATCGATATCATTCTTAATTTTTAATCACAAAATAGGAGTACGCCACCGTAGGGCTGGAAACTAGTTTTTTTCAGTCAGTGTGGTAATCATCCAAATCATGAAATCAGACATATTTTACAGGTGTATACTGTTCATAACTTCATATTTGCATGTGTAATAATTCAGCAATGCTGAAAAAAAACCTAAAACCAAAGTAAACATCTATATAAAAATATGTAATTCCACATTGATTTTAAAGTTCTTGGTTTAAATCATGATAACATAGCATCTCAACTTTATTAAAGTCCCATTTCCACTACTTTGCATGTGATTTCTAATAAAATACACCATATTTTCTAAATTGATAGAAAAACGACGACAGACAGCAAAATGAACCAACAAAATAGGGTCTTAAACAAATTGTGATTATTTCGCAACCAATAAGGGTAGAGAAAAAAATGAAACAGTTTCAGAAACTACAGTTTTTAGTTTATAAGGTACAATTTAAAAGAAGTACATATTTTGAGTTTCACTTTTTCATGTTAATGTTCACTTCCCCTTGGCTGAGCCCAGCTATTCTTATTTTCTTATTTCCATTCCGGTCAATTCTTAACCATTCTAATCAATTCTAAGCTATTCTAATCAATTCTTAGCCATTCCAATCAATTCTTAACCATTCTAATCAATTCTTAACCATTCTAATCAATTCTAAGCCATTCTAATCAATTTTAGCCAACTCTAATACACTCATATTTTCTATTTTAATCTATTCTGATCTGGTCCATTCTAGTACAAGTTATTCTATTCTAATTTATTCATATATTTTTAGCATGATTTTTTTTATCAGGACACAGATTAACAGCAATACTGTCATGGATTGTTTTCTGATTTCCTACCTGCCACAGTTCAAAACCAGGAACCTTAAAAATCTCTTTTGCATTTGTGAAGATCTATCTGTGCTTTGCACATTGCTTTTTGAATCCAAACCAAATGTCTTTAATAAATCACAATTACAGTAAAATCTTTATCAGGCCTCGATATTAGCACTCATCCAGTGACCCAGAGCTCTAACGGACCAGTGTAAAATAGATTTCAGTGGCCTGTTGGGCCAGTAGGCAATATAAAATATAAATTATGCATAGTGTAGGATTGTTAAACTCACATTTTCTCTGACTTGTGGATAATTTACATTTATAAAATGAAGATAATTTACATTCATAAAATGAAGACTACGGTTGAAACATGGGAGAATATTTGGAGGTATTTGATAAATGAAGAATAAATCTTATCTTTACGGTTTTGTTCATGGGAGGTATCAAGTGTTGCAGTAATTTGATGTAAACAGGCTTTTGTAGGTCAGCTCTTTATGAATAATATCATGTCACTTTGCCCGCAGGCTTACAGCCTTACAGCAGTCTTTATAAGAATCTACAGAATCATGTCCTCAATTATAGAGCAAAAAAACGTTGATAATGTGCAATTATTTCTTCTATTCAAAGCAATTATTTCTCGGAAGAGAGACAGGAAAATATTAATCATGAGAAATACTTGTGACAATAGTGATGTTTCCCTTGTTGATGTCTTTGCTTTTCAGGTTATCTATGATTTAAAACATCTTTCCACCAAGGGCACTGATCCTTATTGCACCCCAAATCTGTTAAAGTACTGTCAAATTCAAAATGTTAAATAACATAAAATGAAATGGAAATACTTATTATTTATTTATTTTATTTGGAGTAAGAAAGTTTGAGCAGTAATTTATATATATATATATATATATCATGAATTTGGTACTCTTTATACTATTAAATTAAGGTATCTTCATGAATGTTGTGGTCTACAATCTTGTGATTTATTCTTTTCAGTCATGAAATTGAGTAAACATTTAGATGTTGACTAACTTTGTCAAAGATCTGGAGGCATTCAGATCTGTGTCATGTCAGTGTGCAGTGCACTGTTGTAAATGTCAGTTAAAGTGGTGAGATCTGTGCCATGTGATTTGTAACCATGCACAGGAATGACTGACACATAAGATGTTCAGATTTGTTCCATGACTGTCAGATGAAATGTTCAGATCTGTGTCACGACTGTCCAATAAGATGTTCAGATTTGTGTCATGACTGACATATGTTCAGATCTGTGTCTTGGCTATCAGATAAGATGTTCAGATCTGTGTCATGACTGTAAGATAAGATGTCCAGATCTGTGTGATGACCGGCAGATAAAATGTTCAGATCTGTGTCGTGACTGTCAGATAGGATGTCCAGATCTGTGTGATGACCGGCAGATAAAATGTTCAGATCTGTGTCCAGACTGTCAGATAGGATGTCCAGATCTGTGTGATGACCGGCAGATAAAATGTTCAGATCTGTGTCCAGACTGTCAGATAGGATGTCCAGATCTGTGTGATGACCGGCAGATAAAATGTTCAGATCTGTGTCCTGACTGTCAGATAGGATGTCCAGATCTGTGTGATGACCGGCAGATAAAATGTTCAGATCTGTGTCGTGACTGTCAGATAGGATGTCCAGATCTCTGTCATGACTGGCAGATAAGATGTTCAGATCTGTATCATTATCTCATACTTGGTGCTTCAAGAGGGTGTTCTGCACCTATGAGATATTCTTTTGCAGATCACCCCTCTGCCGAACTACTTTCCCAGATCACCCCTCTGCCGAACTACTTTCGCAGATCACCCATGTGCCGAACTACTTTTGCAAATCATCCTTGGTCCAAATGACAAGTGAGATCCTTCCACCAGAACCAACAAAAGAGATCTGTCAGGCTGAACACTGCATGAACCCATGCTCTTGACTTTATCTCATATTTATCTACTGCAAATGGTTTATATACCAGACCAGTAAAGAAAAGAACATGTGAGTGCAGTGTTCAGGCTGACAGATCTTTCAAGTTGGTTCTGGTGGAAGGATCTCAATGCCCACCTCTCAATGACGTCATTACATAGTAAAATATATGTTGCAATGACGTCATTGAGTGTGACGTCATTAAAAAGGGGGCGTGGCATTGTTTATGTTGTTTGACACACACAACATAGGTCCGCACATGCTGCAATGTTTTCCTCTCTGTGTTGCTTTAAATAGATTGGACATCAAACCAAAACCTTTATCTCATACCTATCTGTAAGAGTAAAGTAAGAGATAAAGTCAAGAACATAGGTTCGTGCAGTGTTCAGGCTGACAGATCTCTCTTGTTGGTTCTGGTGGAAGGATCTCACTCGTCCTTCGGACTCTTGAGATCCTTCCACCAGAACCAACTTGAGAGATCTGTCAGCCTGAACACTGCACTCACATGTTCTTGCCTTATGACTGTAAGATAAGATGTTCACATCTGTGTCATGACTGTCCAATGATATGTTCACATCTGCATCATGACTGTCCAATAAGATGTCCAGATCTCTGTCATGACTGGCAGATAAGATGTTCAGATCTGTGTCATGACTGGCAGATAAGATGTCCAGATCTCTGTCATGACTGGCAGATAAGATGTTCAGATCTGTATCATGACTGTAAGATAAGATGTTCACATCTGTCTCATGACTGTCCAATGATATGTTCACAATTGCATCATGACTGTCCAATAAGATGTCCAGATCTCTGTCATGACTGGCAGATAAGATGTTCAGATCTGTGTCATGACTGGCATATAAGATGTCCAGATCTCTGTCATGACTGGCAGAAAAGATGTTCAGATCTGTGTCGTGACTGTCAGAGAAGATGTCCAGATCTCTGTCATGACTGGCAGAAAAGATGTTCAGATCTGTATCATGACTGTAAGATAAGATGTTCACATCTGTCTCATGACTGTCCAATGATATGTTCACAATTGCATCATGACTGTCCAATAAGATGTCCAGATCTCTGTCATGACTGGCAGATAAGATGTTCAGATCTGTGTCATGACTGGCATATAAGATGTCCAGATCTCTGTCATGACTGGCAGATAAGATGTTCAGATCTGTGTCATGACTGTAAGATAAGATGTTCACATCTGTGTCATTACTGTCCAATAAGATGTCCAGATCTCTGTCATGACTGGCAGATAAGATGTTCAGATCTGTGTCATGACTGTAAGATAAGATGTTCACATCTGTGTCATAACTGGCAATAAGATGTTCAGATCTGTGTCATGACTGTCCAATAAGATGTTCACATCTGTGTCATTACTGTCCAATAAGATGTTCACATCTGTGTCATGACTGGCAATAAGATGTTCAGATCTGTATCATGACTGTAAGATAAGATGTTCACATCTGTGTCATGACTGTCCAATAAGATGTTCACATCTGTGTCATGACTGTCCAATCCAATAAGACATGTGATTTACATCCATGCACAGTCATGACTGTCAGATAAGATGTTCAGATCTGTATCATGTGATTTACATCATGACTTTCAGGTGAACTGTTTGGGTCTGTTGTATGATTATATATATATTTCATTGATATCACTGCAGTTTACAAGAAATATTTCTCTTGTATAAATACCACATAGGGAATAATCAATTTTTTCATCATTGAAAAGTTGTTATGCCTGGTATCAGTGAATTGTTATAGGAATTGCACCCAGGGACCTGGCATTTGTCACAATGTGCACATGCTATAAAGTGGCAGCTTCTTACATAAGCATACAAGTTGAGCTGCTCTGTGAAGTCTTGGCTGATTTCCTTCTTTGACAACTCAGAGTTTAGCGAGTGCCCTCTTCTCTCGATTATATAAGTCTGATTTTCAACATTAATTTTCATCAGAAGCAGAGGAGAGTAAGTCTGTACATGGAGAATATGAATGGGTGACCAACAATATGATCCTGACTCATCAGTTATGAAAAAAAAGAATAAATGAACATATTTTGAGTTCAGTACTAAAGCACTATGGATAAACCCCATTATATTACAGCACATTGTAAAATTATTGACTGACCTCCAAAATGCCCAAAATTGATGAGCTCTTCTAATTAATTAAGAATGATATGTGCCATCCCGTGCCGATAAAAAATCTTCCTGAAGAATTTCTTTTTAGTCATTTTATCCGTATATTTCTTTTTATATCTTTTAAGCATTTTAGGGGTAAAACTTAATATTCCACAGGTAGTTGGGTAATTTTTGTCAGTTCCATATTCTGAAATATAGAAATGTTAGTGGTTTCTCAGAATGTACCCTTATGCTAGCATTTTACAGTGTATTCATGTCAGCAGATCATTGCACTGTTTTGTCAAATTGAGTTGCTCTCATGCAGAGAAAACAAAGTGTCTTTAACAGCCACTCTGCAATCTATTGATGGTCTCACCCTTTGTTGTCTTTATTATATTCTTTTTTTAAAGGATTTGGAGAAAGTAATAACTTTGCAGCATGGCTGTAAAGCTTACAAAGAATGGTTTGATGTTTTAAACTAGATGGTCAAATGTTTTAGACAAGATAGTTTGAAGTTTTAGAGGTATTTTAGCATTAAACCTGTAAATTTGTGACCAAAAAGCATATCTACAAACAAACTTCATGAAGTATTGAAGTTTAACAGAAAGTAATAAGATAAGTTGCAAAAAGAGATAGAAGATGCACTGTTAGCAAATATGCTTCAGCCATCAGCTACACGTGAAGGGAAAACATGAGTAACTTTAATTTGATCTCAGATGAGGCTGATACGAGAGTAGTACTGTTAGCTTTCATTCCGGTCATAAGCATATTGGCATACTCTATGATGTCATTTTATCTTTCAGTGCCTGTATAGTAACACTCCACATAAAAAATGCCCAAAAAGAAGTGTATTTTTCAAAAGGGGGGCTATAAATTTGATTTGTGTTCAAATAGGTTTTACAGACACTTATTAGAGTGCATCAACCTGAACAGTAAATAGACATGAAAGGCAAATACTTTTATCATTACCTTATGATTTGTGTACATATTATTTTTTAAATCACTGCATAATTCTTTCAAATAAGTTGGTCTCATGCTTTAGATATTGAATATTCCCCATGCTTGATTACAATTCACCATCATTATCAAATACCTTTAATGTCTCATGACAGTTTTGGCGAATGAAACGCTTATAATGATGATTATGATAATAATGATGCGACAGATGTAGACATCATCAACAAATAGAACAAATCTAGTGTTCAGATCCACAAGTTTGTGAGATTGGTTTCATTGGTTTCATGAAGTGTGAATATCTTATTCTTTGGGTGGTTTTAGAAGATATTTATAAGACAAAAAATACACAATTTCATGTCCTACATTCAGTTTTGACATATTATATATGTCCTACATTCAGTTTTGACATATTATATATGTCCTACATTCAGTTTTCACATATTATATGTCTTACATTCAGTTTTGACATATTATATATGTCCTACATCCAGTTTTGACATATTATATATGTCCTACATCCAGTTTTGACATATTATATATGTCCTATATTCAGTTTTGCAACCTTGAAGTCACATGATAAATGTGTCAAATGCAAACTAATCTCATCCTGGAGTAAACAACTTGTTTTGACAGATCTGTCATGAGTGGAGAAATATTGTTTATCATCAGAGTTCATATGACGATTTGTTTTCAAGATCTCACATCCTGATTAGAAGAAAATCTACAAAATGGGCATGTTGATGGTTGTGGCTTAATAATAATAATAATAATAATAATGATTTATATAGCGCTATATCAGACTAAGTCTGCTCTAAGCGCTTCTCGAGATAATGCTTCCTGAATAAAAACGTCTTTAGTTTTTTCTTGAAAGTGTCCACTGTTTTACAGTTTTTCACCTCAAGGGTGACTTACATTAAGGAGAAGATATGTGTTGAATATACAAGCTGGTGCTTGTGTAATTAATATGCTTGTGTAATTAAAGAGATACTTTTTAGTAAAATCAATTTTAGAAATTACATGATTAAATGATCATATATGCGTAAATACATTAAAATTCACAGACCCAAAAAAGATATCAGTAACCATGGAAACACAAACCCACATATAAAACTAATCTTGCAACCCCTATAGAATATGATCATTTATTGCGATTAGTGGCAATGACGTCATCGTGCGGGATTTAATGCACGTGCAACTCAAGCTGCAATGATCTTCAATTTTCATAAATTTAGTCATAACTTTGTTAATACTAGTCCGATTGACATGGTTTTTACACCAAAATAACACATTTTTCATATTCTTTCCGATGCAGATAACCATTCTATAATGCGTCCATTTTAAGACCGAAAATCGTGACACCGGTATTTTGGCTGCATTGTTGTTTGTTTACTAATTATTTATGTAAGTAGGTAATTGCCGCACGATGACGTCATTCTTTTTTTTCTAGCACGTGCATTTAAAAGAGCTATTTTTCTCCCAAAAAACATGTTTCCCTTGTGTGGGCATACTAACAGAGCCACAGATCAATGTGCGTTATAATTCTCCATCATACTACAAAAATGTTTCAGAGAAGTGAAAGTTTCCCTTTAATATGTAAAAAATGTGGGGTGTAATATTCACATTTGAAACTGCATTTATATACATTTTGGTATTTCAATTAACTCCTCACAATACAGTTATGCAGATAAAGAAGACTACACACAGCAAGGAACAAAGAGAGCCCCATTGTAGTTATATTAAAAAGATAAATTTATAAATGTCTGACACCAAAACTAATAGTTGTTCAAATTAGATGCAAAATATTGAGGGAACCAATTGAGTTTTGCTAATTTTAAGTTGATATAAACAAAACTCCTCTGCCACCAAATAATAATACAACAAAAAACACTGAAAAAGGCGATAAAACCTCCAAATGAAATAGAATTGGCTATCCATTAACCCCTTGTTTTATGGATCAAGAAATTCTTGGCAGAAAAATAGCTTTTGGGAAAACAATGTCTTCCACTCCTACCCCTTACATTGAAATCTTAGATTTGAGTGGAATAAACAAGTAGAATTACGTTATAAAATGTACACTAGAAATTTAATGACGTAGTTCCCTTACATTAAAATTCCAAATTGGCTGCAATAAACAAGTAGAATTACGTAATAAATATACACTAGAAATCTAATGACGATAGTATGTATTTTAAAAAATCACAGGAATAGAAGGAGATATACTTCACTCAGTATTATGACTGCTCGGGAAGATTATTTTGATGGTGACATTTACGGTGATGAGGCGATGTACTCAAAATGTGTCCTTGTGAGGCCTATCAACACATGTCTCCATCCCCATCATGTCATATTACCAATTGTGCATTGCATTATTGTCATGACAACCATTGCAGTGCCACCTACCTTTCTTGTAGTGAGTTTAAACAAATATACTCGAAGCCCACTTTTGATAGTCCCATGGGGTCTTGTCGGAGTCTATGCTGTCAACTTTTAACCATGGATGCATCATATGAAGATCTTAAAATTGTTTGTTCATAAGTGACCATGACCTACATTTCAAGATCTGACCCAATTTCTGATAAGTTGCCAGCAACCTAAGTAAATCATTAGCAAACTTATACTAGAGATGCATCTTATCAATGTCTCAAAATGATGCCATTGAAGTTTGTTTATTTTAGGGATCTTGAATTTTACATAACATATATATATATATAAAAGGATTAATATTGAAGCATGATTTAATTTGGAAAATTCCTATATTTGTGGAGATCATTTCAAAGGGACTTCTGTGTAACATCCTTAAATTTCTTCTCCTTTCACTTTCCCCAAAAGTCTGCTTTCTCTAACCAATATTTTTCCACCTGTGTTCATGTAAAATTTCATTTGATATTGGAACCCGTCGGCGGAAGGTGGCCGAATCCGCTGACCTACCCGCCTATTCACAATCATGTGCAAAGTGGCATTTTACGCCGGACCAATCGTGTGTCAGCGGCGAGTCCATCCACCGCCGAGTTCGCCGGTCCAACGGGAGGTATAGGCCAGCAGATTTGGCCGATCGCTGCTTTCGCCAGATTTTGGCGGAATCCGCCAGCTACAATCGTGTGCACCCATTGTATGCGTCTAAATCCAATGACCTAATTCACCATGTGCAGGTGATTTGACCTAGATTTTCTATGAACAACCACATAGTGTAAAGAGAGGAAGCATCACTGCCTCTGTCTCTCACTTCCTGGTGCATTAGTCTTGCCTGCCATTTATACAACATGATTCTCCGGCACATGAGTAACTGTGTGATGGAAAATACTTTGTCATATGATCTGCCACATCAAGATGTCTACCTACAAATACTATACAAGTCAAAAGTCATCAGTAGCTGTAAATTGAAGTGTTTTGTTGGTGAATGATAGAGCAAGACCACAGTGACCAGTTTTAATTGACCCCTTCTTTCTTTACATCACTGACACTGAGGCAACAAGCTCGTTCACACCTGTGAAACATTGTCATATTTATTCCCATTTTTAAATTTAAACTTCTTCAGCACATGACCATACTTTATCACACATAAGGTATGCAGAGCATGAACAATTTGAATATGACCAAACAGAACCATATGTGTGACTATGTGGAGTCCCATTTGTGCATGCCCACATAATTATTTGGCTCTAACTTATAAATACTATGTCCCTTGAGAACTGTGAGAAAAGAGTGGTGTGTTGATTGCACTGCTGAACATTTACAGTTCAAGTGTTTAGATAGGTGCTCTGAGTAAACATTATATATGATGTTGGATTGATTGTATTGCACCAATTTTGCCAGGTGAGAACTCAGTTTTACTATAATGTAAACAAAACACTCACGTTCAATACAAGTTTGTGAGATTAGAACTATGAATGCAAACATGTCAGAAAAAAAGCTTTGCAAGATAAGATTTAACTAATAATATTGCCATAACAAGGTAACCATTCTGTGGTAAGGTTACAAGATGCTGGCATTTATCCAGGTTGGAAAGTTAGTTAATAATATTTACACAATTGTAATATTTGTGAGAAGAATGGAAGATTTGGCCAGATGCCTGTTTGGCAGGTATGTGTCAAATCATTCAGCAAAGCGCGTTCACAGTGTCAAAGATGGCACATTCTTATGACCAGCAAACATGAAACATTGTGTTCTGCAATCTATTCATCATGTCAATTCATGGAATGACAAAAATACTTAGTGTTTTTTATCACAAGTATTGCTTGCTTTAGATTACTTACCCACAAACAGAGCCACAGTTCATAAAGGTCTGTGCTTATTAGGACGAGTTATGGATGAATTAGGACGAGTTATGTGATTATCCAGTTGAATTCATGTTACAGTTTCTTAGAGGAGCTGAGGCTTATGCTTGAAAGACCAACTTGTTGTCCTCATCAATTTGTGACTTTGTGAGTTGTCATGCAGCATGACAGATCTTACTCTGCATTACACAGGTAGTATTCAATTACTACCTCTGCAGTCATTGCACCATATTTGATATCATTCTAAATTTGGAATTCCCTAAGTTTTATATACTTGCTTTGCTCACAAAAATATCATCAAATCTGAATTGACTAACATGAGGTCATAAATTGTAATCAGGTGTCTGACACATACATGTAAACTGACCAATCAGTACAGCTGTCAGAACAAAACAGAATCCATTTCAGTTAGCATTTATTCCCGACCAATCAGTTCACAGCCAGATTTTTATGAATACTGATGACTTGCAGTCACTTCTGTGTGCGCCTTTACACCTTCGGTGGCAGGGACTGATATGATAGAGAAGTCCTGCTGTGGAGGGTAGACAGTTCTGTGAGGCAGCACAATAACTATGTCCAGTAGGTCTCATAATGAAATGACTGAAATAAATTAGAAAGTGATGTGCCACAAACAAACAAATCACAATACCTACACACATGCAATAATCATTTATTTATGAATTAATCTTTGTTTCAGCTCAGGCAGTAGAACAATTACTTGGACAATTTCACAAATATATGACCTTTACCTAATTTTAAGGTCACGGTTCAGTGGTGTATACTGGTCCCCAGGACTGAGTATACCTGGTAGTAATTACTTAAAAAATAATTGATTTTTATTGATAGTTCATCACATTCATCTTCAACAATGTATAAGATTGCCATTATGTGACACCATCTGATCACTCAGCAGTGGGCCATTATGTGACACCATCTGATCACTCAGCAGTGGGCCATTATGTGACACCATTTGGTCACTCAGCAGTGGGCCATTATGTGACACCATCTGATCACTCAGCAGTGGGCCATTATGTGACACCATTTGGTCACTCAGCAGTGGGCCATTATGTGACACCATCTGGTCACTCAGCAGTGGGCCATTATGTGACACCATCTGATCACTCAGCAGTGGGCCATTATGTGACACCATCTGATCACACAGCAGTGGGCCATTATGTGACACCATTTGGTCACACAGCAGTGGGCCATTATGTGACACCATTTGGTCACACAGCAGTGGGCCATTATGTGACACCATTTGGTCACACAGCAGTGGGCCATTATGTGACACCATTTGGTCACTCAGCAGTGGGCCATTATGTTACACCATTTGGTCATTCAGCAGCGGGCCATTATATGACACTATTTGGTCACACAGCAGTGGGCCATTATGTGACATCATTTTGTCACCCAGCTGTAGGCCTTGGCCTGACAGTTGAAGTTCTGTATAAAGCTTAAGATCACTTTTTTCTTGTGTGAATGTTGTTGAAAAAACAGTATTCTGAACTGCTGAACAAACCATGGCCTTTAAAACATGAGACAAAGAAGCGTTCAAGTTACATACCCATGTTACCAAGGTTACAAATATTATTCTAATACTCAGAATCATGATAGTAGCCAAGCCAAAGTTAATATGTATGAATGCATTAAATGGAAAGATAAATATTGTTAATAGGAATGAATCCGTGATTGAATGCTTAATTAATTATCATTTTCTGACAAAGTTTTTTGCTCAATATTATTATCAACTGATCATAAATTATGCAGCTTTTGGCCATAATTAATGTGGTGCACAGTTTGCTTGATACTATGTGATACTCTCATGTGCCTCATGAGCAGCATTCCTGTGATTGGTCAGAGTAAAAATCATAAAACGTGACACAATAAGGTCACACATGATCATTGCCTCACTTCATCAGTAGATTTTTGGGTGTTGCTTTGACATTGTTTGGACAAATTTTCACCTTGTGTAGCACATTTCAAAATGTTTTGCATCAAAATGTTTGGTTCGGTCGGGTGATACACCTGTGCCATAAAGAGTAGTCAGTTATATGATAACACGAGTCTTTTAATGACATGTTATGAAGCATGACAGAACCTCATGACGTAGAAGCAAGTGCTTTGTTTGTGAAGTAGGCAGACCCTGTGGGGCAGGTGGACAAAACACATTCAAGTCAAAACAATTAAAAGCTGGATGACTCTAATAGCAATATCATCACCTGCCAACATCATTGCATTATAATTATGAGCAAACCTAGGTATAGAACCTCAATTTGGGACATATCTCACTAGAAACAACACAGTTATGTAGCAGTAAAATTGCAGGGTTTACTCTCATCACCATGTATAATATAATACCTGAACATTTCTTTCTGGCCAAACATTTCTTTGATACAATATAATTGAGGTTTCTAATAAAACATGGAACATTGATGGTAATGCCATTCAGATTGGTTGCTGCATGTGAATTTCAATTATCGGACATCTAGCCATCTCAGATTGCCATTTACCGTAAAAACCTGGATATAAGACGAGGTTTTCGTACCCAAACCCTTAGTTAATGTTTTGGGGGCCATCTTATACATGAGGGCAACCTGTGGACGGTGATTTACGGCAAGAATAATATGCTTAAGCAACACAAGATCGCCATTTTGAAAAGCTGAACGTGACGGGGGAGGCTCTTGTTTTTGGCGCGAAAACGATCATAGCTTACATCGTATTCTCGACCTGCGAAATTCTCGACCTGCGAAGCATAATTTGTGATAATATTGGGTAAATACCTTTATTTATCATGGACGGATAAATACGTTTTCATTATTTATCATTTAAAACACAATTAAAATCAGTCTGCTATGTCCGATATCTATTATTTCGAAACGCTTTGTTATGACTTTGTTTTAACTGATTCCAAATATCAGCGTTCACAGTTTTGCATTTCGTCATTGTTTCCACTGCTTTGAGTCATGTCTTCCCTTTTTGACAGAAATGCTTTCACACGTCAATTGATTTTAATTGCGTTTTAAATGATAAATAATGAAAACACTTTGTTTTGATGCTAAGATCAAGGACGTGGAGAAATTCTCGACCTGAGAAGTGTAATTGTGATAATATTAAGTAAATACCTTTATTTATCATTTAAAACGCAATTAAAATCGATCCGCTATGGATATGAAAGTGCGTAATGAAATTTTTTTTTTTTTTTATTTGATTTGATTTGACATGTTGGCCACTCCATTTTTGTCTCGTGGGCACTCAGAGCTTACAACGCTTTGTTTTGACGCTAAGATCAAGGACGTCACGTACATCCTATTAGGTTTTACTTCGTGGAGAAATTCTCAACCTGCTAAGAATAATTTGTGATAATATTGGGTAAATACCCTTATTTGTCATTTAAAACATAATTTAAATCGATCCACTACGTCCGAAATTCGTTACTTCGAAATTACGAACATCGTATTCACGTTTTACCGTAAATACTCATGTATAAGACTGTTAAGATCTTGTTGCGTAAGTATATTTACATTTCACTTTTAAAATGGCCGCCAAATGGTTGAATGGTAGCAGTGTTGATGTCTCGAAAGAAACTGACTTGTTCTATACTCGGAAATTAAAATTTTTTTTAAAAGCAAAATAACATCAATTTTGGGGGGTCAACTTATACACGAGTCGTCTTATATATGAGTAAATACGGTATATTAAATGGCCCAAAAAAAGGTCAATATAGAGTGAAACATTTGTTTGGTCAAATGCATGCATAAATGGACCCAATAAAGTCATGCGTGGCCACAGTGTGATTTCATCTGGTCACACTTGTTAATAATGTATAGGCAGTTAGGTTTTAATTGAAAAGTTTTTCCATTTTCTCATTGCAGAAGTGTTACCAAAGCGTCACTTCTACTACAATGGGCAGAGCTTACCGTTGACGATCGAGACTAGTGACCGAGAATCCCACCAGCTGGCATCACATATCCTCAAGATCCTACTGGAGGAGGTGCTGGGCTATGACCTGGTCTTCATCCACGGTGGCTACAATTCCATGAATGCCTCAGAGATTCTCAACAGGCTCGCAGGATGTTCTCAGCAAACAGGGTCAGTTAAAGTTACTTTTTTATGATATGATTGTTTTGTTTTGTGTTGGTCAATGGTATATGAAAGATATAAAAAAAATTTCATCTAGCTCTGGTCGAGTAGAATTTTAAAACCAATGTTTCTTACTGACTCATAGGCTTCAATTATTTTGGGCCAAAAACCCTGGTATACAGAATATAAAAATATGTTTCCGCCCACACCCAAACCACCTTGAAATTTAGAAAGATACTCTGTGAAAATGTCATGCACTCAATACATGAGTCCAATCTCATCACATAATGCTTGCACATTGTATTGATGGTTTATTATTTGAATAGTGTTTTTCCCATATTGTTTTTCCCATATTTTTTTTCTCATTGTTTTTCCCATATTATTTTTACAAGACAAGCATTTGCACATCAATGTGATATGAGCAATGTTCAAGGAACATTTAATCTTAACAGGCTTACATAGGCTATCTTGACTAGAGGTCGATACATGCTGTTTTTTTAATAGTTCAACATATTTATGGCAGTTTGTAGGGTATATGGTGATCTTTCAGATTTAGACCTCCAAAATGTGACATTAACCTAAATTTTCAAACTGAGTATTTTAACCATTTTGACATGCCTTCCTCATACACATGGGTGTATAAAACATTGAAAAATGTTGTGTTTCAAGCTGCTCTTGTTAACTATAACTAGCAAAGTTTGGCGGAAAGTTTCCTCGGAGTTACATATGTTGTATGCCAGAATATTCAGTAAGATGTATAGTGCACTGGAAATTGTTTTTTAAGTGTTATGTATTACATTTGGCCCAATTTACAATTTTAAAAACCTTTTTGAGGAAAAGAAAACAACCTAGTTTCTCAAAATTTGGGCTTGAAAATGAGCTTTTTTATGTGTTTGTGTGTTATTTAACTAACAAAAGAACATACTATATTATATCAGTGATATATTAGACTCTTTTTATAAGTGTGGGTATTTGTTACAGTATTTCATAGTGTTATTCATCAAAACATGTTGTGAAAACAATTTTTTAAAACAGCCAAATTTCACACAGATCATAGGGTAACATGTAAGACTAGCGTGACTGAAATTGGTCATGGAATGATGTGACATGATAGAAGCTGGGATTCCGATACGCTTCTAAGCAGAGAAGTAAACGCTGTTTGCAGTAGCAGTGGTTGTACAGGGGCTGTGTTATATATTCAGGTGTTGGCATGGAGGAAGGCTGGATGTTCCTGAGACAATGATCAACTTGGAGGTGTGGATGTCAGCTGGGTATAACATGGAGCCGTGGGTGAACGGTCAATACATTATTGATGCTGGGCCACTTGGACCGTCGGGCAGGTAGGTCATCCATAAGCCGAGTCATATATTGCTCGAAAGAGAAAGACCACTTTAAAAAACTGTTTAAGGTTTTCTCACTCTTTGGATCAGCCATAATATGCAAGATCATATATTAGTGTGTCTATCAGAAAACTTGCATAAGGAATAGAGATATCCCCTTTTATTATATCAATGATATAATGATGTGCATTAGAGGTATTACAGCTGTGTGTTTGGCATATATATTGTGAAGCAAAAATGATATACGGAAGCTCTGTGGTGTTCTTATGGTGACTTAGCTTAGACCTGTTTAAAACAAATTGTAATGAGTTAAGTACAATCATGTGTGTTATTATGTGACCATTATGCCTTTAATTTGCATGCATGTGAATACAGGTCATACCAAGGCCACTAAAATGTGTGATCTAAAAAGTCTGTTTTAAATTTTGTTGCTTTGCACTTGTTGTTTCTCACCAGATAGATTAAAATGATTACATAATCCTACTACCGGTAATTAGGTCCGTGTTACTGGGTTTTGATGTGGACATTTTATGTCAGTCATAATTTTAAATAACAGATCAAGATCCAAGTGTAAATAATAAAATGGTGTGTGAAATCATAAAATAACTGTCTTCATCAGTGGATTAACAAAAATGAGATTTCCTGCAGCTGATATAAAAAAAAAACATGAATATAGAGAACAAAACACTAAACTGAATTATGTTTTAGTCTCATTTGAGGAATAGGCCTTAATGGTGATGCAAGAATCATATTGAACCTTAATGATACAAGAAGCATTTTGTTTCTCAAGCTTTACTCTTTCCTAATGCTATGGATAGGAAGGAGACACTTCCAGAAAATGAGCATATTTATGCCAGATAGAAGATTCTTGCCCTAATGGCTAAATGTGTTGATAATAGGGATCAATTAATGAGATCTTATTGATAGGTATTCTGCAAGGTATAATTGGAGGGATATAATCCATATTATTGGCAGCGGAAGAGTGATGATTAACACAAGCTAAGCATGAGGGCCTTATTCATCATTTCCTGATAACTCCTGCAGTCTCAGATGAAATTAAGTACAGCAGGATGATGCACTACTATTAGCAAGATGTATCCAGATTTTATTCAAGCTGACTTTATGTTCTTGCTCTGTTTTCACTCTTTGCTAATGTGTGCACCGCTGCTGCAATTTGTTTTCTTTCTCATTCATTTATGCTTATGGAATAGATATATGAAATAGATATTATAACATGATAATATGTAGGCCTGAAAAATTGTATGGGCTAAACTTTTTGTGACCTTGAGTCCAGGTCAAGGTCATGATTAGGACAGGAGCAACTTCACTTGTCAATGCTCTGTTTTCTGAAAAATTACAGTGATATCAATATGACCTGGCAAATGATTTCTACCTATGAGGGACTTAGACACATTCAATATCCGGTGACCTTGAGCTATTTTCAAGGTCACAGTATATTTATCAAAACACAACAAATAGTATTTTACTCACTACATTTATCTTTCACGTTATGTTTTTTCATATTTTATATAATTTAGTATAATTTATGTCACTAGGTCACAGTGACCTATTTAAAAGCCATATAGGTCTTGGGAAGTTGATTCTTTCACATCAAAGAAGATTAGATCTTAATATTATGTAAACATAAGTAATTATTCATGGTTATTTATTTCGGTGCTCTGGTCATGACCTTGATGATGACCAGTGCAGGAGCAACTTTGCTTATGAGTGCTCCATTTTCAGAAAAATTACAGCAATACTCTCTGTTCACCCTGTTTCAAGGTCAAAGTGAAATGGCCTCATTTATGCTTCTGGGTACTCTTTTGGTGGTTACAATGTAATAATATCACTACGATCTCCGAAAATCTACAATCTCAAACAATCACTCGAAAGATTTGACATTTTGTGATATTTTCACAGTCACAAAAATGAATTTGCAAAATCAGATTAATGCCATATTTTGCATAACACACCAAATATCACCGATTGCCTTCACATGTACATGCATCTTGTACAATATGCTTATAATTTGGTGAATAATTCATGTAACTAGGTTACTTTGACCTCCAAATGACATAACCGAGATTGCTTCATTTTAGATGGATATTGCTTGATATTGTAGGCCATAAATACTGTGCTGAATTCAGTTCAGTTTTGTGAAACTCACAAACTATCTACTTTTCTCAGACAGAAAGATTAAATTGAGCAGTTCAAAGCGATTAGAGTCACTTTCCTTTTGTTATTAATATGTTTAATTAAGGTGCATTATCATTGCAGGTTTGGGTGGTTTTTGCCGACTTTCCAAGTGGAAGAGATCTGGAAGAAATCCTCCAGGATAATCGACCATTGGAGGGCATTGAAGTTGGATCCTCTTACCGACCTATTAACGCTGGATGAAGAAAAGTCCTTCCTCAAGAACTTCCTAACCCATCAGGAACCAGAGAAACATGACTCTTGGTTCTGTCGCAGCAAACAGTGTCAGAATGGGATATTACACACCAGCAAGTGTAAAGGGTTGCAAAGTTGTGCCATGTTACTCTCCTCCTACCCTGGTAAGTGTAGAATGTCTCAGAGCCGTGCCATGTTACTCTCTTCCCACCCTGGTAAGTGTAGAATGTCTCAGAGCCATGTCATGTTACTCTCATCCTACCCTGGTAAGTGTAGAATGTCTCAGAGCCGTGCCATGTTACTCTCCTCCTACCCTGGTAAGTGTAGAATGTCTCAGAGCCGTGTCATGTTACTCTCCTCCCACCCTGGTAAGTGTAGAATGTCTCAGAGCCATGCCATGTTACTCTCCTCCCACCCTGGTAAGTGTAGAATGTCTCAGAGCCATGCCATGTTACTCTCCTCCCACCCTGGTAAGTGTAGAATGTCTCAGAGCCATGTCATGTTACTCTCCTCCCACCCTGGTAAGTTTAGAATGTCTCAGAGCCATGTCATGTTACTCTCCTCCCACCCTGGTAAGTGTAGAATGTCTCAGAGCCATGTCATGTTACTTTCTCCCACTCTGGTAAGTGTAGAATGTCTCAGAGCCATGCCATGTTACTCTCCTCCCACCCTGGTAAGTGTAGAATGTCTCAGAGCCATGTCATGTTACTCTCCTCCCACCCTGGTAAGTGTAGAATGTCTCAGAGCCATGTCATGTTACTCTCCTCCCACCCTGGTAAGTGTAGAATGTCTCAGAGCCATGCCATGTTACTCTCCTCCCACCCTGGTAAGTGTAGAATGTCTCAGAGCCATGTCATGTTACTCTCTTCCTACCCTGGTAAGTTTAGAATGTCTCAGAGCCATGTCATGTTACTCTCATCCTACCCTGGTAAGTGTAGAATGTCTCAGAGCCGTGCCATGTTACTCTCCTCCCACCCTGGTAAGTGTAGAATGTCTCAGAGCCATGTCATGTTACTCTCCTCCCACCCTGGTAAGTGTAGAATGTCTCAGAGCCATGTCATGTTACTCTCATCCCACCCTGGTAAGTGTAGAATGTCTCAGAGCCATGTCATGTTACTCTCCTCCCACCCTGGTAAGTGTAGATTGTCTCAGAGCCATGTCATGTTACTCTCCTCCCACCCTGGTAAGTGTAGAATGTCTCAGAGCCGTGTCATGTTACTCTCCTCCCACCCTGGTAAGTGTAGAATGTCTCAGAGCCATGCCATGTTACTCTCCTCCCACCCTGGTAAGTGTAGAATGTCTCAGAGCCATGTCATGTTACTTTCTCCCACTCTGGTAAGTGTAGAATGTCTCAGAGCCATGCCATGTTACTCTCCTCCCACCCTGGTAAGTGTAGAATGTCTCAGAGCCATGTCATGTTACTTTCTCCCACTCTGGTAAGTGTAGAATGTCTCAGAGCCATGCCATGTTACTCTCCTCCCACCCTGGTAAGTGTAGAATGTCTCAGAGCCATGTCATGTTACTTTCTCCCACTCTGGTAAGTGTAGAATGTCTCAGAGCCATGCCATGTTACTCTCCTCCCACCCTGGTAAGTGTAGAATGTCTCAGAGCCATGCCATGTTACTCTCCTCCCACCCTGGTAAGTGTAGAATATCTCAGAGCCATAGAGCAGTAAGTTTAAACCATATGGAGCTGGTAAGTTATAGAGTTGGTTAGTGCAAGCCCCATAGAGCTGATGAGTATAACCCTTCTGATATTTTCATTCCTTGTGAAGCTATAAAGTATAATTATTTCATCAGTCAACCCATTTGATGATTTAACCTGTTATTGTATTAAAGATAATTGAATGTGACTGTGATAACACACATTGATGGGTGCATATAATGATTATATAATTATATCTATTGCAGAACTTGATGCCGGATTACTCAAACAGCAAGTAGATAACTTAGGGCTTGATGTCAACATAGCATGGATTGGTTCCCGCCTTGAGAGTTTTGTTCATGACCGCACCTACAAGAACAAACCCACACTGTTCTTCAGCTGGATGCCAAACTCACTCACGGCTGTTGGAAATTATACACGTGTCAAATTTCCCCTTTGCAAGTCCACCCCATCTGACCCCAAAAACTGTGATTTTGAAGTGAACCAGCTTTCCAAAGCCATGTGGGTCAAATTGGGAACACACACACCTGAGGCTTATAGTCTTCTCACCAAGATGCACTTCACTCAAAAACAATATGAGGACTTGCTAAGATTACATCACAGCCTGGGACCTCATGCGTCTGAGGAGTCCGACTACGAGCGTGGAGCCTGCGAGTGGATACGTCAAAATGTTAACACGTGGAAAGATTGGATACCTAAGAATTTATCTAACAAGACCAGGATATATTTATCTGGGATGTTTCCTATCACAGGACCATTTCTCAGACAGCCAGGAATTGTGCCTGGTAAGAAATCCTTTCTGTGGGTTATGTGTGATAGAAGATTTTTTTCATCATTAAAATTTGAATAATTCAAAGTGCACTGGAAAGTGTTTCATCGTTCACCTAATCAAGTTTTGTAAATCAACAGAGATTTTTCATGATTACATTTTGTATGTTAAATTTCCAAAGAGACGAATTGAGATATCATATTCAATAATGCAATTGGGGGTTACCATCTTGTTTATATTTATTGGATTTTAGAGAGTTTTTTTTTGCACTTACGATTTTGTTTGTGCAGTTCAGGTGTGTGGTTTTCAATGAGGCAGTATGACGACCCACGATCGGCCTAAAGTTTAAATTATAATCAACCAAATAGTGACTCAGCATAGCAGGGACCTACATCCAAAGCAAAGACAATAATCATTACAAATGTTTATATTCATGCCAAGTTGTTTTTAACAAGGTACTCTTTTCAAACCTTGAATTCCAAACAAGGAAAAAATTTCACAAACAAGTATGAGAATATACCACAAGTTAAGAATTGTTCAAACGCAAATGACTATACATTACCAAAAAGGGTCCATGCTTAATGGTTTTTAGAGAATGTTGCTTCATCTTATTAAGATACTTTTTACAATAGTTTAAATGATAATTGCTTGATTTCACAATTGGGTCTTACAATTGATTTTCGGTATCTCCAGCCAGAATTTCACGTTTGAGTTTCATTTTGCGTTGGTTTGAAGTTTGTCCACTCTCATGATGTTAATTTCATTTTTAAAGTCATTTATTCTCGCATACTCAAGTTATTTTGACTAACATATCACTTTGATAATGATTTGACAACATAAACACTTCAAGCAGATAATGCACACTAGTGCCATCTGGTGAAAGAAAACCTGGTGCCATCTGGTGAGGAAGTAAATTAAATAGGCGATCAGGCTCAGACGGTTATCCTGTTTGTTTTTGTTTTTTGTTTCCTGAATTCAGGCTGCAAGAAAGTGTCTTTCATAATCATTGATAAAAAGGATATCATAGCTGGACATGTTATTTGACAGTTCTTTTTAGAGATTTTGATATTTCTGGATATATACATGTGCATCATTTACGAATATTTGAAAATATTGACATGGCCAGATGCAGGCAGCATTCAAAGACTGTTATCAGAAATATTGTCATGGCCAGATGCAGGCAGCATTCAAAGACTGTTATCAGAAATATTGTCATGGCCAGATGCAGGCAGCATTCAAAGACTGTTATCAGAAATATTGTCATGGCCAGACGCAGGCAGCATGCTCAGACTGTAATAACAAGAAAGTCTTCTTTTTTTAAAAAGAATTTGTATACAGTTTCCTTTTTGAAAATGATATTTATATTTTCTCATCATTTTGAAGTTGTTGTAAATGTAGACTACACTGACTGGCATATATTCTACGTTTGCCAAAAAAAATTTAATTCTATGTTTATTTCAATAAATGCAGTTGAGGTGTCCGCAAATCTGGTCTGTGACACTGACAGCCAGGTCTGTGATCTGCAGGCCCCTCAGAAGTACATATCACTCCAAAATTCTGAGTTATAATACCCACCACTAATTGCAATTGAGTTGAATGTTGTGTCTCACATGTCATCTTGTAATTCCACTGTCTTTCAAAATGTTAAAAGTGGGACGGCTCAAATGTGCTAAAGTAAGGGGCTCCAGTACCCCAAAGTCAGGGTATCATTTTAACTTTGTATCAACCCTAAATCAGGATATCAAAATTTAAGTCAGTCGTAAATCAGGGTACCAATGGAGAATATTTCCCTAAATCAGGTTCTGGGTTTTTCAGTGCCAACCTAGCCTCCATGGGTTAAAATTATGAGAGTATCCCCCCTGGGTATTTACACTATGGCTCTCATCGTCTCCGTTTGCTTAGTATAAAAGTCTGTGATAACACGGCCTTTCTTATAACACAAATTTCGTGCTGGTCTAAGACCTGTATACAAAAAATATTGTCATGGCCAGATGCAAGCAGCATTTTCAGACTGTTATTAGAAATATTGTCAAGGCCAGATGCAGGCAGCATTCAAAGACTTATCAGAAATATTGTCATGGCCAGATGCAGCCAGCATTCTCCTTAGATTGTATTTGAAAATAATGACACAACCAGATTTAGGTTTGTGTGCAAGTGTACTATTTCAAGGTTTGGTGCAACTATCTTTTATGATCTGTGACACAAACGTCTTTTTTTTCAGGAGCACAGATGGCGCTAGAGTTTGTTAATCACGACCCAAACCTGTTAACGGATTATGAATTGTTGATGGTGATCCAGGATACTCAGTGTAAAGCTGATGTGGTCATGAAGCAGTTCATGTATTTTGTAGTGAATGACACCCATCCTGTAGCTGGCATACTGGGTAAGGCACTTAACATACAAACCAAAATATATAATACACGGTATATTTATGTATGTGATTTAAATTTAAAGGATCATCCATAAAACAAATTTTATTCAAATTATGAATTACATTTGTTTAAATGCTCTAAAATGTTTAAAAGAAGGGCTTTATTCCCAGAGTAAACCCTTGCACAAAAGGGCATCAATACAAATACTCTTCTTATAAATTTAAATGTCAATGTACTAATGCCAACTGCTCTTACAGGACCTGGGTGTTCTGAGACTGCTGAGCCGATAGCTGGAGTATCCAAGCATTTTAATACCATCATCGTCAGCTACAGTGCAGAAGCTGTCACTCTCGGAGACAGGGACACTTATCCATTCTTCTTCCGGACCGTGCCTCAGATGAATCAATATGGGTAAGTATTAGTGTAATCTAACCGTGCCTCAGATGAATCAGTACGGGTAAGTATTGATGTAATCTAACCGTGCCTCAGATGAATCAGTATGGGTAAGTATTAATGTAATCTAACCATGCCTCAGATGAATCAACATGGGTAGTATTGATGTAATCTAACTGTGCCTCAGATGAATCAATATGGGTAAGTATTGATGTAATCTAACCGTGCCTCAGATGAATCAATATGGGTAAGTATTGATAAAGTCTAACCGTGCCTCAGATGAATCAATATGGGTAAGTATTAATGTAATCTAACTCTGCCTCAGATGAATCAATATGGGTAAGCATTAATGTAATCTAACCGTGCCTCAGATGAATCAGTATGGGTAAGTATTGATGTAATCTAACTGTGCCTCAGATGAATCAATATGGGTAAGTATTAGTGTAATCTAACCGTGCCTCAGATGAATCAGTATGGGTAAGTATTAGTGTAATCTAACCGTGCCTCAGCTGAATCAGTATGGGTAAGTATTGATGTAATCTGACTGTGCCTCAGATGAGTCAATATGGGTAAGTATTAGTGTAATCTAACCTAACACTGGAATCAATATGGGAAAGAATCAATATGGGAAAGAATCAATATGGGAAATTAAAATGTCAATTGTCACTGTGCCTCAGGGGAATCAATATGAATAAGTTTAAATGTTAATGTTACCAGAGCAATAAATATGTGTCAGTAAAGGGTTATTAGTGAGAATGTAATTAGTCAGAAAAACCAAGCCATACATGAATTAGTGAAAATAAGAATTAAGATATTTATTGCCTCAGGTAACTCTGACCAAATACAATATTAGTATCCTCAATCGTCTCAACATTTACAGCATTAATCTACAGATGTTGATCCAAATCATGAAAAGATATATGTTTCTCTTTGCAGTGTTGTGTACATGGATATATTTTCACACTTTAACTGGCAGCAGGTGGCACTCCTTGCGGAAGATGGGCAAGAATTCCCCGAATATCACACTTTCCTGGAGGATCTCTTCCTCACCAAGGGAATTGCTGTCATATACCAGAGGAAAATGCCTCGACAATCAACACCAGAGGACGCTGTTAAGGTTCAACTCTTCTCTGTGTTTAAAATAAAACCTCTTCATATATTTATTGAAATTGTGCCACTTGAAATTTTAGCAACCATCTTTTCCCAATTAATACATACATTATTTTGGTCATTCTTATTATCTTTAGATACAGATTTGATTTTTGCCCCCAGAATCAAAATTCTGAAAAATATTTTTGAATTTCACACATATAAATCGCCTTGAAGGGGAGAGATCTATTTATCTTTCCTGATATGAACATTATTTGGGAAATCAGTTTTCAAATTGAGATGCTTTTCCTGTTAACATATTGAGCTAGTTTGCTCCACTCCGTTGGGTGAAGTATTTTCTTGTGGCACAGTTTTTCTAGAAACATGGCAATGAATGATAGCTGCTACCTGGTATTGTCTTGTGTTTGTGATGGTCTGTCTGCCCATCATAGTAAAGCTTCCCAGCCAGATGTTATCTCTGAGTTTTGTGATTTTCATGCAAAGTGACTTTATATTATTTTTGTTTATAATATTTTGACAAAATGAAAATTACCCAATTAATTTTGTCAGTTGTAAGATGTTATATTTTCCTGTTTGGCTGGGAAACTTGAGTGTTTGATTTGTGATATGTTACTAATTGTGCTTACATCTCTTAACATACTTACATACTTTTATATTCCAAGCATTAACATTTATCTATAGCACATTTCAATTTGTTTTACTCAGATTCCTGTAAACATACAGTGATTAATATTTATACAGCACTTATTCCCATTCTCAGGCCCTCATGGTATGAACTAACCAGGAAAAGATTGTTTTTATGCAATTGATTTTAAATGTTTGATCATTAAGCCATTGTGCTAGATTTGTATAATATGAAGTATACAACATGGGAAAGTAAGTTACAGTTGGAAAAAAAGTTCACTCAGAAAAAAAACAATCCAAGAAGATTAAATTCCCACCAAAGAGCAATGAAGACAGTATGTCAATTGAATTTGAATTTCCTTTTTCAGAGCATTGTGTATTTGCTTAGCATGATTTCTAGTCAACATGCCAAGGGTTTACAGAAGTCTTGAAATGTGCTGTAGAAAATTAGATTTTATCTTTGACATACACACCTTCACCTCTAATTCTTAACATAGATACCTATATTTAACCATATACACAAGCGTTTTTACTTATTTTGCATTGACCATAAACACACCTGCATTGACCTGTCCTGCCTTGTTCATACAACTGATATTAATAGCATGGACTATAAAGTTATTGTATCCATTCACTGCACACTGTCCACGAGAGGCATGAGCAAACTATTACCTCTGGCCAGTCCATATTAGTATTTTAGTATTGGTACTACTTTTACTGGCCATGTGCTCAAGAACTGTCAGTCTGATATTAATGTGATAAATATGATAGCATCCTTCGGTATTGGATATTGCCCTGCATTGTATTGGAGCTCATTTGTTACCTTTGGACCATTTTGTCCTTGGTTTGTTTAATCACAAGTATAAACACTGTAAACAAAGTGGTCATTTTTGTTGTGGTTCTGCCTGATCACTACCCCAGAAATTGGCTCTTAAACTTTCTCTATCTCTATAACAACTAATATAAAAAAGTCAAATATATCATATTTTATCAAACTGAATATATCCCAAGAAAATAAATAAATGAGATAGACAATTACATGAAAGTTGGTGGATGTGCTGAGCCAGCACCAAATGCATTTTTTACAGGGGTGATAGGTTCACCACATCGCCCTCTGGTGGAGTCTGCAATTACTAATACAATTATTGGATAATTATTGTAACCCATCCTTTGTTGGCTATACAGCTGTAATGATCCAAACTGCATTGGCTATAAAGCTATTGTATCCATTCACTAATGCACTTAATATATAGTTATTATATCCCATCCTATATTGGCTACATAGCTGTAATAACCCAATCTATAATGATTGTGACATCATTGTATCCATTCACTGATGCACTTAATATATAGTTATTATATCCCATCCTATATTGGCTACATAGCTGTAATAACCCAATCTATAATGATTGTGACATCATTGTATCCATTCACTGATGCACTTAATATATAGTTATTATATCCTATCCTATATTGGCTACATAGCTGTAATAACCCAATCTATAATGAATGTGACATCATTGTATCCATTCACTGATGCACTTGATATATAGTTATTATAACCCATCCAAGTATATAGCTATAATTGTCCATCATACAATGATTATACAGCTATTTTACCCATCTATCATTGGCTATATAGCTGTTTTAATCCAACTTGCTATGATGTTAAAGCTTTTTTTTTTATCCAGTCACCAATACACTAATGCATCCTCTATTGATTTTATATATAGTTATAAAACTCTATCATAAAGTGATTATACAGCTATTTTACCCATTTAATATTAACTATATAGCAGTAATGACCCACTCTACAGTTTCTCTACAGCTCTTCTAAGTTCTAACCTATCCTGCATTGATTGCATATCTATCGTGACCCATCCTTAATATAAAAAATCATTCATGCCCCATAAATTTTATTTATTGCATGCTGAAGAAATCCTGCAGTTGTATTTTTGAGATTTGCTTCAATGTATTGCTTTCTGATATGTCAAGATATATATTCAAACACTATTTAGTATCAGTAAATGTATAGCAGATTGTGAAGCGCTTACAAATATGCACCCATGCTCTCATTTTGATTTTTTGACATTTTGTACTTTTTACCCATCAGCAAGTTTTGCTGATGGGGTAATGTCGGAACCTGTGAGGACATAGCAAGTGTCTGTCCCTTTTTTGCATCCTGGCCTTGCAAAAAGGCATGTATATCGGGGCAGTGCTACTGTCTATTTTCCAGAAATCTGGAACCGATGATCACATGGTTTGCATAGAAGCAAAATGTGGCTTGTTTGGAAATAACAAAAGAGTACTGATTTGTAGGTAAGAGAGACACTAGAATGTGCCACCCTTTTGACCAGAAATGATTTTCCATTGATATTATGCTCCGTTGTGATATTCTGCAAATTTACCTCCTTTGAAAATCATCTTGACATCTTGCATAACAAATTTAATTGAAAAGCTCTCTGCATCTCCATTTTCCCCCTCATGTGTGATTGCTTTTTATTGGTCGAGACAACATCACCGTAAGAGCCATTTTAATCATTATGAAATTTTGGCAGGAAAGGTGTAGTTTAAGTGCAAATATGACAAAAGTTTTCATTCCAAAATCTTCAAAAGATGATCATTTTTGGCCAGGGTGTAAAGCATCAGTTTAATGTCTTTGTTTGTGAATGTGATAACTTGAGAACAAATTCAGGTTCTTAAAGCTATGAATGCATCTCATCAATGTCTCGACCCTGACCTACATTTAAGGTCATGTACCCCCATCTAAAAATCTTGTGAAAATTATTTGTTGACAGAAAGAACAGATTGAATAGGAGAAACAAAATTTGACAATTCCAAACTTAGGGCCATGACAGGCTTCTTTAAATTTTTACTCCTGCCATTGTTGCTATTAGCTGAGGGGTCTGCGGTCTCTGACCAGTATTTTTATGTTTTGTTTGCCTTATACTCGAATCCCATGACTTCTTTTCTTAAACTATATATTGTGGAGACATTCAGTATTGCACATATGCTTTCTGTTCATGTCAGGCCTAATTATATTCCATGCTTGACTACTACCATTCCACAAGAGCCTTTTTCCTTTGTCCTGATATGATTTAGTTCAATCAATTCTATGATCGAGTAAAAATATCATACATTTAAATGTTGCTTTTTTAATATTTTGACCATGCATGATGTAATAAATTAGAAAAGATATATCTTAGTAACTTTTTTACACCTTTTGTATAATATCCTAATACCAGGCTGGGATATGGTACAGTCAAGTTAATGGCTTGCTGTAATTTCCTCGTGTCAGGCCGGGATATGGTACAGCCAAGTTAATGGCTTGCTGTAATTTCCTCATGCCATGGTACAGTCAAGAGAATGGCTCACTGCAATATCCTTATTCCAGATATGTCACATATCCTATATTGATTTAGGAAAAAAGTTGCCTTTAGAACATACATCTGTGTATTCATTTTTTTTATTTATTAATTTTTATTGACAATAGAAGGTCACATAAAACCTATATGTCATGCTAATTAAAATTATACTAATACTACTTAGGAGTATCTTCTAAATATATATATTTGATACTCATTATTTCTAATTCAATTAACATGAACAAATATAAATACAATTAACACGAACAAATATAAATACAAAAAAGAAAATAGACAATAGAGCACCACTTGGTGGCACTCAATTCAATATACATACATTTTTTAAAGTGCTTTGGCAGAATCATATACAAATCAGACGATTGTATTTTACATGGAATTTTCAAAGTTAGAAGCAAACAAATCTATAATCAACCAATTTTCCATCTTTTTTCCTATTCAACAAAGGGTATGGTTTGAAATGCAGGAAGGTGTGGCATATGAATTTTAAACATTTGCAAAAATTCTAATTACAGCAAATAACTTTGTTCGTCTCCTAATATAACACAAATATATCACAAACACTAATATTACAAACACAGATAACTATTTAAACATCTTACAAGCATTTATATACATGTGATTTCTCACAAACAAATCTTTTCATACTTCTTTCTTATTCATCTGTGTGAGAATGTAAGAACTTTGTAAATTGTGTGTAAACCTGGTGTGTTTGAATGTAAGAGACAGAGAGAATATCGTCACGCAGACGATGGTTCCAATCTCACCCACTGGGTAGCGCGTGCTAGTTTGCCATGATATCTGAACTAATATGTATTGTTTTGGTGTTATCTCTTGATTACGCTTGCTCTAAAGCAGTCGTACGCCTTGCAGTATATCGAGAGCATCAAGAAGCGAGGAGCGCGAATCATCATCCTCACCATGTTTGAATACTCAGCACGAGCAGTCATCTGTGAGGCATACAGACAGGTAAGAAAACTATTATTTCTGTAGCATAAGTATTTCTGGAAAATAATGTTATGAAAAGGAGTTTGTTATCATATGTATAATATATATGTATTCAAATTTGTAGACAAAGTGTCCAAATACATGAAAACATTAAATGATTGTATGGCTTTGTTTTTGTGACAGAAAATGACAGCAATGGAAGGCTACCAGTGGTTTCTGCCAGCCTGGTTCACACTCAGATGGTGGGATACAGATACATTCAACAAGCTGTCATTCGAGCAGGGATTCATGCCGGAGAGCGTACCATGTACCACCGCTGAGATGTTCCGAGCAATCCAAGGCCACATCGCGCTCAGCAGCGCCCTCTTTGCAGCAGACGACACACATATTCAGGGCAACCTCACAGTGAAGCAGTGGAAGAACAACTATGCCCACAGACTGAGAAGCATGGTGAGCAAGCACCGCAAATATCTACATAAATTTCCATTTCTCTTTAGCCCAATAACGATAAAATATCTTTTTGACGTTAGGCTATTTCTTTCAAGTCAAAGTGTTAATTGAGGTACTGGAAGGTACCTTCGAGATGTAACTCCACACAAAGATAAGAATTATATGTGATATTAGATATGTCGTGGGCACGGGCCTTGCATTAAGGAATGGTGTGTTTGCAGGGCGGGATAGAGGAGAGCCCGTTTGCCACGTATGCCTATGATGCAGTGTGGGTGTTTGCTCTGGGCCTGGACCGACTGCTGAGTGAGGACCCCTCCGCTCTGGAATCTCTCCACACTGATCATACCACGCAGTGAGTACTCAACAAACAAACAAACACAACAGGCACTTCCCATATAATATCCATATATTCTCATCTCAATGTTCGAAACTTTATGTATTATCAAAATTGACCATTCACATGACAATAATTTTATTAGATTTCTTTTAGATTTGATGTAAGGTTCAAATCAGTATATAACTCATGGAATATAAAGGAAAAATGAAGAAGGGGTGAATAAGTTTGGAAATATGAAAGATAGGCCATGATAGAAATTATAATGTGAAATTGGTGGATGTGTTTTCTTGCCAGGAAATTCATGGGTTACCTGAACAATCTGCATTTCCCCGGAGTGTCTGGTCCGGTACAGTTCCATGGCGCAGACCGTGTGGGCATCATCAACATCTACCAGTACATCGGAAACACATCCATTCTGATTGGCCAGTATCTGCCTAACAAAAACGATTCAGAACGCACACTGCTGAACGAATCAAAGATCATGTGGATGACTGGACGGAGACCAACAGATGGCAGACTAGGTGAGAAATAAGTCGAAAAATATCATCAGTTCAGTTGTTGTTTTTATGTGTACTTTGCCTGTTATTGATTCCAATTATTTATGAAAATTTCACATAACATTCATGCAGCATTTCCCTTAACACTCGGACACTTTAAGTGTCTGGAAGTTAATACTGTTTGCCTGCAATTGAGCTTGATAATCATTCAAGCACAGCAGTGCCCTGACATTGTGAGCTAAATTGCAAGGAACTAGAAAAACATGATAACCTTTAGAAGAAAATCTCAATCCATACCCTTCAATTCTTGACCTTTGAAATCAGTGCTGCCATTAATATCTACCGCTAATCAGAACTCCACCAGAGGGCAACATGGTGAACCAATTGAAATAGTTAAGCATGGGCCTCTGGTGGACAATGTGAGTTGCATGTAAACATCTTTGCATTTGGTTGGATAAGAAAACATTTTGGACTTGCATATCATCCTGTCTACTCACCTGGCTCAACATATCCAGAGCAACTGTTGTAGAACACAAACATGTGGCACATGCAATCTTTGTTATCACAATTCTATGGCAACTGAAATCTGTCTGGCATTTTGTTTTTATGTCAAATGTTCTACATAATGTATGCCGCACAATTGAACACAAAAGCACTCTTTCTGAAATTCTATCTGGACAACAAAAAATAAGGATTGATAATTGGTAGTACCTATAGTGCCCAAGACCAGTGGAAGATATATGTCAATCAGTTTGCTGGTATATTTATAACTGCCGGTAGTCAGTAATATAAACCACCAGATGGCAGTGTGTTGTTTTAACCAGAATTAACTTCACCTGGTGGTAGATTAAAGCAGTATTTGTCCTTTGACAATCCTTGTCCAACCAAAATAGTAGGACAATCACGAAGCTCTCATTTAAATGGGTTTCTGCAGCGGGCGAATAATGTCACTGATTAAAGAAGAATTGCTCTGAAAAACCCCAAACAATGACCAAAAATTGTGACATATTTCCAGTGTCTTATGGCGGGAACTACGAACAAAACATGCAAGCTCATTTACTTTGCCATTATATGGGTCAGTTATTTGTGTCTAATTTGTCCTGTAATCATTCTTGCTGTTTTCTGATAACTGATGTTGAATGTTGACTGTGTTTCAGCCCCAAGGCAGTGCAGCGTGGAGGCTTTGCGAGCCGTGCTGGGAGTGGACTGTGACACGGCTATTATCATTGCTAACATTGTGGGCGTCGGATTATTTGGCGTTCTCATGATAATTGGACTGATTATAGTCAAGAAAAGGTCAGATTTGTCTACTCTCATTCTTGACTGATTTTTTTTATAACACCCAAAATATTGTCTCTTTTCACTCTATGTATTGAGACTTGCAGTAGTTTCAGAGAAAGTCAAAATGAAAAAGAAACACCAAAAGCAAGGAATTTTCTTACTTAAAGTTAAAATACTGTAATGATGTAATGGAAACACAATGATAAATATCCTGACAAATATCCCCAAATTCTAATTATGTCAACCAAGCCACAGACACCTGGTGATAAAAATGATGATAAAAAGAAATGGTGGTCAAATAAATATTATGAAACCAGGTGGCTGAAGGCTAAATTTTGACTTTTACCATGCCTTATTTTTGTGCTTTGAGGATCCATACATAACTAACCCTCTCTCAAGGGAACTGAAGCTCAGTCAATGCAAAATCATATTTGAAAAAAAAACTTCAACAATTAAATCTTTATGCAGAGTGAAAATGTAGAGCTAACGACCATAGGATTCGCGCAACCAAAGGATTGGCTGATATTTAGGGAAATGTCTTGTATATGTAAAATAAATAGAACATTGAATTTTTTCACATAGAAAAGTTGATTTGAATGGTATGAATAAATTATAATGAAAATTGCACCCATTGACCCCGATTTCGTCACAATGTTAATGTGCGTGAGTACCAGCTTGTAACAAAAATATACAGTTTGGTGTTGCTGTGTCAATTTTTGGCCGATATTCTTCCTTGACAACTCAAAGTTTAGGTAATGGGCTCCTCTCTTCAATTATCTAAGTCAGATGATCAATATATTAATTTTTATCTTTTGGCACAGTAGAAAGATCAGTGCACGAAGGCTAAGATTGCATGTGCAAAGGTGTGACTTTGACTTGTAAATCTTGCAAGAATATAACATACGATCATCACTTTTTAGAATTAAGTTATGTTAATTGTTACTGGTGGGTATACCCCACTATAGCACACATGTAATTTACTGACCATGTTTTGTTGGTTAATATAATGATATAATAATATACTGATACTTTATTATTGTTATTATAAATGCAGATATGATGCCAAGGTGCGAGCGACCAGGGAGCGTATGCAGGAGCTGGGACTACTATCAGACACCAGCTGGCTGTGTCTGGACCAGTGGGAGGTAGCACGGGAACATGTGGTCCTCAACAGAAAGCTCGGCGAGGGAGCGTTCGGAACCGTGTATGGTGGAGAAGCCCTCATTGAAGAGGCTTGGGTTGCCGTTGCTGTCAAAACACTCAAGATCGGATCCAACCCAGAGGAAAAGGTAAAACTTCCTGTTATTGTTGTCATCCACAAAACAGGAAAATGAAGTTACTGAAATCTTTTTGATTAAATGGATAATTAATAGATCCTGATTTCATAGAAATAAGATATTTCAGAGAAAGAATGCAGAAATATAAATATTGTTCATGTGAATCATGTGGACAGAATTTTGTTAGATGTGGAAATTACTCTTTGATATGAAAGAGATATTTTCTGATAGATTTCAATGAGAATAACATTTATGTGTTATCAAAAATGAATATTATAACAAAACATACCGAGTCGGGGAAGCTGGGTGAGCGGATTCAGTGAGTTGGTGATTGCGTATCCCTCCGCCATCACCAACGAACTGAATCCGCTCACACAGCTGACCCGACGAGGCATGTTTTGTTTTTATACCTCAGACAACTACTGTATTTTTTTTTAAATGATACATGAAACAAGATATTTATCGTTAAAACATTTGTAAACAAAGCGCACCTCATTTGACCCCGTCACGTGACCCGAAAATGGTGCGTACAGCCATAGACTGGTTGCCGCCATCTGTGTACATACACGATGTTCTTGACACTCGATGGGGGACCAGTCTAAAGATGGCCGACGCAAAATAGTTCGCAACTAATCAATACGTTACGAAATAATTGGCATGCTTGTATTCATTGGAAATCTCGTCAATACGCGCATCACTGAGGTATAATAAAACTGACATTTATACGGTAGTAATTTTTATTATCTTTGCTTATTTTTGTGTTCTTTGTTTACCAATTAAAAAAACACTTTTGAAAATATCATTTTTATCCCCCAAATTACATTTGCATACACAGTTGCAATGATGGATCCCAAATTTCAAATCTTGTCCAAATTACCAAAGAATGGTATGAAATTGGAAATTTTTACATCCCTTCAAATGTTGCAGTTGGACTTTCTGAGTGAAGCCGAGATGATGAAGAGATTTGACCACGAGAATATAGTGAAACTGCTTGGAGTGTGCACAAGGGGCGAGCCTGCTTATACTATTATGGAATTTATGCTGCATGGTGCGTCACTCTCCGTATTAGCCAATGCACTAAAAGAGAAAATGAACTAAAAGAAAAAAAACCTTCTAAATCACACATTTATTCAATGCCTAAAAGAGTTTATATTTTTGGGGTAATTTGAGAATTATTCATTCAATTTTATTGATAATACATACTCAAAATTAAGTTATTTATCAAAAAGAGATGAGAGTTTGTTGCTGTGTTCCAGGCGATCTTAAGACGTTTCTGCTGGCCAGAAGACAGTTGGTAGGTCAGGCCACTAAGGAAGCTGAGGATATCACACCTGAGGCTCTGAACCGCATGGCCATGGACGTCGCTAGAGGGCTCAGTTACCTCACAGAACTCAAGTATGTGCATCGAGACTTAGCCTGTCGCAACTGTCTGGTGCATGCCAGCAAGGAAGTTAAGATTGGTGATTTTGGCATGACCAGACCGATGTACGACTCTGATTACTACAGATTTAATAAAAGAGGTAAGTCCATGTCTAAACCTATGGACTCAATGAGGTTAGACAAGTTTAATTATATCTTAGCAGAATGTGATGATGTATTAGTGGAATGTGATTATATATTAGCAGAATGTGTTTATATTTATGAGCAGAATGTGATTATGTATTAGCAGAATGTGATGCGCAGCTATATGAGCAGAATGTGATTATATACATGTATTAGTAGAATGTGATTATGTATTAGCAGAATGTGACTATATATGAGCAGAATATTATTACAATTATATATTAGCAGAATGTGTTTATATATATGAGCAGAATATGATTATGTATTAGCAGAATGTGATTATATATTAGCAGAATGTGATTATATATGAGCAGAATATTATTATGATTATATATCAGCAAGGAAGGTTGCATTTAAGAAAGAGTTGATATTTCAGGCATGTTACCGGTAAGATGGATGGCCCCAGAGAGCCTCATGGATGGCCTTTTCACTCCTATGTCAGATATATGGAGCTTTGGTGTGCTCTTATACGAAATCATGACATTTGGCAGTTTTCCATATCAAGGAATGTCAAACAAGCAGGTGCTGGAGCATGTGAAGAAAGGAAACACAATCCAGCTACCAGCCCACTGCCATGAAGAACTGTAAGTGTTCCCATAGATTAATCTACCGTATTTACTCGTGTATAAGACGAGGTTTTTTTACAAAAACTCTTAGTTAATGTTTGGGGGGTCGTCTTATACACAAGAGCAACCTGTGGACGAGGATTTACGCCCAAAAATTACGGCACTATGAGTTTTCATTACGAATATTCTTATTTTCGAAATAACGAATATCGGACATTGCGGATCGGTTTAACAGTCTTATACTTGAGTAATTACAGTAAAACGTAAATACGATGTCAAAACAAAACATAACGAATATCATACGTAGCAGATTGACTTTAATTGCATTTTAAATGATAAATAAAGGTATTTACCAAATATTATTTCGAAACGCTTTGTTTTGACTTTGTTCTCACTGATTCCAATTATCAGCGTTCACAGTTTTGCATTTCGTCTTTGTTTCCACTGCTTTGAGTCGTGTCTTCCCTTTTTGGCAGAAATGCTTTCACACGCAGATCGATTTTAATTACGTTTTGAATGATAAATAAAGGTATTTACCCAATATTATAAACGATGATAATTAAAAGTGATATAATTAATATCTTTGGCTTTACACAAAGAAATATTCAACCACATGTAGACAGTATTTCGCCTGTCCGATATTTGCTTTCACGCTAGTATTGCGTAATGCATGTTAAATGAATGGAAGGTTTTGTTCTGTTCTTGAACTGCAAAGCGAATTTGTGATAATATTGGGTAAATACCTTTATTTATCATTTAAAATGCAATTAAAATCAATCCGCTATGTTCGTTATTTCAAAACGCTATGTTTTGAGGCTAAGATCAAGGACATCATGTACATCGTATTTACGTAAATATGATGTCAAAACAAAACATAACGAATATCAGATGTAGCAGATTTATTTTAATTGCATTTTAAATGATAAATAAAGGTATTTACCCAATATTATTTCGAAATGCTTTGTTTTGACTTTGTTCTCACTGATTCCAATTTTCAGCGTTCAGTTTTGCGTTTCGTCAGTGTCTCCTCTGCTTTGAGTCGTGTCTTCCCTGTTGACAGAAATGCTTTCACACGTGGATCGATTTTAATTGCGTTTTAAATGATAAATAAAGGTATATACATAATATTATCACAAATTATGCTTTGCAGGTCGAGAACAGAACAAAACCATCCATTATTGCGCAATATATTAATATTTCAATGCGAGTTAATAATCGTTTTCGCACTTAAAACAAGAGCCTCTTCCCGTCACTTCTGCCTTTCAAAATTGTGACCACGTGTTGCGTTGAGTCGTGTCTTCCCTTTTTGACAGAAATGCCTTCACACGTTGATAGATTTTAATTGCGTATTAAATGATAAATAAAGGTATTTACCCAATATTTTCACAAATTATTCTTCGCAGGTCGAGAATTTATCCATGAAGTAAAATGTATGTGACGTCGCGTTAATTCACGTCCGCAACACAAGGAGAAGCCAGGGATCCATCATTGTGCAATATATTAATATTTCAATGCGTGTTAAGTAGGCTCTGATCGTTTTCGCGCCAAAAATAAGAGCTTGTCCCCGTCACTCCCGCTTTTTAAAATGACGACCTCGTATTGCGTAATGCATGTTAAATTGATGGATGGTTTTGTTCTGTTGTCTATGTCTATTTTTTTTAAATGCTTTGTTTTGACTTTGTTTTCACCAATTCCAATTATCAGTATTCACAGTTTTGCGTTTCGTCATTGTCTCCACTGCTTTGAGTTGTGTCTTCCCGTTTTGACAGAAATGCATGTTAAATGAATGGATGGTTTTCTTCTGTTCTTGACCTGCAAAGCGAATTTGAGATAATATTGGGTAAATACCTTTATTTATCATTTAAAACGCAATTAAAATCGATCCGCTACGTCCAATATCCATTATTTCGAAAATACGAACATCGTATTTACGTTTTACCGTAAATACTCGTGTACAAGACCATTAAGATCTTGTATCGTAAGCATTTTTTTTTTTTTACGTTTCACTTTTTAAATGGCCGCCAAGCTTGAATGGTAGCAGAGCCGATATCTTGAGAAAAAGCAACTTGTCTTATACTCGGGAATTGGTCTTTTCAAGCAAAATAACCTCAATTTTGGGGGGTCGTCTTATACACGAGTCGTCTTATACACAAGTAAATACGGTATATCACACTATAATATTGCTGCCCAACCACTAGGGATATTGTCATGATCATGTAAATTTGTGTGTGCATTTAGGTCTGTTTACAAACAATATTGGATGCAATAACTCATGAACAACTAATGCCAGGAGAATGCCATTTTGTAAGCCAACCTGAACCAATTCACACCAGTAATGGTAAATTTCAAGAAGGGTGTGCCTTGTTTTATATACCGTATTTACTCGAGTATAAGTCGAGGTTTTTTTCCAAAAACTCTTAGTTAATGCTTAGGGGGTCGACTTATACACGAGAGCAACCTGTGGACGAGGATTTACGCCAAAAAATTACGACACTATGAGTTTTCATTACGAACATTCTTATTTTCGAAATAACGAATATCGGACATAGCGGGTCGGTTTAACAGTCTTATACTCGAGTAATTACGGTAAAACGATCTTCATATTTTCGAAATAACGAATATCAGTCGCAACAGATTGATTTTAATTGCGTTTTAAATGATAAAGAAAGGTATTTACCCAATATTACTGGTCTATTATTCGAAACGCTTTGTTTTGACTTTGTTCTCACTGATTCCAATTATCAGCGTTCACAGTTTTGCAATACGTCTTTGTTTCCACTGCTTTGAGTCGTGTCTTCCCGCTTGGAAAGAAATGCTTTCACACGTGGATCGATTTTAATTGCGTTTTAAATGATAAATAAAGGTATTTACCCAAATTGTTCGAATACAGAACAAAACCATCAATCCATTTAAAACGCAATTAAAATCGATCCCCGGGTGAAGGCATTTCTGTCAATTTCTTACACGTGGTCGCAACACGTGGTTGCAATTTAGAAAGGCGGAAGTGACGGGAAGAGGCACTTGTTTTTAGCGCGAAAACGAGTTTGATATTTTAATTGCATTTTAAATGATAAATAAAGGTATTTACCCAATATTATCACAAATTATGCTTCGCAGGTCGAGAATTTATCCATGAAGTAAAACGTAAATATCATGTACGTGACGTCGCGTTAATTCACGTCCGCAACACGAGGAGAAGCCAGGGATCCATCATTGCGCAATATATTAATATTTCAATGCGAGTTGATACACTCCATTTGTTTTCGCACCAAAAATAAGAGCTTGTCCCATTTCTGTCAAGAAGGGAAGACACGACTCAACACGTGGTCGCAATTTTGAAAGGCGGAAGTGACGGAAGTGAATATTTCTTTGTGTATTAACACGCTTTGTTTTGATGCTAAAAACGATATAAACAATAATAATTAAAAGCGATATAATGAATATCGTTGGCTTTATAATACACAAAGAAATATTCTCCCACGTGTTGGTTTTGATGCTAAGATTAAGGACGTCATGTACATCGTATTACGTTCTACATCGTGGAGAAATTCTTGCGAAAAATAATTTGTGATAATATTGGGTAAATACCTTTATATATCATTTAAAACATATTATTTCAAAATGCTTTGTTTTGACTTTGTTTTCACTGATTTCAATTATCAGCGTTCACAGTTTTGCATCTCGTCATTGTCTCCACTGCTTTGAGTCGTGTCTTCCCTTGTTGACAGAAATGCTTTCACACGTGGATCGATTTTAATTGCGTTTTAAATGGATTGATGGTTTTGTTCTGTTCTCGAACAATTTGTGATAATATTGGGTAAATACCTTTATTTATCATTTAAAACGCAATTAAAATCGACCCGCTACGTCTGATATCCGTTATTTCGAAAATATGAACATCGTATTTACGTTTTACCGTATTTACTCGTGTATAAGACTGCTAAGATCTTATATCGTAAGTATATTTAAGTTTCACTTTTAAAATGACCGCCAATCTTCATCTGAAGCTTGAATGGTAGCAGAGCCGATATGTCAAGAAAAACCAACTCGACTTATATTCGGAAATTGTTTTTTTTCAAGAAAAATAACCTCAATTTTGGGGGGTCGACTTATACACGAGTCGACTTATACACGAGTAAATACGGTACTTCAAAAGCCTGGGCATGATTTTGATTGTACTTTCAAGGTAGCTCTTTGGTTTCATTATGGAAACAAATCCTTTTTATATTTATGCACCTGAACCTTTCTATGGGTGTTAATATGATTTTTGTCTTCTCCAGAAAATCAATACTGATGTCATGTTGGGCATTGGATCCAGAATTTCGTCCGTCGGTAAATGATCTCATAGTGATCCTCAAGGCACATGGCAACCTGGTGCAGCCATGTCTGGATGCCCCGCTGTCAGCCGTCGCCATGGAGGGCACATCTGCTTGTGAAGTAGCAATCCCTAATAACAGACAGAGTGTATCTAGTCATCGCTTGCGGGTGGCACTTCGCACCTCCAGCGATCATACCCAGTTACAAAACTGTGTGTCTCAGGACAGCAAACTATTCCCCCAGTCTCCCACCTCCATATCAGGAGCCACGGATCCTTTTGCTCTCTTAACACAAGCTGCTGGTGCTGCCTGCAACAGACGGTCCCGAGTGAACAGTGAGAACTGCCCCAGCATGGAGGACAGGACAGAAACAATGAGCGCCAGTGGCAGTGATGTTGATGATAATGTAGATACGCCTTGCCTCAGACAAGACGAACGGACTGTAGAAGGAAAGAGCTCGAAAAGCAGCTCACCAGAAAGTCCTATACCATTGAGGTATATAGCTCTTGTACCTAATAACATTGACCATGATCACGGGTCAAACACAGACTATGCTAGCGAACATCCGGCGAAGGAGTTCTGGCACCTTAATGGTACCTCTGTAGTATGACAACATGCCGGGAAAGAAGCAGGTGCGACTGCATAGGTCAAAGGTCAAGGACATCTCATCTCATTAACACAGACATACATCGTTGCTATTGCCACTATGATGGTACCTCAATGGTGCATATATCGTATGGAAATTAATAGGCGTACATTTTATTAATCATATTATCATTACATATTGAAAACAAACTATCTAAAATTAATATGCATATTTAAGATGAATATCAGATGTCTTTGACCAGAAACTCTATGTGGTATATACAAATTTATGGTGTGCTAGTATTTTGTAATTATACAAAATGAAGTACCTGTACTCATACACTGGCTTGGGGAATTCATGCATGCTTGTACAACAAGTTTTACATGTGGTGTTCAGTTTTATGCACAATTAATGATTGTAAAAGAAAACTTCATTAATGAAAGCACTTGCATCAATAATATCAGATAACTGGTGTCTCGACCTAGTTTCAGCATTTTGCTTTCTTCATTGATTGTGTTATATTTCTTATAAACCTGGAGATCTGTTTCAAGAGAAAAAGAGACAAAATTCTGACTTTTCGATATTTATTTTGTGCACAAAGTCATAAAATCAAAGAAAAAGTTTCCCAAGTCAGACAAAGATGAGGGAATTGATGCTAGTCGCACACTCTCCTTTCCTGGGACCAAGTAGATAATCTCCAGATAATCTTATAATCTCAAGCAATTTTTGTAAATTGCTGGAAATCTTCAAAACATTTCCTTTTTGGGAAATATGAATCCTATTAAAATATGAATATATAAATGTGCTATGGCTGTAGTAGGTTAGATGGTATCAAAAGCTAAAGACGTTTTTATTGGGCATATGTAATTGGTTCCTCCTCCAAGACAAGGACTTACATTAACAAGTTGACAAATTCGTACCCAGTAGACAATTATAATGACAAAGAACGGGTTAATAACTTTTAAGTTAAGTATGTATTTGTACATATGCATTAAACAGTGACTTATATTAGTTGATCGTATCTCATTGACATATGTAAATATTTTAATGAAGATTTACCACGTTTGGGAGAGTTGGGTCGTACCACTTTGATTCAGTGTTTTACCATTTAAGAGTTGAAGTTGCATCATTGTAATGTACATGTGATTTTCTATGATCTGAATACAAAACAAAAATTTGAATCCTTGATCCACAGATTCTGAATAAATGGAACAAGCACATTCTGACTGGAATAAACACTATAAGCAAACACTGTCTGGTATCAGTGCTATACATATTTCATTATTTTTATTGATATTGATGTAGAGCAGGATATAGTAATGAAAAGATTCTATTAGAATTCTAAAATTATACAATCTACTTTACCAAGTAAAGCCATGTAATTAATTAAAATGCTTGTCTAATTTTGAGGTGAAATGAACAAAACATGAGTGAATTTACTACCAGGGTCTACTTTTTGACAGATTTTCTCAAATAACACACACACACAAATATATAGAAATATGCTCAAAACGGTAATAGGCATCATATTTGAAACTAAAAATGTTATTTTTGTGCTTAATTTAAAAAGGTTAAGGATTCGATGGAAAAAAAAGGAAATCTTCAGAAATATTTTGTTTCTAAATGAAAATTTAATGAATAGGAATATACCAAATATCATCGAATTTTATTAAGAACACTGCTGCTGCTGATTGAGATAAATAATAAATATTGCATAATAGTGAGAATAATTTTCTATTCACAGAATGAGAAATAAGGAACTAACAATAAAGTTATAAGATTTATTTGACATATATTGAAGAAGTCACATACAAATGTATCATGGCATTCAAGATTTATGATCATATTCATTTTATCTTGAAATAACCTGATTGTATACATAATCAACCATGATTTAGATCCCAAAATTGAATGATTTACTGGTAAAGCATTGAATTGTCTTGGTTCCCCCTAACTTGACAAGGTCCATCCTCAGTTGATGATCTCCCAGCAATATCATCACAATAAAGCTGGGAAGACTATAGATACGGGTAAAACAGGCTGTTAATATTGATATTATGACTTATATATTAGCTTTATTTATGCTGTCCAACAGACATACCAAGGGTAAAGCATACACTCACTCAGAGAAATGTCTGTTTTTAAACATTTGAGATAGAACCGGATGGGAAAAAGTTCTCTAAATCATCCCAAATAGTAAGTGAATGGGGCAGCCTCTTTTTGAAAATAACTTCGTGAATATATAAAAGAGAGGTAACATCATTAACACTAGGAAATATACACAAAATTAGGTAATTCCATGCACAGTTAATTAAGATCATGTGATGGCTGAAAGGTTGAATGAAAACGTTAATTTGAATTGCAGTTTTGGAACTTAGAATATTGCCAGGGTAGTTTGGATTTTCTGTTTAAGTCTGAATTTGATTATGTCAATTTAGTGTAAGATTTGATGGTTCAACCAAAAGGATGCATTAAAAGCTTTTATAAATTGTAATGCAGTCCCAAATGTCATATACAAAGACCACTTTTATTTGAAGGGTTGTTGAAATGGATAATGTTTTACTGATTCAGTATGCATGTTCGGTAAAAAAAAAAAGATTCAGAAATCAACATAAGTTAATTTATGTTACCAATATGTTGTATATATTGAATTGATATTTATTAATCAATAAAACTCATTCATCACTGAGCACAGGCCTCATAACCCTTCTAGCTAAGACAGACATTTAATCTTATCTGAGATGGTCTGCTGATCACTGAGTGAGCAAATCTTTGTGATGCTAATCAATACAGTTGTGAAAACAAATACTAGCATTGGATGAACTAATTTAGATACAAATTTTTCTCCTTGGTGAAATAATATCACGTCTTTTTTTTAAATGTACCAAATAATGACCTAAATTGTTGAGAGCTTAATAACATAATTTTGATGTTTATTAAGTTAACCTTCCATACAAAACATTGAAGATTTCCTTGATTTTTGAGCCTCAGTAGAGGCTCTATGAGTCTATATCAGTTTTGCTCACTCTGATATAAGCAGACCACCTTATTAATAAGTAATGAGCACAAGGGTTATACAGCCTGTAAACAGTTGTACTTATTGGGTGTCAAATATCTTATTATATATAGATTGTATACATGTAGTAAAATGTACATTTTTATAAATTGTATTATATTCTGTATAGGCAACACTGACTACATTTGAATAATTTATATGTATATTTATAAAAATCAGTTTGATTCATGAAGAAAAAAACAAATGTACTGACTGGTTTTTAAGAAAGTGATCAACATTCCAATATATATCATATATGAAGAAAATCAGGGAATTAGTGAAGAAAGATAATCATCCCATTAACAAATTATTTTCATGCAAAAATATAAGAAATGTCTTAAATAACATTTTGTGATATATGAGGGAAAGTAACTAGCATCTCCAGAACACATAAAAAAAACTTATATTGCATCTGATTATTTTTACATTTGGCTGCATCTCAAAATATTTTCAGTTTGGAAGACTTGATGTTTCAGATGAAAAAGTGCCAATGTCAACTACATTTGAATGGCATTCTCCTTCATGATGTTTTGCATAGAATTCATTAAAATCCTGCCAAATTTCTTCATATATGATACGTAGGGGTACTCATTGTACAGGGTTTATTATTAAGTCATGTGACAATCATAATAGCGACAATCAGTTTGTCACATAACACACACACTTCTTAACCCTTGAATCAAGGGCCTCCATAAAGATGGATGACATGATACTGACGGTCTGTAGGATTAGCGATGGCCTTTGATCATAACGCCTGCTGAGAGGAGATTCCATGAGTTTGGAGCAAACACTAACTCTCCTTAAGGCAAATTACTGGAATTTGATTAATTGTATGGACATGTGCAATATAAACAAATGACAAGATTAATAAGTGCACAAATACAAACCCATGATTTCTTGAAATATTTAGTACCGGTAATCATTAAGAGGTTATGTGAATAAAACAGATAGAAGGTTGCATGAAATTAGCTTATAATGTTGGTTGGTCTGTAACCCAGGTTACACTTACTGTGTGAGGTGGAATAGTGCCATAATATGTACTATTATATGGTGTGGTAAGTTCTTCGTGGAAATTATGCGTATTAAATGATCTCAATTCATCCTTAAAACATTTTTCAAATCATTTTTCATTTTGGATATATTACACAATGTCAATTAAAATCTAGATCAGATATTGTTTTCTGGAGCAGATATTTAAATTTAAATAAAGTCAAATGAAAAAGTCTAAGAAAAAAAAGTACAAAAAAGATATATGTTTGGAGAAATATCTTTTGTTGTGACCCAGATTAAGTACATACTAATGTTATGGAATAGAGTTCCTCAATAAGAAATTGAATACTTGCCAATTGAGGCACTGGATGGTAATTTTCAGTGGATCATAGTAATCACCATGTCTGTGTGTTCGTTCATCTGTTTGTTCATTCAGATGTTTGTTTGCCTTTCAAATCGGATCATACATATAGTTATAATTGGCAATATTGTATCAACATAACATATTAGTTTTTTAAGACCAATTATATTTGGGCTACAGTTGTAAATTACCAAATTGAAACGTTTAATGATTTATTTCAACCAAACATATAAAACCTCAAAATCAGGCTTACATTTGTTTCACCAATCTCAGATTTCGGACTGGGATATCACCAGAGACAAAGGCTTTTCACTGGGGTTGATGCATATCAAAGCCGTGATGTTCCCCATACAAGCAAAAGCATTCATAACTTTAATGCTGGACGGATGGTTGAATCAGTTAGGGGACCACCCTTTTTTATCGGCAAATGTTTTGTAGTTATTGCATCATTGATCATGATGAAAATGTGAATGGAGATGACTATACATTGTCACACTTTGAATCATGGGTGGTGAAATAGCCTCTTGCTAATGCCTCAGTCATATTTGCGCCAGGTGCTGGCCGGAAAGTAAACATCGGCCGGTCTCACAGGGTCCTGGACGCCGGGGAGTTTATCAGCGATAATCAGAGATATACCGTAGCTGTGGTCACATTATACATGGGCGCCGCATGTCATGTGTCAGATTAGATGACACAGACATCTGTAGGATATCCTTAACACTTCTGTCTCATTAAACAGACTATCTGTAGGAAATCCTTTACTGAAATCAGCAGAAGTGTGACTAGGCTATAAGCAAGTGCTCTCAACCCTAGTGAGATGGATTAAGCTTGTTGCAAGAAATAAAGTAAATTGGAATCCCAGTCCCTGATCCCAGAAAAAATCATTTGGTGTCTGAAAATTCTTTTATTGAGCATAATTTTGGTTGGTCTAGGAAATGTCATATTGGGATGGCTGACTTTGGGGGTCATAGCAGTTGCCAGACAACCTTGTCAATAGCTTTTCCATATATTTGCAATTATGACTAAGTTGTAAGTTTGTTTACTGTTTCTTGTCACAAAGTTGTCTTAATTTATGTTGTTGCAGGGTCTAGTACAATCCTGTTGGATTGTGCATTGCTTTTTTGTCAGATATCGGCCTTCCAAGTATAGCAAATGCTGTACACAGCAGAAATATTATGTAATTTGGTTGTAACCATATCTACTGATATCGGTGCCATCTTTAAAATTACCAAACCACTTAACGACAGTGCCACATTGGAGAAAGTTCTTACAATATCTGGTTATGATACAATATCTGGTTGTTATCATTGGTAATGAACAATCAAATATAGTTACTATTATGACACCAGGATTATCCTGATACTTAATATCAACACAAGGAATTTAAGACTCGAATCCAAGGATTGCCAAACTTCACACATTCAAGTATTTTATTTGAACACCTTTCGGGAGATGTTGTATAAAATTTAATCTCTAATCTCGTCCCACAGAGAAATGCTCGTCCCAACATTAGAAGTGCATCTCTCACAAGCATGCACAAGTACGAGAATCTCTTGAGCCTAAATACCAAATTGTGGGCAGGAGTTTCTGTTGCCTCACTATTGCACATAATACTTAAAGCCTAGTTTCTGCTTCTATTACCAGAAAACCATAAAATAGCCACATTTGATTGTTTACTTTCAATAATTAACAATGGTTTATCTGTAAATATGAAATATTTGTAAAATGTGAAACCTCCAAAAATCTGTTTTAGCACCAGATATGTTTTATTGTATTGACCCCAGCATAATAGACTACACAAAAGTATATAAAATATTTAAATAGGTTGTGTTCAATAACATTATAGTTATGTGAATCTGTATTGAAAGATAAATGTAGGTTATGAAACCAATTAGGACTCTGAGAGTTCCTCTAAGTACTGTTATTTTTTTGTTTGAAAGGTTTCTTTGCAAATATTGAGCCTGGAAAGAGTTTGAAATTAGTGGGCATGATATATACATATTATAAATTCAAGGATATCTTCATTTAATGAAGAAATTATGTCTTGACAATTTACAAGCTGCTGTAAAAAAACCTGGCCTCTTTTGGTAGTTTAAAGAAAATAATCATTTGGTTTTCGTGACTAAAATTTTGGGGGCTTTAAAAAGGTAACTATCTAGATGTCCTAGTAGTTTGTAACTATCTTTAAGTTAGTGTCAAAAAGAACAGTTGATGAGTGCTGGAGGAATTTTTTTTCTGCATTATGGATTTTACCGCCAAACTGCTGCAGACATAAAAAGTTTAAATACTGCTGGGCATAAATGCATGGGTTAGTTGTAAATTATCAAAAAAAAAACTTGTGTATTTTTAGGAAATAAAAACATGGAAGAAAAAGGTGTAATATTTATATATATATATATATATATATATATATATATATATATATATATATATATATACATATATACGGATATAATATAAGGGTAAAGGACAGTGAACATAGTAATATTGGAAAAGATCAACGTGAATATTTGATGCAGATCTCCGTCCTCTTGCTGATGATAAATGTCAAATTCACGAAGCAGCAAGTTTGTTTCCAGTGGTAGTGAGAAGTACAAGTGTATATGTTTTCAGAATATATGGAATGAGCAGTTATTATATACAATGTTGATAACATTGTCATGCTCCTTATAAAATCATATAAAAGTAATTGTACAATGCAAGTGACAGGCATCTTCTAACATTCCTTTCATTTATAATGTATATGGTTAATTTATTTAGATTTTCTTTTACATACATACATGCAATCACATATATATTAAATAATCGAATGTACATTGGCATTCTCTAATGAAAATAGTCAGAAAATATGATTGAACTGTGAGAGTAATAAAAAAAACTCAAATGAATACAAAATTACTCTTATAAATCTGATACACTGTACATATAACATGATTCAAGATATGTATTGAAATGTTACCTATTTTATTTAAAAGATATTGCAGCTCTCCAAGAGGGTAAATGAATATGTGTTTAGCAGGTAACATCTCCAGGAAAATAGGAGATCACATTTGCAGGTACTTTCACAACTGTTTGTATGTTTTTTATGTCAGAAAGTTGCTATGATTGTGCATGTTGTGCTGACTGTGATTGTATTTATGAAAATAAACTGTTCGCTATTTATTGTATGAAATATCAGTGTTTTTTTTAGTCTTATGACCTACAAAATCAGAAAGGTTAAAGATCTGAAAGGCCCTCCAATAAATGTTTAAAACATATTAACTCTGTGATCTCATTAACCATTAATTTTGACAATTCTGAATTGAACTGGCAGGATAATAATAATAATAATAATAATAATAATAATAATAAAATTTGTATAGCGCTGATACCAGACAAGTCTGTTCATAGCGCTGACCTTGATTCGCACACATCACCTACCGGTAGATGGCACCACACCCTTTGATAGTAGGAATAACAGAAGAAGATCAAGAAGAATTCTTATGGATACCCCCGTGTATCTAATAAAGATAATATAGGCCCCGAAATGCCAAATCAACTGGACCAGAGAGGATCCCCTGAGGTCAGATCAAATCCTCCACAAAACATGGAGGAGGAGACTCCTCCACCCACCAGAAAATCCTCATTTGAGGGCCCACAGTATTTTAAAAGAGGTTATAGGCAATTTTACAGAGGTTTGGGGTATGTTTACATGATATATGGCCAGGAAACTGTGATACAAGCAAGCTATCTCACTGAAATCAAACAAAATACACTAACCATGGTTGTTGTGTTTTGCTGAAAGTGCCAATTACCGCCTGTACTCTATTGAACACCAGGTGGCCACATGTGTACAATCATGTGACCTCTATTGTGGCTTGTCGGGGTGTTAGGCCTGTAATATTGGACAAACATTAAAGCATTCATGAAACCACAGAGGTCACAGGCAATTTTACAGAGGTTTGGGGTATGCTTAAATGATACTGATACAAGCAAGCTATCTCACTAAAATCAACCAAAATACACTGACCATGGTTATTGTGTTTTGCTGAAAGTGCCAAGTATATTGCCTGTACTCTATTGACCACCAGGTGGCCATATGTGTACAATTATGTGACCTCTATTAGGCCTGTACCATTGGAAAACATTGATGAACAAACAGGGCTCTGCAAGTCAAATCGCTCCATTGTCCCAATCTGAAAGTCCCCACTGTTAGCAAGACTGTAACCTGTGTATGCCTATGATTTCCATTTGCCCAGTGCTGCCAGATCATTTGTTAATTCCTGCTTGTGTGGCAGTGCCACTGCGCAGACTGTGGCTTGTGTATTTTGACCTATCTTATAATCTAGAACAACCCTTGTGGCTAGTGATTTTAGCAATTGGTTGAGATCATCTTTTGACACTGGCCTCCAATCACCAATCGGCAAAGCCCAGATAGGTGTTCTGGAGAGGTCTGATTTCGGTACTTTTTATACCAAATCCTGTTTGCATGAGATTTTTTACCCTCAGCCCCTGATGTAATCAGCCTGAGGGTATTGCAGTACTCCTGGCATGGGTATGTATGTATGTATGTATGCATGCATGTATGTATGTATGTATGTGTGTGCGTGCGTGCGTGCGTGCGTGCGTGCGTGCGTGCGTCTGTCTGTCTGTCTGTATGTAGCGAACGTCCTTGTCATTGTAAAATAACTTGAGAACAAATGATGGCAGCTTCATGAAACTTGACATACATAAGCATCTGGTGAAAACCTCGGACGAGTTCGATGGACGGCGACCTTGACCTATTTTTCAAGGTCACAAGGACAATTATGTGAAATCCCAAGAATCATAATAACTCAAGAACAAATGATGGCAGCTTTATGAGAATTGACACACATTTAAGCATCTGATGAAGACCTCAGACATTTTTGTATGGAACATGAACTTCACTTACTTTTAAAGGTCACAGGGACAATTATGTCAAATCCACATCATTGCTATAACTCGAGAACGAATGATGGCAGCTTTGTGAGACTTGACACACATAAGCACCTGGTGAAGACCTCAGACTTTTTATGATGGAAGATGACCTTCACCTACTTTTCAAGGTCACAGAACCAATTATGTGAAATCCCTGTCATTGCTTTAACTTTGAGAGCAAATGATGGCAGCTTTTTGAGACTTGACACACACAAGCAACTGGTGAAAACACCCAGACAAGTATGATGGATGGTGACCTTCACTTGCTTTTCAAGGTCACAGGCCCATCATCTCAATAATTCTAGAGTAAATGATGACAGTTTCATAATACTTGACACACATAAGCTATCAAAGGAAGTAGATGTGCCCTATTATGTTTTTTTTTTACCCCAGCATCAATTTGCCTTGGCGCAGTGATGTTTTGTTCACAAATATTGTGTGAATTGAATGTTGTGCAGTAAGTTACGAGGGCTGAGGATTGATGCATCTCTGATGCCTATGTTTTTGATACCCACCTCTTCCAGTGGTAATTCATATTTTATCTCATACTTGGTGCTTCAAGAGGGTGTTCAGCACCTATGAGATATTCTTTTGCAGATCACCCCTCTGCCGAACTACTTTTGCAGATCACCCCTCTGCCGAACTACTTTCGCAGATCACCCATGTGCCGAACTACTTTTGCAAATCATCCTTGGTCCAAATGACGAGTGAGATCCTTCCACCAGAATCAACAAAAGAGATCTGTCAGGCTGAACACTGCATGAACCCATGCTCTTGACTTTATCTCATATTTATCTACTGCAGATGGTTTATATACCAGACCAGTGTTAACATTGTAAAAAGTACAGATCTTAAGAAAAGAACATGTGAGTGCAGTGTTCAGGCTGACATATCTATCAAGTTGGTTCTGGTGGAAGGATCTCAATGCCCACCTCTCAATGACGTCATTACATAGTAAAATATAGGTTGCAATGACGTCATTGAGTGTGACGTCATTAAAAAGGGGGCGTGGCATTATTATTATTATTATTATTATTATTGTTATTATTATTATTACAAGTGAACCGACAATAATATGAAATGGCAGAGGTGCAAAATTACTGTTATTGTTATTATTATTATTACAAGTGAACCGACAATAATATGAAATGGCAGAGGTGCAAAATTACTAATATAAACCATAGTTTTTTTCAATAATTGGAGTAAAAAGATGGAACTTGCAATTGTGAAAGAAGTCTGGATGCTGCGAGCAAGATAAACACAGTTGCGTGAGGCTATGAGATGCATAATTCTTTCAACTGAATATTACACATACAAAAGACCACAATTTTGTCAACAATTGGAGTAGAAAGATGATTTAACCTACAATGACGACGTCTTGACGTTGCGAGCAAGGTAAACACAGTGAGGCTCTACAAGATGCACAATTCTTTCAACTGAATATTACGCATCCAAAAGACCACAGTTTCGTCAATAATTGGAGTAGAAAGATGATATAACCTGCAATGAAGACATCTTGATGCTGCGAGCAAGGTAAACACAGTAGATGCACACTTCTTTCAACTGAATATTTTATGTACAAAAGACCATACCTTTGTCAATAATTGGAGTAGAAAGATCATATTGACATTGCAAGCAAGATAAACATGATGACGTCAAACAGGAAAGTTTCATCATAGTGGCATCATGGTAACATCATAAATTATGCTAATATGATCATTTGGAAACTATGCTATTACCTTTGATAAAACTCCTCCCTCTGTTCTTGAAGCACCTGATTTTGGCAAAGAGAACCGCATCAGTTTTTTCTCACTGCACGTGCTGGTCAGTGACGTCATGTCCCTGGTTGGCATCTACATCTAAAGTTTACTCGGCAAAACCAATTGGCATCCCGCCGAGAGTGCAAGGTTGCACTAAGGGGTGCAGTTGGTACACACCAGCTGCTTTGTTGCCAACCTTTATACTCTGGCAAGGGAGTTCTTGAAGGATGCCGAGCTACCTGGTTCCAATGTAGTTAAATGAGGGGGAAGATTATTCCAGTCAGTCACTGTCCTTGGAAAATAGCTGTATTTATAAGGGTCACAGCTAGTCGCCATTTCGATATAGCAATTTCCTTGGTTTTTCCGTGTAGGAGCTGATTTCATTTTGACATGTTCTGGAAGTTTCAAAGCTATTTCACCATGTATAGCCTTGTACAATAAAACCAGCCTCTGTGTCCTTCTTCTCCCTGCTAGAGAATCCCATTTAAGGTCTTCCAGGATTTTTGTTACAGTGCCTGTTTCTGTCTTCCAGTTGCCAGACATAAATCTAGCTGCTCGTCTTTGAACTGATTTTATGCGTTCTATATCTTTTTTGAGGTAAGGGTCCCACACACTTGATGCATATTCTAAGTGAGGGCGCACAAGTGTATTGTAAGCAGCCTCTTTGATATTTCCTGGGCACATATTGAAATTCCTTTTTACAAATCCCAGTACTTGATTTGCTTTGCAGACAATGTTGTTGATATGTTCATCCCATTTCATATTTGTTTGGAGCTCAACTCCAAGGTAGGGATGATGTTCAACTTGTTGCAAGATGTGACCATTTAATGTATATTTTCTTGAATCAGGAGCTTGGCTTTTTTCCTTGCTGCTCAGGGTGTAGCATTTCTGAGCATTGAAGTCCATTTTCCACTCGCTTGACCATTCCTCTAGCATATTTAGGTCTTCTTGCAGTTTTACTGCATCATCGTCATCTTCAACTATTCTATAAAGGAGGCTGTCATCAGCAAAGAGCCTTATGTTTGAGTATTTTAGCTTCTCTCCAATGTCATTTATATAGAGTAGAAATAGTATTGGTCCAAGCACTGTACCCTGAGGCACTCCAGATTTAACATGGACAGGGTCAGATTCATCACCATCAATAACTACCCTCTGTTCTCGGTTTCTAAGCCAGTTTTTTATCCATGAACCGACCTGCCCTGAGATTCCGTAATGCTCGAGCTTGTGATTCAGACGTTCATGGCAGACTGTGTCAAAGGCTTTACTAAAGTCGAGAATGAGCATGTCAACATTTTGCCCATCATTTCTAGCCTTGAGTATATCCTGTAAGGTTGTGATTAACTGAGTTTCACACGAGTGGCCTGTCCTGAATCCATGCTGAAAATTCACCAGGATATTGTAAAGCTCACAGTGGTTCATCATGTGTCTGACAATTATATGCTCCAAAATCTTACAGGGGACAGATGTCAAAGAAACTGGCCTGTAGTTTGCGGCACTACTTTTATCTCCTTTTTTAAAGACTGCAACTATATTTGCTGTGCGCCATGCTTTTGGGACTTCTCCTTTGTCGAGTGAGTCTTGGAATATTTTTTGGAGGAACATTCTTTCAAGACTCTTGTGGGTATTTGATCCGGGCCATTGGCTTTTTTGCAGTTTAGGTTAGAGAGCAATTTTTCCACACCAGCAACTGTAATGGTAATTGGCTCTATTTGTGGAGAAGTTGGATCACCTTTGTCGGGAATATTTTCCATGTTTTCAGTAGAGAAAACAGATTTGTACTGACGTGAAAGAACTTCCGCCTTGCCTTTACTGTCTTTCACTTCAATGCCATTTTCTGTTAGTGTTGGTACACCAACAGTATCTTTGCGCCTGGATCTAATATAGTTCCAGAACCTTTTTCCCATTGATGGTCTACTGAATTCAATGTCAGGTAAATCTAGTAGCCCAAGTACATATTCATTGTGGGATTCTCTCAACTTATGCTTTATGTGTTTCCTAAGGTTTCTGAATTTTCTACGGTCAGAATCCTTTTTAGTTTTTTCAGCCTTGTTGTATAGTCTTTGTTTTCTTCTTATTTGTCTCTTGATTTCCTTTGTCATCCATGGCACATCCCATCTACCAGTTATTTTCTTAATAGGAATGTGTTTATTGATGGACTCTATAAGCTTATCTGTGAACTTATTGTTCAGAGTTTCAACTGGGAGACTTGAATCCTTAACTTCATCTTCAAAAAAGACATGCATGTCTTGTTTTATTGCATTCATGTCTCCTTTCTTGTACAGCAATACATTTCTTGGCTTTTTCCTGGCCAGTGTGGCTTTAGCATTGATTTCTGTTATCACCACGTCATGGTCACTCATGCCTGGATGGACAGATACTTTATTTACTAGTCTAGGATTTGTTGTACCAACCAGATCTAACCCATTTCCTTCCCTGGTTGGGTGTGGATTTACTTGTGTGAGACAATGTTCATTAAAAGTATCAATCATTGCTGTATTTAGGTCAATCCCATATGCAGGGCTTGGATGTGATGTCTGGTACATTGAAATCCCCTGTCAGCAATATATTAGGGGTATTTGCGTCAGAATGGGGAATCTTACCAAGAGAAGCATTTAGTTCAAGGACATTAGATATATTTCTATCTGTTGGCCTATAGTAACATCCTATGAACAGTGGTTTTGTTCCAGTTATGTTAAGTTTCCGCCACACAAGTTCACAGTCAGTTTTTAGACTCTCCTCCTTAGGGTCTGACAGCCATCGTTTATGGATACCAATAAGTACCCCGCCACCACCCTTGCATCTGTCTTCTCTCCCTATATCATAATCAGGGTGGATGACACTGTCTGCAATAGTGTGGTCAATGTGGGATTCCGTTATGCATAATATATCAGGGTAATTATGCTCAGTTATTAGTTCCTGTAGCTCCAATTGCTTTTTGGTTGAGTTTAGGCCTCTACAGTTCACTGTCATAACCTTAAGCTTTTGAATTTTTTGCTTTTTTCTACCTTGCTTTGGTCTTGTATTGTAGGTTTTCCCTATAGGTTGATCTTCTGTTCTTACACTTGTGACACCTTCATCACTTAGTGTTTCAAAGAGATTACTTGTTTCAAGTTCATTTTCAAAGAAAGCGTCGGAAATATTAGGAAGGCGACAGTTCCAGCACTCCCATGACAGCCATCTTTGTTTATTGAATATCTCATAATCTTTATTTGTGAGTCCATCACATTTAATGTGTACATATGTGTCACATTCATCACACTGCATGGCTCTGTGATTGTTGGCAACTGGTCGTTCACACACACCACAGGGAAATTGGACAGGCCCTGGATGTGGGTGAACATCACCACATAATAGTAGCAGGGATATCAGGAAAAGTAGCATATAGTTATTGCATCTTTTCTTTGGGTTTGATTTATCCCAGTAACAGAGATTTTGTTTCCTATATATGATACTGGCTTTGTGTATGGCAATGCTCAGTATTGGGTTTCTCTGAATCATATCTTGCTTCTGAAATAAGCCATTATTCATAGAGCTCGAGGATGCAGTACTTCCAGGTCTGTTGGAAGTATTGCCAGGATTTCCTGTGTACATGTGTGTTATGCTTGCCACCCAAATGCAAACAAGACAGCACAAAATCAATTTTGGTTGATATTGTTTCATTGTATACACGCAAGTTATCCAAGCTGTTGTAATTGTTGTAATACCCTGGCTGCCACGTCCGTGGATCCAGCCAAGCTGTACAAGGTTGTTTTATCACCAGAGGTGAAGAAGTAATTGTGTAATATACTGTTCAAGTGAAACCACGTCCGTGGTTAATTGTATGTGCCACGAAATGCCACAAAAAGCCACCTCCGTGGATCGTTTTGGGCAACTGTGAGAGGGAGTCAAAATGGCCGCCAGAACCCACATCCGTGGTGCTCAGAGTCGGCGTGCGAGTTGGAGACCAAATATAACCACGTCCGTGGAAAAATAAATGGTCAGGGTTGCCTAGAGTGTGTAGGCAGGGGTTGGGTGAACCAGAGAGTAAGTTTTCTAGGTATCTGACACAGGCAGGCCACGATGTAGGTCGCGATTGCCGTGCCTTCAAAAAGACAATATGACAGTCAGCTATCGCAAGCGTAGCCGATCGTAATCTGCCTGTTTTGATTTCCGGGAATGAAAACTACCAACTGGAATGAACCTGGATTGTTCAGTCTCGAAAAGGGTGTTAGGCACAAATAACACCAGTAAAATCCCCAAAATTAGGAGAAGAAACCGGAGCCTAATGAAAACACCGCCATTCGCTTCTGACGCATGCGCACCTCCAATGTGCACGAGGCGATTACGTAACGCAAATATGATGTACTTTATCAAAAAGGGACTATCTGTGTTATTCTGTGATCGGTACGATCATGGGAAATGGGTAGTTGTTTCCTGTGGGTGTCATGTAAACAAAGCAGAACGTTCAAAACGACGTCATCGTGTTTGCCCATCGTTGCATTAAATTATCTCTTTAAAATGCTTCCCAATCGCTAGAATAAGGAATTTTCAGTAAGTTTAGTTCAAATTCGGTGTAAATCGGACAATTAGAACAGAAATAACATGCAAAAGTCTCATCACCATAAATTTAGGACATAGGCGTTAGAACGGGTAGGGATCCAAATTCATGTGTAGTGGGTGTCAGTATGACGTTTTGCACCACTTTACACACTTAAATTAAAATTTCTCAAAAAAATTTTGATAACTAGTTAATGAAATATTTATTTATTGAAAAATACCTACAAGAAGTAACAGTATGTCAAATAAAAGTACAAGTTGACTATATTTCCCATAAAAAATTGTGCCTTTATATACATTTAAATAGCATTTCCGAAGGGTACTTTTGCTAATATTCATTATAGTTTATGGTAATTTTTCAAATAATGAAATTATATTGATGAAAAGTGTCCCATATTATGCTGGAAATATAACTCTGACAGCATGCAAATCAAAAAGAATTTTAATAGTTGGTTTGGTAGATTTTCTGCCTTTTGGATTTGAAAGATATATATAATTTTCCCGATTTTCACATTGATTTCAATGGAAATCTATAAAAATCATATTTTTGTAAAAGGCAGAAAATTTTACAATGCCATTTGTACCAATAATGGCTTAAAAAGTGGGCTATACATCCCCCTAACATATCCACATGGGACACTTTTCAAATTGATGGCCAATTTTTCACAAAGTGTAAATTTTATTTTTTCTCCATTGAAATCAATGGAAAATCCCTGTGACCTTGGGCTGAAAATTCAACGGCCCATAAAATCTGTTCTATTATAGCTACAGACTTGATCTTGGGCTTGTTTGTTTCGTTGTGGAGAGATCTTTCACAATATGACTTACAAAACGAGAGTTTCAGTGTGCAACAGCATTTTCATATTTCAAGGTCATGTCAAGGTCATCCCGAGGTCACAGGATTTACTTTTTTTTAAATCTTATTTTCAATTGTCAAACACCCCTATAATTTGTTTTTGGCGAAATTTTATATTTTTTGTATAAATAGCCTATGTCCTTCATTTATGGCGATGTCTGATCGATGACTTGCGATAGCGCCTGGGCGATAATAGAGCAACTTACATAATCGGGCCTGAAAAGGCACATCTTTGCATACAGTTGTGCTACAGAAATCGTTCATATACCAAATTAAATGTTTACAAAAGACAAATAAAGATAATTTCAACTGCCCCATCAGTTTGCAATAATTGTTTCATTTTGTGTTTTTTGTTTATTTTAATTTTTGTTTGTTGTAAATTTTGTTTTGTTTATTTTAATTTTGTTTTGTTTGTTGTAAATTTTGTTTTGTTTATTTTAATTTTTGTTCTGTTTGTTGTGAATTTTGGTTTGTTATTTTTTTCCCCATCCGTGTTACATGTGGATCACCACTTTTTCTTGTAATATTAATATATCATCATATTTGCGTACGCATCGATATCCCTGCACGTGCAATGGTCCACGTGCTGTGAGAGCTGGCTGGAAGCTAATGCGGTTCTCTTTGGATTTTGGCTATTATGGTATTAGTCATCTGCACATGGTTCTCAATGTTCTCAGACGGAAAGCACGACATTGATGATTGGAATAATTAAGTGTTGCAGGAAACTGCAAGATACTTGGTAACTAATGATATGGAATGTACTAAAATCCTAAATTCCCTTGTTTAGGATATGTAGGAATAGATTGCATAAAAAAATGACTATAAAATTAGACAAAACGATACATTACCATTTAAAGACCTCAAATATTAATGAACGTTGGGCATCAAATCCTATTTAACATTACTCCACACTTCAGAATGGCTTATTGCATTCGGCGCGTAGTGCGCATTTATGCGCGTTGTGTCAGTTATGCGCATTGTGTCAGTTCTGGTATTTTTGGGGGCTTTTGGGATCAAAATGTTTGAATAGAAATGTTTGTATGTACATATTAGATAACATCAAACTTGGATTTAAATCATAAAACCCAACCATTTGCAAGTTTTAAAAATGACACTTCACTGAATTTGGCGGGAATCAGCTTTTTTATATTGGCGTGTCCAGAAATGGATATTGAAGGGGGTGTTCAATTTAACAAATTTCACAATTTATATAATTTGGCATTTCTTCTTCTTATAGGACTTTATGATATTTGTGAACACGAATATGCCAAAAAAATAATAAATACTTGTACAGAAAAGATACTGTAGTGTACCCCATTTTAACAAATGTAAAACCCTGGACCTGCCACTGATGCCTTTCACACACTGTCCTTCTGTGACGTCACACTGATACAAGTCACTCTGTGTTGAACGCGCCATTTATCAAACGCGCAACGTGCCGAATGCAATAAGCCCTTCAGAATGGGTTAGTTTCTTTTTAATATTAAGAAAAACCCAGGAGGTATGTCAAATTGTTCCATGACAGTAATGTGGCACATATGTGCTGATCTTGTTTTAGACCAAGGTCAACACTTTTTATTAGATATAGTGTACTTGTCTGTGTAGGAGTTTTACTGGATTCCCATTCATATCAATTTATAAACTATGAAGCATTGATTAGATTTGTATCTTGTAACAAGTACTAGAGCTAAACAACCATAGGATTCGCGCAACAATAGGATTGGCTGATAATTATGAAATTGTCTTGTATTCATAATACAAATAGAACAATGAATTTTTTGGCATAGAAAAGTTTATATGAATGGTATAAATAAATTGTTAGGAAAATTGCACCCATTGACCCCGATTTCGTCACAATGTGCACGTGCGCAACTACCAGCTTGGTACAAAACTATACAATTTGGCCTTGCTCTGTCAGTTCTTGGTCGAGTTACATAATTGACATCTCAGAATTTAGGTTTTGAACTCCTCTCTTCAAATACGTAAGTTAGATTATCGATATATTAATTTTCATCTTACGGCATAGAAGAGAGTTCAGTGCGCGAAGTCTATGGTTGTTCATGTTGTTTGCGCAAAGACGTGACTGACTTGTGTGTAAATCTTGTTTGAATATAACATACGCACATCGCGTTATAAGATAAAGTAATGTCAAGTGTCACTGATGGATATACCCCACTATAGCACATATATAATCAACTGTCCATGTTTTGTTGGATAATATAATGATTGACAAAGACCAAAATGCGCGAAATTGACGGTTGTTAGCCCTATATGTTTTTGTAATATAACAGTACAATCAAGCATTGCACAAATCTTTTCCATTTTAATATTAAATATTTGCTCGGGGATGAATGAAAAACATCATATATTTCAATCTCCATTGAGCCATCACTATGTCAATAATATTGCTCCAAATGGGCTCCAATGGACTTTGTTTAATTTGGCTGCTAAAATCCATGTGTGTGAACTTTGTTACTTATTCACTGTTCACAGTTCATTATTCAAATTTTTTTCTAAATTTATTGTACACTATGTCAACATGTCAGATTTCAAATATTATGTCCCAAATATCACCGTGCTGGATTTTGTGCCAAATTATGTGAAAGGAATTTATAATAATTATAAAAACGAAAAATAGTATTTAAAAATGGGGGAAAAAACAAGTGCAGGTCAATTCAAATTTCACCAAATTTTAAATGCAGGTTAAGGGGGGTCCCATGATATTATTTATGAAGCGATTCCCCGGCGCATTTAACGGTAGCAAGATGGCGCCACTCAAAACTTATAGTATTTTAAGATATATATAAAATAAATCCTATTTTTCCAAGTAAAAAATAACTGGCGCAGGTCAATTCAAAGGTCGCCAAATTTTGCATGCGGGTTAAGGGGGGTCCCATGATGTTATTTATGAAGCGATTCCCCGGCGCATTTAACGGTAGCAAGATGGCGCCACTCAAAACTTTTAGTTTTTTAAAATTTAAATGAAATAAATCTTATTATTCCAAGTAAAAAATGACTGGCGCAGGTCAATTCAAAGGTCACCAAATTTTGTATGCTGGTTAAGGGGGGTCCCATGATGTTATTTATGAAGCGATTCCCCGGCGCATTTAACGGTAGCAAGATGGCGCCACTCAAAACTTTTAGTATTTTAAGATATATATGAAATAAATCCTATTTTTCCAAGTAAAAAATAACTGGCGCAGGTCAATTCAAAGGTCACCAAATTTTGTATGCGGGTTAAGGGGGGTCCCATGATGTTATTTATGAAGCGATTCCCCGGCGCATTTAACGGTAGCAAGATGGTGCCACTCAAAACTTTTAGTTTTCTAAAATTTAAATGAAATAAATCTTATTATTCCAAGTAAAAAATGACTGGCGCAGGTCAATTCAAAGGTCACCAAATTTTGTATGCTGGTTAAGGGGGGTCCCATGATGTTATTTATGAAGCGATTCCCCGGCGCATTTAACGGTAGCAAGATGGCGCCACTCAAAACTTTTAGTTTTTTAAATTTAAATGAAATAAATCTTATTATTCCAAGTACAAAATGACTAGCGCAGGTCAATTCAAAGGTCACCAAATTTTGTATGCGGGTTAAAGGGGGTCCCATGATGTTATTTATGAAGCGATTCCCCGGCGCATTTAACGGTAGCAAGATGGTGCCACTCAAAACTTTTAGTTTTTTAAAATTTAAATGAAATAAATCCTATTATTCTAAGTCAAAAATAACTGGCGCAGGTCAATTCAAAGGTCACCAAATTTTGCATACGGGTTAAGAGGGGTCCCATGATGTTATTTATGAAGCGATTCCCCGGCGCATTTAACGGTAGCAAGATGGCGCCACTCAAAACTTTTAGTATTTTAAGATATATATGAAATAAATCCTATTTTTCCAAGTAAAAAATAACTGGCGCAGGTCAATTCAAAGGTCACCAAATTTTGTATGCGGGTTAAGGGGGGTCCCATGATGTTATTTATGAAGCGATTCCCCGGCGCATTTAACGGTAGCAAGATGGTGCCACTCAAAACTTTTAGTTTTCTAAAATTTAAATGAAATAAATCTTATTATTCCAAGTAAAAAATGACTGGCGCAGGTCAATTCAAAGGTCACCAAATTTTGTATGCTGGTTAAGGGGGGTCCCATGATGTTATTTATGAAGCGATTCCCCGGCGCATTTAACGGTAGCAAGATGGCGCCACTCAAAACTTTTAGTTTTTTAAATTTAAATGAAATAAATCTTATTATTCCAAGTACAAAATGACTAGCGCAGGTCAATTCAAAGGTCACCAAATTTTGTATGCGGGTTAAAGGGGGTCCCATGATGTTATTTATGAAGCGATTCCCCGGCGCATTTAACGGTAGCAAGATGGTGCCACTCAAAACTTTTAGTTTTTTAAAATTTAAATGAAATAAATCCTATTATTCTAAGTCAAAAATAACTGGCGCAGGTCAATTCAAAGGTCACCAAATTTTGCATACGGGTTAAGAGGGGTGCAATGATGTTATTTATGAAGCGATTCCCCGGCGCATTTAACGGTAGCAAGATGGCACCACTCAAAACTTTTAGTTTTTAAAATTTAAATGAAATAAATCCTATTATTCCAAGTACAAAATGACTGGCGCAGGTCAATTCAAAGGTCACCAAATTTTGTATGCTGGTTAAGGGGGGTCCCATGATGTTATTTTTGAAGCGATTCCCCGGCGCATTTAACGGTAGCAAGATGGCGCCACTCAAAACTTTTAGTTTTTTAAATTTAAATGAAATAAATCTTATTATTCCAAGTAAAAACACCAAATAGAAAATCATTGTTAGATCATATGTATGTGTCCAACCAAAGTAAGGCAAGGAAACACCATGTTCCAAAATCAGGTATGAGTGACCACTTTCCAACATGTTTAGTGCACAATACCAACACAAGCAAGAGTGGTCAACACACAACTATAAGGTACAGGTGTTCAAAAGACTTTGATGCTGACAAATTTAACGCAGACATTGCTAAAGTACCATGGTCCACCCTAGATATGTTTGATGACCCTGACGATGCACTTGATATGTGGACCTCATTATTTGAAAGTGTTATAGATGATCACTTGCCATGGCGTGAAAAAAGAGTAAAAAGAGAAAAACAGCCAGAATGGATGAGTGATGATATATCTGAAGCAATAAATCTTAGAGATCAGTACAAACAGGCAGATGATGAGGACAATTACAAAGCCTGGCGTAATAAAGTGGTGTGGCTAATAAGAACAGCCAAAAGAGAATACTATACAAATCTTATTGAAAAATGTACCTCAGACATCAGACAATTTTGGAAATATATAAATGAGTTAGATCCAAAAGCAAAAGCTCCCCCTCCACCAAAACTACAGGAGGGTGAAACTGTGATCACAGAGCTACATGACATTGCCACAACAATGAATGACTTCTTTGCACATATTGTGAGCAACTATCTGACAAATAACAGTGCATCACCACCAAACTTTGAGAAATTAAAAACATTCATTGATTCCAAAAAGCCCACTGATATAGTGTTTGACATCCCCCCTGTCACTGAAGATTTTGTCCTAAAAGAGTTAAAATCTTTAGACCCACACAAAGCTGTTGGTGGTGATGGACTGTCATCAAAATTGCTCAGACTGTCAGCAAATACTATTGCCTATGCTGTCACCAAAATCTTAAACTTGAGCATTAGTATGAGCAAGTTTCCAACTGTATGGAAGCTTGCCAGAGTGTGTCCCATCTTCAAAGGTGGGAAAAAAGATGAGAAAGGCAACTACAGACCAATCAGTATACTCTGTGTCCTTTCTAAAATACTGGAAAGGCACGTTCACAATGCTCTGTATGGCTTCTTTGTAGAGTACGGCCTGCTTCACATTGCTCAATCTGGCTTCAGAATGCTGCATTCATGTGAAACTGCCCTCGCCAAAATGGCATCAGAGTGGGCAGAAAATATGAACAGGGGAGACCTGACAGGCATTGTCCTACTTGATCTCCGAAAGGCATTCGACATGGTTGACCACAAGCTGTTACTTCGTAAGTTGTCTTTGTATGGAGTAAGTGAGCATGCCCTGAAATGGTTCACATCATACTTAGAAAATCGTTCACAGTATGTTCAGATTAAAAATGTTAAGTCTGAACCCCAGCCTGTCACATCGGGAGTCCCACAGGGGTCCATTCTCGGCCCCTTGCTGTTTATTATTTTTATGAACGACATGGCTTTGGAACCAGAAAAGTCAGATTTAGACATGTATGCTGATGACAGCACACTTGGTGCTGCAGATAAAACCGTGGTTCTCGTAGAGGACAGGCTGGGTACAGACATGAACAGCATTGCTACTTGGTGTGATAGGAACAAAATGGCCAAAAATGCTGATAAGACAAAAGCAATGCTGATAACCACATTACAAAAGTATAACAGGCTTCCTATCAAGGAGATAAAGATTATAGTGGATGAAAAAGCACTGACCAATGTTACACAAGACAAGCTGCTTGGGGTAATGGTGGACCAGCATCTCTCTTGGAAGGGGCATGTTGACAAAGTTCACAAAACTGTCAGTATGCTCCTGGCAAGATTCCGCCAGATTAAACCATTTCTTCCAACTGCAGCTCGCATAAAATTCTGTCAGGCCTTTATACTTCCACATTTTGATTATTGCAGTACTGTATGGGGATCGGCTCCTGTGGGTAAATTGTTTAAGCTACAAAAAAGAGCTGCCCGCATGATATACGACTTGCCCACCCAGACAGCCACAAAACCTTTACTACAAAGACTCAAATGGATGTCAGTAATGGAAAGAATTCAATATCGAAAAGCACAAATGGTATACAAATCACTTAATGGCCTCACCCCTGTGTATATGAAAAACATGTTCAAATATGTCCATGAGGTGAATACAAGAACAACAAGGAGTTCTAGTGATAAGACACTTTTGTATCTTCAGAAATGTAACAAACATCTCAAGGTGTATACAGACTCGTTTGCATACTCTGGTGCTTTGATTTGGAATTCCCTGCCAAATTATGTAAGGGAAGCACAGTCACTCGAAAGTTTTAAACATGAATACATGAAGTGGCATTTATCTAGAAACTGAGATTTTAATGTTTTTAAAGTTTTTAATGTAACTATGTATATAATATGTACTAACACCTTAGAGGACCATATGGAAGATGAGCTCGCCTCAATATGTATTATCCTCAGAAAATAAAGTCTATTATTATTATTATTATTATATTATTATAAAAAATGACTAGCGCAGGTCAATTCAAAGGTCACCAAATTTTGCATGTGGGTTAAGGGGGGTCCCATGATGTTATTTATGAAGCGATTCCCCGGCGCATTTAACGGTAGCAAGATGGTGCCACTCAAGACTTTTAGTTTTTTAGAATTTGAATGAAATAAATCTTATTATACCAAGTAAAAAATGACTGGCGCAGGTCAATTCAAAGGTCACCAAATTTTGCATGCGGGTTAAGGGGGGTCCCATGATGTTATTTATGAAGCGATTCCCCGGCGCATTTAACGGTAGGAAGATGGCACCAATCAAAACTTTTAGTTTTTAAAATTTAAATGAAATAAATCTCATTATTCCAAGTAAAAAATGACTGCCGCAGGTCAATTCAAAGGTCACCAAATTGTGTATGCGGGTTAAGGGGGGTCCCATGATGTTATTTATGAAGCGATTCCCCGGCGCATTTAACGGTAGCAAGATGGTGCCACTCAAAACTTTTAGTTTTTAAAAATTTAAATGAAATAAATCTTATTATACCAAGTAAAAAATGACTGGCGCAGGTCAATTCAAAGGTCACCAAATTTTGTATGCGGGTTAAGGGGGGTCCCATGATGTTATTTATGAGGCGATTCCCCGGCGCATTTAACGGTAGCAAGATGGCGCCACTCAAAACTTTTAGTTTTTAAAATTTAAATGAAATAAATCCTATTATTCCAAGTACAAAATGACTAGCGCAGGTCAATTCAAAGGTCACCAAATTTTGTATGCGGGTTAAGGGGGGTCCCATGATGCAATTTATGAAGCGATTCCCCGGCGCATTTAACGGTAGCAAGATGGTACCACTCAAAACTTTTAGTTTTTAAAATTTAAATGAAATAAATCCTATTATTCCAAGTACAAAATGACTGGCGCAGGTCAATTCAAAGGTCACCAAATTTTGCATGTGGGTTAAGGGGGGTCCCATGATGTTATTTATGAAGCGATTCCCCGGCGCATTTAACAGTAGCAAGATGGCACCACTCAAAACTTTTAGTTTTTAAAATTTAAATGAAATAAATCCTATTATTCCAAGTACAAAATGACTGGCGCAGGTCAATTCAAAGGTCACCAAATTTTGTATGCGGGTTAAGGGGGGTCCCATGATGTTATTTATGAAGCGATTCCCCGGCCCATATAACGGTAGCAAGAAGGCGCCACTCAAAACTTTTAGTTTTTAAAATTTAAATGAAATAAATCATATTATTCCAAGTACAAAATGACTGGCGCAGGTCAATTCAAAGGTCACCAAATTTTGCATACGGGTTAAGAGGGTCCCATGATGTTATTTATGAAGTGATTCCCCGGCGCATTTAAGAGTAGCAAGATGGTGCCACTCAAAACTTTTAGTTTTTTAAAATTTAAATGAAATAAATCTTATTATACCAAGTAAAAAATGACTGGCGCAGGTCAATTCAAAGGTCACCAAATTTTGCATACGGGTTAAGAGGGGTCCCATGATGTAATTTATGAAGCGATTCCCCGGCGCATTTAATGGTAGCAAGATGGTGCCACTCAAAACTTTTAGTTTTTTAAAATTTAAATGAAATAAATCATATTATTCCAAGTAAAAAATGACTGGCGCAGGTCAATTCAAAGGTCACCAAATTTTGTATACGGGATAAGAGGGGTCCCATGATGTTATTTATGAAGCGATTCCCCGGCGCATTTAACGGTAGCAAGATGGCGCCACTCAAAACTTTTAGTTTTTTAAATTTAAATGAAATAAATCATATTATTCCAAGTAAAAAATGACTGGCGCAGGTCAATTCAAAGGTCACCAAATTTTGAATGCTGGTTAAGGGGGGTCCCATGATGTTATTTATGAAGCAATTCCCCGGCGCATTAAACGGTAGCAAGATGGCGCCACTCAAAACTTTTAGTTTTTTAAATTTAAATGAAATAAATCATATTATTCCAAGTAAAAAATGACTGACGCAGGTCAATTCAAAGGTCACCAAATTTTGTATGCTGGTTAAGGGGGGTCCCATGATGTTATTTATGAAGCGATTCCCCGGCGCATTTAACGGTAGCAAGATGGTGCCACTCAAAACTTTTAGTTTTTTTAAATTTAAATGAAATAAATCCTATTATTCTAAGTCAAAAATAACTGGCGCAGGTCAATATTTTTGACTTGGAATAATAGGATTTATTTCATTAAAAGTTTTGAGTGGCACCATCTTGCTACCGTTAAATGCGCCGGGGAATCGCTTCATAAATAACATCATGGGACTCCCCTTAACCCGCATGCAAAATTTGGTGACCTTTGAATTGACCTGCGCCAGTTATTTTTGACTTGGAATAATAGGATTTATTTCATTAAACTTTTAAAAACTAAAAGTTTTGAGTGGCACCATCTTGCTACTGTTAAATGCGCCGGGGAATCGCTTCATAAATAACATCATGGGACCCCCCTTAACCAGCATACAAAATTTGGTGACCTTTGAATTGACCTGCGCCAGTCATTTTTTACTTGGAATAATAAGATTTATTTCATTTAAATTTTAAAAATTAAAAGTTTTGAGTGGCGCCATCTTGGTACCGTTAAATGCGCCGGGGAATCGCTTCATAAATAACATCATGGGACCCCTCTTAACCCGTATGCAAAATTTGGTGACCTTTGAATTGACCTGCGCCAGTTATTTTTGACTTGGAATAATAGGATTTATTTTATTTAAAACATAAAATACTAAAGTTTTGAGTGGTACCATCTTGCTACCGTTCAATGCGCCGGGGAATCGCTTCATAAATAACATCATGGGACTCCCCTTAACCCGCATGCAAAATTTGGTGACCTTTGAATTGACCTGCGCCAGTCATTTTTGACTTGGTATAATAAGATTTATTTCATTTAAATTTTAAAAAACTAAAAGTTTTGAGTGGCACCATCTTGCTACTCTTAAATGCGCCGGGGAATCGCTTCATAAATAACATCATGGGACTCCCCTTAACCCGCATGCAAAATTTGGTGACCTTTGAATTGACCTGCGCCAGTTATTTTTGACTTGGAATAATAGGATTTATTTCATTAAACTTTTAAAAACTAAAAGTTTTGAGTGGCACCATCTTGCTACTGTTCTTGCCACTGTTGAATGCGCCGGGGAATCGCTTCATAAATAACATCATGGGACCCCCCTTAACCCACATGCAAAATTTGGTGACCTTTGAATTGACCTGCGCCAGTCATTTTTTACTTGGAATAATAAGATTTATTTCATTTAAATTTTAAAAACTAAAAGTTTTGAGTGGCGCCATCTTGCTACCGTTAAATGCGCCGGGGAATCGCTTCATAAATAACATCATGGGACCCCCCTCAACCCACATGCAAAATTTGGTGACCTTTGAATTGACCTGCGCCAGTTATTTTTGACTTGGAATAATAGGATTTATTTTATTTAAAACATATAATACTAAAGTTTTGAGTGGTACCATCTTGCTACCGTTAAATGCGCCGGGGAATCGCTTCATAAATTGCATCATGGGACCCCCCTTAACCCGCATGCAAAATTTGGTGACCTTTGAATTGACCTGCGCCAGTCATTTTTGACTTGGTATAATAAGATTTATTTCATTTAAATTTTAAAAAACTAAAAGTTTTGAGTGGCACCATCTTGCTACTCTTGAATGCGCCGGGGAATCGCTTCATAAATAACATCATGGGACCCCTCTTAACCCGTATGCAAAATTTGGTGACCTTTGAATTGACCTGCGCCAGTTATTTTTGACTTGGAATAATAGGATTTATTTTATTTAAAACATAAAATACTAAAGTTTTGAGTGGTACCATCTTGCTACCGTTCAATGCCCCGGGGAATCGCTTCATAAATAACATCATGGGACTCCCCTTAACCTGCATGCAAAATTTGGTGACCTTTGAATTGACCTGCGCCAGTTATTTTTGACTTGGAATAATAGGATTTATTTCATTAAACTTTTAAAAACTAAAAGTTTTGAGTGGCACCATCTTGCTACCGTTAAATGCGCCGGGGAATCGCTTCATAAATAACATCATGGGACCCCTCTTAACCCGTATGCAAAATTTGGTGACCTTTGAATTGACCTGCGCCAGTCATTTTTTACTTGGAATAATAAGATTTATTTCATTTAAATTTTAAAAACTAAAGGTTTTGAGTGGCGCCATCTTGGTACCGTTAAATGCGCCGGGGAATCGCTTCATAAATAACATCATGGGACCCCCCTTAACCCACATGCAAAATTTGGTGACCTTTGAATTGACCTGCGCCAGTCATTTTTTACTTGGAATAATAAGATTTATTTCATTCAAATTTTAAAAACTAAAAGTTTTGAGTGGCGCCATCTTGGTACCGTTAAATGCGCCGGGGAATCGCTTCATAAATAACATCATGGGACCCCCCTCAACCCACATGCAAAATTTGGTGACCTTTGAATTGACCTGCGCTAGTAATTTTTTACTTGGAATAATAGGATTTATTTCATTTAAATTTTAAAAACTAAAAGTTTTGAGTGGCGCCATCTTGCTACCGTTGAATGCGCCGGGGAATCCCTTCATAAATAACATCATGGGACCCATCTTAACTTACATACAAAATTTGGTGACCTTTGAATTGACCTGCGCCAGTCATTTTTTACTTGGAAAAATAGGATTTATGTTATTTAAATCTCAAAATACTAAAAGTTTTGAGTGGCGCCATCAAGCCATCGTTAAATGCGCCGGGGAATCCCTTCATAAATTACATCATGGGACCCCCCTTAACCCGCATGCAAAATTTGGTGACCTTTGAATTGACCTGCGCCAGTCATTTTTTACTTGGAATAATAAGATTTATTTCATTTAAATTTTAAAAAACTAAAAGTTTTGAGTGGCGCCGTCTTGCTACCGTTAAATGCGCTGGGGAATCGCTTCATAAATTACATCATGGGACCCCCCTTAACCCGCATGCAAAATTTGGTGACCTTTGAATTGACCTGCGCCAGTCATTTTTTACTTGGAATAATAAGATTTATTTCATTTAAATTTTAAAAAACTAAAAGTTTTGAGTGGCGCCATCTTGCTACCGTTAAATGCGCCGGGGAATCGCTTCATAAATAACATCATGGGACCCCCCTTAACCCGCATGCAAAATTTGGTGACCTTTGAATTGACCTGCGCCAGTCATTTTTTACTTGGAATAATAAGATTTATTTCATTTAAATTTTAAAAACTAAAAGTTTTGAGTGGCGCCATCTTGCTACTGTTAAATGCGCCGGGAAATCCCTTCATAAATTACATTATGGGACCCCCCTTAACCCGCATGCAAAATTTGGTGACCTTTGAATTGACCTGCACCAGTCATTTTTTACTTGGAATAATAAGATTTATTTCATTTAAATTTTAAAAAACTAAAAGTTTTGAGTGGCGCCATCTTGCTACCATTTAATGCGCCGGGGAATCGCTTCATAAATAACATCATGGGACCCCCCTTAACCGGCATGCAAAATTTGGTGACCTTTGAATTGACCTGCGCCAGTCATTTTTTACTTGGAATAATAAGAGTTATTTCATTTAAATTTTAAAAACTAAAAGTTTTGAGTGGCGCCATCTTGCTACCGTTAAATGCGCCGGGGAATCCCTTCATAAATAACATCATGGGACCCCCCTCAACCCACATACAAAATTTGGTGACCTTTGAATTGACCTGCGCCAGTCATTTTTTACTTGGAAAAATAGGATTTATGTTATTTAAATCTCAAAATACTAAAAGTTTTGAGTGGCGCCATCAAGCCATCATTAAATGCGCCGGGGAATCGCTTCATAAATTACATCATGGGACCCCCCTTAACCAGCATGCAAAATTTGGTGACCTTTGAATTGACCTGCGCCAGTCATTTTTTACTTGGAATAATAAGATTTATTTCATTTAAATTTTAAAAAACTAAAAGTTTTGAGTGGCGCCGTCTTGCTACCGTTAAATGCGCCGGGAAATCGCTTCATAAATTACATCATGGGACCCCCCTTAACCTGCATGCAAAATTTGGTGACCTTTGAATTGACCTGCGCCAGTCATTTTTTACTTGGAATAATAAGATTTATTTTATTTAAATTTTAAAAACTAAAAGTTTTGAGTGGCGCCATCTTGCTACCGTTAAATGCGCCGGGGAATCGCTTCATAAATAACATCATGGGACCCCCCTTAACCCGCATGCAAAATTTGGTGACCTTTGAATTGACCTGCGCCAGTCATTTTTTACTTGGAATAATAAGATTTATTTCATTTAAATTTTAAAAACTAAAAGTTTTGAGTGGCGCCATCTTGCTACTGTTAAATGCGCCGGGAAATCCCTTCATAAATTACATCATGGGACCCCCCTTAACCCGCATGCAAAATTTGGTGACCTTTGAATTGACCTGCGCCAGTCATTTTTTACTTGGAATAATAAGATTTATTTCATTTAAATTTTAAAAACTAAAAGTTTTGAGTGGCGCCATCTTGCTACCGTTGAATGCGCCGGGGAATCCCTTCATAAATAACATCATGGGACCCCCCTTAACTTACATGCAAAATTTGGTGACCTTTGAATTGACCTGCGCCAGTCATTTTTTACTTGGAAAAATAGGATATATGTTATTTAAATCTCAAAATACTAAAAGTTTTGAGTGGCGCCATCAAGCCATCGTTAAATGCGCCGGGGAATCGCTTCATAAATTACATCATGGGACCCCCCTTAACCCGCATGCAAAATTTGGTGACCTTTGAATTGACCTGCGCCAGTCATTTTTTACTTGGAATAATAAGATTTATTTCATTTAAATTTTAAAAAACTAAAAGTTTTGAGTGGCGCCGTCTTGCTACCGTTAAATGCGCCGGGGAATCGCTTCATAAATTACATCATGGGACCCCCCTTAACCCGCATGCAAAATTTGGTGACCTTTGAATTGACCTGCGCCAGTCATTTTTTACTTGGAATAATAAGATATATTTCATTTAAATTTTAAAAAACTAAAAGTTTTGAGTGGCGCCATCTTGCTGTCGTTAAATGCGCCGGGGAATTGCTTCATAAATAACATCATGGGACCCCCCTTAACCCGCATGCAAAATTTGGTGACCTTTGAATTGACCTGCGCCAGTCATTTTTTACTTGGAATAATAAGATTTATTTCATTTAAGTTTTAAAAACTAAAAGTTTTGAGTGGCGCCATCTTGCTACTGTTAAATGCGCCGGGAAATCCCTTCATAAATTACATCATGGGACCCCCCTTAACCCGCATGCAAAATTTGGTGACCTTTGAATTGACCTGCGCCAGTCATTTTTTACTTGGAATAATAAGATTTATTTCATTTAAATTTTTAAAAACTAAAAGTTTTGAGTGGCGCCATCTTGCTACCGTTAAATGTGCCGGGGAATCGCTTCATAAATAACATCATGGGACCCCCCTTAACCCGCATGCAAAATTTGGTGACCTTTGAATTGACCTGCGCCAGTCATTTTTTACTTGGAATAATAAGATTTATTTCATTTAAATTTTAAAAACTAAAAGTTTTGAGTGGCGCCATCTTGCTACTGTTAAATGCGCCGGGAAATCCCTTCATAAATTACATCATGGGACCCCCCTTAACCCGCATGCAAAATTTGGTGACCTTTGAATTGACCTGCGCCAGTCATTTTTTACTTGGAATAATAAGATTTATTTCATTTAAATTTTAAAAAACTAAAAGTTTTGAGTGGCGCCATCTTGCTACCATTAAATGCGCCGGGGAATCGCTTCATAAATAACATCATGGGACCCCCCTTAACCCGCATGCAAAATTTGGTGACCTTTGAATTGACCTGCGCCAGTTATTTTTTACTTGGAATAATAAGATTTATTTCATTTAAATTTTAAAAACTAAAAGTTTTGAGTGGCGCCATCTTGCTACCGTTAAATGCGCCGGGGAATCCCTTCATAAATAACATCATGGGACCCCCCTTAACTTACATACAAAATTTGGTGACCTTTGAATTGACCTGCGCCAGTCATTTTTTACTTGGAAAAATAGGATTTATGTTATTTAAATCTCAAAATACTAAAAGTTTTGAGTGGCGCCATCAAGCCATCCTTAAATGCGCCGGGGAATCGCTTCATAAATTACATCATGGGACCCCCCTTAACCCGCATACAAAATTTGGTGACCTTTGAATTGACCTGCGCCAGTCATTTTTTACTTGGAATAATAAGATTTATTTCATTTAAATTTTAAAAAACTAAAAGTTTTGAGTGGCGCCGTCTTGCTACCGTTAAATGCGCCGGGGAATCGCTTCATAAATTACATCATGGGACCCCCCTTAACCTGCATGCAAAATTTGGTGACCTTTGAATTGACCTGCGCCAGTCATTTTTTACTTGGAATAATAAGATTTATTTTATTTAAATTTTAAAAACTAAAAGTTTTGAGTGGCGCCATCTTGCTACCGTTAAATGCGCCGGGGAATCGCTTCATAAATAACATCATGGGACCCCCCTTAACCCGCATGCAAAATTTGGTGACCTTTGAATTGACCTGCGCCAGTCATTTTTTACTTGGAATAATAAGATTTATTTCATTTAAATTTTAAAAACTAAAAGTTTTGAGTGGCGCCATCTTGCTACTGTTAAATGCGCCGGGAAATCCCTTCATAAATTACATCATGGGACCCCTCTTAACCCGCATGCAAAATTTGGTGACCTTTGAATTGACCTGCGCCAGTCATTTTTTACTTGGAATAATAAGATTTATTTCATTTAAATTTTAAAAAACTAAAAGTTTTGAGTGGCGCCATCTTGCTACCATTAAATGCGCCGGAGAATCGCTTCATAAATAACATCATGGGACCCCCCTTAACCCGCATGCAAAATTTGGTGACCTTTGAATTGACCTGCGCCAGTCATTTTTCACTTGGAATAATAAGATTTATTTCATTTAAATTTTAAAAACTAAAAGTTTTGAGTGGCGCCATCTTGCTACTGTTATATGCGCCGGGGAATCGCTTCATAAATAACATCATGGGACCCCCCTTAACTTACATACAAAATTTGGTGACCTTTGAATTGACCTGCGCCAGTCATTTTTTACTTGGAAAAATAGGATTTATGTTATTTAAATCTCAAAATACTAAAAGTTTTGAGTGGCGCCATCAAGCCATCGTTAAATGCGCCGGGGAATCGCTTCATAAATTACATCATGGGACCCCCCTTAACCCGCATGCAAAATTTGGTGACCTTTGAATTGACCTGCGCCAGTCATTTTTTACTTGGAATAATAAGATTTATTTCATTTAAATTTTAAAAAACTAAAAGTTTTGAGTGGCGCCGTCTTGCTACCGTTAAATGCGCCGGGGAATCGCTTCATAAATTACATCATGGGACCCCCCTTAACCCGCATACAAAATTTGGTGACCTTTGAATTGACCTGCGCCAGTCATTTTTTACTTGGAATAATAAGATTTATTTCATTTAAATTTAAAAAAACTAAAAGTTTTGAGTGGCGCCATCTTGCTACCGTTAAATGCGCCGGGGAATTGCTTCATAAATAACATCATGGGACCCCCCTTAACCCGCATGCAAAATTTGGTGACCTTTGAATTGACCTGCGCCAGTCATTTTTTACTTGGAATAATAAGATTTATTTCATTTAAATTTTAAAAACTAAAAGTTTTGAGTGGCGCCATCTTGCTACTGTTAAATGCGCCGGGAAATCCCTTCATAAATTACATCATGGGACCCCCCTTAACCCGTATGCAAAATTTGGTGACCTTTGAATTGACCTGCGCCAGTCATTTTTTACTTGGAATAATAAGATTTATTTCATTTAAATTTTAAAAAACTAAAAGTTTTGAGTGGCGCCATCTTGCTACCATTAAATGCGCCGGGGAATCGCTTCATAAATAACATCATGGGACCCCCCTTAACCCGCATGCAAAATTTGGTGACCTTTGAATTGACCTGCGCCAGTCATTTTTTACTTGGAATAATAAGATTTATTTCATTTAAATTTAAAAAACTAAAAGTTTTGAGTGGCGCTTTCTTGCTACCGTTAAATGCGCCGGGGAATCCCTTCATAAATAACATCATGGGACCCCCCTTAACTTACATACAAAATTTGGTGACCTTTGAATTGACCTGCGCCAGTCATTTTTTACTTGGAAAAATAGGATTTATGTTATTTAAATCTCAAAATACTAAAAGTTTTGAGTGGCGCCATCAAGCCATCGTTAAATGCGCCGGGGAATCGCTTCATAAATTACATCATGGGACCCCCCTTAACCCGCATGCAAAATTTGGTGACCTTTGAATTGACCTGCGCCAGTCATTTTTTACTTGGAATAATAAGATTTATTTCATTTAAATTTTAAAAAACTAAAAGTTTTGAGTGGCGCCGTCTTGCTACCGTTGAATGCGCCGGGGAATCGCTTCATAAATTACATCATGGGACCCCCCTTAACCTGCATGCAAAATTTGGTGACCTTTGAATTGACCTGCGCCAGTCATTTTTTACTTGGAATAATAAGATTTATTTTATTTAAATTTTAAAAACTAAAAGTTTTGAGTGGCGCCATCTTGCTACCGTTGAATGCGCCGGGGAATCGCTTCATAGATAACATCATGGGATCCCCCTTAACCCACATACAAAATTTGGTGACCTTTGAATTGACCTGCGCCAGTCATTTTTTACTTGGAATAATAAGATTTATTTTATTTAAATTTTAAAAACTAAAAGTTTTGAGTGGCGCCATCTTGCTACCGTTGAATGCGCCGGGGAATCGCTTCATAAATAACATCATGGGATCCCCCTTAACCCACATACAAAATTTGGTGACCTTTGAATTGACCTGCGCCAGTCATTTTTTACTTGGAATAATAAGATTTATTTCATTTAAATTTTAAAAACTAAAAGTTTTGAGTGGCGCCATCTAGCCATCGTTAAATGCGCCGGAGAATCGCTTCATAAATTACATCATGGGACCCCCCTTAACCCACATACAAAATTTGGTGACCTTTGAATTGACCTGCGCCAGTCATTTTTTACTTGGAAAAATAGGATTTATATTATTTAAATCTTAAAATACTAAAAGTTTTGAGTGGCGCCATCTAGCCATTGTTAAATGCGCCGTGGAATCGCTTCATAAATTACATCATGGGACCTCCCTTAACCCGCATGCAAAATTTGGTGACCTTTGAATTGACCTGCGCCAGTCATTTTTTACTTGGAATAATAAGATTTATTTCATTTAAATTTTAAAAAACTAAAAGTTTTGAGTGGCGCCATCTTGCTACCGTTAAATGCGCCGGGGAATCGCTTCATAAATAACATCATGGGACCCCCCTTAACCCGCATGCAAAATTTGGTGACCTTTGAATTGACCTGCGCCAGTCATTTTTTACTTGGAATAATAAGATTTATTTCATTTAAATTTTAAAAAACTAAAAGTTTTGAGTGGCGCCGTCTTGCTACCGTTAAATGCGCCGGGGAATCGCTTCATAAATTACATCATGGGACCCCCCTTAACCTGCATGCAAAATTTGGTGACCTTTGAATTGACCTGCGCCAGTCATTTTTTACTTGGAATAATAAGATTTATTTTATTTAAATTTTAAAAACTAAAAGTTTTGAGTGGCGCCATCTTGCTACCGTTGAATGCGCCGGGGAATCGCTTCATAGATAACATCATGGGATCCCCCTTAACCCACATACAAAATTTGGTGACCTTTGAATTGACCTGCGCCAGTCATTTTTTACTTGGAATAATAAGATTTATTTTATTTAAATTTTAAAAAACTAAAAGTTTTGAGTGGCGCCGTCTTGCTACCGTTGAATGCGCCGGGGAATCGCTTCATAAATTACATCATGGGACCCCCCTTAACCTGCATGCAAAATTTGGTGACCTTTGAATTGACCTGCGCCAGTCATTTTTTACTTGGAATAATAAGATTTATTTTATTTAAATTTTAAAAACTAAAAGTTTTGAGTGGCGCCATCTTGCTACCGTTAAATGCGCCGGGGAATCGCTTCATAAATAACATCATGGGACCCCCCTTAACCCGCATGCAAAATTTGGTGACCTTTGAATTGACCTGCGCCAGTCATTTTTTACTTGGAATAATAAGATTTATTTTATTTAAATTTTAAAAAACTAAAAGTTTTGAGTGGCGCCGTCTTGCTACCGTTGAATGCGCCGGGGAATCGCTTCATAAATTACATCATGGGACCCCCCTTAACCTGCATGCAAAATTTGGTGACCTTTGAATTGACCTGCGCCAGTCATTTTTTACTTGGAATAATAAGATTTATTTTATTTAAATTTTAAAAACTAAAAGTTTTGAGTGGCACCATCAAGCCATCGTTAAATGCGCCGGGGAATCGCTTCATAAATTACATCATGGGACCCCCCTTAACCCGCATGCAAAATTTGGTGACCTTTGAATTGACCTGCGCCAGTCATTTTTTACTTGGAATAATAAGATTTATTTCATTTAAATTTTAAAAAACTAAAAGTTTTGAGTGGCGCCGTCTTGCTACCGTTGAATGCGCCGGGGAATCGCTTCATAAATTACATCATGGGACCCCCCTTAACCTGCATGCAAAATTTGGTGACCTTTGAATTGACCTGCGCCAGTCATTTTTTACTTGGAATAATAAGATTTATTTTATTAATATTTTAAAAACTAAAAGTTTTGAGTGGCGCCATCTTGCTACCGTTGAATGCGCCGGGGAATCGCTTCATAGATAACATCATGGGATCCCCCTTAACCCACATACAAAATTTGGTGACCTTTGAATTGACCTGCGCTAGTCATTTTTTACTTGGAATAATAAGATTTATTTCATTTAAATTTAAAAAACTAAAAGTTTTGAGTGGCGCCATCTTGCTACCGTTAAATGCGCCGGGGAATCGCTTCATAAATAACATCATGGGACCCCCCTTAACCAGCATACAAAATTTGGTGACCTTTGAATTGACCTGCGCCAGTCATTTTGTACTTGGAATAATAGGATTTATTTCATTTAAATTTTAAAAACTAAAAGTTTTGAGTGGCGCCATCTTGCTACCGTTAAATGCGCCGGGGAATCGCTTCATAAATAACATCATGGGACCCCTCTTAACCCGTATGCAAAATTTGGTGACCTTTGAATTGACCTGCGCCAGTTATTTTTGACTTAGAATAATAGGATTTATTTCATTTAAATTTTAAAAAACTAAAAGTTTTGAGTGGCACCATCTTGCTACCGTTAAATGCGCCGGGGAATCGCTTCATAAATAACATCATGGGACCCCCTTTAACCCGCATACAAAATTTGGTGACCTTTGAATTGACCTGCGCTAGTCATTTTGTACTTGGAATAATAAGATTTATTTCATTTAAATTTAAAAAACTAAAAGTTTTGAGTGGCGCCATCTTGCTACCGTTAAATGCGCCGGGGAATCGCTTCATAAATAACATCATGGGACCCCCCTTAACCAGCATACAAAATTTGGTGACCTTTGAATTGACCTGCGCCAGTCATTTTTTACTTGGAATAATAAGATTTATTTCATTTAAATTTTAGAAAACTAAAAGTTTTGAGTGGCACCATCTTGCTACCGTTAAATGCGCCGGGGAATCGCTTCATAAATAACATCATGGGACCCCCCTTAACCCGCATACAAAATTTGGTGACCTTTGAATTGACCTGCGCCAGTTATTTTTTACTTGGAAAAATAGGATTTATTTCATATATATCTTAAAATACTAAAAGTTTTGAGTGGCGCCATCTTGCTACCGTTAAATGCGCCGGGGAATCGCTTCATAAATAACATCATGGGACCCCCCTTAACCAGCATACAAAATTTGGTGACCTTTGAATTGACCTGCGCCAGTCATTTTTTACTTGGAATAATAAGATTTATTTCATTTAAATTTTAAAAAACTAAAAGTTTTGAGTGGCGCCATCTTGCTACCGTTAAATGCGCCGGGGAATCGCTTCATAAATAACATCATGGGACCCCCCTTAACCCGCATGCAAAATTTGGCGACCTTTGAATTGACCTGCGCCAGTTATTTTTTACTTGGAAAAATAGGATTTATTTTATATATATCTTAAAATACTATAAGTTTTGAGTGGCGCCATCTTGCTACCGTTAAATGCGCCGGGGAATCGCTTCATAAATAATATCATGGGACCCCCCTTAACACGCATTTAAAATTTGGTGAAATTTGAATTGACCTGCACTTGTTTTTTCCCCCATTTTTAAATACTATTTTTCGTTTTTATAATTATTATAAATTCCTTTCACATAATTTGGCACAAAATCCAGCACGGTGATATTTGGGACATAATATTTGAAATCTGACATGTTGACATAGTGTACAATAAATTTAGAAAAAAATTTGAATAATGAACTGTGAACAGTGAATAAGTAACAAAGTTCACACACATCTAAAATCCAAGGTTTGCTATTGCTCACTTTGAGTAATATCTGTACCAATTCTCATTGCTTGCTGGACAGGGTTGTAGACATGACAGCTGATGACTAACATATACAGTGAAGGGAATACATTGATATTCTGGCAACAAATACACGTGCAGAAAACTATTCAGTTCTGGAAAATTGAAAGACAGTGCTGTCAATCAGGATTTGTTACTTCTGTGAGCCAAACGAACAATGACAATTGTTATGCCATCTTTAAGACAATACCTTGATTTCTCTCGATAAATCCTCTAATTCTTTGAGATTCATTTTTAAAAAGAAGTGACTTATTTTGGCCTATATATTACATTTACATCAAATACCTTCCTGGTCATTTTCATTTAAGTGTAACAAAATGGATTTATTAAGGAAAAAGGGATATATCCGCTTTTGACTTTTATATTCTTGTATCCTTCCTATAAGTTGATAGTGATATATATGGAGGCATATTTTGATAAAGAAAAAGTGAAATATCAAATATTAATTGAACTTTACATTCGTTTCGTGAATTCCAAAAGTTTGAGGCATGGCCAATGCCCCCCTCTATTTTCCAACAACCCCATCAATTCCAACAACACATATATCAATTCCAACAATTGATTGAAGTGTAATGAAGAAATTTGATAAATCAGATCTATCTTATATGTTTATATTTATCTAGAAAAATGGTTGTATTCTATAAAGGAGAAGAATTTGATCAATTTGAACAAACTATCTGTGTGTGTCCATCAATTCCAACAATTCCATCTATCCCATGAACCAATATAATTCAATATTGATCATACCTTCAGTAAGTATTCTATGTACAGACCTGCACAGTCCATAAGCTCTGTACATTTTACTACAGCTATCTGGTCAACCCCAAATTTCGAGAAATGAGAAGAATCGGATGTATCTGAACAATTCCATCTTTGGCTACTTCCTATAAATTCCAACAATTCTATCAATCCCATCTATAGCATGTCCTGTCCTTCTGTCTTGATAAACTGGAAGAAACCCATCTATCTGAACTTTCCTTACATATATTAAACAACCCGCTAATCTATTGATGGTGTTGATAAGGCCCACCTATGGTGAGTTGTGTAATTAATGACTTTATTGTTTCTATCAACCATTTCAATCAGTCCCCTTGTACTTGTTATAATCAGAATCAGATAAATTAGAATTAATGTATGCATATATGTCTATTTTTAGTCTAACCCTTGACTGTTACCATCCTTTATGAACCTTTTTATGCTGTGGGGGTCTATCAGGAAGGGGGATGAAGCTCAGTCAAATCTACTCCATTCATTTATCAGAAAAGCATGAAGGACTTAATGGATTCCTTCATGTTCCTTCAATTTATTTTCATAAACGGTTACCAATGATGTTAAGATGAATCATATTTTATCCAATATCTAAGTCGACCAACTCATGTTGCTCAAAAGATCAAGAATGCATTTGTGGAATAATAGGCCTGTCTTCTGTATGTGTTAATTGGTATTATGTCATGCCACCCAGGGTACCTACATCTACCCTCTGTCCTTCCCTCTGCTCTTACATACACCACCCAACTTGTTGTCAATGGCCTGTCAGAGCACTTTGAGGACGTGGTGCCACATCAAGGCATAACAGTGTAAACATTATGTAATAGTAAACATAGGACAGGGTGTTCCTCTGACTATGATTGCACAGATATAATCCTTTCGTGTTAGCTAGAAATCTGCACATCCCTACAGCACACAAATTGATGTCTGCAGAGTTGTACCTCTTCAGTTTTTGTTCAAATTGATCATGACTGACTAGTTTTACTGTATGTTGTTGAGACATAGACTAATGATCCTGGTAATATGTCAGATGTGTAGAGCAGATATAGAGTCTGTCTTCAGTAGGTCAATTGTGTGGCCCTGTATGAGGTTCTCTTTGTGGGATGCATGTTAGTACTACAATGACTACAAGAGGTAGTTACCCACATGATTATCTTGCATGGAAAATTTATACAAAAGCTTGTAGGTGGATTTATTAAAAGTTAGATGTGTTTTGATTGCCCTCACAGTTGGGTGGTTTCATGCCCCTGTGCCAGCAGAGATGACAATCAGCCCCTTGTCCAATATTATCAACACCTCATGAGGTATTGATATCATTTTTACCCACTTCCACAATTTGCCACCTCCAGATATATATTACTCTCAACTCTGACCATCTTTTCTGCCAACATCCCAGTATAATTTTGTGACAATTAGAATTTTGATGAAAGCATTAAAGGTCATTATCATTATTCAACTTTTTTCATGGATTTACCATTTTCAAAAGAAAGAAACTTAAAGATTTATTAGATATGCTAATAATTGTTTCTAGAGGTAGTTTTCCAGCAAAGATTTGTATATTGCAAAATATTATGTCAAAGAAATAAAGTAAAAATCAGCTTGATGAGATGATGTATAACAGTAACATTCTAAGATCAAAATGTGTACAAAATATCACCAAGTGACAAAGCAATCTGATATCATGTGGCATCAATGTAGTGTCCCTGGTGGTGGAGCATCTGCAGGGTGGCCACACTCTGATGAGAAAAAAATTCCCTGACATTTCCCTGACTTTTCCCTGACTCAAAAAAAAATTCCAGGTATTGCGGCCTCCCCTACAGCCGCCCATTCCACCCTTCATATGTTCATGATTTGGAAAATATATATGTAAAGCCTGGGAGGCCACAATATTGGAATGATATCTACTGACTAGAACAAATAAAAAAATAAGTAAGACATGTAACAACATCATGTATATTTGAGCTTCAACTTGGAAACTTTAATTCTTGCTATTATAGTATTAAAGCCAAAGGAGCGTATTTTGTTCCCTCAGTTATTCTTCATCGTGAATGTTTGTTTTAAACCCATCAATGATCTAAAAGTACTCAATGATTATGAAAATGAACAAAATTCCCTGACTTTTCCCTGACATTTCTGTCAATCAGAAATTTCCCTGACACTTTTTAAAATTCCCTGACATTTCCCTGACTTTTCCCTGACATTCCCTGACATTTCCCTGACTTTTCCAGGTGCGTGGCCACCCTGATCTGTCACACATCGCAACTTGCAAAGAGCCTTTATCAATTACATAGGGTCTTTTCTGAATATGTAATCACAACATTTAACAAGGTGGTGTGCTTGATAACTAATTCTGGGTGATGAACCCTGATGACTTTATTGCCTCATTTAGCCACATGTGTTCTGCATGTAAGTCAATCCACATTCAATTGATGGGATAGATATACATATTGTTGGAAAGGTGGGATTGATGGTGAATTGCTTGGGCCTTTGGCCATGGATGAAAAGTTTTGAGTCAGCAACGTCAGTATATGATAAATAACGCACAATTATCTACACATAATTCAATGATGAACTTTATTGACCTAAAATGAACTTTAAGGTCTATAATCCACAATGAAAAACTGGGACAGACTTATGTTTTTTTGGCTTAAGTGTGTTCAAAGTAATGTTATTTGTTAATTTAGCACAGAAAAAGTAAACTTTACCAGCTAGTCTTAATTTGTTATTATTAGTCTCGACTCAGTTTTTGCAGGTGGCGACTTATATCACCTATCTGAGCTTTGCCGCTGGGTGACTGGAGAACACTACTTATCAATTGAAGAAAGTTGCATAATATCCAGTCTGAATTCAGTTAGAGTTAGAGTTTATATACTGTGCTAGCAGGATATTGCATAATTATGACATTATATTAACATTTTAACAACATATGACAGAGAAGACCACCTGCCTCTGTTATCGTTTGGTTTGTCCGCCATGTGTGCTGAATGGGAAATACCCCCCACTGGCGTCATAGCCTCACTCTCATCCTGGAATCCCCCAGAGCCGAAGGCAGTTACGAAAATATACGAGACCACCCGAAGTTCTCTCCAGATGCTTCAAACTGATTGTGGATTATAGACCTTAATACACATAACTTACAAACATATCAAAGATTCCTTTTTCTTAAACATTGTTGTGAATTTACTGTATCTTTACGACACAAAGTAATAAATTATCTGACAGCCAAAAGATTTATTACACAAAATGAGATGGTTATATAGAAAGAAAAAGGATATCATATTGCGTGTTAGGCTCAAAAAGGTTTAAGGCAGTTTTAACCAACTTTCAGCCATCTTGGTATAATCTTGGAGTAATTATGAATGGAGGCGTGACGTCGTGGGATCAAAGGGGACAACATAGTTGCCGCCATGGGCATTGTTATGATGACGCCATATAGGCGCAAGATAAGAAATTTTTGATGTAATTCATTTTCAAAGCAATTTTGACTCCATAAATCTATGATTTAGAGCTACACATATCGCGAATGAAATGTTCCCCTTGTTTCACTGATTATAAAGGTATAAATTTGATTTCTCTGCTCCAAGTTTAGATGATTTTATGAAGAGATTTGCAAATTCATATCTTATTTATGAAAATGAATTAATATTTCTGTTTTACCCTCACATTATCAGGAAATCGTGTACTTAATTGTTATTTTTATCTTTCCAGTTTATTTTTAATTATTGGCGCATATATTGGCAGCTTAGAAAAATATACCACATTGTTCAGTGAAAAAAATACTATCGGAAAATGTAATTTATAGCCCTGCCAATTTATGCGCCGTTATAAATAAATTGACCTAATAAATATCATGTCATCATTTAAATCAACAAAAAATAACAATAAAAAATTGCAACAAGAATTTTAATAAATGCTGTATCATTATCAATACTTTGTTTTAAAAGTTTATAAAAAGCAATATGAATATGAATTATGATTTATTTATAAACATGTTTAAAAAATAAAAGGTTTGGAATATGCATTTCTCTTTTTTTCATAATATCTATTATTGAAGAAATCAGAACAGAAATGAACAGATTTATTTGAAGTAATTTTGAGTGGATGGTATTGTAAGCTTCATAAGAGCAACTATTCTGATTTTTTCTTTTAAAAAAATAAACCAAAATGTGGTACAATTCTTCAATAAAACTTTGGCCAATTGATTTTTTTAAAATACGAATCTTCAATTGTTCACTGTTCTGAAGTCGGCAACTATGATAGGATCAAAGGATTTTGAATCCATTGTGTGGAACAATGCGTTGCTATGACGCCATATCTTAAATAACAGCCGTTGCGCCTCCATTCATTATTACTCCAAGGTATAATCTTGGAGTAATCATTATGGAGGTGTGATGGCCGTTATATGAGTTATGGCGTCATGGCAACGCATTGTTTTACACAATGGTTAAAATCATTTGATCCTATCATAGTTGCTCTTTTGAGGCTTACAATACCATCCACTCAAAATTACTTCAAATAAATCTGTTAATTTCTGTTATCATTGCTTTGATAATAAATGTCCTGAAATAAAGAAAAAATGCATATTCCAAACCTTTTTATTTTCTATAAATATTTTTAAAGAGTATTTCACTATCCATATTACTATCTACAAACTTTTAAAACAAAATGTTGTTCATGATATAACATTTATAAATTCCTGTTCCAGTTTTTTATTGTTATTTTCTATCAGTTTTAAATGATGACATAACATTTCATATGACAAGTTTTCTATGATGGCGCATTATTGGCAGGGATATAAATTACATTTTCTAATAGTGTTTATTTCACTGAAAAACATGGTATATTTTTCTAAGCTGTCAATATTTGCATCAATAACTAAAAATAAACTGGAAAGAAAACATAACAAAAAACATGTGGTTTCCTTGGTATCTGAGGTTGTAATAGCAATTTTAATCCATTTTTTCATAACTTTGATATGAATGTACAAATCTTATCATAAAATGGTCTAAACTTGGAGCAGAGAAATAAAACATATATAATCTGTATGAAAACAAACAAACATTTCATTCGCAACATGTTTAACTCTAAATCTTAGTTTTGATGACTTAAAATAGATCTGAAAAAAATTTACGTCAAAACTATCATATTTTGCACCTATATGGCGTCATCATAACAATGGGGTCATCATGACAATGGCCAAAACACAACACAATTAAACTTTTAAGTTAGAACAACAAACACGTAGTCATCATAGAATATTGCTCAAATATAGGTCTCAATTCGAACAAAAGGTCTTTTGATTCTTGTATGTGTTATTATTGTTCATCATGATGCTGAACACAATTCGTGTTTGATCTTGCACATTTTCTTGGCCAGTTCATGACATGTTTCCGTTTTGGTGAGAACTATTCCAAAGTTTTTTTTTTTTGTTTTTTTTTGCAATGGTTTATTCTGGTGATAATGATTTCAGTGCTATCAGACAGTTTCAGTCCATAGTGCTTGGTATTTACTGGCCTGGGGCCACGGGCCGTGGCGCAGTTGGTTAGGGCGCCAGCATATTAGCACCAGTTCCTCTGTGGTGATCCAAAGGTCGTGGGTTCGAACCCCGGCCGTGCCGAGATTGAACTCATGACACAATTTCCCACATGAGCTGAGGCCCGTGCCTAAAGGGTTAACCCGTTGTCCTTGTAAATCTGTGACCGGGTGGGTTGTCATGTCAAGGACCTGCGACATGACAATTCAGTGAGGCAGCACTATATCTGCTACAAGTAGGTCTCATCACGAAATAACTGAAATAATGTTGAAAGTGATGTAAAACCCCAAACAAACAAACAAACAAAATTTACTGGCCTGGATTCGAACCAGGAATGCTGTTTTGGCGAGATCAAAATAGTTTAGATTTTACTCTTAAGTGTGACAAGGAGGGACATTATTCAGAAATATTAAGCATTAATAATAATGAGATGAGTTTGGATTTAAGATAAAAATCTATAAAATATTCTTTTTGGCATGACAATTGACCCAAACTGATCATGAGAGGTAGCTAATCAAGTTTTACATTTGAATCCCATTTCCTTGTTGATTTTCCACATGAAGGAATTTATGCCATGCATGGGATGGTATTGAATATTAAGTGAATATTATTAATATAAGCTAACTAGATATATCTATGTTTAACTTGAACTTTCACTTAACAGTACCAAAATAAAGAACAGACAATAGTGCCAAAATAAAACAAAATATGAAAATATGCTTGAAATATCTTGATGGAAAAACACATCATGAGAAACCATTACTTTGTAGGCCCTGAAGAGATTTTGATGCAATATTCGACCAACTAACAGACGTGCTTTCATAACTTGGCTCGATCTGTTTGCAGCTTAATATCGGATACTAATTTAATACATTTGACAAAAGTTTTACTTATGATGTACTTTTTTCTTTAGAGAAGGTAGGAATATCTTATTATTACGTTTATCATATTTATAGCTGTCTTGGCCATATAACTATAATCCCATTATCATTTACAAATTAAGTTATGTAAGTAATTTTGTTCTGCACTCTATTGTTTTGATAACCAGTAGGTTGTCATCTCTCCCTTCCCTTTAATAAACATTTCACCTCTTTTTATAATAGTGAATTTGTTAGCATTTTTGTCAGTGAGTAGTGTGTTGCGGGTTGTTTGACTGATGTGAATTTTCATGGCCTCCCCACCAGATTCCATCTTAGCTGCTATATCTACTGTGTCCCCAAAGAGCAGGTATCTGGGCATCTTAATGCCAGTCACCCCAGCAACACAGGCGCCTGTGTGCACCCCAATGCGCTGCCTCAGATGCTCCTTGGGGAGGTGTGGAATGATAAACTGCTTAATAGATTCAAGCAGACTGACCGCCAGGTGGCATATCTCTGACGCATGCTGGTCTCCATTGCTGGTTGGCACCCCGCTGGCTACCATGTAGGCATCGCCAATGGTGGCTACCTTGTACACATCAAACTGCTTGGCAACATCATCAAACAATGTGTACATGTTGTTCAGCAACACAACAACTTCCATAGGCGTGGCTGCAGCCGAGATGCGGGTAAAACCTACAATGTCTGAGAAAAATATGGTGACTGCTTCAAAGGTTTGTGATTGCACATGTTTGCCAGTGGTAAGCTGAGCAGCTACGCTAGCTGGGAGCAGCTCATTGAGGAGGCTCTCCATCTTACCCTGCTCAGCAATAATCTCCCTTGACCTCTCAGATACCCTCTCTTCTAACTGACGGGTATGAGTCTCTAGAAGACTCAACATTTTATCCACGACATTCTTGACAGCTTTCCCTTTATTGATTGTCTGCAACATGCCAATAATCGTTTCAAAATTAGGCCTCTTTATTGGGTCTTCCTGCCAAGACGTCACCATGAGGTCAACCCAAGCATCTGATGCAGAACCAGAAGGAATTATAGGTCTGTAACACGGAGAACCCCCTTTCTGCACTATCTTGACGATATCCTCGGCGCCAATGTCTGGGACATTGAACGCATATGGTTTGTCTTCCAAGACAATCTCTTGAACAATTATCGCAAAACTAAACACGTCTCCCTGCTTGCTGCCATGGCCTGCGCTCATGCCTTTTGAGTAGACCCGGAGTAGTTCAGGGGCGCACCATAATAACTTAGAGGGTTTTGTGTCATGATCTCCACGCAGTGTTTCCAGCCCATGTCCAGTGATCTTACAGGTCCACCTATTGTCTATGATACATTTGCTACTAGTCAGCCTTCCATGATACCCAACATCGCTCTGATGAAGATACCACATTCCAAAGGCAATATCTGTCACCAGTGATATCTTAAAGTCCCAGTTTATCTTAATGTTTTCATCACATAACACGTCACGAAGGGACCCTCTTTCAGCATAGGCCATAAGTATACAAACATTTGGGACTTGGTCACAAAACCCTATAAATTTACAAACATTTTCATCTGCTAACTCTCTCATTGCTTTCAGCTGAAGGAGAACTGTTCTGTCCTGTAAGTTAATGGTCTGCTTTGTCAATCGCTCAACCAATACGAATTCATCGTTGAATATAATTACTTCTTTATCTCGCCTGTATGACATGGTATGAGCTACCTCAGCCCAGCTTATACCAAGAGTATTGACCGCTTTCAGAGCAGACTCAAATCTGTATTTCTTTACACCAACTAATACCAAAATAACAATGAGCAGAAAGAATACAAGAATAACAATAACAATAACATATAGCACAACATTAGTGTGAGTTTCCTGTTGGCACAGTTCCTCCTCCCAGCCACAAGGGGGCGTATCAAATGGTGGCTTGGTTGCATTGCCATACCACAAAATCCCAGACCAGTCTTCTGAATTTTCGCCTTTGTACAGTTTCTTCATTACGTTATCTGCAGCGAACCATTCAGCTATTGTTACAATCTCCCCGTTTTGATACATCTGCAGTCTGAAAAATTAGACAGGAATCTAAACATGTTCTAGACAACATAAATGAAATAATAGGTTTAGTACATTTACACAGCTATGATTCAACAATGTCATTATTGTTTTACCTACTTTCTAATTTACGTCGGTTTCGTAAACTCGTACCAAATAGTTGAAATCTTAAGCTTACTTTGAATATATTAGTGAAGGAGATTAAATATAAATTAAGGTTCAGAAATATTGCCAACCATACTATATGCATACATTTGCAAAATATATTGTCATAACAATCTGACAGGTAAAGATTCATGATACGAGTATAGTTATTTAGTGACCATGATATAAAACGGTGATTGTGATTATTATACCAGATCAAAATATCAATTACTGTGTGGTTGAAATAGGTGAGGAACATAATACCCTTCTATGAAAGGTGCCCACTCATCTAAATTCTCACTGATCGAGTGATGCCACCCGGTGTTTTAAAATCTGTCACGCGTGAGGAACTTTGAAGGCGTGCAAGTCGGGCTCTTTCCAAAGTTAACCAACCGACAAGATTTTTACAATGCGTTCATTTGTTGCCAAAATATTAATGTATTACATTCACAGCATGCAGAGTGGTACTCATCATAACAGATGACAAACCTTTCCCAGCATGCAATGCGCAAGACACCTGGTGGACCACAAATGTTGAAACCTGAGCAGTGAGAATTGATATCTAAACTCTAATGCTCACACTTGGTCATGTCCACCGTCTCCATTTTCATCGATGAAAACCTTTCCTGTGATACCTTGGAAGGTCAAATTGAAGACATTTTGTGTGACTTTGAAGCCATCATCCGGGGAATTTCCTGCTTGTAATGTCTTGTTCACTCCATAAGCCCAAATAAGGACAGCATCGTGGACGTAACCTGCACAACAAAGAATAGAAATCACGAATTGTTTAATTATAATGCTTTGGTGATAATGCTTTGGTGTAATGCAAAAATTACATTAAAAAATAACCTTTACCTATTTGTCACCTATTTGTCATGCGTTTCATCATATTTTTTCCATACATTTCTATGTCATGATTATTCTGGGGTATGGCTAATAATTTTATAAATGATGTTAATATTATATAATACTTAATCAGTGTAGCCAACAAGATTTGAATACAAAGAAAAATTAAGAAATGTAGTTTTGTTTTGTTGGCATGTTTTAAAATATATCTGCTTTACAGTACATTTCCAGGAAAGAAAACAAATATAAAAGGATGCTAACAAACAAATTAGGATATGTTAGTACTTGAAGACATTTTTTTTTAAATAATGAATTGCTTTTTATCACAATGAAAAGCAATTCATTATTTTTTTTTTAGGACGGACACTACATCCTATTTTGAAACCATAAGCAACAATTTGTCTTGACATACAGATCTCACATAAGTCAAAATACAGTTAAATAAAAAGGATTTCCAGACTTCCACATGTCTGTCTAGTTTTATCCAGGCATATTTCGTTTTATACAGATGATTGGATGATCTATGCACTTAAGCAATACTTAACTGAATTCTCAATAATAATATACATAATGTGTCATCAAATTGTCAAGTTAAAATTCTGCAGTTTTGTGCACACAAGTATTAAAAATATATATTAGGCTCATGAATATACGAGGCGAAAATAATTTGTTTCATTATCCAGGATGATGAAAAAATTATATCACTGTAACTAAATATATGATTTAACCACTGAGAACAAGGCGCTTGGAGAGTGTGCTTGATTACCACTAATATAATTATTTCTCGATTAACACAATACGTTTCTCGATTAACACTCTATTAGGCTCTATTAGGCTGAGCTCTATTAGGCTTTCAGTGATATCCTTGCAAAACAAATATTTTTCATCACTCAAAAAAACATCAAACAAAACATTCCATTGCCATTAATGGATGATCCAAGCCACACGTTTAATGAATCGTGCATGTATATTGAACATTCTTATATGTTTATTTTGTGTTTAAAAGTGGAAATAATTTCTTTGAATATTTGCCAGCAAAAGTGAAAAAAAACAACTGGGAAACATTTTCTCGACCAAGAAAATATTCAAGAAATATTGGTTAAAAAAACGAAATGGCACATCACAAATAAAAATTCTACAAACATTTACCATAGGACAAAGTATAATGAAAGAAAAGAAGAAAAAGAAACAACCTAACCCTGTAGTAAATGATGCAATATGTAATTGCTTTGGCGAAAGCGCGTAAAATAACTGATGGTGAACAGAAATTCCCGCTGAATGTCTGCCAACTTACACATAGGAAACGCTTATCAAAACCATGGGCTTTATCTTATTTTGAGAATTATCACATGAATTCAATAATAAAAGCACCTCTATGAGAAGGATGCTTTAGTTATCAGTCAAGAATTACAATATCTGGAATTTTCCTTTCTATTAAGGCTATGGTCAAGGAAAGCCATTAAGCGGATATTGTACACGTATGTGAATAAGTCATTTACTTAATCATTCATTTGAATTGTTTTATCTTATCTATTTCATTTGAATATAATAATTTATTTTAGATTTGCAACTTACTTACCTGCTGCTAATTATAACATATGTTCATCTTCACTCTAAATATGGAGTTTTATATCTCTACCTGCTAATCATAAAATCTTCTCATCTTCATGTTGAGTGCAATATCTCTACCTTTTCTCTGAAATTAATTTCCAGTTCTCCTGTGAAACTGTTCAACTGTTTTACACACAAAAGCCATGACAGCACTTTAAATGTTATATTACAGTTGTTGGAAAGAGGCTAAAATGACAAGGATATATCTACATTGAGTAAATTAAAGCAGAGAATACACGTAGAAATTCCCTTTTATCTTAGAAGACACAGAGATCTGTAAGTCCGTTGGCAACGATAAGTGGCATGTAGGGAACTTTTGTCTTTGCCTTAATAAATATTATCTATGAATTCAATCCTTCAATATGGTTACAGAGTATTAATCATTAATCAGAAAGAATTTGTTGAGTGCAAAGAAAATATAATATCTGCATCTGGTCATGACAAGAAGGATCAGGTCATGTCCATAGTCAGCAGACCAAGCGTTGGCTAATGCAGCACAGAGTTAAAGTTATATCTTGGAGTATAGTACTCCGAGATTAGAAAGATTACTGAAGCAGGGAATCTGTCACGTTGATGTATTTGAAGTGTGAATACAAATCGTGTGTATCATTAAACTTAGAAAGAGACTAGAGAGAATATAATAGAAAAAGACAATTTCCTTTAGATGAGAAAGTCAGTATACTGCAAACGGCAAAAGAAACGACAATAGAAATTAACCGTTTATGTCTTGGCCATTCTTGTAGTTTCACCATTGGCAAGTGTTTCACCAAGTGTTTCACCATTGGCAAAGGTGGTCACGCACCTAGGGATTGACAAGAAATGGCAAAGGGCAGTTTTTTAATTTCATATTTTCAATGTTCTACAGGTCACTGGTTACTTACTATGCTGGTCAATTCAGATTTCCTTTTTTTCTGATCAAGGCAAGTATTTATAACTTGGGGAATTCCAAATTTAGAATGGCATCAAATATAGGGCAATGACTGCAGGTAGTAATTGAATACTACCGATGTAATGTAATGCAGAGTAGTTTTGACCATATAACTGCTAAAATATAATAAAACCTACCAAAGTCAGTTATTGATGGAGCCAAACGGAAAATGGTTTTGCTTTTTTACGCAAAATGTCGTTTTCACCATATAACTGCCTTTTGGTAAAGGTGGTAGATTTCATTTGGATGATTAGATCATTGAGTACTAAACTCTGACGATTTTGAGGCTATTGTCGGCCAACATTCTGCAACCATATTTTAGTGCTTTCACAGATTGGCCACCGTTATCACAAATGATTTGGCCACCTGTAAATATACTCACGATCATCACCAGAAACACAAAACCTCCTATTGAAGTGGATACATGGTGTCACTTTCACCCAGCATAAATGGCACCAAAAATAGAACACACTCTCTAATTTATTACCCTACATTGCAGAACTTCTTTATCATATCAGTCCCTGCCACCAAAGGTAAAAAGGTGCGCACAGAATCGATCGCAAGTCATCAGTATGCAGAAACATCTGGCTGTGAACTGATTGGTGAGGAATAAATGCTAACTGAAATAGATTCTGTTTTGTTCTGACAGCAGTACTGATTGGTCAGGTTATGTATCAGACACCTGGTTACAATTTATGACCCAATGTTGATCAATTCAGATTTGATGATATTTTTTGTGAACAAGGCAAGTATTCATAACTTGGGGAATTCCAAATCTAGAATGGTATCCAAGATAGGGCAATGGCTGCATGGTGATCCAAAGGTTGTGGGTTCGATCCCCGGCCGTGCAATATATAGGGCAATGGCTGCAGAGGTAGTAATCGAATGCTTCCTTTGTAATGCAGAGTACCAATTTATATACATATTCCAGAAATAATTATTGAGATATGTATAGATAATGTTTCAAAATAGCTCAGCATATCAAAATTATTTCAAATTTCATCTGTCCATGTGCAGATATCTCAAACTTATGCAGTTGTTTCTCACTTGTGCAGCTATCTATCTCTGCTGTAACTACCCCTCACTTGTGCAGCTATCTCTCACTGTTGTAACTATCTCTCACTTTGCAGTTATCTCACTTATGCAGCTGTCTCTTACTTGTTCAGTTATCTATCTGTGTTATAACTGTCTCACTTTTGTAACTATCTCTCACCTATGCAGCTGTCCCTCCCTTGTACAACAATCTCTCACTGATGCAGCTGTCTCACATGTACAGCTATCTCACTGATGCAGCTGTCTCTTACATGTGCAGCTATCTCACTTATGTAACTGTCTCTCATTTGTGCAGCTATCTCTCACTGCTGTAACTATCTCTAACTGCTGTAACTATCTCTCATTTTGCAGTCATCTCACTTATGTAGCTGTCTCTCATTTATGGAGCTATCTCTCCCTGTTGTAACTGTTTCACTATTGCAGCTATCTCTTAATATTGCAACTATTGTAACTATTTCTCACTTGTTGTAACTATCTCTCACTTTGAGCAGCTATTTTTCATGTCTCAATGCAGCTATCTCTCAGTTATGCAGCTATCTCTTATTTATACAGCTATCTCTTATTTATGCAGCTATCTCTTATTTATGCAGTTATCTTTTTAGCGTCCACCAGAGGGCAACGTAAAAACGCAACAGCGAGATCGCACGCTCTTATCAGTGGCAGATTTTATTGCAGCCCATACCTCACACAGCAACTTTATTTTTTCAAATCTCGTCACCCTTCCCTCTCTGATTACGTTCATGCTTTTTTATATATGTATGTAATTACAGATTCTTTATACCTCAGTGATGCGCGTATTTATGCGATTTCGAATGAATACGCGCATGCCGATTATTTGTAAAATATTGATTAGTTTGCGTCGGCCATCTTTAGACTGGTCCCCCATCGAGTGTCAAGAACATCGTGTTTATACACAGATGGCGGCAACCAGTCTATGGCTGTACGCGCCATTTTCGGGTCACGTGACGGGGTCAAATGAGGTGCGCTTTGTTTACAAATGTTTGTAACGATAAATATCTTGTTTCATGTTTCATTTTTTAAAAATACAGTAGTTGTCTGAGGTATAAAAACAAAACATACACTCGTCGGTCAGCTGTGACCGCGGATTCAGTTCGTTGGTGATGGCGGACGGATACCCTTCGCCTTCGGCTCAGGGTATCCGTCCGCAATCACCAACTCACTGAATCCGCTCACCCAGCTTCCCGACTCGGTATGTTTTGTTATAATATTTGCAAGTGAAACGATATTAAAAAGAGACACCAATTCACACTTGAAAGTGAAACCATTCCGTATTTGAAAGCGAAATCACTGAAAGTGAAACCATATCGTATTTGAGACTACAAGTGCCTTCGGCTGGGAAGTGATGCTGTCCCTCACTGTTGTAGCTATCCCTCACCTGTGCAGCTGTCTCTCAATTGTGCAGCTATCTCTCACCTATGCAGCCATCCCTCACCTATACAGCTATCTCTCAGATGTGCAGCTGTCTCTCACTTGTGCAACTACCACGTGTGCAGCTGTCATTCAGTTGTGCAGTTGTCTCTCACTGTTCAAGTGTAACTATCTCTCACCATGTGCAGCTATCTCTCACCATGTGCAGCTATCTCTCCCCATGTGCAGCTATCTCTCACATGTGCAGCTATCTCTCACTTGTGCAACTACCACGTGTGCAACTGTCATTCAGTTGTGCAGTTGTCTCTCACTGTTGTAACTATCTCTCACCATGTGCAGCTATCTCTCCTCATGTGCAGCTATCTCTCACATGTGCAGCTGTTGCTCACTTGTGCAACTACCACGTGTGCAGCTGTCATTCAGTTGTGCAGTTGTCTCTCACTGTTGTAACTATCTCTCACCATGTGCAGCTATCTCTCCCCATGTGCAGCTATCTCTCCCTATCTGCAGCTATCACTCCCCATGTGCAGCTATCTCTCCCCATGTGCAGCTATCTCTCACCATGTGCAGCTATCTCTCACATGTGCAGCTATCTCTCCCCATGTGCAACTATCTCTCACCATGTGCAGCTATCTCTCCCCATGTGCAGCTATCTCTCACCATGTGCAGCTATCTCTCAAACTGTGCAGCAATCTCTCAAACTGTGCAGCTATCTCTCCCCATGTGCAGCTATCTCTCCCCATGTCCAGCTATCTCTCCCCATGTGCAGCTATCTCTCAAACTGTGCAGCTATCTCTCATCATGTGCAGCTGTCTCTCCCCATGTGCAGCTATCTCTCACCATGTGCAGCTGTCTCTCCCCATGTGCAACTATATCTCACCATGTGCAGCTATCTCTCACCATGTGCAGCTATCTCCCAAAATGTGCAGCTATCTCTTACCATGTGCAGCTATCTCTCAAACTGTGCAGCTATCTCTCACCATGTGCAGCTGTCTCTCCCACAGCTTTCTCTTATTTATACAGCTATCTCTTATTTATGCAGCTGTCTCTCATGTGCAGCTGTCTTTCACTTGTGTACCTATCTCTCACTCATGTAGCTCTCTCTCCCCTGTGCAGCTATTTCACTGTTGTAACTATCTCTCCCTTGTGCAGCTAATGTTAAAAGTGATGTAAAACCCCAAACAAACAAACAAACAAACAAATCTGTTTCGAGCTTATACCCAAAGACACCGTCAAAAAAGACTTGAAATTCACTGTTTCCAGAAACATCACGCACTGCCCATCCAATTTAACTCACGACTCCAGTAGTACTCGACTTCCGGCAACTAACAATCAAACAATTATGTTCCCTTTAAGTAAACATATGGTGACAGCCCTGTTTGAAAATATTTCTTTGTTATTTCTTCATCTCGGCATTGTTTCGCTATTGTTTACGAGTTTGCGCAATCAGGTGAAAGTGGGTCAGTTTATTTACGGGAGTGACAGCAACAGTCTGTAAGCCCCACAATGTTGTGGTCCTTCTGACGTCATATGAAATTTCTCCCTTGGTGTTTCCATGACGTCATCACTTGGACTCTTCTAAATGTCATTTCACGTCGTCAGGTTTAATATCGGGTAAAAAACTGGAGAAAAAACACTATAGAATGCACAAGGATTTGTATTTTTAGACATTATGACTGAGAAAGATAGTGACATGGGTCAGAACTGCAACAGTCAATCGCCGGAGGTCGGGTTTATTTACTGGGGAAACTTCAATATGATGGGCAGTGCGTGGTGTTTCGAGATTTCAAGTCTATTTTGCCGATGTCTTTGGGTATAACTAGAGATGATGTCCAACATGCTGCAAGATGTGACAATGTAATGTATATCTTTCCTGCACCAAGAGCTTGGCCTCTTTAATTGCTGCTCAAGCTGTAGCATTTCTGAGCATTGAGGTCCATTTGCCATTCATTTGACCAAAACTCCAGTGTATTTAAATCTTCTTGCAATTTTACTGAATCACCATCACTTTCAACATTATTCATATAGGAGGCTGTCATCTGCAAATAGCCCTATGTTTGAGTGTTTTACCTTTTAACCTATGTTGTTATTATAGAGTGGAAAAAGTATTGGTACCCTGATTTAGGACTATCTGAATTTTTTATACCCTCAATTAGGGATGGTGCGGAAGGAGGAGATTTGGAAAAGGGGATTGTGATCCCTGTTTTAGGGAGAAATTTGAAAAACAGTACCCTGTTTTAGGGAAAATGATGAAATATCTTAACCCGTCTTTGGGAAAATATCAGCGAAAAGGACCCTATTTAGCCCAGCTTCCCCGATAACACTGACTATGAGAGTACCCCCCCCCCCCCCCCCCCCCGGGTTTGTTGTGCAATCTTTATAAAAGTAAATTGCAATCTACGTAATTTATGTCAACATTACGGAGACAAACTGAGAAAAACAACGATGTAAAGCTGAAAGAGGCAACAATGTCCCGAACAGGCTGTTGCCGCTGTTCTGGATGTGCCGTGTGCAAAGAATTGAGTCAACTACGATCGCAGCGCTCTAAAAATGCAGTGGATATGGGAGAGCAGATAGGGAGAATAGTGTCAGACTGGGGAATCATGGACATTGGATATATTTCTCTCTGTTGGCCTGTAATCTTATGAGCAGTGGAAGAGAGAAACAGGCACTGTAACAAAAATCCTGGAAGACCTAAAATGGGATTCATTAGCAGGGAGAAGAAGGACCCAGAGGCTGGTTTTATTGTACAAGGCTATAAATGGTGAAATAGCTTTGATGGTGAAATAGCTTTGAAACTTCCAGAACATGTCAAAATGAAATCAGCTCCTACAAGGAAAAACCATGGAAATTGCTATATCGAGATGGCGACAAGCTGTTACCCTTATAAATACAGCTATTTTCCAAGGACAGTGACTGACTGGAACAACCCTCCCCCTCATTTAACTACATTGGAAACAGGTAGCTCGGCATCCTTCAGAAACTCCCTTGCCAGAGTTTAAAGGTTGGCAATAAGCAGGTGGTGTGTACCAGCTGCTCCCCTTAGTGCAATCTTGCACTCTCGGCGGGATGCCAATTGGTTTTGCCGAGTAAACTTATAGATGTAGATGTAGATGTTTGTGCCAGCTATGTTAAGTTTTCACCACACGAGTTCACAGTTTTTAGACTCTCCTCCTTCGGATCTGACAGCCATCTTCTGTGGATCCCCGGCAATGTAAACCCAACCACCCTTGCATGACTATGTACAATTACAAACTGCAGATGTGTGAATGTCCATTTCCAATATTCATTCACTCTCAAAATTATTTCAGTCATTTCATGATGAGACCTTATTTATTAGCTTTAACCATACCAAAAAATCAGAGTTTATTTTCTTTTTTCCCCCACCCCCTTGAATATTAATGCCATATCCCCTGATTGTTTTGGCTGACTATTTTGGTATATGTGCCACTAATAATGTTCACTTTCCAGTCATAACAATGACACCAATTGGCCCTGATGTGCAAAATATCTAACGTTGCTAAAAGGAAGCTTATACGTGGTCTCCTTACACTGGTTTATACTTGCAGAGCCTGGTATAAACCCTGGGTCTGCTGAGGAGAGGAGACATGAGATATAATCAGTGTAAATAAGTTGCACTTGGGTCCAAATGTGAGTTGTTCATGACATTGTGAACTTGCATTTCCTGACTGAAGCCCATTCATTATTAAATGGCAAAAATAATCCATTTCATGGAAATTCTTTGACATTGCAAGTTACCAAATGAGTAATTGGTCTTGTTTACATACAAAGGTCTTTCAGTCTTTTGGCCTTCCTTGCACCATTTTAGAAAATGGTTGAATAACAATCCTTGTCATTGCGAGGATTAAAGTATAGAATTATAGCAATTTGTTTATTGAACAATGTTGTGCTGGTGGTGACGAGGTAGATTGAGGCCAGGGCAACAATATACATGTTGATAACAAGACAAAGTCGCCATTAAGTGGGTGAAATCAAAGATATTCAAATTCCTACCAATGAAATGATTAAGAGTAAACAGAGCTGAATTCATTAGTGAATCCAGCTCCACAGAGTACGTTTTATACCAGACTTTGAAAGTGAAGGGCTATAACTGTCTTTTGAGTCATACCTTTTATTCTGAGAGAGCAAAGATATTTTTTTAGAAAAGTCCCTGATAGTTGAATGACCCCTAAGTAAGAATGAACAACATGTTTGCGGTTGTGGCAGCTTATTTTGGTCTGACAGAGGGCGTTCATTGAGTGTATGCATGTGAGCAGTCCACCAACTGCGCACCTGTCTTTGGACCCTGTAATCTCCCCAGCAGATCGACCCAGGAGTGACATGACTACCACGCCATGAAGAGTATGGACCCTGTGGAACAAGTAGGGACATTTTCATTCCTATTGGGGGCAGAGGTAGTATGTAAACCAACCTTTTCATGCAGAGTAGGTCTCGATATGAAATAACTCAAATAGTGTTAATGCTTTAAGTGATGTAAAGAAAATCCCAAAACAACTGATATGTCAATGATACTTTTCCAACCAGATATTTTCAATATCCCCTTTTTTCGTAATTTAAATGTCTAGACCTACATTGCCCACACGGGTACAGGTTCAGATAGGTAAATAAAATTCTTAGAGCTCAGCAACCTCCAATTAGGCCAAGTCTAGATGGGATCTTTAGGGTCTAAGGTTTATTATGTAAGAGCTATATCTTAATGAATTTTCTGACTGGTTAACCTATTGATAGATTGGTGGAATCCCTTTAGGGCATGTTGGGGTATTCAATTCTGTTTTTTTATATATCCACTTGACAATATTATATTTTTATTAACACATCAATTTATTAATCTGAAGATGCAGTATTCACAAGGTCAGGTTTAGAAAAATAAATGACATCATAAACTCAAACAGAAAAATGGCTGCAGACCACAACCTACGTGATCGCACAGATTTATATGCCGCTAGATGGAGTTGGCTGATAGGCTGGCTATACATAGACAATCCTTGTCCAAATATATTCGGACAATCAAGGACCTCTCGTTGAAATGGGTCTGTGCATCGGACGAATAATGTCACTTAATATTTGAGGATTGCTCTGATTGGTTCATGTAAATAAAACAGGGAAACCCCAAACAACGACCACATGTTTCCAGTAAATTGGGACCGGAATTCCGGCTAAAGCATACGGTCACCTGAGAGGTGGTTTACTACTACTAATAATAATGATAATAAATTTCTATAGCGCTATTTCAAACTAGGTCTGCTCATAGCGCTTTTGTCGGTAATGTTTCCTATATAAGTGGGTCTTTAATTGAGTTTTGAAGCAAACAATTGTTTTACAATTTTTCACTTCAAGGGGCAGGGCATCTCAATTTTTGGCGCAAACACCACAAAAGCCTGGTAACCATATGTTTTCGAATTTGTTCTAGGAATTATGTAGTCATTCTTCTCATTAGATCTTAGGTCTTTAACTGCGTTTTTTGGTATTAATAATTTTGATAAATAGTCAGGGGCAAAACCATTTTGTATCTTCCATGTTAATAAGGCTATCTTAAAGTCAATTCTAGCCTCAACTGTCAACCAGTGCAGATCCATTAATTATTTTTTTAATTTGTTGTTTCATTGTCAGTTCTTGGTCTAGGATTACCCTCAGATATTTTACTTTGGACCTAGGACCTAGGAATTTCTGAAACTCCCACCATAATTTTTTTTCTGGAATCTGTCCATTTCTGAAATTATAGTTTTTGCCACAGATAAGCATCTCTGTCTTTCCGTCATTAATTTTCATTTTGTTATCCAGTAAAAAAAGTCCTAAGCTTATCTTTTTTATACATTCATCCATTTCTTTTATGGATTTAATCATTCCCTCAGTAGATTTAGGATCCAGACTGATGTATAGCTGTGTGTCATCAGCATAGACATGATGCTTTAATCCATACTGCCCAATGACATCAGATAGAGGTTCCATATAAGTTGTGAACAGAATGGGTCCCAGTACAGAACCCTGAGGAACGCCATAATTAATTTTCATATTGTGAGATATTTTTCCGTCAATAGTAACACATTGTTTTCTATTTGAAAGATATGATTTAAACCATTTAAGAGTTGTGCCTCCAAAACCACATCTTTTTTCCAGTCTTTTTAATAGTATATTGTGGTCAATCGTGCCAAAGGCCGCAGAGAGATCAAGTAACACCAACATTACTCTTTTATTGTTGTCAATGTCAGATAATATATCATTTTGAACCTTTAATAATGCCGTCTCAGTACTGTGTATGCTGATTGGAAGTTATTTCTCACCAGGTGGCTAACAAATTGTTACTGCCCTTTCAATTAATTTTGACAGCTACGTTAAATTAGATACAGGTCTGTAGTTTTTCTTAAGTAGTTCTAGTCCTAGTTTTGTAATCAACGGTCTTATAATTGCCATCTTTAGATCATCTGGCATATTAACCAAAGTAAGAGACTTATTCATAATTTCCGTTATTAATGGCAATAGATGTGCCATGCATTCAGTAAGAAACCAAGTGGGAATGGGATCCAGCTCGCATGACTTCTTGGCTGCTTCTTTCAGCATTTTTTTAAACATCAGATTTGCTTAATGGGTTGAAATTATTTAAGTGCGTTTTAAATATCGGCTCCTCTTCTATGGGGTTGGAATTTATATTGTTCGAATGTCCCACATTGGTATTGTCTAGGCTATAAAATACTGAGTTCTGGTAAACATCCTGTTTGACAGAGCAGTATGGCTGGCATTTTAGTGATTGGGTCAGTAGCAAAGTTCAATAAATCATGTGGAGCAAAAGCACACTTTATAGGTTAACGCGTGCTTCTGCTCCACATGGATAGAAACTAAACAGGAACTAGTGAACCTATGTTGACTTTTTTCTGATTTCTTTTTATTTTATTTTATTTTATTTTTTTCGATTTTAATTGACTTTATAATAGAAATAAACCTCACGGGAATTACAAGAACCAAAACCCCTTTTCATAATCATGTGGAGAATTACCATGCCTTCATTGACTTCATTTCGGGATTCACATTTCATTTATGTCATCTTGTTGATACGCCACAAATGTATAATTCTCACAATAATTTATATACTATATCCAAGGTTGAAATACAACTTATGTCCCCTAAATCACTAGTATTCCTCGCGAGTTGCTCCGTAAATTGACTATTCACTATGCTCCAGTGCGAGCGCTAAAATTGGAGAAGCTTTTAATATCAAATGCCACATTGCGGACGATTAGCTAATATTATTACCTCGAGAAAAAACTATTTCTTTGCTGAAATATAAAAGGCTTAATCGTATTTCATAATCAATATGTTATATACCTCATTTTACACTTCATGTTACCAGAGAGACAAGGCCGCATAAAGGCGATACAGCTTTCTCGGAATGTCAAATTGCCTGAAACGTTTTAAATATGTCTAAACATATGTTAACAACGAATTTGGTTTAGAAATGGATATTTCAAAGAAGTCTTTCAGTCAGCCAGTCCGCCCATGGACCCCCCACTGGGTCCACTGTATAATTTCTAGTTATACAGTGGACCCATGACCCTCCTGTCATTTATTGCCAAACAGTGGACCCATGATCCTCCTGTCATTTCTAGTCAAGCAATAAACCCATGCCCCCACCCCCCACCCACCGTCATTTCTAGTTAAACATATATCAGTAGAAATAACAGACATAGGCATATCACGTGTTTACTGTGTGGGACACATCCACAAATGGAATACCTCATTGAAAAGTTGATTACTTACTGCAAATTTTCATATATTACATTTTTTCTTCAATATGGGGAAGGTACTAAAATTAGTTAGGAATATAAATTGGAGAATGTGTTCTATTTTTGGCGCCATTTATGCTGGGTGAAAGTGACACCATGTACCCACTGCAATTTCTAGTGATGAGTAGACCCATGACCCACAGTTGACCCAGGACTCTCCTGTCACTCCTTGTCAGACAGAAGGCCCATATGATTTTCCTTTCACTCCCGTTTTTGCCAGTCCCATGACTCGCATGTGTCACGCCCACCAAACAACGCACGTGTCGGAATTTCTTGTTCGAATTTCTATGACATTTTCAAAATTGTTTATGAAACCATTTGCAGGAAACAGATAATTAAAATATGCAGGATATCACAAGAAATATATTTGATTTCTGTAACTATTACCTTTATGAACTAGAAAGTCGTTTTGGCTAATTTATGGCAACCCAGCTTTACTAGGCCTCTTCAATATATACTCATTGCATGATGGAATTAATATGAGGGCTTAATGGTTTCCATTATAATGTATTCTGGGAAAGGAATACATCAATATTTTGGTCACAAATAGATGTACAGAAACAATCTAATCACGTTTTCATTTCTGTTCTTAAAAGGATGGTTGGCTCATTATTGAATCTGTTGATGTCTAAGTTTATTGAGAAAACTTGATCCCCAAAAAGTCAATTAGCCCAATGATAGTGACAAATATTTCTGTCAAAGCTTTACTTTCTTATCTGCAGAAAATTCAGATCACTTTTGTGCCCGGAAGTCAGCCTAAACACGTGCATGCTAAATCTTGATTGGTGAGTTGAAAATATTTGAATGTTGTGGGTATTGTTTTGATTGACCTCACGTTAAAATGAATTGTGACGTTATATAACTCCTTCAGCTACCAATTACTTCCGGGCAACAAAGTGATCTGATTTTTTTTTTGATGCCATACCTCTGACTTTGGAACAATATAAAGTAACAGTCCTGATATATTTTTGGAATATCAAAATCACAGACCACAAGCTAATTCATTTTAGAAGAGGGGCTAGATACACATTTCGAGGGAAAGCAATCGTTTGCACGGTTAACATCATCATCTGCCTCGGAAGGTCAGGAAATGCATAAATTTGTGTTTCCTCTCTTGATATATCACCATATTTGTGTACGCATCGATATCCCTGACCGTGCAGTGGCCCACGTGCTGTGAGAGCTGGCTGGAAGCTGATGCGGTTCCCTATGATCACTGTCCAGATTCAACTTTACAGTGTATTTCTGAGGTTCAATAAAACATATATTTTAAACATATTTAAACATATTTTGCTATAAGGTTATGAATTATGGGTATACAATCTTGTGAAATAGCTCCTTCCAGTTCTCTTTTTCTATGGGAAGTTCCTTTTCTATGGGATGTATACAGTTTGTCAAAACAAGACGAGACATTTATAGAGAGGAGACATTTTCTTTGTGAAATGGTAAACGATTTTGGTATTTTTTAGACTATTTAATTTGAGGTTTCACTGGTAAAACCAATTGTTTTGACCAACTTCTTTGCTTTTTCAAAAGTAAATCATTGATTTTTACATACTGATATATTTTTCGCTCGCGTTTGTTTTGACTTTAGGTCTGAATGTTCGAGGTTTTGATATGATTAAGCTGTAAGTCTATGGAGCATACCCTGATTATCAGTCCATGGCGGCCATGTTTTGGCTCAATAATTCTGCTTACACCGTCAGATGTCGCTTTTGTTTGAGAAGTGATTTGTGAGTGCGTGGTAGAGTAAGAAGATTTTGCCTTGGGTTTTTTTTGTCTCGGGATTTTGCAAACTTATGCAAGCTTGATTTTTTAAAATCAACACTTGTTATATCCTCATTTACTTCTTATCATCCTTCAAAGCCTTATCCGCAAATAGTATGTTATTGCGTGCATTGGGTAAATGCCTGGAAAGAGGAGGGCTAGCAATGGAGGGTAGCCGTGATTGTAAATATTAAAATGTGATATTTTACCTGCAAAGTTATCTACTTCACTGATGTCGGCCGTTAAAGGTAAATGTGGATATTCAGCAAATTCAGGCTCTTGGAATGCCTCAATTACTTCTCGTGCAAAGTTCTCATATCCTGGACCAGAATTAGCTCTGATGTTGGTGTCTATGAAGCCATTGTATATGTATTGGTTAACCTCAGGGCGATAATCAAAATCCTGGCTGGTCATGAACATGATGTCCAGGCCAATAAAAGCATAGTCCCCATTAAGCATGCCTTCATCATACGCCGAAATGAGCAGGGATCTGAACTCAGCCGTCATGCAAAGTGCTAGGATAATCCTAGCCTCCTTTTTGATTGTCCCGATGACCTTTCTTTGCTTGGCAAGGTTGGCCGCATTGACATCACTGCCTATGCTGGATAGACTGATGGTATGGTAGAACACAGTGATGCCATTGGCTTCAAACAGTTCCTTGGTAGCCCTGGCTGTTATGGTCATTAGATTCTGGGTTGTTGTTATGATCCCAAATCGTTTCCACCCAAACATCTGAGCCATTCTGAGGTAAACTTTAGCCAACTGGGTAGTTGGCCCTGTAGGTCTTGAAAATGTGGGGTAGGTACTTTTATCTGATAACGTTGAAGTAAACGCCGATGTAGAAACAATAGGAATGCCCCAAGCGGCAGCGAGAAGACCAACGGGTTCGCACACTATGCTACAGGCTGGTCCGATGATGGCGTCGAGGTCTGGCACCGAATGCCACATGTCTACGACCACCTGGACGCCTCTCTGGGGAATACAGAACGTGTCCTGCATAACCCACTCTATGCTGTAACCAGCCAGGAGCTGGCGCCTCTCTGCCTCCCTCAAACCTACCACGAAAGCCGACCCTATGGATGGCCCCGCCGGCCAGTCATGGGACCAGGGGAAGGCATAAGCAATCGTCAATGTTTTGTTTAGGACACCGGGTTGACTATCGCATTGGAATGGATGAAATAAACAATATAACACAATGGACAAAGTGATAACCCTGAACGCTATCATGTTGAGAAAGTGCCTCATTCACCTGTGTCACTTATCTCTGCGTGTTGTGACAATATGTTAAGATGCCATATATATATACGTGTATAAATTACACATAACTTAGAATATGTTATCGAAATTGGCTTAGCACTACTAACGGTTAGTCTAAGGAAGAAAAATTTGTAAAGGAATTTTTACATCATTATTTTCTATATGTTTACTGTCACAGGAGACCAAAAGAACGTATAATAGCTTCATAAGATTGAACATCAAAAGCAGACATTACCTTTGTACCTCAACGCTCATTCGCTGAATCTTTTATCTTGCCTTTTTAGTAGTGATTCTCTGATGAGTACTGGTGCCAGAGTAGTTTCCGCTCACTAGTTTGGTACGCTCATTCTTCTAAAAATGATAGAAATATTAATTCTGTGGTACGGGACAAACACATTTGATATCCTTTGACCATATGTCATGCATAAATGTTCCATAACACTAGACAAGAAAATAGAGCGCACCAACATTGCGAGAGCAAACTACTCTGGTATCCCTATTGGTAAAGTGACACATCTGAAGGGTTAATACAAATTGTTATATACCATTATATATGGTGATTCTTAGAAATGTGCCAAATTTATAACATTGGGCCTTACATATTAATATCATGGAATCTTCAGGTCCATGACATCATTTATCACGTTAATAAAAAGTTATCTGCCAATAACATACGTTTTCAGAACCGAAATGATCGAAATATTCGGGCACATGTTTATTAAATGAAAAATGAGTGGAAATGGATAGAACGGTATAAAACTGAACAATTTTGACCAACAATTTGTCAAATTCCGCCATAGGGGCATATTTATCTTCAGCAAAAGCGGCACCAGTAGAATTTAGTTGATATATTGATCGCCCAAGTTTGGCTGGTGACCTGATTAAAAGTTTGTGTAAAAACCATGTCATGTTCAATGTGATAACGTTAATCTTGTTCCAATATTTTTCACGTAATGTCTCGTTTTTGCAGAATTTGGCTTTCTTTGACAACTTTTCACATAGCTGCTTGTCTGGTACCTACTTCAAACGGTGAATAAAACATTCATCATTAATTGTGATTAATCAAATATGCTGTCTTTTGATTAAAATGTAGCTATGTTTTCTTTGTGTATATAATCCTGTGAATGTCTCACACAAAACACACAATCGGACTTCTGTTAAGGAACTTGAGAGAAAGAGGAACGTTGTACAAGCTTTGGAACCACGCGAATGAACGAATTGCCTGTGTATTGCAGAGATAAAAAAGTTTATGTGTACAAGATGTGTCAAGGAGAAAAGAAAATTATACCAAAGCCAGTTCAGATCAGCTAAAGAGAAAACAGAAGGTTAAACTTTATGTACATATGCTGATCGAAATAGATACTGGTAGAACTAGAACTAGAATAACACAGATTGATGAATTTTGTGTCTTAACACAAATGATGAAAAACACTGATTAATAAAAATTAAATATGAAGCAATGATAAACTCACGTATATTGACCATTTTTAATTGGAGTGGTAAACTACAAATTATATTGCCTTGTAGATTATAAATCCAGGACATATAAGTGACGAGATGGAATTTGATGTGAGTTTTATGGTGGAAATAGATTAAATGAAATGGAAAATCATCATTTAAGAGTTTAAATGAGTTGCATAATGTCAGGCTTAAAATTCAATAATGGATATTATTGAGTTTCACAACCAGCTCACTAATGTTAGTGCATGTAAGGTGTATACCACCTTCAATATTTTTTCAATTATATTATAACAACCTGAATAAATTGCAGCTAAATATAGTACTGCTTCACTACATTATTATGTCACATGACATAACAACACACCCAGGAATGTGCATTTTGATAGTTTGCCAGTATGTTTTTTATTATCAAATTTGACCTGATGCGAGGAAAATCACGGTGTCGGTAAAGGGGCATCCTATTTGCCATGTGATGCGTCTAGTGTCGGGGAGGATACGGAATCCTGACAGATTGAGCACAGGGCTGGTTCAGCAGTAATACCAGATCACTTGCAACATACCGGTCTTGGGTCCAAATGTTCACCAGACGATCAGATTAGATTAGGCCCATGGTCTGATTCAAGCGGCTTGTGGTATTTCTCCTTCAATATATTCTGGCTGTAAATTTTAATTTTGTTGAAAATATAATGTTTGAAATTTCAGAATAATTGTATAAAATATTATCATGATAAATGAGTACTGAAAGGAGAATACTGCTGATTGGTTTAGCGGAGGGATAACAATAATATCTGAAAGGGTTGAGTTTATATTCTATGCATATATCATGTTAGATAGAGATATAAATGGTTTCAGGGCGAGGAGTTAAAGGTTGATCAACTTCAACGAATCTCTCCATATGTACTCCAAATTTATTTTTGAATTTTTCCTGGTATGTAGAGGAAGATTCGTGGCTTAGTGATCATTGCCTCATTATTTTTAATAACCAATTTCCTTAGTTGTTTCATACGTGTTCAATTGGAATAAAGAGGTTCTCGGTAATTTAAGATGGAAATAGTTAACAAACATCAGATTTAAAGCATTCACGAAATGAGGTTTTCAAGTACATTTTCCTTGCATAATATAAATGTTCATACCCCAAACTTTGCGATCAAATTTTATTACCCATCATATTTCCCCTGCATATACTTCTGTGCCATTTGAAAATCCAAATCATCCATTGGACACTTTGTTAACAAACTTTGTTTAGCTGACCACTGATTTTGTGCAAACACCTGCTTAGTAAAGTCTTTCTAACAGTGGTGCACCCTAAATTGGGACAATAGAGTGATTTGGCTTACAGAGCCTTGTTTGTTCAGTAATGTTTGTCCAATGGTACAGGCCTAACACCCTGACAGACCAAAATAGAGGTCACATGATTGTATACATGTGGCCACCTGGTGGCCAAAGGAGTACAGACAGTACTTGGCACTTTCAGCAAAACACAATAACTATGGTCAGTTTTTTCCTCTGTAAAATTGCCTGTGACCTCTGTGGTTGAATGCTTTAATTTATTTGTAAATGGTATGTAGAAAAATATAAAAGAGTACTATTTTCCCCAAAGTTTGTATACAATTACATAACATCTTGGAGTAATAATTACTCCAAGATAACATATTTATCTAATATATTTTCAAGGCTTCGTGACTTGTTACCAAGCAAATTAATCACAATTTCCTCTTGCCTAGATTATATGACTGTGTGTGAAAACCATTTCCTGTATTTGAACAGGAAACGCAAATTTGCATAAACTCCATTAATGTAATAAAAAACGGTGAAGTCTCTTGTAAGTCCGCAGACCCAGCTTGTCGACAGCTCATCTCTGTCGACACAAATTGAAATATAATACAGTACATCAATTATGGAAAATATATCAATGACGAGAAGTCCAGAAAACACAACCATGATGTAAGTTTATTGGTAATCAACATTAGTTGTAAGAATTATTATTGTTTTATATTATGAGTATGAATGCATGATTTTCAATTCAGACTTATACAACGGTGACCTCTGCAAGATTGTAGATCTCTCCATCACGCTATTGAAAACACATTGATGTTATATATTGATGTCATCTTGGAAAATATTCATTTTGGCAATAATATAATTCTCAGTGCGTTGTAATTCCAAAATAATTTGCAAACGGATAAAAAGAAGACTCTTTATGGCGAAGACATATGTTCATTGTATAGGATTTGTACATGGAGAAGTACATGGAGATCTGCTAAGGAGAGCAAGGATTTGTAGCTTGCCATAAATCACAAATCATTTAAGCATTTTTAAGGCTCAAATTTTTCTGACCCTGAATCAGAAAAATTTGAGCCTCCTGTGTGTTATTTTAATTATTTTAGTGAAATACGTTAGATCACAAACTCAAATATGACTTTCAATTTTCATTTTAAATAATTACAAACCAACAAAAACCGGCCTCGTGAGCACAGTGGTTAAAAGGCTCCAAAGTCGACCTGATATGACCACTGTTGCTGAAAGAGTTGTAAAATCATCATTTCACATTTTTTAACCAACAAGAAATGAATGAGTAAAAATGCGCAGAAAAGCATAAAAACAATCTGTTCTAAGTTAGAAATGCTGACTGCTTCATATTAGTCAATATCCATTTTTTCTTGTTTCTGCCATGGAGATGTAGGTTTTATTATATGATTTATGCTGTAGGATGGGTGGCATGCTCGCAGCTGACACGACAGGTAGCAATGGGACCTTTGATAAGGATTATTTGTGGCTCATCCTTGCACTGGGCTGTGTAACGCAGGGAACCGTTCTCTTCGTTATTACCTATAACATGCATAAACAACCACTAGGTAAGCTAACATCAACCATTTTAAGCAGGGGCATCAAGATATTGACAAAATTGTAAATGTTCATTTATTTCATATAACACTCTTTTAAATAGAAAAAACCTACATGATTTAAAATCTACATGAGGTAAAGGTAAAGATCAGCCTGAATGTGTTTCCTGTCAAACCCTTTTGGCAGTCAAACACATCATGCTTCACTGTGTTGAAATTGATAATATTAGACAAGAATATTTTGAGGTAAAAAAAAAACAAATTATTTGGTACAGTTGGAGTTTATCAGCAATAATTGAGATATGCCGTACTAGCGGTGATCACATAATGCCTCAGTCACATTTGCGCCGATTTCAGTAAAGATGCCCGGCCGATGTGTATTTTTTACAAAATCGGCCGGCAGTTCAGATTGCCGTGCGGGCACCGGGAGATCATCGGCCACAATTGGGCATCTTTAAGACGTCGGGCGGGTCATCGGGAACTTTTAGCTGCAACATAAAAGTTGCCGGCGTTTCCCCGATGTCTTATCAGCAAATATCATCTTAAAGTACACGGCAGGGTCCCGGCAGTGTCAGATTATCTTAGGGCTGCCGGTGGCATCGTGGGGTGAGAATAGGATTTTTTTTATTTCATGTGTTCACAGGCCATCGTCAGATGATCCACCGGGCTCCCTCCGATATCACATAGACGTCTTTAGGATATCCTACAGACGTCTGTCAATGATCAAGACGTCCTTAGGATGTCTTTCAGACGTCTGTCAAATGATCTAGACGTCTTTAAGATATCCTACAGACGTCTGTGCCATTCAGTCTTGCACGTGCCGTGCGGTGCCCGTCAATAATGTGACCACAGCTACGGCATATCTCAGATTGTTGCTGATAAACTCCCCGGCAAATGTGACTGAGGCATTACACACAGGTGTCGCACGGCACGTGCAAGATTAAATGTCTGTAGGATATCATAAAAACTTTTGTCAAATGATACAAGCGTCTTTTGGATATTCTACAGGGTAACACCTGTGTCATCTAATCTTTGACAGACGTCTGAAGGATATCCTAAAGACGTCTAATCTATATGATATCGTAGGATGCCCCAGGATCATCTGACGATGACCTGTGGACACAAACAAAAAATAAAAATACTATTTTCACCGTACGATGCCACCGGCAGCCCTAAGATAATCTTACCCGTACGACGTTTTAAAATTGCCCAAATGTGGACGATGATCTCCCAGTGCCCTCACCGCACCCTGGCTTGCCGGCCGAATTTGTGAGAAAAAACCATCACCCGGGCATCTTTAATGGAATCGGCGCAAATGTTACTGTGGTATTAACATTTACTTAAGACACCATATTCACGATGATGTAAGTCTTTCTAAGGTATGATGTGTATTGTCTGTTTAAATCTGGCCTGTAATTTATTCACGTTCAATGGTATTTGTCTGTGCAATGTCATTGTTTATTGTATGCTTTTGCACGTATCCACATCCACATTGGTAATAGTTTTTAATACATACCGTAATGGTAATGACCTAAATATGTACGTGAGCCATAAGCATTCATTAATTCCCATGGGACACATTGAGTCAAGGAAACGTGTGACTTCCGTTTTCAGAAATGTACCCACCCCTCCCTTCCGGTTTTTCTTTCTGAACATTATAAATTTTGGAACTTCAAGTTAATAGATTATGGGTTCTTTTGTTTTCTTTTAGACCCCGTGATAGATAAATATGCAAGCCAACGCCTGGTAGGAATACATGTTTAACTTGTCTCAGTTCTTTCACCGGTGAATCACAGGTTTCGCCAAGATCATTGGTGACAAAAAATACATTGTTCGGCTTAATGGCACTGAGTATTAGACGCATTGCGTATCTCTACCTCGCAATGCGGAGTAAACATTCAGTTACTTTCATATGATTTACTTCTTTCTGCAGGAGTGTTGTTGGGATGTCTTAGTCTTGCTGACCTTTTGTCTCTCATAGTCACCACGTCTCTACATGCAGTGTTATTATCCCACCTTGAAGGGTTCCGATCAACTGTCTGTCTCTCTCGAGTCATATTTAAGGCAGTGTCACGTGACTTCACCTCCTTCATCTTCATTAGTATGCTTTTAGAAAGGTGAGTTAGAATTTAACTTTCTCAGATATATATATTCTAGGTTGAGTGTTTTTCCCCATTAAGATGAATAATAGTGCAAAAAAGAAGAGAACGTTCGAAAATCTTATAAATGTATTATTCAATATATGTGAATGACAAATTTACATACCTCAATCGAAAATAATCTTCATGGACTTGATATATACAAGATTTATCACCAAATGTAGACTCTCTCGATAGAAAGACCATTATCAATATTTTTTCATCTCGAACTTAGTTCTATAAACAATATGATAATATATTCTCATTATACTGTCTTTCAGATATTTTGTTTTCACAAAGAACAAAATCGTCACATATAAAAAGATTGTGATCGCAGTTACAGTATTCTTCTTCATATCAGGTATAATTGTTTAATCACTGTACCAGCCATCATACCATTTACAAATAATTCAAAACATTTTCAAGAATCAAGGTGGAAGACTGTGGAACTTTTTAAAAGAATGTCATCAAAAATAAAAGTATGTTCCAATTAGACGACTTAAAAACATGTTACTTGATTTTATTAAGATGTTCTTTATCTAATTTCAGTTTTCTTGGCAATATCACCTCTGCTTCTGTCGCCAGATTATGTATGGTACTCGACCCTTGGAATATGTGAATGGACTTTTCCCCCATATTCAGATAGTGTTTTTATCGCACTCATCATTCTATTGATGTTGCTGTCGCAGTTTATTCTCAGAAGCAAATCTATATCCTCAAGTCTCATTTCTGAGTATAGATCATATAAAGCCATACTTCATTTGACAATTATTCATGTGTTTGTAAGATGTATTATTTTGTTGTTACAATTGCTTTGCCAAACTATGAAAATAGCTTGCTATGGATTGATGGCAACAAACCTATATATTCAATATATCTTTTTAGTTTTAAGACCTCTATTTTTTGTCTGTGTAAGCGAAACGTTCAGAAAGCTATTCATGAAAACCCTATTCTCTATGATATTACACTATTTTTCTTCTTCTTCCCATCATGGCACGTATAATAACAATATTGTGGTGCCATTCACTTCATTTGGTCCACCTATGCACAAACCTGAACGAATCAACCACAACAAGAGTCCCGACAGCGAACGCAATGTTAACACTGAAACAGATGAACAGTGTGTTACAACACAAAATGTGCTGGCCACTCATCAAATGGAAAGTCAAAAATCGTTTTCACGGGAGAAATCAAGTTTGGGTCGTGCCGATGATCAATATGACTTAAATCCAGCTGAAATACACGGTATTCCGGACATTAAAGCCTGCCCTTTTAGAGTATCATCCTCAATTGGACTTTCTCTGAAAGATACTGAGAAAATGTCCACAAGCAAAATGGAGCCAAATATTAAAAAAATGAGCTCAGTGAAGTGTAAGATAGCTAGCAAGAGAGAATCACCTGAGACCGCTGTATTTGATACAACAGGAGTTATATCTAATAATAGGACGCAGAGGAGAAGAATTGCATCTGATAGTGAAATTATTCAGCAAAGAGAAGATGATACATTTGAAGTGAGATTGCACTTAAAATTATCTAAAACATTATCCAACGGCTCATATGACAAACACCAAATATTTTCAACAATCCCGAAGAAATCCTTCACAAAATGTTATTCTTGTTCTGATGTCTCAGATATATTCTCAAATAAGATATCCAGCTCTCTTCATCAGCAAAGCAGAAAAGGTACATCAATCAGAATGTCGTGGTCTTCTAGGAGTCAGGACAAAGTTATCAGTCCCCTACAGTCTCATGTTATGATTGCAAATGATGACGACAGTATTCCAACAAGCTCACCAGCAGCCAGTCCGAACAGTCTCAACAGCTCATCTCCTTTAAACAGTCCATTTGGGGAGAGTATTTTAGTAAGCCCAAGCGAGAACATGCACCAAAACTACTGTAATTTGATTAGCATTCCTGGCTATGTTGGGAGTCCCCTTTTTCAAAAGGAATCCAGGTTTAAATTTCATTTTCACCAAACTACGTCCAATTAAATTTATTGAACTAAATAAGGCTGACGGAGTTAACAATTCATTAGAATAGATGGAATATGGACTAATATTGGCCGATACGTACATTCCAGAAATATTTAAAATTGATCAAAAATATATATAATATGCAAAAGACTTCATTTCATTATTTGGTATAAAACGCAACATAATGTGAGATCATTCTACTGTTAGTGCATCATATCACAATCTTGTTAAATCGTCATTAGTTTTTTCTATTACTGTCTTTTTAGGAAAGAGATTGTGTTCTTGTAATAGGTATAACCCATGATATCTTTGTTAAGATAGGATTATACCTTTAGTCAGTAACTCCTCTTGCGTGATTGACTACTTACATGTACCATCACAATGATCACATAGTTCTCACAGTTAATTATTTTTTCTATGAGTAGGTAAAGGTCCTTGAGTTAAAAATGATATCACTTAAAATAATATCATTATGCTATAATAAAGCATTAATATATCCACAAAATACTGGAATTATTTGCAAGTGTTAATAATGATTATACTTTAAAAGCTTGTTCCTGCGGTTTGTTAAAGTAACCAAATATGGAAAAAAAATATCGACATTCTATTTATTTGATTCTTTATTTTTTCAAAGATGTAGCAGTTGTGCTCTATCTGTATAAAGTTCCCATGATAAACATCTGTGTTTTGTGTTTTAATCATAATTTTAGCATTACGGTTTATAGGCCACATTGTTTGCCACCGTTAATCTACAACCTGATCAATGGTGGTAATACAAATTATAGGACTGATCAGTGAACTGATCAATGGTGGTATATGAATTATAGGACTGGTCAGTGAACTGATCAATGGTGGTATATGAATTATAGGACTGGTCAGTGAACTGATCAATGGTGGTATATGAATTATAGGACTGGTCAGTGAACTGATCAATGGTGGTATATGAATTATAGGACTGGTCAGTGAACTGATCAATGGTGGTATATGAATTATAGGACTGGTCAGTGAACTGATCAATGGTGGTATATGAATTATAGGACTGGTCAGTGAACTGATCAATGGTGGTATATGAATTATAGGACTGGTCAGTGAACTGATCAATGGTGGTATATGAATTATAGGACTGGTCAGTGAACTGATCAATGGTGGTATATGAATTATAGGACTGGTCAGTGAACTGATCAATGATGGTATATGAATTATAGGACTGGTCAGTGAACTGATCAATGGTGGTATATGAATTATAGGACTGGTCAGTGAACTGATCAATGATGGTAATATAAATCATAGGACTGATCAGTGAACTGATCAATGATGGTAATATAAATAGAGGGCTCGTCAATATACTGATCAATGATGGTAATATAAATCATAGGACTGATTAATGGTGGCAGTACAAATTATAGCACTGATCAATGGTGGCAATAGGAATTTAGAATTCTTGCTGCTTGAGTTTCAACAATTTTGATCCACCAGGTGGCTATTGTGTCGATTAAATTGCATGCTGAGATAGGTTTGTAGATAGTACTGCTGATATGATGATTACCATTCTGTATACTGTGAGGGGACTAATCAGTTTCGGAATCTTGAAAAGCATTGAATGACAGTTATGGGTAGAACAAACTGATTGAAAGAAAATGCCATGTCAGTCAGTCTGTCAATTAAATTTGTTACTTCTTCAAAATTCACCAATGCACGACAGATTCTAACACACCAGGTGGCGACGGGTCCCACTCGAGCAGTGAGAATTCCACTGCTAAAGTCGGATGTGATGACACTACCTGTTTCCATAAATCCTTACTTTATCCTTGCTTTATACAGCAATGATTAAGCATTTATTTCCAAACTTGATAATAAAAAAAACTCTACACAGAAAGCGCAGGGCGTTGAGCTCAGGAAAAATGTGAAATGGTGTATTTAGGAAAAAATACGTATGGTTTGTTTAAATTCCTATCTGACCATGGAATATCTAATTGTTCTTTTACATTGGCAGACATTTTGGGAAACGACATATCTAAATGATCAGATCGGTATGGATTTCTATATTTTGATGAATTAGATATGTAGGAACGATGTAAAAATCGAAAATAGTTTTCTACAATTTGGAAGTAGATAGAGTAGAGTGAGTAGATATAGTAGAGTGAGTAGATAAAGTAGAGTGAGTAGATATAGTACAGTGAGTAGATAATAGTACAGTGAGTAGATATAGTAGAGTGGGTAGTTATAGTAGAGTGAGTAGATATGAAAGAGTAAGTAGATATAACAGAGTGAGTAGATATAGCAGAGTGAGTAGATATAGTAGAGTGAATAGTTATAGTAGAGTGAGTACATCTACATCTATAAGTTTACTCGGCAAAACCAATTGGCATCCCGCCGAGAGTAGAGTGAGTAGATAAAGTAGAGTGAGTAGATATAGTAGAGCGAGTAGATATAGTAGAGTGAGTAGATAAAGTAGAGTGAGTAGATATGGCAGAGTGAGTAGATATAGTAGAGTGAGTAGATACAGTAGAGTGAGTAGATAACGTAGTGTGAGTAGATATGGCAGAGTGAGTAGATATAGTAAAGTGAGTAGATATAGTAGAGTGAGTAGATAAAGTAGAGTGAGTAGATATAGTAGAGTGAGTAGATATAACACAGTGAGTAGATATAGTAGAGCGCGTAGATATAGTAGAGTGAGTAGATATGGCAGAGTGAGTAGATATAACACAGTGAGTAGATATAGCAGAGGGAGTAGATATAGCAGAGTGAGTAGATAAAGTAGAGTGAGTAGATATGGCAGAGTGAGTAGATATAACAGAGTGAGTAGATATAGTAGAGTGAGTAGATAAAGTAGAGTGAGTAGATAAAGTAGAGTGAGTAGATATAACACAGTGAGTAGATATAGTAGAGTGAGTAGATATAGTAGAGTGAGTAGATATAGCAGAGTGGGTAGAAATGGCAGAGTGAGTAGATATAGTAGAGTGAATAGATATAGTAGAGTGAGTAGATACAGTAGAGTGAGTAGATATAACACAGTGAGTAGATATAGCAGAGTGGGTAGATATAGTAGAGTGAGTAGATAAAGTAGAGGGAGTAGATATAGCAGAGTGAGTTACATTAACTTCCTTTATTGTCACTAGAGGGCATGACTGTAATTGACATTATCAATTATAATGTTATCGAGGGTATTGGCAGCAATATAGCTTGTGAGCATATCGCAGATCACACTGCATGCTGCCAACTGTCCCTTGCCTCGCATCGATGGAGCATGACGCTGTTCACAATATAACATTAGCGAGGATCATAAACATCAATAGCAATGTATTTATTACTGCAATCATTGAACGCAATATTGACCTGAGATTGACATCAATTAATGAAGGGGATTTAAGTCCTAAAGCTTTGGGAAAATAAATCTTAAGCTTTCCATGCCTGCCTTTTATTCCATGGCCAACGAATATCTCTCTCTTAGTCTATTAGGTTGACATTTTTGTGTTTTGTTTTGGGTTTTTTTCAGCCAGTTTGTTCTTCATGCACCAGAAAACGTAATCAATAGAGCTGGTCGCATATTCATACACCTGATCCATAAGCATAATAGATAGTTTGGGAGAGTTATAATGACTATAATGTTTAGCTTGTATGGACAGCAGCATGGGAGATATGGATAGTGCTTGAGGTAAGGGTATCTATATTCCAATCTTTTCCTTTTCTATATTTCACTGTGAACAATAATTAACATATCTGCTCACCAACATGTGGTTACTTCATTTTCGGTTTCAGAAATACAAAGAGCCAGATATGGAAAAATGTTGTATTCCGATGTATTTTTCAACACACATTATCTGCCATTTTGGTTTTGGGGCATTCACGGCTTGTCCCGTATGAACACAATTGGCTTTGTTCACCAAACAACACTCTCCAGAACACAACAATCTACTCTCCCACGAGTAGGTCTCATCACGAAATGACTGAAATAATGTTGATGTAAAAACCCCAAACAAACAAACAAACATATCCCCCTCCATTGAGAGATACATCCTGACCCTGGAAAGGCTAATCAGAGACGCCATTTAGTTGTATATGGGTAAAGGGGGAATTGACATTGATCACACAATTTCGACACTATCATAGCTTTTCAGATTCCCTATCATAGCTTTTCAGATGGATAGAAATGTGGTGCAAGAGATTTCATGCCCTTAGTTTATAGTAATACTGTATATATAGGCACATGGCTGAGATCAAACCTATTCCTATCATTTGGTTTGCAGACAGATCATGGTTATAGCACGTGAAATGAGTCTTCAGTGAAGTGTACTTTCTGGGACAAAAAAGCTTTGACTTAATGTTTTGCCATTGGCTATGTTGCCGTATTGAGCTCCATGAATTGAGCTGTGAGTGAGGTCTGGGCTTTATCTGGGTAATTTAACTGATGATACTATGTAACAGCTCAAAACTCATGAAATCTTCTCCGAGAGGGGCATTTGACCCTGAAGACATTTACTGACCCTTTACACTGAACTTAATCAACGTTATTAACATAGAGTTGAATATTTAACTATGTTGATCAACGTGGATGGAGTAGATTAGCGGCTGTAAGCTTCCTCTACATAAGATTCACCTGGATGGAGACAGTCCTTCTGCGATAAGTGACCAGCGATTGAACATCATTGAGTCAGTAGTTATTTTCTCAGGGGTTTTAATCTCACCGACCCCTGTGCACAACACATTTTCGCTAACTCTTTCAGTAATAATTTACGATTTAAGCTGGACATTCTCCAATAATAGTCTACTTTTATATCAAAGTATATACCTCCTTCGTGTTCCAAAAACCGACTTATCTTTGATGTAACAAGACTTGTTTCCTTAAATATTAAATCCTACTCTGATGTTAAAACCTCAACTTTTTGTTTAATTTGATGTAAATCAAGAATTTAATAAATGAAGATACCCTTATGCATTTAGACTAATGCCTGTCACTTTCATGTGTGGGATACATCTACAAATGATTCATGACTGAATGTGGTTCATTGTAAGCTATTTCTAAAAAGTAATGTCAGTGACCTTGAATTGACCTTTAAATGACCTCAAAATGAAACATTTATTTCCCTGGATTTTACTAAAAATAAGTTATATCAAGCCATTCGCATATATCAAATACGAGCTCATAAAGTCTTTATTCTTCAAAATCCGTTCATAATTAATAATATTAGAGCAATTTATTTTCAAGAGAAATTAGAGGAAAATATGACATGCTTAGGTATTTTGAAACACTTTTATGATAACTTGTTGGTGGTTACTTTACATATTATTCTGTACAGAAGAAAACTTTAATACTGATCAAAACTGAAAATAAAGTCTGTCAATTTCGAGATTTATTAAAAGGCTGAACGTGAAAATAGCTCGAGCGTGGTTGGTGAAAAAAAGATGAACATTGATATAGATCTAATGCAATCTGTTAACGTTTCATATATTTAAAATAGTGTAATTTCAGAAAATGTTTTATTGAATGGACCAAATTTGTAACAGAAAAATTCAGGTGATAACAAACGTATTAAATGTAGACTTCGGCTGTTTTGTGCACATGCATAACATAATTTGACATGTTTTGCAGTCAATCACATACTGTGTGTCTTTCCCTCATTATAAATATGTAATTCAATTCATGCCACCAAAACACTTGTTACCAAAAGATGACACCATTTCTATTTTCTGCATCATCAATCATTATCATGATTATTATGTCAAATGCAACTTTAGTTCAAATAGATCTCATGATCCATATTTCCAAGTATCCTGGTATTTTATAATGTCAACCTTACCAAATATCTCCGGTATAATATAAATTATGATTTCCTGAAATTTATATTTGCCACCGAAGCACTTGCCGCAACTGGAGTCCCATAAGATAAAAGAGTGGAAAAGACTTTCAAGCAGGTGACACATCTCAGTTTTCTATATCTTAACAACATGCGTCTGTAGTTTGTCAATATGATAATAATGATAATGATAATAATAGCAAATTTAAAACGCTCATACCAGACAGTGTCTTTTTAAGGTGATCAGGTGTGTGTCCGGAATAGGTGTGTGTCCGGAATAGGTGTGTGTCCAGAATAGGTGTGTCTCCGGAATAGGTGTGTGTCTGGAATAGGTGTGTCTCCGGAATAGATGTGTGTCCGGAATAGGTGTGTCTCTGGAATAGGTGTGTGTCTGGAATAGGTGTGTCTCCGGAATAGGTGTGTGTCTGGAATAGGTGTGTCTCCGGAATAGGTGTGTCTCTGGAATAGGTGTGTGTCCGGAATAGGTGTGTGTCCAGAATAGGTGTGTCTCCGGAATAGATGTGTGTCCAGAATAGGTGTGTCTCCGGAATAGGTGTGTGTCTGTAATAGGTGTGTCTCCGGAATAGGTGTGTGTCTGGAATAGGTGTGTCTCCGGAATAGGTGTGTGTCTGGAATAGGTGTGTGTCTGGAATAGGTGTGTGTCTGGAATAGGTGTGTCTCCGGAATAGATGTGTGTCCAGAATAGGTGTGTCTCCGGAATAGGTGTGTGTCTGGAATAGGTGTGTGTCTGGAATAGGTGCGTCTCAGGAATAGGTGTGTCTCCGGAATAGGTGTGTGTCTGGAATAGGTGTGTGTCCAGAATAGGTGTGTGTCAGGAATAGGTGTGTGTCCAGAATAGGTGTGTGTCTGGAATAGGTGTGTGTCTCCGGAATAATAGGTGCGTCTCAGGAATAGGTGTGTGTCCAGAATAGGTGTGTCTCCGGAATAATAGGTGTGTGTCAGGAATAGGTGTGTGTCCAGAATAGGTGTGTGTCTGGAATAGGTGTGTGTCAGGAATAGGTGTGTGTCCAGAATAGGTGTGTGTCTGGAATAGGTGTGTGTCTGGAATAGGTGTGTCTCCGGAATAGATGTGTGTCCGGAATAGGTGTGTGTCTGGAATAGGTGTGTCTCTGGAATAGGTGTGTGTCTGGAATAGGTGTGTGTCTGGAATAGGTGCGTCTCAGGAATAGGTGTGTGTCCAGAATAGGTGTGTCTCCGGAATAGATGTGTGTCCGGATTAGGTGTGTCTCCGGAATAATAGGTGTGTGTCTGGAATAGGTGTGTGTCCAGAATAGGTGTGTGTCTGGAATAGGTGTGTGTCTGGAATAGGTGTGTGTCTGGAATAGGTGTGTCTCAGGAATAGGTGTGTGTCTGGAATAGGTGTGTGTCCGGAATAAGTGTGTCTCAGGAATAGGTGTATCTCAGGAATAGGTGTATCTCCAGAATAGGTGTATCTCCAGAATAGGTGTATCTCCAGAATAGGTGTATCTCCAGAATAGGTGTGTCTTCGGAATAGGTGTGTCTCAGGAATAAGTGTCTCCAGAATAGTTATGTCTCCAGAATAGGTGTGTTTCCAGAATAGGTGTCTCTAAAACATTAGGTGACAAGAAATATATTCAATATAAACATAAATGGATTATCTCATTGAAAAGCTGATTTCTTTCTGCAAACTTTCATATGTTTTATTTTTTTCTTCAATAAAAAGAAGGTGCTGAAATTTTTTCTTGAATATGCATATAAATTTTAGAATGTGTTCTATTTTTGGTGTCATTTATGCTGGGTGAAAGTGACACTATGTTCCCACTGCAATTGGGAGTTTTGTACTACTCATTTCATATTGGATGTCTTTCATTTCTAGTAATGAGTCAGTAACACTGTAACTACTTGACCTTTCTGTTGCTATTGATACCATTGATCATTAAAAACTGATAGATTGGAATCAAAATGCAAGGTCCAGGGTCATGCTCTGACCTCAATCAGGTCATACCGCATGGACAGGAAGCAATGTGTCAAAGTAGGACGTCACAGATCCTCGCTTAAATCAATTAAGTATGGGGTCCCACAGGGATTTGTCCTTGGTCCTATTCTCTTCACAATATATATGTCCCTACTGGCTGATTTCCTGGCCAAGTATGGGCTCAACTATCATATATATGCAGATGATACTCTGATCCACCCTCCTAATGACCACACCTCTGGTCAACAGTTAGACATTTGAAGACACAAACTGGAAAAATGTGTCAGTGAAGTTAGAGCATTTTTAATCTCTAATATGATGAAAATTAATGATGGAAAATCTGAGATGCTCATCTGTACTGACAGATATAGGTCTACTACTAACCAAAGCGAATAGGTGATACTGACATCACACCTGGTGAGTCTGTGGTTGATCTGGGATCACGTTGGGCTCTAAAATGGACATGAAGGCTCAACGCAAGAAATTGTGTAAAAAGGGACACTATCAGATTATAGTGGAACCAGATTGACAAAAAGTCATTGTGGATTCTGGATTCTGGTGGTACCCGAAGTATAACATCTAGCTTTTGATATCATTTTGTAATGTGATTTATTCAAAAGAAGATGTATCCCAATGAAACCTATCAAGATACCTAAATAGAATGAGCTGTGTGAATTTACCTCTGTGTTATTAAGTATATGGTCTATTTTTTAGATATATGGAAAAAAGTAAATTGGTTGCCATGGCAACAGCTGTAGCTCAGCAGCAATACCATATTTTGTTATACACCACCCTGATTCTCAAAGCTCCATGTCTGACCGACAAAATAATATCAAAAGTTAGTTGTTATACTTCGGGTACCACTCAAATCCAAAATTCATGATCTGGCTCCCTAACTATTAGGAATTTGGCACCCATTGCATAGTGTCCAGACGAGAAAACAGCTGTGACATTAATTCTTGCTTTTGTTACATCTACCCTAGACTACGGAAATGATCTCCTTGCTGGCCTCCCACAATCAGATATCAAGAAGTTGCAATATCTCTGCAGCACGTGTAGTGGGAAAGATCAGGAAGTTTGATCACATATCAGGAAAATTGAAGGAATTGCACTGGCTCCCTGTGCGTGCCAGAATTGACTTCAAAATTCTCCTTATGACTTGGAAGGCGTTAGATGGTAAGGTACCGCCTTACTTACGTGATCTACTACTAGTGGAAACGAGTCATGGGGGCTTGAGGTCTAACGATAGTACTTACCTATCTGTTCCGAAGACCCGCTTAAAAACAGTAGGAGATAGGGTTTTTTCTATTGCCCCCAGACTATGGAATGCCCTTCCTACTGGCATTAGGAATTGTACTTCAGTCACTACTTTTAAGAGTAGACTGAAAGCAGCGCTATGAACAGAATGAGTTTCATCCTCATCATTACTATTGCTATTATTATAATTAGTCCTAACCTCATTATTGGGATCATTCCAGAGTTTAATTTTCCGCATTTTCTACAGATACTATCATTTTTTATGTCAGCTACTTGAATGCCTGCAATGAGGCCTTTGCTATATTCTAGGGCGAATCTTATCAAGACATGTGTTAAGGTTTCAGCCGTTTTCTCTGATAGCTGATACGTTTCTGATATGGTAGTGTCCCTAAAGAACAGTTTAATAATATTAACTTTGCACCTGATTTTCCTCGCACAGTATTTTATTTTTGTTTTGTAAAAAATGTCACAGTTTACATATTGCATTATTTTATCATATTGCTCATTTCTATATATTTAATGTTGATTTATATTTCTTTTATTTCAAAGGTAATCATATTCAAGACCAAATCAACAACAGCGGTGTCTTATAACTACTACAATGGCTAATAGTAATGCACATAGGAAATGGAAGGAAGTTACAAATTTTACAGATTTGAATGCATCTGAGCGTACTTCTAATGGTGGGCCGATCCCACAAGAGGACACCACTGAGTGCGGATATGGATATGCTGATCATAAAGGGGAAGCTGGCCATATTGAGATTAACTTAGATATAGGATTACCTCCCTTTGTTGCGAAACGGATATTAGGATGCAACTTACCATCTATAACAGAAACATTAGAAAAACAATGTCTTGGTGTATCTGATTTCAAAATAAGCTTGAGAAAAGATTGTAAAGGACTGACAATAACTTGCCATGGCAATCAGCACGATTTAAAGGGCATAAAGACAAAAGTACACGATATTATACAAACTGCCAGATCACATGATGACCCTGACCTTGTGCATAAAGTACCATACCTTGGCCGAGAGAGTGGCGTATATATATCAATGGGCAGGGGTGGCTTGATCAAAGATATGGAGTGTAAAGACGATGGAAGGACCTTGCTTGTATTCATATCAAAGTCAAATGATAGTGTTCCACCACAAAGAATATTAGATAGCTATACTCTCCTGAGATTACTTAAGGAGAGAAATGATTTAGTTGATGTCCATAAATTTGATGATGTGAAGTACAGTGGGAGCTTCTCAACATTATGGGGGAGAATCCGGTGTAGAGATGCAATAACTTCAGCTCAGATAATTGAATATACAAAGTCTGCTGATGTCGGATGGTATGCTAAGTTTCCGAGGAAAGATAACAAAGGTATGGATGGTGCAAAGGTATCCCTTTCATACACAATAGCAGAATGCTCTTCTGTCATAGTGACCTTTGGGTCATTTAAAGAATATGGTGTCAGCCGAAGTCTTCATGAGGTCCTACCTTGCCCTAATAGAGTAAAAGTAGCTAATTGTTGGTGCAAATGCTGGAAAATTGATGACAATAACATCGAAATAGATTTAACAAAAATATCAACACCTAATCGAATGTCAGACAAAATTGGTATCATCAAGATCGCAGTGCAAGAAGCATTGCACTTGCCTTCAAAGTCAAATCACTATACAATGAATGTCATAAAAACAGAAGTATTTTTGCATGTCGATCATCTGCTGAGATTTCACAAATTCATTTTACGGGTCGCAAATTCTACAGATGGATTGAAGAAAAAAGATTATTCACTGTTATGGCCCCAAAAAGCTGGTGAAAAGGCTTACCATGTTACTGCAGTACTTACCATTTATAATTTAGACTTAGTCAACGCTTTTATACACAATCTTGACAGATATGGCATCTGCAATACCTTTATGGGCTATCCTTTGTTGGTGACAACTCGTTTTTTCTCCAAGGTGAATATCTCAAGGTTAGTGTATGAAGCCACAGAGACTGGTATTGAAGTGATGAAGAATAGCATCTGTGAAATGTGGGGCCCTCATATGAGTGTTGAGACTGATGTCAAACAAAATGGTAGTGCCTCGGTAATGATAGAAGGGCCCACCATATCTGATGTTCACTCTGTAAAACAGGTTCTGACTGGAATTATAAGCCCACTGCAAATAAAATGCCTCACTAAACTTAATCTACAGACGATTAAAGGGGTTTTTGGTCAAAGGTATATCCATCAACTTGAACGCCAGTTATATGTCAAGATTGTTTGCGATCAAGCTAAAATGATTATAAACATATTTGGCCCAGCCAATATGAAAGAAATTGCTTCTAATAAACTTGTTGAATTCTTTAAAACCTGTAGACTAGAAACATTTATGATCAGCCTATCCAACTTTGAAGTCGATGCATCATATTTTGTTTCATCACTGATGAAGCAATTTGGTCGTAACCTAGAAGGTATGATATATTTGTCTGGTGCCAAAGATTTGTACCTTGACATGAAGAACTATGATATTTTTGTGTGGGCAGATAGAAGATGCTTTGATACCATCCAATCTATTGTTATTAGTGCAGCAGAAAATGTGAAGCAGCATGGAAGAGGAATGCCTTTTTGTTATGAAACCACAGAATGTGTGGCTTGTTTTTGTTCCTCACAAGCAGCTCCTTTTACCCTGGAATATTGTGGTCATGTTTACTGTCAATCCTGTCTAGAGCTGCAGCTCAGTGTTGCCACTGAGACCAAAGAGTTCCCTTTGAGGTGTGCACAAGCTGGATGTAATGAAGCCATTACCTGGAATGACATCACGAAAATGCTCCGCCATAGTCCTCAGCAGCTTCAGAACCTCATCCAGGCCTCAGTCTTCCTGTTTGTGGCACAGAACAAGGAGCGTTACAGGTTGTGTTTGACTGCTGAATGCCCCATGATATACAGTGTGAGTGCCTGGTCTGAAAGCCACCCTTATCAGTGCCCTCTATGTCAGGCAGCTATGTGTAGAACCTGTCATGTATTCTCTCATGAGGGCTTGTCCTGTGGTCAATATAAGGCTCAGGCCTGTATGGATCACCAACTTCAAGCATGGATAGATGAAGACCTTGAGAACCGTGGAGTGTGTCCTAGGTGTGCTGAGGGAGTGGAGAAGAAAGCTGGGTGTTACAATGTGCACTGCTATACATGCAAGGCCTGTGTGTGCTGGAAATGTAAGCAGTATTTCTCATTTTCCTCTGATTGCTATGAACACCTCCGAAAGATGCATGGGTCACTGTATTAATCTGCAGATTTGAGATGTTTATTTATAGTAAAAGAAGTTGCTATTTGTGATTTGTTCTCTGAGATCAGTTGTGTTAGAATTTATTATAATTATTGTTGTTTTTCATTGACAATAGACAGATCAGTGGTTGTGGATAATTCAATTTTCCTCATATCAAATACGATATTTCCAATACTGGTCAAATATGCAAGCATTTTAAGTCACAGAATATTAAAATGTACAGTGCTTGAATTCTATATATACTAAATAGAAATTATTAGATAATTAAACCATGTACACGATGGCTTGAGACCGTTATTATTTTGGCTACGCTTATCCATTATTTACACAATTGAAAATATTTCACTCTCAAGATTATAACGTAAATACACACTTTTGTTTTACATGAGCTTGATCCAAGTTTATTTTAATGAAAACTTTAATGGTAATTAATGATTTTATATGTTTTATATGATATTCTAGTCACTGATATAATTTGATTTATTTGTACCATTGTACAGTTGTCACATATTCGTTGTTGACATAAAATAAATTGATATTGTCAAAACAGAATGATTATTCTAAAAATAATAAATGTTATATTCTTGAAACAGAGATAAAGCATGATGCTTTATTGATGTCAATGTTTTTTGTTTTGTTTTAATGGGAAAATTTAGAAATCTTTACAAACCATATTGTTAACATATTTTCTATAAGATAGTAATTTCAATAGTGACATGAACAGGGAGTGTTATGTTCATAATGATTTCTTAATCGATAAAACCTTTTTGTATGTTTATTTGAGTGATTATCACAGTAAATTGTTAACTGCAATGTGTCCGATATGATATTTTGCTGATAAATAAAGATTGGAAGTTTCAAAGAATGGGACCTGGCTTTTTGATATATTTGAATTACTTTATATATATATATATATATATATATATATATATATATATATATATATATATATATATATATATATATATATATATATATATATATATATATATATATATATATATACCGTATATATATATATGTGTGTGTGTGCGTATGTGTGTGTGCATGTGTGTGAATTATTTTGTTATCTTATAGATATTTGATGTAAAAGGAATTTATCCAAAAACAAGATCAGAATCATTTAAATAAGTGTGTATAATTTACAAATTCTGACGTCATTGAATTACATTGTTGAGTGGTATTTTCCAGGGTTCTAGGACATTCCCCACCCGGACATTCCCCACCCGGACATTCCCCACCCCCGGACATTCCCCACCCGGACAATCCCCACCCGGACATTCCCCACCCGGACATTCCCCACCCGGACATTTCCCACCCACTTAGTGTATGACTTTATTTCCCTAGATGCCTAGATGCCTTTATTTCCCTAGATCCCTAGATCTGTTTACCCTTAAACCTCATAATTGTGAACATTTAGAACTACTGTACTTGTGCATTGAGCGCCTATGGATTCCTTAGCACTACTTGCGTTTTGATCAAGTCGAAAAACTAATTTCTGTTTCACACATGTACTTGAGAATAACACAAATAGGGTAAAAAGACCTGCTTAACATGATAGAATAGTCCATTTGGCTATGAGAATAATATTTCTAGGTGAAATAGCTTGAAGAAATTGATACGGAAAGTAAGATGATTAAAGAAGAAATTCACATTCAAATGCAATCACAGTTTGACAGGGGTATAGATACAAATATAGAAAGGAGGTGATGGTGGTGGGAGGGGGTGTATCAAATGGTGTATGGGGGCTGAGGGGTGGGAATGATGGTGGGTGGGAAATGTCCAGGTGGGGAATGTCCGGGTGGGGAATGTCCTAGGTGGGGAATGTCCAGGTGGGGAATGTCAAGGTGGGGAATGTCATGGTGGGGAATGTCCGGGTGGGGAATATCCTTATACCATTTTCCAGATGTGACTACGTACACAAAGAAAGTACACATTTAAAACGTAAATATAACATCATGAATGTTACTTTGGTGGATGACCTATTGACACCATTCTAAATACGGAGTACATTTACATTGTTGCTACATATCTAAAAGTGCAAGAAATTTATTTATTTACAACGTAGATATAACTTAAAATTGCACATTACCAAAACCACAACCATTGTAGTTAAAATAACCACAAAAAAGCTCCTTGAATCAGAATTGAAAGCCAGCAGAAAAATGCAAAAATAACAAGATCCAGCCATAAAAGTACTTTCAAATAGACGAGGCGAGGAGCATACCACTTGGGCTATTATTAAAAAGGTTTTGACGCTTGTTTATAGAAAAATTATGCAGAAAATCAGAATAACTAAAATTAAATAATTTTTGTTCAGTTCTAATTCAGTAGAATGAAATTTATGGCAGACCTATTGCCAGGAAGTAACTCATTAAGATGTTTTATTAAAGTGGTTAAATAAGTGTATTCCACTTGACCTTTTACTGTGTTAGACATCACAAGTTATGGTTTATTATAAGTGTCCATTCTCTCCTTTTATCGAAATACCAGTAACTATTAATTTATTAATGCAGGTTTACATAGATTCTCGTCTCAGCTAGCTAATTCTATAAGTAGTAGTTTTTCACACAGAGATTTGATTTGAAAAGGTTTTTGACAGGGTACCATATATTTCAATTCTGTCAAAACTCTGGTCTGAATAACCTGCCATGTACCAGATTTATTGTTGATACAAGACATCATTGCATTCCTTTTCCATACCTGCCTTCATGGTAATAAGGTGAGATGGAAATAGAGGCATCGTATGGTTAGATGTCCTAAGTTGTTGCTACTTTGTGGGGTTCTTGTATTGTTTAATATATTGTGGACAAAATGTCAGTGTCGATTTTTATCTTTTTCCATATTAGATGACCTGAAACGATCAAATACAACACACTCATCTGGACATTGATATTGATTTATTATAATATCTTTTATCACAGAAAGTTATTGGTTCCTCTGCTAATTATAATTAATTGAATGAATAATATTTTTTTCTTATCATAATGTCTTTCCCATATTATTGTTTTTCTCTTTTTACTATATATATCTGTTCTGACCTCCCAGTTAAAGTAAATCAGTCCCCTCTATCATTAATGCAAAAATCTGATCAACGCACCAAATGGCTTGCGGCTTAATTAATAATTACAACAGCTCCCTTCCACTTGCGAACATTATCTGATATAATTACATGATTATTAAATGATAGGTAATAGTAAAACTTTCAGGGCTTTGTGTAACATTTCAGTAGAATGGAATTAATGTCTCATTCCATAAACTTATTGTCCAATTTGCCCTGGTGGAGTAATCATAACATCGTTAATGCATAATAAAAATGTGCACCAGGTGGCACTGATGAACAGGTGTAGTATTGTGAAGTTCGTGACGGCATTTTGCACCCGCATTTAACCATTTAAACCCAATAACAACCACCTTAGTGTTGCGGCTAAGTTTTGCTTCATGTCTCTGCCATTTGACCATCCCATCAAAGCCCTACCACAGCTCACAAATACAGCCTACCACGGCTCACAAACACAGCCCACCACAGCTCACAAACACAGCCCACCACAGCTCACAAACACAGCCTACCACGGCTCACAAACACAGCCCACCACAGCTCACGAACACAGCCCACCACAGCTTACAAACACAGCCCACCACAGCTCACAAACACAGCCCACCACAGCTCACAAACACAGCCTACCACAGCTCACAAACACAGCCCACCACGGCTCACAAACACAGCCTACCACAGCTCACAAACACAGCCCACCACAGCTCACAAACACAGCCCACCACGGCTCACAAACACAGCCTACCACGGCTCACAAACACAGCCCACCACAGCTCACAAACACAGCCCACCACAGCTCACAAACACAGCCTACCACGGCTCACAAACACAACCCACCACAGCTCACGAACACAGCCCACCACAGCTTACAAACACAGCCCACCACAGCTCACAAACACAGCCTACCACAGCTCACAAACACAGCCTACCACGGCTCACAAACAGTCTACCACGGCTCACGAACACAGCCTACTACCACAGCTCACAAACACAGCCCCCCACAGCTCACAAACACAGCCTACCACAGCTCACAAACACAGCCACCCACAGCTCACAAACACAGCCTACCACAGCTCACAAACACAGCCTACCACAGCTCACAAACACAGCCCACCACAGCTCACAAACACAGCCCACCACAGCTCACAAATACAGTCTACCACAGCTCACAAACAACCTACCACAGCTCACAAACACAGTCTACCACAGCTCACAAACACAGTCTACCACAGCTCACAAATAGAGTCTACCACAGCTCACAAATACAGCCTACCACGGCTCACAAACACAGCCTACCACAGCTCACAAACACAGCCTACCACGGCTCACAAACAGTCTACCACGGCTCACGAACACAGCCTACTACCACAGCTCACAAACACAGCCCACCACAGCTCACAAATACAGCCTACCATAGCTCACAAACACAGCCTACCACAGCTCACAAATGTAGCATACTACCACAGCTCACAAACAACCTACCATAGCTCACAAGCACAGTCTAACACAGCTCACAAACACAGTCTACCACAGCTCACAAATACAGTCTACCACAGCTCACAAACAACCTACCACAGCTCACAAACACAGTCTACCACAGCTCACAAACACAGTCTACCACAGCTCACAAATAGAGTCTACCACAGCTCACAAATACAGCCTACCACGGCTCACAAACACAGTCTACCACAGCTCACAAATAGAGTCTACCACAGCTCACAAATACAGTCTACCACAGCTCACAAGCACAGCCCACCACAGCTCACAAACACAGTCTACCACAGCTCACAAATACAGTCTACCACAGCTCACAAATACAGCCTACCACAGCTCACAAATACAGCCTACCATAGCTCACAAACACAGCCTACCACAGCTCACAAACACAGCCTACCACAGCTCATAAACACAGTCTACCACAGCTCACAAATACAGTCTACCACAGCTCACAAATACAGCCTAAATCACCTGACCAAGGTAAAAGTGGCCTCTCACTGAACTCACAAATACCGTCTCGTGATCTTGATTCCTTTAAGGATAGATGACTTTTCAGATGTCAAATATAAGATATTTTGAAGTGGTGAATAGCAGCTCCGTGGGAAAATCAAAATCATTCAATAGGGGGCGGAAATGGTCAAAATAGATTCCCTTTAAATTTGGTACAATGGCAAGATGACCATCAGTTATGGTCTTAAAAGAATGTAAAAAAGACTGATTGTGTGTATTTATTGCCCACCAAGATTGTTTTCATTTTCTTACTGGTATGTCTTCAGGTAAGGACCTGTCTGTGTGGGCGGTAGGTTATATTATGGGTGAGAACCTGTTTGGTTTGAGGGATAGGTCCTTAGAGTGAAGACCTGTCTGTTTAGGTGATAGATCCTCTGAGAGAACCTGCCAGATTTGGATGACATATCCTATGGGTGAGGTCCTGTATGTAAGCTGGGTAAGTGATAAACTGTATCGGTAAAGATATATCTATGTTAAGCCAATGTGCCATTATGAATAAATAGTCTTTTTAACAGTTAAACAATTTTGATCTGATAAATAAATCTGGCATGATTGGCTAACCTATTAATGGGCGTCATATTAGATAGGTCATGTTTGTTAAACTCAACTCAATTCAAAGTGCAGTGTAAGAATTTTGGCCTGCCAATGACAGACATTGTACTGGAAATGTACAAGTAAATTTTCCTCTCAGACAGTATCGTCTGAATTAACAGAAAGTGATATGAAAGTAGATTGGACAAAAACCTGCAGTTTTGTACCAGACATCAGAATGAAAATAAATCTTTTATTTCTTTCAATAAACGATATTAATATAAGTTCAATTTTCTTATATCTCAGTTACATAAAATGCTAAGATATATTTGGAGGTCACTGTAGCAGCACCTCTTTGTTTTATGATAACCGGAAATGTAATGATCATATTTAGGTGCATACACACAAAGAGTCATTTATGAAATATACAATATATTTGTCTTTGCTTTATTTGTTATATTGTCACTGATATTTGCACGGTGCATGTCTAAGTTATATCATATGTAAACCTTGTTTTGTTGTCCTGGAAAACGAATTCACCACACAGTCGCTTTTATGCAACAAGTTTGTCATTTCAATTTTGTTTCTTAAATAACTGAAAAAGTGGGCTTTACTGAATTTACCATTTTGTCTGTGTGCAAAATGGTATATTGTGAAAAAACCTAAGGCAAAGTCCTTATGGGGAAAATGATTTCAGATATGCCAACAACTTTAAATACATGTAAATGTAATATAGCCTCGGGTAGAGCATAAACAAAGAGGGCATCTGTACGAACGATTTGATGGGACAAATGTTCAAAAATTATCCATTTGCTTTGACAAACAAGCTTTCTTTATTTATCATATTAAGCCATAGGAGTACAACGAAAAGATTTACCTGAAATTTACCTGAATACTCTTAAAACATTTTTTTCAACATTTTGAAACGTTTGGTGATATTGCCAACAGAGTTACAAAACATGAAGTGAATCTGAATAGGTATGTCCTTACTGACAGCAATATTCACAAGCCAAAAACCTTTTTATAACTGTAAACCATGATATTGTAATGATATATACATATAAGGGGACAGCACATCATGGACTTTAAAATGATATATACTATCACTGCTTGTCTTTGTATTACTGACCGTTTTTTTCCTTTTCTGTTTACTACCATTTGTCTATCACTCTGAGCATATCATCTTCTATCACTGCTTATCCATTTATTCTTGCTTGTTTGTCCCTTTTTGTTTACTGCAGCTGCTATTAGTTTTTCACTCTACGAATATCATTTTGAATATCACTACGTTTTTTATTATCACTAAGTGTTTATCACTAAGTATTCATCACTAAGTATTTATCACTAAGCATTTATCACTAAGCATTTATCATTGAGAGTTTATCACTGAGAGTTTACCAATGCTTGTTTATCAATGCTTGTTTATCAATGCTTGTTTATCAATGCTTGTTCATCAATGCTTGTTTATCGCTAATTGCTTTTGGTTCATCACTGCTTATTTCTATCTTGCATAACATTGTCTGTTCACATCATGTATGTGTGTGTGCATTTCTCCATGCACATTAGATAATTTTTGCAGCGGGTATGACAGTGTGCGGTACTTAATTCCAGGTCAATGATGATATAATTCTCTTTGCATGTGACCTCATTTGGACAAGTACACTTCGACTATATTATCACAGCTCGTTGCCAATTGTTATTCAAATCAGTTGACCCTGTTATGTAACAAGATTATAGAGCCTATGTTTTCCTCCACAGAAGAATTTTTACTCCAGAGAATCTATCATTGCAAAATATAGAGAATTATACTCAGAAAGGAGTTAAGAGTGACCTTATATTGTGCACCATGCATTAATCACAGCTAAAATACATATGCATGCCATATTGAATCAGATAGATGTAGCCTTCACAAAGGTAAACAAAAAGGAAACCGTCAAAAAACAACTTTCCTTTTGCTCATTTTGTAGATTTTGCACTTGATAAAATATGAAATTTTCAATATTTGGTTGAGTCTCAAATGATATGAGATGAGTTTTGAATATGTCCAATGTAATGCAATAGTTCCAAATGTTTTATCATGAAACCTGTGTCTCACAGGTCTGATTATGTGCATTTACCTTCACTCATGGCAAGATTGCTCACTCAATAGTTTACCTTGATCCACATTTTCATACAACAAGGTGTTGTGGCCAGGGGATAATCCAGTTGATCTTCATGCATCAATGCCCTGGCCAATCACCTCCCTCCAATATTCCTACGCCGTTTCATCATGAAACCTGTGTCTCACAGGTCTGATTATGTGCATTTACCTTCACTCATGGCAAGATTGCTCACTCAATAGTTTGCCTTGATCCACATTTTCATACAACATCCCCAAACCATCCTTGGACTCTTGGCTGTATAGCCAACTGGATGAGCCAGCTTCTCCACACCGGTCGCTCTATGATCCTGGAGATAACCCAGCATAATGCCTGCTCCTTTTATCAGTTGGCTAACTAAGAATTCTCCTATATATATAAATATATATATATAATTTTTTTAGGGGTCGCTAAGTGTTGACTCCACTTTCCAAATTTAATTCTGAAAATAAAAGAATGATACATAATGTATGTCTTTCTGGTATATTTTTAATTCGCAGGCACGGCCCTGCTAAAATAAAATATTCTTTGACCAATAGATAGATATTCATCCGCTGAGAGCCGGGATCACTGCTGCTGAGAGTAGCTGTTTGTCATTTATGTTGGTAAGCTCAACAACTTTTTAATTTCATTTATGAGTCCTGAGTTGTGGGGGGCCCTAAAAAATAAATAAGAAAGGGATTATTGTAAATTTTATTAAAATTTCAAAATTTTGGTTTAACTTCTGACCCCTTGTTCCCGCTGTGGCCCACTTTCCTCTCGTAAACATCTGGCCCATTGTCCCCTTCTCTCAACGTATTCCCCCCCCCTTTCCCCCCTCTTAAAAAATAAAATGGGGAAGAGTGTTGTGGCCAGGGGATCCGGATAATCCAGTTGATCTTCATGCATCAATGCCCTGGCCAATCACCTCCCTCCAATATTCCTACGCCAGGCCAGGCGGGAAACTCAAAGGCTATCCTGATCAGATGATCTCTGGACACCGTCGATTGAAGACCCCAAACCTAAAGGTAAGTTTTAACTAGTATTACGCTTGGTGTGAACTTAGTTAATAAGAGCCACATCAATTGGCGCTGCGACTTGCCGCGCTTGTGTGGGATTTACACAGGTAGATTCTGCACTCTTTTTTGAGAGTGGAGGTAAACTTTCATACCTTATTGTTGCGCCACTTTGACCTTCTCCCCGGCCGCTAATTCCACTTTGTCCACATGTCCCAGTCCCTAATTCACTTTAGTTACTAGTTTGCAACTTCTTTGTGTAATTTCCACTTGAAATTCCACGTGGTTGAGGAGAAATTACCCTTTTCTCTTCAAGAAGTTGCAGACAACTTATCAAAACATTGATTTTTATTTGTACACTTTTGTTGTCCGCACGACTTGTGTCTCGTGCGTACCCCAGAGCTTGTGCAGTACAGCTAAGATTCTACACATTTTCCTAAAAAGGTGTGTGGTAGTGGTACTGCGGGCTCTTACAATGTTATAATTTGACCCTTACTTTTTAAAATCTGGCCAGTATTATCTTTGTAAATTCCCCTTCACAATTTTTCATGCCCCAAGTTGCCCCCACTATGCAATACATAGGATGTTGCCTGTGGCTTGCAATGTCAACCCTTATTTAACTTCTGTGTTTCAAAGTAGAAACATGGATGGCCCCTCATACCCCATCAATCTGTATACAGCAGAGGCCCTGGAATTCATGGTATTTCCAGGGATTGGTAATATAAAGGCCCAAAATATTGTTTCTGAAAGGAAATACAATAGTATTGTGACAGCTGTGAGGCTGGAGGAAATCACCAGCATTCCCTCTGAACAATGGGAAGCATGGACAGCCAAGGGAATGTTGTCCTTCATAAAGCCCAAGCCCCAAAGCAGTCACAAGTCCTCACATTCCTCCCCATTCTCCAAAAACCGTTCCCGTAATTCCTATCATTCTTCCCGGCACTCCTCCAATCATTCCCAACGTCATTCGTCCCGTGCCCCCTCCCCTAATACCAAAAAAGATTATAAGGGAAGTAGGAGAGATGCCCTCACCACCATCCCAAACCTTATGTCAGTACCCAAGGCCCCCCAAGTTGACATATCACCTATAAATCCCTCAGTCAACACTTCTGTATTCATCACTGACCTTGAGACCTCCTCCCACTCTACTTTTGGTTCTCGTTCCAATTGCACCATGTCCAAATTGTCCCTTGCAATACCAGCCCCCACCAGCTCCTCTTATGTCGTTGAAAACCCGGACAGTAAGACACCCTTACCTTCCATCCAATTTACACCTGAGCCCACTGGTAAACTAAGGTACCCAGAAAAACTCCAGAACCACTGTAGTAATTCAGTAGGGTACCATCCAGCTACCATTGTGGACCTTCCATCTGCACACCCTAAATTGAACCTGTTGAGAAATTCCCATGTCCCCTCAAGGAATTCATCTGCAGTAATCAATATGAAAACTCCCTTTCACATATCTGCCAAGGTACAGGGTGATACATATGTTACACAAACTGCTGCCCCAAGAATAGAGATGGCAAAGATATCTTCCAACCATCGTAACCCCCCTTTTATGACCCCTTATATGCCTACAGTCCCAGAGGTACCACAAAATAGTCAGAATTCGTCTACCGTAACAGGTTCCCGAAAAATGATTATACCTCCTCCTGGGTTCTCTGAGGCATCACGCCAGCAAATAAGACTCCCTTCATTGTCCCCCACTAAATACCCTTCAGCCCATTATACCGAACCTGAGTTTTCATCGCTCCATGCCCTTTCAATGTATCTCCCTCACGTGAATGGTCCACCAAGAGCAATTCCATCACATTCATCACTTGGTGTTAACCCATTCACCCCTGTATCTCCCGCCATGCCCATTGTGTTTGGACCCCATGAAGTTCCCACACCCCCCACCTCACGGGTTCCATACTTCATGTCAGCCCCTTCTAACACTTCAACTCCCCAGTCTCCACCCATATCTTATAATATACCTGCCAATGAAACCACCCAAATTCCCTTTTCAAATCCTGGTGGTAGAGGTAGGTCCCACAGTAAAAAATGGAGAAGACGCCTCAAGGAATATTCTGATTCCCCCCATAGAGTCCGAGGACAAGTTTATTGTAATTCTAGTCTGTCCGAGGACTCTGAGAGTGATTCTTCCGATAACTCTGATTCTTATTGGCCCTCTGAAGAATCAGATACTTCCGGAAGTAATTCCTATACTCCATATAAAGGACCCCGTGCAAGAAAGAGCCATCCTCATGATAAATTGGAGAGGATGAAAGAGCACTTGCGAGGCAAGGCTCGTGATAAAAAACCGGCTTACAACCATTTGCACACCCTGAAACAAGACCCACCCCCTAATTACCATTAATTTCCCCTATTCCGTACCAATTAGAGAGACGAAGGGGGACCCAAAGCAGACATCATGATAGACTCAAAATCTGTCATGATCGTCACATACCCCTTTGGGTCCAAAGAAAACATCAAGTCCTTGACTTTGAGGAGCTCATTCCTGATGAGGGATGAGGGATGAGGAGGAAATCAATTTGATGACCAATTGTCCTTGCAGAGCAGGGACTCTACGGGAACGAACCCCTTCCATTTGGCCCAGAATATGAACCACTTGATTAAAGGGATTAAGCACCGATTTTGAGAAATATGTTTAAAATTCACATATTGGTGATAAATGAAGTCTATTTTGATGTCTCTTTTCTATTTTATCGATGCATCTCCATGTTTGCCTGTTAATTCTATTTTAACAAGACCCAAATTTATTGCCCCTTTATGAAAGCACACTTCTTTCTTGGCGTCATTTTTATGTGGAGTGTGACCATACAGGCACTGAAGGGTAAAATGATGTCAGGCAGTGCTGCCCTGCTTTGGGCCTCAATTCAGGTCAGGCAAAGTTCAAGCTACCCGTATTTACCCGTCGCGTGCAGCTTATGGCTCAGACAGACCTGTGCTGTAAGTGCAAATCTTGTGTCTTTTTGTAACTTATACTATTACTCTATTATAATTTTACTTTGTTATGATGTTCATATGTGGCTAGGCTTTCGTTTTCACCAAATTGTAGAATTGATGCTTAATACCTTTAAGCTTTATTTGGAATGTCCCAAGTAGAGGAAGATGAAATGCTCCTGTTCATGCCCTCAAGGGAACCGGATGATTCTATTCGGCTCCCCCTATAATACATGTTCCTTGACGCCAACAACGTCGAATGCCTAAATGTCTGGAAGATTATGAGGTATCTCTTGATGATACTTCGTGGTTAACCAGATATTTATTGATAAACTCATCAAGATAATGGAGGGAACTTGGCCCCTATCATGTCATTGATGAGATAAAAAAAAATAAAAATAAAACTCTAACACTTAGGCAGCAGAAGCAGCAACACCTCCTGTGGTGGTAAGACCACCACAGGGGAACCCATGGAAGCTTGCTAATACCCTTAATAAAACAATATAAAATAGGGAAGAAGGGAGTGATCCCAAAAGAGATGGTTGAGAACCACTCGTCCCGGGTCATTCCTTCCCTGTTATCTCTTAATGTTGCCCCTACCCCTGAGCTGAAGAATTCTTTTCTTCAGTTCCCTCCCCTTCCCTACAAAGTAACTACCCCTGCCCCCAAACCTTGTGTGAGAAATGCCCCATCGACAACCAAACCAACTAAAAGACGTCCAACTGATAAAAATAAAAGCCAACCGTGGAGAAAAATAGTATCTAATCCAGATTGGATGGGATAGACTCAACTGAGGTTCCCCTCCTCTCCTCCTCTCCCACAAGTCCCACCCCTGCTGGTTCTTCCACGGTTCCTTCCCCTGTCCCTGTCTCTAGTTCCCCCAAAACCATGGATGTTTCTTCCCTCCCTCCTGTTCCTCCCCCGGTTCACGAGTCCATGGAGGTCGAGGTTTCTTACTCAGACGCTTCTCTTTCTGTTCATTCAGAAGAGGTGGCTACAGAAACTTTGATCTCCACTCCTAATCCACCCCCTTCTCCTTTGGCTCCTGTCGCCAGTAGCTCTTCCCCAGCTCCTGTCGTCAGTAGTTCTCGTCTCCCTACGGTTGTCAGTAGCCCTATTCCTGCTGACAGTAGTCAGCCTCTTACTAACATTACTCCCCAGTCATGTTCTGATCCCTCTCCTGCCAAGAGAAAGAAATCTCCCTCAATCTCGGTCTGGCATCCCCCTCTTCCTTCTTGTATCCCCTTCTCTCTTGGAAAACCCCATGTTCCCTCGTCTGTCAAACATTCTAATAATCTTATTTACTGTCCCCTGTGTGACTCCCATGTCTCTGGCAAGCTCCGTGTTCATCGCAACCAGGAGCATTTGCCTTGGTATGTCGACCCCACACGGGCTTGTTGGGGATGTCGTCACGCAGTGGGAGGACACTGTTTCTTCTTTAACCAACATGCTCACTGCCCCAACAAGTTCTTTTCAGACCACCATTTGCCAGACTGGGCAGGCAGGATGACCCACCTTCTCCAAGCCCTATCCCAATGTCATAAGGTTGGGAGTATTCAGGATCTTTTCAAACTTTCTCTCAGTCAACAGTGGCATGTCAAAGACACTGTTGGTCTGAATCTAACTGCCTCCCAACTTTGTACCATTCGCCTTTGGGAGCTCTGTACCCTGGTGTACCCTGGTACTGGTGTCTGGTGTACCCTGGTACTGGTGTCAGATTCCTGCACTGACCTCATCCCCCTTTCTGTCCGTGGCCCATACCATTGGAATTCACGCTCATGTTGCCTCTCGTCACATTCAGCCCAAAACCTTTGATAAGCTCACACAGCTGGTACATTATCCTAGCTGCTGTGGAATCGGAGAGATTGGGTTGGATTATCACGGTCACCCCCGTGATCACGAGAGGGAAAAGTCATTAGAGACCTTCATGGAACTGGCCTCCCACTCTGGGAAGCCAGTTGTCATTCACTGCCGCCCATGTGATGGTGAAAATCCGCACATCATCATCTCTGATTGTGTTAATATCATGAAGCGCCATGTCCAAACACCCACAAAATTTATGTTCACTGTTTTTCGGGGGACCCTCAGAGCTCCAAATCTGGATGAACGTTGTTCCAAAATGTTCTTTTGGCATATCTGCCTCCATTCTCAGAGAGAAGGACCCAAATAAACGGGCACTCTCTGAGAAGGCTATTTCGTCTATCTCTTTGGAGCGCATTCTCCTTGAGTCTGACGCTCCCTATCTCAATCCTCCCCATCTCCCCATCTCCCCAGCCCAAACCATCCTTGGACTCTTGGCTGTATAGCCGACTGGATGAGCCAGCTTCTCCACACCGGTCGCTCTATGATCCTAGATAGACATTCATCCGCTGAGAGCCGGGATCACTGCTGCTGAGAGTAGCTGTTTGTCATTTATGTTGGTAAGCTCAACAACTTTTTAATTTCATTTATGAGTCCTGAGTTGTGGGGGGCCCTAAAAAATAAATAAGAAAGGGAATATTATAGATTTTATTAAAATTTCAAAATTTTGGTTTAACTTCTGACCCCTTGTTCCCGCTGTGGCCCACTTTCCTCTCATAAACATCTGGCCCATTGTCCCTTTCTCTCAATGTATTCCCCCCCCCTTTCCTCCCTCTTAAAAATAAAATGGGGAAGAGTGTTGTGGCCAGGGGATAATCCAGTTGATCTTCATGCATCAATGCCCTGGCCAATCACCTCCCTCCAATATTCCTACGCCGGGCCAGGCGGGAAACTCAAAGGCTATCCTGATCAGATGATCTCTGGACGCCGTCGATTGAAGACCCCAAACCTAAAGGTAAGTTTTAACCAGTATTAAGCTTGGTGTGAACTTAGTTAACAAGAGCCACGTCAAAGGACTGTACTACACTGCATGGCGAGGTAGAGTCCTATCCTGAATCTGCTATGGAGAGTAGGACTGTACTTAAATCCATCAATCCTAAATACATACCTGCAAACAACACTCATCTTGGTCCATCAGATCAGCAATTCATTATTCCAAAACAATAATATTCATGATTTTCAAGATTTGGAAATCAGTATGTCACGTGTCACTTGCATGTGTATTATGTTTAGAAATGAGTGACAGTTAAATCCATCAATCCTAAATACATACCTGCAAACAACACTCATCTTGGTCCATCAGATCAGCAATTCATTATTCCAAAACAATAATATTCATGATTTTCAAGATTTGGAAATCAGTATGTCACGTGTCACTTGTATGTGTATTATGTTTAGAAATGAGTGACAGTTAAATCCATCAATCCTAAATACATACCTGCAAACAACACTCATCTTGGTCCATCAGATCAGCAATTCATTATTCCAAAACAATAATATTCATGATTTTCAAGATTTGGAAATCAGTATGTCACGTGTCACTTGTATGTATGTGTATTATGTTTAGAAATGAGTGACAGTTGAATCTGGGGTTTTCTTTATTCTAAGATTTAAGAATTTTGAAGAGTAAAATAATGTTACTACAATTTCTATATTTTGGACTGTATAAATACATGCTTGATTCAGAGATTATTATCCACCCACATTTAGATTTCCAATTTTTAATTGATCATACCAGACCAAAATTACATCCTGGAATTATTACACCAATGTCACCCGTACGATACTCTCCACAGCAGATCCAGGGTTTATACATACCTCGTCACGCAGAGTACCAGTACGATTCTCTCCACAGCAGATCCAGGGTTTATACATACCTCGTCATGCAGAGTACCAGTACGATACTCTCCACAGCAGATCCAGGGTTTATACATACCTCGTCACGCAGAGTACCAGTACGATACTCTCCACAGCAGATCCAGGGTTTATACCTACCTCGTCACGCAGAGTACCGGTAAGATTCTCTCCACAGCAGATCCAGGGTCTATACATACCTCGTCACGCAGAGTACCAGTACGATACTATCCACAGCAGATCCAGGGTTTATACATACCTCGTCACGCAGAGTACCAGTACGATACTCTCCACAGCAGATCCAGGGTTTATACATACCTCGTCACGCAGAGCACTAGTACGATTCTCTCCACAGCAGATCCAGGGTTTATACATACCTCGTCATGCAGAGTACCAGTACGATACTCTCCACAGCAGATCCAGGGTTTATACCTACCTCGTCACGCAGAGTACCAGTACGATACTCTCCACAGCAGATCCAGGGTTTACACATACCTCGTCACGCAGAGTACCAGTACGATACTCTCCACAGCAGATCCAGGGTTTATACCTACCTCGTCACGCAGAGTACCAGTACGATACTCTCCACAGCAGATCCAGGGTTTATACATACCTCGTCACGCAGAGTACCAGTACGATACTCTCCACAGCAGATCCAGGGTTTATACCTACCTCGTCATGCAGAGTACCAGTACGATACTCTCCACAGCAGATCCAGGGTTTATACCTACCTCGTCACGCAGAGTACCAGTACGATACTCTCCACAGCAGATCCAGGGTTTATACATACCTCGTCACACAGAGTACCAGTACGATACTCTCCACAGCAGATCCAGGGTTTATACCTACCTCGTCACGCAGAGTACCAGTACGATACTCTCCACAGCAGATCCAGGGTTTATACATACCTCGTCACGCAGAGTACCAGTACGATTCTCTCCACAGCAGATCCAGGGTTTATACCTACCTCGTCACGCAGAGTACCAGTACGATACTCTCCACAGCAGATCCAGGGTTTATACCTACCTCGTCACGCAGAGTACCAGTACGATACTCTCCACAGCAGATCCAGGGTTTATACCTACCTCGTCACACAGAGTACCAGTACGATACTCTCCACAGCAGATCCAGGGTTTATACCTACCTCGTCACGCAGAGTACCAGTACGATACTCTCCACAGCAGATCCAGGGTTTATACCTACCTCGTCACACAGAGTACCAGTACGAGATAGAGACATCCAAATACTGAGCCATTACCTCTTGTATATGAATCGAAGACAAAGTTTTTGTTCATCTTAAAAGAGCCTAAAAAGATTATATTAATACCTTAACAATAAAGCTTAAAAATGGATATATTTAATAAAGAGTTCACTAATTTGTCATATAGTGTCTATTCCATTTTATGTCTTGTTCAATACTATATCAATATAAAGTCTAAATGTATTTGATATATGAAAAGTATTTTTGTGGGAATATAAAATACGGATAACACAGACAATTGAAGTTTTTTTTTTTAAATTGTATCCTCTTTATTACAAAACACATGAATGAGTACTCTTTAATATGGTGAGTAACACTAGATATACAGTATGTCATGGATGTTACAGTCCGTTGGATGTGCACATTTAGTATAATTACTTTTCATTAATTACTTATCACAAATACCGGTAAATGAACTTCAGTACACAAATTATACCATTAACTGACACATATACATGTTAAAGCTGAGTTGGTATAAAATAAATACTCATTAATATTGAAATTGTTCCTTTCCTCTACGATGAACCCATCTTGGCCTGGTGAGAAATAAAAACCTATTTATTTCAATAATCCCTGTCCTATTTACAAAATTATACTGTATCCAATGTTAGAGTTCAGTTGATCAACACTTATCTGAATATTTTTATTCTTTACATGAAATGAAAATGTACAAGGTTCTTTTTCTTAATTCATTCCAAAGAGAGAAAGTGGTCAACAAATATTAACAGCAGAGTTAATAATCGATTAGAAATATTGATATGCGCTTATACACTTTTAAGCAGTGAAAAATATCATTTTTCTGTTCTCTCAAAAGCTATTTAATGTTATTTAATGATATCTAATGAAATATATAACAAACATAGGTAATCGAACAGACAGGAATACACGATATACCAACACACCACCATATATACTGCAGTATTGGGAAGCACCATTTGAACAATGACATTGTACACTGTTTGCCTAGAATGCGATTTGAAATTATGTTTATTATTTACATAATATTTACATACCAAGACATTGGTTCATGTGGAAAAAGTCAATGCATATTATATTATATTACTGCATAGTCTACAATCTAACATACATATATTTATATATCAAATGATGGAAGCTTTGCACATCTTATTTAATAACATTTTGTGTGTTGTTTATTAAGGTAGATAACCTTAAGGTATGTGATTAGCATAGAGTATTGTTGTCTGCATATACCATAGAGATGGCCTGGGGCAGATAGGGACCAGGTGAAACATGCTAAGACGCACAGAGCACAAGTAGACAGGAGAGGTCAGTGCCAATGTGATATTGTTCTGAATAACTTTGGCGCTCTGTCATTTCCTGTGACGTATATCCTGTGACGTACTTCTTTATTTTGTGCCTGTGACCATGGTGACATCGTGACTTTTCACCTTTTTTCTCCTACCCAACACCAAACCCCGTTATGTACCCCTCCCATCTTGAGTCTGACATGCTTTCTTGTTTGTTATGGTATGTATGCTTTTGAAGTGTATTTTGTGTTTCTATCTCCGCGCATTTATCACGTTTTGTCACCTCCTTTCATGAAAACTGATCTGCTGCACATCGGCTTAATCACGAAATGTACCAACATAAATTCATACACTGATAAATGTTACAACAAACTGCTCAATTGAAAACTTTGTTTTCAGAAATTATGAAACAATTTCAGAAAATAAGTGGTCTCTTTGAAAGATGGGTATTTTAAAAAACAAAGCTCACATTTTGCCCAAGGTATACCACCGACAGCTTTGTTGTCCCAATCGAGGTACACGCGAGATCCAACTTTATGCCCCTTTCAACATCAGCTCAAATTGGACGTGAGCCAAGAAATTGAAATATCTCCATATTCACAAATGATTCAGTTTATATCTTCATAATAAAGTGATACCATTTCAATGAAGTGTCATGTTTATAGGCATGGTCATAAAGTAGGTGTGAATACGAGCATTAATGTGTGAACACCACAATTAGTGCCAATTAATTTCATGGCATATTATTTGTGTGTGCATTTGTTAGTTTGTGCAAACAGTTCAGTGCTTTTATTTCACAAAGTATTTAATTATTGATTGTGCAGTGATTCTGGGTAATTATAGAGTTTGCGAAAATGGATTATTGTTAATAATTTAATCTCTAAAAGACTCTACTAACCCAGGAAAGGAGGAGACATTTGGAGAGAATGTTATCTACATATACATGATTCAACTTCAATTCTAAAAAAAATCAAACAAATCCTGGTGTCTATAATACACAAAAGATTGTTTTTGAAAAAAATGCCATTTTGGTTCCCCTTTGTAAGTGATATACTGAGAATCACAAGTATCTTTGTAAAGGAAGCAGTCCAGCGACAAGTGTGGTTTTTTAACATTCATTTTCTAAATACTTTGACATTTTAGTCAACAACTTTTTCTACCACCCATCACTTGTTTTGGATTGTTGTGTATACCCTCAGTATTAAGCAAGAAGGACCAAAAATGGAAGTATACATCCTACATTTCTCAGTATTTTCACTTCATTTTGGTTGATGTTTAGATATATTTACATGAATGCATGAACCACAAAAGCATGCCACAAAGGTTTTTAACGTGTTTACATAAAATTAACAAAATGTTAATCACTGTTCAGTGATGCTATGCATATAGGAAGATGAGTAAACTAAAAATGATACTAAAGTATGTTTTTTGGAGTGGTATATATATACAACAGGCTGCCTTTCCTTTATTCCTTAATTGTGTTGTACCTAGCTATTGCCTATACAGGGATAGTATTGTTTCTGCCAGCAAGTGTACATAAGGCGCCATTACACTTAACCTGAAATATTTAACCCCTTGTTTTTTTCCTGTCTTTGGGACATTATTCCACTATAGCCCCACTCAGGTAATGTTCCCGTGTCATGCCCACAAATAAGCACTTCTCTTGTTCCTCTATTTATCTGTGCCATTATTTTGATTTACTCCTTATGTATTATTAGGATCAGTTGCAGGTAAATGATTTATTGGTTAACCACGCTGAGGGGTCTGGCCCTACCTGTTGAGTGTGCCTGGATTACATATGATACTTATGATTGATATATATATATATATATATATATATATATATATATATATATATATATATATATATATATATATATATATATATATATATGATACTTATAATTGATATATATATGATACTTATGATATATATATATATATATATATATATATATATATATATATATATATATATATATATATATATATATATATATATATATATATATATATATATATATTCTTATATATATATTCTTGTATATATGTCATTCCATTAGTTTCCTGGGCTGGCACTTTACTGGATGAACCTGCCTGAAGTAATATAAACATGTCACCATAAAGCTAAAGTTCTATCCATCCAAATAGTGACAGCTTGGAGCTGTGACATATCTCACTCATACACCTTTTTGTTCTCCCTAAACATTCGTTCTTTCCACATCTAACAAAGAAGATACTGTTTGGATACAGAAAGTGAAAAATACGCCAATGCTGTAATAAAATGTGTTTTAGCAATGCTTGAATTATTTTTTGTTCTGTACCAGATCCATATTATTTATTTTATAATAGTTGCTTAATATGGAAAGATTTATGTATCAGGACATTGCAAATTGTAGCCATGAATCCTTGTGACCTTTAGCAGTAAGAAACCGCAATATTTAAAGCTGTGACAATGTGACAATTGTTGTTGGGATACATTCAGTATCCTGTCCTGTCCGCAAACTTAAAAGCAAACAAGACGCCTCACAAAGTTCCTTCCAATATTTGAAATATGTCACAATGAAATGATTCATTCTGTCCCACCTTCTCACAAATACACCATGAAAAACACACAAACGGAATGTATTTGATACTGCAGACATAGTCAGGAAGCCAGGTAGACAATTGCAACCGAATCTCATTTGTATATTATACAGCAGAATTATAACTACTCTATCATATTATTAAGTCTAATGACCCCTGGAGAAGGTCAGTGTGAACCAGTGCTATGTTTGAATAGGCTGCGCCCACCTGTCGCTATTTGATGTTCCCACTCTGAAGCTACAGTACGAATGTATGGTAAACCCTTATTAGCAACATTGAATGGCTATGACAGGTTGACAATATCTATCCTCATTATTCCAACTACTTTCACTTAACTAAATGCAATGGGTCATTACACTTAGAGAAATTAATTTAAATTTAATGTCCCTTTCATGAACGTTCATTTTCTCTTTTATAACATATTTTGGTGGTAAATTTAGACATAAATATGTGATAATGATATATTCAAGTTGAAAATAAATGGATTATTTACAATTGAGTCCAGGATAGATGGTCTGGACTAACCATTTGCTGCCAAAAAGTAACTTCATCTGAGAAGTAAACATGTTAATGAGATATCTGATCGATGGTTGTGAGTAAAATGACACTGAGAGAGTAATCAGCCTTGAGAATTAGTTAGAAATATTGCTCATGAGATATGAGCTACATGTATATGGAGATTTATATTGTTTTCTTACCCACATTCCAGCCTTATTTAAATTGGCTGACATACCTCAACGTCATTTAAGTGTTTACAGAGGAAATGTTGACCCAAATCGCGATACTTTGCAAATATGTTTATCCCATTGGCCAAGAGATAGTCTAACTATTACAAGACAACAATGGTGGGTTCTGTCCCATCACAATTAGTTTATGGTTCTTAATATGAATTGTTAGACCAATCTGCAGTACGTTAATATGTACAAACAACCGTGTTGTAAGTCAGTCACTGTTCTTCTCTTTTAGATCAAGTATATCGACAAGTGGCAACTATATGGTATGCAGTATTATGACATTTAAGTCACCTATGTACATATTACTCTTCCTGGCAAGCCCTCATGATGAAGGCTTTACAAATATGACCCAGTGTCTCCATGTATGTAGGTATGTCTACTTCAAATAGGCTAGCTTGTGACACTAAAGTAATGGTCCGTGTGGATTTCCGTGAAAAAATGCCACTTGCGTCAGTCACTTGGTTTATGACGCTGAAGACAAATTAGGCACACAAGGTCAAAGGTCGTCCCTTTTTCGTCTGCACGCATCAGCGAACAGGAAAGGTTTCTTTGCTCATAACTTCATAGCAAACTTTTCACAGAAACCTTTGAAGATAATAGAAGGACTGAGACATGTCACCGGAAGAAGGCAGACCTACTAAATAGTGTGGCAAAGAATACTACTGTACATACTGATTGCCAAAACCGTGGAGGACAAGACATGGTGTTTTATACATGTAGATCCTTCAACCTACCATTGACCTAATTTGTCCAGATGAAAATAAATCAACAACATCATGAAATATAATAACAATCTGAATCTTACTCGTCTTCGTCTCGGTTGTGCACTTCATAAAAAGTCAGGTGGGAATATTTTCCGCTTGACCTGTTTCTGATTCATATATCATGTTTAATAATACACATCTGATTTTGGCGAGACCAATAGGACACACCTAAAGTAAATCGTTTTGCGTGGTTCTAAATATATGTTTATGAATACCATAGTCCAATCTGCAGCTAAACAAATAACAAGGCAGGCAATGTCCACATGAAGGACGAGAATATGAAACTATGTGTGATGTGGAAAAACATACATGAAACAACTGCCATGGCGTGTGCCATGCTATGAACCCTCTCGTATATTCCTTTTACTTTAAAATATGTTCGAAAACAAAACCTTCACATAAATGTATCTGGGTTTTAAAGCTTAAAATGACATGTATGTTTGTCTTCAGATGGCAGGAAACATGCCATGATATAAACTCTATATACATTAAACTGATAACTCATGCCATACAGAGTCACATGTTGCATTTCAGCTAACAAGGTGTGTGTGTCATGTTGTGAACCCTCGTGTTATGAACCCTCATATATATATATATATATATATATATATATATATATATATATATATATATATATATATATATATATATATATATATATATATATATATATATATATATATATTCCCCAAGTACCGTGTATGTCAAAGACATGGTATTTAACTTTTTTTTACTTTTTCACTATAATAATGGATGAATGTGAACCGACAAATATGAGTGCACTCTGTGGTCAATAGTAATATACGACAAGCAATGAACCGGAAACTCCATTTGCCTCAGCCCTTGCCCTGTAATCTATTTCAGGATAATGATATACGGAAAAATAATTCAGTGCAGCTGGTCCTACAGGCACACGTGGTGAAAATAGATTCTCTCAGATAGAATATCACATTTGCATGACGCGGTTACCTTCACATAGGCCTAGCAGTATGTGGTCACTGGTCACCCTCATGACCAATGTCCTGTTGTATGCCCCAGAATGATGTGTATGCCAAGCAATGAATGAAAACCCCACTCCCACCCAAATCATCACCATAATATACACAGTAGGTTATCACATCGGACACAACCACTTCCTCCCTCAGTCCCTCTGTGGTTTTGACTCTCTGAATTCCTTAAAAGGTATTTCATTCCTTTTTTCTTAAATAGTGTAAAAAAGTTCCATTCAAATATTCTAAATATGGCAAAAAGCAGATTTTGTTGTGGAATGAACCATATCTGTTTATAAGAATATAACATTTAAGCATCACTTATATAAAAAGCATGAATGAAGGTCATTTAACAAGCACGTGAAATATAATCCTCCAGAAGAGGTCTTTCGCATACATATATAATGTACCGCGACTTTTTAAAGATACTCTAAATATCAAACTAAATAAAATGTGACATCATTGTATAGATATGCATGGTGATGTATTCTCATGTAATACATGCTGGCTGGTTATGTGGCAATATTAATGACCAATGGTTTACCACCTGGGTTCATACCTGGCGAAACCTTGAGGTCGCCTACTGGGTCTGTCCATGGTGGCATAATGTTGTCCTCCATTCTTTTGATATGTAGTATAAATCCTCTGTTGTGGTGGTCTTGCATATAGCCTTTGATTTGGAACAGAATACACCGAACTGTCAGTGTCATTGCTGTGGACAATTCTGAAGCGAGTTGGTGTTTCAATTGACCTTGACCTCTGCATGCGACCTCGCCCATGACCTACTGGCTGTACATACTCTGGAGCAGAGTAGGTCCTCTCCCTAGAGGTCACTATGGCAGGGCCTGGAGACTGCGCTCTCCGGGTCTTTTGAACTGTTGCATATACTGGTCCTATATCCCTGTTCTCTATCTCATGCCTTGCGGTTTTGGTATGAGACCGGCCGTTCCGCTGATTGCCATTCATATTGTTCCTGGTATCGGTATTACTTGGTCTGGTGAGGTCAAAATCCTCCTCACCTTCTCTCCGGTACACAACTCTAATAGGACCATCCCTTGGACTAGGGTTATTATTTTGACTGGGGACTTCTGAAGGGTGCCTGTAATCTCCAACCCTGGCCTTGACAACTCCAGCTTTGACATCCACCAGCCTGCCCGGCCTACTGGCTGTGGATACCATTGACTCAGTGTCATTGAATCCACCCCTCTCAGATGAGCGATCATTCCTGCTCTCATTCACCACAGTCCTCAGGTGCTGCACCTCACTTGACAAACTTGCCAATTCCTTTTTCAGTGTCTCCACTGACACACCTGATGTATCTGACATGTTCCCATCATTATAATCTGGTGTGTGTGGCTTCTTAGTAAGAGTAGCATCCCCATTTCTCTGCGCATTCCATGTGGTGAATTCCTGGCTTTTAGCCACCTTTCTGTACATTGTATCATTGAGTGCCATGCCATTGGGCACAGCTCCATTTTCTCTGGGGTATACCGCAGCAATGGGTTTCCTCTCCCAAAGCTTGCCGCCGTTGGTTCTCAGAGTCCAGTTGCCGTCGGTGGTCTCATTGATAACAGGGGATGAAGCATAGCGGCCAAGTGGAGGATTCTCCCTGTCTAGAGTCAGAACTAAATCTGCAAACGTACTTTGAAACAGCCTCCCCTCAGTGTTGATGTTCACCTTGTAAGCCAGTATCTCATAGTTATCATCTGGTAATCTGATAACCACCATGAGCAGATTGGGATATTTATCGTCCATCACCATGTCTTCAATCGCCCTCAGAGGCGTGAACTCATATGGTAATTTACCTTTGAAGATTGTTCCAAACTTGTTCCCACTGGACACTCCTTCTTGGGACAGCTTGAGTTTTGTCTTGATTCCATTAGCGAGTCTGACATGTGATCTGAGCTTGGTGAGGGTGGCTTCGGTCATAGCCTGGGTGTAGAATCTTCCCAGAAACTTGACTTTCTTCTCCACCAGCGCCTTGCCTGAGGCATGTTTCTTCTTCTTAAGCGTCGGCATGTCTGCTGCTGCTGGCCCTCGCACGGTGGCAACTGTGGATGCCGAGCCTCTTCTGGTTCTGTTAGTCACCACTGTACTTCCTCCATAAGACCTGACACTTGCATTGTAAACTGATCCAGCTCTAGAGTTGTTAGCTGTGTGGTGCGCACCATTTGTGGTGTACCTTATGACAGCAGGCTGAGACACCGGACGTATGTACTGCACAATGACAGGCCTTGCGCCATGTGAGTTTTTGTATGTTTGCGGATAGTAGGCCCCAGTGCGTTGGCTGGCATAACTGAAGTGGCTAATGCTATCTATGGGCCGATGTTTCCACTGCGAAGAGGCACTAGACGGGGAGTAACTAGAACCCCCCTCACGTGATCCGCTATTCCCCATAGGTACTGTTAACACCAGCCACGCTCCACTGCTTTAGCAAGCTTTGCCAGCTAATTGTACGGGGGTTGTGAGGACTGTTGATGTCCCGCTACACTTTGTGGGAGCTTTACACACCAGAAGATGGGCAGGACGCCAATTCATTACGGCTCCGGGCTACAAACATCTAGTCGCACAAGGGCTCTCTACCTTACAAATAACTCATTATTCTCATTATGTTACCACAACCACAATGAAACCTCTGAGTGACAATACTTAATGAACAATCAAGCAAAATGTATGTCCACTCCTCATCAAGCTTAATGGATATCTAAATTTCACACCACGTTTAGTGAATGATTGGTTTTGTATCACACATTATAGTTATTTTTAAATGAATGCATATCTCCTTGGTTTATAAAGCAATATGTCATTGTGAAATTAGATACGAATGCAGGCGTGATTCAATGATCTGCTCAGTCACCAATGTGTAATGATAAAGAGAACATTGTGACATGTCACAATCGCTACTTCATGAAAGTGTATCCAATGTTATAACTGCCAATCATCCAGACACATGATATGTCTAGCACACCAAAACGCCATATATCTTCATAGGACGGGACGGTGGGGGCCCAGGGATGACAAAAGTGATGACCATGTCACAGAATGGCCTGGTGCCCAGCTGTGCAATGTATGCACTGGTTCAGCATATGGTGCACACGAACATTAATCCACTAATCCTTCTCTAATCTCCTGTTTTAAGCGAATATGAATATACTTAAAGCAAGCATCACGTGGGTCCTGATTTATGTATATGTTGATTGTTTCATAGCATCCATTAGTAATCACCACTTTCCAACTGGTTCCAGCACTTCCTGTTAGCTTTTGATCTTCAAATAAATATTATGCACTCAAATAACTGTGAGTTTTTGCATGGTTTTATGATATATTTCCGAACATCTTGACGGTATATTCAGCACGAGAACCTCACCAGCTTCTTATTGTGAAGTACCCATTTAAATCGTTTTATACCACAGTTTGCGACACACTTAATGACCTGGACTATTTTTACTCTTTACTTTTGTCCTTCTGTGATCTAAATTGATCAGCCAATCAGCAGTTCAGTTGATTTGATTTCATAAGTCACATAACAGCATCACATAACAAGTCCATTTCAAGTACTTTCTATGTGTTCAATGCTGACAGTTTGTTTTAAGTCATCAAATATATGACGTAATATATGCTAACCAATCAAAGTTTAAAAGGTCCAACAGTATCTGAACAGCAGGTTGTGTATATTTTGATGTTATGGTGTGTGCAGGTGTGTGATGGTTGAGAGCCCCACGCGCTAATCACTGCCGGCAATTCTGTAGGTGTCTATGATGTTTGCATTCCTCAGCTTCATTAGACAGCAGTTGCATCTCATTTGTGTTAAATCCACTCTTGTCACCTAATTCTGGGGCATTGTCACAATTCAGATCTGTCCTCTGTTGTCTGAATGCCAAGTATTCGCCTGATGTTATGTTAATTTATGGCATGGCACTTATCTTCTAATTGTCACTACTAATCCTAATAACATGATATATTTTTCGTTTTAATTAATTAAACGTATAGTTCAAGGGAAGCTGTGTATTATTCATGTCAAAAATATATAGTGTTCACTTCAAGCTGGTGTTAGTCAACAGATCAAAGTAAATATGAATTAACAAAGCTGGTTATTTTCAAGATAATATCACAATGATCACATTTGTCTCAAACAAACTAACAGAGGGATTAAAATGGGAATATTTGAATTAAACCCGAAGCACTGAATACAAATACAATGTACATCCGAGAGGCATATTATCTGTATCCGACACAAATGTCACAAAGGACCACTTAACATGTTTTTAACATTGTGAAACATGCTTAAGGTACCTTTAGTTGGTATTTTGAATATTCAATTATATATCTACTTCCATTCACTTCGTTACCCGGTTATATGAAACCTTTGAATTATGTGCTGAATATTTTTAGTATTTTATTCGTAGCCTGCAACTACAAAGCATATCATATTGCTGTATTTCACAATACAAAGTTTTGAGCCACCCGGGATCTAGAAAATAAGGAAAACCATTGTGGTGAACATAAAGGATATACTAAAATATATGACTCTTATTATCTTCATGACGAACCACATTACTCTTACATATTTCTATCATATAAATTTCCGTTCAAAACCTCATAAATTAATTAGTGAAGATGTGTGTCAACTCTATTCAAATCGCCTAATTGATGTAAGGGCCATGGGCCGTAGCGCAGATGGTTTGAACGCGAAATTGTCAGCGCCAGTTTCTCTGTGGTGATCTAGAAGTTGTGGGTTCGATTCTTGGTCGTGCCGGCAATTTCAGCTTTTGAAATGAACTGAGGGCTGAAGGGCTAACCTGTTGTCCTGTATATGTGTGACTGTGTTGACCTGCGATATCAACTATATCTGCAACAAGTAGGTCTCGCCATGAGTTAACTGAAAAAAATGTTGAAAGTGTTGTAACACCCTATAAAACAAACTTATTAATATACACTGCTGTCACAGTATTCATCTTCTGCTGAGGTTCTCTTGATTTTTTTCATTCGTTAAATAGAATGAATCTCCTGACCAGCATTCATGTATTTTTCAAGGTAGATATGCCGAGGTTTACTTCTTTCTTGAGGATACAGACAAATCCAAATTTACAAGCTCTTGCCAGGGAAGATTTCATATCTAAGATCTCATCTTAAAATCATCTTCCACAATGGATGATCTTATGAGATTGTCGGCCATAGCAGTAGACATATGCACAGAAATTATATCTTCCCCGTATACAATTTGGTCTATTTTTTGTTTAAATATGGTCATCGTTTTTAGATAATGCTCTAAAAAGATATAATTTTATGTTGCAATTCTTGAGATTGAGGAAATGAGAAATACAAGCCGAGCTCTGAGCTTGCAAATTGCATTATGGTCATAGGGCCTTCCTGATTGCAAATAAAATGAAGTTGAATGATGGCAAGACTAAAATACTAGTCTCAAACATGATATTAACTCAAAACATGACCTGAACTCAAAACATGATATTAACCTAAACCATGAAATTAACTCATAACTTGGCATTAACTCAAATCCCAATCTCACCCCAAGGTGTGGCGTATGGATGGCAGCCGCGTGATTAGCGTTAATTTATTTTGCTTCTCATTCTTTAAGAATCAAATAAAAAGTCAGCTAATTTTCATATCATTATAAGCAGATGCCACTCGGACTGTCAGTAAAAAACAAGCAGTAGTTTTACCAAATTAGTTAAAAACTTACTTGATTAAGAACCAGTGAGGGGGTTCGTTTTGGGCTCCAAAGACGTTGGTTCAATTTTGTTGTTGATTGAATCCAAACCCCGAGTAATAGAATTGGCCTATCATTATATTAAACTATATTAAACATTATCATTCATTGAGTATACAACATAACACGAATTACTAGGTATATAACTAGAGGTCAAGTAGGTCATGTAATGTCTGATTCTTAGGTCAAATCGGTCATTTAACCTCAGGTTATTAGGTCATACATATACAGTATGCAGGTCAAATGAGTCATGATGTCAAATGAGGTCATATAACTACCGATCGTCGGGGCTGAATTGATTATATATACTTAATAATCTCCAGGTCAAGTTAGCCTTCAATTTTAAGGTCAAAAATGTTATGAGTAAACAAACTTGAAACTTATCAAAAATATTCTTTGTTAATTCACCCCAAAATGTATAAAAGCCAATTAAAAAAAATATCAGAGTGACAATGGTTTTGTTTGAGGGGGCCATCAGCCCCTGACCTCCTGGTCAATACCTATTAGAGCCAAACACTGTAAAGAGGTGACTCAGTGCCAGGATAGGCAAAGTAACAAAGGTTAAACGTTTCTACAGTGTCTCAGAAAACGGGTTCATTAGAACATCGTGACGTAGGATTATCTGAGGATTGAAAAAAGGTCAAAAGGATTTTATTGGCTTAAAAATATACATTTTCTGACTAATAAGCGGGGATCCGTTCCTTACAAACGATATTCACATAGAACATTCTTACGATTCCAATTTAAAAGAATATACCAGGATACAAATTTATTAGAATATCTTAGGATACAAATTTATGAGAAAATCTCAGGTAGATGAACATTACAATTCCAGGATGTGTATCAAACTTTTTCAAGGGCTCAAGGATTTAGATATTGATGTGTCTGCACGAGTTTAAGACTTGAGTTACCGCGTGGTTTGTAATATTCACCTGTGTGTACCTGTTCTCTGTGGCACACTTGTTCCAATCCTTTACTGTACTTTTAAACAACAAGTTGATCATTGTACGGTGATACGAGAAAATGCGCAGAAACTGTCAGGATTATTCATACTAAGAGCGGCATCTGCTGTTAGTCAAGCTTAGTTTTTGCCAAGTTGGCCCATTTACTGCCATGCATCTTGTATGAGACCTGAATGCTGATTTGTACATAGTCTGTCACTGTACAATGCAGATTCGCACAGATGTTCTCTATAAATATGTGGACTAATATATGCTGCAAAGCACTCTCATGGGAAACAGTATGAATACTAAAAAGCCAACCCCCTCATCCTTGCTTTATGTGTGTGTATATATGTGCTATAAATCATATTGCAAGGTGAAAACGTTTTCCCTGCTACAGTGATTTCAACTACTTTAATGGCTAAATTGTCATTGTCACCAATGTCTGAAAAATATATGGTTTTTATATAATGATATATATTTCCAAAGTAAACTGAATTGCAAACGATAGTGAGAATATCATTTTTTGAAACACAGTAAACCTCATGTACATATTACATTCTGTTATTTGATGGCCATTAGAGTTTGTGTAATGTTCTTGACTGATTACGGAGTTTTACCTAATATGACAGCGATCGTCCTGGTCAGAATTAAAAAGTTCACATGTGGATTAGAAATGGTTTAGTATTCAACTGGATAAATATTAACGACCGAATACGATTCCCAATTATTAACCTAGTTATAACCCTTTCTGCAAAAATATGTACTCTTCTTTAAATCTGAGAGCAATAATAATAGTTATATTGCTATCAGTTTAGATCGCTTGCAATGGCGAACACAAAAAGGTTAATATTTTCCAAGGACATTTGATTATGACATTCTGTAGATCATAACAAACCCAGATATTATTACAGAGAATTTAACTAAATGTTGAAAATTGAAAAAATGGGCTCAAGTCAATTATCAATTGCTTCTATTGTATAATTAATAATTATTATGACATGTGTAACCATATGATATTTAATCGAATAGTTCATGATGTGGCATAGGTTCATCAATTAACCTCACAATGTGTATGGTCAGAATTAAAAAGCTTCAAATGTTATCTTCAAAGTTCACATGTGGATTGGAAATGGCTTAATATTTAACATCACATCTCCAGGTCAAGTTAGCCTTCAAATTAGCCTTCAAGCTAGCCTTCAAGTTAGACTTCAAGTTAGCCGTCACGTCACGTCACGTCACGTCACGTCACGTCACGTCACGTCACGTCACGTCACGTCACGTCACGTCACGTCACGTCACGTCACATCACATCACAACGAGGCTTTGCAATGGCGAACACAAAAAGGTTAATATTTTCCAAGGACATTTGATTATGATTTTCTGTAAATCATAACAAAACCAGATATTATTACAGAGAATTTAACTAAATGTTAATTGAAAAAATGGGCTCAAATTAATTATCAATTGCTTCTATTGTATAATTAATAATTATTATGACATGTGTAACCAGTATGATATTTAATCAAATAGTTCATTTAATTTGAAATTATATAAGGAAAAAAGTTTGGCACAGGGGTGATCTGCAAAAATAAGTCTGATAGGTGAGAGGCCACTCTCTTGAGGCACCAAGCATGATGTGGCATGCATGATGTGGCATAGGTTCATCAATTAACCTCAAAATGTGTATACATGTTTGGTGGATCGGGATCCTGTGGTTCAAATTAAATTCTTCCACAAAGCCATTCGTTTCTTTTTAAAGAAAAACATTTTTTATGAATGAAAGATAGCAATTTTTTTCTTCAAAAAATTCTTCAAAACAGTCTCGAAATAGCTTGTTGGAGAATTTGAATTGTTGGAGAAAAGAATTCAGGTAAAGAGAGGGAGAGAGAGAGAAACAAGATGAATACGAATGAAATATAGTTTTTGAATTTACTAAGTTGAATTATCTAATATCATAATTCATATATTGGAAATATAAAATATACATGCATATATACAAGTACAATAAAACACTTTTTACAACATATTACATTTTGTCTCAGAAGAAAATATCATGCACTCACCATTATTACACTTTTATAATATAACCCTTATTTTCGAGTTTAAACTAGTTGTTAGGGTTGTTCTACTGTTAAGAAAAAAATGATAATTTCACATACATTTAGTTCAAAAAATTATCATTCAATTAACATGCAAACATAACTAAACATTCGTGAGTGGTACATAACACGGGAGGGTAGCAAATACTAGTAGATGGAAATAACAGCAGTCCTAAGTCACGATTCTTGCTGGAACAATTTGGTGACATAGTCAAAGTTTCAATATGAACGTTTCCACTGTGTAACGAATGACAATTGTAGCAACAAATTCAATTATTCATTATATTCATTAATGTTTCGTCAAACTGTAAACAAATTAGCTCTTGGACATTTTAGAGAACACAGCAACTCGATTTTCTTTTCTTCATATCTTGAAATACAAGACGTGTACTGGTATTGTGAGAGACTTCTGCAAGCATCTCTGCCGTGTTTCCTTCATTGTCCTTCTTATTATCCTTCAAACCTCTCTCCATTAACATTCTCACAACATCTGACATGCCATACTTGGCTGCAACGTGCAGAATTGTTCTCCCCGCCTCATCCTTATCTTTAGACACTGCTTTATTTTCTATCAGCAGCTTGGCTATCTCAGTTTTACCAATTTTTGTGGCCAGATATAAAGGAGAGATGCCAACACTAGTCATGCCGTTGACATCAGCTCCATATTTGATAAGTTGTTTAATTGTGTCTATGTTATTTTCAAGTGAATCGGTAGTACCCATAATACTTGTTTGTAGAGGAGATATACATTCTTTAGCTTTTAGGTTTGGGTCAGCACCAAGTGACAGTAAGGCACATACAGTTTTGGTATCATTTCTGGAAGCTGCACAACATAGCGGGGTGTCACCTGTATTGTGTTTTTCATCGATGTCAGCGCCATGTTCCACTAAAAGTTTGATGGCGTCAACCTTTCCACCCGTGGTTGCAGCATAGACTACAGCAAGGCGCTTTCCCGTATAGTTCTCTTCGGACATATTATTGGTCTGTACTGTCAAACCATTTTGAAACAACACATTTAATGCACTGATGTGTCCATTCTGTGCCGCTTGGCTTAGACTTTTGCTCCACAGCATATTAGGATCAGCACCGCTCTTGATAAGAAACTCAACCATATCAGCTGAACCTTCTTCCACAGCATGAGAAAATGCTCCTTCCTCACCCATGAAATCTGCACCATTGTCTATCAGCATCTTTGCAATCTCTTTATTTTCATGCATGACTGCTGTTGCTAGTTCATTATTGAGCTCATCAGGCGGGTCTTTAATCTTTGCCCCACAATCCAGTAATAGTTTGACAATCTTAGCATCATTATGTCTTACGGCTTGAGCCAGAGGAGTCATATATAAGTGGTTCTCCAGCTGAAGATTAAGGTCTGCTCCCTGGGCCACCAGCAGATGTACCATGTTGAGGTACTTGGTGCGGATAGCAAGCATTAATGGTGATAACTCATCCTGCACGTCAGCATTCACTTCTGCACCACACTCTATCAACAACTTGGCCATCTGAAATATTTAAAATAATATTGCATGTTTAAAATCATCATGACATGACATTTTTTCACTGATACTACGGCATCATGTAATTAGTAGCAATCAGAATCGACTTTCTCTCCATTTGTCATTCAAAAGGCATCTGCGGAAGTAGGAGAACCAGCACAATTAAGATCTTAAAATATTAGATATACCTGATAATATTATACTGAGTTTCAAACTTACTACATACTGACTACTGTATAATGTACAATATAGTGCTATTATCGATTTGGATATATTGGAGCCTTGCTCTGACTCTGAGCGCTCAAAATATACCATATACCATACATCTGAAATAGAACGGTAGAAAGGTTGACAAAATAGAGATGTTTTTCAACTTACAATAAGATTTTTCTCCTTGACTGCCTTCATCAGCGGGGTGAAGTCATCATCATATCGCTTGTTTACATCATGTCCTTTTTCGAGTTCACATTTCACGTCGTCTTTGTCTCCAGAAACGATGGCCTGAAACAAGGGACACATCTCTGTCCCTAACTCGTCCATCTTTACATTTCACGGGAACTTACTAAGATCAGGTAAAGCACGCCTACGATTTTATAAGATGCAGTCAGAGTACATTTATCTCAATATAAAATGATAAATGTAATGAATTACACATTTCAGCGTGATATTACTGTCTCTGAACTAAATGACGTCATACAATATACCGTGTATTTGTTTTGACGTCACAATAGTCCTTGGCAACGCCACTGCTACTCTGCACGTGTGCGCTATATGTAGGCTTCAGTTTCCAACCTTTCGCATGCACAGCACGCGCAAATATGATCAAGTTCAAGAGATGAAACAACTCTCTTAGGATTATAATTAATTTCGGTTCTCTATACCTTTCTACACAATTCTCTTCACCATTGTTTTATCCTTTCACTCAAATCTTGGAGTAATTATAATTACTCCAAGCTCAAATATTGTGGGTCACTCAAAGCAGAATCAAGCATTAAGACTCTTGAGATGGCTAATATGGTATCTACCTTGGAGTAATTACTCCAAGGTATCTAAGCTTAAGAATGTTTTCGTTGCTCTCCCCTATTTAACCTTTTAACCCCCAACTTATTCCAGAGTTTCACCTCCAAAAAAAACGTCAAGGTCAAGGTCTATAGTAGCTATACTGCGAGTGAACCTGACCAGTGAGTGCAGTCCTGTGTTTATCTATAAGGTAACCTGCTGCCCTTTTAACTCACATTGTGCTAATTGCTTCAACTTGGTGATCACAGTTAGTTTCATATAGATAGCTTTTAAAATTATAGCCAGTCAATAAACATATGTAGTTTGGTATTTATTTTGCTTTTAATGCTTATAGACCTATGCTTTTTAAGATGCAGTGTACATTTTGTGAATCCATTTCCATCAATTAATACCCTAGCAACGATGACAAACATAGGTCTAATATTGCCCATCGATACAAAGTAATAAACCACTGCCTGCAAGCTTAACAAGCAGAAGTTCAATGTATGTAGTGCTAAAATCTATGATGAAGACAATTTTGTTTCAGGTGGTTTGTCTTGGAGTAGGTCTATGCTTTTCTCAAGTATCAACAGACTCTGATTGCCAGACTTATGAATCCAGTCAGGTTTTGTGTGAGCATATTCCTGGAGAGGGATGGTACCTACCCGACCCCCACGTTGAACACATCCACAATGTAAGACTTTCTTGAAATGTGTAAACCTGTAATGTAATTTCTTATAGTTAAGATATTATCTTTTTGTAGAAAGTGAGTGCTAATTTTGAATTCTGGGTGAGCAATTACAATAGTAGTTTCATAGCTTTTTATATTCCGTTTTTCCTACTGACGGAGTTCAATGACTATACCTTCAAATTTATACTTGAATTTCCGAATTCGAGCATACCTTATATCCAAATGCCTGATATTTGAGGGTTTTTTCTTTTCTTAAAATGTGTGATAGGGCTTTTCTGAACATGCCTGATATTTACCGGTTTTTTCCCCTGGACATGCCTGACATTTTAGGGCTTAAACATAGCACAATGCGCAAGGTCCTGCTCCAAGACACAGGCATGTACAGGTTACAACTATCTTTTGTCTGGAGAGGGCCGATGTGAACTGCACCTACAGCCACTAACCCTACAAGGTGCATGTGGTCGCCTGGTTAAGAAAGATGAATGGATCTACATGGGACAGGTCAGTTCAGATGAACATTCACATGTGTAATTGTCCAAAATATCGTTTTATAGTATATTTTTTGTAGACAATCTAGTTCCCTGCGATAGGAAAAGACACACACACACAGAGATATATATATATATATATATATATATATATATATATATATATATATATATATATATATATATATATATATATATATATATATATATATATATATACATATACATAGAGTAAGCACCCTCAGAGTAAGTTTACTTCATATATTGTAAATATTTTCAGTAACTGTTTGATTAACTACCATTAATGAATGTAGAATTATATACAATATTAATTAGGTTTATGTTTGTGATAAATATTTTTAAAATGATTTTTGTAAAGTAGTTTATTCATCGCATTTTATTTGAGTCTTGTATTATCCAGTTTACTTTACTTGTGTGTTTGCTAAATCTTGCTGACTGCAAATATTTTATTGTCAACGTATAATTTTAAAAAGTTAATGCTAAACTAGATAAACAACAATACCATAATACATTACAATGCTATGTATATGTTCTAGTCGAACTTAAGCTGTACAACTGAGATTAAATGCAAAGGTAATCATTATTTATTAATTATGTACATTCTTCTGCCCAGCTTTACTAGGCCTCTTCAATATTAATTTTGGTGTAAAAGTGAGCCCGATGCAAAGGGGAGTAACATTCTTCCTAAATGTATCAATACTAGTGAATAATGAAGTATGTAATATGAAGATTTTTTTCCTCGAAAGTAAGAGGCCTGTATCACTTGATTTAATATTAGAACAGGTGTTCAAAAATAAATATATCATAATGTGTTAAAAATATCAATATATTTTTACTGTCATATATTTGCAGACAGCGAAGAATCGGTTATCCCATTATGTGAACTTACACTTAAGGAAACAATAGGTACATTTAATGTTTGTAATTTGAGTTTAATTCATTTCTCATAATTTAGCACAATTACGATTTTGTTCTACATTTCTAACTCAGTCAATACCTTATCATTATTAATTAGATAATAACATAAAAGAACCTCTTACAACGTCATGGAAATAATGTATTTGTTAAGAGCCAATATATGAAGAACGTATACCTTAGTAATAATGCAGAAAGAATATTATAAAGTATAAAAACATCATAAAAAGGTAACACTCTAATATAAAAAGAACTGTACACAATAGTAAGATTCCCGAGAACAACATAGAAAGAACCTGAAGCAATAGTAAGATCCTGACACATTGGGAACAACATCAAGAGAACCTTTACAATAGCAACATGAGCAATAAGTAACAATACCAAAGTAACAATAATGAAGGATGAAAACAGAGCGGAAATAAACTAACAACCATAAAAGTAGGATCATATGTTTACTTATGTAACAAGATATAAAGAACCTCATACCCTGCTAACATCATTTAAAGAATAAAAAGAACCTTATTATGAATTACGGACTGACGAATCGGAGTTTGGAAAAATGTTGAACGTTAATTGAAATCTTCAAACTGACGATGAGCTATATATGTTTATCAGTATCAAACAATATTATGTTGGGGTAATTCGTTTTTTCTCCAGGTTTTAATTGTTGCTTTAAATTCTGATATCATGCGAATTTAAAGAATCAAAAATATACACTAATTCATTAGAATACTGAATAGTGGTTATGATGTCCTCAATAACGTTAGCTGCTCCCAATTCCCGGGGGGGGGGGGGGAGGGGGGGGGGTACTCTCATGATTTTAACCCGCGGAGGCTGGGATGGAACTGAAAACCCCAGAGCCTGAATTAGGGAAATATTCTATCATTATTGGTGCCCTGATTTAGGACAAGCTGAATTTTTGACACCCTCATTTAGGGATGATGCGGAAGGAGGAGATTTGGAAAAGGGGATTGTGATCCCTGTTTTAGGGGGAAATTTGAAAAACAGTACCCTGTTTTAGGGAAAATGATAAAATATCTTAACCCGGGTGGAACTGAAAACCCCAGAGCCTGATTTAGGGAAATATTCTATCATTATTGGTACCCTGATTTAGGACTAGCTGAATTTTTTATACCCTCATTTAGGGATGATGGAGAAGGGGGAGATTTGGAAAGGGGGATTGTGATCCCTGTTTTAGGGAGAAATTTGAAAAATAGTACCCTGTTTTAGGGGAAATTATGAAATATCTTAACCTGTTTTAGGGAAAATATCAGCGAAAAGGACCCTATTTAGCCCAGCTTCCCCGGTAACGCTGACTATGAGAGTACCACCCCCCCCCCCCCCCCCCCCCCCCTGGGTCCCAATTCTGCAATAGTTAAAAATGAATCTATAGTATTGAGAAACAAGTTGAGCCACAAAAGTGTCTTTGAAATTGAGTTCTATTAACATTTGGGATTGATACCGGTCTTTTGCGAGTATAAACTCTTTAAATTGATCCTTATCATTATAATCATCAAAGATGTTTTCCATGCGCCTTACATTCAAAGTGTAAAATGCATATTTAGAAGGGAATCCCATTTCTTCACCTATTACACAGTAATATAAGCTTCCATTAAGGTTGGTTATCAAACATTTCATTCAGTATTAGAAATTACAGCTAACAATAGGCTATCAAATCTAAATTCTTTATATCAAAATATAATTCAATCATATGTCCTATACTTTGAACAATAAACTGAATTTGTTTAATTAAAAGATGCAGACTTTATCTTGATGACTGAACTTTGTGATGGGCAAATCGTTGGATTTGGGTTGAAAGAAGAAAGGGGTGTTCAAGGTAGCCCCAGTGAGGACTTTATCCTTCCTGTGGTAGCTGCTCCCAGGGACAAAGCTCTGTGTTTCAATGGTGTTAATGATGCTCTGAGCTTAGGATTGTATGCCTGGAACGATTGCCTCAAAAACATGGCATATTGTAAACAAGGATTTACATTATCATTCTGGTTGAAAGTTCAAGGCCAATCTCAAATCTCAGAAGGCTACATCCTTGATAATGCAGGAATTACCATCAGCTACACAAAGGCTAAACAAAGCCTTATTGTCCAGTTGTTCTCACAGCTTGAGTTAAATGTGAAGGCAAAGAAATGGGAAATAGATGAAACTGAGTATTTTGAAGATGACCTTTGGACACATGTTGCTGTAATTTGGACATTAGACTTTGGTTGTCAGATATACAAGGATGGATCACGAGTCAGGAGCTTAGTTGACCCTGTTGATGTATCTGCACTTAGTCTGAGTAATGATGTGTTCTCGGTGGGTGCTGGTAATACTGGTGGCTCATTTGGCAACTTTGGCAATGTTTGCATTGGCAATTTGTATATTTGGAAGGAAGCAAAGAATCAAGACTTTATTCAAGGATTATCTTGTAAGTTATTAAAGAAAGATTCAGTTTATTCCATCCGACCAATGTATTAAAGAGATAAAAACTGTAGTGTAGCTATCATTTTCTTTGATATCATTGAAACCAATTTTAGTTGATATAAAATATTGGTTGATGTAAAATGTTGATTTCCTGACAGCATTCATTTATTATCTTTTATCTTTCTTTCAGAGACATAATTGGCAAAAGGTTTGAGGTCAAGAGCACATCCTTATCAGTCAAAGAATTCCCTATTATCAGCAGTGATAAATTAAAAATCCAAATGTGACATTATATAATAAAACCACAACATGGAAACGATACGCTTTCATGACTTACAACCAATCCTGTATGCAGCTTTATACCTTTGGAGGCAGGGACTGAAAAGAGAGAGGCCCTGGTAGTATTTTAGTAGTAGGGTAGGGTAGTATTTTAACAAAAATACCTGGAATGGGAGTCTATGCATTTCGTTCTTAAATTACTGGACTAGCATCGATGGTCCATGTCTATTTCCTGACGTCACTATGGTTCACCATAACAATGCATGCTTTGTTGAATAACATGTCACAAGAAAAAGTGCCATGTCATGGAGTAGGGATAGGCTTATGAGACAAAAAGCATGGCAAAGTGGCATTGTAGTCCCAGAAGGTTTCAATAAACAGCCGGATATATTCAACTTACAACATGCACTTCCAGGCTTTACACATTAACACCTTTTCTTGGATACATGTAATCAGAGTGATCATTTGCATGGTGAGCAATATTTTTCACTTGTTCTTTTAAACTTGATTCCTATGAACCCGACCAAGAATTGGCAGCCATGATAGATATATTGGTGCCCCAATATTCAAACCAGAAGAGAGAGGGGGCCATGATTTGAAGTGGTCATCATTATTGTTACTATCACATTTCAGTTATCATATCAATGGGCTTCAGGTTGAGGTGAACACAATTTTGGAATTGTAGATAAACGCCGAGACTCGGGTGGCACTCATGAAATTCAAAATCCAATTGCATTGTTATTTTACTCGACTCACAGTGAGCTGTTTTGCACCGACACACAATCAAAACACACCAATTTAATCGCATATGTTCCTCAAAGCAGCATGTTATATTGTCACATGATTTACAAATAACCATGTCATTATAGTTTCTTCACATGTAACCAAGTGGTGTACAATGGTGGAAATTACTGGTGCAGTTCAAGTTGATCATAAATCTTTTTACATAATACATACCGTATATACTCGTGTATAAGACGAGGTTTTTTTCCAAAAACTCTTAGTTAATGTTTAGGGGGTCTTAATTGCGTTTTAAATGATAAATAAAAGTATATACCCAATATTAACACAAAATACGCTTTGCAGGTCGAGAACAGAACAAAACCATTCATCCATTTAACATGCATTACGCAATATGAGGTCGTCATTTTAAAAAGCGGGAGTGACGGGGACAAGCTCTTATTTTTGGCGCGAAAACAAATGGAGTGTATCAACTCGCATTGAAATATTAATATATTGCGCAACGATGGATCCCTGGTTTCTCATCGTGTTGCCGCACATCAAATTTACCGTGTTCCGCACATCGAATTTCTGTCCAAGCGGGAAGACACGACTCAGAGCAGTAGAAACAATGACGAAATGCATAATTTGTGATAATATTGGGTAAATACCTTTATTTATCAGATCATTTGAAATGCAATTAACGCTTTGTTTCGACTTTGTTCTCACTGATTCCAATTATCAGCGTTCACAGTTTTGCGTTTCGTCATTGTCTCCACTGCTTTGAGTCGTGTCTTCCCGCTTGGGCAGAAATGCTTTCACACGTGGATCGATTTTAATTGCGTTTTAAATGGATTGATGGTTTTGTTCTGTTCTCGAACAATTTGTGATAATATTGGGTAAATACCTTTATTTATCATTTAAAACGCAATTAAAATCGACCCGCTACGTCTGATATCCGTTATTTCGAAAATATGAACATCGTATTTACGTTTTACCGTATTTACTCGTGTATAAGACTGCTAAGATCTTATATCGTAAGCATATTTAAGTTTCACTTTTAAAATGACCGCCAAGCTTCAGCTGAAGCTTGAATGGTAGCAGAGCCGATATGTCAAGAAAAACCAACTCGTCTTATATTCGGAAATTGGTTTTTTTTAAGCAAAATAACCTCAATTTGGGGGGTTCGTCTTATACACGAGTCGTCTTATACACGAGTAAATACGGTACATCGCCATGGATAACAATGTCGCTAATCCAAGTTACAGGTAGGAGCAACTCCAGGATATTTTCAGAGATGGGCCCATGACCTTGAAACGTAGGCCAAGGCCATCATATTGAAACAAAAATGATCAGATGCACCCATGGCTCAAGTTTGTTTATGCCGTCTTTATTTGAAATGGAGGTCAAGGTCACCTATAAGCACACCATTTAGAAACAGAATATAGTTTCATAAACATTATTTGTTCTCTGAGTATTGTGTTCACAAAAAGAGAGAGAGACACTAAGATGCATGAACTGACAATTTTCAGCAACATTTTGTGAGGGATAAAAGCAAATCAAAACCTATTTTCATTTTGTGTTATTTATTACTTTCTACTTACTCACACATTGGTTTTATAAACCTGTATAAATTTGTGAGTATAACAAGACATGATAACACATCACACATACACATATATTTGATCTTGGACAGTGAGTGACAATATCAATATAACTACATGTCATTAAGGCTATGAGAACAATGATAATTATCAAGTGTTTTCCAGGGCATATAATGCTGACCTTTATTATCACTAGCCTTTGTAAGTTTAAATTATGCAAGTCTACAAGATCAAAACCAAGCAAGCATATTTCATGATCAAGAATACAATACATTGATGTCAAAATTCTTTTCTTACATTTTTTTCAAAATCAGTACATATTACTATCTGTTAAGAAGTAGTGCTCTTTCCTACATTTACCTTATCAAATCTCCTTGTAAGAATTATATGGTTAACATTATCCACCAGCATGTACATATTCTTGAATTGGAATGGAGTGAAGAATGCAGACCAGCCATTTCACATCAGTCACAATCACAGGTAGTTTTGGTTCACTTGCAAACTTATCATGATATGCTCACATATCCAAAATGGCTTGAAATAGTACATTTACCACTTTAAATTTCTGACCAACTTATAAATTATGAAGAACTAGTGAGTGCAAAAAACTAATACTTTTTAATATAAACGAAATAAGTTATTTTTGTATTGGCATTCAATCACTCTTTCTGTTGAACGTTTGCGTTTTATAGTCCGTGTTTTCTAAATTATCATACTGTGATTATACTGTTATGTAAGCAACAAGAATCCAATTTGTATATATCTATGCATATGGCCTAATGCAATGCACATAATTATATCACATTACATCACATTTTATCCTCATTAAACCAATAATTATATTTGCATAAATGAACATGTTCCAACAATATTCCTAACTCTAAATCAAACACATCACATACATATAGCTTGATAAATTCTTCCCTTACAATACTGTTCCAAGATATTGGCAATATAAGTGTACCTTTTTCACATAAAAAGTTAACATTACACTGATTTTTTTAATAATGTTTACCAGGTTTTGGCAACATAGGGCTATTATTTATCTAAAAAGCCCAAGTGTACATTAAGGCTTAGAATTTCAATTAAACCAAACCTACATTTCAATATCATTCCATTTTTGAAATGATATCATTACAATTTGTGAAATAATATCATTATAGTTTGTGAAATGATATAATTACAATTTGCAAGAATTAGACAACCGTTACGTTGATTTTATGGTTTTCACAAATTGCCCTTTGTGAATTTGTCGCGGACAATATAAACAAGTTTATGTGCTTCATCAAAGTAGGGTTGCAGTTTATCTCGGACTCGGTCCATCCAGGCAGTGAGCTTGGGCCGCCCCTCCTTGACATCCTGACCTGCGCACAGTGGCTGCATCAACTCACAAATGCCTAGCAGGTCTGCGATGCTGATGTCGTCTCCTGCCAGGTAATTGCCATTCTTCAAGAACACATTCTCCAGGTGGTCAAGTGTTGTTTCCAACTCGGACTGGAATCGTCGCAGCTTCTCGTGGTTGACTGGAATGTTCTTGGCTCTTGGTTCAATTATCTATCAAAAGATGTGGATATATTTTCCATTTACATTTCATATATATATGGTCTGACATTATGATAATCATCTATAAAATATTAGAACTCATTTTAAGCTGATAACATGTTAATCATGCAGATAAATATTAATTACCAAAAACCATTACAGTTCATTCTAACGTGTTAAACATCAACTCCGAAGCCAGATCAAAGCATGGAGATAATGATATATATGGTTTTCATGCCATGGAAATGAGATAAGCCCAGCAAAGTGTGATCTAATGGATATTTGACTCACAACATAATTATTTAGCATAATTGAAGTTAGATCAGATTTGCAAATTAATGACATTTTTCAAGCATGTTCATTGATGATCACCCCAATCTAAACACTTATATTTGTGGTATATATTGTATCTGGTGTCATCAGGAGCAAATAAAATAAAGTTTAGCCCCAGCTGCTCAGATATGACACTGGCTTCAGATTAATTAGGATAGCATTCAAGATCAATGCTCTAATTTCAGTTTGTTTCTGAAATGGTGATTAAAAAAAGTTGTTCCAAACTGTAGAATGAGTAAACAAATTTTCATGATCAACCATAATTGCCCAAGAATCCTGCATGCTACCCTATGTCAAAAGAGGGAACTATGTACAATGTACTAACCTGCAGATTATAGATGTGCACTATATGTAAGCGAGTATTCATGTGGTGCCAAGCCAGATATTCATCTACCCGGGCTTGTTGGTGCAGATCAGGAGGGTACCAATGTGCAGACACCCCATACTTAGCTACCAGGTACTTCAGGATGGCTTGACTGAAATGGCAGAGGGGGGGTCCAATCCTTAGGTTATTCTAATATATAATACTTAAACTGCGGCAGTTTAAGTACTATAATTTTACTTGAATAAGTTTAATTACAGCAGATTCTTCAACTCATCTTCATTCATTTATCAAACTATTTTGTAATTTAGAAAACTGATTTCGAGTGGCAAAATTTTCAAATTTCTTTCACTCAATTGTCACATTTTGCAAAACAAATTTTAAAATATTGTGGTGAAATATTGAGAAACTGGACGTTTTAATACATGGCTCAAATGAAAAGTTGTTGTTGATCGGTGATCTCTTGCTTCTGAAACTTAAAGCATTCATGAAATCACAGAGGTCACAGGCAATTTTACAGAGGTTTGGGGTATGCTTAAATGATATGTGGCCATGAAATTATATTACAAGCAAGCTATCTCACTAAAATCAACCAAAATACACCGACCATGGTTATGGTATTTTGGTAAAAGAGTCAAATACTGCCTGTACTCTTTTGACCACCAGTTGGTCACATGTATACAAGCAATTGACCTCTACTGTGATCTGTCAGGGTGTGAGGCCTGTACCATTGGGCAAACATTAATGGACAAACAGGCCTCTGTAAGCCAAATCACTCCATTGTCCAATTTGAAGGTGCCCCGTAGGAAGCAAAACTTAACTAATCAGATATTGCACAAAATCACTGGTCAGCTAAATTTAAGTGTTCAATGGGTGATTTGGATATTAGCAGACGACTCATCCACTTTCAAATGCCATAGAAATTTATCAAGAGGAAATATGATGGGTTATAACATTTGATCGCATACTTTTGGGTATAAACATATATTTATATTATACATGGTAAAAGTGCTTGAAAACCTCATTTCATGAATGCTTTAAGTTCATTCCTGCCTCTGATCAGCTGGGGCCAAAAAAATTAAGACACAAATATTGACCAAATGCATGACCAGACAAAATAATCAAGTTGATTTGCTACATTATCAGTATGCATAACCAGTCAGTCATGCAATAGGCCGATTGCGGGTTACCATCTTGTTTTTTTTAATGATTAGATTTTAGAGAGTTTTTTGTGCACTTCCGATTGTAATTGTGCAGTTCCGGCGTGTTGTTTTCAATGGGGCAGTATGGCGACCCGCAATCGGCCTATGGTTGCATGACCTAAGTTGATTATTTTCATTGCTTTATAAAGAGAATGACCTTTATTTTTCACTTTTACAAAGCTTAAAACACTTACCTAATATTTCTTAAAAACAAATATAATTCATTTATTACTTTTAAAAGTCTAATCTTTAAAAGAAGCAAGTTTAATTGTTGTAAAATTAGGAAAGAATCAAAGGTATATCTTTACTCAGTATTCTGTATGTTTTATAGTTTTAATTTGTGTGCTACAATTTCAGCTTCAATCAAACAATGATGAATTTGATATCATCAGTAATATTATTCATTTAAGACTTGGTATGGACTAATAAATGTTCTATAGGGCCATGAATTTCTCTGCCAAAAGAGATCAATTTACTTTCATATGCAGTAGTACTCCCAGAAAAAATGTCCACCCCTGTTGTGGATATCAAGGACATGCTTAATTTTCCATCCCTATTATGATAGGTCATGTTAAATAATTAAAGCTTAAATGGTAAGTGTTTAAAGCTTGATAGTAAAGGATTTAATTATAATGATGATGTTAATCAAGTTTAACAACTGTGAATGTGCAGACAAAAATCTTACTGTTCACAATCCATCACCCAAAATTAATCAATATAATATTCATTGACCATATGAAAACGAGTTACCTGTGTCCTGAACACCATGGCAGCATTGAGTCTCACACTCATGTGCTGCCATGAAAAGTACTCATCAACCTTGGCTCGCAACTTTAAGTTCTTCGGATACCAATGGTCTGGTACATGCTGACTGTCACACAAATACTTCAATATGGCTATACTACGACAGAAGAAATAAAACAAAACCAAATGAAATCAAAAGAAATTGAGAAAAAGTCATTCTAAGAAAGATAGATTTTGTACATATACATTGGGAGACTATAATAATAAATGGTCCTGTCAAAATTCTTATTGGCCTCACAGAAATATAAACACACCATGACTCCTCACAGGTTGATTTGGTAACTAGAATGCACCATGTATAGGCTACACATAACCTCTTTAATGCTTATAATTATGGGGATCTGTTTTAGATTACCCACATTGTTTTTACTAGTCATTTATCTATTTAAATTGATAATTTAGTACAAACAAATTGTGCTAATGAGAGATTAAAACAATATTAAAATAAAAAATAATACCCTAAATATTACCAAGATTTCAACTATTCTCACCTTTCTGTAAGGATAAATCCTCCATCATCAATCACAGGTACCCTCATGAAGGGGTTAATCTGTTGGTATTCCTCAGTCAAATGCTCACCTAGATAAGATTCCAATAAATGTTATTAAGTACCGATAGATTACCCATAACAACATGGAGATAATTTCATTGAGTATCATTTAATCCTGTCTGTATTATTTTAGTTGTTTTGTTTTTTTTGATAGCCCATTTAAATAAGAAAAAGTGGTATTCTAAGTACGACACAAATGGTAATCAAAAAAAAAACAAAACACAAACAAAGCCAACTCAAAGAAAATTAAATAACAAACAAAACAAAACTTAACAAAGAAGTCAAATAATTCATTTGTTGAAATCCATTTTCAAATTTTCTCCACATGGTGTCACTGCTGTACTTAATTCCAAATACGTGCAAAATGGACCTGAAATAAACTGTTTCCAGAAATACCAGACACTGCCCAGCATCCAATATATTTCAGGTAGAAGTTGATTCTCGACAACATGAAGACCGCGGGTAGAAGTTGATTCTTGGTAACAGGTTTTCAAAATCCAAGTATTTTTCTTTTTAACATTGAATGCTGGGCTTGTCAGAAAAAAATCCATTCAAAGCTATGGCAGCAAGGAAACTGCCAATTGATGCAGCATAGTGGTTGCCCCGTCATCACAACTCCAAACACAATCCCCAGTTGTCAAGCCTCATATCTGCAGAAAAGTGAAGAAAGGTGCTGAAGAAAACACAGGGGTTTGTTGTGAGACATCATGATTATGTAAGACCAGACAATCCGTAGCTGCCCCATCTGATCCTGTTGCCAGTTAATTTGAACACTTCTTTTCTCAGTTGATTAATTATTTTTCTCTGTCATTTATTCTGAGAAAGCCATCTATGTGATGCTGAAATGAAGACACGCAGTGATCACCCCTTCCTGCCATTGCTACTACGGACACTTCTTGAAATTGGATTATTATTAAGATTATAACATGTGGAAACAAACAAAATAAAACCTAACAAACGAAATAAAAATCTAACAAACAACTCAAACAAAACAAAACCTAACAAATGAAATGAAAATCTAACAAACAACTCAAACATTTAAACAAACAATTCATATGTGAGAAAAATACACATGTATACGTCATTGTCAGGAAGGTAGTGGATCTTAAAAGATAGACATCTACATCTGCATCTTTAAGTTTATTCAGCAAAACCAATTGGCATCCTGCAATTTGTGTGTAACAAGTATAGTCGGCCCCTGAGTGAAGTCGGCCCCTGAGTGAAGTCGGCCCCCGAGTGAAGTCGGCCCCCGAGTGAAGTCGGCCCCCGGGTGAAGTCGGCCCCCGGGTGAAGTCGGCCCCCAGGTGAAGTCGGCTCCCGGGTGAAGTCGGCCCCCGACGAGAGAAGTGGGCCCCTGAGAGAAGTCGGCCCCCGAGTGATGTCGGCCCTTGAGTGAAGTCAGCCGCCAGATTTAGGTGGCTAGATTATCAAGTTACCGGAGGAAAATTAATGGCTACCAAGGGTCCCTAGGTTTAGTTAATGCCCTTAGGGTCAAATAGCCTTCTAGAAGGAGATTTCATGAGTTTTGAGCCGTTACAAAGTGACCGGGCCAACTTGACTATGGGGCCGACTTCACTGGTATTCATCTGTGTCACAAAAAACTTGAAGAGAAATGAGCTTCAAAGGTTTGCTCTAAATAGTCTGGCACTAAAACTTAATTTATCCAAGTGCACAAGTGCACGAGCGAGTAGCCTTGAATGAAGGACGAGTTACACAGTCTTAACACTTGAGCCAAGTTGAGCCAAATGAGTGCCAGTGCAAGAATATTGCAAGACTGCCAAGACTCAATCACTGCATGACTGCATGACTGACAAAATTCTCAAATCTGATTTATCTCACCTTTTCTCAGCGCAACTGGCATTTCCACAAACGGAATGTTGTTAGTTTTCAGAAAGAGCCATACAGCTCTCGATGGTTGCGACATAATGTCATAATACAGCTTTAAATTTGGCATTTTTATGCAAAATATAACAAAATTAGAGAAGATCAGACTTGTTGCGTTCACTCCGGAAGTCAAAGTTCACTGGGAATCCTAAATTGAAAAATATGAAGACGCTCACGACAAGAAAATTGATCATATCACACCATTTGAATTTATTTTTTTATCATTACTTGATAGTGCTTAGCAATTATATTATGATTAATAGATAACTTATTTATATATAATAGAAATGAATTTTAAATATTGGAAAGTTTATTTCATATACATTTCGCTACTTATGCTTTGAAAGTTTGTGTTTTGATTCACGACAAATTCGTAATCTGATTGGTTGGCAGATATTATTGGCAGGAAATTTGAAAGAAAATGGCGGCTCTCGGTGAAAGATTCGACCAAAACAAACCAAGTTCTCCTGCTTTCAATCGAAAGGTGATTTGACTTTGTGAATTTTATCATTCGACAGTTGATTATATATTACCACGGTCATTTAATTACAAACAGTAAACCACTATCCGTACAGGAATTTTATTAGAAGAGGTGGACATGTGAAGTGTCTTCATGAACTTGGAGTTCTCGCCCATGCACTCTGCCATACCCTCCACAGCAGTACCTCTTTATCATATAAGTCCCTGCCTCCAAAGCTACAAATGTGCGCACATAATCGAGGGTAAATCTTTAGTATTCAACAATATCTGGCCGTCAACTCATCGGTGAAAATATTTATGGCTCAAGGATTTCCAAACTTTGAATGAAATAAAAAACAGGACAAGGACTGGAGAGGTAGTAATTGAATGACCGCCGATTTCGCGCATTTTGGTCTTTGTCAATAAATAAATAATCAATAAATAAATGAACAGTTATCTATATGTGTGCTGGAGTGGGGTATATCCATTAGAAAATCTTATCATTACTTTATCTTATAAAGCGATGTGCATATCTTATATTCTAACAAGATTGACAAGTCAGAGTCTAGGGCATCATATCGTTGGATTTCATCGATACGATACGATATATATCGATGATTTATCAATATTCGATACATATCGATACATATCGATATTACTGAACCGAAATAGAAGAATAATTGACTGTCTTTATCGGTCCGGGTACAAGCTCCCCAAACGGCGATATATTTAATATCTTCGGCTTAAAATACGCACAGAAATATTCTACGACGTGTCAACAGTAGTCCGCCTCCTATTAATAAGTGTATATATTGCTCAAATCGGAGAAAATATGAATTTAACAATGCTTAAATATGCATACGCAACACGAGTTCGTCATTTCGAAAACCGGAAGTGACGGGGAGAAGCTCTTATTTTTGGCGCGAAAACGATTGGAGTGCTGTCACAACGTATTCATTCCCATTGAAATATTGATATATTGCGCAATGATGGATCCCTCAGTCGTCGTATTTACATTTGAAAGATTAAAAAACTTACGATGCGTAAAATATCGAGTCAAAAATCTGTGTTTTTATGATGATATGAGGGCCCAATTCGATACAACTAATATATCCAAGCACCAGTATGACAATACCGGTTATCGTATCGATGTCTGTATACCGGTATATCGATAATATCGCGTACCGGTGTGATGCCCTATCAGAGTCATGTCTTTGCGCAAAAGACATGAACAACCATAGCCTTCGCGCACTGATCTCTCTTCAATGCTTAAAGATGAAAATTAATAAATCGAACACAAAACTTACATAATTGAATAGAAGAGTCCAAAAGCTAACTTTTGAGTTGTCAATGATGAAAATTGGCCAAGAACTGACAGAACATCGCCAATGTTTATGTTTTTGTAACAATCTGGTACTTACACATGTACACATTGTGACAAAATCGGGGGTCAATGGGTGCAATTTTCACAACAATTTATTTATACCATTCATGTAAACTTTTCTATTCCAAAAAATTACCTGTGTAATGCAGAGTAACTCAGTCATTGACACAGTGACAGTAAAAAGAAAGAACATGTATCTGAGATCTGAGATGTGTTAAGTTTTTTGTAATGGTCCATTTTTTGACAAGCATTGCCGATAGGCAAGGAACTGTCTGTGTTATTCTGTGATAGGTACAATCATGGGGAACGTGTAGTCATATCCTATGGGGTGTAATTTGGTTTTACGCCACCGTTGAGTGTACGTCGTGTGCATGCAATAGATTCCAATCTGTGCATGTGTCCTGGAGTAGGAATACATATCTAAATGAAGTAAAACAAAAGAAAAGATGTGCATGATTTAAAGAAAGCAGAACGTTCAAAATGATGTTGTTGTGTTCGCCCATCGTTGCGTAAAAGCTTCCCAATCAATAGAACAAGGAATTTTCAGTAAACTTGTATAGATCAAATTTGGTGTAAATCTGACAATTAGAACAGAAATGACATGCAAAAGTCTGATCGATGATTTGCGATAGCGCCTGAGCGATATTATAACAACTTACATTATCAAGCCTGAAAAGGTACATCTTTGCATACAGTTTTGCTAAAAAAAATTGTTTATATATATACCAAATTAAATGTTTTTAAAAAATAATTCCAACTATCCCATCAGTATTTTAAATTCACGGCTTGTCAGAAAAAATTCTTTGTTTTTGTTTTGTGTAACATGGATGGTTCCTTTTTTTGTAACATGGATGGTCCAATTTTGATATCCAATGCCGAGAGTCAATGGATATAAAAAAAGGACTGTCTTTTGTAGATCTGTGGGCTCTGTTAGCATGATTGCATAATGGAAACATGAATTTTGGGGAGGAATATGACATTTTGAATGCGCGTGCAGGTTAAAAAAGAATGATGTCATCGTGGGGCAATTACCTACTTACATAACTAATTAATTAGTAAACAAAGAAGAATGTAGCTGAAAGAGCGATGTTTCAGTATTAAGATGGACACACTATAGAATGGTTATGTGCGTTGGAAAGAACATGAAAAATGTGACATTTTGGTGTAAAAATCATGACAATCTGACCAATATTAGCAAAGTTATGACAAGTTTTGTGAAAATTAAAAATGATTGCAGCTCAAATTGCATGTGGCTGCCATGTGCAATAAATCCCCCACGATGGTGTCGTAGGCACAAATTGCAATAAATGATCATAATTTATGGGAGTTGCAAGATTAGTTTTAAATGTTGATTTGTGTTTCCATGGTTACTGATATAATTATTTTGTCTGAATTTCAGTGTATTTACACATATATGATCATTTAATAATGTAATTTATATAATTTATTTTACGAGAAAGTATCTTATTAATCATTGGGGGTTAAGTTTAATCAGTTTAAAACTAATAAGGCAAACATACATCTGTAAACACTGCGAAAAATGTGTCGTTAATGTCTATTTTGACAATGAAAATGGGAATAGTGACTGGCTGTATTGATGGGCACTGCCTGTATCACACTGGCTCTGAACTTTTGAACAGTAATAGTGGTGTAGCCATTTAGCTTGCAAATGCACATGAACGTGCATGCAATTGTGATCATAATCTACATGATTGTATTCCCCCTTTTCTGTAAATGTATTATTATCCAAGATATTAACGTTAGGGGGAACAGTGTCATGGTGTCAAAAAATGACATGGTGCAAGATAATTGCTTTGTATGAAAATAACTACAAAACGGATTTCAGCCTTTAATGTATCAAATGCTTCGGGATTGATTTTTCTTTTGATTTGATTTTTAATTTGTTTTTAAAATTTTATCATTTTTAATCATTTTAGATTTAAAGTTGAAGCAAAAATCAGAAAAAGATATTTTTTTGGTAACAATTAAAGAAGGGATAGAGCTTACTTGAAAAACATTTTTGGGAATAACTACACTAACAATCTGCAGAACTAAGACATTGATCTTTAGCTAGAATGATGTTATTTAGTTTAAATAGACAGAATTTTAAAAGACGTCTTATAATTCAAGTAATTTGTGTTTTTGTAAATAAAATTATTCAAATAAATGTAAATTTTTGACACCATTTGGTCATTTTTGATTTGAATTTGAAGAAAGTTAGATATCTCAAAATAAAGACCATTATTCAATATTCCCTCTATTTAAACTAAATAGAATAATATTTGGAATAAACCTGTTCTTAAAATTTGGTAATTAAAATTGCAAAACTTCTCAATTTTGTCATAAAAAGCGTGGGAAATTTTGAGAAATATGATATTTTGTAAACTTTCTTTTTTGTATCACTGGGCAGTGATGAGCTCGAATGCAGCAGCTACTGGCTATTGGATTAGTCATAAAAGATTACTAAATGATGTTTCCATATGTATATAAAAACATTGATCCTTTTTCAACAGAAATATGTTATCTGTTTAGTTAGCTTTGGTGGGTTATAATGGTGCACTGTTTCATGTAGTTGAAGGAGCAATGACGTCATAATGGTGCTCTGGTTATTTATCAATGAAATAGTGACGTCTTACTTTGTTGGTATCTTAGCAACAGTCAACAACACATTTCATACACCTGTGATCCTCTGCATGAAGTGTCCCTGTTCCCCCTAACGTTAATGTGAAATCTTTCAAATTATAATTAAAAACCATTCCTGTTGACTGAGATTTCAATTAACATTACCCGTTTTCTTTTTTTAACATTAGTTTAGCCTTAAGAATCAAATAGCCTTCTCAAAGTTTTAAGGGTGTTAAGCTGTTACAGAGTGACTCAGGCTGACTAGTTGCCTGTGACTAGTGGCCTAGTGGCCTGTGAGGGTGTACTTCTGGCCATGATCAAACTCCGGGACAGAATACTTTGCCACAAGCACACATGCAAAAGTCAACCATTGGGCACTTTGAACACGCCAGCAATCATTCTATTGTATGGACATTCTCTGTCCATATATCATGTAAAATTGTTTGATAAACAGCAATGAATGTTACAACTTTGCACTATCGAAGTATCAGAAACTTGATGCCACTCAAACAGTCAGATTTTCATTTGTCTACCCCATGCAAAAGCGTTCAGTTAATGTCAGTAAGATAATTATTAATTTTGGGATTGTATTGTTCCAAGCAAAAGTGTGATCATACAATTAAAATGCATGACTTTATTTCATCAGGCTTTCTTGAGGGAGAGGGCCGCAACTCAAAGCTGAATTCTACAGATGATCATATTTGATAGGGTTTGCAAGATTAATATAAATTTGTCATTGTGATGTTGTGGTTGCTTAAATTTTTTTTTCTTCACTTTTATTGTTATTACTCAAAATCATATGAAAGTGTAATTTGCAGGAAAAAAATGATCGGAGTGTATCTCTTATTAAAGATTTTGGTTTTTGTAGAGGCTTCTTGGAACACCCACCACTCCTACTCCAAAACGACACCGTGCATTCAAGCAGGATAAATCTGAAAATGTTGATTGGAAAAAGGTGATTAAAGAAAACACATTTCTCTAAAACATAAGATATATGTTCTTTTGATCCTGTTTATCTCTTTGAACTTGTAGAATTACATACATTTACAGACATTTTTTGCTTTATGTTTACAGTCTATATTTGCATTCTGATAACAGAATAATGTCACATTTAAATGATACTTAACTGTAATTTTAATTTATTAGTCTTGTGATAACTTGAGATAATGTGCTCATTTCAGGGAATGTGGGTGTTTGTGCCAGATCCACAAGAGGGCTGGCTGCCTGGTGTGGTCTCCGATGTGAAGCAGCGACACCTGGTGGTGACAACACACAATAACCAGGTATGTCTACCATTGATACGGATCTAACCTTTTGTTGAAAGGGAATGTTTTACAATATTTGAATCCAATATTGAGATTGAACCTTTATTGGCTTTGTGATAGTGAGATGCTGGCCTTTTGTATTTTCCTGTATATTCCTTTTGTTTGAGTTTAGTATGCATGCATGGAGCAGCATCTTTTGTCTGGTTTATCTTGGTACTGGAAGATCTACATAATGTAACCAAATGTGATTCAGATTCGGGTGCGCTACCAATCTGGTGACATTCACCTTGCCCAGCACTGTGTGAAGATGTTACAGCAAGTATATGCTATATATATATCCATATATCATTATGTAATGTTTTTTTCTGTCTTGTTAGCCCCAGGGGTACAGTTTGACATCTGAGCCTGGGTTCATATACTGTCTTTCAGCCCTGAGAGTTAAATATGGCAGTCTTATCAGCCCTGGAGGTGCTGTATGGCATCTGAGCCTGGGTCATATATACAATCTTGGCAGTCTTGAGGGTTCAATGTGGCATCTGAGCCTAGGATCAAAGACTGTCTTGTCAGCCTTTGGGTGCAGTATGGCATCTGAATCTGTGGTAATATGCTGTGTTGTTAGCCCTGGCATCAGAATGCGGAGGCATAGATGGTGTACCAGCCCTGGGAGTGCAGCATGCCATCTGAGCCTGGGGTTATATACTGTCTTGTCAGCCTTGAGGGTGCAGTATGATATCTGAGCCTGTTGTGAAATACTTTCTTGTCAGGCCTTTGGGTTCAGTATGGCATCAGAATGCGGAGGCATAGATGGTGTACCAGCCCTGGGAGTGCAGCATGCCATCTGAGCCTGGGGTTATATACTGTCTTGTCAGCCTTGAGGGTGCAGTATGATATCTGAGTCTGTTGTGAAATACTTTCTTGTCAGGCCTTTGGGTTCAGTATGGCATCAGAATGCGGAGGCATAGATGGTGTGCCAGCCCTGGGAGTGCAGCATGCCATCTGAGCCTGGGGTTATGTAGAGTCTTGTCAGCCCTGTGGTTCACCATGGCATCTAAGCCTGGTTCATAGATTGTATTGCCTGCCCTGGGAGTACAGTATGATATCACAGCCTGGAGTCATAGACGGTGTTGCCAGCCCTGAAGGTTTAATATGGCATCAGATCTTTGAGTCATCAACTGTTTCCAGCCCTAAGGGTACAGTATGGTTGCAATGTGGATCCTCAGACCATCATCTGATCAGTCCTAGACTCAAATCACGAGTTCACAGTAAATAGGACTATGTGACTCTCCCTGTTTGATTGTGCTGAAGAGAGAAAATGGTTTGTGTGGAAGGGATTTGGGCATAAGACAGAGAGGATTGTGTAGTAGAGTGAGAAGATAGACTCACTCATCGCTGCCATCCTCACTATAATGAAGCTTTCTCCACCAGGACAAGCATCCCAGGCTCTGTTGCTACGGTGATACACAATGCCATCTCCAATATCACTGTGTGTTGAGGAATATTTGGGAAGAGAAAATTTCATTGGGTGCCAGTCTGATCTTTTTTTCTGATTGAGCCCATGGCTTTTGTTTGATTTATGGACTTGCATTTGTATTGAGTCTAAACTGGCTTAAAGATTCAGGCATTTTAACTTCATTCAAGTCAATGGAGGCGGTATATTCTGTCTTGAACATTTTATTTGATTGCTTAGACCAAGGTAAAGGGTAGTGAAAAAAAAGATGAAATAAAATAATGTGAAAATGGTGTATTAACCGTAATAGCTCAGTTTGTACAAAATAATGTGGTAATTATGATAGCTTAGCATGTATAAAATAGTAGAAATTGTTTCAGTTAAACATTAAGAAATTGTAGTATACTCTGTCTGACTGCTTGTCCTGTAGAGTTACTGGATTAAAAAATCCTGATCACAGTCCAGCAGTCCATCAGACATCTTAAAGTGAAATGTAAACATCTTTTATTTTGTTTACAATTATTTTGATTTTATGTTAATGTTGTCCGTGGTTATTTACAATTGTTCAATGATAGGAATATTGTCATGTTTTCCTGATGTTAACAATTCAGAAGTGGGCTCGTCACATAATTTGATTGACAGATTTAGAAGCCTATTTATTTTGCAATAATTGCTATCATGTAAATTAAGGAAGAAGAATAGAGTTCAAACACTTCTTGAATATGTGACAAGAGAAATGACTTGTTTCTACATGACATTTTGAAATATGTTTGAAAATGTGATCCAAATTAAGTCCTCTGTCATGCAAAATGAGATCACATTTTTCACTATATGACAATATGTAACATGTTTAAAGGGACAAAGCTTTTATCTTATAAAAAAATGTTGCTTTCGCTGGTCATGATAGCTTTTGGACGGTCACAATAGCACTGCTTAACCTTATTTGGTCATGTTTGTGCATGATCTTATCTCTGTTTGGCTTCACCTGTTACATCTGTGTTCATGACATAAACATAACCATGTAAGATCACACAGAACCATCACATGACCTGACTTTCCAACTCCTTTGCTTGACTGAAATCACAATACAGGCAAGGAAAATGGATTTTCTTGATGATCCAATATGACCCCACTTTGTCATGATTTTGCATGACCAAATAGATGTTTTGCATCAACTGATTAAACCAATAAATGGTAGGACTAAGGGAGGCAATAGGTTAGGGACAATGAGGCATAGTTGTCCTTGTCAGTGGTGCTTACATGATTAACCAACTTGAAGGGCTTCACAATTTACCTCAGGACAAATCAATCGCCGGGGACTTGCAAGGCTTTACATGTTCAGCCATCTATGTGCCTGTTGAGCTGCAGACTTGGAACGCTTGGTATGGTTGACTCCTCCTTCTGGTATTTTAAACAGGAAAATTTGTTATGTTTTGTCTGATTGGCTCTGTCTCACAGGCAACCTTTCTCTCTTGATTCCGGCTCATCTCTCTTTGCTGTATTTTTTTCAAACAGGAAAATTGTCACACTTGATATGATTGGCTCATCCTGTGATGTTCCCAACACAGAGCTTGTCACACATAATATGATTGGCTCATCCTGTGATTTTCCAAACTCAGAGCTTGTCACTTGATATAATTGGCTCATCCTGTGATGTTCCCAACACAGAGCTTGTCATACTTGATATGATTGGCTCCTCCTGTGTTGTGCTGTGACAAGGGAACTTGTCATGCCTGCTGTGATTGGCTACTCCTGTGGTGTTTTCTGTAGGGAACTTTCCACACTTCACCCTGTTAGTTCACCTTCATTTGTTTATTACCAGCCTTGCTTTTATGCTAATACAGCTCATCTATCTTGTTTTTGATACTTGAATTGATCCTGTCCATGATGTGCTTCTTATATGGAGAATAAACTCACCCAAATGAAAACATATTTGCAACATCATTGTTCAAGCAGAAAAGAAATGAATATTCCCATGTTTTATTGAAATGAGTTGTGTTGCACGCACACTGCCTGAAAGGGTTAACCTGTGACTGGGGTGGGTTGTCATGTCCTGCAACGTGACAATTCAGTCAGGCAGCACTATATCTGCTGACTGACTCCACTCCGCAGTTAATAGAGCAATGGATCTGTGCCTTACTTACATGTACTTTTATAAGTTTGGGATGTTAGGTGGTGGGTTCATCTCCCATTGCCACTTGTGTTGATTTCACACTGGGTTAAAGACTCAAAGGGTCAACCTGTTTTGGCCATGGTTACTGAAAGGCTCATTAAAACACTGTCACAATTCTTCACAATATCTGCTACAAGCAGGTCTCAACACTAAATAACTGAAATGTTAAAAATGACGTTAAAAAACCCACTAATAAACAAACACAGGTAAACTTGGCTGTGGAGATGATATTGATGATCAGAAGATTAGTGGTTATGAGTGGTGATCCAGGGCATCACTGGGTGACATGCAGTGACATTAATGGCAAACCTACTCAAACTATTAAAGTGATTAGTGTTGTTCTCTACACTGGCAGAGTGCCAACAGAGGGATGTAGAAAACCCATTAAACTATTTGAAAACCCTTTCAAAAACAAGTCAACTGAGGAAGATACGATTGGAAATGCTTTTGGCAAATTAAAAGCTTGGTTCACATCTTGTGTTTTAGTGAATTTGTTTTTATCTTATTTAAAAAAAATTAATATCATTCTTTGAGAATGATTTATATGAAATAAGAATAGTCATGTCCTGTTAGCCATTGGGTCATGCATGTATATGAGTATATCAGGTCACACGGTGATGTTGCGTGATACTGAAACATCTGAAAGATGATGCCTTAAAAACTTCTACACATCTAAACAGCAACTATTATAGCATCAGATTTAAGCAATGTAAACCACTTACATGGCAGTGTGTAGGTGTCCCATAGACAATGAGGAAGTTACAGGTAAAATAGGAAACTTAGTTGACGTGTCTCGTGACTAAGTAAAATGTAAGCCAAATCATTCTTTGCTGAAAAAAATGGAACCATTAAGGGCAAGGCTAATGTTGGTTATCCCTGCATAGATGATGTTTCACATTGATAGCAGCTTATGCCTCAAAGCCAATCAATTGATAGTGCTGGTATCAGCAAACTTTCTGGCTTAAGCTGCATATTCAATTAGAGGCAGGGTTGTCTAAAACTTTCTGCTCTATGTTTGAGAGTATCAAAAATCTGCTTTTTTCATGATATCGATAATATCTGGAATCATTAGCCAGAAAGATCTATAAATTGTGTATGCTTCACTTGGAGAGGTTTTCCTCCTCATCTCAATATTACTCTCTGATTTGATGCAATTTGTGAACAAAACAAAAGGCGGGCCAAGCTGTGATGGGATCAGAGATAGGGATCTGTAGTTTGACAGGGAAGCTTGCTGGGACTGATGGGAGGTCAGTGAATATGGGCCCTACTTCAACCAAATCGGATCAGTGAATGGGAACGCACAACAATTACATTATTGACTTGTGTCAGTCTACTGTATACTTCAATAGAGTCATGAAATTTCGTCCTTATCCTTGAATTGTAATCTACATTTTAGAATATGAAAATGAAAGGACAGCATTCAGGCTACAGGGTCGCACTCCCACTGTGCGTAACTAAATAGAGTGTTGCGTGAATTATTGACAGTTGCTTTATCTCGAACTCTTAACTGATAGTATTGTCTCGGAACAAATACTTGTCAAATTGTCAGCCTGTCTGTAATTGATTCCTGATGAAAAAGATCCAATTCAATTTTTCAAATTAAGATAAATCTCTCAAACCGGTTATTAGGAATTCTCTTATCGTTTTAACTAACATTCAGTTTTCTTGAAAAGAAATCATAATTGCACCGTACTTAATCTGATAAGTTAAAATTACCGTAAATTCCTGTATATAGGACAAGGTTTTTGCACTCAAATCCTTAGATAATGTTTGGGGGGGGGGGGGGGGGGCATCTTAAACACGAGGGCAACCTGTGGACGGTGATTTACGGCAAGATTAATAGGCTTACGCAACACAAGATCGCCATTTTGAAAAGTGGAACGTGAGGGAGATGCTCTTGTTTTTGGCGCGAAATTCTCGACCCGTGAAATTCTCGACCTGCGAAGCGTACTTTGTAATAAATAATTTGAGATAAATTGGGTAAATACCTTAATTTATCATTTCAAATGCAATTAAAATCGATCCGCTACGTCCGATGTCTATTATTTCGAAACGCTTTGTTTTGACTTTGTTTTCACTGATTCCAATTATCAGCGTTAGCAGTTTTGCATTTCATCATTGTTTCCACTGTTTTGAGTCATGCCTTCCCTTTTTGACAGAAATGCTTTCACAAGCAGATCAATTTTAATTGCGTTTTAAATGATAAATAATGAAAACGCTTTGTTTTGACGCTAAGATCAAAGACGTGGAGCGTAATTGTGAGAATATTAAGTAAATACCTTTATTTATCATTTAAAACGCAATTAAAGTCGAGGACGTCATGTTGGTAATTGAAATCGATCTGCTACGTCCAATATTCGTTATTTCTTGTTGCATAAGTATATTTACATTTCACTTTTAAAATGGCCGCCAAAGGTTGAATGGTAGCAGTGTCGATGTCTCGAGAGAAACTGACTCGTCTTATATTTGGAATTTTTTTTCTTATACACGAGTCGTCTTATATAGGAGTAAATACGGTAGTTTTATTATCTACCAAACTGAATGTACTTGTATATTCACCCAGATAGTTACTCAGTTAAAGCAGTAGACAAGACAAAAAAAGTCGCAAGAGTGGGAAATAGCATGTTATAGCCGGACCATAGCAGCTACTGATGCTGGTATTGACACTCTGGGAAAACCACCTTTGAATAATGTTGAGGTTCCAGTAACAACTATGCAGTCAGTTTTGCAGATAGACTATTTTGGTCCGTGATGCTTCTTGGAAAGAAGCTGTATTTGTCTTTTATAAATGTTGTAGCCATTTCTACATATTGTTCACCGTGGTTATTTCTAGTATCTCATTGCCATATGCTCTACCATGTCTTCCCCCTCTCGACTAGATGCCACCTGATTGCCACATGTTGTCCCTCTTGAAATTACCAACTCATTACATGCTCTACCAGGTTCTCACCTTCTGGTTCATCTTTGCCATCTCATTCCCCACATGTTCTATATTTTCAGCCTCACCCTTTTATAACAAACTCATTACCATTATGCTCTAGATCATCAACTTCTGATCATCATCAACTCCCTGTGTACATGCTTTACCAAATATTAACCCTCTCAACATCCGCACTACCTTAATCGCCTCATCTCTAAACTTCTGCCCTCCTGATGTTGTCAAGAATTTGATGGTCTCTGAGATTATCTTACCAATCCCTCCATTGTGAATGGCTGACGGCAGGATCTGCCCACAATTCAAGTTATTGCACATTGGGTTGTGCATCCCACTTGCCATCAGCCCAGCCCTGCTCCCATGGCATTGCTTTTTATTGTGGCTTCAATGATGAACAATTTGTTGCCAATCCCTGGAGTCAGTTCACATATAATCCAAATTGATAAGGAAGCAGTATACTTTGTGGCATGTTGGAATCAGCAAATATCTTCTTTATTGGACTCTGTAGCTTAATACAAATATTGCTTATCCACTCTGGATATGTATGTGAAACAAGGCTGGATATTCAATGGCTATAATTCAGTTTTGGTGCTCATGCTAGCTGCCAGAGAATGGGACATTTTGTTTGTATAATTTGAGCCTCATCTAGGGGTAAAAAAGAGTTCATGCTACCAGTGTTTGATAAACATAATATTCGTAAGATTATCCTCTATGTACAACAAACAAAGATGATGACTTGGTAAAAGAGAAAAGATGAAGCCTGACACTTTAAGATAATTGCTCATTAGTGGCTTTAAGATACCACCTTATGAACAAATTTTTATTCAGCATTGGGTCAAGGACTCTATGAAAAACAGTTAGCGACCTTAAAGTTCTTTTGACATACTTGGAGAAGAAACAACTTCTCTTATTCATACCCACTTTAAGATTCAAAGATTTTAGTCCAAAATTGAAATGTAATAGTAAATTTTCATCTTTTTGAACTTTAAAGATTTATCACAAAACATGACATCAGTGATTGTTAACCATATGGTCAAATTTTCCGAATGAGAAAGCAGTTTACACCTTTTTGATTTTACAAGACCTATGATTGCACAATGTCTTGTGTTCATCTTGTCATCTTTTTATGTAATTTTTATTTCCATACCACTCCGTTTTCATGTCCTTGGCAAAATACATTGTAAAAATCAATCCTACATATAGACTTATACAGCAGAAATGTTTATCGATGTGACTGCACAAAAACAACTTGAGGACATCAATTCATTGCCTCTACCACAATGTCTATATCAAAATGCATTATAAAATCAATTGTGTATATAAACTTATAAACCAGAAACATTATCCATATGACTGCACAAACATAACTTGACACCAGTTGGCTGCCTGAACAACATCTTAAAATTTATTTCCAATATCAATTGTGTATTTATACCAATAATGAAAGGGTACAAATTTAACAACATCAGTGGTAATGGACTTTTTTCCATGAACTTGATTACAAATCAAGAGACTTAGCAGGATGGGGGAGGCTGAGCGGGTGATGGAGGCTGAGCGGGTGATGGAGGCTCAGCAGGGTGATGGAGGCTGAGCGGGTGATGGAGGCTCAGCAGGGTGATGGAGGCTGAGCAGGGTGATGGAGGCTCAGCAGGGTGATGGAGGCTCAGCAGGGTGATGGAGGCTCAGCAGGGTGATGGAGGCTCAGCAGGGTGATGGAGGCTGAGCAGGGTGATAGAGGCTGAGCAGGGTGATAGAGGCTGAGCGGGTGATGGGGGCTCAGCAGGGTGATGGAGACTCAGCAGGGTGATGGAGGCTCAGCAGGGTGATGGAGACTCAGCAGGGTGATGGAGACTCAGCAGGGTGATGGGGGCTCAGCAGGGTGATGGAGGCTCAGCAGGGTGATGGGGGCTCAGCAGGGTGATGGAGACTCAGCAGGGTGATGGGGGCTCAGCAGGGTGATGGAGGCTCAGCAGGGTGATGGGGGCTCAGCAGGGTGATGGGGGCTCAGCAGGGTGATGGAGGCTCAACAGGGTGATGGAGGCTCAGCAGGGTGATGGAGACTCAGCAGGGTGATGGAGACTCAGCAGGGTGATGGAGACTCAGCAGGGTGATGGGGGCTCAGCAGGGTGATGGAGGCTCAGCAGGGTGATGGGGGCTCAGCAGGGTGATGGAGGCTCAACAGGGTGATGGAGGCTCAGCAGGGTGATGGGGGCTCAGCAGGGTGATGGTGGCTCAGCAGGGTGATGGTGGCTCAGCAGGGTGATGGGGGCTCAGCAGGGTGATGGGGGCTCAGCAGGGTGATGGTGGCTCAGCAGGATGATGGTGGCTCAGCAGGGTGATGGAGGCTCAGCAGGGTGATGGAGGCTCAGCAGGGTGATGGGGGCTCAGCAGGGTGATGGGGGCTCAGCAGGGTGATGGGGGCTCAGCAGGGTGATGGGGGCTCAGCAGGGTGATGGAGGCTCAGCAGGGTGATGGGGGCTCAGCAGGGTGATGGAGGCTCAGCAGGGTGATGGAGGCTCAGCAGGGTGATGGAGGCTCAGCAGGGTGATGGTGGCTCAGCAGGGTGATGGAGGCTCAGCAGGATGGTGGGGCTCAGCAGGGTGATGGAGGCTCAGCAGGGTGATGGGGGCTCAGCAGGGTGATGGTGGCTCAGCAGGGTGATGGAGGCTTAGCAGGGTGATGGAGGCTTAGCAGGATGGTGGGGCTCAGCAGGGTGATGGAGGCTCAGCAGGGTGAGGTGGGGGCTGGGCATGATGCTTCAAGTAGGGAGAGGTGGTGGGTGGTGGGGGCTGGGCATGATGCTTCAAGCAGGGAGAGGCGGTATATGATGGGGGCTGGGCATGATGCTTCATGCAGGGAGAGGTAGTGGGTGGTGGGGGCTGGTCATGATGCTTCATGCAGGGTGAGGTGGTGGGTGGTAGGTGCTGGGCATGATGCTTCATGCAGGGAGAGGTGGTGGGTGGTAGGTGCTGGGCATGATGCTTCATGCAGGGAGAGGTGGTGGGTGGTGGAGGCTGGGCATGATGCTTCAAGCAGGGAGAGGCGGTATATGATGGGGGCTGGGCATGATGCTTCATGCAGGGAGAGGTAGTGGGTGGTGGGGGCTGGGCATGATGCTTCATGCAGGGAGAGGTAGTGGGTGGTGGGGGCTGGTCATGATGCTTCAAGCAGGGAGAGGTGGTGGGTGGTGGGGGCTGGGCATGATGCTTCAAGCAGGGAGAGGTGGTGGGTGGTAGGTGCTGGGCATGATGCTTCATGCAGGGAGAGGTGGTGGGGGCTGGGCATGATGCTTCATGCAGGGTGAGGTGGTGGGGGCTGGGCATGATGCTTCAAGCAGGGTGAGGTGGTGGGTGGTAGGTGCTGGGCATGATGCTTCATGCAGGGAGAGGTGGTATATGATGGGGGCTGGGCATGATGCTTCATGCAGGGTGAGATGGTGGGGGCTGGGCATGATGCTTCATGCAGGGAGAGGTGGTGGGTGGTGGGGGCTGGGCATGCTTCAAGCAGGGTGAGGTGATGAGTAAGGTGGTTTTTAAGCTGAGTTTGATGTAGAGCAGGCAGGGCTTATGTATCTGCAGCATGCCAAATGGGATGGTTGTGATATATAAATGATGAGAAGACCGACCTGCATCCTCAATATACTCAGTCCAGTACACATGTGGACCAGCCCCTGTCTATGTATTCAGTCTCTGACAATATGGTGACTGTTCATGAATTCAAATACAGCAAAAGATTGCTTCATTCTAGGAATTATCATGAATATCACAGGAAATATATTTGATAGGAAATATATTTTTTGTTGATTTACCTTTAGATTACTGCATATCAGATCCTGTTTTTTTATGATCAATGTGAATATATACATTATCTCTCTATAATTTATATTAGTATACTAATGACTTCACCCAATACAATAGGAAAAGCAAGTGGTGCTTTAAAAAAAGTTGAGCTTGCACAGAATATGCAAATTAATATGATAGGAAACCAAGGGAAAATGAACAGCAAAGTTATATAGTAATTTTACAAGTTCAACAAAATCTCTCCAGCCAAGCCTGAGATTTTCCAATACTTGGCCAAATACATGCTTGGTCACATGCTACAATTTGCTTTTCATCCATTCCATTCTTAATGCAAAAGTGGCATCAAGTGGCACAGGAACCCGAAGATGGCTGGCAAACTAATGATATGGGGCGATAATGCAGTGACACTCCACAGATCCTCAGCCTGTTCAGTTGAAATTGCAACCATACAGCCATTAACACAAAACAGGCTCAAGCCAAATACAATCTCCTTATTCAAAGAAATATAGAAAACACTCTGGGAATATATATTAACAATAGGAAATAATTGCTCTCAGTTAAGACACACATTCACTAATTAGTCCCATAGATACCATAAGAAGCATTCTGTTGCTATCTGTAACTAGTACAGAATATCTCATTATGACCATCACATAAATAACAGATATATCCCTCTCAGCCTTTACTCTACAAATACCTGCAGATGATGGTTATGTAAGATAGGGGATCAAACATCCTGAGAAATACGCCAAGCTGCCACACAGCTCATTATCAGGGATGCAGCATATTCCATGAAGGACCGTCCAGTATTTATTGGGACAATGACTTCATAAATCACACAGTGTCCTCTTTTTATTGGATCTGTGCATTCTCATTGTTCACTTGTGTTTGTTGAGCCTGATATTGCTATGTTTTGACCATCAAGCTGAGCGACAATTTAATTAGCACACGATCTGCAATAAAAGAACTTGTGGATAGGACAGAAATATTGCTGGCAAATCAATAAGTATATGTTTTGTAGTGGCACCTACCATAAAAATGACTTCCCCTTTGGTAGGGACAAGACATTTTATTGTGTCAATAGAGGAATTCAATACACAACTAAAATGCCAGTTCCCTTTAAGATAAGACCCTTTTATTGCATCAGACAGATCATAGCTCCTACAACAGAAAGAAATCTCCATTTAGGTAGGAACATATTGGGTACAATGATATAGACATTCCTGTGATAACCCCTGTTATAGAAATGACAGCTCCCTCGCAGAAGGCATGAGACATTTCATCACATCAATATGGGCAGTCTTGTAATAGCCATATGGAGTCTCGTGAGACCACTGTATCCTGATGATTATTATTTGAGTGTAGAAATAACATGAATTTACAGTGACAGGCAATGTATCTATCATATCTTAGTGAAAATTGAAGTCTGCAAGCATTGTACTGGACCATATCTTGTAGGTCTCACAGGAAGTAAATATGATATTATTCATCTGATAATTGATATTGTTCATCCAATAATCATTTCAAAATGTTGATTGTTCTATTTTCAGTCTTAATATGTTTCTGTTATTATAGATCTAAATGCTTGAAATGTGCACACTTGTGGAATAAAAAAATATCTTGACTGCTTGTTAAACTGAATATATGATCAAATTTTTTTATAGAGTATCAAAGTTTTAGAAATTAGTTACGCTTAATAATTTTTTAATATGTGAACCTATAAGTTCGCAAAATGAAACTATACATGATATGCATGAAAATATGAAATGAAACTATACATGATATGCATGAAACTATGAAATGAAACTATACATGATATGCATGAAACTATGAAATGAAACTATACATGATATGCAGGAAACTATGAAATGAAACTATGAAATGAAACTATACATGATATGCATGAAACAATGAAATGAAACTATGAAATGAAGCTATACATGATATGCATGAAACAATGAAATGAAACTATACATGATATGCATGAAACTATGAAATGAAGCTATACATGATATGCATACTCATCCTGAAGAACGTCACAGTAGCTATTAATGACAAGTCTCGACAGACCCAAGTAGGACTAACCAGTAACATTGATTCAACAAGATAGTGAGCCCCAAAGGAGAAGGTCTGTTGTTTTCCAGGAAATTACTTCTGTCAATCACACATTTTCTTATTCATCTGATTGTGAAACCTGCATAGAAAACAAATTAGTGGTACCCACCATCCCATTATGGCTCTGTGTGTGTGTGTGTGTGTGTGTGTGTGTGTGAGAGAGAGACAGAGACAGAGACAGAGACAGAGACAGAGAAATAGAGAGAGTAGTTGATGCCAAACATCTGTCAGATCACGCACAAACGTAACCCAATAAGATCATTCATGCATGGTCATAGCGTGCCTGATATAGCAAACGGTAGAGCTGCAAGACCTTGTTTGTCAATATTTATGAGTGAGTATTGCTCTTTGGTCAGGATTTTTGTATTTTTTTGTCCTCTGTGGTAATGTGATTTCTGCTATGTTTTGTCATCTAGGTTATCTGCTTGGTGTGGTCACGTGTGGGGCATACAAATTCAGTGCATACAAGACAATAGAGAAATATAAGGCTTGCAAGCTAAATAACGTGATCAAACAGTCAAGAGAAGAATATCTGATAAATAACTGACTGGAACTTGAGCAAGAATACCCCCTACCTCCACAATGAGATTTTGTCAACACTCGCCATTTTTCAAAATGTCCAGCACTGGAAATTTAGGTGATATTATTTTTACATAAGTAGAATAATGAAGATTGCATATAATCACAAGAATCGACATTTTCATTGAGGGTAAATTAGAAGTCTCAAATCCGGCACTGTTCTCGAGATGAAGTTGGGCTATAAATAGATATGTCAATATGTGGGTTGAACAAGAGATTTAGCTCATCTCAGATTGCCAATTTATGATGATGTAACAAAGATGACGTTTTCATTTGTTCATTATCTATGTATCATTTGCACTTCCCACAATCAAGCAAATATGCCAGGCCTTGACACTGAGGTTCTTGGTCACTGGCCTGAAAGGGCCGGATGTTCTCAGATATACTGGCCTTTTCTCAAAAACTACTGGCTCATAACATAAAACAATGAAAATACAAGACATATTCACTGACATCCAGGCCAACAGAATATCAAATTCACAGGCCCATACTGGCCCAGAGGTTCCAAAAATTATTCCATGCTATTGTCAAGCCTTGTGTGCAATTACTGTGCAATTACTCTGATGATATGATTATTATTAAAAACAAACTGTACGAACTCAGACAGCCATTTTCCAGTACTTTCCTGCCATTTTGATGATGTCACACAAAGGACATCCCTCGAAATTAGATATATATAGAATCACAATTTGCTCACTGTGAGCTTTGCTGTAATTCTTACATTGCGAGCTGGGTTTATTTTCAAGCTATTTTCAAGCTAAGATATCAGAGTCCTGAAACTCTCTGGCAATGCAAAGCATAGCCTCTGCAGTCAGAGAGGAGATATTCTCTATCATTCTGTCAGTCTGTCAATTTCTACTATTTTTCCATTAGGCTCGTTGTAATACAGACTAATGGTGTGATCAGAACAACAAAGGCTTAAAAATCTGTTAAAATCGGTGCCTGACGCGTTTCGTCACTCAGGGTGACTCTTCAGAGGCTAGACAAGAAAATTTTGATTGTATACCTGATGGAGGTAGAATCAAAACTGACCTGATTCAGGTAGAACGTCAAACGTTCCGTCAAAACAACGTACTGTGACGTAGCAAAACGGTTGCTAACGGCAGCTTGTCTGGTATCGTTGTCAAGGGTTTTATTCTACATCGCACGAGTAGAAAAATATTGAATATCGGTAGTTAGGGGATATTCTAATCTGCCGGTTGAACCTGGGGACCATGCCACAAAAATGTCTGGTTTTTTTGTGGGGGGTGTATCAAAATACCCGGGAGGCAAAAGATTTGTCACTCCTTTAGTCTTCTTTTTAAAAAAAACTTTTTCCGGGGGTGGGGGCACCACAGGTGGTACGGCCCACCCCCGTTGAGGTCCTGCAAAGGTTATATGGCTGCCAGGCAGGTGCAAAAAAAAAATTTTTTCCATTAGGCTCATAATATTTTTTTCATAAATCTAAGAGTTATCACTGTTGTCAAGGAGGATGCCATATTTGACAAGTATCAGAGAATGAGAATTAAGATAATAATGAATTCAATAAGTAATGTGCATTTGATTGACTGTACTTATCATCTGCTCAGTTCTGCACAGGGAAGCGATTTAAAGGGCAACTTTCACTTCTCTGGAACACTTTTGTGGTATGAAAGAGGAGTATAATGCGCATTGATCTGTGGACATGTTTTTTGTGACAAAAGTAGCTTTTTCAATTACCTACTTACATAACTAATTAGTAAACAAAGAAGGAAGCAGCTGAAAGAGCAATGGTACGATTTTTAGTCGTAAAACAGACCCACTGCAGAATGGTTTTGTGCATCATAAAGAACATGAAAAATATGATATTTTGGTGTAAATGCATGTCAATCGGACTAATATTTGCAAAGTTATGACAATTTTTATGAAAATTTAAAATGATTGCAGCTCTAGTTGCACGTGCAATAAATCCCCCACGATGACGTCATAGGCACAAATAACAAATAATTTATGGGGGTTGCAAGATTAGTTGTAAATGTTGGTTTGTGTTGCCATGGTTACTACGATATTTTTTTTGTCTATGCATTTCAATGTATTTATGCATATATGATCATTAAATCATATAATTTGTGAAATGTATTTTACTAGAAAGTATCTCTTTAATGGATAATTTATGTAGCAATTTGCAGACATTTCACGAAAATGTTGACAAACATTACAAAAAAGTGATGATCAGCATAGCTTTAAGGCCCTTAGCCTATGTTTTTCATCAGTTCTGAGAGCAAACTTTTTATCTACCAATTTAGAGATGTTTTGTTTCAAAATATATATGTTTTTATGTATCCATTTGACCAAAAATTACAATTTAAAGTGACACTAATCTCTTCATTTAAAGACAGGGTGTGTCCAGACATCTCTGCACTGCACAACACAACTTGGCATCAACACAACATGTATATATGTCAATAAATCAAACACTTATAAAACATTTAAATGCAGGGTTGGTTACCTATGAAGCAAGTAGCATCAATAGACCCCCGGCCTCCTTTGCTGCCTCCTTGGAGTGTACTCCACTCATAATACCACATACTTGAGCTGTGCTCAGACAATATATATTTACATACTCCTTGCCATCATCATTTATCCAGCTCTAAGTGGCTAAGTGCTCACTTGTGATGCTGGAGGCATGGACATAGTGGCAGGGTTATATTTTCTGAGGCAAACACTTTTTAGTATGAATATTTTGTGTGTGCTTTGCACGTTTTTTTTTACTCAAATGTTGCATCTTTTTATGGTGACCAGATGAATGTATTGCCTAATTTAGGCACACAATGCTCATGTCACCATTCAGACACATAACCCTCATGTCATACAGGCACACAACACTCATGTCACCATTCAGGCACATAGCACTCATGTCACCATTCAGGCACACAACATTCATGTCACCATTCAGGCACATAGCACTCATGCCACCATTCAGGCACACAGCACTCATGTCACCATTTAGGCACATAGCACTCATGTCACCATTCAGGCACACAACATTCATGTCACCATTCAGGCACACAGCACACATGCCACCATTCAGGTACAAAGCACACATGCCACCATTCAGGCACACAGCACTCATGTCACCATTTAGGCACATAGCACTCATGTCACCATTCAGGCACACAACATTCATGTCACCATTCAGGCACACAACACACATGCCACCATTCAGGTACAAAGCACACATGCCACCATTCAGGCACACAGCACTCATGTCACCATTCAGGCACACCGCACTCATGTCACCATACAGGCACATAGCACTCATTTCACCATTTCGTCACATAGCACTCATGTCACCATTCAGACACAAAGCACTCATGTCACCTTACAGGCACATTGCACTCATGTCACCTTACAGGCACAAAGCAGTCATGTCACCATTCAGGCACATAGCACTCATGTCACCATTAAGACACAAAGCAGTCATGTCACCATTCAGGCACACAGTATTCAAGTCACCATAAGCATGACCAGGATTGGGTTACGTTTGGCTTGGCTGATATAATACGCCATATATATGTGTGTGTGTGTGTGTGTGCATTAGAGCCAGCTGAGGATGATAGATTGAGGCAATATATGGATTTATCAATATGTGTGTAGTATTGTTGTTATGTGTACACATGCAAGTGTAACATGTATGCATCCAGTTTGCACACTGTTTGCTTGTTTGCCCACGGTCCTCCCAGTGGGGATAACGATGAATGACAAATAGCGTTTCAATCAGCGGAAAAGGAAACCCAATGTAATGACTATGCTCTAGCTTATTTTCTCATATTGATTTCAATTTCAACATGGGATAGGTGAAGGGACAAATGTTTGATACTGTGCCGAAAAGAAGACAAGAGACCATATGAACTTGAAGATTTGGCTAAGAGAAAGGTGAAGATATTCATGCAGACGGTATGGTTAGATATTCATGCACATGGTGTGGTGTAAATTTGAGTCCAAGACTCCCACTTTCGGTGTATAGATGTGGAATTCACAATGACTAAATTTGAATGCGGTGCAGAAGTGTTAAATTGGCATGTTCCAGTCGTCCTAGTCCAATCTGTCTGCAGGAGAAAGTTGCCATCAAGATGTCAAGAGTTATAAGCCAACCCACCCATTATTGCAGTTTGCTAGTTTTTCTTACAAGAGAGTATTGATTGGTTTTTGTGGTTATTATTACTGCAGTTTGTCATATTGATCTCAGCGTTCCTCTGCGCCCTATATTGGGACCAGAGTAGAATATTGCAGCCCTGATCATACCTCAGGCAAACTTATCCTATCAACATGATAAATAAAATCCAATGACAGCAATCTGACACAGTTTGCCACTGATAAGCAGTGAATGGGATCATTTATTCAGCATAAAGGAAGGGATCCGCTTTTTTCCCCCAAGTCGTCTTCCCAGATTGGTTCATTGTAACAGGAAAATAGCCCTGAAAGTGTTTTTTTTTAAATTGCTAGGATAAAACTAAATCACGAAAACCTTGTTACATTTTAGGCTGTGTGTGGATTATTTTGGTTAGTTTAAAATTTTCTTTCATCGTGTCATAATCTATTTATAATCACTAATCTTTGTCTTTTCTGCCCATAATCAATGATTAAGTTATGATGTCAAATCTATTTAAGAATAAAATAAAGACGTCAAACTCTCAAACTCTTAAAAAATTCATTCATTACAAGCCAAGTTTCGACAAAATAAAGGCATAATGGTTACCTAGACATAGATTTGTGATGCATCATAGATTAGGGATAATGCACAGAGAAGTGGGAAAGTAGCAGATCAGAATCCCAGAATATCACACAGGTCATAGATAAGGGATGTTGCACACTGTGACACAGATTGGGGATAGAGAAGACACATTGCCCTCAGTAGCATTGAACTTATTTGATATTTGGAAATCCATGTCCAGTCATTCATGTGAGTCACGCCCACCATAATATCATAGAGTCAAAATTGACCAGCCTCAGGTCATGACTTTTGATCAGCTGGCTGACTGAGACACTAACCAATCAGTTCAAAACAGAATCTGCATGAATGCTCATTTGTTCTTTCATCAACCAGGGCACAGCTTGATTTTTTTTATGAATAGTCATGACTTGAGGCCAATCCTGAATGCACCTTTCTAAATACTATTTAGAAATATCATGTAATTAAGGAAGATTTACCACATGCAGATCATGATGTTATCTTATCTTATCCCAACCATGTGTGCCATAAAAGACACAAAAAACTAAGGTCATCCTCATGTTTCCTCATGTAGTTTTAAAACCCATAAGTGTATCACATAAGAGAGTTACACTATTTTCTAATATATATATGTAAAATGTATTTCATGCTATTTAGATATTGCTGATTATGTTTATATCAAGGGCTGCTCTTTATGATAGTTATGCTTCATAATATTAATGCTTTATAACGGTTATATTGTTGAATTAGTGATAATCAAAGGCATCAAAATATCAATGTATTTTTATTCAAATAAATCAAGGACTTCACAACAACATCTTGATATATAACATTAATGGTAACACTTAAGTTCTTTTCCATTGAGTATAAGGTTTTCCACAAAAATAGACCTTAACAGCATTAACAAAATAGCAAAGCTACTTTTTGATGACAAACCCTATTAAAATTATAGGAATTTATCAACTGGAATGACTCAAAGTTTGAACGAAATTGCCTTGAAGGAAATTAACAGAGTATTACAGGAAGTGGAAGTTGCTGGTCACATTATATAATTGAGAAAATTCAATAAAAAGCACTTAAATTGCTTGTTGGGATCCAGTAAAATGTTACAAAACACCAAGTAATGTGATGAAGATACCCAATAATAAATATAATTAATGTATGGATCTTTTTTTTATCTGCTGAAATTAGAAATTTTATTTGATATTGCCAATTCTAACATTTTGATGTTGTTTTTGTTTTGTTGTAAAACATTTTTGAAGTAGAAATCTAAGGTTAGAGGATTACATCTTTTATCAGTAAAATAAATTCCATCCTTTGATGATTCAAATATATTTCAGTATAAACTATTTGAGGTCTCATTGTAAATCTGGTACCTTGCATTATATTTGAGGGTGACACCACTTTTACAATACATTTTGCATTCATCTGGTGCTTGTAAGTATAGAAAGTATAACACCACTATTTCCAAAGAAATTTGCATCTTAAGATTGATAAGATTTACAATTGTGTTGGTAATTGACACAATTTATTTTATTAAAAGTGATATGCAATGTATTTGTGTCAACAGAATTTGAAATATTATTACTCATTTTGAGAGAAATTAGAAATTTTCATGCCCTATGCTGGTAAATATAAATATTAAAACACTGATTATGTGGAATATGGTCGCAAATGTTTGCAAATATATATCAAAAAAGGTTATGAAAAAGTCTCTTAACTCGCAAAATATGTTGCAAGAATGGAATCATCCTTAAACAGTTGAGTTTATAACAAGGTATAGGCCTATATCTGGGCAGTCACCCTTAACCTCACTGAGCAGTCGAGAATGTTACACAGAATGGTCAGATGATGATAAGTCCAGACACCATGTCATGCTTTATGTGACTATGTAGCATCAGAAAAAATATCATAACTCACAAAAACCAACTCAGGTGTTAATTTATGAATTGAATTACTTTTTTTTTTCAAATAAAATATTGATTTATGAATTTAGATTTAAAGGTTGTTTTCCATCTTAATTTTGTGGGATACGTGTGGTCCATTTTCAGCCGTGACACTACATAGTTATATAGATGACATAACTTGGTGGATATCTCACCTTTCCTGCCCATAAACATCTACTGGTATATTGATGAAAGTAACAAATAAGCGGTAAATGAGCACGAAACTTGCATCATTTAATTGACACTGACATGATTAATATGACAACATCTTTGTTTGACAAACATAGACAGCAATATTTGATCTGGCCACGGCTGATAGCAGCCCAAATACCATGACATGGTGAAATAAAACATATTGGACCTCACATAAAGATAATTATTGATGCATTTTTGCCTACAAATTTAGTAATGAATTATATTTTTGCCAGTTTCAGTCACAATCAGAGATGTTAAAAATATATACCAAAATTCTTTTTAAAAAATCATAGACAAATTTGTTTCCAACAGTTTGACCACATCACTAAAGGATGGTCCAAATATGGTTATTTCACCTTATCATGCTGAAAACCTAAATAGTAGTGACAGATTGACAACCTTTATATTGGAGATAAATCTGAAAATATGTACCTTTCATATTATCAAAGAAAATTGTGTTTCAATTAATTTCATTGAATTAATATAAACAGGATTGCGAGGCACACATTTGCCAAATGTTTCTTTGTCAAACAGAAAGAAATTGGACAGAAACTGCAATCAAGAATGATTGACTCTGACAGGATCTTGCTTTCACCTTTTTGCAGAACAATTTAGACACAGGTTGTCAGTTTGTGACTGCTGGTACATTTTCCCTTTTTTATTCAAATGAAACTAGCATCAAGGCATAGACTGGTTACAAACTGTGTATTCTGTCTCATCTTCATATAACAATGATATCTGTATATAATTGACAAACTCCTTGATCATTAATATAGAATAGTTTAACTCTTGTCTCTCTGTGATCTTATTATTCAAACTCCATGTTGCAAGACTGCAAATACTGTTTGTTAGCATAACAACTTGAATGATAAAGATATTGAGTGACAATGCATTATGATATTCTGAGTCTTAGTATATCACAAGATATAAGACTTTGTGCCAAAAGAGTGGCTACATTCAATCATAGGGTAAAAAACAAGGTGGTTTTCTGACAGCCTAAAAGGATTGATCTATCCATGCATAAAGTCTGCAGAATATATTTGATTGAAAAGACTTCACCCAGATATCAGCCACTCATATGAGGCAATAAATATGGTTTTATGTTGCAACTGATATGGTGGGTCCTGGCGGCTTAGAAAAATTCACCTCAAAATATGATTCAGTGTTGTGCCTTAAATGCACAATTTTTTTTATTTAATGCAACTCAAGATTTCTGCATTTGAGTACATAACAAATATGTTTATCAACATATTTGATGTCAGTGTTCACAAGGCTTGTGGACCATACAGGATAATTGTTATTTGAGGCCTTAATGTAAATCAGAGCAATTGTTCTCTCAATAAAATCATATAATATCATATATAGAGTGACTCATTTGCTACTATCCTTGATAATAATAATGATAATACATGTCATTGATTTTTAAATGTTTTTGCTTATTTTTGCTGAATATTTGCTAGTTTTGACATCAAGCATGTACTAGTCTGGCAGCTCAATACCACAGATGTTTAGTTTCATAAAAGCCATAGGGATATCATTTTTATGGGATCTTTGTTGATCTTGATATCACTCAACTTTTTTTTTCATGTCACGTTGCATGAAAATTGTGCATTTTAGAAAGTGAATTTGAACTAGAAAGTATATTTTGTGACAGTGCTCTGTAATGTTTATGAACACTGGCAAAAGGTCATGGAATTGATTTCCAGCCATGCCGATATTGAATTTTATGTTCTAATTTCTCAAATGAGCTGAGGCCCATTGCCTTGAAGGGTTGTCCTCCTGACTTTGTGATCAAGTTGGCTACTCAAGGACCACCGACCTGAAATATCAGTCAGCTATATCTGCTTCAATCTGCTATATTTGCTATATCTGGTCTCATTATAAAATAATTGAAATATTGTTGAAACTGATGTCAAACAAATATTTATATATATATATATATATATATATATATATATATATATATATATATATATATATATATATATATAGATAACTGATCAAATGTGTTTGCCTTGGAGTCATTTCTGATACCTGATTCAATATAAATGTTGGTAATTGATATACATCTCATGTTAATATGAATAAACCATAAAGAAAATCAATACCACTTCATAGGTATTTAAACTATGCATTATTTATATTGTTAATAAATGAATGAGCCTGGTGCTTGAAATACATCAAGTATGATGAGACAGAAGTCACAATATGTAGCCAAGCAAAACATGTGTATCGCAGACCATTTTATGTTTTTTGTTTTGTTTTTTTTATTGTAAAACAATTAACAAGTAAAATACTGGCACCTGCCTCTTAGTGCAGTCATAGGACAAACCATCAGATTTCCAAGGGGACATTAATTAAATATGTGTCCGTAAAATTGACACCTTGCCATTAAGTCATCATAACCATCATCATTCAGTAAGTCTTATAATTAACACTAAAATTGCCCCCTTGGACTCTAATGATGTGCCCCAAACAGCTTAACTCTTTACACAACTGGGCATGTCAGATACATAGATTCATTTAATACACAACATCAAAGGGTTTCCATGGCAAAGTCAATTTAAAATGCTCACTGTCACAAAGTCTTACAAATAGTATCCAGGAAAATACATTTCACAGACTGCACATTTGTAATGCTCTTATGTCTTTGTTATGTCTATTAGTGCACCATGCTCTTGTTCCTTTCTTACGTCTATTAATGCTCCATGCTCTTGTTTCTTTGTTATATCTATTAGTGCACCATGCTCTTGTTTCTTTCTTATGTCTATTAATGCTCCATGCTCTTGTTTCTTTGTTATATCTATTAGTGCACCATGCTCTTGTTTCTTTCTTATGTCTATTAATGCACAATGCTCTTGTTTCTTTGTTATGTCTATTAGTTCACCATGCTCTTGTTTCTTTCTTACGTCTATTAATGCTCCATGCTCTAGTTTCTTTGTTATGTCTATTAGTATGTTATGTTTTCATTTCTTTTAGTCTATTAGTGCACCATGCTCTCGTTTCTTTGTTATGTCTATTAGTATGTTATGTTTTCATTTCTTCTAGTCTATTAGTGCACCATGCTCTTGTTTCTTTGTTATGCCTATTATTATGTTATGCTTTCATTTCATTTAGTCTATTAGTGCACCATGCTCTTGTTTCTTTGTTATGTCTATTAGTGTGTCTCTAATTTTTTGTGTTTATTAGGTTGATTCCGCATTTATAAATGTTACCAAAATGCTTACATTAAACAAAATAGAAAGCAACCCTGAATGTCTGAAAGGTAAAATGTGTTATATATGATCATTACATAGAGTACTTCATAAACAGTTTGTGCGAATATTATATAGATTGACTTTGTTGCCATGGAAACCACTTGATTATAAATATAGCATATTCTATAAAAGCTTGTTGAGGTGATCACAATTGTTCCAATTGGCAGGGCAATATTAAAATGATGAGTATTGATTATCATGTTGTAAATCTTCTATGCAGAATCATAATCTGAACAGGAAATGTCTGCTTCTGTGCAGCAAAGGTGTCACTGGAGAATTGTACAAAAAGCACCCCTTCCCATGATGCACAGAGCGCATATATTGTCCCTTGTGTGAGCATTGTCAGATGCTGCAAGTCTCCAAGACTGGTCTCACAAACTCTTTGTTTTCATAAAATATTGTATACATCTATAAACATTAGTGAGAATGGAGTACATACCTCCATGATCATGTTGAGTTTTCCATGTATAAACTAATTACATACTCCATAATGAATTAAGGGGTAATGATCAGTATATTTCTCAGGTGATGTAATAGCAGTTTTGATGAGTATTATAGTGTCTGCCCACTCAGCTTGGCTTAACTAATGTGCCAAACCATTCACTGATTTCTTCTTGCTTGTTATGTGGAAAAAAGACAATCATTGAACCTGCCTGAGGAGTCATATTGCAACCTATGGGCAGAATTCTGGATTATATCATAATATGATATTGCACACTGTAAACAGTGGACAGAACAATCAGTATGACTGAAATGGCATGAGAAATACTGGCGTTCCAATATGGATAGGAGTACTTCCATTGTTCTGCTGCTGAGCAGAGTTTGACATTCTCCACAAGACTTCCTCAGATGTTGCTTCTCATCCAGCTTATGTGACTGCAAGCCGTGAGGAGTTCCTGTATCTTTACATACCACACCGCAACAACAGGAGGCTTTAGAATTGACAGGAACATTATGGGGGTAATCCCATGCTAAGACGGCTGCTGCCTCTGTTACCATGACAATCCACCTCGGGGGGAGCCCAAAGGTACACTCCTGCCGCATTGCAGGACACAGCCACATGACAAATGCTGAATAAAATCATCTTAGTTGACATCAGAATAACCCCTCATGCTTATCCAACTGTCACAATCTTCAAAAAAGAAATCCATTACACATGTTTTTTTTTTATGACAGCCTCCTATTATCATATATCAGTGAGTAGAAAATTATGCAGTGTTGCCTTTGAAAAATAGAGTACTCTACTGTAGAATCCGGTTGCAGTTGAGGATTTAGACATGAAGTAAAGCAGGGTAGGTCGGTATGGTTGCATGCTGAGTGATTTGATAAGACATATGTATGACATGGCAACAGGTCACAAACTCATTTCCTCTTCTCCATCATAGCCAGGGATTTATGGATCGCAGAATGGGCATGTTGCTCCATGGAGGAGGAGGGTTAATGAGGAGAAAGCCACCCGAGGTCACTAATCCTTCTAGATGGGGGGGAGGGGTGAGAAACACTCCCTCCAGGCCTTAGGAGAGGCACACACTCCAGAGTTAGCTGCTCATCACAGACAATGCCATCAAGTCAAATGCCTTACCATTTATTAATCGAGATAATCCACCACCATGTCTGCGCAGAACACTATAATATAGTGCAACACTTGTTTTCTTCTTCAACCCCCTTTGTTATCTTTTTCTTGGCATCATCTTCGCCCTCCACCTGTCTTCCTGCCTCTTCATTCGCTACCAAACCACACTTCTCATCTGGCTCAATTTGCACTGATCCTAATTCCTCAATTTCCTCACTGCCAGCTTTACCAGCTTTCTCAAAATGTACCCGTTTAATTGATGCTTTTGGTTCGATTTTGTTTCCAGTGTTCAATTGGTCAGTTTTTCTTGAATTGTCATTACCGTTGGTGGAGTCATTTGTTTTTCCCGCAATGTCTGCATCCTCTCTCTCAAGGGACTCCTCTTTATTTAATAACAGCCTTTCTATTTGGGACAGCCCCTCCTCATCTTTGGACTGCAGAAGGGCATGTTTTTCATACTGATTGGTCCGTGGTAGTAGCCTACCAATGCTGTCTCTTTTCTCACAGGACATTCTTATGTCAGGAGCCGATGCCCGTGTTTTTGTCATAATCTCCTGTTCTTTTTCCATCAAATATACCTCAAGCTCACATAAACCTGACTCTGTTTTTTCTAGTAGTGGATGTTTTTCATATTCTGCCCTTCGAGGCAATAATTTTGGACGCTGGGTTCCATCACTTTCTACAGATTTTCTACGAGATAAATTCATTTTTGATTTTTCTTCCAATCTCTCATCATCTATGCTGAGTGATTTGTACTTTTTCAGTAGTCTTTCACGCTTTGATGCCAAAGATTTTTCTTTGTCCATTAGAAAAAGTTCTAGTTCTGACATGCCAGATTTAGTTTTTTCTTGCAACAATGGGTGTTTTTCATATTGACTTGTACGTGGTAGAATTTGCATGGGTCGATGCTGCTTCATATCTTCGACATAACTCACAGACTTTTGTTTTGGGAGTTCTTTTCTCTTTTTGGCCTTCTTTATAAATGGAACATCAATGCTGACAGATTTGTTGCTCTTTTTCGGCTTGGCAGGGGATAGAGTTTTTGAGGAATTTGACTGGGTAGGGCTATCATTTGTGGCGGAGGTGGCCGGCTGAACAGGCTCCTCAGACGTGAGGGCATTGGGTGGGATACATTCTATATCAGCCTGGACCGTCACCATCACCATATCCTCAGACACAGAGTCCTGCTGTATAGGGCCAAGCATCTGCTTAATCCGGTTCCCAGAATCGGACAGTTGATCCTCACTAACCATCAAATCCACATTATCTTTGTTTGTTATATCCTCAATGCCAGCCTCTTGAAGCAAGGATTCTAAGTCCTTAAGATTGTTGCCGCTTTTCGATTCAGTTTCATCCTTAGTACTGTCATCAGTATCTTGGCTCTCCCCAAGAAGCAGGCGAGCCATTGTATTGTCCATGATATGGTGCTGTCCGTCCTCTCCCAGAGATATAAGGAGCTCATGGGCGTGAGCACCGTCTGTTGACATACCACTGGCTGTTAGGCTCTCACTATCACTGTCAGCCTGAAGTACAAGAATATCATCTGTCAGTCGTGGGTTGGCCACTCCAGAGCCACTGGCGCCACCTGGTAGCCCGGACATGGTAACAGGGATCAAGTCGGCATCATCAGCGGTGGAATCAGCATTTGTTAAGTCTAGTAAAATACAGTCAGCTGCTGTGGCACTGCCCACTGCTGCTGAAGCTGCATGAACATCATCGTTACTATCTCCCAGTGGCTCTTCAAATGACATCAGGTCATGAATGCCTGCTAATTTACCAGTTTGTTTGGGAGAATTTGATATAGAGGACCTTGTGTCACAGTGTGACGAGAATGACAAGTCATTATGATTGGAAGAATTGTCAGTTGTTGTAGCACCATTGAAATGTTGACTATGCTTAGCCAGAGATTTAGTCTTTGCACCTCCATAATCATCACAGGTTTTGTTGTCTTGGGGTAAAGTCACATTAGAGTCATTGTTACATTTGTCTGGTGAGTTATTATTACAAAAGGAATTTGTGTCATTGTGTTCAGTTTTGGCTTGTTCAGCAGCACAGTTGCTGCAGCCATTGTCTGCAGTGGCATTTGCCTCTTGGCACTGACCTTTTGTCACAGAGTGAGGGCCTGTGGTGACACTGTTGATGATTTTTACCCCCTCTGGTGGGCCAGGCTGTGGACCACAGGAGTCCTTGGTTTGGGAAGACATTACCTGATCACTGCTGTTGCACACTGGCTGACTGTGACCTGTAGAGGGGGGACCACTGCCTGATCCATCTTTGATGTTTACACTGTCACTGGCCACACTGGGATCTGGCATTGTTGAATTACTGGCCATCCTAAACAAAGTCTTTAGTCTGATCTATGCACACACTCCCAAGATAACTTATGTATTCGCCCATAAATTGATGTGGTCACTCTCCAAGGCTGTCATGTGCAACATGCTTTATAAGTCACCACAACTTGTTGTTGAGTCCCGTGCTGACAAGATGCCAAGCTTTGATTTGTGTGAAAATATTTGTAAGATGAAGCGGTGGTGTTTTGGCTGCTTGCTGCTGAATGACTAGACGTTGCCAGAACCAACGGCCTTTCCTGCTATTGCAATGCGGAGTTGGTGTGCAGCTTGGTGAACACTGGAGGCGGCACAAGTGATTGATTGGAGGGCTGTCCCAGCTAGCAAAAGGGGATCGCTGCTCAAAATACGCAGTGTGAATGGTAATTACACTATTAGATGGCAGACAGAAGATGTGACCTCTCCTTGGAATGTAGCTGCCACTACCTGAACCATGAACCCATCAGTATCACTGCCTGCTCACTTAATGTATGGACGGAAAACTGCACTTACTATATAGCAGGATTGGACAAGGTTCATTGTCACGAGGTCCACCAGTTACTTTATGATAATGGTCCTGCAGCACCAGCCTGTGGGTTGTAAATACACTGCAGTAAGATGCAGGAACAGCTGATGCTCGGTCGGTTGGTCGACAGTCCTTACAAATGAATGGTTCATCTACCTACTACTGTGTCAGTGTCAATAGACTGGCTCCATTAGGACCATATTAATGCCATAAAAGTCTCAAGTGAGACTGAAGCAGCTGACATCAGAGGTACTCCACACTTGGCACGTGAGCTCTGCTTCTGCATGCCCTCATTATGTGACACATGTAATAATCCACAATACGCTCACTATTAACATCCCACCACACAGCACCGTAGGAAACGCATTCTTATATATAAATGTAGATATATGTACACTAGTGGTGTATGTACTCCGGTGGTAGTAATCCGTCAGTATGGGAGAAAGTCGTGTGATTACCTGCAGTCTTGCTAGCTCCCCAGATAACCTCACATTTAACTACATGTAGCCCAGTTGAGCTGAGAAAATAAGATTCCTGGTGATGATGAGGAGGGTGGGTTTTGGAGTGTCATGTCACTGGCTTGAGAATGTGGTCCTTAAAGTGAAGCTTAGCGATGCCCACCGAGCTGTAGACTCTACGGCTTGAATTGTCTCAACGCCTGCCTGCCACTAACTCCCTCAGTGATCAGATCATTTGTTAGGAGTCCACACTGGGCAGTGCTGCCTGATATTCACACACCTATAATACAGTATTTGCAGACCAGTGCTGGCTGTCTCTCTTTGGTGATAGAATGGCATTGGTGTGGTGCAGTGGCTGGGTGGTGTATTATGTAGCAGTTGCTGCAGTCTGTGATTGTCGCCTGTGTATCTAGATGCAGCTCGGCTGTCTCACTACATGCATCACTATTGAACCAAGGTGAGCGCACATTGCAGTGCTTTGCTGCTTGCTGGCCACGGAGGTTTGCTGCTGCCTCAACAGCACTCTCCCTGCCTGCCTGCCTGCCTGCCTGCCTGCCTGTGCCAAGCCTCCGCCAGGCAAGCAGTCTGTGGCAGCACCATCGTAGAAGACTACCGTAGGGTCACCTGCTGTCACAGCCTACGAGTGGGTGGCTGAGGCGGGATTTCTCTCAATAACATACCCCATCCACTAATAGGCCCACAATAAATGTCTGCTGCCATCCCTTTAAGTCTCAGGCTTTCCTCATTGTTAGCAGACAAGTGACACATACCCTTAATAGGGCAGGAAATGGATTTATCAGATTGAAGTTTACAACATCTCAGTGTTTCTGGCTTTGGTCCAGCCTGTGAAGCGCCCAAATTACCTTAGTGGCATAACTGGAAACATGCAGCCCCAGCAATAAGATTAGCATGTGAGGGCCTGGCATGATCTCACTGAAGAGGCTTGTTGCTCAGTTGTTGTGACTGCCAGGAGTCTCAGACAGACCTTTAGGCCAGACCCAAACCATTTCCGAGGTACTGCGGCAAAAATTAATCTTGGACAGGCTGGGTTTTTTTTCCTCGGTTTTTTGGTCTAGACAGCAGAAATTTTTCTTTGACTCGCAGATTTGAATTCATTTAAATATCTGAAATGGAATGACCAAAATTAAAAGATGTAAAATTTAGTAATAATGGTGATATGGGAAGTAAGATAATGGAGGTTAGCAGTTTGAGTAATATGTTATGATGGTAGCTTGTGGCGGAGAGAGCCGTCCTGTGGATGATGGGACTTGGCTATGACATGATGGTGATAGTGCTGACCGGCTGCCACCATGCCTCCTGCCTAATTTAGGATGTCATTGACGGATGTAGACCTGCAACAGTGGCATGGTTTATCATGAGAGACCAGCGATGGCTGCCTGCTTACAATACACGCCAGGATTGACAGGCTGGGGTTCCCTCCCCTGCACAGACCTCCCACACTGCTTGTCACCTGTCTCATGCCTGCATGAAATGCTTTCAACCACTGGCTTCCCCCCACAAAGCACTGGCTGCTTCCCCAGCCTCTACAAGCCATTCATCATATTTGCAAACAGCAGTACACATCCCAGCAGTATGTGATGCATTCTAGACATCTGCTATTAATGTGAACAAGACACACAGGGAGAATAAACAGGATATATATATATATATATATATATATATATATATATATATATATATATATATATATATATATATATATATATATATCCCTTCTTCAATATATATATATATATATATATATATATATATATATATATATATATATATATATATATATATATATATATATATATATATATACATATATATACACATACATATATGTACATTGTTAGGTACATGTTAATAGTAGCCTATGTTTTGATTGCAGTTGTGCAGTTACCAGTGAGGTGTAGGTTGATAGATATTCAGATATAAGTTGATTGCGATCAGCACACCAGAGATGCACATTGAGGCCACTGTGCACCATATAAAGCTTGTGGCAGGCATTATTGGTATTCAGTGAAGACCTTTGTGATTACAGCCCCGTTCCCAGGCCCACACAGTGAAGATATCCCCAGGTACTGCTAATCCAGGCTCCACTTAGATATATATCTTCTTCTCTTTTTTATATTCTTATGCAAACATGGTCCTGTATTTCTTCCTCAGTTTTTTTATGCCTTAACCAGCCATCCTTTGTTTCGATGCTTTATTGCCATTTGATATTATCACGAGTTTGAGTCTCTCATATATAAATCCAAAATGTCAGCAGGTTGAATTACAAAACAAATTTGACTAAGCGGACAAGTTTTCTGTGGATTAACATGGTATCATTAGTTAAAAAGCATTACATGAGCAACCAGAATGTTGACTTCAGATTGCCTTAAACGAAATCATCGAGGTTTCTGATTATTTATGTTTGACTCTGATTATTTATTTATGTTTGACTCTGATTATTTCTGTTTATTTTGATTATGACTGATCTTCAGACACTTTATATTCTTAATCAAAATATGTGATTTTTCTGTAATTATTTTCAAAATGTGATCTTATGTCCAAAGTACATAAATAATCAGAGTCAACTTATTTATTTGAAACCTGGATTTGGTTTATTGCAAAGAGTTACATAAAAAGTCTTTTTGGTGTATGCAGATGGTAAATATGTTAAGAAGGGTTTCAAACAGTATATGTTTGGTCGAATCTGAAAACATTCATATCTTCCTAGCAGTTTCCTAGGTACTGAGTATGCACAGCCATATGTGTATAATATATATTTTACCCAACAAATCTGTTCATTATGTATGTACATCATTTTGAAATATGTTGCTTACATTGTACCTCCCCAAACAACACCTTATTTTATTGTATAAGTCATCTATGCCCATATTGTATTTGGCTATGTTGAACAGGATGTTCCCCCATAAGAGGGGTTTGTTTAGCATAAGCTGTTCCTCAAGAATTATGGCAAATGAATATGTTTAAACTATAACAAGAAGCGACAAGCATTCAGATCTAACAGCTAATCACAAATATCAAACTTATAGAATTGGTGGAATGTTTTTTTGTTTTTTTCCCAGAAAAGCTAAATTGTAGCTTTTTGGTTTCTCAGGTTTGAGCGGAAATAAACATCGTAAGATTTTATATTCACGAATCTCAGTACACTCTTTAAATAAATCATCAGGCAAATGCCCAAATAAAAAAATACCAGAATCTTGCCATGGGAATAAATACTACCTGCTGAATATCACCTTATGAATATCATCTTATTGCTACATCATGTCTCATATGTCTTCCATGCTTACAGTGATATATGTAATGTTATAGAACACCATGAGTCAGAAATCTATCAAATAAAATTTGATATAAGACTTTTGAATACATAAAGATTCAGAACAATATAAAGCAGTCATAAATACAGAAGGAGAACAAGGAATAATAGATCCCAGGCAACTTTGTGGCCACTTGAGGCGGGTGAGATAGGAGGCTTTCCCGTCACATGATGTGCAGTAGCCGCATAAGCTGGGGACAACTCTGCCATTCAAGTTGATGCAATGATGAAGGCCATTAAACAGATCTATGCATGCACTGGGATGTAACAATCTTTGGCTTGACCAGTTTGCTGAAATGTGTTGCACTTGTCTGCGGACATGATGGATGCTCCGGCCATGATACTCTACTGCTGGCAGAGGTCATAATCCCTGAGATTGTGCGAGACCCGGCCGGCTGCTGAGCATGCCCTGTGAGTACTTCCTGCCTCCCATGGCACCACTTCATCCCCAGCCAAGCACACACACCCCAGCCAGATGGCCATCTCATATCACCATTCTGTACAAAGCCCTTTTGACTGCCGACACCAAACATTATATATTGAATATATTCTCATATTTGGCCATATATAAATACACAAACAAAGACGATACTTTGTATAAAAGAAATCTATTTTGTTTTCCTTCTGTTGTTGAATCATTTATCAAAGCTTTATTTGACTTTGGCCCAAGTCCTGTTTTCCAGAATTGCAGAAGATCAAACAAAAATAGAACAACCACGCTTGTCAGGATGGTTCCATAATCCCCACCATCATCATCATGATTATGATCATCATCCCCAGGAAACAACATAAATTGTGTATGATTTGTTGAAATATAGTCTGAATTTATTACCAAGGTTGATCATGACAAAACATATGGGGAGCTAAATAGACGGTATATGAGAGAGATATATGGGCAGAATTAGGATATAGAGTCTCCAGTGACCTTTACATGTACAGAATGCTTCCTGTGAAGGCTGTCAAATGAGCATGATAAGGACGCACAGGGCAGAATTCTGCTCTCCAGGGGGGCATGTTTATTGTATTTGATATGCAATAAGCTTTGATGTTGTCAGTTTTAACATATTCAATATAAAGTGTCATTTTGCCAGCTCCGTTGTGAAATCATCTGAGGATTACCAGATCATTTAATTAATCAAAAGGTCAAAGGTATCAACATCAGATATAATGTCAACATATGTTGCTTATTGAATATGCATGAATATGTACACGTAGGAGCACGAGTATTTGAAGGCAGCACTGGAATTCCATCAGAGCTTGCAGGATGATTGCAGAAGGTGATACCATTGACAATACAAAGGCAAAAATACCTATTCTATTATCCACATATGTTTTTGGAATTAAATAACTGGTTTTGGAATGAATCAGGTTTTTGTAACGGTGGCCATCCCTCCTGCATGTTACAGATCAGGCTTGTTGTAACTGCGGCCTTCCCTCCTGCATGTTACAGATCAGGCTTGTTGTAACTGCGGCCTTCCCTCCTGCATGTTACAGATCAGGCTTGTTGTAACCACGGCCATCCCTCCTGCATGCTACAGATCAGGCTTGTTTTAACCCTGACCATCCCTCCTGCATGCTACAGATCAGGCTTGTTGTAACTGCGGCCTTCCCTCCTGCATGTTACAGATCAGGCTTGTTGTAACCACGGCCATCCCTCCTGCATGTTACAGATCAGGCTTGTTGTAACCACGGCCATCCCTCCTGCATGTTACAGATCAGGCTTGTTGTAACCGCGGCCATCCCTCCTGCATGCTACAGATCTCACATGGTGTGCATTAATACATTATGAGTCGATTACATCCGTTGCCATTCCCACAGGATATCAAAATACATGTCCATAATGTTTGTAGACATAGCACACTGTCACATAGCACCTGCATCACACCGCCATCGCATCTTCCTCTCCTATTGTTTGTCAGCATAATAGGAATATTTAATGCATATACTTTTCTCAGCAATTTTTTTTGGTTGATCTAGGTTCTTTATATTGAAAAAAAGATTTATCTCATCTTTTTATTATCTTGTTTATACTTTGGTTCAAGATTGAATTTGCATAAGTATCTGGAATTTTGCAATGCCTTATATTTTTTCTTGACAAAGCATTGCAAGCCAGGAAAACATCTATTTTCTTGATAGATCTCATTGGCTGAAAGATTTTTCTTGGATTTCATTAACCCCATTCCAGCACTGCAAGGACATGCAAAAAATATCTCATTCCATGCATGTTTTCATAAAACAATGTAAAACAATAAATCAATGTAAAGAAATTTATTATTTTAGCTATGTTGATAGAGTCAGCATAGCTTCTGCAGTGATGAGGGGAACATTTTCTGTCATTCTGTCCGTCTACTTTGAGCTTCTCTGAAACTACTGGCCAGAGATCATTAGTAGTAAGATTTTGTATTTTCAGGGGACCAATTCTATCTATTTTCCATTGGGCACAGATTTGTCTTTCCTTTCTCCATTTCATTATGATTTTTTTCAAAAATCTAATGGCAATCATTGATTGTCAAGTAGGTGGCCATTTTGAATAACATAACATATATTAGCCAATGAGAGTGGAGATAACAAGTTGGGGCCAAATTCAACATGTAATATAACATGAATTTTGATTGGTCAAATTATCATCTGCGCTGAGAAAAGATTTAAATGATCATCAATATGAGAGGCTAGGGCTTACAAAGGGCCAGGATTAGGGGCTGGGAGTCTATATGGAATATGAGAGGCTAGGGCCTACAGTGATCCAGGATTAGGGACTGGGAGTCTATATGGAATATGCGAGGCTAGGGCTTACAGTGATCCAGGATTAGGGACCGGGAGTCTATATGGAATATGAGAGGCTAGGGCTTACAGTGATCCAGGATTAGGGACTGGGAATCTATATGGAATATGAGAGGCTAGGGCTTACAGTGATCCAGGATTAGGGACTGGGAGTCTATATGGAATATGCGAGGCTAGGGCTTACAGTGATCCAGGATTAGGGACTGGGAGACTATATGGAATATGCGAGGCTAGGGCTCACAGTGGTCCAGGATTAGGGACTGGGAGTCTATATGGAATATGCGAGGCTAGGGCTTACAGTGGTCCAGGATTAGGGACTGGGAGTCTATATGGAATATGAGAGGCTAGGGCTTACAGTGATCCAGGATTAGGGACTGGGAGTCTATATGGAATATGCGAGGCTAGGGCTTACAGTGGTCCAGGATTAGGGACTGGGAGTCTATATGGAATATGCGAGGCTAGGGCTTACAGTGGTCCAGGATTAGGGGCTGGGAGACTATATGGAATATGCGAGGCTCGGGCTTACAATGATCCAGGATTAGGGACTGGGAGTCTATATGGAATATGAGAGGCTAGGGCTTACAGTGATCCAGGATTAGGGACTGGGAGTCTATATGGAATATGCGAGGCTAGGGCTTACAGTGGTCCAATATTAGGGACTGGGAGTCTATATGGAATATGCGAGGCTAGGGCTTACAGTGATCCAGGATTAGGGACTGGGAGTCTATATGGAATATGGGTAGCTGGGGCTTATACTGGTTCTGAATGGGAAATACAGGGACAGATGTGCAGGTTTAAGCAAGCCGGTACAGGTGCATTGCCTAATATACAGATAATTCCATTTATTGTCTCTGCCAGCAGCTGCTCACTTCTGATGATGTCTTCCTTGTAGCACAAATACTGCACCAGCCTTTGTGAAATGTAGGTTCTATTAACCAATCTTTGGTCCACCATTGCAACTGACTTAATTCATTCTTCATCAAATTTTACTTCTCAGGTCTCATTCATATTGAAGAGAAATGGAGTGTCCAAAACGTCCTTGAGGTTATGGAGTGAGTGATGCAATGCGTAGATAGGAGCAGCAGTGGTTACAAGCCTTGTGGCATGCCATTGATCAAGACCCACCTGTCCCTGTGCGAGACGCTTCACTCCGATCACCTCCTGTCCCACTCTCAGCATCAGGCTGCCATCAAAGGTCACCCAAGACAATTGTCACACAGTGACAGACATTGTGCTTTTAGATTAGATTGATTCCCCTCATCCAGAAGAGTAAAACTGGAAAAAGTATAAAATGAAAACAGCCTGTCATGTTTTTGCAAATGAACATTAATAAATTGATAGTTTCAGTGATAAGAATATGCCTTCCTTTATTTAAATTAATATTTGTTTGGTTTCTATTGTCTGTTTTTTTCAACTTGTGAAATGAAGCTTTTTGAAATTGCTGCCTGATCTAAGAAGGTCATTCTAATAAAGTCCAGTTTTCACACAGGTGACCGTGATGGTCAAAAAACTAAAATAAGTATCATAACATCAAAGAATAGAGGTCTTCAGACATGTTAATTCACCAAGTTTACTTTTTTTCTTAAAACTGCATGTTTAGATGAATACTTGGGGTTCCGATTCATCAAGAATTATTAACCAAAATGATATTGTGTCAAGGGTGTTAATATATGAATTTTTTACCATAAAGGAAAAGTTGTGGAATTTACTTCAAAATGGTACACAAAAGCCTATTAACTGTTACTCAGCTAACATCAATTTTCACCATGGCATATATTCAGCCATGAATGTTTTTTGGGACTGCTATTTGGGACCGAGTCCAGCTCGTGCAGCAGTCCTGAAGCTCCTGAAGTGCTGGTTTGTGTCAAGGAAGATATCTAGGTTGCAGAATGTCTACTTGAGATGTGGATGAATGGTCCATAGAGATAAGCAGAAGTGTGCATGTATGTAAGGCAGTGCAGCATACCCTGGGCTGGTGGACACGAGATGTGCTGGAGAAGACAATACAACCTCCCCTCCCTCCACTGTCCCACTCAGCAGCAGTGGGACATGGGCAGTGTTCAGCTGACATGTCCAGTTTACATCTTTATTGGGTCATGACGCAGTCTCCCCCATTCTCTGGTTTCTGACTGCCGTGATGGTCAATAAAATGATAAGATTAATTTATAGGGCTCTACATCTTAAAGAAGGAGGCATAAACCGTAAGGTAGCAATAACTTGTACTGATTGAACCAGTGTATGTTTGACCTGCACTAGACGTTTTCCTCATAAATTGAAATAGTAATCATTGTCAAGGGAAATATTGTCTCCTCATAGCATGCTAAAAGCTAGGCATAGGAGGTCTGTGGTGGCATGCAGCCAAACAAGGACAGAACAGCATTTACAAGTTGCTGGACACAGCTCCCACAGGCGTGGAGGGCTGCAGGTTTGCATTGAATAAGAAGTGTTATTTAGATCTGTCATGAGATTGAGAAGATACAGGGTTATATTTACATGGCAGTGTAAGCATTGGTTTATCAAGAAGTGGAGACCACGCCCCTACAGACCGGAGCTGATGGTAGGGGCCGGTAATGGCAGGCAAGGTCAGCCTTGAGCAGGTGGGGGGCAGTGTACATGGCCAAACCTGAGGGAAATAGCAAACTGACCTTGCTCTGCCCTCCAATCTCACATACCTATCTGAGCATGCTAAATATCAGCTGCAAAGCAGACCACAATTAATTCTGTCTCCTATCTGGAGGAAGGGCATATTAGAAAGTTTTTTTCCGTACTGTTTGTGCACATATCCACTTAGTTTGGTGAATTTGCCTGGAAGATAGTGTTTACCATTCTGTCAATTTATAATGAACATAGAGACCTAATGGTCTCATTTAATGAGGATAACCCTGACATATTTGGTAGTTGTAAAGAGCAAATGGCTTTATAAACATAAAACTTACATTTAATTCATTGCACCAGACCTAATTACAGAATATCTAAGTTGTAGGTTTGTTTCCATGTTCTGTTTTTTTAACAAGTTCAAGGTCAGATATTTGAAATGTCCATGAATGAAATACATCTCAACAACAAATGACTGCACGATTGTTAAACTGAGATGAATTGGATGAAATCCCAGATTGAGTTACCAATTGAGTGACCTTGATGAGCGACCTTGATGAGCATATAAAGAGGCCACAGAGGTGCACTTGAGATATCAGTTTGAATGCAAAATCTCAAGCAAGATTAGGCTCATTGCTATATATCGAAAGGAAATAATTCTCATTCAAGCAGCAGGGCTGAGGTGGCCATCAAAGATTGACTTCAGAGCAAATAATGTAACAGGACTTAAATGAATCTCTGCCATGCTGATAACCCAGGGGTATTGTTGTACAGAAAATCAATGATCAACTCACTCAATACATTCAACCAAACAGGTGAAAGAGTCAATTCTGGGAACTATTGACAGACTGGAATAACAGCCTGAATAAACTTATTGTGTAATGTTGTGGATAAATGCCATTCCACCAGAACAGGACAATATTAGTTTCCATGGAATGATGCCATCCTTTTTTTCTGGTATTTGGATATGGGAGAAATAAACCATGTTTTCAAAGTGGAAAGGGTTGATGACCTTAGGACTGAATTAGCACTCCGCTAGTTGTGTATGGTTCTGCAGACTATCTGATGCTATTAAGAGGTCAATTTGGCACAGTAAACATGTCTGATTTTTGTATACTAGAGGCACTTAAAACACATTGCTCTGACAAACTGTTGGCCCTGTATCACAAAACATTTGATTACATCAGTGCCAGAGTCTCCTCACTTTGATCCCCAAGCAAGAAATTCTGTTTGCACATCCTCAAAGGGCAGCAAGACCCAGGTCTTGTAGCAGACTGTTGCCTTGTGCATCCGGGAGGGGGCTTCATCAACAAATGTCTGCCGCTCTTGCTGAGAGTAAATTACGGATTTATCAGTCTGAGGACACTTGTGGTGTGGTTAAGATGAAAGCAGATCTAATACAGTAATGAGGAAGCTTGCAGTGGGGGAGAGGCAGTCAACCGCAAGCCACTTATGATGCTTTACCTCGCCTACAGTTCAAAGGTATCGGCCATGAGCCCTGCACATTCTGCCCGCTCATGACACACCCTTGCTCCATCCTATTGATTTCTCAGGCAAAAATGTGTCAAACAAAACCTATCATCACATTCAAAGCTGACACTCAAATACAAATCATGACTTGGTTTCAACATTAAAACAGAATGTTATAAAATCTGTTCATTTACTTTAGTAAATATTGTTTGATATGAATCATTGATTAATTTCATCAAGAGTCTTGAATTTTTGAAATATTTATGAAGAACCATCTCTTATCACTGGAGTCAACAAAGACATTGATCATTGAAGGACCTAATATCCCAGCAGAAATTATAGATTTTAGGATTAGACTGGATTCATCATTTTGTAAGATTCTTTTTTCAGATAATTTGTGTTCTGTCCAAATCCCATCATCAAGCCAACATTTCAATTAAACTTGTCACGAATATATTATAACAAATATAAAAGGAATTGAAAAGAGGTTGAAATCATTTCATAAAAAAAAAGAAAGATGACAGTATTGCATGACATTGATAGAAGTTTTCCTATTAGTCTGGGTTTTATATTTGGATTTTGATTTTCTCATGAACTCATTTCTATATTAAGATAGCTCATATATGATCTTACTGATCAAATTGCAAGCCTTGACATTTGGCATTCACTAGGCAAACATATAAGTAGATTTTCGGAAATGTTGGCCTGAATTTCACATTCTCGTTAAGAAAAGTGTCATATTTCCTGCCCTGAATTGCACATATTCATCAAGTAAATGTTTGGATTCCCTGTCCTAAATTCGATAAATTAAATAAATTAAATAAACATACTCATCTATTTAATGTGGAAAATTGCATATATATAGTGGTCTTGTTTGGTATTTTAGTGGCACCATCTGTGATAAGTACTTTGTTCCGTCAGAGCAATGGTATGTACAAAGTCTTAAGATAGCAGTTATTAAGTCCATTTTGAGATCATTACCACAGATGTGAAAGGGTGTACTTTGTTGCTCTCTGTGATAACGTCAGGTGGAATATCTACACTACCTTATGACGTCGGCCAGACAAGTGCAGTTCTGAGGTAGACTTGCTCTCTCTAGATGCAGTGTGTTATCTTATATGCCCTGAATAATGAGGACATTTGTGAACATTAACTTTGGGCTAAGACCAGAATCACCTGATATTGTGATATTTACAGCCAGACAGTCACATTTTGACTGCATGGGATATGTAGTCACATCTTAGCTGCATGAGATAGGTAGGCACATCTTGGCTGCATCGGATAGGTAGGCACATCTTGGCTGCATCGGATAGGTAGTCATATCTTGCCTGCATGGAATAGGTAGTCACCTCTCAACTGCATGGAATAGGCAGTCACATTTTGATTACATGGGATTGGTAGTCACATTTTAACTGCATGGGATAGGTAGTCACATCTTACTGCATGGGATAGGCAGTCACATCTTACTGCATGGGATAGGTAGTCACATCTTACTGCATGGGATAGGCAGTCACATCTTTGCTGCATGGGATAGGTAGTCACATCTTACTGCATGGGATAGGCAGTCACATCTTTGCTGCATGGGATAGGTAGTCACATCTTTGCTGCATGGGATAGGCAGTCACATCTTTGCTGCATGGGATAGGCAGTCACATCTTACTGCATGGGATAGGCAGTCACATCTTTGCTGCATGGGATAGGTAGTCACATCTTACTGCATGGGATAGGCAGTCACATCTTTGCTGCATGGGATAGGCAGTCACATCTTACTGCATGGGATAGGCAGTCACATCTTTGCTGCATGGGATAGGCAGTCACATCTTACTGCATGGGATAGGCAGTCACATCTTTGCTGCATGGTATAGGTAGTCACATCTTTGCTGCATGGGATAGGTAGTCACCTCTCATCTGGTTATTTTCAGTTTGAGCATGTTTTGGTCACCCTCTACCTATTTGACCGAAGCCCTAATCCTGCCCTTTAGACAAAATTAGCCACCAGGGGTAGCTGTAGACAAGATCGGTCTCATGCCAGCAACATTCCATCAATGACATGCTGGTAAGCATGGACAAAGTGATTGTATGGTGGTGAATACACAATCAGTAGTGGTGAGATTCTCCCTGAGACGCTGTCAGTGTGGGGCAATGGTAGTCTCAGTGCCGTCACCTGCTTCTGTAAGACACTCTACAAATCTTAAGAGGACATCTCAAGCCACCTTGTCCACCAAGCCAGTCCACTCCGCTGCCTATCTGCTCAGGATTCTACCAGCATCTATCTGAGAACCAATGAGTTTCAGATACCAGATTTCTAAAAACTTGGTGTACATTTGCATCTTGATGCCCATGGCAATCGCCAAAAATATACTAAAGAAAAAATTCAGTTACTGTAATGGGTGTATCAATTATGATTTATTGATATGCACTGATGAATCATATTTGATGTCTGTAATTAACTGGCAGTCACAGCTCAGTGTTAAAATGAGCAGTTCACCGAGTATAATGTTACTATTACACTTCATGGGACAGTTCACCAAGTATCATACTTTACCTCTTTGATGTTGTTATAACACTTCATGGGATAGTTCACCAAGTATCATACTTTACCTCTTTGGTGTTGTTATAACACTTTATGGGACAGTTCACCAAGTATCATACTCAACCCCCTGGATGTCATTATAACACTTCACTCAGTGTCACATGTAGTATTTTCAACATCAATGAACTTTCAAATGTCCCATGCTCAGCATAATCAACAACCCCCCTGACACTGGCAACAACTCACAATATGGGAATTATTTATTAATATTAGCCACCATTTTTTTGTAAGCTGTGGTTGATGGAATATTGTGTGATGGAACTTTCTATTTCCATCTGTAACCATAGTAATCAAATGAAATGTTAATCTAAAAAAATGACTCAAATTATTACACTTATGGGTTGAAGTATAGATTTTGTTTCATGAAATGACATTTTCATCGTTATTTTAGGTGTAAATTGCCATTATTCATGTAAATTGAAAGAAAAATAAATTTCTTAGAAGCAATTGTAGGGCTTTGCCAGCATGCATGTGCTTAATCGCTGAGCAACAGAACATTACCATTTTGCCAAATTGTTTTAATATTGGGTGGCAGTATTGTTTTCGCATTTAATTGGAGATTAAAATCAATGAAAATAATTTTGCAATACTTGAGACAAGCAGCTCATCTTGGAAGGTTGAGTTGGGATGGATTTCTACTTTTGACATGATGATTATTGTTGAATAATGAATGAAGCATTATCAGTAGAATGAACAATTTCAACTTTGTGAAGGGATTTGATTGATACAGACTAATTGACATGCCATCATTTCCTTGTTCGTGAATTGTATCACAGCATCTATGCATGTGATAAATGGGCGATAACAGATTGTCATGAACTATAGACTGGACTCCCAGTATGTCTGTTTATGCACTGTAAAGCTCAAGTCATTTTACAGACAATTGGGAAATCTGATAGATCATATGGGGGAGTTTGACAAAACAGGTGGAAGAAACAATTGGGTCCCAGGCATTTTGACAAACATATACGCTCAAATTAGAGAGATTTTCTTGGTCCAAATTCCCTATGTTTGCCTGGTACATTACAATTCTATGAAACTATAGGATGGGAATGCTTAATCAGACACTTTGTCTATGTTCTTTGTCAGTTTTTATTATCTCACATGCCTATAGTCTTTATCATCTTGTAGTGGAATAATTACTTTTAATTGGCAAGGGAAACCATGATCAAGGACAATTTTAATTGTGTCCTAAAGGATTTGTTTTGGTGGTTTTTTCAATCTATTTTCACAAAGATATTCCTGAGTGCTGTAATTATGCTTTATTTTCCATATGGGTTATGGGTAAATTACTGTGCTGAGAAATGCCTTACAGAATATGAGGAAAAGTAGGGTTCATGCAGTTGTATAAGATTAATTTTCAATGTTTTAAGTCCTGTGCAAAATGCATACACCTGCTAAAAAAATCATTCTGATAGAATGCCCTCCAAATTTGCCAGCAAAGGAGATCCAATCTTTTACATTTTGTAACATAATATACAGTCAAGTCTGACAATGATTAACATGAATCTTGTTATCCTGTGAAAATTATTTACTGAGTTTGGTCCAATACTTAAATGCCTGAATTATTACAAGGTCATGCTTATGTTTATAGATCTTCACATTATTTTAGAAAAATATCTTGGTGAACCTGAAGAGCAGTTGAATGTTTTAAATTAACAAAAAAAAAACATGCCACTTCCAACTTGAAGAACATTGTATTTATAGTAAATAAAAATGGTGGAAAATTACTGCTATTGATTGCACAATAATATGTAGTTTACTAATTGTTTCAGTCAAAAGGTAAAAGCCAATGGAATGGGGCCAATTTATGTTTGAATATTAGCTCTTATTTGTTTTCTGAATAAGAGATATTTGACTGTGACTACACAAAACACTTTATACATTTTTGTGTATGTGATAATGTGGAATCTTTGAGGAAAATCTTGCCAAGAAGCTGGAAATCATCAATGTGTTAACAAATTAGAATTTAACTATTCTAGATTGACTCATGCTTCAATTTTATCCAACTTCAGTGTCAAAGTCAGGATGTTTGTATGCCTATTGTGAACACTGCTAATTGATTCATGTGTAATATGTGGGTCCTCTGGGAAAATTAATTTTGAAAAATTAGGAGGAAGTGGTCTGCTGTGGAAGCAATGTGTGCCTCCTCTGTTTATGAACAGAAGCCGAGTGATTGGGGCTTGTCAGAGGCAACCATTATGATTAATTTGAACAGGCAGAAGAAGGGGGCCTTTAAATTATGTTTTGGTTCAGCATGAGCCGGGTGCCAGTGCATTGTTAATGCTGATACATCAGTGTCTGCGCTAAGCTGCACCCACAAGATATCTTGTGATGAGAAGCCTGTCTATGAGATCATGATGACAAATTATAAGAGGCTTTACATTAAGTTGTTGTCTGCATGTCCTGGCGTGTTTTAGCCTTCATTACAGACTTCTATTACAGACATATATGCGCTTTACAATATATATATAAACCTACTACAGGAGATATAAAATTCATCTCCATTTAAATGGTTCAACTCTTATTTATTTGTCTCATTGATCAGACATAAGGTCAAAATATTTATTATGTTAAAAGGAATTGTACTTTGTAAAAACAAGAAAAATAATTTCCTCAAATGTTTAACATTATATCAGAAAATCATGTGTTTATATCAAAATGTTGAGATCATTAGTTTGTTTAGCCAATTTGTTACTCATTGCTAAGAATGTGTGATCAATTACTTCTGTTGGACTTTGTGTTATATAATTACAACAACCATGAAACCAATAATCATGTGTTTGTATTGAGATATTGAGACTAAATAGTCAATTTGTTACACATAGACAAGTGAAAATCAATTACTTCTGTCAGACTGTATATAATATAATTATACCATGACCACCATAACCATTTTCACAGATGGATGTAGGAGTGGCTAATAAGAGACAAAATGCTTTTAAGATTTGCCTTTTGACAACTTTCATTCTTAGCATTCTTTAAATCTTGGCAGTCTTCACCTCTCTATGTAACTGTGAGTCTGTTGACTCCCATTCAATAATGAAACTTTCATTATTAGCATGTTCAGTGCTTTGATATAGCTGTTAGTCTATTTGCTCAAATTCAGTACTCACTCAGCCTATTTCTCGTCTTCCCTCTTAAACAATGAATGTTTGCTTGGCAGTTTTTGTTCCATTGATTATTAGCAAGTGGAAACATTTTGAGAAATCTATAAATTATGAGTGTAGACTTCTTCGATTTGAGACTGTGATGCTGGTTGTCAGGCAGAAAGTCTGGTTCCTCTGCCCGCTCAATATTGCCTCAGGATGTGTAAGTTATTGTCAAAATCACACAATGTTGGTGAATATTGAAATTGGAATGAGTCTATTGTTCAGAGCTGTCAAGCAAAGTGATGCTTGCATGTTTAGCATTCATCTGATATGTTTTCAAGAAAAGACAATGAGAGGTACTGCAAAAAAATTGTATGCTATTTCATGGCAGTTTTTTCATTGAATTTCATCATACCTGCCAAATGGGATATCTCTAAAGATGAGCTTGACATGATGTATTCACCGGTTATTCAAAGTAATTTAATGCAAAGAAGGATATCAATAATTATAACAAGATTTTAGACTTCAAGTCAAAGAAAATATTTGAAAATTTGAATCCAATTTGAATTATATGTTATTTGTCATAATATGTCATTATTATTTGTTGATAATTCCTACATGCAGATGGCACAAACAGCAGCTTGTCTAATAAGGTTGCCAACATTGATGAGAAAGGACATTAATCTTTTCAAATATGAGTTAGATGGCAGGAGATAGTGAGTGGTGACCAGATTATGTCTGATGTGTGTGCACACAGATCAGGGCAGGTCTTCCCTCAAAAAACCATAACACAACATCCTACAGCTAACCAGTGCCACATAATTTGATTTGGCTGAACGCAGCCAACAACAGAGCAATCAAGAAGCAATCATGGCCGCCAGGGGCTGCTTGGCAACACAGCTCACTTAGTCTACTTTGTTCTTCCACAGACCTGAACGCAGCGCTCATATCACCGTCACAAGGTTAAAGGCTCTATTTAAAGATGCCTCTCTATATCAAACTCGAGACATTTTACATCACTTCTGCCTGCTGATGCTGGCTCATCGCACTTGAAAGCAAACAGACAAAAGCATGTCCTGTTTCTCACATCACATTTCTTTCAAGGATATATTTCTGATGCGTTGTTCTGGTGAAGATTTTCTGTCATTATTTCAGCACAAAACAGCCGATCTTATAAGCCTCACTAATGGTTTTTATAAACCTCACTAATGGAGTCGTTGCAAGTGAAAATAATATAAATATGTATAGTTAAAGAGAAATCTTTCAATCTTATCATAATGTTATAGTCAGGATTGTATGAAAAAATATTGACCATTTTGATTAACTCATAAGTTGACCATTTTGATTGACAAAGAGATTGACCATTTTGATTGACACTCATGTTGACAATTTTGAGTGGCACTCATGGTGACCATTTGGATTGACACATGTATAGTTAAAGACAGTTCTTTCAAATATTATATTTGTTTTGTCAAGATTGTATAAAACGAAATTGCCCATTTTGATCAACTCATCAGTTGACCATTTTGATTGACAAAGAGATTAAAATTTTGATTGACAAAGAGATTGACCTTTGTGAGTGGCATACATGTTGACAATTTAGAGTGGCACTCATGGTGACCATTTTGAATGACACTCATGGTGACCATTTTGAATGACACTCATGGTGACCATTTTGAATGACACTCATGGTGACCATTTTGAGTGACACTCATGGTGACCATTTGCATTGACCAAAATTCATTTAGATTGACACAAAATTCATTGAGATTCCTTCACAAGAAAAGGTGCATTCCATCATATACCAACAGTTCCTGCTTATTTATACAAAGATGTTTCTTTCTGAAGAATATTTTCCAGCAGGTTATTGCTGTTCCATGAGCAGTTGTGTATATTCAATACTTGTTTATGAAGCTAGTTTCTTGCCACAGTTGTTGGTGACATCAGCAGCAAATATAACCCAGCTTTCTCATATATGTATTAATGCAAGCCTTCCTGGCCTGTGTTTCATGCTGAGCAGCATATTCTCTGATACCAATAACATCTGATAAGCTGCTATTGGGTGCAGCCTTGTCATGATTCACCTTTTGGGTGAATTTTAGGATCTCATTTGACCAATTTCAATCATTTTTAACAACATTTTCTCCGTGTATGATTATCCATCCAGTTAAAGCAGATTATTTCCACCTGAAAAAATCAAAATAGTTAGCAACTGCCCATTTATAAATTTGGAAGAACCTTATTTAAATTTAATGATTTTTTATTTGTTTCACTCATTATGATAACATAATGCAGATAGACAGATTTTAGTTTTGGAACAGGGAGTGATATTTGAATTATGCTGAAAAAATACCTTAGTAAGGTCTGATTACACCATTTGAATGTTTAAAATCCATCCCCATAGTTGATATTAACAGTTGCAAGTTTAATTCCTAGATCAGATGAATCAAGCGAGATATTTCTATATTAATGGCCAATGTAACATGTCGCGTCCCTGAAGCCCTGATATAGTCTCACTGATCAAAGACACGAGTGGTTGTCCATGGAATAAGAGGACAAGCCTCTAATTAATCTCACTGACAAAGAGATGGGCCTCATTAATTCACCTTTACTCTTTGATATCAATGGAAATAAACCTCATATATCATATCATATATGTATGAAATTTTCGGGACAGTTTCGTCTCCATCCAGTCAGACAATGCATGCCACTAGGACTTAATGCCCCAATCCTTTTCTGTGAATCTTTCTTTTGCATCATCACAATGGCCTGATAACACAAACCACAGTCTTGTGTAACATGGGGACAAGTTGGATTGAGATACAGCTCATCTGGGAATTCATCCTGGGAGATATATCTCTTAGTTATTGAGCCACATCACCAACCCACTTAAGGGTCTTGAGAACAATTAAAATATCGCCCCAAAATATCTGTTTAACAAACAAGAACTGTAGCAGAGTTAATAGATGCGAGCTTGGCTTATACATCACTCAATCTTTTTATATCAGTTCTGTGATTTTCTGCACATTAAGACACCATTAGAAAACAAGAGGCTGGTGTGAATGGCCTTGTTAATGTTGCAGCAGTACTTGTTAGGATGAAGCAAAGGATGAAATATTAGATATGAGCCCATGTAACATTTAATCAAAGCAGAATATTGTGCAAGCATTTGATGGCTGGCATGTAATTTGCCAGCGAGTGCAGAGTATATTTGGCATGTAATCCGTTGCCAGGCAGCTATACAGTCACCTCTTTTATGAGCATAGTGCCAGTCTAGTCCAAACATCTATCCCATCACACAAATCTCTTGTTCTGTCATGGCAACATTTCCTGTCAAAACATCCACTGTTGGATGAAATTAAGCTTGATTTTGCACATAACTTAAAGTTAGAAAAATCACCTGACATTTTGAACTGCATGTTTGATGGGAGAAAACATGACCGAGAAGAGCACTAATAGTGAACCCCTCAAGGTACATAGTGCAGGCTGATATATATGCACGACATTGAGAGAGATTTAGATCAGGGACATGAGATGAATAATGAGTGTTACACAGCAAGAGGTCTCGGTCATACAGTGTACAAGGAGAATCTTCTATAATTACAGCTCCATACAGGCTGCATGCATAACACTCAAACTTTAGTCATAATGTTTTTTGCACAATGTGCTATGTAGTTTTTATATTCCAGCATATGTTTGCACAATTTTGTCAAATTTGTTCAGTTAGCCATACACAAACCATTTTATGATAACTTAATATTCTGGCTTTCAACATTATGCATTCATTCACTTTGATAGATAACTTGACCATTTAGCTTGACAGACTGATTGACTAATTTGCTTTACCTGTAAATTACTAATTAACTTCAGAGACAACTTGACCAATTAGCTTAATTCATACCTTAACCATGCGTAGGAATATAACATAACTGTCTAAATGGACACACAACTCTTACAAACATATAGACCATTTAAACTTTGGTTTTGAAATTAATATTGGTTTTGAAATATTTACAGGCTTGTAAAACAATACTATTTTTGCAGATAAAACAGGATAGATCAGGCCAAGAATATGGGTTAGTTTACATTTAATGAACAGAGAATATAGAAGTCTATCAGTTCATTTGACTCTTCTGTAGACCCAAGCAAGCCTTTGGGATACAGATGACAAGCCCTAGTCCATGCCAAACTGTGTAGTTTCATTTGTTTTGTTCTCCGATGTGTGGCTTAGGACTTAGGCGATTGCACTAACAAACCATGGGCTTCCTCCAGGAGTGCCAATTTATCACCCACATTGCCTGTGTAATGAACATCATTAATGGCCACCAGATGGCTTCCCGCTGCTCTGCCATGCCAGTGATTGTGGCATATTTTACACTCCTGCCAGCATCTTCACATGCTAGCCTGTTTATTGCTTACTTTCTTATCTTATGCCTCTCTATATCCATGTGCCAGTTCCAACCTGAGATTGCTGTAGTTTCATATGAATGTGAGGTCAATAACCTCTCACCAAACACCACCTGCTGGTGGCTTGATACTTCAAACTGCATTTGTGTGGCTTCTAAGTACCAGGGGAAGCATTCAGCTGCATAACATAAAGCTTTTGTAACTGCAATCAGCCAGCATCCTCTCTGAATGCACAGACATTATATCTCCCTGTCAATATGTACTGTTATGGTGTCACAGTTAGCCATCCTTTCTGACTGTCTGATATCGCTCTCTCGGAATGGACAGTGGTGGTATGGCTCTGTGACTATACATACATCACTCTGTCAGTATGGACAGTGGTGGTATAACTCTGTGACCATACATACATCACTCTGTCAGTATGGACAGTGGTGGTATAACTCTGTGACTATACATACACCACTCTGTCAGTATGGACAGTGGTGATATAACTCTGTGACTATACATACACCACTCTGTCAGTATGGACAGTGGTGGTATAACTCTGTGACTATACATACACCACTCTGTCAGTATGGACAGTGGTGGTATAACTCTGTGACTATACATGCATCACTCTGACAGTATGGACAGTGGTGGTATAACTCTGTGACTATACATGCATCACTCTGACAGTATGGACAGTGGTGGTATAACTCTGTGACCATACATACACCACTCTGTCAGTATGGACAGTGGTGGTATAACTCTGTGACCATACATACACCACTCTGTCAGTATGGACAGTGGTGGTATAACTCTGTGACCATACATACACCACTCTGTCAGTATGGACAGTGGTGGTATAACTCTGTGACCATACATACACCACTCTGTCAGTATGGACAGTGGTGGTATAACTCTGTGACCATACATACACCACTCTGTCAGTATGGACAGTGGTGGTATAACTCTGTGACCATACATACACCACTCTGTCAGTATGGACAGTGGTGGTATAACTCTGTGACTATACATACATCACTCTGACAGTATGGACAGTGGTGGTATAACTCTGTGACCATACATACATCACTCTGACAGTATGGACAGTGGTGGTATAACTCTGTGACTATACATACACCACTCTGTCAGTATGGACAGTGGTGGTATGGCTCTGTGACTATACATACACCACTCTGTCAGTATGGACAGTAGTGGTATAACTCTGTGACCATACATACACCACTCTGTCAGTATGGACAGTGGTGGTATAACTCTGTGACTATACATACATCACTCTGACAGTATGGACAGTGGTGGTATAACTCTGTGACCATACATACACCACTCTGTCAATAGGGACAGTGAGTTAGCCTTTTTGACCCATGCCTAGAATATGATTTAAAACCTTGCATACCATTTGTTTGTGAAATCAATCAAATGATAGAAAATATTTTTTTTAAAAACCCTCAAATAATGTGGGACCTGGCAAAAATATGCTAGCTTAGGATAACAGGGCAAACTCAAATTTCTAATGTTGTTTATGACAATTTGTAATTGCCTGGCCAATATGGACAGGGATGGTTGATGTGCTCTCTGACTGTTTGATTTCACCCTCATGGTCTATACAAGTATGGTATAGCTGTATATTAACCTCCAATCAAATATCATCTGACAATCAAATACCATCACCATGACAGTGCACACATTGCTATTCGTGCAACGTCACACTCATTTTGGGGATAATCTTTCATTGTGCTCAACAAACACTAACTAAACCTGTTAAATTCTGTCGCAGGTGAAATTTATAGGCAAGAAGATTTATGGATCATCTCTGATCATAAAGGTTTGATTCTACTTGCAGGATGTGATGGTTGAGTGCTCAGAAGTTGTGTTGAGATCTTCACCTGGTAGCTATGAAGAAGTGCACGACTTGACCAAACTTAGTCCCTTGTCAACCCCAGCAGGTAAGCACTTATCCCTTGTCTGTCTATCCAGCACTTGTCCCTTGTCTGTCTATTCACCAGGTGAACACCTGTCCCTTGTCTGTCCCAGCAGGTAAGCTCAAGTCCCTTGTCTGTACCAGCAGGTAAGCTCCATTCCAAATGGCTTCCACCAGGAACATAAGAAGGGAGAGTGGCTTACAGCAGGAGCATAAGAAGTAAGAGTGGCTTACAGCAGGAGCATGAGGATGAACAGAGTGACTTCCAGCAGGAGCATGAGGATGAACAGAGTGACTTCCAGCAGGAGCATAAGGATGAACAGAGTGGCTTACAGCAGGAGCATAAGAAGTAAGAGGGGCTTACAGCAGGAGCATGAGGATGAACAGAGTGCCTTACAGCAGGAGCATGAGGGTGAACAGAGTGGCTGACAGCAGGAGCATGAGGGTGAACAGAGTGGCTTACAGCAGGAACATAAGAAGGGAGAGTGGCTTACAGCAGGAGCATAAGGATGAACAGAGTGGCTTACAGCAGGAGCATGAGGGTGAACAGAGTGGCTGACAGCAGGAACATGAGGGTGAACAGAGTGGCTTACAGCAGGAACATAAGAAGGGAGAGTGGCTTCCAGCAGGAGCATAAGGATGAACAGAGTGGCTTACAGCAGGAGCATGAGGGTGAACAGAGTGGCTTACAGCAGGAGTCTGAGGGTGAACAGAGTGGCTTACAGCAGGAGCATAAGGATGAACAGAGTGGCTTACAGCAGGAGCATGAGGATGAACAGAGTGCCTTACAGCAGGAGCATAAGGATGAACAGAGTGCCTTACAGCAGGAGCATAAGGATGAACAGAGTGCCTTACAGCAGGAGCATGATATTGAACAGAGTGCCTTACAGCAGGAGCATCAGGATGAAAATACTGGAGCCTGTATGCTACATTATATGGGCACTTCGCTGTCCATACAGATGACTACCCATGCATCATACCCATCCAGCTGAATAGTTTACCCCCGTGATCTGGCATAGTATCCCCTCCATTTTGCTGATGGGCAGACATGATGGATGGCTACCAAGCACCCAATATGGCCTTATTTCTTAGCCCAGGAAAAAATACTGCTTTGTATTTCAGATGTGCTTGACTTGTACGTGGAAGTGTATATGTTTGATATTTATTTCAGTGCTGCAGTGTCTGCGAGTGCGGTACCAGACTGACATTATATACAGCCATGCAGGTCATGCTTTGGTCGCTGTCAACCCCTTCAAAAACATCCCACATCTCTATGACAACTTTGCCATTCACCAGTATCAGGAGCAATCGTCTGCAGACAAGGTGAGCAACCTATTGTAGTGCGAGAACTGAAGCCACCTTTGGGCTAAATTTGGGCCACACTGGGGCAGTGAGATACAGATACCAGGCCTACACTGGGGCAGTGAGAAACAGGTACCAGGGCTACACTGGGGCAGTGAGAAACAGGTACCAGGGCTATACTGGGCCAGTGAGATACAGGTGCCAGGGCTATACTGGGGCAGCGAGATACAGGTACCAGGGCTATACTGGGGCAGTGAGAAACAGGTACCAGGGCTATACTGGGGCAGTGAGAAACAGGTACCAGGGCTATACTGGGGCAGTGAGATACATGTGCTAGGGCTGTACTGGGGCAGTGAGATACATGTGCTAGGGCTGTACTGGGGCAGTGAGATACAGGTACCAGGGCTATACTGGGGCAATGAGAAACAGGTACCAGGGCTATACTGGGGCAGTGAGATACAGGTGCCAGGGCTGAACTGGGGCAGTGAGATACATGTGCTAGGGCTGTACTGGGGCAGTGAGATACATGTGCTAGGGCTGTACTGGGGCAGTGAGATACAGGTACTACTCACTGGGCAGCTAGAAACAGTCAAAGCCAGACACCAGGGCCACTCACTGGGCAGCTAGAAACAGTCAAAGCCAGATACCAGGGCCACTCACTGGGTAGCTAGAAACAGTCACAGTCAGACATCAAGGCCACTCACTGGGTTGCTAGAAACAGTCAAAACCAGACACCAGGGCCACTGGGTAGCTAGACACAGTCACAGCCAGACACTAGGGCCACTCACTGGGCAGCTAGAAACAGTCAAGCCAGACACCAGGGCCACTCACTTGGTAGCTAGAAACAGTCAAAACCAGACACCAGGGCCACTCACTGGGTAGCTAGAAACAGTCACAGCCAGACACCAGGGCCACTCACTGAGCAGCTAGAAACAGTCACAGCCAGACACCAGGGCCACTCACTGGGTAGCTAGAAACAGTCACAGCCAGACACCAGGGCCACTCACTGGGTAGCTAGAAACAGTCACAGCCAGACACCAGGGCCACTCACTGGGTAACTAGAAACAGTCACAGCCAGACACCAGGGCCACTCACTGGGTAGCTAGGAACAGTCACAGCTAGACACCAGGGCTACTCACTGGGTAACTAGAAACAGTCACAGCCAGACACCAGGGCCACTCACTGGGTAACTAGATACAGTCACAGCCAGACACCAGGGCCACTCACTGGGTAGCTAGGAACATTCACATCCAGACACCAGGGCCACTCACTGTGTAACTAGAAACAGTCACAGCCAGACACCAGGGCCACTCACTGTGTAACTAGAAACAGTCAACCAGACACCAGGGCCACTCACTGGGTAGCTAGAAACAGCCAGACATCAGGGCCACTCACTGGATAGCTAGAAACTGTTAGTTACTAGAGCTGTAACAGCCAGACACTGGGGTGACTCAGGACTGTCACATGCAGACATGTGTTCTACTAGGATGGCAGTTTATACTGGGACATCCAGACCGCAGATTTTCACATGGCATGATTGCATTATGGGAGCAGCAGATTACATACTGTGTTGCTGGTGCCTCTCAAAGTTGTATGCTCCAAATATAACCTTACATTGAAGACTGCCAATAAAGGTTGACTGTCTCCTGTCCGAGATCTACTTTGAAAAGAACTTTTTTTTAAACAAAAAGGAGATATCATTTGATATGGAATATCCTGTATAAGGCAAATGATTAGGTAGGAGTCAGACAAGCAATGCATCACTGTCCCGAATCACTGTCAATATCTGTAGAGGATGGTCTGGAAGCACATCCTGGCGCTGTCAGAAGGCAATCGCAATCTTACCACAGTGACATGGCCAAGCTCAAAGATTAACCTGATCACCAAACACGCAGTGCCAAGCAGACAGTCAAATCTCATATTTTATTAGACAGTTTTTTTGTTTTTTGGGGTTAGCAGAAATTGGGTGCTGGTTGTTTGTCACTATTGCAATCACAATATTCAGCAAGTTGATAAACATCCATTCTGTTTAAAATTCAAACCTAGCTTTATGGATTTGGGGTAATCAATTTTTGCATTCAAATACACTAATTTTGTTTTGATATTAGGAGAAAGTTCAATGTTAAATTTCAACTGTGCTGAAAACTTTTTAGAAATAAATGAAAATGCTGTATCTCATGAGACATTGAGCTGACTATATGTTTTTGGCCAGTTTCCACCACATCTGCTGCCTCTTCATTTTGTTTATTTTCTCATTCATTCATGTTTGGACATTCTGTCGGGATACCATAACATGATAATATGTAAGCCTAGGGTTTTTCTTAAGCTGAACATTTTATGGACCTTGGGTCAAGGTCAAGTTCAAGGTTATGACTATTACAGGAGTAACTTGACTATTGAAAGCTGTGCTTTCTGAATTAATATACCATGGCATATATGATCTACTTATGAAGAGCTCAGACAAGTCAGACATTGATCGACCTTTGGGTACTTTCAAGGTCACAGAAGCTGATTGTTAAAATCACACAAATGTGATATTTTTAAAAATATCAAACAGATACATATACAACATATCAAAATAGAAAACACTTATTTTCTAGTGACCTATTTAAAGTCTCAATAGGTCATGATTCTAAAATATGGAGGAGCTGATCTTTTTCACATGAGGAAAGATTGAAAATAGTTCACAATGAAGGTGTGCCAATCATTAACATATTATAGAAGATCAGAAGGTCATATAAGGAATATGTAAAGTGCATACAGATGTTATTTGGTCAAGGTCAAGGTAATTCCCTACATATTACTGACTTAGCTCATGCGTGCCAACCTAACTATTTGAACACTTGGTGTATTTTACACAATCTCTCACAATATCAATGCCACACATAAAGATTTTTCGTTTATTGGTGACTTTCTGGTGACTGAATCAAGAAACAAGGTCATGGTCTGCATAGCAGTAGCTCTGGTTGTGAGCATTTTTTTGAAAGATAATAATAATCATGTAACTTATTTTGGAGTTTTTAAGGGTAATAAGCCAATGCAGTTCTATTACGTTTTCAAAAATATGGTAAATTTTCAGATCTTTTCTTCTACATCTCATGTACTTTTTTATGTCAGCCGCTGAAAGGCCAGCAAGAAAGCTGTTGCCATAATCTAAGGCATATGTCACAGAGGCATGTATTAAGGTTTCAGCCGTCTAGTTGTCTGGAAAGTCTGATTTTGAGTTTTAAGATATAGTAGTAGCAATACAATCTGGCATATCTACTTAGTGTATGAGGGATCAAAACAATTGATATTTGTGATCACAGGAGCAAATTTGCAAAATCAGAGAAAAAAAACATTTTACACAACACCCAAATATCATTTCATACCACCACATGTATCCCACATGTATCCCATATGATTTTTTTTTTGAGAAACAGACATTGAAAATGAGTTGAATATCATGATAGCTTGTATTTATTTAGTGCTGTGCTGACCTCAGTCTTGTGCCACACACAACCATATCTTTCTTTTAGTAAGTGTATCTTGGTCATATTAATGTGACTAACAGAACCCAAAGAGAAACAGATAAATCCTGTCTATGCCTAAGTGCCTAAAGATTTTAATCTTTATTAAATGAAAATTACAGATAAATTCATTCCGAATGTTTGTTTTATACAGAGTGCATCACCGCATGTGTATGGAGTGGCCCAGGCTGCATACCAGAGTATGAAGAGTGCAGTCCTCCAGGCAAACCAGAGTATCATCGTCAGCGGCGAGAGCGGAGCAGGAAAAGTACAACTCTTCTCAATATCTGAAGCCTTAGGCTTGATTTATCAGGCACAGCCATGAGCATGGAAATGCTCATGGTCCATTATATCAGAATTAAAGGGCTTGTAAGCTCTTATTGGTAGCGAAAAATGCCCATATCATCCAATGCAATTTGTTTTTATATGATATTTTATTTTCATGCAAGACAATACTCAAGTAAATGTCTTTTGAGTAGTTGATAAGGTCACAAGATGTAATGTATGGTTTGATTCTAAAATATTTAGCCCTGATGTCTTAGTCTCTATAAAGTTGTGACACCATTCTTATGGATACTAGAAGTTGTTTTATCATCTTTACCAAATCAAAAATGCTATAACTTGTTAATTTGTTAGTTTTATAATAACCTGCAGCATATTGCAGACTAATGTAAATCAAGTGATATCAATAAACCAACATGAAGAGATCACTGCTTTATCTGCAAATTTGGCTAGCATTGGCGCACAGCTTTTTTTAATATGAGCGGGTTGTTCCCACCACAAAAGCACCTGTCTGGTTTAACATTGTAAGATAGATAGAGTTGGTCCTTGTCCAAAGTCAGCCTTTTGAAATTGATTCACTGCAGCTTTTTTTGTCTCCCTCTTCTATAGACCGTCAGCGCCAAGCACTTGATGAAATATCTGGTTACAGTGTCCAGTGGCACCACAACAATGAGGTGGGTGCTAATATTTATAAAAGGCTGGCAAAATTAATTGTACAAATCATTTCATTTCATATTGACCTGATGCTGAATAAGCATGAAAAGATTTTTTTTCTCATCCACCTTAATTATTTTTTATGCCATATCTTGGCTCATCACTGGTTCATAAAGTGAATAACATGAATATAATAATTTTATGGTTTGGAAGTTCCTTTCTCAGGAATATATACCACCTCTTGATCCCATTATCTTGCTTATGCTATTACACTAGCCTGCAAATTGGCTAAGAATGGTATTTATGTACAAGTTGTTATCGCATATTGAGGCCATATAGGATGACAACTGAAATATACTGAAATAGACCACAGACATATTAACACAAAGGAAATAAATAGAAAAAGTGCATATCTTAATAATAATCCTATGATGTCCGTTTTGGGACCATTTAAGGCAGCCGAGACAATTGTGGGAAGCAATAGCAATCATTTCGACCAATCAGAGAGCAGCTAACTGATGATTACAAAAAGTGTCCACAGTAACAATGGGGGAAGCAGTGATCACCACATTTCAACATCGCACAGATGGCTTTCTCAGAAAAAAATAACTGAGAAAAAAATGTTAATTGACAACAGAGTCATTTGAAAATAGCAGAGACAATAAGTAGAAAAACTACTTAAACTATTATCTCAATTGTCACTATTTCTAACAATTTAATAGAATATGTCATCGGGAGTTCATACTGTCATGTTACTGTCTCACAACAAATTCCTTGACATATTTTAATCAGGATTTGACCTTTGATCTCCAGGAAGTGGCATTGACACTAAACAGTAGACAAAATTATTATTTCTTTTGTTTGATTTTTATATCTGTACAATATGTGCCTCTTCATGCTTAATCAGCATTTTATCTTGGACTTTTGACCTAAAAAATTCTCTCTAAAACCTGTGTCTCATTTCACTGTTGGCCTTTCCCAGTTAAATTATGTCTGCAGGTGTATCTCAGGAACCTAGGTGAAAACTCAAACTGGAAAAACCCAAACCATGACTCATCAAGATTTTGTCTTTGTCAAGATTTGTCTTTAAAAATTTGATTATATTCTCAGAAACTAAAAACAGGAAAGACTTGATACTGAAAACTCAATAGTATGGTTGACAGTTCATAATGATTTCATTTCATTGATTTTCACTAGGGCCAAGCTTTCTATCATCTTCGGACAATGGCATGTTTATTATTTGTCTCTATTTGCAGTGAAGACAATGTTGGTTGCAGAATAGAACGCAAGATTTTGGATTCTAATCCAGTTTTGGAAGCCTTTGGTAAGTTTGACAATTGCCCAACTTGATTTACATCTCCATTTTAGTAAGGAATCTAATGCTGCATGTGTAAAATTAAAAAACAAAACAAAACTAGCCTTCAAATCCTCATAAACTCCTGGAAACCAAATGTGGAATTCCCTGATTGGTGCTGAATTAATTAAGATGGTTGACATGGAATTTTCCATGATTATCTCTGATTATCCACGATTATGACATCTGCAGCCTTACAAGATGTGGGCTTTGTATTCAATCACATTATCCATCATGACTAGTTCTACAGTTCTTTGTCTTTTTTGTTCTTGTATTTCAATCTTCTTTCAGGAACACTTGGTCAAACCAACAGAACCCCCATTTCAAACCCCAATCATTTAATCCTTGTTGCTAAACCTTTTCATCACATCCAGTTGGAGACCCTCTTGTATTTTCAAAAGTTTTACTTAAAAAATCTTACATATTTCTAATACTGCTCACAAGACCGGTCTACAATTTAGAATCCAGCCATCTCAGTTTTCATAGTAAATTATTACACCATGGTTGAAACAAGTCTCAAAATGACTGGATTTGAAGCACGGTCTGCAATTTGAAGAAAAATAATATGAACCGTTTTTTATTACTTCCAATGATCAGCATGATGGATGTCATGGCTGCCTTAAAAGCAGGTTTCAGTTAATTTGAGAAGATTTGACCACAGTAAAAGTATTTAAATAAAACTCAAAATCTTTTTATGTTAAATATGTTCATATTAATGAAATTTAAATTACTGATCCATAAGTTGTGAAGGTTTCATTCCCATTTAACCATTTCTGTCATCATACAGCATGAATTTCATAGGAATTCTTTATTGTTTTGTATTTGAAATAAAATTGTATTTCATATTTTGAATAAAATTGGAATAAAAATAGCTATTAAAATATTGAATCTTTAGATATTTGTGAAGCTGGAATAATTTTCTGCATCAAATATTGATATATTGCAGGCAATGCTTCCACATTGAGAAATCACAACAGCTCCAGATTTGGCAAATATGTACAGCTTCAGTTTAACAGGTAAGATATGTAGAATAATCGCCAGCAGGACATTAATTATCTCCGTTTTATACACAAGAGAGGATTAAATATTATAGCTTCCAGGAGCACAGGAAATGTTACTTATCACACCAAGTACAAGAGGTCTTTCAAAATTGATTGAATATAAATATAAAGTGTTATAAATTGTTTTCTTTGAAATTTGCAATAATTTACGGAGAAACATAATATGACTCTCCCCACTATTTGCAAGTAGATTGTGATTGCCATAAACAGAATGTATTGCAGTCTGGGTCAAATACTTTTTAGGCTACAAGAGAGTCGGGCTAGTAAGTGGAGATTTGCACTAGCCCAAATCAAGGTGTACAAGCCCAAACCATTTTTGTACTTGGGGCAATTCATATTTAGTAATATTGATCAAATGTTATAAGGTCATTTTTACCACTACCTTAAAAATCACGATTAGAGACTTGACAGTTGAGCTAACATCAGGGGATGGTGTACGAGCCCGACAGTATTTCTACTGGTCTGGAACAAAGGGCTAGTGCTAAAATCCCAGACTGGTATGGTATATGAGTAAATGACCATATGATCTTTCAAAATGGTGGGATTGAATATTTTGTCTATAAAGATAAAATAATGGTGTAAGGAGTGTATCTAAGGTGAAATTGAAGACAGTTTGACTGCTATAAAGTATAATGTTATGTTACCATTGGGATGACAAGGAAGAGAAATAAAGCCTCCCTTAACAGTGTCCATTTACAGCCACAGCTTTGACACTTGTCTTCTTTACCTCTCATGCCATGCCAAGGATAAATGCACACAGCCACTCTATTGTTCCAGTTGTCATGGAAACAAAAACACTGTCACATGAGTTCACAACCCATTGTATGTGCAGACTGTTAAGATTTACTTTTCTCTCGTCGTTGCGAGAATCAAGTTCCCATACATCATTTGATATGAGACCCCGTGAAATATTTATTACATGAGCTCTTCTTACCGAATTTGAGAATATTGCTGGTAAACTCATTATGAAATAGGATATAATATGAAATAAGTTCTTCATTTTAGAATGAGGGATGCAGCATGAATCATCATTGCCAAGGTATGATTATTGCACACGAGGCATAGTGTGACCCAGACGGACAAAGCCTAAAATGTGCACTGGTCAGAACTAGACCATTTCATGGCGGTGAGTTAAGGTCAGGACCAGTGTGGGATCATTGAGTTACCTTCCAGTGTCTTCCTCGTTTGACCAAATATGTTAGTTATTTCATACATAATGCAGCTCTGCAACAGCAAATTTGGGCTCAGTGTACAAATGAGCTGACCAGAATAATAGATAAGATACCAACATTCAAATATAGCATTTGCAGTGCTTTGCTTAGAAGAGTATGGAATCATCTCCACTGTATTTGTTGACATCACAAAAAATTTACGTCCCCTTTAAAACAAATGAGAATTTTGTCACAATGTATCAATTTTATCTGGGGGTTAGTGAGGTCAGCTGAGGGTTGGTGGGGTCAGGAGACAAGGATGGCATTATTTATCTGAGGGTTTGTGAGGTCAGGACAAGGATGGGATCATTTGACTGGGATGGGGAGGTCAGGATGAGGGTGGGATCATTTGACTGGCATGGGGAGGTCAGGATGAGGGTGGGATCATATGACTGTGGCATGGGGAGGTCAGGTTGAGGGTGGGGGCATATGACTGTGGCATGGTTAGGTCAGGATGAGGGAAGGGTCATTTGACTGGCATGGGGAGGTCAGGTTGAGGGTGGGGGCATATGACTGTGGCATGGTTAGGTCAGGATGAGGGAAGGATCATTTGACTGGCATGGGGAGGTCAGGATGAGGGTGGAATCATTTTACTGTGGCAGTATGAGGGAGGTCAGGATGAGGGTGGGTTCATTTGACTGTGGCATGGGGAGGTCAGAATGAGGGTGAGATCATTTAACTTAATAGGTTTGGTGAAATCATGACCAGCGTTATATTTATTCCATTAAGGGTGGTGAGGTCAGGAACAGGGAATGATCATTGTGCAAATAAGGATCACAACTTGTTTCGTGGTGAGGTTGGGGTATAATCATTATATTGGCTGATTGGCATGTTTGGTATCATTATATTGAATTGGGAAACAGGAGATGTGTTTAGGAGGCAATGTTTTCCTTCTTACTATTACTCTGTATAGAATCGTATTCTTCTCAAAGGGTTCAACTTCTTCTCAAAACCCAACATTTCAATTAATTATTAAAAGATTTATCTTGGAAACTATTATGACATGGAAATAAGTTGCAGTGGCTTTAAGATTACGTAAAATCAACATATTCTGTTGTTGGTTGACGACTCCAGGGATTTTGGCATGGAATGATACATTGAGACGCAGTGTGATGTTTATTCACAAGGTTTATTGCACAAGTTGTGGTCATGTTATTGAAGCATATTTGAGGTGATGCCAGAACAGCTCCATTTTCTGGCAGAAGATCAGTTGGGGACGTTGCCTCAGCCTTGACCGCAACACGGTTACATAACACCGCTCTCTTGCCAGGTTATGGTATCGCTCATGCCATTCTTGTCCAACTAAACATTTCATCAATTGCATTCATTATAAAACATAGCATGTTCTTACAGTTGAAAAATTCTAATTTATGAAGGCGACAAATAAAACCTGGGTAATGAGAAGTGAGAGAGTGGTGATAATTAAATTTTGACACTGTGTTTTCTCAAATGGGACATTCATTTGCCAGATGAGGATTCACTTTGTTATGCAGATCAGGACAATGGTGTTAGCAAAACATCATTGCCTGCACCGGTGGAAAACCGTAAAATTTAAACACTGAATATTTTGTATTAAATAAACATATTTCACTCAATTTTTGGTATGACATGTGATGATAGAGGGTGGAATCAAGATACGTCAGACGGAGGGTGCCTGTCTGTGGTGATATAGAGGGTGGAATCAAGATACGTCAGACGGAGGGTGCCTGTCTGTGGTGATATAGAGGGTGGGATCAGGGTACGTCAGACGGAGGGTGCCTGTCTGTGGTGATATAGAGGGTGGGATCAGGGTACATCAAGGAGTGTCCCTGTCTGTGGTGATATAGAGGGTGGGATCGGGGTACCCGTCTGTGGTGATATAGAGGGTAGGATCAGGATACGTCAGACGGAGCGTGCCTGTCTGTGGTGATATAGAGGGTAGGATCAGGATACGTCAGACGGAGCGTGCCTGTCTGTGGTGAAATAGAGGGTGGGATCAGGGTGCATCAGGCGGAGTGAGCCTGTCTGTGGTGATATAGAGGGTGGGATCGGGATACATCAGACGGAGTGAGCCTGTCTGTGGTGATATAGAGGGTGGGATCGGGATACATCAGACGGAGTGAGCCTGTCTGTGGTGACGGTACGTCAGACGGAGGATGCCTGTGGTGATATGGAGAGTGGGATCGGGATACATCAGACGGAGTGAGACTGTCCGTGGTGATATGGAGGGTGGGATCGGGGTACGTCAGACGGAGGGTGCCTGTCTGTGGTGATATAGAGGGTAGGATCAGGGTACGTCAGACGGAGGGTGCCTGTCTGTGGTGATATAGAGGGTGGGATCAGGGTACATCAGACGGAGTGAGCCTGTCTGTGGTGATATAGAGGGTGGGATCAGGATACATCAGACGCAGTGAGCTTGTCCGTGGTGATATGTAGGGTGGGATCGGGGTACGTCAGATGGAGGGTGCCTGTCTGTGGTGATATAGAGGGTGGGATTGGGATACATCAGACGGAGTGAGCCTGTCCGTGGTGATATGTAGGGTGGGATCGGGGTACGTCAGATGGAGGGTGCCTGTCTGTGGTGATATGGAGAGTGGGATCAGGATAAGTCAGATGATGTGTGGCCCTGAAGACACCTTGATACAGCCTGCCATTATGTTTTCTGCATGAATGTGGCGCAGGGCAGGCCCTTCTGTTCAGCATCTCTGCCTGCTTGCTGCTGATGTGGCCAGCCAGTTCATATCAGCCTGGTCACAGTATGGATATCACCCTGCCTTATAGACAACATTGGAATTATTGTGGTAATAAATTGCTGCTTAAGTGGTCCATACTGAAAATGGGACAACAATACAGAGGATCTGTACAGATTCACATATATGTGTATTAAGGCCTTTTCCACATCAAAGAAATTGTCTATTGTATTAGCCATAAACTATCATTTTTTATTTGGATAGCAAATAAATTCCTTCCTTAATAGCATTTTGCTGTTTACCATCCTTGATATTAAATATATTTCATCTTGAAGCCAATTGCATTTATACAGAGAGATATATTGCAATTATCATGGGAGGCAAATGTCTTGATGGAGCAGTCCACGCGAGGGGTTAGATGTCGATGTTGCTGGTGACGAGGAAGATAGGCTTGATCACAGTGTCGTATGATACAGGACAATGAGATGGGAGAACAGTGGATATCAGACAGGCTTCATGCGCATCCTCATCAGGATTCAGGAATCTGTGATGCAAATGAAAGCATCATACTTTCTTTTAATGTTCACCAAGATTCATTGATTAGATTTTTTTTTAAAGAATGGAAACTTTTGATATGTATCAGAAGTTGCCAAAAAATAACTGAATGTATTTCTTAGTTTTATGTCCATATGGAAATGGAGGTCACACAGACACAAAAAGTTATTTGTTTTGAAACTAATAAGTTGTTGATTGTTTTGAGATGAAAATATTTACCAATCAATTTGGAACATGACCTTCACGTTATTAACCAGAGATTGCTTAATCTTCAATTATGCAGAAGACAAATGAGACCTAAAATACAGCACTTTTAGGTCATTTGTTGTTTTGCTTTGTTTAATTAATAAACTGAATTCGTTTATGTAATCTTTACAAAATGTAAGCAGGTAATATGCAAACAAATATTAATATTCTCTTGGCGTGGGAGTTCAGAATACTGAAATGTTGTAAATACAATCAAAAGCACAAGCACAATTTACTGTGTCATTTGTATTGTAAGATAGTTAAAAGGGCAAAATTCTAAAGTTAATGTAATATATGCTTGTTTGGATTTGGAATGAAAAAGCATTTGAAGATCATAAGATTTAATCCTGCTAAACAGGATCAGAACAAAATATGCTTCCCCGAACAAAATATGGTCAACAGCACAAATCCTTATAATCATCTGCTCAAAGCCTTGTTGTTTCTTACAACTTGTCTTTTATTTTTAGATGCTTACATCATACATATTTACATGTTTTACTTTTATGTAATTTATATTCTTGTCTTGAAGTAACAAGGTAGTTACTCTGGGAAACAAATTTTCACATATACATCAATATTTATGTTTTTTTTGAAAGCATCCAATTTTCTTAACATACCGGTATATAGATAATTACAGGTATTATATGAGTTATGAAATATGATTGAAGGTTCCTATTCTATTGATACATAAGGGCAGACTGATGGCCACATCAAGTCGTGTCACAGTTTCCTATCAATTCTGTGCCATTCTTGCAGCAAATAAACACAAACATTTGGCAAATGCACACTTATACTTTAAAATGAAGGTCATGAGACTGTTTCATTTCTGTATTGCCCAGAGAGTTTTGTTTTCACTACTGGCGTTTTTTTTTTTTTTTTTTTTTTTTCTTCAGACAAATGTTCCTCACTTTATTTTTAGATTTCTCAGTGCCTCCTTTTTTAACAGGCTATCAGCGAAAGTGGCCTGATGCTGCCTGGGTGAACAATGGACAGCTGTGTGCTCACTGTGAAATGCAGGATCCTAAGCAGAATGAAAGCATTAAGAGAGCCGCCGACTTGACATGTGGAAGTACCTTGACTCTCCTACCCCACCCATCCTCTCACATGTCCTCCGCTTTGCACTCAACACTGCCCTCAATTACTCCTACATTCAAATTCTGTTGCTGTTTACCTCCATAACATAGGAATCATTTGAATGGCCATATTTTAAGATATTTGAAGTAATTATTTCAGATGGTGGAGTGAATGATGCGAGTTGGTCAAACTGCTCAGACACCCCCCTTTTAGCATGGCACATTTTGACAGTGTATGTAATCACAAGTTATTTTGGTCAGTAGGATTTGGGAATGCATAGTTGCCGTGATGATTTATGACCAGTCCTTGTGTGATCCATCAGCGCCTAATTTGATCAGAGGTAACAAGCCCAGAAATGTCAAGACGTAGATCAACAAGCCAAAAAGCGTATGGCATCTGGATTTGGCCAGTCACCAGTTGACACATTACGACCCCCTCTATAGACTTGGCTTGATATTTACAGAAAGTGGCTTTCCCTTATATCCACAGGAAGAGACTCAAATCGAACTCATACTCCAGCTTATGTATGATTTAAGGCTCTACTTTTTGCCAAAACTAATGATGCAATTTCTTTCCTCAGGAAGATAAAAGTTATACCATATTCCTCAGCATTCATCCCCTTATGCCGAGATATTCATAACCTAGTCCTATTCAAATTATGACCTTATTCCATTCCTGACAGCTTCACAATTATGAGTATTTAAGTCATGACTGCAAATTTGGACATTTTGATTATTCTCCTGTCATGAGTCCTCTTCAAATAAAAATGTCTGCACTTTTATTTTCAAGTCAATACTTTGCAGTTTGTGCAAAACTAACTGGGCCACCAGAAATACATGATCCAACTGTTCTTAAACTAAGGTGTCACTTTTTGTCTGTCTGTCTGTCTGTCTGTTGATCTATCTATCAGCAGTCACATCACAATGAACACTTTGAAAAAACATTAAAAGTTGATATGAGGAATAGGGCTGTCAATTTTGGTCTGATGAATCATTTTGATGAACTTCACACTTCAGGGGACAGACACACCTCAATGCAAAGGACTTGATATATAATGTAATATTATTATTAACTCATGGAAGCTGGTCCAGGGTTTCTGCTGATGAGTATGAGTTATGCTAAAAAGCTTCTTTAAAAGTGATAACTTTTTTTCCATTCATGTAAGCTCTTGAAGCTGGATTAACCCCTCTCAGAATTTATCATTATTCGGTTTCATGTTATCAAAATGTTTGAATGAGTTCTCAGAATGGTTATTATTCTTATTTTTCTGGACAGTTTTCCTGAGCAACCTGCAATGATAAAGTGATGTGAAAAGTTTGTTGCAACTATTTTGGTTGTCATTTTTAGATAATATGGTTGAATATGGTAATGAAAAGATGAAAAATGATATTTCTAGATGAGAGAAATACTGATATGAGGCATAAAAGCTATAAATGTAACAAGGCCAATCTCCTTTGTAATGAAGCTCTCGCGTGAATTATTACATAAATACGTAAAAAATGAGATGAGTATAGAAATTTCTTGTGACACTTCATTGGATAAATTGCCAGGTTAGTGCTAGAAACATAGAGATATAGGGATATACAAATTTTATTAGGTGTGTGAAATTTTCGCCAAGTAGCCAATCATACTAAAAGGCACAAGACCTGGAGAGGCCCTTGGCTGTGGGACCATTTCTATAATCATCTTGGTTGTGGTTCCTCTTCTATAATCATCTTGGCTGTGGTTCCTCATCTATAATCATCTTGGCTGTGGTTCCTCTTCTATAATCATCTTGGCTGTGGGACCATTTCTATAATCATCTTGGTTGTGGTTCCTCTTCTATAATCATCTTGGCTGTGGTTCCTATTCTATAATCATCTTGGCTGTGGTTCCTCTTCTATAATCATCTTGGCTGTGGTTCCTCTTCTATAATCATCTTGGCTGTGGTTCCTCTTCTATAATCATCTTGGCTGTGGTTCCTCATCTATAATCATCTTGGCTGTGGTTCCTCTTCTATAATCATCTTTGCTGTGGTTCCTCTTCTATAATCATCTTGGCTGTGGTTCCTCTTCTATAATCATCTTGGCTGTGGTTCCTCTTCTATAATCATCTTGGCTGTGGTTCCTCATCTATAATCATCTTGGCTGTGGTTCCACTTCTATAATCATCTTGGCTGTGGTTCCTCTTCTATAATCATCTTGGCTGTGGTTCCTCATCTATAATCATTTTGGCTGTGGTTCCTCTTCTATAATCATCTTGGCTGTGGTTCCTCTTCTATAATCATCTTGGCTGTGGTTCCTCTTCTATAATCATCTTGGCTGTGGTTCCTATTCTATAATCATCTTGGCTGTGGTTCCTATTCTATAATCATCTTGGCTGTGGTTCCTATTCTATAATCATCTTGGCTGCAGACCTGCTTCCATGGCAGTGTTGACTGACTGTCCTTCTCTGCAGCATTCTTTGTTGTGTGACCTTGGACTGGTGTCTGCAACTGGTGGATCTCAAAGAGTCCATCTCAGGTCTTGGTGGGAGGGTGTTCACTTGATGGATCACCAAATGTGCTGACACAAATTACTGCTAAATTCTGCTGACCTGACTGGCACCCATAATGCACCACACCACTACGGGTCAATCGCAGCAAAATTACAAGTTACAAAGGCAGGTTTCTGCTTGTAAGACACAAAACTGGAGTAATTTGATGCCAGTATCTTGTGAAAAATTGGCTATCATAAATGTGACCAGACCGAAGCAAGTTTACTCGTGAGCAACCAGAGAGACGTGCCCCACATTGGTAGCAGGCTAATGTATACATCAAAGTACTAAATCATCAATCTGAGAGATGCATCAGCAACCTATTGTATAGTCATATACTGAATCTGCATGTGTTTTATGCAGTTAGAAAAATATGGTCAGGAATTTGTGTCAAGATTCTACCTGACAGGCTAGAAAATGTCATTAACATGTAAAATCTGTGATATTTATCATTAGCTAGTGAAGTCTGATAGATTTGCCAAGTAGCACAGAGAGTCTGAGAGATGTTTCTGTAACATATGGTCTTAGAGATATGTCAGTGATGTATAGAGTTTTAAGATAAAAGTGACAGATATTATAGAATTAATTGACAGATATTATAGAATTAATTTAGCATATCCCATGAGATAATTAGTATTGTTTTTGAAACAGAAAATCCTTTTGTAATCAATAAGGAAACTAATAGTTGGGAAAACTTCCAATAACAGTGTTGTTGTTGTTGTTTTTTCTTTTTTTAAATATTGAATATAGACTTATTGATATGTGCATTTATTGATGCATTTATGGTAATTATACGGAGAGGGTGTTTCTTGTTTTGAGGCTGAAGCTACCTGCTGCTTCTGACAGCGATTGCTTTGACTCCTCTAACCCATTCATCAAAGCTGAATGTGGAAATGGGGAGGAAATGCAGATCAGAGGTACTTCTGGCAGACTGTCTGTGCTACTGCACTGCTTTTACTGTGGCAAATTCTCTCTTTCTGTTGTTTTTGCCAGACAATCATTTAAAGTCAATCACTGAGTTATTCAGTTCTATTAGTTAGTGAGTTGGCCTTGACATTAAGGACTTTACTGTTTACTGGTCACTTTTACTGGCATATACCGTAAATACCCGTATATAAGACGAGGTTTTCGTACCCAAACCCTTAGTTAATGTTTGGAGGGGGGGGGGGGTCTTATACATGAGGGCAACCTGTGGACAGGGATTTACGGCAAGAATAATATGCTTACGCAACACGAGATCGCCATTTTGGAAGGCGGAAGTGACGAATATCAGACGTAGCGGATTGATTTTAATTGCGTTTTAAATGATAAATAAAGCTATTTACCCAATATTATCGTGTCTTCTCTTTTTGATGCTTTCAAGCACGTCCTTGATCTTAGCTCAAAACAAAGCATTTTCATTATTTATCATTTAAAACGCAATTAAAATCGATCCACTGCGTCCCATATCCGTCGAAAATACGAACATCATATTTACGTTTTACCGTAAATACTCGTGTATAAGACAATTAAGGTCTTAAACACGAGTAAGAATTTGTTATATAAGAATATTTATGTTTCACTGTTAAATGGCCACCAAACTTGAATAGTAGCAGTGCCAATGTTTCGAGAAAAAAAAACAACTCGTCTTATATTCGGAAATTGGTCTTTTCCAGCAAAATAACCTCAATTTTGGGGGGTTGTCTTATACATGAGTCGTCTTATATACGAGTAAATACGGTAATATAAAATAGTTAACGTTAGGGGGAACAGGAACACTTCATACAGAGGATCACAGCTGTATGAAATGTGTTGTTGATGGTTGTTAAGATACCGACAAGTGAGACGTCACTATTTCATTGATAAATAACCAAAGCACCATTATGACGTCATTGCTCCTTCAACTACATGAAATAGTGCACCTTTGTTACATACCAAAGTAAGCTAAATAGGTAACATATTTCAGTCCAGAGGGGAGCAATTTTGATATATACACATGAAAACATCATTTAGTAATCTTTTATGACTAATCCATGACCAGCCAGTAGCTGCTGTATTAGACCTCATTACTGCCCAGTGATACAAAAAAAGAAGTAAATATTTCTCCAAAAAAAAGAAGTAAATATTTCTCAAAAAAAGAAGTAAATATTTCTAAAAATTTCCCACGCTTTTTATGACAAAATTGAGAAGTTTTGCAAGTTTAATTACCAAAATTTAAGAACAGGTTTACTCCAAATATTATTGTGAATTTTAATTAATGGTCTATATTTTGAGATACCTCACTTTCTTCAAATTCAAGTAAAAAATTACCAAATGGTGTCAAAAGATTACATTTATTTGAATCATTTTATTTACAAAAACACAAATTACATGAGTTATAAGACATCTTTTAAAATTCTGTCTATTTAAACTAAATAATATCATTCTAGCTAAAGATCAGTACCTTAGTTCTGCAGATTGCTAGTGTAGTTATTCCCAAAAATGTTTTTCCCTTCTTTAATCGTGACCAAAAAAAACACATTTTTTCTGATTTTTACTTCAACTTTAAATCTAAAATGATTAAAAATGATAAAGAACTTTAGAAGACACTGTTCCCCCTAACTTTAAAGATAAATAACTTTTACCTAAATCTATGCCAATAGAATTTTGAAACAAATAGCCAATACTGGCCCAGTCTTGAAACCAATGCCTTCAGGGCCACCAGACCAGTGCTAATGTTAAGCCCTGCCGATTTATCAATGAGCTTTGCCAATCAGAACATTAGGAGAGTTGTCATCCTGAATTTGATACAAATCTTCATTAAACGAGCATGATGCATATTGTCATGTTTACCTTGCTCATCATTACATGTATACAGCTAAACATGTGAATTCTCGCAATTTAGAGAATTTGCTGAATTATCTTGAAAAAGAAATTGTGTGATTGACTCCATTTTTATAGAATTTGTATGATCAGTTTAGCCAGAATACTCAGAATTTGTATGATCAGTTTAGCCAGAATACTCAGAATTTGTATGATCAGTTTATTCAGAATACTAAAGATTTGTATGATCTTATCAGTAATCAATTTATAGTGTTTCTAAGTTTTCCAAAATGGATCCTCTCTATATTTTTTGCATAAGGCAGACAGTGGCATTAACAGGAATAATGTGGCAACAAGAAAGAAAACAATATGCTGGAGGAATAGAGAATTCTGGAGGAATAGAGATAAACTTATTTGAGGTTTTTGGCCTCTGGGTGGAAGACCAGACATATTGATAATAGATGATGAAATGTCACCAGAGCGTACGATGACAGCAAGGGACACAGAGAAATGTACAACTATCATGCAAATGCAAAGGGATTTGTCAGCAGCTTCCTGTCGTGAACATCTTGAAGACACATGTGTCATTTCTGGCAAACTCTTATAGTCATTTTAGGACCCATGGGAAATAAAAATCTATTTTCCCAGGAATCTAATAAAAAAATTTAATCAATTATTATCAATTTGTGTCAATTATGTAAAATGAATGCTTTTGGTTGGATGTCTGGAGAGATCATCATAAGATTATAATTTGCTTTAGGAACTTGAGTCTTACAGTGAAATATCTAGAAACCCCAATCTCAAAGAACTTGACTCTCACAGCAAAATATCTAGAAATATCTAGGGAACTTGACTTTTAGGCCTTGGGAACTTGACTTTTATAGAGAAATATCTAAACACCCCCAAACTTTAGGAACTCAACTCTGACATATTTAAAAACCCCAAGCTTTAGGAACTTGATTTTGACAGGGAAATATTTAGGAACCCTAAGCTTTAGGAACTTGATTCTGATAGTTAAATATCTTGAAACCCCAAGCTTCAGGAACTTGACTCTGACAGTGAAATATCTAAACACCCCCAAACTTTATGAACTCAACTCTGACAGGGAAATATTTAGAAACCCCTAGCTTTAAGATCTTGATTCTGACAGGGAAATATTTAGAAACCTCAAGCTTGATTCTGACAGGGAAATATTTAGAAACCCCAAGCTTTAGGAACTTGATTCTGATAGTGAAATATCTTGAAACCTCAAATTTTAGGATCTTGACTCTGATTGCGGAATATCTTGAAATCCGTGTAAGGATCTTGACTCTGAGATTGAAATATCTAGAAACCCCCAAGCTTTAGGATCTTGACTCTGATAGTGAAATATCTAGAAACCCCCAAGCTTTAGGATCTTGACTCTGATAGTGAAATATCTAGAAACCCCCAAGCTTTAGGATCTTGACTCTGATAGTGAAATATCTAGAAACCCCCAAGCTTTAGGATCTTGACTCTGATAGTGAAATATCTAGAAACCCCCAAGCTTTAGGATCTTGATAGTGAAATATCTAGAAACCCCCAAGCTTAAGGATCTTGATAGTGAAATATCTAGAAACCCCCAAGCTTAAGGATCTTGATAGTGAAATATCTAGAAACCCCCAAGCTTTAACAGTGAAATATCTAAAACCCAACAACTGGTGATGACTATTGTACTCAATATTGTTGCCATCAATCGGAGGCAGCAGAAGCCACTGATGGCTACATCATGTATGACTTTGTTTGTTACAGATGCCATGAGATAGGGGGAGCCACCATCCAGACCTATTTGCTGGAGAAAACACGGATTGTACATCAGCCCAGCACAGAGCACAACTTCCATATCTTCTATCAGGTAATCTTTTAAGCCAGTATTATTTTCAATGAAATTCTTTTCACTTTTAGATGTAAAACTTAAGTATATGTTTTCTTGATAGGACAAGAAGAGGGCAAAATTAACCAGATATACTTTGAATTTATAAAAAATAAATTCGGTTTTGGATATAGATAGATATTATCATTATCTGGGAAACTTTATGAATTAAGTATGTTGTTTCATTCTTTGTACACACAAACTGTAATTTTTGGATACAAAATGATAACTTTACAATTTCCAATTTGCATGAAACATTTACTGTGTGTCATATTATCCATCCATCTGTGTTCAACCATGGCTAGTTTTCTGATATTTCCTGACAATGTTTTCTCTCCAAGATACAATTTTGCAGAATCATAGCTAAATACCTGAACTAAGATTTATGAGAAAACAAAATTGTCTGATATTTCATAAAGGGAGGCTTTGCAAGAAAGTTGCTGTCAGTACCTCAATCATGCATTGTCATATTTAATACAGTAAAATATGATGCTTAAACTTTCACCTTTGACTTTTCAAAGTATTGTCTCAGAAATATGGAAATCATATGAAATTGTGACAGAGATAGACATTTAGGATTTGACTTCACTGCAGCAGTAGGCGATGTATTTCTCCTGACGTACTTTATGATTGTTTATGATGGTGGCAGATGCTGAGTGGAGTGGATAGGGGGCGCCAGGAGCAGCTCGGCCTCGCAGACACACACTTCCTCCTGGCTGACCCACACGGCAGACAAACAGGTGAGGAGCCGAATACAAACATCGAATATATCCTAAATAACATAGGCCCATGCCTGCCAATCTCCATTATTAATGATTAAATATGAAGGAGTTGTACATTTCTGATTCAGTAAAATGGTATGGAGTACTGGTCTCCACTTTTCAATGGAGATAAAGAAAAACAAAACAAAAACAAAAAACATGGAGATCGGCAATCAACTTATTATGCAACACCATCTTACACAAATCTGTAATTTTTAAAGAGACTCCATTTCTTGTTAAAAAATGTAACAAACAGACAACTGTGAATTGTCTATTGCTATTTGTGTGACATTATTTAATGGTTTCTTGTTAAAAAAAGATAACTTCATTGACTGTATATTGCTTTTTGTGTGACTATATTTGTTCGACTTTATTTTTGTGACCATATTTGTATGACTATATTTGTGTGACTATATTGGACTATATTTGTGTGACTATATTTGTGTGACTATATTTGTGTGACTATATTTGTGTGACTATATTTGTGTGACTGACCATTTGTGTGACTATATTTGACTGACTATTTGTGTGACGATATTTGTGTGACGATATTTGTGTGACGATATTTGTGTGACAATATTTGTGTGACTATATTTGTGTGATTATTTGTGCAACTATATTTGTGCGACTATATTTGTGCGACTATATTTGTGCGACTATATTTGTGCGACTATATTTGTGAGCCTACATTTGTGCGACTATTTGTGAGCATACATTTATGCGACTATATTTGTGAGCCTATATTTGTGCGACTATATTTGTGAGCCTACATTTGTGTGACTACATTTGTGCGCCTATATTTGGTGGTATATATGTGTTTGTTTGTATATTAAGAAGTGGACCGGCTGCAGTGGCAGGCCACACAGGAAGCACTGCAGGACCTGGATGTCTCCTCCCATCAGCAGCTTGGCATACTTCAGGTTTGTCCTTAAATTATATACCATCCGCCATCCATGAAGTTTTGTCTGTGATATCCAGCTTGTGTGATACATCCTGGCTATCTACTTGCTGAGTAGTGGGTGGGGTAATTTGTTGATCAGTAAAAATTCTCAATATGCCATATATGTGATAACTGAGTCGGGATCAAGCAAAAATGTACGGTGGCTTTCCTGCAATTGTTTTGAGTTAGCTGAACTCTCATCAGGGAACGCCAAGCTTTATATACTCATCTTGAGTGAAAGTTCAAATCGAGTGCTTGTTGTGTACGTAATGGGATCCAACTTTGGATCCCCCAGCCCCCAAACCCTCATTTCAGACGGTTTGGGAAGGGATGGGTTGAGAGCCCTGATCTGGAGCTTCTCTGTTCTTCCTTGAACTCAAATGGAAATGTCAAAACCACTTTTGGTGATTTGGGGGGGGGGGGGGGGGGTACTGAAAGGGTCTCATGGAAGTCAGAATGATTTATGAAAAAAACATGGTGAACAATCTTCAGATAAAGAAATCTGTTGTTGGCCACTGTACATTCTTGTCTAAATTACAAAGGAATATTCATGGTAAGAATGGTGTTTTTTGTTTTTTTTACAAAGTATTATGATATTACAGTTCTGATAATGGATAATCAAGTACCATTTCCTCATTACTCGTTAAGAGATCTTATTGAGAGATTTTACAAGTCAAGCTTGTGCAAGTGTGTCTCTCCAATAGCCGACTGTTTTGCTTCACTGTTCAGGTTCTTGATTGTCTCTGATGTGTTTGTGTATTGCTTTTTGGGGACTATTTTCAACTTAATTACACAGTTATTGTATAGGTTATGACTGTTGCAGGTTCTGAGTGGCATATTACATCTGGGCAATGTTGAGTTCTGTTCTGACGAGGAAGATGAAGACATCTGTGTCATCAACCCCAAATCAAGTAAGTCATCCCCAGGCTTTGGGGTATTGAAATAAGAAACGTATACATGTATATAAAGAAGCATTCTGCATTTGTTTTCATGCGATGTGCACTTGATAATTTGTTGTTATATATTCAGGTTGTCAGAAGGAAGCAGAGCTGGCATCAGACTTATTTGGAGTGGAACTCTCCAGGTTGGAGGTAACATTCACACATCGAAGGATCACAGCTTCTCACCGGCGGAGACAGAGTGTGTTCTCCAAGCCATGCTCCCTGCAGGAAACCGCACACCGCAGGGACTGTCTGGCCAAAGTTATCTATGCCAAGTAAGTCAATCTAAAATTCAATCTATTGTAGAACTAAATTTGTTCATACTTTTAGAAAACAATTTAACATAAGCAACTTTTATTTGTAATGCCCTTTTGGTATTATTTCAGTTTGTTTGAATGGCTGGTGACAAAGATCAACTCGTGTATCCGTGGCAAAGATATGTACTCCAGTATTGGTGAGAGTTATTGTGATCATATCGAACCATTAATCACTTTAGGATGTCCATTTACTCTTTCATAATAAATTCCTAATTTATAAGAAATCCATAACAGAAGATTTGACATATTTATAATTCTTGTATATTGATATATTGACCTTGACCCATATGTACCTTGACTCTTGTATATTGATATATTGACCTTGACACATATGTACCTTGACTCTGGTATATTGATATATTGACCTTGACCCATATGTACCTTGACTCTTGTATATTGATATATTGACCTTGACCCATATGTACCTAGACTCTTGTATATTGATATATTGACCTTGACATATATGTACCTTGACTCTTGTATATTGATATTTTTTATGATATGGTGCAGGATTGCTGGATATATATGGATTTGAGAGTTTTGAGACCAACAGTCTGGAGCAGCTGTGTATCAACTATGCCAATGAGAAACTGCAGCAGCACTATGTGTCCTACTTCCTCAGAGATCTGCAGGTCAGCACATCTTCAGCTTTATAGGATCAAAACAATAGCTGATTTTTTTCATTCCTCAAATTTTTGGTTAACTACTCCAAAAATGTTATTATAGTCACGCGTATGATATAGAATGACTGTAATACTGACATAATTTGGTCAGTGAGATATTTTGTGACAGTTATATCTGAGATAGACTAATGTTGGATATATTTTTTCTTTCAGGCGGACTATGAGAGAGAGGCAATATCATGGAGCTGTACAGAGTTCACTGACAACCGACCATGCCTGGAACTGATGGAGGGAAACCCAGGAATCTTTGCTTTACTTAATGAGGTCAGAATCTGCATGATATCAATTAATCGAAATAGAGGCCAGAATATATTGGTTTGGATAATGTATAAAGAATGGGGAAGGAGTTCAATGTACTTTATGATTAAATGGGAATTTATTATCACAAAACCCTTCAATTCTGTTTTGCATCTGCTTTAGATATATGATAAAATTGGTATTTGAGATGGAATCCTGTATGGAATATTACAATATTTGTTATAAAAATTCCTTAGAGTAGAGGAAGTGATGTTTGCTAAGGCTTCATGGTTGTTTTTAGGAATGTCAGTTAAATCGGCCATGCAGCAGTGAGGATCTGAGAGACAGGATAGTGACCTCCCTACAGACAAACTCCTTCCTGACTCGACAGAGACGCAACTTGCACATCCCGCAGTTTGTAGTCAAACATTATGCACAGCCAGTCAGCTACACAATGAAGGATCTGCTTGATAAAAACAAGGTACCAAAAGCCTTCTCTTGTCTACATACCACTTTAGAGCATTGCCTTTCCTGGCTTTTAATTTGTTGTCTCCATTATTGAACCCTTGATGCATGATATGAAAATCTGAGGTTCAAAAAGAAAAAAGATACTGAATTCCAATTTTATCAAAGGAATGGTAATAATTTGATTGTGTGGTTGTGAATTGAGAGGTATTTGGTGTTGGCTTGCAGGACAATGTAGCAGCAGAGTTATTGGAGCTGTTACAGGGAAGCTGTAATCTGTTCCTGGCCAGCCTCTTCTCCCACACAGAGCTGGACCAGCCTGGCAAGAAGAAGAGAACTGTCCTGGCCAAGTTCAAGGTACGGTAATATCATCAAACTCAAACACTCGTCTTGTCAAGTTTTAAAGTATAAATTTAATTTTCTCTCATTGTACTGAAACATTTTTTTCAGAGATAATCAAACAAAATAGACATAAGTTTTATGAAATGCATTAGACCTTCAGATATGAATATGGTTTTCAGTCATCGTTAGACAGTCTTATGACGACATTGATGGACACTCAGCCTCACTACATCCGATGTCTGAAGCCCAATACTCAGTGTAAAGCAGGACTCTTTAATGGCATCTACATCCTGGAGCAACTGGAGGCCTGTGGCATCGTGGAAACGGTGGACATCAGCAGAAAGGGCTTCCCTACCAGGTCAGTGTCGTCCCTACCAGGTCAGTGTCGTCCCTACCAGGTCAGTCTCGTCCCTACCAGATCAGTGTCGTCCCTACCAGGTCAATGGCTTCCCTACCAGGTCAATGGCTTCCCTACCAGGTCAGTCTCGTCCCTACCAGGTCAGTCTTGTCCCTACCAGGTCAGTCTCGTTCCTACCAGGTCAATGGCTTCCCTACCAGGTCAATGGCTTCCGTACCAGGTCAGTCTCGTCCCTACCAGGTCAGTCTCGTCCCTACCAGATCAGTGTCGTCCCTACCAGGTCAGTCTCATCCCTACCAGGTCAGTGTCATCCCTACCAGGTCAGTGTCATCCCTACCAGGTCAGTGTCATGAATAATTCCCAACTAGTCTCAATATGGAAGGGCTTCCCTACCAGGTCAGTGTCATGAATAATTCCCAACTAGTCTCAATATGGAAGGGCTTCCCTACCAGGTCAGTGTCATGAATAATTCCCAACTAGTCTCAATATGGAAGGGCTTCCCTGCCAGGTCAGTGTCATGAATAATTCCCAACTAGTCTCAATATGGAAGGGCTTCCCTACCAGGTCAGTGTCATGAATAATTCCCAACTAGTCTCAATATGGAAGGGCTTCCCTACCAGGTCAGTGTCATGAATAATTCCCAACTAGTCTCAATATGGAAGGGCTTCCCTACCAGGTCAGTGTCATGAATAATTCCCAACTAGTCTCAATATGGAAGGGCTTCCCTACCAGGTCAGTGTCATGAATAATTCCCAACTAGTCTCAATATGGAAGGGCTTCCCTACCAGGTCAGTGTCATGAATAATTTCCAACTAGTCTCAATATGGAAGGGCTTCCCTACCAGGTCAGTGTCATGAATAATTCCCAACTAGTCTCAATATGGAAGGGCTTCCATATTGAAAGTTGTTCTACTAGTTTTGCAAGATGAAAAATGTGCATATCATTGCATACAATTTTGATCTTTTAATATAGATTCTCTTTTCACAGATATTGGAATATATATTTTTTTGTTTTTTTAGAATAAGCTATGATGAGTTCTTAAAGCAGTACAGCCTAATTATGAGAAGCGATCCTGGCCAATTAAAACTCATCAAAGCCCATGATAATATTGAGGAATACCATGGCAACAACAAAGAGAATGAGCTGCTGTTTGAGCCGCTGGACATGCTGTATCAGAAGCAGCTCAACCTCACGCCGAGACGCAAGAGTGCCACGCCCAAACGGAGGCTCAGACGCAGGGCAGGTATGTGTCCTCTGTCAATATGACTGACCAATACATAAGATTATTTTTATTTTATTTTTTTATTTATAAATATTCTCCATTATTTCTCAGAATTATTGCTTGGATCAATAAGGCATTGTTTCCATAGTTTCCAAATAATTCTCCCAAACAATTTGAAAATAGACATTTAGTGTTTTATCATAGTTGCCAAATTTTGATAGACATTTTGTTTTGTTTCTTTTCCCCTGTTGTGTGTATTGTATGTGTAGAGGGCACAGAATCAGGTCAGTGCATGGCACTTTGTTTTAACATTGCAGTATTATGTCTACACTCTTGCTTGCCTTGCTTTATTAACCCATGCACTATTTTAAGTCCAGATAATTCTTTGATTTTAAAATGTTTTAAGAGAAACACAGCACCAGAGGGGTCACAGCATAACAGTTCACAAATTAAAAATAGAAAATATATCAAATGAATGATCTCTATGATTATGATAGCAATAACCACCTCTATTTAAATGTGGCTTTCGCATAATATTCTCACCTGGCTTGAACCTATTGTACATGTAAGTTCTATATCACCAAATCTGATGATCTTTCACTTAATTATAACATCTTTGTGATATTTTTAAAGCAGATTTTCTTAATATATTTGAATCAACTTCATCTTTTTGGTTCATTCCAGTTCAAATACATAATAACTAGTGGACAGTTATAACGTTGATTATATTGGATCAATCTTGAGATATGAAAGCTATAAATTTGAGTTTGGTGTCAAAATGATTTTAGAATGTAAGTTGGCAATATGTGTTTTGCAGGAATGTCAAGTTCTGATCACTTGCGGAAGCTGTGTGCTTCGATAATGAGGCTGGTGTTTGGCTCGCAGTATACTGCAGAAGATCCTAACATGTGCTCCCAGTTCGGCCGCACCAAACTCTTTCTTAAACACGGACAGGTACTGTATATTTTCAGAAAATTATGCCTTCAAATTAAACAAATTTGCATAATTGGTTTATGGAGGACTTATACGAGAACAATGTTGAGATCTGAGATTCTGAATGAAAAGATATTCTCATCATCAATGAGATCTGTGATTTTCATATATATTATGTACTTTTTAGCTCTGCTGAGACTTTAGCTCGCAGAGCTTTAGGAGGGGGGAAAATGTCTGTCCGTCTGTCTGTCTGTCTGTCCGTCCGTCTGTCAACATTTCTTTAAAAATCTTCTCCTCCAAAACTACCAGTACTATATCTTTCATATTTTATATAGAGGTAGATATATAGGTGAAGATTCAGATTCCTTCAAATCTTAGTGATGTCACCATTGATCTTAGTGCAGTGACCTTGAGGTCACAAATGTTGTACTGAGCATATCTCAGCAACCACTTATTAGAGGAAATTAAAACTTGATATGCAGAAATGTCTTATATTAAAGCTGTGCCTTGTCATACAATTTTAGTCATGTGATCTTTGACCTTGACATACTGACCTTGAATTCAAAATTTGTGAACATGCCACATCACAACCATCAGAAGTGAATAAAAAACACTTCATATTTGTTATATACAGTCAAGCCCCGCCAGTCCGTCATGGTCTGTCACACATAATTCTGCCGGTTTCACGAGTCTGACGGTTTGATGAAACGGACATCAAATGAATACAAATAAAGAAAGATTAGAATGGTTGCAGCCAAATCACTGTCGGTAATTGATATGCCGGATTATCGGGGGACGGTCCGGCGAGGTCTGACTGTACTAACACCATGTTTCAAAATCTTCTCCTCCAAAACTACCAGTACTATATCTTTCATATTTTATATAGAGGTAGATATATAGGTGAAGATTCAGATTCCTTCAAATCTTAGTGATGGCACCATTGACCTTAGTGCAGTGACCTTGAGGTCACAAATGTTGTACTGAGCATATCTCAGCAACCACTTATTAGAGGAAATTAAAACTTGGAATACAGAAATGTCTTAGGTCATAGCCATGCCTCGTCATACTTTCTTAGTCATGTGACCTTTGACCTTGACACATTGACCTTGAATTAAAAATTTGTGAACTTGCCACATCACAACCATTTGAAGTGAATTAAATGCACTTCACATCTGTTATATACCAACATTATTTTAAAATCTTCTCCTCCAAAACTGCCATTAATTTATGTTTCATATTTTATACAGAGCTAGATAGAGAGTTGAAGATTCAGATTCCTTCAATTCTTAGTGATGTCACCATTGACCTTAGTGCAGTGACCTTGATGTCACAAATTTTGTAAGGAGCATATCTCAGCAACCACTTATAAGAAGAAATTAAAACTTGGTATACAGAAATATCTTAGGTCATAGCCCTGCCTCGTAATACTTTCTTAGTCATGTGACCTTTGACCTTGACATATTGACCTTGAATTCAAAATTTGTGTGCATGCAAAATATCAAAACCATTAAAAGTGGAGCAGAAGCAGATGATGATTTTGACCAATCGAGGCCACGGGCCGTGGCGCAGTTGGTTAGAGCGCCAGCTTATTAGCACCAGTTCCTCTGTGGTGATCCAAAGGTCGTGGGTTCGAACCCCGGCCGTGCCGGGATTGAACTCATGATACAATTTCCCATATGAGCTGAGGCCCATGCCTAAAGGGTTAACCCGTTGTCCTTGTAAATCTGTGACCGGGTGGGTTGTCATGTCAAGGACCTGCGACATGACAATTCTCGCTATCTGCTCTCCCGGTTTATTGAACACCAGATGTCAGCTCGGTTGATTCGTAATGCATTGTGGGCCGATTTGTTGCACGCTATACTTCCGGGGCACATGTTTGGCGTCTGGCAGTGATTGACTTTCACAATGGGGTTTAGTTGTGCATCAGCTGAGTGTACAGCTAATACAGACAAGGCAAAACGTTTACATGTTTATCTGTTTATGAGAGCTCTTTCTTGTTTTTACCACTCGAAGGTATTCCCTTTCTCTTGGGTATATTTCTGAGCTGAGGAACGAGCAGCCTGTCCATGTTTACACTGCACTGACAGCTGACAGATCACTCAAGGCCCACGGACCTCACGTAGTGAATGTCTGCACTCGGGACACATGCAGCACATATTTTTGAAACTGCAGTTCAGTTTATTTACATTGGAACATGATTAATCAATTAGTGAACATAAGATGACCGTTGAAGACCTGTACACACTTATCTAGCAGATTGAAATGACGGAGGAATAACATGCGTGCGTTTGTTTTGACTGGTGTATAATTGGACCGGAAGTACCCAGTGCAACAATCGAGGTGAAATTCGATCGTAGCGCTCTGAAAATGCAGCGGATACGGGAGAGCAGATAGGGAGAATTCAGTGAGGCAGCACTATATCTGCTACAAGTAGGTCTCATCACGAAATGGCTGAAATAATGTTGAAAGTGATGTAAAACCCCAAACAAACAAACAAAAATCAAATTTGGCCCCAACTTGTTATCTTGAATCTCATTGGCTATGTTATTCAAAATGGCAGCCTCCTTGACAACTTAGTGATAGCTATTAGATTTTTGAAAAAATCATGTCAAAATGGAAAAAGAACTGAGTCTAATGGAAAATAGATAGAATTAGACCTCAGAAAATACATCATCTTGCCTACTTTGGGATCTTGTATGGAAAATCATAACCTGGTTGCTTGTTGTACTTGATCTCAGTTCATGTGTTTTCATTCAAGTAAGCAGAGCTATCAAGCCATGGGGTTATGTTTTAATATTGCAGTTGGAACAGTTGGAGAGCATGCGGACCAAGTTGGTATGGGGCCACGCCTTCACCATCCAGTGTGCATGGAGGAGGTACCTGGCTCGGAGGAGGTTGATGGCCAGAAACAAGGCAGCCACTCGCATACAAGCAGGTAACTCATCCGCCACACCCTATTAATCATCTCCAAACTTACTGTTGTTGTTCGACTAAAGCTTTAAAATAATTTAGGATCTCTTCATCACATTTATAGTGACAATCACTTGTTACATCTAATGTTTGCATATATTTGGTTTGATTTATTTTTGACAGTTAGATTTTCTCTCTCATTTTTTTAAATGTATGCTTTTATTGTTCCAGCAGAATATTTGACACCAACAAAACACTTTAGTATGTCAATATGGTTTTGATATTGTTACAGTATATGACATTGTGTATTATAATTTTCAGCATTCCGAGGATGGCATGAAAGAAAGCTACAACAAAGGCGCCACCAATCAGCATCTGTGATACAACATTCAGTCACCAGATGGCTGGGGAGATTGAGAAAACATCGAGATGTAGAGGTTATAGAGTCAGTTGCAACCCCTGTGAAAGGCACGGAAAATGTTGAACACTTCAGCTCCTTGCTTGCCACAGCTGGGCTGTCCCCAGTGACACCTAGGGGTAGAATTGGAGTGCAAACAGAGAATCATCCATGTGAGAATGACGAAGGGTATTTAGTATGTACAGAGAGAAATAGGGATGGAGTGACTTATCATATAGTGCAAAGTCCTGTCAACAGAGGGCAGCACAATGCAGGGAGTAGCCCAATGTTACAGAGCCCAGTCAGTAAATGTCACTGCAGTCCACTTCACCAGAGGCTTAATGTGTCTCGTCACAGACATTACGAGGCTGCTAGCCCAGGGGTAGGTGAGAGTCCGGTCAGCTCGATAAGGACCCCTAAAATCCCGACACACCACAGTCTCAGTGCCAGGACACCAGCAGATGCCTTCAGGACAGTAGCTGCGGCAGTTACAGCTGCCTTCCTCACACAGAACAAGTTCCAGTTACGTGGTGCCTTCTCTGGTATACCCTACATGGAGGCCAGCAAGGGAGTACTCTCAAGGCGGCGTATGCCCAGAGTAGGTCAAATATATTTTAAAATATGTTACTAACATTGATTTTAACTTCAAGTAAAACTCACTTGTGTATTGTTTTTTTTTAAATCATACAGGAGTTGAATTGAAGAAGGTTATATTATAAGCTTGGATTTACATTTGAAGCCTGGAAACTATGCATTTACCTTCTCTCATATTGATTGTTTTTTCCATGACTTAAGCAATTTATTGAGATTATAAATTTATTTTTTTTGGATAGTATTGAACTGCAGTGACTAGACTCTTGCAGAAAGATATGAATGAAACTGGAACGGATTCAGATGAATAAAAAAATTGACTGCGGTTCTCCTTAAGAGTTGTTAGAAGTTGATCAAAACCTCATGAGAAAATAAACTGTTAGCAATAAATGGCACCATTATATTTTATAGTTCACACATGTCAGTAATTATTATGCATTTGGACTAGGATATAGCATCAACGTGGAGTTGATTCAAATATATTAAATGTGTATAGGAAAATGAACAAAAAAGACATTCTGCAAAAAAACATTTAAGTCAAATTCAGAAGATCAAACTTCCCAACCCCAATCTGATGTCCTTCTGTTTATTTGTCAATTCATGATGCAGGCATGTTGTAATGTTGCAGGCATGTTGTAATGTTGCAGGCATGTTGTAATGTTGCAGGCATGTTGTAATTAATGTTTATTCCTGGAAATCATGGCTCAGAAATCTGTACAAGCCAGTAATTTGAGAATACTTGCATCTCAAGTTGTACATTTAAGATTGATATATATATATATATATATATATATATATATATATATATCATGATTTAATAATATTTCTTTTACATTTTACAGGTACAAATCAAATTCCACACGCAGGCCAACTCCCTGCTGAAGTATGGGCATTTTATATCTCAGCAGGAATTCCAGTGCAGTCTGACAGATGCCATCAATTCCTATGACTAAGTTGCACATGTACATTGAAGTATTTTATTACATATAAAATTGAAAAAAAAAAACCAATAGATAATGTTGTATCAGTGTATATACAGAATTGTACACTTATCAAATGAATGTGGTGTTTAAATTTTGTAAGATAAATATGAATATGATGAATGTATCCTTAACCATACTGTGATCCAGTATACTTTATAGAGATATTAATTGATTGATACAATCATTGCAGTCTGGTTGCTGTGATGTAATAATGTATATTTTTTTTTTTTAAAGAGATTTAATATTTTGTTCCACATAGCTAAAGAGTAATTTGATATTTTTTATAAAATAAGTTATGCTTTTTGCATATATCCTGTAGTAATACCATATTGTAAAGTCCCCATGTTAAGTCTATCTTGGGTTCAGGTATACACAACCTCCCATATGGGAATTCTGATAGTTACTTCCAAAAGGACAAACTCAACACGTCTTCATGCATTACAAGCTAGAATTCAACTGATTTATTTTACCAAAAGTAATTGTTTGTTAGTGTGAGTCAGATAGCAAAGAATGCAATCAAGCCTGGCTGCGTGGGAATTGGCCCTATCACAATAATTGACTTGATGCAGAATATAGAAACAAAGCAATCAAAGTTGTTGCTCTGCCGAGGCACAGACAATGGCAGGGCAATAAGAGGTATCATAAAAGTCGTTTAACTTTTAAAACAGAGAGAATCTTGAAATATAGGATGGGTTAAGTTTATAAAAATGTAAAATATATCTTGCATATATAATCAATATAAAATCAAGGATTTTACAATATGACCTGTATAAATATGACTTATTCTGTGATTAATGTATATAATGTGAAGATCAATGGAATATTGAAAATTGTATAAAATGTATATATTATTTTATGAATATATATGGTATAATTTTTCATATTCAATGCCAAGTGAGATTCTGAACAAAGTTGAGATCTGATATTCTGAATGAAAAGATATTCTCATCAACAATGAGATCTGTGATTTTCAAATATATTATGTACTTTTTTAAATTAAAATAATTAATACCTTAAAATGTGTTCAAATGAAAGTAGTTAGAACAAAATTGATACTTCTTTGTAATAGGCAAATATTACTTTTTTAATACGAGAGCCAGATCTTTCATTGAAAGCAAGTTAACCACAATAGCGAAACAACTATAATTTGTATATTTGAGAATATAAATATGTCCATTTGAAATAAACCTGCATTTAATATAAAATTATGTTTATGGCTTTTGCAATTAAGTGTCAAAGATAGCAAAAATATTACTCTCCTTTGCATCGGGCTCAGTATATAACACCCTCTCCACTTACTAGTATGCGATGAGATATGTTCAAATAGGTCTGTTCCATTAGCCCCGCCCCTTGAATGTATCCAACTGCACGTGCACGGTGCGATGATGTAATTACAGCCTTTCAGTAGGACAGCACGTGCACGATACAATGACGTAACTCGAATCTCTTGCTAATTAATATTCATGAGCGCCCAAATAGTACGACATTTGGTCGCGTCGGCGCTAGGCCTATATTGAAGAGGCCTAGTAAAGCTGGGTACAAAAATATAGATATTGACAAAAATCTAGGCTAGTACACTAACAAATATTGCTAACATTTTCCCTTGATAACAATATTTATCAAATGACTATTGTCCTTTAACATTAGAATTATATTTGCATGGAGGATAATTTTGTTCCAACCAGATATTGAAATAATGACCAAATTGCTCTTAATTTCTGCTCTTTCTGGGGCTGAAAATACAATAATGAATCTATCATTGGCTTATAATCACACCATCAGGGAAAGTTGAAAGTCACACAAAAGGAGTTTTTTAATCGCACAATAATGGCACTTGATAATCGCACAAGGGCACACTTGATTATCAAACAGCTGTTGATCCAGATTATTTGATTCAGAATGTCCAGCAGCGTTTTGATCCGTTAGATGGCACTGTGTATGCTGGCAGGACCTCTATCGACAGGAAGTGCCATACCCATAACAAATCCAAAATGGCGTCTGCCTGTGCTCTGGAATGGGCACCAGATTCTTTGTATAATACGGCGATTTCTACCATTGTAACACACTATAATCAACATAAGAAGGAACTCAAAACCCTACCAGAGAATGTACAGTTTGATATTTATTACAAGGTGAGTCATTGGCATTGTGTAGTACCTTTACGTGTTGGATCACACATGAACCCAATCTGCATTCATGACCTGTCACAGCACAGTGCTGAACTTAAGTCAAGACCATTCAAACGCATTCAGTTCGTAAATGTATGTATTTATTCCATCTACTGAGACTAGCACTTTGGTAAAAAAAAAATTGGGGGTGGTTATTTCGTAAGGGCAAGTCATGCAAAGAGTGTCACTATTCAAGTGGGAGAAACGTCAGTGCACTCTTTGGCCTGCAGGCGACGTTCATGTTGTTGTTGCACTTTTGAGTGGACTGCAAACCCCCACCCTGATAACGTGAGGTTTGGCAGAAGTTGCAAACTCACCGTGACTTCCTTTCATAGATCTGCAGCAGAGACATATCTGATTTTTCCAAACCTTGGTTGTTGATTACAGAGCTTCATAAATCATGACATTTGCTGGATATGGCTATTTCAAGTATTTGTTTTGGTTTTGTCTTATCAAAACTGAGATGACAAAAGACGTCACAGTGCTAAAAACAATTTTGTGCATGGCCACAGAGTTTATAGTTCAAAATCTTTACCTTTGTCAGTTGTGACCTTCACCTTTGAAAATGCTAATGATCAAGACTGTCAGTTGACTGTTACCACTTACCATCCCCATGAACCTTTTTTATGCTGAGAGGGGTCCATACAGGAGGGGAGGGGGCTGTAACTCAATCAAGACTGTCAGTATATTTGTACCAAATTGTGGGATTTTCAGTGTTAATTGGGAAACTTTAACCCCCGAATTTACCAAATGCAAGCAATTTTAAATTTTGGTGTTTGGCAGGAAAAAAATTGATTATTATTATTGTCAAAGACAAATTATTCTGATTGTTTAACCCCTAAGGGACTAAGCTATCTAAATTTTGTTGATTGGCTGGACTAACCAATTTTTGTCTGGACTAGTGTATCTAGACACTAAATTAATCAAATTTATGACCATGGTAATTCGATATGCTTAATGAAATGCTGGGGTCAAAAGTTCATGATTAAGGCAGTCTGACGTCATTATCATGATTACATTGTAACAAGTTGCAGCCCTTCAGAATGTTACAAATGACGTCATAAAGCCAGAACAATGGGGACGTCAACGTCCCTCCCGTCCATTAGGGGTTAAAACATGCACAGGTTACAACGATGGACTTAACATTACAAATATTAGCCATTCAGAATGGAGATAACAAACTGGGGCCAAATTTGATATGTAATGAGCATTTTGGAGATACATTTTGTTCCATTTATTTCAATTGGTTAAGATTATCATTTGTTCAAGTTTGCTCTGCGAAAGGATTTTAAAGATCATTTATGCAGCAATTTCCAGAAAATGTTCCCAAACATTACAAAGGGGCTATGATCAGTATAGCTCTGAGGCCATTAGCCTATGCTTATTAACATTTTATATCATTATACTGATAATGACTAAAACTACAAAATTATGCATTATATGTCTGGCAGTGTTACTTAAATTCATATTGAAGTATGACAGATTGATTTAATGATATTTGCATTATCCCTATTATTTATGAGTGTTTAACTTAGTGTGAACAAAGTGTATTGATATGACATTGTTGTTCAGATTCAATGTCATTCATTCAATAGATCATTAGATTGAATTTTAATTTTAAAAAATGCAGTAAATCTCATCTTTCAAGTTCTCCCCAGTTTATTTCTTCAATTCAATATTTGACAATTGTAATTATATACAAAATATATCTTGAATGATTGTTACTTTTATTTTATTTATTTTAATGGTTATTGGACAAACAGTTTATCTTGTAAACTTTGTTATGTTAAATATTTTACAGTTATACAACAAAGGTCGATTATGTCAACTTGCCATGGAGTTTTCTGAACTCAACACATTTTCTAGAGTTCTTAAAGTAAATGACAAAAGGTAAGAATATTTAGTCAGTTTTTCCTCCAGACAGATTTAATAATTAAAATAAATATATGTTTCTTAAAACCAAAAGTCAAATTGATAATTGATGAAAAAAGGTCAGAAAACCTCCAAAAACACCACGTGTTACAACCAAACACTGGTTTAAAGCGAAGTGGGTTTCCCCATGGCACTTCCACTTAGAGGTAAACAGAAACCACAAACACCTCCGCACCGGAGGCGCTAGAGGAGGTGGATCAGCACCTCCAGAGGTGGCCGCACCTCCTCCTTTTCCAATGTAAGCAAGATGTAGTCATTCCCCATCCACCTGAAGAGATCACATAGATCGAAACCATTTGTTGGTATTGACAGGGACTGCTATTGTTGTCTGGCTCATCTTCAGGATCTTTGCCATTCACCCCTTGCTTGCATAATTTGTAATTGATTCAATACATTCTTGTATTTAAACTATGTAATCTGAGAGGCATGGTATATGGCGGCAGACTCATTAGATGTGTTATATTTCAGGCACCTGCTCCACCATTGTTTCCAGGCTCTGATGGACCACGGGGTACGCATCTCCGAGATCCTGGCAGAGGCTTACATGCAGCACTGCTGTGTGGCAAACTTTGCAGAACACATCATCAAGGAAAAGGCCGTCCAGCTCGGATTCACACTAGGTGAGGCCATCTTTCTCAGAGTTATATTGTTAATTTGAAAAATATTTTTATTATATGTACATAATTTAGCAGTATTTGAATATGTCCAAATAGATATTTTATTCATATGGACATAATTCAGCAGTATGTGAACTTACTACAGGACAACATACAGGTAAACTGAATGTATTGAGTATATCCTATGAATGGTGATTTTGCAGGTGGGTTTCTGAGTGATGCAGGTTGGTTCTATGATGCGGAGAGTGTGTTGCATTCGTGCTTGCAGATGTGTCGGCAGACGGAGGACCCCCTGCACTGGGCCCGGGCACTGGACTGCTGCGTCAGGTAAGCAATGTGTTCAGGCAACATGCCTCACCTCGTTTGTTTTGGTACAGAAAATTATATTGGAGTCATCAGGGATTATTCTGGTAATATTTTCATGGAATTTAGAAAAAGTAGGTTGTATGTTGAAATGAGAACTATATGATCTCCAAAGGTTTTTTAAAGATTTTTCTTTACTCATGGCACACAAGTATCACATGATTGACTGATTATTAATGAGCATTGATTTTGCTGATACTAACCATAGGATATGCATAAATTGTCATTTGTTGGGAAATTATAATAATAATAATTATGAAATATAATGATCGTTTAAAGGGATCATATGAAAGATGAGATGTGGAGTTGTCATCTCTTGATAATAGTGAAATAAATATATTTTATTAATATTTTTGCCCAGGTTATTACATGTGAGGAATGCTAACTGTAAGTATGGGGTAGCTGATACGACGTGGAAGGATGCCCAGGTGTACATAGAGAAGCTGGAGGCTCAGGGGCACCAGGTCAACAAGGCGGCACTCTTCTCAGAGTGCTGTGCTCTACTCTTTGCTAAAAGTCTCTATGATGAGGTGAGGCTCTGATACCTAGAACAGTGAGGAAACTCTTCAGGAAGTAACCTGAATTGAGTTTTTTTTCTTCAAATGTGAAATTCAAAATGGTCTGAACTCAATCTCTAACATCCAAAAATGATATTTCTGAAAGGGAGTAGGGGTATCTTCAGGTTAATTTTAAAGGGTTTCAGGTTTTTTCCTGAATGCTGACTTTCATCACTGCTAGAAACATATATATAAAAACTATTCATAAAAGATTATATGAAGAATAAATACGTCTGGTATAAAGTGATTTTATTTGAGTATACAGCATAAAGAATATTTCTTAAATCTTAGTTGAAAATGTGTTATGTTTCAGGCATTCCAATACTGCTGTAAAGCTCTTCAAGAACTACACACATCTCTGCCACCCAAAGTCATTATAGATGTACTCCGACAAAGTGCCAAGGTAAGATCTCCACTCATGTTTTACCACTACTTTACCAAGCTTTACTTATTACAACATTTCTAAATATTATAAAATCACACATTATGTATTTATTGATAAGCTATTTTTAAGCATAGCATGAGTGTCACAGTCTTCTTGGTTATCTTTGCATTTATTTTGTTAAAGGATTCTCTTTCTGTGGAATAAAATTTTATGTTTTTGTTTATTTGTATTTTACAGGCCTGTGTGGTGAAGAGAGAATTCAAGAAAGCTGAACTTTTAATCAAATTTGCAGTCCAATATGCCAGGTACATTTACAACAAGATTTATATAGAGCTTTGTCACAATGGAAACAAATACTTTATGTAAAGGGTTATCTTTGTATTATCAATCTTAAAGGATTATCCTGATGGAGATAATGATATTGTTTGGGTCTGTGTAGAGATAATGTACAGCATATTGATCGAGTCCCGAATTGTCTTTATACAGGAATGGTGATTGACTTTTCAATTACAAGATTGTGATAGTGCAATATATAAATATCCAGAATTAAAAAAAAACTTTATTCAATTTACTTATATTTGTGTTTAAACACAAAGATAAAACCTCTTCAGTTGATGAAATTTAAAGGGAACAAAGTTTTTTTTTCAAAACTAACTAGGATAATCATATATTAGTTTTCTTTTATACTTACATTCTGTTTCCTTATGCCAATCAAAGTGAATATTACTTCAGAATTAGAAAAACAGAACAGGTCTCACTTTTCCACCCACGTGATGATTGAATAATCTAATTTAAAAACTTTCAGAGCATGAAACTGATATATGTTAATGTCTACAAGTATAAGGAAAGAGCAAAAGAAGACTTAAAGAGTGTTTACCGGTTTTCATATAAAAAGATTTATGGAATATTTAGCATCACCAAAGAGAATTACAATGGTTTATAGGCTAATGCAGGGGATCATCTTTCCCCATTTGAAACAATATACAAGAACTGTAAAAAATCTCTTTTGTTTTTCAGAGAGAAGTTTGGTGCCAAGCATCACAAGTACTCTGATTCCTTGCTGGATTATGGTTTCTTTCTGCTCAACATTGATGCCATCAGTCAGTCTGTGCAGGTCTACCAAGCTGCGCTTGACATCCGCCAGGCTGTATTTGGTGGCCAAAATCTCCATGTCGCCATTGCCAGAGAGGACCTGGCTTATTCTTCATATGTGCACGAGTATAGTACGGGAAAATTCTCAGATGCCAGGCAAGTCTGCATAGTCTTGAATGTTTATGCTTAATATGGTTTCTTAATTTTACAATTTTCCTTCTTTTAAAGAAATATCATGTATCATACAGTCAGGATTGAGCCGCCTTCCAACGGACAATTGCCTTTGCAGTTTGCCTCATTTTGAACTACATGGAAACCATTGTAAATATTCGCGGACGACACAGAAAACAGCTTTGACTCGTCTATACCATTGAAATCAATGGCAGTCATTCATCGGACCTTGCCATGCTGGAGGCTGTCATTCAACACTGCTACACTTTTTAATTACGCATTGCACCACTTACACATTCACAGTGTACAGAGATACTAGTCTGTATTACCACATGCACCCATCAGAATTGTCAAAATATGCGTGCCTCAAAAGTGTAGCAGTGTTAATTGACAGCCTCCAGCAAGACAAGGTCCGATATGTCAAGTTCTCTTCTTTGACCCTAAATGACTTTTTAAATCTGAAAAGTCAAACAGGGGTAAATAATCACATAATACATCAGTTGGTGTGAACATATTTCACAATCATTTTGTCTTTCTGATATAAACTGGCTGAAAAGCCTTGTACCAACGCTAGTCCATTATACTACAGATGACGTAACGATTACGTTTAAAAGGAAACGTTCCATCTGGCGGGAAAAGCGGGAGTTCGATCCTGACTGCATAGTGAAGAAAACATTGAAATAAAATCATATATGCATTTTAAATTTTGCATCGATCGTAAATTATGTAAAGATGCAGATGACTACCATCGCTGATAACAATTTGCAGTCTTTCTTCCCTATTTTTGGGGGTAAAACTAATGTACAAGAATCGAGCATAAAAGGGAGGGTTCAGCTTCATATAAAACAGTAAGACAAGCATTGATGCAGAATGACAAGTGGCCTCTATAGAATTTATCTGTGACTAGATTGACCAATATAGTAATGCCAGACATTTTATATGATTTGTGTTTACAGGGAGCATGCAGAAAAAGCCATAGAGATTATCAATCATATTCTTCCAGACGACCACCTGCTGCTAGCTTCATCCAAACGAGTCAAAGGTAACTCCATCATATCCTCAGAAATATCTACTTTAATGCTTTTGTTCCTGTAGAATTCAACAGAACAATCATAATATCTTCATGAAAAATTAATATGCTTGCACTGGTGAGATTAGCAATAGGTATGGATGAGTCTTTCAAGCTGTAATGGTTTTGAGGTATATATGATTCCTCGTTTGCAGCACTAATCTTAGAAGAGATTGCCATAGATAGCCACAACAAATCTATTGAAGACCGCCTGCTGCACGAAGCCCAGGACCTGCATCTGCAGAGCTTGCACCTAGCCAAAAAGGCATTTGGGGAAAACAATGTACAGACAGCCAAACATTATGGAAATTTAGGTCGCCTCTACCAGTCCATGCACAGATATGAGGTAAGATTTATTAGACATTAAAATATAATCTTTTCATTTATATAACATCAGGAGAGATAAGCTGAATTTTATTTACTGGGCTGTTCTTTTTCAATCTCTAATTTTAGTAGCATTTTGGCATGAACACAGTGACAATGAGAGTTGAAATGCAAATGAAGATACCACTGTTTGATATATTGTCGATATTTATTGTCAACGTTATGTTTATTTTCTATACCTTTATTCTCACCAAAAATGATTTGAAATCTGATAGAGATAATAAACTAAGATATTTTGGCCTCATGATCAAAACAAAGAGAAACTCCTATTTTAAAATTTCTTGTGTTATTTCCTGGAGACTGATGTTGCGTTTTGATTGCAGGAAGCAGAGGAGATGCATTTAAAGGCTATTGCCATCAAGGAGAGGTTACTGGGCCCGGAGGACTATGAGGTGGCGCTCTCTGTTGGCCATCTGGCTTCCTTGTATAACTATGATATGATGAAGTACAATGAAGCAGAAGAGCTCTACCTGCGCTCCATTGCTATTGGTAGGCACTCACTCTTATTTCAACTCGCTAATCTTGAAAATAATATTTATATGTCAGATTACATTGTTCAAGATAAAAAAATAGACCATACAAAATGTGTGAAAGCATTTAATATGTTTTATAAAAAATTAAATGGTAATTTTAGATGGGAAAGAACAGTGTGTTTCATTGGTGAGGAATTTCTTTTGTTCTTGTAGGTCGTAAACTATTTGGGCCTGGTTACAGTGGTCTGGAGTATGATTATAGAGGTCTTCTTAGACTCTACCACTCCATCGGAAACAGTCAGAAAGCTATCGAATATGGACTTATCCTACATGATTGGAACCAAATACGGGACCGGAACAATGCCCAAGAGAAAAACCCTTTTGAGCTTGAACCTCATGATGATATTAAAGAAGTTGTTCACAAATTCTTGGCGCTTTCATGATAATATAAACTGCTGTGTTGATTCTGATTGGCTACAAAATGTCACTTATGCTGATTGGTTGAGACAAATTTGTGTTGTGAGTGATGGTTGGTTGCTTTGCTGGCTGATGTGATGTTGGTGCTGATTGGTTAGTTGTGTTGCCTGATTGCAATCATGGTAATAATACATACCCTTTATTGTTTTGTTTGATCAATTACTTGCTATACACAAATAATCAGTATAGGTGTTCTGTTTATTACATAAAGTCATGATTTATGGTTCCTTTGTGTTAATATATTCTTCTGAGGCAAAAAATGATGAATTCAGTTTGTTTGAATTGTGTGGAAATGAGGTGTAAATATTGTATATTCTGTGTGGGCAAGTGTGATGTTGGAGTTTGTATGGCTGTGAATGATGTTTTTCCTGATTGTGATAAAGTGCTTACTGTCCATATTATATGTACATAACTAAAAGTACCACACAGTATTCAAATGGAATACAAGGGTTAAAACCATGCTTTGTACTTGTACAAATCTCTAAATGTAGAAGCCAGATTTCTTTCAAACTTCACAATGAGATGTTCAGTACGGTAGTTTTTGTTTTGATAAATCAGGCAAAACAAATTATTTTATATTGTGACCTTGTAATGTAATGCCTTTGGGAATAGCCAATATTCAGTTTAGGTAAATTGTCTGCGAATATGTAGAAAATAATTGCAATTTCTTCATCAATATTAAGCAGGTCAGAGTGGCCAGATTTGTCCAGTTATATTTCCTCATATAGGAATCTAAGGGCTGGGTGTAGGGCAGAACCCTCTTTTGGAATACTCACAACTCATTAAGAGTTCAAGGTACATAATTATGATGTAATATTTGTAACTTAACTGAATGTGTTTTTGAAATATTTGATATGCCTGTTCTCAAAATGTATTTTATTTCTCAATTTATCAAAATAGTGATGATTTTTTTTGTCTTATTACATAAATACATGTAGTGTTAGTCTGCTAAAATAACTAATGTGCCTTGTTGAGAGGTCGCACAACTTGTTGACAGGTGAAGATTGCTTTACTCATAATGATCCTCAAAATCACAGGAAACATTTCCTTTTTCATCTGGAGTTGGTACCAATTTTTATTTCATTTACCTGACTCAAAATTGTGGGCTATTGTGCTTTGTACATATGTTAACTAAACACCAGATATCCATCGTTTTTGCACACAAGAAAGTGTTTTATGGTGTCTCCCTGGGGGAGATAGTAGGGCAGAAGTCAAGATGGATCACACATAGAATATCCTGGAATATTCTTTAAGAATAATAAAATTTAAGGAAGGGGAGGCAAGCACAACCCTGTGACAGGTATATAGTGGAAGAAAGATATTTACCAATTATAATGTGGCACACAATGTGTTTAATTAGCATTGATATTGTGACCCACAAGGCAGGACATTATCAGTTACTGCCACTATATATCACAGATATTTCTTCTTCGTTTTTTGTTTTACTGGATGTGGTATTGAGCAATGGATAATTGTAAAAGATTTACCAATTCACTAACCGCATTGGGCTCGCAAAATAAGGGAAATCTTATTTGGGCTAAATTGTGAGATTATAGTTCACACAGTGATGAATGGATATATAGTAACTAGTCGTATGGCATATTAACTATGTTAGTGCAATAAATTATACTTTGTGGCAAACAATTTCTTGAAATACATTCATTATTTTTGAAAAAAAAGTAACAACTGAAATAAAATTTGTATGTGCTCTATATGTATACGGAGTGCTGTGTTCATCCTAAATATTATCAAAATTTGCCAGTTCCAAATTATGAATGCAAATCAAGTTCAGATTTGTGTTGTTCAGTCCCCAGTTTCAGTGAAATTGGAACTTTTTTTTGCATACAGTTGATCCCCGTATCATTTTAAGATATGGATACATTACAAAGTTTGTAAATAGATTCTGAAGATTACCAGCAGTGGCATATGTTACTTTCAAAAGTTGGTTACCGGGTAGAGTGCTGTTAATCTGGACGATAACATGCATTATATTTTCCTATTTCTGATAGGGAAAATTACTTAACTTGGAAAAAAGTGTTATTTGATACACTGTAAACAATTCAGAATTGATAGATACATATATTTATTTACCTTTAGCTTATTGCTAATCATCATGTACTTGAATATTCAAGTAATCCATACAAATCATCAGTGATTCTAAAGAGAGATGAAAAATTGTAGATATTTGTCAGCAATATTGTAGATATTTGTAGAGAATTGAGAGTAGTCTAGAATTGTATAAAAATAGAGTAATGAGAATTGAAATAATTTGACTTGCGAATAAGTGAATGATACTTTTATTGTTAAATTATGGAAATTGAGGATGATTGCGAAAGAAAAGTAGATCCTTGAGTATCTTGCCCTTGACCCAAACAATATCTTTTCCTCAATCATTTACAAGAAAAAAAATATGGATTTATATATACATGTATGTTAATTGATTAAAAATGTTCTTTGTAAAATGAATTAAATGATAAAAATAAGTAAAATTAATCCAATAGCAAAAATTTAGAGAATTGAGAGAATTTTGAAATGATTGTCCAGAAAGTATTGTGTATTGGACATGTCCTTGGCATGTGCAATTATGATGTGATCAGCAAAATTGGCAGGCGGTCACCGGCATTTATATCAGAGTCTGTGGTGACAGGCCATAATCAGACCTTCACAACCTCTCTGTTCTGAGCTACATCATTTCTTCATCTGTCTTGTGTAATTCAGGGTTTTGTTTTGTCAAGTTGAGCATTTTTGTCAATTCTGACTACCATTGATTTTAGCATTTCCTTTTGATCATGACCTAAACAAGAGATTGAATCTGAAGGGAATTACCAGAGAAATTACACATTAAGGCATGGACATGACAGAAAAGAAAGAAATGCTGCTTACGTGGAAGAAAAGGTTTGGAAGCCTGATAACTTCAAACAATCAGTTTTGGGGAAAGGTTTCTTGTTTGGTCAATATTATCTGTGACATAAAAATATATACTGTGATGGTAATAAACAGAAACTGTGGCACTGCCAATGTGTTCATGAGGCTTCATAATGAAATCAAATTAGGAATGCATGTAAGAAAATGAGTGTAATTTACTAATGTTATGCACAAGCTTCATATTTAGTCCTCCCTGAATTTGATAATAACATTCAATAGTGTGTTTGAAGAGTTTTAGGTGAAGTTTCATGAGACCTTCTCAGTTTCTTAGCTTCCATTTCATGCTGTACTCTCAGGTGGAATATTAAAGCAGGAAAATATTGAACAGATTATCAATTTTAGAATTTTTTTTATCCTTTATAGAACTTCACCTCAATTGTTAGCTTTTGGATAGAATCATCATCATAGTACAATGTAAGGAAGAAGAAAGTTTTTTTTGGCAAACTTCCTTTATTGTATGCTTGATTACATATGTTTAACTGTGTGTAACATTTGAAACAACCATGTTAAAATCTATTTCAAAATTGAGTCCAAAATATTCTGAATGACCATTAAAATGTAATTTTATTATTGGCGACAGGTCTTGTCTTGCAAATTGAATGATCAAACTCTCAAACCTTTTTTTTTTACCTGAGCCTTCATGATCTAAGATTGTGATCAGTATCGTCAAGTGCACAGGAAGCAAAACATTGAGTAGCAGATGTGAAACATTGAGTGATAATGGGGAGAGCTAATGTTCAAAATATAATGTTAACGTTTGTTTAATTGTATTCACTTATGATCAGTTGTGTATATCAGAGCAAATGATAAATGATTCAATTTGTATTCAGTGAGTGAGGAATTAGTGGATAATACTTAGACAAATGCGTGAAATGTTCTAAATATTTAAAAGAATTGATAGAAATGAGATAGTGAGATTATATATGTATATATATATGATATCACTAATTACTCTCCTGAACAGAGGTAGTTGGATTTTCTCCCTACCTCTGCCTCCAAAGCCCTATCACTGTTTTCATAAGGAATATGGAAAACCCCAGATTAATAATAAATATGAAAATAGGCTCCTCCCCTCATGCACATCATCAGACAAATAGGTACCATTTTGTACATATATTGTTTACTTCCATTTTGTGGAACAAGACAAAGCAATTTATGAGTGAGAAAAACATACTCAATCAGTGTTGATGTTGTAATTATAAATTCTGGCCTGGTCAAAAGCAAGAAAAACAAATGCAATTGGAGCACACGGTTTAGTTTAGTGTGTCTGATGATGCACCTCTGAAATACATATTTTCATAATATGAATATTCATGATCTATGTCCGGTGGTGGCTGCAACCTTGGGCAATGGAGGTAGAAGTAGGTTGAAGATTGACTACCTCTGCTCAGCAGAGTAATATCTAATGGGAATGTTTAAAATAATTATAATTATGTGTGTATTGTATGTTTTGTTATTTATGAATTGATTAATGCTAATATATAAAACTGGTGTTGATTTCAGCCAAAGAACTTCAGAGAAAATGATATACCATTTAAGGAAACAAAGAAGCAGATTATAATAATCTAAAAACTGTATTCATTTGCTCAGGTTATTATATTTTCACTTATATAATATAATATTATGAATATATAATTTAGCAAATGTGAGTATAAAATTGATCAAGCACATCTTAATCTCTTTCATTAGGTATTTTATTATGTCAGTTTTTTTTTTCTTGAAAAGTATTAGACACAAGTTATTTTTCTCTTTCTCATGAATGTTTTATGCCACCTGGTAGTGGACAAAAAAAAGTTTTAATGTAATGAGAAGAAAGAGCTTCTGGTTATGCATATCGAAATATAACCTATAAATCTGTTTTTATCAGGTGAAATGAGTTAATGTATTTGTTTATTAAAGTGTTTGTAAGCCTTTAGATGACGATATTGTTAATTTGTATTTAATTATCAAATGAGACAAATATGGGTGTTTTATTTATTCATATCACTCATGTTTGTTAGCCTCTATTGTTTCAGCCTGAAATAAAATATATGCATAAACTTGTATTGTTGTCTTTTTGAGGTACTGGAAGATAACTTCCATTACCTCTTAGAAATCATTGTCGGTATTGTGTGTGTGTGTTTCTTACCACTTTTGTCTCTATTTTCTATGTGCATTTGTCTCCTGCAAGTTACATAAGGTTACATAATATCTAGGATATGGTGGGGATGGGGGTGGGGAGGTGATCCTTGGGAGGGGGGCATGATTCTTTGATATTTTGGCTGGGAGAGTGGGAGGGTGATGATCTTTGGCCCTGGTTACATAATCTTATGTAAAATCAGGGGGCATGATTCTTTGATTTTTTGGCTTGCTGTCAACTTTGACCAAGTAGGGCAGTCAGATCCTTATCACTTGCCCAGCATGCTTTAGTCTATTGTTGCTATTGACCTACAATTGAACAGTGCTGCGACTAACCTCTGACTTGGCTGCTGCTGGTATTGAGTATTGTATAAAGTAAAGGCATTTAAGCAGCAGTGCACAGTGTGTCCCCTTCCATGGAAACTTTATGTACAATGAAGCCAATAACCTGGAAAGAGATGACAATATGTGCTGTGTTATACAAAGCACTCAGTATATTATGTTGTTATCTGTATTCAGGCCACTGGAATTGGGATGGGACAGGGGTCTTTATTTTTATCAGGTTCTATGAATTAGAGCAGAGTGTAAGTACACTTAACAGCCTGCAGTGCAGAGGGAAAGACCTGTGTCATTAGGTCAGATATCAACCAATGCAATGTATTTAGTATAAAGGAACCTGACTTTTGCCATACATACTATTGTTAACACCACAGATTATTACAGTACTGATCATGACATTTGTCACAAGGTATCTAGTTTTAATCAGCCATTGATATTATTAATAATTAATAGAAAATTGCAGGCTTCAAAGACCAATTCCCTAAAATTTTATATTTCTGAATTGCTTGCAGTAAATGTATTTAAATTTCTATGGATATGTTGTCCAAGCTTTACCCCTATTCTTCTGGTCCATCAGGACATGGAAATGTCCATAAATTATTGTCACTGTTTGCTTACATTTGGAGAATATTGACTTGATCCCCTCCACATTTAAAGTTCATTATATATAAATTAAACTAGATACTGTGCAGGATTCCATATTTGGAGCAATTTAGGTTGTGCTCAATCAGTTGAAGATTGGGCCCAGGTTAGATATCTAGGACAATACGTCAGATGGCGCTGGCTGCGGCTGTGGCACGTGGTGTGTGTGAGGGAGATGTTTATGTTCCTGTCAGGCACAGTTCACTATTGATCATTTGGCATTAAAACTAGAGACTCCTCACTAACTGTGCAAGACAACTGCCATGATGGCATCCAGTAACACCAAACACAGGGACTATATACTTGGTATCGACTTGGGAACAACAACTGTCAAGGTCGCCTTATTAGACAGAAAATCGCATGAAATCATCAAGACGCTCTCAAGAGAATCTAAAGCCTCTGTGCACAGTGAATTAGGCTCGCTGGGGAACGAACAGGACCCTCAAAGGATCCTCACCGCGCTTCAGTTCTGTGTGTCTGGACTACCCAAGGAGGATCTTATCAGGGTAAAAGGGATAGGTGTCTCTGGTCAGATGCACGGGGTTATCTTGTGGAGGTCTGGCGAGGCGTGGACGAGAAATAGCTATGGTAGATTTGAGGTTGAATGTGCAAGTCAACTGTTCACATGGCAGGATGGCAGATGCAGCGAAGAGTTCATCTCGACCCTCCCCACCCCAAAGTCTCACCTGAGACTGGCCACGGGCCTGGGGTGTGCCACCCTCTTCTGGCTGCATAGGAACCAGCCAGAGTTGTTAGAGAAGTATGACAGAGCTGCAACCATCCAGGACTTTGTGGTGGCTATGCTGTGTGGGGTGGACAGACCGTGCATGTCTGTACACAATGCTGCTAGCTGGGGGTACTTTGACACTGTGTCATTAGAGTGGAACTCATCCATGTAAGTTATCAGCTCATATGTTATCTCAACCATATTATACTTGTCACATCTGACTGTCTTGGCCATTAATAATGTGTTTAAGCTGTTGTCAGTTCTCCATATAAAATTTATTGCAACTGAGCTATAATTAATCAAAGTGTCATTTACGATAATAAAATGCCATTAATCCATAATCCAAAGAAACATTATCAAAACGTGCCATGTATATTAATGATGTTATGAAAAACATTGCATATGGATGTCAAAGCTTCAACTTAACATTTTTATGTTCCCCTTTGAAATTTCACAGAAATCAATATATCAGGGGTTGGAGAGCTCTGAATAGTGCCGGACTATAATCACAGCATAGCCGGGTGCTATGACGTCATACCATTGTTCAACACCAAATCTGAGCCAATTAGGATGAGTCTGGTATAAAATGCCTTTCCTAAAATGGAAATGATAGTTGATATATTAAGTTTAAAGAAATCAATTTTTCTGTCCAGCCATTGTTCAACGTACAGCACTGCTCAGATTTCAACCGGATACGCTGTGATATAGTGCCCCAGCTATGTTGGGAGCATCTGGGTTTATGTGATTTAGCATCCAGCTCTGTTTTGAGGATTCGGAATGAAGTGAATTGTCCGGATTAGTTAAGATTTTCCAGAGCTCCTAGAGCTCTCCCACCCCTGAATAATATCAAATTGTCATTGTGCCAGAATGTGTCATCATGTCAGCATCCAAACGCTCACCTGTACACTCACAGATAACATTATGCTTTAATATATACATATATGCTAATATATATATATATATATATATATGTACATAGTCAACTGATTATGGAGTTAGATGTAGTAGTATAGCATTTTATTCGATTAAGGTGTTAAACCCCTGACACACATGCATCATAGATGGCCAGAATAATAAGTCAGATCCAGTGTGATAAATAAGTGAAACCCAGTAAAGTATTAAATCGATTGCCTAGAATTCTTACAAAGAATGAGACAGCATGTAATAACAGGTTGTTGACACTTTAGTCACCCATTGACATGACCCATTGTGGCCATGCAGAACCATTGCATGCATGGCTATATTGTCAGGCAACAGCAATGCATGATCAAATGGAGTCATGCAATAGCGAGTCACAAAGATGTGGGACCAAATAAATGATTGGTTGTGACTCTGATCGGTCATGGTCATGGTTGATGATGATCCTAAATGCTGGGAACAGCTTTGTGTGACATTCAGAGTTAAACATCTGTTTGTTAAAGGTTCAAAAGTGTGGCCTAGCAAGGATATAGCATGACCAAATAGTGCCATCCAATAATACATGACCAAAAAATAAATCATACATGACTAAAAGGACTTACACAATGGCTAAGAAAGACATGACTTTCGCAAAAATAAAATAAAACGCAAAAAAAATATGCTGTCATTTTCTAAATGACACATTGACATTAGATAACATTAAATGCCAGTAACAGGTGAAATACATATGAATGATGAGCCTCTTTGTACTCAGTTCAAACGTCTCAAAAACAAGCACAATTCCAAGTAGTCTGCACATGTTTTGCATAAGTTATAATGTGAAACATGACACACATGCTTTTGTCACGATCACTTGGAACAGTTTCGTCACAAAATGCACATTTCATATATAAGCCAGAAAGTATGTGATTGTTTGATTTTAAGAAACAAAATATTTGTAATTTCTAAGATAAACATTCTTTTTGTAATTGATCAGACCTTCAGCACATTAGTGATGTGTGCTTAATGCTGAGTAGCTGAGATCTCCTGATGTAAGGATCACTTAGGTTTTCTAACCCCTCGAGGAGCACCATGTACCATTAAATTAATTTTGGATAAACAATTTATGCCCAGGAGGCTTTTTTGTACTTGTAGCATGTTGTCAGAGAACATATCTGTGTTTTTACACTATTTTAGCTATTATGGGATGAAGGACCTACATGTCCGTCCTCTAACATAGAGGACACCATTTATCATTGCTGAAAAAAAATTAATGAGGTAGGAGTCAGAAATGTCAGCATTGATATTCAGAATTGTGATGTCAAGGATAAATTATCATATTGTGTCATATCATGAATATCATGAAGAGAGTGTAATTGTCAATCATCAGTAGCATGATCAGGCATTCTATGGTGTAAATATCAGAGATGAAATATTTATCTTTTTATCAGTAGAGGTATCAGGCTCTCTTTACTATGTTTATTTGTCCAGACAAGCGTATACATGTATATTGTACATGGCTTAGCTAACAGGAATCACTCCAAAATCTAAAATCTCTTCTGAGAGGAGAGGGAAAGGCTTAGTGACTTGTGTATATCATTCCCTTATCTTAACTTGTTCCATGCCTGTAGAGAGGAGTAGAACTTGGCAACCAGGGTATAACTGCATACTCTAAAACTTTACACAGATAGGGAGGGGGGTATGGTGTAGCATCTTGTCAATCACTCTTTAGTCTTGACAATTTCCATGGATAGAGCCATTAAGCTTTGGTCTCAGTGAATCACTCCCTAGTCTTGACTCTTTCCATGGATGAAGAGCCACACAGCTTTGGTCTCCGTGAATCACTCCCTGGTCTTGACTCTTTCCATGGATAGAGAGTCATTAAGCTTTGGTCTCCGTGAATCACTTCCTAGTCTTGACTCTTTCCACGGATAGAGAGCCATAAAGGTGCTTTGGTCTCCGTGAATCACTCCCTAGTCTTGACTCTTTCCATGGATGGAGAGCCATAAAGGTGCTTTGGTCTCCGTGAATCACTCCCTAGTCTTGACTATTTCCATGGATGGAGAGCCATAAAGCTGCTTTGGTCTCCGTGAATCACTCCCTAGTCTTGACTCTTTCCATGGATGGAGAGCCATAAAGGTGCTTTGGTCTCCGTGAATCACTCCCTAGTCTTGACTCTTTCCATGGATAGAGAGCCACACAGCTTTGGTCTCCGTGAATCACTCCCTAGTCTTGACTTTTTCCATGGATAGAGAGCCATTAAGCTTTGGTCTCCGTGAATCACTCCCTGGTCTTGACTCTTTCCATGGATAGAGAGTCATTAAGCTTTGGTCTCCGTGAATCACTTCCTAGTCTTGACTCTTTCCATGGATGGAGAGCCATAAAGATGCTTTGGTCTCCGTGAATCACTCCCTAGTCTTGACTCTTTCCATGGATGGAGAGCCATAAAGCTGCTTTGGTCTCCGTGAATCACTTCCTAGTCTTGACTCTTTCCACGGATGGAGAGCCATAAAGCTGCTTTGGTCTCCGTGAATCACTTCCTAGTCTTGACTCTTTCCATGGATAGAGAGTCATTAAGCTTTGGTCTCCGTGAATCACTTCCTAGTCTTGACTCTTTCCACGGATAGAGAGCCATAAAGCTGCTTTGGTCTCCGTGAATCACTTCCTAGTCTTGACTCTTTCCACGGATAGAGAGTCATTAAGCTTTGGTCTCCGTGAATCACTCCCTAGTCTTGACTCTTTCCATGGGTAGAGAGTCATTAAGCTTTGGTCTCAGTGAATCACTCCCTGGTCTTGACTCTTTCCATGGATAGAGAGCCATTAAGCTTTGGTCTCAGTGAATCACTCCCTAGTCTTGACTCTTTCCATGGATGGAGAGCTATAAAGCTGCTTTGGTCTTAGTGAATCACTCCCTGGTCTTGACTATTTCTATGAATAGAGAGCTATAAAGCTGCTTTAGTTCAAGTGAATCACTCCCTAGCTTCAGTGTCAGTGAATCGGTCAATCACACTCTGGTCTATTCTCTTGAATTAGAAGTCTTATCAATGTCATCATGGTTCATCTTCAGTCTCTTTTTGATATTTGGGGTTGTCCTAAATGGATTCCAAGATTCTTACCTTGATACACACAAAAGCCATTTTTTACATTTATTTCTAATTTTAACTTGAAGTGTAAGGTGATAATTGCTGTTGCAAAACACTGCTGACAACGTAACATGATCTTTGGTATCATCATACATACATTTCACATTTAATCTGATAAATAAATGGTATTGTTCAATATGTCACAGCTATAATTAATACAGATATATCAATATAAAAATCGACATAAAAAGAATTTTGTGGATATTGCAATATTGCAGTATCATTTCATGCTGATGAAATTCTTCTATTAACCAACCCTAACTTTGATATTTGCCTTATGGATGTCTATATATTTGCTTGTCCTGTTAACCCTGTATGTTTAACATATATATTATCTCTTACCTTATCATAAATAAGAAAGAAATTCATTTTCCAATTTTATTTTGGTTTCTGGGTAAATTTAATTTTTAATGGTGTGACTTTATCAAAGAATACAATGTACAGTAGACTGTTAGGATAGGATGACATTTTGATTAGGATGACATTTTGAGAAGATATACTTTTGTGATATTTTTAATTTGACCCAAATTTTATAATTTGTTTATATGACAAATTCTACACCTCCTTCTACATGGTATCAACATGAGTGAGTCATATGAATATAAATATGATAATTGAAATGAATGAAATGTTCAATTTCATCAGATATTTTTATATTTGGAGTTCAATTATGGGTATAGTGATTCAATTCAATATGGTTATTCCAAACCCAGCTATTCATGTATAGAAATACAATACAGATCTTTATTCTAAGACTACAACAACATGAGAAATATCTCAATCTGTTTGTTAATTGAGTTCCATATTTTGCAATTAAAAAATGAAATTTTGAACTGTTTAGTTCTGAATCATCAGATAATATATATTTTTGTTAAATTTGTAAATTAATTTAATAAGATTAAAAGATATCACTAATATTTTCCCTTTGCAACGAGTAGACTTGTTCTGTGACCTCCAATAGATTCCACATATAGCCCATACCTCATAAGATACAGTCCATACTGTGGGAGGTAATGGAACATGAAGGTCAAGTGGTATGTGCCAGTATTCTGCTGGACTCTTCTTTGTGGAGGCTGAATGTTGACAGAAGTAATCAGTGTAATTACATGTTTATCTTAAGGTTCTCCATCCAGTGAGACAGAAGATGTCACCTTTGTTCACTTAACCTTGCCTGATGTAGATCACCGCTCTGACCTCTGCGCCACCCAGCAGTGTGAAATCATAACATAGCAAATACATCATGCCGTAGAGCCTGTATGAAACAAATATATGATTCATCTTCAGTATTCATGTCAATTCATTTATATGGCCTTGTTTCATGAAAGAGATAATGAGTTTTGTTTCAGGCAAGAGTTGTAGTGTAAAATAGGCTGGGAGATGTAAGACAAAATAGGCTGGGAGGTGTAGGGCAAAATAGGCTGAGAGGTGTAGGGGAAAATAGGCTGAGAGGTGTAGGGGAAAATAGGCTGGCAGGTGTAGGGCAAAATAGGCTGAGAGGTGTAGGGGAAAATAGGCTGAGAGGTGTAGGGCAAAATAGGCTGGGAGGTGTAGGGCAAAATAGGCTGGGAGTTGTAGGGCAAAATAAGCTGGGAAGTGTAGGGCAAAATAGGCTGGGAGGTGTAGGGCAAAATAAGCTGGGAAGTGTAGGGCAAAATATGTTGGGAGGTGTAAGACAAAATAGGCTGGGAGGTGTAGGGCAAAATAGGCTGAGAGGTGTAGGGCAAAATAGGCTGGGAGGTGTAGGGCAAAATAGGCTGGGAAGTGTAGGGCAAAATAGGCTGGGAGGTGTAGGGCAAAATAGGCTGGGAGGTGTAGGGCAAAATAAGCTGGGAAGTGTAGGGCAAAATAGGCTGGGATGTGCTAATTGTGTTGGATAGCAGTAGGATGGACCGCAAGGATGGAAGAGGAAATGTGAGGAAATAGGGAGGGCACTGGTAACAGCTTCTCACGTTCACATAGGAATAACAGGATTTGAATAGGACAGCTGTTTCCTGTCTCAGTGCTGCCCTCTGCAGGCAGGTTGTCTACAGGTTGTGCATGCTGGCTGTCAGGAATCATTTGTCAGTTACAAGACACTACTCCCTCTTACATCTCAGCAATTAGCTCAAACTGCATCTTTCATCGATCTGAGCCCACCCACTCAAGGCCCTGTCAACTGCAGCCTTGCCTACATGCTGACCAGAACCACATCTACCTGAGGCAGCCTACTTACTGACCAGAACCACATTTACCTGAGGCAGCCTACTTACTGACCAGAACCACATTTACCTGAGGCAGCCTACTTACTGACCAGAACCACATTTACCTGAGGCAGCCTACTTACTGACCAGAACCACATCTACCTGAGGCAGCCTACTTTCTGACCAGAACCACATCTACCTGAGGCAGCCTACTTACTGGCCAGAACCACATCTACCTGAGGCAGCCTACTTACTGGCCAGAACCACATCTACCTGAGGCAGCCTACTTACTGACCAGAACCACATCTACCTGAGGTAGCCTACTTTCTGACCAGAACCACATCTACCTGAGGCAGCCTACTTACTGACCAGAACCACATCTACCTGAGGCAGCCTACTTTCTGACCAGAACCACATCTACCAGAGGTAGCCTACTTTCTGACCAGAACCACATCTACCTGAGGCAGCCTACTTACTGACCAGAACCACATCTACCTGAGGCAGCCTACTTGCTGACCAGAACCACATCTACCTGAGGCAGCCTACTTACTGGCCAGAACCACATCTACCTGAGGCAGCCTACTTACTGGCCAGAACCACATCTACCTGAGGCAGCCTACTTACTGACCAGAACCACATCTACCTGAGGTAGCCTACTTTCTGACCAGAACCACATCTACCTGAGGCAGCCTACTTACTGACCAGAACCACATCTACCTGAGGCAGCCTACTTTCTGACCAGAACCACATCTACCAGAGGTAGCCTACTTTCTGACCAGAACCACATCTACCTGAGGCAGCCTACTTACTGACCAGAACCACATCTACCTGAGGCAGCCTACTTTCTGACCAGAACCACATCTACCGGAGGTAGCCTACTTTCTGACCAGAACCACATCTACCTGAGGCAGCCTACTTACTGGCCAGAACCACAATGCATAAGAACCAGATCTGTTTCAGGCACAAGTTAGGGCCACACCTATCACTCAGTCAGAGCACTTACAAGACAAGAACACATACACCTTAATAAAGCCACTTACTGGCTGGACTCATGTCTTTAATCCAATTAAAGTTAACTGGCTTGAGGTCACATGCAAAAAGTCTCTTTGCTGATTCTGGGCATAGACCAGATGAACATTTTTCAGTATTAACCATGGGTATAAAGAAAAACTCTGCCACTTGGGTTAAGGCATTATGTTGATCCCTTCACTGGCCTGGGTCTTGGACATGTAGCAGATATGCACCTTGCCCTGGACATGTAGCAGACACATACTTTGCCCTGGACATGTAGCAGACACACACTTTGCCCGGGACATGTAGCAGACACATACTTTGCCCTGGACATGTAGCAGACACACACTTTGCCCTGGACAGGTAGCAGACACACACTTTGCCCTGGACAGGTAGCAGACACATACTTTGCCCTGGACATGTAGCAGACACATACTTTGCCCTGGACATGTAGCAGACACACACTTTGCCCTGGACAGGTAGCAGACACACACTTTGCCCTGGACAGGTAGCAGACACACACTTTGCCCTGGACAGGTAGCAGACACATACTTTGCCCTGGACAGGTAGCAGACACATACTTTGCCCTGGACATGTAGCAGACACATACTTTGCCCTGGACAGGTAGCAGACACATACTTTGCCCTGGACAGGTAGCAGACACATACTTTGCCCTGGACATGTAGCAGACACATACTTTGCCCTGGACATGTAGCAGACACACACTTTGCCCTGGACATGTAGCAGACACATACTTTGCCCTGGACAGGTAGCAGACACATACTTTGCCCTGGACAGGTAGCAGACACATACTTTGCCCTGGACATGTAGCAGACACATACTTTGCCCTGTACATGTAGCAGACACATACTTTGCCCTGGACAGGTAGCAGACACATACTTTGCCCTGGACATGTAGCAGACACATACTTTGCCCTGGACATGTAGCAGACACATACTTTGCCCTGGACATGTAGCAGACACATACTTTGCCCTGGACATGTAGCAGACACATACTTTGCCCTGGACATGTAGCAGGCACATACTTTGCCCTGGACATGTAGCAGACACACACTTTGCCCGGGACATGTGGCAGACAAAATTTATCAGCTTGGCCAAAACGGTCAGTCAGACTAAAATAATTAGATCAAAAAGATCAATCTGGCAAAAAATAATCAATCAGTCCAAAACATTCAGTCAGGTCAAAATTAGTCAGATCAAAATATAATTCAGACCAAAACAATCAGCCAGACAAACAATCAGTCAGACAAAAATGATCAGTCAGGCAAAAACAGTCAAACCAAAACAATCAGTCAAGCCAAAACAATGAGTTAGACCAAAAAGATCAGTCAAACCAAAGCAATCAATCAGATCAAAATGATCTGTCAGTCCAAAACAACAGGAAATTCATTGTATTGGAACACTGTTTCATGTGTAGTGTCTCACTTCAAGTACATTGGTCCTGAGGCCCATCTTGAGTATGTGATAAACAAGGCAAGACATAAGCATCAATCTGGTGAGCGCAAACTACTCTCAGCGTGCTGAGTCTCAGAGTCTCAGACTGGCTCTCTTAAACAGGAACCAGCTCATCAATGGAAGTAATCTGGCACCAATTCAAATATATATTACCAATCCTCAACATTCATTTGTTATTGAGTTAATTAATCTTTCATTATAAACACTTTGAGAAGCACACATTGTGCAAGGATTTACAATTTCCTAGGTCAGTTTAAGGTTTGTTTTTATTGTGGTGAGTTGAAATGTTATTTGGTCATCATCTAGTCATAAAAATATACCTTTTGTAATGATTAGACCCATACTATGTAGTTCATATGTATCGCATTATGTGTAAATGCTAACTCAAACATTACTGGTTTTGCTTCTTAAAGAGTTCTTCTGTGTTTATTTGTCGCTTGTGATAATCTGGAGAGCAATCTAGAGAGCAATTTGAAGCCTATGAAAATCTAGAGAATAATCTAGAGCCTTTGATAATCTGGAGAATAATCTAGAGCCCGAGATAATCTGGAGGATAATCTAGAGCCTGTGATAATCTGGAGGATAATCTAGAGAACAATCTAGAGAACAATCTAGAGAACAATCTAGAGAACAATCTAGAGAACAATCTAGAGAATAATGTAGAGCCTGTGATAATGTGGAGAATAATCTAGAGCCTGTCTGGAGGATAATCTAGAGCCTGTGATAATCTGGAGGATAATCTAGAGCCTGTGATAATCTGGAGAATAATCTAGAGCCTGTGATAATCTGGAGGATAATCTAGAGCCTGTGATAATCTGGAGGATAATCTAGAGCCTGTGATAATCTGGAGGATAATCTAGAGCCTGTGATAATCTGGAGGATAATCTAGAGCCTGTGATAATCTGGAGGATAATCTAGAGGACAATCGACTAGAGAACAATCTAGAGCCTGTAATAATATGAAAAGCAATCTGGGACCTATGGAAATCTAGAGATTAATCTAGAGCCTGTGATAATCTAGAGAACCATCTGGAACCTGTGATAATTTGTAAAACAATCTGCAGATTGTGATGCCCAAAATAAGAATTGCCAAAACATGGAAATCTGCATGTTTACCCTGTCTACGAGAGAAGCCAGAATAGTATTACCTGGGCAAAAATTGGCAAACATTTAGGGGGCTTCACAGCCTTTATATAAATATTTGCATCAAATATCTATGCTTTTCATATAAGATGAAATTCAGCAATGAGACATTGAGCACTTCTTAACCAATGTATTTAAGGGATTTACAATGGAATGCCTGAATAACACAGTGCCTGCACACATGGCAGCTGTGAGAGATGTTTATAGTCTTACATAAGGAAGAGTTGAAAAGTTCATGGCAGTGGCTGACAGGTCAAACTGATGGGTACCCATAGAAATGTTATATTAAAGGGATTATCAGATAATTATATAATTTAAAGATCTACAAAGCAGGTATTTTATTTTGGAATTAAAATGATTGTGAAAATGTTTGCACTAGAAATTTAGTTTTCACTTGGGATGAGATCACTGAACTCTGACTATTGAGATAAATGTAAAGGCTCATGAACTTGTTTTTACCCACAACAATTGAAATTGTTCCAAACATTCTTGTTATGACAAGCAAATAGTAATCTGATTAAAGGTATTAAGCACCAATCCTGTTTTCTTGGTTTTGCAACAGTATATATACATATGAACACCATGACATATTAAAGTCTGACTTTATTTGACCTCAATTGAGGCTCAAAGTAGGGTAGCACTGTTTGACGTCATTTTGGTACTATTCAAAAGACAATACATTTCATGATGTCATAAGCATATTGCCATGCTCTTATGACGTCATTTTACCTTTCAGTGCCTCTATGATGACACTCCACATAAAAATGACGTCAAGAAAGGAGTGTGCTTTCATTAGGGGCCTATATATTAGGTTCATGTTCAAATAGGTTTTGCAGACAATGATGGGAATGCATTTTTCAAAATGTTTATAAACATGAAAGACAAATACATTTATCCCCAATATGTGAATTTTAAATGTTTTTTTCAAAATCGGTGCTTAATCCCTTTAAGAATTTTAGCCTTTTAATATGCTAATAAACGGAACTCTGTGTTTGATGTAGAAAAAACTGTTTTTCCATGTTGAGCATTTTTTCAGTCATTTTGTGACAAGACCTTGGAAAATCAGGGGCTTTTGACATTTTTGAGCACAACACTCTTCTAAATAGACTAAAAAAACAGCTGTAAAGTGTCTTACATATCTTTATTTATCAAATAGAAAACAATGTGTAACGATTTTATTTTTTCTGTGAATGCAGGTTGCATCTATTTATCTCTCTGACATATCATGGGTTATGTCATTGCATATTAATGTGGTGAATTGTAATCAAAGATATAGTGTTGATAAATGTCAGCATTTTGCTCATACAGAGCAGGCGGTGGGTAATCAGTTGCTTCTGACTGCACCAATAAACGAGGAATCGAAGTGTCCAATAATATATCGTTGAGAACAAGCATTTTCAAACATTTTTGGCTTAAGACAAATAATGACAGCCAGTAAATTCAATAATACATGATCAGTCTTGTCCGACAACTGGAGACATATCTCTGAAGGGATTTGTAATAGAGTGTAGAAACTTGGCCTTCACACTCATTGATGTTCCGGGACACACGGAACGTTTGCTGTCTGAAGGACACAAATATGGATCACGTGAGATAGATCAAAGGAAGCACTAATGTAGGCCTGAGTTTATGGAAGTAAGATAGAAAATATTGTAAGGCGTAAAAGATAAAGATATTTCTTTCTCTCCCAACATGCTCTGTGTAATTAATCCCCAGTATGCTGTCTTGAGAGTAGTTTGTCATTCTCTTTATACTCTAAATACAAATGCCATTGATGCACACAACAGGTTAACACATTGCTTTCTGTCATTTGTCCTGATTTTGAAGCTGGGCGTTTCTTATCTCTTGGGCTGGTAGGTTCACCATGACAGGATACATTGATTGAACCCCATAAAGCTTAGTAAGCAGATGTTCACCTATATTTATAGATTCACTGATTCCTCAGATTAAGAGAAGGTTTTTGTCCAGATGTGAACTTTCACAGACACACATCTTGGTATGTCTTGGTGTTTTGTATTTTTAGTGTTTGTTTGTCATGGAGGGGAATATTGCTAAGGCTCACGATTTTTGTTTGTTTTCTTGGGTTTTTTCATCACTTTCAAAATCATTTAATTCAAGTTTTTTCTCTATGATCATCAAGATGAAAATTGATTGACATATTAATGTGTTTTGTAAGTGATATAACATAATGAACGTAGAATGAATATTATTTGATAATTTAAATGATTACATGTTATCTCCTCTGAAGGATAGAGTGTGACGATTATGACTGCCTTATTGTTGAATATTACTATCCCCTATGAACCTTTTTCTATGCCTTTTCACATAATCATAATAATTGCAAACTTCTTCTCTTCACTAGAGATAGAGACTAGAGATAGATATTGATGATATCTGATAGGTGGTGCAACATAACCCTTATATTGGTCAAATTTTGTTCTGTGTACTTTATATGCTATAGAACCAAGCTGATTGGCCAAGCAAGTTGTGGAGGTTTGTAAGTGAGAATATGGTCCAATATTGAAATTCTCATCTCTAATCTGTCTAATAACCTGGGCAATAGAACTGAATTCCACACCATGCTGAGAGATGATACTTGGAATTGTGGGTAATAAAAATGCTTTGTCCAAATGGGGAAATCATAAAAATAAAGTAATAATCTTGGACTATATTGCAGAGGTAGAAATGGCTACAGTCCAGTCCTTTGTGGGGTGAGTGATGGCTGCAGTTGTGATGCAGATCCCAGTCCAATATGCTGCATGTTTAAGCTGGGATATGAAGGGCATTCCTTCTACCTTTACAGTCTCATCCATCTCTAGCCCACCTCAGAGGAATCCATTTTGAGAAAAAGACACCCAATTCATCAATCTCACTTTGAACAAATCTTATTTTGCCCAGAAGACATTTTCTGGGTGAATGAGATGCCGCTCAAATGGTCAGTCCGGATAAAATGGAGGCCTTCACAAATAATGACCACAGAGATTTAATTTCAGATAAAAAATAATGCTCTTTTCTAAAGTCAGATCCACTTAGACATCTTATAATTACCATTGCACCTGTAAAGTAAAAATTGAATTTTGGCTCCAAAGTCTAATGAGATTTTCACAATTTTAAATGGGATGATTGGAGATTAAATAAAAGAGAATTTTCAAACATGTTTGCAGAAGTGTTCTCAACAATAATGACTTAATCCAAGTGAAACAAATTATCTATTATCCTCCAAATTTTACAAAATGAAAAGAGAAATTCTGTTTTACAAGGATCACAGTAAATTTCTTGTGACCAACTTGGTTAGAAAGAAGCCATTGTCCGTGAAATAATCTGCAGAACTAATTTTCTTCTTTATTTTATATATAAATAAAGAAGAAAATTAAACTTATGAACAGATTAATTTATACCAGGAACTCTATTTTTACACTGTAAATGTATAATTTCTCGGGAGGTCCCACTTTGATCCTCTTTGACATACAAAAAGACCCATTAACACCCTCAAGTGTATAACTTTACAAAATGTACCAAAATAACCCGAACATCAATCATTTATGTACTGTAATTTCATTATGTTGTCCTTAATTGGACAAATTAAATTTGGAAGAAAGATGCATCTCTTCACAAGAACATGTAAATGTCTGCAAAGTGTCCTGTTATATTATTCAAATTCATGTCCCTTATAATCCAGACATTTAAGAAATAATTTTTCACACTTCTTAAATGATACAGAGGACATTACCAGTTACGTCCTGGAAACAGGTCAGTTGTGTTAGGATATAAACATTTGATCAACCTCGACCCTTTTAAGACAATATAGGTCATTATTACATTAACTTTGATAGTAACTTTGAATTATGACTAAGTTCTTCTTTACATCCGTAAAGTTGCTTTGAACCAGAACTAATTTGGGTTTCATGACAAAATTAATGAACATCTATTTACAAGGCTTATCACGACACTGTCGATAGAGTGGTAATCTCCTGTAGCAGACAAACGGTGCAGATTTGCCTGCCAGGCAGCCCAGGGCATTGCTCAGGCAGGCACACCAACCACAGCTCACAGCCAACAACATCAAATATTAACCAGAGCCACAGCTATTGAAACTCAATATTTGGCTTTTCTCTTGTTTGCTGATTTTGTTTTTGTGCTCATAAAGACCATGTGAAAGTTGACCATAAGTCATAATAGGTCAAGATCCAAGAAGAAGAAGTCATTTGCTGTGAATTTGGAGTGGGAAGTCACTTGTGTGTTTGTTTGTCTTTTTTGTTAATTTGTTTGTTTGTTTTGGGTTTTACATCAATTTCAGCATTGCTTCAGCCAGTTTTATAAATTGTCATGTCACAGCTTAATGACATAACAACCCACTAGGGTCTTGTAAAAATGACAACAGGCTGACCAGAGCCATCTGGAGGCATGGACTCAGGTCATATGACAAAAGTGTAATTTGAATTCAATCCCAGCACTGCCAGGACTCCACAACCTTAGAATCAGCAAAGAGGAACCAGTGCTAATAGGCTTACACTCTGACCAACTGCACCATGGCTGTGTCCCCCACAAGGTCAATCCAGGGCCTGGGATTTTGGTTAAATAAATACACATAAAATGCATCTCACCAATGCTGAGGGTTTTGTGGAATATGACAACAATAATGCCTGCAAACATCTAGTGATGAAAACCTTTAACTCAGGCTGTGTGCCCCACTATGATAGAATACGTTTCTCAGTACTCCTGATATATTGACGTGCTGTCTGCAGTGGATGATGAGGGGAGTTTGCTCCTGTTGCAGTTGATGAAGTTTATTATCACACAGGCTTCATCCCTGAGACATCCACACCCTCTTGGTCTGGGGGATTGCTAAGATTGACATGGCTGAGGGCACTGGCAACATGAATCCTGCGGGAGTGACGGCAGATGATGATAGCGTCATGACAGTAGTTATTTGTCAGTGATGATGCCTATTAAGGCATGTTTGCTGTGGCTTTCAGAATCAATAGATGCTACACTAGCTGCTTACGACATGCATAAATCAAACGTCTCTTGCAATAAGATGATTTCAATCTAAGTCTACAAAAACGACTATAGAGATGCAAAAAGACTCATCTTGACCTTGTTTTCATCTTGACCTTGTTTTGTGGATGTTAGTGAGGGGATAGTGAGATGATATTCATTAAGGTGAGCATTAAGTCATGGGGAGATAAATGAGGGGAAGACACAGACATAACATGAGACTATATGATGCTGTAAAACTGAAACAAACTGCCAAGACAGCAGACAGCAAATCAATATATTGGTCTGTGTGGTGTAACAAGCAATTTATTTGGGTTGAGTTTAGATTGCCTTCATTTGCCAAGCCAAGAAGCTTGTAGCGAGGTGGCAAATCTCAGCCAGAAGTCAACAAACATAGAATTGTTGCTGAGGCTGTCAGATTACTCAATTAAGGATGCTGATTTTTTCACAATAACTTCCAGTAAATTTCAGCATATACACCTGCATATATATATATATATATATATATATATATATATATATATATATATATATATATATATATATATATATATATATATATATATATATATATATATATATATATATATATATATATATATATATATATATATATATCAGGGATATCTATTCCTTGATAATTGTTCTGAACATTTAAGTCCATCACCTCAATTATTGTTGTCCAATGAAGAGAAACGTGACTGCATGAACGTGTATTAAGAGGCTGGTATTTATTAGCTGATGGATGGTAGGTGAAATAGCAATCCTGATCACAAGGAAAGAGAACTCAATGCAAACCAGCTTTCAAGGTCAAACATTAAACCTCTCTTTAGCCCCTAACGGGCTGAGATTATCCACCACTGGTAGTATTCTGTTACAATGCAATTTGTTAATATGTAATCATGGTAATGATGTCAGACTGCTTGAAACTTGAACTTTTGATCCCAGTATTTTGTTGAGCATATTGAATATCCATGGTTATAAATTTTATTAATTTAGTATGCAGGTACACTATTGCAGAAAAAAATGGTGAGTCCTGCCAATCAACAAATTGAGATAGGCTACTCCTTTAGGGGTTACAAGAATGAAATGAATCGCAAGCTATAGGTAAGAACACTATGTATCTTTTATGCCTATTGGGAAGAGCAGGTCTGCCACTAGGTGTCAATGCGGTGCACCATCCAACTCAGACATGCAACGGTTGCAGATCAGCAATACATAGTTTTGCATTATATATATATATATGCATACACATATACATCTACATATATACATATTCATATAAAACAAATTTGTTTAAGACATATCAAGAATTGCTCAGGTCTTGGCCGAGTGCAGAGTTTGTTTTATGATCTTGCATTGGTATCTGTAGACTTCACTCAATTATTGATCAGAAAAGTTCTTTGTTTCCCCGATCAAAGAGACCCAGGGTGAAACCACATGCTTCTTTTAATCCCATAGAGAACCAGATTATGCAAAAACAAGGAGGGATTTAGCGTGATGATGAGAAGCCTGAGTACCAGTGAGACCAGATCTGCTCACCAGGGTTACACTAGGTCTACTACGACCTCAGAAATTCAGCAAGGGCAAACTGGAATATCTGATCAGGCCCACCAGTTTTTGTGCATTTCATATTATCAAATTGTATTGTAAAGAAATTACATAGAGCAACTACTTCCATTTTTTTACCAGACCATTTTTTCCCAGGTTTGTGATTTTTTTGGATAACAGATTTATTGAAAATAAATAATGAGGAGGTATTAGTGATTGGTAAATTTCAGACAAGCAAATAGGGCTGGGTTAAGGACTCCTTTATGTTTTCATCATCATAGATTGCCAAAAGGGACTACTTGAAGGTCAGGGCTACTTTTTGCCACTAATAAACTGTATATGTATAAGTTTAACCTACTTATAAAGCCAGAAAAGTGAATCCATTTAAAAGGTGTTGGTGGAGGCATCAGCAGGCATCTATGCTCATAATTTTGTTTTCAAGATAGATTCACTTTGTGATAAATATATTATTATATTTTTATATTTCATGGATAAGATTTGCATATGTTTGCATACATAAAAAATATGCTTTACACTGCATTCTCTCTGCATTAAAGATAAATAGTGAGATATCACAAAATGTACTGTAAACTGCATTCTGTCATAAGTATAATACAACATTTAAGTCCAACACGCAGTAAATAGAGTGTTATAAATGCAATTTGATATAAATGGTGTGTTTTAAAGGCCCAGCACACATGATTGTTGCAGTAAGAAAGCCTGCACCTGTGAGACCGAGTCCCCTTTATTGAATAGAGAAGCACTGGAATGCCTTTAAGCAGAATTGGCTTCCGATTGATTCTTCCCATCTGATTCCTGGCACAAACCTGCATGTATTCTGTGCTCAGATAACAGGAAATTAAAATGACAACCGTGACGAGATGAGTCATATTGAATATTTGCCAAAATATCATCACTTGGGAATCTTTTAGAAGTTTCAAATTACAGCTGACAAAGATATGATTGTTGCTTGAATGTTGTGTTTGTTGAGGTTTATTTCTGCTATTTGTATTGATTAGTGGGGTGCGTCACACACTGAGACTCCGACTATTGAGGGCAGAAATGAGGCCTGAGCTCAAAATAGAGGTCAACCATATTTGCTGATATCATAATGGTGAATTATAGCAACTTGTCATATGAGAAAGGCTCTCGTTATCCATGACAATCACGTGACACTCGGAACAAAGCTCTTTGGGAGAAATGATGGATTTGGAGAAGAAAGAGAAGAAAAGTGGTTCTCGTATCAGAGTCACAGAAATCTGCTAGACAATAGCACTTGTTGGAGCATTGCAGAAGCAATTAAGGCAGCATGCTTTGACAAAGTGGAGTTTATCAAATGTTCTTACTGTTGCAGTATGAAGATATAATTGAATAAATGAGATATCCTTAGCATTTGTGTCTTTATATTGGAGTCTAATCATAAACTCAGTTATTATGGTTCAGAGACTGTGTGGCCAGAGTTTTGCCTACCAATAATTAGCTTCAGGAGGCATTCTCCCCATCTCAGGTGTTGGTGGAAGCTTCAGCAGGCATTCTCCCCATCTCAGGTGTTGGTGGAAGCTTCAGGAGGTATTCTCCCCATCTCAGGTGTTGGTGGAAGCTTCAGGGGGCATTCTCCCCATCTCAGGTGTTGGTGGAAGCTTCAGCAGGCATTCTCCCCATCTCAGGTGTTGGTGGAAGCTTCAGCAGGCATTCTCCCCATCTCAGGTGTTGGTGGAAGCTTCAGGAGGCATTCTCCCCATCTCAGGTGTTGGTGGAAGCTTCAGGAGGCATTCTCCCCATCTCAGGTGTTGGTGGAAGCTTCAGGAGGCATTCTCCCCATCTCAGGTGTTGGTGGAAGCTTCAGGAGGCATTCTCCCCATCTCAGGTGTTGGTGGAAGCTTCAGGAGGCATTCTCCCCATCTCAGGTGTTAGTGGAAGGCCTGTTATCTTACCCACAGTGTATCAGGCCTGGTAGGTCACAAAGTGGGTAAGATATCAGGCCTGGTAGATCACAGTGTGGGTAAGGTATCAGGCCTGGTAGGTCACAGTGTGGGTAAGATATCAGGCCTGGTAGGTCACAGTGTGGGTAAGATATCAGGCCTGGTTGGTCACAGTGTGGGTAAGATATCACGCCAGGTAGGTCACAGTGGGGTTAAGATATCAGGCCGGGTAGGTCACAGTGGGGGTAAGATATCAGGCCTGGTAGGTCACAGTGTGGGTAAGATATCACGCCAGGTAGGTCACAGTGGGGTTAAGATATCAGGCCGGGTAGGTCACAGCAGGGGTAAGATATCAGGTCTGGTAGGTCACAGTGGGGTTAAGATATCAGGCCGGGTAGGTCACAGTGGGGGTAAGATATCAGGCCTGGTAGGTCACAGCGGGGGTAAGATATCAGGTCTGGTAGGTCACAGTGTGGGTAAGATATCAGGCCTGGTAGGTCACAGTGTGGGTAAGGTATCAGGCCTGGTAGGTCACAGCGGGGGTAAGATATCAGGCCAGGTAGGTCACAGTGGGGGTAAGATATCAGGCCTGGTAGGTCACAGTGGGGGTAAGATATCAGGCCTGGTAGGTCACAGTGTGGGTAAGGTATCAGGCCTGGTAGGTCACAGTGTGGTAGGCCAGTGTGGGTAAGATATCAGGCCTGGTAGGTCACAAAGTGGGAAAGATATCAGGCCGGGTAGGTCACAGTGGGGGTAAGATATCAGGCCATGTAGGTCACAAAGTGGGTAAGATATCAGGCCAGGTAGGTCACAAAGTGGGTAAGATATCAGGCCAGGTAGGTCACAAAGTGGGTAAGATATCAGGCCTGGTAGGTCACAAAGTGGGTAAGATATCAGGCCTGGTAGGTCACAAAGTGGGTAAGATATCAGGCCTGGTAGATCACAGTGTGGGTAAGATATCAGGCCTGGTAGGTCACAGTGTGGGTAAGATATCAGGCCAGGTAGGTCACAGTGTGGGTAAGATATCAGGCCTGGTAGGTCACAGTGTGGGTAAGGTATCAGGCCTGGTAGGTCACAAAGTAGGTAAGGTATCAGGCCTGGTAGGTCACAGTGTGGGTAAGATATCAGGCCTGGTAGGTCACAGTGTGGGTAAGATATCAGGCCAGGTAGGTCACAGTGTGGGTAAGATATCAGGCCTGGTAGGTCACAGTGTGGGTAAGATATCAGGCCTGGTAGGTCACAGTGTGGGTAAGATATCAGGCCTGGTAGGTCACAGTGTGGGTAAGATATCAGGCCTGGTAGGTCACAGTGTGGGTAAGATATCAGGCCTGGTAGGTCACAGTGTGGGTAAGGTATCAGGCCTGGTAGGTCACAGTGTGGGTAAGGTATCAGGCCTGGTAGGTCACAGTGTGGTAGGCCAGTGTGGGTAAGATATCAGGCCTGGTAGGTCACAAAGTGGGTAAGATATCAGGCCCATCAGGTAAGGTTTAAAGTCTGTTTATTCAATATGTGAGAATGACATGACATCTTTCAGTTCCTTTTATTGAAAACATATTGCAAAATATTTTTTCCCTTCTACCTGTAATGCAAAAGCTTTTCTATTGAACACGTTGAATATAATAATGCAATACTCTACAACCAGAACACACTGGCAATTTGGAGAGAAAATCTCCTTTCATGCCCCATGGGATAATGGGAAGAATATTTTGGCTGTAGCTGCATCCCTCATAAAGGCAGTTGTGAGATGGAGCAGCGTTGCAGTGATCCTCATATCATCACTACAGACCCGGTCACTTGACACATGCTGCCAAGGGATGGCTGCTGAAAATAGTTAACCCTCAAATCTGATTTTAGTTTATGTTTAGCTCTACTCTATATCAGTTAACTCACAGAAGTGATGTTTGGTTTGGGGGGACATGAATCAGCAGTTATCACATTTAATGTTTGTTTTGTTTGTTTCTTTGGTATTTTTTTTTTTTTTTTTTTTGGTTTTGGCAGCATTTATGCTCATCACATTCACATACATGGGTCTCACATCCTTAGTATTGATCTTGTCAGATTTAGAGATTCAAAGTGAGTCCAATGCAACCTTTGATGTGTGCCAAAAAGAAGGAAACATGTTTGCCTAAGAATGAATATTAAATAGCTTTACTTGTCATTAAAATATATCATGACAGAAGATAAAAAACAATGTTTACTCTGTTACTGACATATTTTGGAAGGTTGCATGTGCATTCATCAGGTTACAGGTAGAATTGAAAAGAATGCATATTGTCAATTGCTGTTGAGGCCAAATGCATTTATTTCCCAAAATAAGTATCACATAAAGATGAAACAAAGAGCCGGGGCAAAGGTAATTGTGATTGGTGACTTGGGAACACAAATAAAAACCCTCGCAGTGAGCTCTGTTGTATATCCATAGAATTCCTTCGAAATAATGCACTCATAAAGACTCCCTGTAAAATCCCAGTCACCACAAGCTGACTATGTTCTTGTTCCATTTCCACTGTGTCCACCGCTGTACTTTGTTGCTTTCTCATTCATTTAAACTTGGATATAAAGCCTTGATCCCAGGGACTTGATATTATTACATGATGATATGTGGGTCTAGGAATTTTTTGGGCTATACCTTTTGTGATGTTGGGTCAACGGCAAGGTGATGTGAGGCATAGGAGCAACTTACCTTATGAATACTCTATTTTCTGAAAAATTACAGCAAAATCGATATAATATGGGAGATATGATCTACCTATTAGGGGCTTGAATAAGTTCGATATTGGGTGACCTTGAGTTATTTTCTAGGTCATAGAAGCCAATTTCCAAAATTGCTATTTGTGATATTTTGGGAAACACATTAGATCACATTTTATTCTTACCATATTCATCTCACATAGTGTGTTCATAATTTTTAGAAAAAAAATGTAAGTAGGTCACAGTGACCTAATCATAGAGGTCCCAACTTTTAAAACATTAAGTATCTGATCTTTTACAAATCAGAGAAGATTAGATCTTGATATTGTATAGATATTAGTACATATCCATGGTAATTTATTTTGATGCAATTTTGGGGTTAATTATGGGTTAAAGTTTCTAGTTACCTTGATTGCGTCAGGTTGTGCATTTCCATTTTTTATAGTCATTATTTAGTATAGTTTTGTATCCATATCCATATTGTGTTGTCTGTATGTTCCCACATGACAAATATTGATTATACATGTACCTTAGAGCGGTTAATGAAATTTTTGTTTTTTGGTTGTTTTTTTTTAATGATAATTTGATGTTAATTTTGGTGTTTGTCTTTTAGCTTGTAACCGTGGTAACATAACAAGAATAATGCCATAGCTGGCTTACAGATGATCCATTAAGAATATATTTAGTGGAATTGTTCCAAATAGGCAAATTTGGAATGTTGTTTACAAAGATAACATGGTTAAGCGCTTTGAGCAGACCTGGTCTGATATAGCGCTATATAAATCGTTATTATTATTATTATTATTATTATTATTATTATTATTATTATTATTATTATTATTATTATTATTATTATTATTATTATTATTATTATTATTAGATTTGGCCAGGATCATTTTTAGTACTAGTGGCCAGCACAAATGTGACTCCAGCATCAGGAATACTATTTTGTGATAATGTTTAATCACAATTTGCTGCACAACATTATGTTACATGATATTTTCAATTTTTTTCATTTCATCCAGTGTTAAAATGTTATTAGATATTGCCACATGTGAGTGTTACCTGGTAATTTCAGATTGACATTATAAGATAATGATGATTTATTGCTTGTGTGATATCCCCAGATTGTCGGAAGCTGGATTTCCTGTACATTTACTGCCCAGTCCCATCCTGCAGGCAGGGGAGAAGGCTGGGCACGTCCAGCAGACTTGGTATGGCATACCACCAGGCACACCCGTAGCTGCAGCACTAGGAGACCTTCAGTGTTCCATACTCTCACGTCTCAAACGGGTTGATGATGCTGGTGAGCTGAATATTCTCATCTCAAATTGTGAAGTTTTTCTGCCTTTTAATTTTGTGTGGTAAAACCTATTTTGAAAACGAACTTAACATTTTCAAACACAATTTCTGTCATAAGGGTTTTAATGTTGCTTATTAAGTTTTTTTCTATATTCATGGAGAGAAATTGATTAATTTTGTCTTTATTTCTTTAATTAGGCTTTGAACAAACTTTCTGAAATTTCTTGTTTAGAACTGTGTGTTACTGTCTATTATCAAAGTTGTATGTTTGAACTGAGATATTAAGATGTTTTGCACATGTAATACGGTAATCTGAAACTGACAAATGAGATACAGCCTTGAACCGGGTGGCAATGCCGACTTTTATTATGCTGAGGAATGAGGAGGTCATCAAATGCAAATATAAAGGTGGTGGGTAAAGGATGCCATGTGTTTATGCTTCACTTCTAACTGAACCTTGAGATAAGCTATGTAATGGATGCCAAACTTCTTTTTGTCTAATTGGCTGGCAAAAACTCTCTATAATCTGGGCAAAAGGACACTTTGACCTCCTGTGAGACATTGGTTAGACAAATCCAGATCTGGTTTACGCTATTTACAAATAGGAAAGCACTTTCTTTTGAGCTCGTCTAATCTGTGTGAGACTTCTCATTTTTTCCTCTGGCAGTCTTTTTGTGGATCAGGGGATTGGTCTAAGCTGGAGAGATGGCAGTGAAAAATTAACAACCTCTGGAGGTCGTCTTTTTTTCTCATGTCAAAGCGGGAAGGGATTCTGCCCGCAGTGACAAAACAATCAATAGTGGAAACTTTGTGAAGTAAGCATCTGTTCTACAATTTAATTTTGACATCGAAGCATGTCCCTTGAGGGGCTGAAAATGTCCATTTACAGAGAATATCTTAAGTAATGTTTTCATTGTTCAAGTCCTATTTTGTTTAATTTCTGTCTATCTTAAATGGGTACAATTAAATTGCAAGTCAAGTTCTTCTATAAGCCAGATAAGTTATAAGGTCACCTCGATGCTAAATCAAGTTGTGTGGTTTTCAAAAAGTTGTGAGGTCATCTAGATGCTAAGTCAAGTTGTATTGTCTTCTATAAGCTGGGATGAGTTGTGAGGTCATCTAGATGCTAAGTCAAATTGTATTGTCTTCTATAAGCTGGGATGAGTTGTCAGGTCATCTAGGTGCTAAGTCAAATTGTATTGTCTTCTATAAGCTGGGATGAGTTGTCAGGTCATCTAGATGCTAAGTCAAGTTTCATTGTCTTCTATATATATAAGCTGGGATGAGTTCTCAGGTCATCTAGATGCTAAGTCAAGTTTCATTGTCTTCTATAAGCTGGGATGAGTTGTTAGGTCATCTAGATGCTAAGTCAAGTTTCATTGTCTTCTATAAGCTGGGATGAGTTGTCAGGTCATCTAGATGCTAAGTCAAGTTTCATTGTCTTCTATAAGCTGGGATTAGTTGTCAGGTCATCTAGATGCTAAGTCAAGCTTCATTGTCTTCTATAAGCTGGGATGAGTTGTTAGGTCATCTAGATGCTAAGTCAAGTTTCATTGTCTTCTATAAGCTGGGATGAGTTGTTAGGTCATCTAGATGCTAAGTCAAGTTTCATTGTCTTCTATAAGCTGGGATGAGTTGTCAGATCATCTAGATGCTAAGTCAAGTTGTATTGTCTTCTATAAGCTAGGATGAGTTGTCAGGTCATCTAGATGCTAAGTCAAGTTTCATTGTCTTCTATAAGCTGGGATGAGTTGTCAGGTCATCTAGATGCTAAGTCAAGTTTCATTGTCTTCTATAAGCTGGGATGAGTTGTCAGGTCATCTAGATGCTAAGTCAAGTTTCATTGTCTTCTATAAGCTGGGATGAGTTGTCAGGTCATCTAGATGCTAAGTCAAGTTTCATTGTCTTCTATAAGCTGGGATGAGTTGTCAGGTCATCTAGATGCTAAGTCAAGTTGTATTGTCTTCTATAAGCTGGGATGAGTTGTCAGGTCATCTAGATGCTAAGTCAAGTTTCATTGTCTTCTATAAGCTGGGATGAGTTGTCAGGTCATCTAGATGCTAAGTCAAGTTTCATTGTCTTCTATAAGCTTGGATGAGTTGTCAGGTCATCTAGATGCTAAGTCAAGTTTCATTGTCTTCTATAAGCTGGGATGAGTTGTCAGGTCATCTAGATGCTAAGTCAAGTTTCATTGTCTTCTATAAGCTGGGATGAGTTGTCAGGTCATCTAGATGCTAAGTCAAGTTTCATTGTCTTCTGTAAGCTGGGATGAGTTGTCAGGTCATCTAGATGCTAAGTCAAGTTTCATTGTCTTCTATAAGCTGGGATGAGTTGTCAGGTCATCTAGAAGGCCACGGGCCGTGGCGCAGTTGGTTAGGGCGCCAGCTTATTAGCACCAGTTCCTCTGTGGTGATCCAAAGGTTGTGGGTTCGAACCCCGGCCGTGCCGAGATTGAACTCATGACACAATTTCCCACATGAGCTGAGGCCCGTGCCTAAAGGGTTAACCCGTTGTCCTTGTAAATCTGTGACCGGGTGGGTTGTCATGTCAAGGACCTGCGACATGACAATTCAGTGAGGCAGCACTATATCTGCTACAAGTAGGTCTCATCACGAAATAGCTGAAATAATGTTGAAAGTGATGTAAAACTCCAAACAAACAAACAAACAGGTCATCTAGATGCTAAGTCAAATTGTATTGTCTTCTATAAGTTGGGATGAGTTGTCAGGTCATCTAGATGCTAAGTCAAGTTGTATTGTCTTCTATAAGCTAGGATGATTTATGTGTTAACCTAATTGATTGAATTAAGTAAACACAGCTTGGTTGAAAACACATTTTTGTGGTCTATTTTTTGTACCGGTAGTTTATTTTTATGATCTATTTTCGTGGTCTATTAGAAGCTTGTTTTGTTATCCAATGAGCCACATATTGAATCAAATATGTATTTGGTCACACATGAGCTATGTGTGACCAAATGTATGGTCAAGCATAAATGTGACCCAATTAGGTTGTTCATAACCATTACATGATTCCATTTGGTTGTTCTTGGCTTTTGCATGGCTTGATTGGCACAACATGGTCATGCACTAACACTTCCTGACATCATTTTGGCCACAGTCAATCATGTCCAAAAAGATATTTTGTAATAATGATAAGCATGACCGCCAGAGGTCACTGTATGCCCTAGACCTCTGGCACCGCCTGTCCAGCTGTCGCTGAGGTAGATTAAGGTTGAAGAGAGATGACACATAGATGTCAGAGTGGATTATGCTGGCCACTTCTTCCACTCCTTGATTCAATTATACACAGTGGAATTGAGTGGGTTCCATAGAATAGTCCTGGACCTCTGGTCAGAGCTAATGTGCTTTAGCATGCAAGGACAATGAGAAGGTCAGCCTCCAAGATCATTAACAATTCTCCTCTGTGTTTATCCCATTACATGAACACTAAGTGCTTCAAATAAGTTCAAGTTTGGGACATTACCAGCAATGTCTACTTTGTGAAAAATGGAAATCCCATTTTATGTGTTATATACCATGCTCTTTTTATGCAAGATTTTTTTTTATATGACAGAATGTATTGTTCATATCAAAATTGGGTCTGGCATTTAAAGTAGACATGAAAGTGCATATCTGTGTGAGACGAGGGATGATGCCAGGCCAGCAATGCATAATATCAGAGACGTGATAGGATGTCCTCTACTGCAAAGAGTCTGCCCTATAAGTATATATGTGTATTTATATATATATATATATATATATATGGCAGAGGAGCAGTGATGGGAATGCTACAGTCTGATCTCGTGCAGTTATCGCAGCTGCAGCTGACAAGTGCTGTATGATGGCCACAACCTCAGCACAAAGGATAGATCTCCTCCCCTGAGATCTCCTCCCCTGAGATCTCGCTTTACATCTAATGGAGTTATTAGGAGTTCCAACAGGAAAGAGATTTCCTATATGCAAACTGATAAATAAATGGGAGTTTGATGGGAGGTGGGATTCAAAGTGAGGCTTGCACTCACTCTATGAGATGTTCTATATTTGTTTTGTGTGGTCTATGATGCCAGCACACATACAACACAATGTAAATGAGTGAAGAAAGATATGAGTAAAGCAAGAAATAATGCCTTGTGTCAAATACAATGCATGGACTTAAGTCAAATTTGAATATTTTCTTGCATAGGCTGACTCTCCAATACTCCCCAGCTATCAAAAATGCATTTCATAATAAAACTTTGATTAAATCAATGGAGGAAAATAACATTGGTATGTGCATAAATATGCAGCAGGAAAGTTTGAATGCATCCTTATTATGTTACTGAGGGGTTGTTGTATGTTTGGGATGGTGTGAATTCACTCCCTAATCACACCGTGGAGATCCAAGATGGCTTCTTCAGATAGACTTGTATACACTTCCAGCATAAGATAGGGCCTCTGGGTGGATGGCAGGATGGGATCGCATCCAAATGTCAACAGCACTATTTAGAAGGGGTCTTGTGAAATATGTAAGATTTTATTGTGATATCAATATCCCAAGCCTCTTTGTCTTACTATTAGCAGCAATTCTTTAACATTCAACCTTCTCTAATTTGTTGGTTAAAATTGTTGCTTTTGCTGTGGCCCGATAGCTTTATTATGCTTTATTATGCACTGTATGTTTTGGTCTAGACTTCATCCGCTATTTAGAATGATTTGTTCTCTGCCCTTGATTAAACCTGAAAGTGGCTTTGTAAGTGGGTGGGGTCTCATCAGCTGAGTCTGAACATCTATTTGGTAACATACAGGCCCTTATAAACACTTGTTAATATGGATATGATTTAATGTTATCCTTTGTTAAATGTGATTGCAACCAAAAATTGCTTACCCTGCAATACAAACTGTTATTAATATACTTGATAGAGAACTGATTTTAGATTAGTTTTTATATATCAAAGAAAATTACAATTCTTATGGAAAGTTATCATCAATATTGCATATTTCAAAAAATTTAGGTTACTTTTTATACATCAAAGAAAATGACAATTGTTATATATTTCAAAATTGTTTCATGAGATGCATTTAAGGAGTGTTTACTTGGTTAAATGGAATCTTTTAGCACATGTGGCAGACAGGATTGCATTGAACAGAAATAAACATCTTGAAATAAAAGTTTAAAGTGCTTAGTGTGGATAGAGGGCTGCAGGTGGCGCTCCAGGGAAGAGTCATAGGCAAGCTAATAAGCCAGGTTACCTCCACTTAGATGGCTTCATCAGGTATGAATGGGTCTGATGGGATCACTACAATGGCCGTGTAAGAGATAAATGCTCTTAGATATGTTACTGCAATTTTAAGTTAAGCTTCCCTTGGGGTGAAACAAATAACAATTTTATCTTGGAAGCAAGATTAGTTTCTCTTGAAGATGAAGGAGGCGATATAAAAAGACAAACTAACTGAGAGTGTTTAATGAAGCCATCTTTAAGTAGCTCATTTACAACCAGGGAGGGAAAAGAAAGATTTCTATTTAATTTAAAGAATCTCTTTTATTTTCCATAATGAATAAATCCTGTAATCTGCATGATAGTAGGAATTTGCCAATTTATCATTTCAGTATTAAACGTGAGCACCTCAGCACAGCTGGCATTTCAAATGATGGAAGGTTTTGAGCCTCCGCTGCTTGACGAGACATCGTCCATAGAATATTTCCCGTACTTTGAGGGTCGTTACCTGGCAGTGGCGGCAAGCTTGACGGGTGGTAACGTCATGGCGGCATTCGTCAGACTCTTACAACAATGGACGCATGAACTTGGTATGTCATTTTACTTATCAAAGTCTCACCCCCCAAAAATATGAAATTAATTCAGCTTCTTATTTATGTGACTTTTATTCATGAATGTGTATGGTATTAAACACTGATTATGGCATTTGCACAGGCATCTGCTTCAATGGTGAGACAAAAATGCTCTTAATGATAATTTGATAATTTATGGGGTTTAAGCTATTAGATAACAAAGATTACAATTCATCATTATTTCACTGAAATATTGATCATGTTTTGAATCGGGTGAGAGTTTATCTTTAATCTTTATAATCCCAATATGAATTTTGTTTCATTATTCCTTATTATGAGATATGTGTCCTAAGTCTTAGAAATATTGTTTATGAGCCGACCTGTTTCAAAATTCTATAGTGGGTCCTAAACAAATTCCTAATATATGAATGGCCCCACTCACAAGGTGTAAAATATTTTACAGTAGGAGTCATTTAGAATTGAAGCCATGGATGATTTATGCATGGCTTTTTCATGCTTTCATTTTAGAGTAAAACAAAGCCATAAATAAGTGCCTTCAAAAAGACCTATGTGAATGCTACTGAAAGGGGACAAGTTGATTGTCACTTAAAAAAGAACAAAATGAATCACACTCAAAAAGGACGTAATGAATGTCACTCGAAAATGACAGAATTAATGTCACTCAAAAAAGGACAGAATGAATTTCACATATAAATGACTGAATGGCTGCCACTGCGAGAGTTAGTTTCAGGTAATGGAGGCTTGGCAGGACACACTAGCTGGAGTTTCCTGTTATGCCTACTCAAAGAATTGATATCTTTTATGTCAATTAGATCTGACCATTTTCCTTGTCTCATGACATTAGAGCTAATCTTTGGAGCGTTTGTATCTTTTATGAAGAGTTCAAGGAGTTCTTTTATTTCTACATGTCAATTGAAAATATAGCTTTTTTTCATTATGATCTTATAAATCTGATTGATCTTTAAAACTAATAGATTTGATAAAAGAAGTTTTAAGCTTAGATATGTCTGTGCACAAAAATAACCTGAAACATTCAAGAAATATTTTAGTATATAGTTTGAACAATAAAACTGAGATGTGGATCAAATAAAACAATGAATGTAATTAAAATCCTGATATATAAATGACAAGTTAATATGATCAAAATAATTTCCTTTTAATGAACAATTAGTGTTGAACACCCAATTCTTTTTGTGTAAGCTATTGCAGGAAAAGGCAATACACAAAAATTGAGATTTCCATCATGGTTAATTTTCCATCCGTGTTACAAAAAAATGACGAGACAAATCAAATTTAGACATGTGGAGTAAATGGAGACAAATTTAGACATCTGTTGTAAAAGAGGCAAATTTAGACATGTATGATATAAAAGGAGACAAATTTAGACATCTATTATAAAAGGAGGCAAATCTAAACAAATATATTAAGAATACGAAAAAATTAAACTTGGATGGATTATGATTTGAAAAAAAAAGAATAAATGTCATTGATAATATTATTTGAGATGTACTGATGTATACTGGATGTGATGTTGGGTTTGTTGATCTGAATGACAAGGCTTCACTCTCACACCACGGTCCAATCCAGCAGGAAATGATGCAGATTAGTGATGTATGGAGGAAGAGCAAGACCTGGAACACCCAGCTGCCTTGAAAGCAAAATGCAATTAGTTTTTAGAATAGCTTGAAAGGAAGAGTTTGTGTGATAAATGTGTTTGGGACTTATAATAGGATGAGAGAACACAATAGACACAGAAAGAGAGATGACGTGCGCAAGGGCATTGACCTGAAGATGCTGTGTGCTATTTCTACATGAGAGGTCCTAATCAACCACAGCATCTGATTTTCAGCATCTGATTTTAAGTGCTTTGAGCAGACCTAGTCTGGTAAAGCGCTATATAAATCGTTATTATTATTATTATTATTATTATTATTATTATTATTATTATTATTATTATTATTATTATTATTATTATTATTATTATTATTATATTATTATTATTATTATTATTATTATTATTATTATTATTATTATTATTATTATTATTATTATTTCCAGCTCTGGAATTATTATTAGGCACATGAGTTTTGAAGATTAATGTTGTGATTGTTATTTATTCGAAATGATGTATGTCCATGATAGTAAGAAAATCTGCCATTAAAGGTGAATATATGATAGGAGAATCTGTCATTGAAAGTGAGTAAATGGTTAGATAGTTTGACATTAAAGGGGAATATGTGATTAGAAAATCTGTTATTGAAAGTGAATAAAAGGTTAGATAATCTGGTATTAAATGTGAATATATGAATGGAGAATCTGTCATTGAAAGTGAATAAATGGTTAGATAATCTGACATTAAAGGGGAATATGTGATTAGAAAATCTGCCATTGAAAGTGAATTAATGGTTAGATAATCTGGCATTAAAGGTGATTTGATGATGAGAGAATCTGCCGTTGAAAGTGAACAAATGATTAGACAATCTGGCATTAAAGGTCAATTGATAATTAGAGTATCAGTCATTGAGAGTGAATTTATGGTAAGAAAATCCATTATGAACGTTGATATTAAGAGAATCTGCCAGTAGCTGGCACATCTAATGGCTCAAGTGAATGTAAGAAATGGTCTACTGACAATTTGCAACCCGCCATTATAAACTATAAGCTCCGATGCTGACCTGATGCTGGTATTTTTGGCAGTCAGATCATGTATGTATACAAGCTACCATACAGATTTGCTGCTGCTATAATGATAAGTCATGAGTGCTAAAAATAGCCTTCTTCTTGTTGTCTTGCACTCAGCCTTTATATTGTAAGCTGCCCTGTAGCAGTTGACTGACCCACTGAACTACTTTTGAATTTGGAGTGCTAAAAATAGCCTCTAAAATACTGTCTTCTGTTAGTTTGATGCCTGTTTTCCTGTCACTAGATTGCTTGATTTATCCTGTTAAGATGAAAGATCTGTGTAATCCACTAGGATTCTTCATTGCTTGTGCATAGTAATAAAAAAATTAAATAATGCATCAACTTGGCCGATTTCTGTATAATTACATTTCAGATGGGACAGGGTTATGTGTGGGAATTTGATATTGTTTTCATAATGAGGTTGGCACGGGGCTCCTGACTGAATGGAGCCTTCATTACATATAGGAGTAGTACAGACACTGCAGACATGTCACTTGAATCATTGATATGGAAGCTTGACACGTATCTCAAGATGAATTGTTTCTGCATACAGAACCGCTGCCATTATGTATGTATGAGAGTGGCAAGACCATATGTCAATTCAGTTCTCGAAATATTTGAAATTGTGCACACATATTTACTATCCTAGTTTTATTTTCATAACACACATCCATATTCCTACATTCATATACATTGTTAAAAACACCTTTAAACAGTATTTGGAAATTAATATTTTACATTCATTTTATGGCCCAACAAATGCAAATCTGTTTTATCACCAAAAAATACAATGAGCAATGTCACTTTTATATTGGGCACATTTGGCACTTTTGGGCACTTTTATATTGGGCACATAGTATTTTATAACAATTGTGTGCAGGTCTAAATATCCGGATACCCTTGTACAAATGAGGGTTCATGTCTTTGTACAGACCATAAGACTTGCCAACGCTGCTCTTTTTTGCCAAGGGAGAAGCAATAAATCATGAGCTTGTATGAAAGGGGAACAAGTAGCTGAATCATGTATACACTGGCCAATCAATTAATGATGCTACTTGCTAGGGAGTACTCTGCATGGCGAGGTAGCCACATGCTACCTCCACCAATATTGGCATCATGTTGTGGCTATTTGTTCTATGTTAGCATGCAATTACCATACAACTGTGCAATAGATTGGCTCTTGTATAATGTTCATTCACAATGCTACAACCATACATGTGTACAAGGCCATTTCATATGTTTAAAAAGTAATTTAAAATGGATCATTTATTATTTGAGAGAATATTGATAATATCTGGTTGGAAGATTGTCATTGATATGTCAACTTTGCCCAAGAAAAAAAAAGTTTCTTTTCGCCCCCCCTTGACGAATAATGGTCCATCCCATGAATACTTTTTTGGTATACATATCACTAGCATCTTTAGTCATTTGTTGTATTAACTTTCTAATCATAAGAATGATATCAATTGGTCTTCCCTACAGCTGGTGATCACTGCCTCACATATACAGGTGGTATTACCTATAGCTGGTGATCAATGCCTTACATATACTGGTGGTATTACCTACAGCTGGTGATCAATGCCTCACATATACTGGTGGTATTGCCTATAGCTGGTGATCACTGCCTCACATATACTGGTGGTATTACCTATAGCTTGTGATCAATGCCTCACATATACTGGTGGTCTTACCTATAGCTGGTGATCACTGCCTCACATATACTGGTGGTATTACCTGTAGCTGGTGATCAATGCCTCACATATACTGGTGGTATTACCTACAGCTGGTGATCACCGCCTCACATATACTGGTGGTATTACCTGTAGCTGGTGATCACTGCCTCACATATACTGGTGGTATTACCCATAGCTAGTGATCAATGCCTTACATATTCTGGTGGTATTACCTATAGCTGGTGATCACTGCCTCACATATACTGGTGGTATTACCTACAGCTGGTGATCAATGCCTCACATATACTGGTGGTATTACCTACAGCTGGTGATCAATGCCTCACATATACTGGTGGTATTACCTATAGCTGGTGATCAATGCCTCACATATACTGGTGGTATTACCTACAGCTGGTGATCACTGCCTTTTTTCCAGTGTAAATAGCATTGAAACTGAATTGTTATTTATGGCAACATGATTCTTATTGCATTGTGAGAATACGATATGAATTTATGGCACTCACAAGCAATAGGAAGTACAGCATGCTATTGTTATAATATCAGGAAAACATAAATCTTCAGACACAAGCATGAGAGTGATGTAAACATGGGTGTCATAGTGGTTGGCACTGAGATTGATTCCTATCATACGCCCTCTGGTGGAGATTAAGGTGGTGCATGCCAGTTCAGTCATAGTTGAGTGGACTGATGTCACCTGGAAATGCAGCTGTTTTGGTTGAATCAAATTTTTCTTCTGGATTTAGTTTTTTTTTTGTTTCTTAACAGAGAACAATAAAAGTGACTCAGATAATGATATTTATGACCTTGACATCAATATATATGTACATTGTAGATGACTACCATTGATATCCATGACCTTCACATTGATAACTTATGACCATGACCTAGATATGAATGACACTGCAAATGATATATACATATATACATGACCTTGACATAGATTACTCTTCCATTGATATTTTTGACCTTGTAATTGATAACGAAAACTCTGGCATTGAAACCTTGACATTGGTATAGATGACACTAATATGAGGGGCTCAAGCCACAGGGATATGATACACTTACCTGTAGCTCTGATATAAAGGTCACTAAAGGTAACAGCTATGGTTAAGGGACTCTGGCGTTAGGATAGCTATGACCAGAGGATCCAGTCCAGGAGAGAAATCAAATACAGATCCCTGATTCGGACCAAGCAATATGATAGTGATTATAGATTCTGATAACAAAAAATAATTATTTTAACCATTACCAAAAAATCTGTTTCAGTACTTTGTACTTTCAAGTATTTTTATTTCATTTTTTTGCAATGAACAGTTGATATAATTAAACCATTGAATTGGGAAAATTATAATTTTCAATTGACTTTGGAAGTTGAATATTTGCCCAAAATTGTATTAAAATGGTTTCTTCTTTAATAAAATACAATTCTTGTAATCTTATTGACTTTATTTGCAGGTTTAGGTGTACCAGAATCTAAGATCTGGGAGAGACTGCAGGCCACAGGGCAGGACTGCCAGGATACAGACCTCCACATAGTACCCACCATATTTGGTGAACGCCACAACCCCCGCCAGAGGGCAGCAGTGTCAAACATTACAGCCCAGAATACAACCCTGGGCAGCGTCTTCAGTGCCTTGTGTATCGGAATCATATCCAACCTCCATAGCATGATGTCTCAAGACTTTTTATTGGCCGCAGGAGTCAAAAGAATCGTGGGAAGCGGGACTGCTGTCGTGAAAAATACAATGTTACAAGATCAGATCTTTAAACAATACAAACTTCCGCTTGAGTTGTGTGAGGGAAGTGAGGCGGATGCTGCTGTGGGCGCGGCCATGGCCATGCTTAATGCCAACAAGAATTCATGAAGCATCCCAGCTTCAGTACCATAGGGTGGCCATCACAGTGTCACAAGTTACTGGGCTGCATCTTCATAGGGTTGCCTGATTCGCTCAATATTACATGGGGGGAGGGGGGGTTATGAAGAGCTGCATCATGTCAGACAGGACACATCTACAACCATTGTGACCTTATGCACAGTATTACGCATCCATACAACAGACATCCTTAGCATGTGTTTTGGACTTACCGGTAATCTCTTGATTCCCTATACAAGGTAATGTCTGGAACTACAGGCCAAGGGCAAATTGTCACAATATACCGGTAAAATGTCAAGAACAATAAAAAGGGTAAAGAGGAATTTTTTGCAATAAATGTGAAGATATCAAATTTAATTGAGTGAGCTTATGAATTATACCAATGAAAAAAGTGTGATACATCACACATGGATTGGGTCAGCATTTTATTCTAGTGCAATAAAGGTATAAAGTATAAGATCAGTTAATCTGATTGATGAGGTCATTAATATATTGATTATATCAATGCAATAAAAGTAACTACATAAAGTAACTAAGTACCAGGGACTGGAGCAATAAAAGACAGACTTAATAATGATAATCATTACAAATGGCAATACACACAATTCTGATTTCAATAAGAATCCATTTAGATATAAAACATTGTATTGCTGATATTTCAAGTATCATGACATGTAATGTGATTGAGATCATTTTGTATTCAGGTGTACAATCATAATGCAGTATTATTCTCGTTATTTCTATAGAGGGCCAGATAACAAAATAAAGATTTGGAGCAATACTGAAAAATAATTTGAGACCAATACAGGTCAATTTAGTTGAATGTAGGTCAATGAAGGTCAGCGTAGGCCAGGTTCTGGTCGAGATTATACTCCACACGAAGTCTTGATTGTTTTGATAATTGTAAATGATGAAATGTAAAAATATCCCAACTATAATTGTTCATAGCCATCTTCATCTTTTTTCCTGTTCAAAAATAGCACTGAGGGCAGTGGTGCAAGCTAATCAACACCAGTTTCTCTTTAATGATCTGAAGGTCATGGTTATGATTCCTGTGCTGAGATTGAATTAATGATAGTTTCTAATATGAGCTGAGGCCAATGCCTGAAAGAAAACCTGTTGTCTTTGTAAATCTTTGACTGGGACATGACAGTTCATCAAGGTAGCACTATATCTGCTATAAGTAGGTCTCATCATGATATGACTGAAATAATGTTAAAGTGACAAAAAAACAAGAAGTACAGCTCTGTTTAAGAATGATAATAAATTACTTGTTGATTTTAAACTGTTTTTGTGTTTATTTATTAAAAAGTTGAACATGGTGCCTACCAATATAGAGGGAGACATAGGGAAATCTTTATTTCATGTAAATATAAATATACATTTATTTAAAACATTTGTTCCTGTTTATGTCTGGGGAAATATTTATGTAAAATGGTGATTTATAAGTAGGACTGTGTACTCCCAACAGATGAACAGTAAAACAGATATGACCAAAAATTGAAGATTCTTACCTTCAGTAATTGTGACAAATAATCATTGTATGAGATTTTATTTGAGGAATGTTCACCAAATACATAAAGTATGTGCACTCCATCAATGGAATGTTTCCATTGTTTGACAAGCCGATTCATCTCCATATACAAAATTGACACCAAACTTTGTACCTATCATTTATTATTACATTGCCAAATATACATCAAGCATACTATACAGTATTAATCTTATTTACATGGGCTATTAATATTCTAATAATATTCATAAATTTACATAACCCACAATACTGACAACATAGACGTCTGGGTGAGGACTGATACACCCAGAAAAATGGAATAAATAGATAATTTAATGTGTTCTCTCTACACAATGTTATCTTTATAACACTTTGGAAGGTAGAGATTAGTTTTAAAGGTGTGATCAGTTTTATTCTATCAATAGATGTTTCATACTGATAAACTGGATATGCATGCACACCTTTTATATTTCTATTTAATATTTCATTACAAGTCCTATATTTCAATGCATTTCGATCATCTCAACATAGCTGAGGCCATTATTTTATCATTTGGTTACTTTTTTATATTTTAATATTTAAATTACAGTAAATTTTAAATCTATTTCAAAGAAATAGCTCAGCTATATATCAAAGCTATTTTTGTGTAAAACTTTTTTGTATGTTTTTGACCAACTATATCATTACTTCTCAATTTTAATTCTTCTATTTTCAGTTTGCAATGTATTGTTTGTATGTATATTTTCCATATTTTGTGTGAACATTTTTCAATTTTTCAGATTCGGGAATTCATGCCTCACTGGTGCCCTCTGGTGAGGAGACATTTCCAACTTTTATGAGACCATTAGATTTTCCACATGGCTGAAAATGTAAGATATAAAAACAATCACAAAAACAATCTAAGGATATTACTATTTCACTGAACCTTAAGCATATGAGTGTCCTAAAACACATTTTTCTGATCCTGTAAATGACAGGTATGTGATTGTAAAAGACCATTTTGAACTGGACAAAAGTATATCCTGCCATTGTCTATTTATCGTGTTACAGGTACATTATATATATTAGCGTAACACTAGGTATTAACAAAGGTACGAGTTAACAGGATATATCTTGAGAAATGTGAGAATGGTAACAGTCTCTCTATAATAGCACAGGCATGAGAAGTAATAAACCTAGCCTTTATTTACCTTGACATAGACATGCGAGGGTAACATCTTCTGGACAAGGGGGTCCATTGTTGTAGGATAGCGCAGCATGTTGAGATGCACCTTGGGAAGGGGCACATTGCCTGGCAACAGCGGGAACATTGCATACTGTAACTTGTGGCAGCTGTGTGGTAATACTCTGAAGTGCACCTATAATTAAAAAAACAACATGTGTTTTGAAATACAAAATTGATATTTTATTAAAATTTAAATTAAATGGCTACATGTATATTAATATACTAAAGTGTTACATAAATTCCTAATCTCTGTATTTTTTATGTTACGATAAAATAAATTTCATCATAAAGATTTATCTATAGATTTTCGCAAATTATTTTCTCTACAATACATTTCTCACCTGTTTGTGACCAGAAAACATAAAAGCATCACTGGTTTCTATGGTAACTTCTATCTCCTGTGTGTAGGGTGTGCGGTTGTAGACGTTATATGTGACTGGGAGCTTGGTTCTGACGTTGCCGTGGGCAGGCATGTCTACATCTACAAACAGTGGTATGTGCTCCACGCTCACCGTGGGCAGGCTTATCTTACTACAGGCATAGGGCACAGAATCATCAGACCCTTTCCTGCAACCACAAAAGTATGATATCAAACATTTGTCTCAGTCTTTGAGTGGATTACATCACTTTCTAGTGACCACTGGTGGGGAGAATGTGGAAAACAGGGATAAGAAATGGCAAGGCACAGTTTAACCTTAGGCCGTTTCCTCTTTTTAGGGTAAAATATAGTTATTGCTAAAATGTGAGAACTACTTTTTGAATTAATGATTATTATGAACCGTGTCAGAAGTTACGTACCTATTTTTCTGTTTTACATGCAAATATACAAAGGGATACATAATTGTGAAAAGATATTTTCAAATAATAACTACCTTCTCCAGAATATGGAATAATTTCCAACAGCAACATTAGGTTGGATACTAGGTGGCGCCACCAGACAGAAGCATTCATTGGCACACTCATTTGACTTGAGAGAGACTGCAATAAGAAAGTATCAGTATTATTTCAAAGCTTGGACAACAATGGTATAATTATATGTGTAATCCATGCCTAACTTAAAGCATATCATTAAAGAAAAAAAAGCATACTTACTTCCCTCAAGCTGTGACTTCACTTCCTCATCAACAAAATTCACATTTGGTGTCTGAAAATAACAAAGAATTCTTCATTCAAAACAAAGTGAAGAATATAAATGTTGCTATTTTCAATATTAGTTTGGTTGATATACAACATGATTCATCTGATAATTAACTTAAGCTTCCCATTTGAGAAGGTGTATAATAGCTTAGGAATGGAGAAATAATAGTGCTGAGTTACCAGTTCTATGCTGCTGGTGTCTATCTCCAGGGGCCAGGGAGAAGTACAGCTGATGTCCGTCATCAGGAGGAAAGGCTCATCTGCATGCACACTCTCAACCTTGTCAAACTGAAAAGACAGGATAGGTCTAAAGCACAGTCTGCAGTGGTTCTGATATCAGATGTTTAATAATGTTGATAACACTTTGAAGTCGGCTTGGTGGTAACTAACTGCAGTAAGGCTAGCTTGAGGGTTACTGTATTTACTCGAAAATAGGACAATGAATCGCAACTTTGTTTTCATGAAAGGCGGCCGATCAAGTGCTATAAACATCCAGCAGCGAATGGCAATATTATTAAAATCTTCTACCACGTGTAAACAGTAGTCAGCCTTCATCTGAAAAGTGAAAATTATCCACAAGTTGGAGAAAATGTGAACAAATGCTTTAACATGCATACACAACACAAGGTCGCCATTTTGAAAAGCGGAAGTGATGGGGAGAAGCTCTTATTTTTGGCGCAAAAATGATCGGAGCTTCACCACACTGTATTAACTCACGTTGAAATATTAATATATTGTCTCGAGAAAAAACAACTCGTCCTATAATCAGAAATTGCCCTTTTCACGCAAAATAACATCAATTGGGGGGGGGGGGGTCATCTTATACACAGGGTCATCCTTTTTTCAAGTAAATACGGTACATTCTGGGGGTTGATGGTGGTTACCTGCAGTGAGGCTAGCCTGATGGTCACATTGAGGGGGTTGATGGTGCTTACCTGTAGTGAGGCTAGCCTGATGGTCACATTGAGGGGGTTGATGGTGGTTACCTGTTGTGAGGCTAGCCTGATGGTCACATTGAGAGGGTTGATGGTGCTTACCTGCAGTGAGGCTAGCCTGATGGTCACATTGAGGGGGTTGATGGTGGTTACCTGTTGTGAGGCTAGCCTGATGGTCACATTGAGGGGGTTGATGGTGCTTACCTGTAGTGAGGTTAGCCTGATGGTCACATTGAGGGGGTTGATGGTGGTTACCTGCAGTGAGGCTAGCCTGATGGTCACATTGAGGGGGTTGATGGTGCTTACCTGTAGTGAGGCTAGCCTGATGGTCACATTGAGGGGGTTGATGGTGCTTACCTGTTGTGAGGCTAGCCTGATGGTCACATTGAGGGGGTTGATGGTGGTTACCTGCAGTGAGGCTAGCCTGATGGTCACATTGAGGGGGTTGATGGTGGTTACCTGCAGTGAGGCTAGCCTGATGGTCATATTGAGGGGGTTGATGGTGGTTACCTGTAGTGAGGCTAGCCTGATGGTCACATTGAGGGGGTTGATGGTGCTTACCTGTAGTGAGGCTAGCCTGATGGTCACATTGAGGGGGTTGATGGTGCTTACCTGTTGTGAGGCTAGCCTGATGGTCACATTGAGGGGGTTGATGGTGGTTACCTGCAGTGAGGCTAGCCTGATGGTCATATTGAGGGGGTTGATGGTGGTTACCTGCAGTGAGGCTAGTCTGATGGTCACATTGAGAGGGTTGATGGTGCTTACCTGCAGTGAGGCTAGCCTGATGGTCATATTGAGGGGGTTGATGGTGGTTACCTGCAGTGAGGCTAGTCTGATGGTCACATTGAGAGGGTTGATGGTGCTTACCTGCAGTGAGGCTAGCCTGATGGTCATATTGAGGGGGTTGATGGTGGTTACCTGTAGTGAGGCTAGCCTGACATTGAGGGGGTTGATGGTGCTTACCTGTCGTGAGGCTAGCCTGATGGTCACATTGAGGGGGTTGATGGTGCTTACCTGCAGTGAGGCTAGCCTGATGGTCACATTGAGGGGGTTGATGGTGGTTACCTGTAGTGAGACTAGTCTGATGGTCACATTGAGGGGGTTGATGGTGCTTACCTGCGGTGAGGCTAGCCTGATGGTCACATTGAGGGGTTGATGGTGCTTACCTGTAGTGAGGCTAGCCTGATGGTCACATTGAGGGGGTTGATGGTGCTTACCTGTAGTGAGGCTAGCCTGACATTGAGGGGGTTGATGGTGCTTACCTGCAGTGAGGCTAGTCTGATGGTCACATTGAGGGGGTTGATGGTGCTTACCTGCAGTGAGGCTAGCCTGATGGTCACATTGAGGGGTCGATGGTGCTTATCTGTTGTGAGGCTAGCCTGATGGTCACATTGAGGGGGTTGATGGTGCTTACCTGCAGTGAGGCTAGCCTGATGGTCACATTGAGGGGGTTGATGGTGGGCAAGATGGCAGACTGTTCCCTGTGACATGTGCATTCAATGTTCTGCCCGTCTGTCATCACGGTGATCTGGTAAGTTACCCGAGTATACATCATCCTGTCTCCCATCTGAAGGCTCTTCATGAACACATTTTTCTCCAACTATAGTAAAAAGAGTAATGATATATAAAACTTTGATATCAACAAATACCTGATATAATTCATGCCCTTTTTTTTTCACATTTTATAACCTCCAAATGAAACTAAATACCTTGCGAAAAATGTCACAAAAGGTATTGTAATAATCTGTTGTGTTTATAACAGTACACATGGCTACAGCCAGATTCTTAATATTATATACACTGTATTGCAATTGTTACATTTAAAAGGTTGATATCTGACCTAATGACCTAGTTTTTGTAGTCTGTGCTGCATCTGTTGAGTGCACTTGCACTCTGCATCATATATATTGTCACTTCTTCCTGCTTTGTTATTGGTTTCATTTTACATCAAGTTTCCATTGAGGGGGAAAGCAGTGAGTAAGCTACTGCTTAAATAACAACAATCCTTATGGGGACAGACAGGCACAGGACAAACAGGCTGATTACTAGGAGGTATTGAAAGTTACAGTACCTCAAAGGTAGATAGAAAGGAGTGCATTTTTTGTCATTGAATATTAAAGGAGTTTAAAGATAATATGATTATATGTGAGCAAAGTAAAAAAAGGCAAGGATCCTCAAGAAAGAGCTGGACAACGATCACAGTCCCTGTCCAATTATATGTGAGTATATTCTATTTTTCATACCTGATCCTGGGGCTGCATGTTGCCCAGTTCCACCCCAGTTAGACGAGACACAGGCTTGCCTTCATAGTCTGGCTTGTCCAGGCTAACATGTGCTGCAAATGTAAGGACATTGTATGAATGAGACTTGTATAAGTAATTATAACCAGAATGAGACTAGTATACAAATATAGCTGGATTGAGACTTGCATGTAGTAAACATCAAATAAGACTGTGTGAAATCATATCTAAAATGAGAACTGTATGCAATCATAGCCAGAATGGAAGAGATTTTATTCAAATTTTTGTTATTCAAAAACAAAATATCACAAATTAATATGGGGGTGTCATGTTTTTTTCTTTTCATTTTTGAGACTCCCTCAAATTCAGTGTCCCCCCTCCCCACCTTGAAATCAAAATATCATGATATTTTGCTTCTTGCACCTTTATCCATCCACGCCTGCTTCTTTGTGGACAAAACAGACTGACTTCACTTCAGTTTTAAAGCAAGTAGTCTTGAAGAGAAAAACACTTTTTTCATATAAATAATATCATAAAAAAATAAGTATTTTATGGATGCTGTGTAAAGACTCATATGTTATATCTCACCATCCACACACTATCATTACACACATGTATATCAAACTACTAAGTCTAATTAGTTATTTGGTCACGAATGTTCATGACCTCCCAGGGCTATAGCTCGACATCATTCTGTTCTTCTTAATATATTACTTCAGTCTCAAAATGAGTAAATGAAGCAAATGAATTTGTCTTGGTTTCTAATGAGTTTGCTCAATGTCTGATGCAAGTCTATGAATATACTAGTTCCTCACCATGTACATGATGTACCATGGCCAACTTAACCATCTTATGGTACATGGATTATATGCTACATTCAATTTAGGCTTATAAATGTTCAAACCTGCCTGGGACACAAACCAATCATGCTGTACAACTTACAACTAAAGAATGAATTATGTTTAATTTCTTCACAAACCATTTCCACAGGTATCTTTTAATGGACTTCATTTGTTTCGATTATAATTTCCAATTATGAAGGACACTCACATCAGAAATCAGTATCAAGCACATTTGAAGGAGAAAAAAAACAAGTTAGAAACCAAGACAAACTCTTTGGATGTCTGTCACTCTCATTAAAAAAGGCACTCTCATCAATTTACTCATTAGAACCGCTAAGAGGTCCCCTTCTTGTGATGTAGATATGGTTATGTTATGAGTCCTGCTTTATCTCATAAGGTCATGACATTTTATGGCCAAATAAACTATTAGAGTGACAATATCAAAGAACATTCAATAAGATATAACTTAAAGACCATAATTACTCCTAAATATACCGGTAGATGCAAAAATATTCCTAACAATATCAAAACACACAAAATGGGGAAAATATTATAGAATATTAAATTTCAGATGTGTCAAAAATGTGCACAACAGTTTACCAAATGTGAAAACACTATACACAACAAACAGTGAACATATAGACAAACATGGGAACAAATTCCTGATATGTATGAACCAGACATGTACAGCAAATTCAAAGTCTTTGATCTTTAGCAAATGTATCAGAAACAATTTTATTTTTACTCGCTTTTTCATTTTCAATGTCTGTCCATTTGTACATGTTCCAGATTTGTAAAATTAATTCTGTTTAATTGTCTGTTCACAAGACATTCTATTCAGTTTTAAGATGAGTATAAATGTATGATAACATCTGTTGACTAATGTGTTTGACCCTAACTAATAATTGCCTTGATAACAATGTTTGGGTGACATCCAGGTGCACAATGATCTAACACACTTCAAATAATCAAGATTTGAAAACAAAATAAACAGGGAAACAAAATAAAAGAAACACATTTTGCTTATGACATATATATATTCACGATAAGGGTGCAAAATGAGGGACAGGAATAAAAGTTTTGAATTATATTGTGGTCAAAATTGGAAACAAAGAATACTAATTAGTTTTTTATCTGTGATGCTGCTAATCATGACAAAAATACATAAAAAATGTGTGCCGCAGAAAATGAGATATTTCAAGTAGAGAACAGTCCTTGGGAAAATAAAAGTTTCTGGAAAATGAGTCTTCATGTAGACTGGTAAAATTCATCAATACTGCAAAGACAGGTCTTTGACTATAAATCTGTCTTATATCAGAACTAATTGAGAATTAATAGCATCTTATTATGGAGGAGATGTGTTTTTTTATGGCCAAAACATCATATTCCATGTTTAAAAAATCCAAATTGTTAACAATTGTGAATATCTGCCAGTACAGGAAAACATTCAATAGGTGGCATAGGTAATGATTTGTTATTTTTTTAGAGAGAATTTTACCAAGAAACTTAGCAGTTTTCAAGCAAAAAATGTACATTACATATGACAGAAACTGTCTCTATTTGAAACTCTCTTTGTGAAACATGGTGTACTTGAAACATACAACACTGACAGGTGAATATGTCTACGTTATCATTTTCTAAAATGTTACCTTGTGTGACTTGTTCTGTTCATGTGCAAAGCAAAGTACATATTACACTTTAAACTATTCTTTGATCTTTCTTTGTGATGATCTAGAAAGTGATAGCTAAAATGAGTGAAACATTTTCTCTTGTGATTGTCCCATGTTTGAACGTAATCTATCACGTGTCGAAATTAATGATATTGACCCATATAAAGATATACCAAAAACATGTCAACAGATCACTGGGTATTAAATGTTCACTACAAAGTTCAGATATTGTCATTTTTGATCTTAACATTATTGATGGGATCAGAAAAAAATTATTTGCAATTACTAAGAATATATACATTTTAGGAAAGCATTATTTTGTAAAAATTAGTTTGAATATAACTTAATATTCACTGTTTATAACTATAAGCTTATTGACAAATGTAGTATTTACAAGTGAATTTTGTTTATTGTTCATGATGCAGATGAAAACATACTTGTCTGTTCCAGAGAAGAATCCTGGCCTTCCTTCAATCCAAATGATAACCTGAAAATATCATTAAAATAATGACTCATTGTGACTCAAGTTTTATGCAATAGGAATGCAACCATTCATTAAAATCCAAACTCCACCAGAGGGCGACATGGTGAACCTATCATAGTTTGCGTGTGCCTCTGGTGGACAGTGTGATTAAAATCATGCATTTATTTCCATGACAATCCTCTGGAGCTAATTCTCTTACTAATACTGGTACTAGTGGTTTCCATGGCAAAGCAGTCTCTTAGCTTTATGACCCCAATTAGCATTTGAGCAGCTGTATCAAACCCGAAAAATTATAAAATTGTTCTAAAATTGTTCTAAAATTGTTCTTAAATTAAATGACATACATGGAAGATGGTGAGCTACAAATTTCATATTCCCTGTTCCAAAGCGTGGTTGGTTTTATTCTTTTCATCTTTCCATTATTGGTCTTGAAATCCATGGATTATAAATATTGATGACATACTTAACATTGGATATCTGGGACTGTTCAGTGTTCTTGATGGTGACCTTGACATGGTAAAACTCATTGACGAGACTTGGTGTTTCATGTTGCAATGTGACTTCCATGCAGGACTCCCGTGGTTCAATCCTAAAATATCATATCACATTTATCATGACTGCTATGATATGTGATATCAAAGATCAACTTTCTTTAAAAATAATTGTTGATATATATTTTTTGATAATGCCATGAAGACCATGCTTACCGAGTCACTGCATTGACCTCAATCTGCGACCAATCAGTGTTGTCCGCAATAGGCCTGATGTGACGAGGCTTGTTGTAGTTTGCTTGTTGTGAGGGTGGTGGCGCCACAGCATCCCCTCCACCTCCTGTGAAGTGTAGGATTGCACATCTGCTCGTCTCTGATCCTAACTCCAGGGCAATTGATGTAATCTAAAATATATAGATATGAGTCGTCTTATATACAAGTAAATATGGTAGATGTCAATGTTATAGCCTCAAGTTTCAAGTTTGATTTCATTAGTGATGAACATTTCATAAATATAACTCATTTGACAGATCAAATGACAGTAATTCTTAAAGCAGATTTTCATTTTTTTATTTTTAAAAATAAGTTCAACCTTACCTCCAGCATTTTGCCAACATCTTCAGCCTGGGGTAGAAATTTGAAAGTGTGAACAATGACCTTGCCTGGTACTAAGTAGAGGTCACCAGTCTCGCCGCCAGACTCTGGCTCTGTACTGATTCCCCGGCCATCACTCACCACGCAGTGCTGGTTGTAGGCCTACAAGGTCAGAAATAACATGCATGAAATCTCTAACTCAAATGCATTATTTTTTATGTGGAAAAATAAAAAGGATTAGAGCTGGGTTTGGCGTTCACTTGATTTCAAATGCTAATTTATACCAAACATTGAATGTGCCTTGGGAGAAGGAACTAAGTTCTCAAAAATATGCTTTCCTGAAAGAAAAAAATAAATAATAATAATTTGATTCTAAAATTTGCAAAACAAAATGAAAAACTAATCATATAAAAATAAATCCAGACAAATCAAGACACTTTTTGCAAAATTTCCGAAACAATCAATATGTGTGTTACTTCACACTGTCATCCATATTCAGGTAGGACAAATAACATATTTTACATCAGCACTATATAAGTTAAAGATTTAACAAAATCAAAGTGATATATCTGGTATCCTATCAAGAATGGTTTTATTTTGATTAAAATCTTCATGATAATGTTGAGAGTGACAGGAAGGAGCACCCAGCTTTACAAGGTTCAAGCAGAGATATTATACATGGACATACAGCCCAAACCCTTCTCAGTATATATATTTGCGCAATAATTCTCTATAAATGAATTTCCAATTTGGTAAAAATAGTTAACATATATAATTTGTGGTCACCATGCTTCTTTTCATGACTGTAATAAAGACAAAGCCACTTCAATATTTTTTGGCTGGAAAGTACCGCGCTAGGCCATTTTCATGAGAATTTTTTCCGAGATATTTCAGATTATTTATTTGTATTTTAGGATTTGTTCATTTGCAAAAAAATCCTGATTGCTAAATCTTTTAAAATTGTTATCATCACAGTCAATTTTTCTTATGCTGCCATAAAAAGGATGACACCATTTTAAACCTAATTATGTCAGAACATTAAAATTTTATATAATCACCAATTTGCAAAAAAAAATCCCTAAATTGCTGAGATCAGTATTTTTACTAAAATATCCTGCCATGAAAATAAAGTGACACACAGTAGCTTTATCTTTAAATCATTTTGTCAGAAATAAAGTTACAGCACAACCCCCGTGTGAATGAAACATCTGTGAAAATTAGCAGAACAGAAGTGATCATTTTTCGTGATAAAGTAACTCAATAGACAAAGTGTATGTCTAGCTTGCAACATACCCTGATGTTATGAAGTGAATACAGATATAAGCTATATTTTATATCAGTCAGATGGCTTGTGTTGTATAAATTCTTTTGATGAACCACTGTGTTCAGTCATGCATTCATATTTTGTGGGACAACTCTTGAATTATCATGTTCGTCAATTTGAGAGAGGTTGCTTCAGAACCATATTGAAAATAGGGATAAAACAGATATAGGCCAAATATTAGAAAAGTATTGTTTCAATCAATCTTGGGAACATAAATAGGATGTTTTTAATTCATAATTAATTTCTCCTTAATAATTGCATCAAAACTTTGAATTAGCATGAATCCAACTGTATAAGATGTTAAATTTTCACTTATGATTTTGAGCATTATCACCAAAATACAGAGGCTGTGTGAGAAGTCAAATATATATGGTAGGCAGTACTACAAGAAGTAAACATTTATTTTGGTTTGACCTGCTTGACCTGAGGAAAAGAATACATTAAAAAAAAATGTCTGTTAATTGCACAGTCCATGATATTGTGATTTTTGTAGTCACATTATCTGCCACTTCTGTCAGGATGTGTAGAGTAAAATAGTTTGAAGCAAGTGGTTGTGATCCAAGACTGAATTCAAAGAAGAGTGAAGCAGGAGATTGTATGCATTAAGGTAGAGTCAGTCAGTCTGACCAACACCAGGTTATCTTGGTTGAATTGGCTTTAGGGTATGTGATCAAATTACATTTAAATACACCACATCATACTCACATCCCAGTTCCAACTCTATTAATACAAAAATAAAGTTTCAGAAAAATGCATTTCTCTCTCTTTTTTTTCATTATATAAATGAATTTTGTTAGGTAATTGAGGTTTTGCACACAACTCATTTATTTAAACATAAACACTGAGATACATTCCACAAAAGCAATGATTGACATGAGGTATGAATGACGAGGACTGACATCTTAACTTTCTTTGAGAGTGAAACCAGAGCTTTATGTCTGAAAGCTGTAAACTAATAGATATATATTAATTATGGCTCTAAATTTTGAAAAATAGATAACATTTTGGGGTAAAATAGAGGGTGAAACTATGTGTTCACACTGCCCAACTACCTGAGACCAAATGATTTGAAAGTTGAGTTTGGTGGGAAAGCAAATGTGCCAAACATTTTACTTTCATCCCAGCTGGTATATTGGGACCCTGTTTATGGGTTTATGCACTTTGTCTCTTATCTGAGACTCATTTGACAACCAAAATGCCAAAGGAACACTAAAATTATAATTCAAATATAAAAATTGTCTTCAAGCATAAAGAAAAAACAAGATGAAATTTCAAAGTAAAAAAAAGAGCAAAATGTTTGGAATGTTTAAATAAAACTCAATAAGAAAGCTCACCTGATTGTTGAGAAGAACAGACAGTTTGGAAAACCGGATTGGGAAAAGAGCATTACTCCTGCAAACACAAACAAGCTTTCATTAACCACATGTCTTACTTTGCTGAGAACCATTATTGAAACATTTATTAATCCCTGTCACCAGCAAATAATATCTTTAAAAAAAGACCTTTTCACACTTTATGAATATTTAGTGTCAGTAAGGATTGTTTTGAATTATTACATGTATACAATGCACCAACTGAAAGATGATGTGACTGAACTGACCTGAGAAAGACCTTGAGACAGATAGGAGTGTCTGCAGTGAAGTGATCTGCCAAGAAGCACGCCTTACATTCAACTGAAAAACAAACAAACAATCATGTTAATGAATTTCATCTCTAAAGATGTTCCATTTGTTGTAGGTGTTTTGTGCAGACACTTTTGATGCATCAGTTTACCATGCAGCACATCAGTCCAATATTTTATTCAGCATTAATATTCCATGCATTAAAACCATGACAAGTTATGCATGACATTTGCATAACTTAATTTGCCTGAAAAGTGTATCATCCAGTGACCAAGTTGTCTGCTCATTTTGGGTCATTTTGCATCATCGTCTCATACAACACTTGTATCAAGCTTCCAAAGCAGCACCAAAATGTAATAATAATCGGAAGTAAAATTTTCTAAAATTTTAAATATTGGGTTTAAACATAACAACCACAGGATAAAATTTTCAAATTTTTATTCACAAAATTTAATTTGCTGTCCAGTGAAAAGGAAAAGCTCAGTTGAAACGAATTCTGAAAAAAACAATGTATACATCTTACCAAAGGAGACAATGTTGTGCATCTCGACAGTGAAGATGTGCACCTCGGATTTGTCAGTCTTCCACAGTTGCTTGGCTTCCTCTATGCTCTCCTCTGTCAGGCCCGGCTCTGGCTCCGGATTGTCACTCTGAATTTGTAAAAAAAAAGAACATAACATTCATGTTTATCTAGTTTTGGTTAAAACCAGTTTACATTAAGTGATGAATCCACTCTAACACTCAAATTAAATTTGCCAAAAGTGAGACTTTCATCAAAATAATATACCTGTATATATTTCTAATTAAGAATGACCCTCTTCTTTTATCTTTTCTAAGAGGTGATATTGATTCTCCGAGAATATAATATTTCAATTATACATTTTATAGTAATCTGTCTGATATTTTAGTATTTTAGGTTTGCTCAACTGAGAAAATCCTGTGACATCATAGTGTCTTAGAAAATATTTTATAGCCAAAGCCTTTGATAAAAATAATAAAATGGCCATCACCTTGAACAATCCCTGAAGGTAAACACCATTCTGACTTAACTTAGGGCTTCAAGATATAAATTAATATCTTAAATTTTGTTGCTGTCTTAATTTGTTGAAGGTGAATAAAAAATATGAAAAATAGATTGAGAATTGCTCAAAACAATATATCAATGCCAAACATTCTGCTGCTGATATGAAATCAAAATTCTTACTTTCCTTTTCACAATTTACCAAAAATTACCCAGAACTCTTTGTGGTCTGCAAAAAAATAAAACAAATCCAACATCATATTTTGTTGTAAACAAAATTAATACTAACTGTCATCACTCTGATGAGGTTCATTTGGACCCTGGTTTTCTCTTCTTTTGATGCCTTTGTATCTGTATCTACTGTCAAAGAAATATCTCTCCATCTGTATTCAATTTCAAACATAACATTGTGACAGAAGACCCCCTTACTCTGAGAGATGTAGTACAGATAACAGCATCAATTAATAGAATCATATTTTTTAATTTGTACCTCTCTGATTAATGGCAATTTACTCAAACTTGAATTGATTATCTATCAGATTATCAGGAATATTAATTTAAATTGTATTAATTTAGTTAGATTGACATATAGACCAATATTAGAGCAAACTGATAACTGAGTGTTTTCTTTTTCTGGTATTAAGGATACATTTGTTGATGTACTCGAGGGAGACGGTGACATATTCCTGTATGTTGGCTATGAGGTAAGAGCATCGCAAGCTGGTTGCCAGGATGTTAGTCAGCAGAGGCCACCAATGCTCCGTCCGGTAGTCCCACGTCACCCGGCTCAACAACCTGAAAACATCACACAAGGCTCAATGTCATAGTAAGAAATCATAGCTTGGGTTTCTATTTATTCTCTTTCATCAATATCAAAATAACAGCTTGGTTTCTATTTATTCTCTTTCATCAATATCAAAATAACAGCTTGGTTTCTGTTTATTCTCTTTCATCAATATCAAAATCATAGCTTGGTTTCTATTTATTCTCTTTCATCAATATCACCATTTGTAACATGTGATTTTCCTTATTTTTTCACACAAATGATGGTGGTTATCACATTATCTCTCATGAATTATATGAAGTATGTCCATATATCACTCACCAAAACTCTAATTGAATTCAATAAGCCATAAACCCAAAGGAATATCACACAGTATTTTTGAAACATTTTAGAAACAAGTTATAATTCTCATTTTGCTTACATAACATCCCCATACTTGAGAGGAAAATAGCAAAGTGATTGATTGTAAATATGTGTTGTATGACTTACGTCAAGGCTTTAGCATAGTCCTTGGCATGGTAGTATTCCTCGCCCATTTGTACCACTAAAAATAGTCAAAATATGACAAACTGGGATCAACAGCATATTCCCAGTTATGCTTCATTTATATCTATATTAAGTTTTGAAAAAATATACAAGTCTCTCTAACGGGCAGACATTGAATCTATATTGGCACACAGAGTAAATAAATAAAAATATCATGAAAAAACAGCTTCAATCAAATTAAATACTTTAAACTTTAACTTTTTTGGATACACGTTTTTTTGGCATAACAATATTGATAGTGAATGGCAATTTGGTATGAAATTTAGAATCTTACTGAGGAATCTTTTCATCCTGGGTGACTTGTACTTTTTGAACTGAGCCACAGCACTGCTTAGAAGGGGAATTATGATCCACTACAATAGAAAACAATACACACTAATATGATACATGGTATTACAATTATAAAACACACTAATAGGATGTAGCATTAACCTGTCTAAGATATTCACTCGCTCAATATCAGTCCAAATATGTAAACATCGTGAACCCGAAAACTGAGCAGAGAAGAAAAGGTGAGGTAAAATACACACCAATGGATGATAAAATAAACTCCCTCTGGTCTCTGTTAATTACTACTGAATGATATGCAGACTACAGACCGTGACACAATATTGACCTCTTGCACGAGTCATGATATTTGCATGATGTCACATGAAGAATGTATTGAAAGGTCAATCCTATCATGTTGACATGGTATAATTCTCATTGATTATCACTCAGCATTTAAGTATCCCTAACACAATAAAAAAAGGAAACATGTCATCGTGTCTGTCTACATTTAGGGTGGGGAGCAATAGTTGAAGTCGTATTTTAAATTGATTTTTACTAAAATTGAGCATTCTCGAGGGCTCTCATGCATATCATTTGACTTGGTCTTCTCTGATATTATTATAGGATGTTGATTTTCTCTGATATTTTTATAATTAGACTGAAATTATGAATCATTTTGTGCACACTCTGCAGCTGCCAACAGCTTGTTCAAGGTTTTGACAACCTCTCTTCAGGGATATGCCATATCATTTTTGTTCATTTTGGAACAACAAGTAGAAAATACCATAGAGATAGCTTTTGTGGTCGGCTAGTATCATGCTAATATGGGATACTGGTCTTCTCTGATGCTAATATGGGATACTGGTCTTCTCTGATGCTAATATGGGATACTGGTCTTCTCTGATGCTAATATGGGATACTGGTCTTCTCTGATGCTAATATGGGATACTGGTCTTCTCTAATGCTAATATGGGATACTGGTCTTCTCTGATGCTAATATGGTATACTGGTCTTCTCTGATGCTAATATCGGATATTGGTCTTCTCTGATGCTAATATGGGATACTGGTCTTCTCTAATGCTAATATGGTATACTGGTCTTCTCTGATGCTAAAATGGGATACTGGTCTTCTCTGATGCTAATATGGTATACTGGTCTTCTCTGATGCTAATATGGGATATTGGTCTTCTCTGATGCTAATATGGGATATTGGTCTTCTCTAATGCTAATATCTCTGATGCTAATATGGGATACTGGTCTTCTCTGATGCTAATATGGGATACTGGTCTTCTCTGATGCTAATATGGTATACTGGTCTTCTCTGATGCTAATATGGTATACTGGTCTTCTCTGATGCTAATATGGGATATTGGTCTTCTCTGATGCTAATATGGGATATTGGTCTTCTCTAATGCTAATATCTCTGATGCTAATATGGGATACTGGTCTTCTCTGATGCTAATATGGGATACTGGTCTTCTCTGATGCTAATATGGTATACTGGTCTTCTCTAATGCTAATATGGGATACTGGTCTTCTCTGATGCTAATATGGTATACTGGTCTTCTCTGATGCTAATATCGGATATTGGTCTTCTATGATGCTAATATGGGATACTGGTCTTCTCTGATGCTAATATGGTATACTGGTCTTCTCTGATGCTAATATCGGATATTGGTCTTCTCTGATGCTAATATGGGATACTGGTCTTCTCTGATGCTAATATGGTATACTGGTCTTCTCTGATGCTAATATCGGATATTGGTCTTCTCTGATGTTAATATGGTATACTGGTCTTCTCTGATGCTAATATCGGATATTGGTCTTCTCTGATGCTTATATGGGATACTGGTCTTCTCTCATATTATTATCGGATTCTGGTCTTCTCTCATATTATTATAGGATATTGGTCTTCTCTCATATTATTATAGGATATTGGTCTTCTCTCATATTATTATAGGATATTGGTCTTCTCTGACAGTGTAACAGGATATTGGTTATAGTGCTACTTGGATGTGACTATAGGATATAAGTGGTGTTACCATGTGTACTTACTGAGTGGTCTACGGAGAGTTCCTGCAGCTGCAGGGACTGGATCCCTTCCCTCTCTCTGATGGCATCTGGAGGATCAATGCCTGCAACCACACATTCACTCATAATTATTTGATTCTCTCCTGCATATGTCTTCAGGGTCAGTGTATCTTGTGGCCAAAGTGTTATATCGTAATCTCGTTTGGAAATTTCAAAATGGAATAGATTTTTTTTTGGTAATTTTGTTTTTTTGTTTGTGATTTGGCCAAGATATAATCAGTATACACTAAAACCACTTTGGCTACATCATCCACTGACCCTTTAGACTTTTCGCTACTTGTGAAATTTCAAGCTACATTACCTGACACTAATATCCCTATGACTCTGCAGATAGAAAAATCTATTATCATTTTTACAATAGTTGATAATTTTGACCTACTTTGATGTCCCTGCCTCCAGGGGCGTTGCCCATAGTAATCCAGGTTGTTCAGGCTCTCCAGAGGATCAGGGCTTGCTATTGGATTTGCAGACTATAAGAAAACATATAGAAGTTTAACTTTATTCAACGTTAACATTATTATTAACATTTAACATTAAGCTTTGACATAATTATGATCATACTAAATGACAGTTGTAATTGCTTGTGAGTGCAAATAGATTAGGATTTTTCATATAAACATACTGGTGTTATGTTGATGCAGAGTTCCTTCCTGGTCTTGGAGTGGTTGGCAGCTTGCTGGTAGTAGAATCCTGGGTGCTGGGTCTGGATGGCAGTCAGTCCAAGCTTTATAGCCTCGTCAAACAAATCACCAAACACCTGGAATCTGAGCAGCAATCACCACATTTACCATTCAAGCATGTTCTTGGGACTGTTTTATTTGTTTTGTTTTTAACAATAATTACAGCTTTATGTTGTATTTTACAATATTAAGCAAACAATCTTTGCTTGCTGTATGTGGTATATGAATATCTCAGTATTATTATTATTGGAATTTGTTCACAATTTGTAATTCTCGTGTTCCAATATCTGGAGAGCAAAAGATTGTATTTTCTGTTGATTAGTAAGTAAATTAATTAATGTGATATCTTGAAAGCCAGGAAAACAGATTTGGCTTCATTCCGGTATTCATAATTATTTGGACCAAGTCATGTGTAAATTAGATTTGTGTAACATTCTTCAAGTGGGGAGTTTCTAGGAACATAACTTACTGCTTAGACATCCAGGCACTGTGCTCTACCGCCAGCTCAGGGATTCCCACTCTGTTCTTAAAGAAGTCAATGTGCTTCCTGAACTGAGCGATGGCATCCAGGGGGGCATTATGCTGGAAGGACAGGCGGCAGATCTTGTAATTGATGAATCCTGTGATGGTCTTTATCTCCAACATATTAGTGTCATGCATTCGTAGGTCCAGAGCATGCCCATAGGCCTGCTTGTAGTGCCTGAAACAACAGTTATAATATTTCATAAGTACAGAAATATAGAATTTTTCGTGTCAGTTTACTCTTTATTTTAACATTTTGAAATGTGTGTTATCATACTTATTACATTACTTGAATGATTCATAAAGATTCTGTCATTAAGAAATGATTCGAGGTTTTTGTTCTGGAGTTTATCATGTTGACTCACTTGAGTGCTGTATGTGTGTCCTGCTTGAGTTCATTGTAGAAAGCTATCTTGAATTGATGCCTCGCAAACAGCAGCTAAAATTAAAACATTATGCGTTGATTAAGTTTTTGGCAAGAGAAATTTTATAACATAATTAAATGGTTGAAATTTCTAAAAAGGCATTAAAGGCATTGATAAACACAACAGAAAATATAGAAAAAGCAGCTTGAATATGTGCCTTTGAAATTTACCTGATGTGTAGTTTTATTCAGGAATTCTTTATGAGCCTTCACACGTCTGGCTTCGGTGTGATAATAACTCTGGGCTAACTCATAAAAAGCATTCTCTAACCTGAAAATGCACAAAGAGTAATATATAATGAAGGGTTTAGGGAGGATACTGGACATATCATTATTACACATTTTTAAAGGGTTAAAAAAATATCAAACTTTAGTTTTAAAGTACAAATGCTTTATAAAGAGCCATTTCACTTTTTTTTTCAAAATCTAATAACGATAAAGGAGGAGGGACATACCTGATAGTGTAGCCTAGCAGATGGTCTGTGTGGGGGGTGGACATACCTGATAGTGTAGCCCAGCAGATGGTCTGTGTGGGGGAGGGACATACCTGATAGTGTAGCCCAGCAGATGGTCTGTGTGGGGAGGGACATACCTGATAGTGTAGCCCAGCAGATGGTCAGTGTGGGGATGGACATACCTGATAGTGTAGCCCAGCAGATGGTCTGTGTGGGGAGGGACATACCTGATAGTGTAGCCCAGCAGATGGTCAGTGTGGGGAGGGACATACCTGATAATGTAGCCCAGCAGATGGTCTGTGTGGGGAGGGACATACCTGATAGTGTAGCCCAGCAGATGGTCTGTATGGGGAGGGACATACCTGATAGTGTATCCCAGCAGATGGTCTGTGTGGGGAGGGACATACCTGATAGTGTAGCCCAGCAGATGGTCTGTGTGGGGGAGGGACATACCTGATAATGTAGCCCAGCAGATGGTCTGTGTGGGGAGGGACATACCTGATAGTGTAGCCCAGCAGATGGTCTGTGTGGGGAGGGACATACCTGATAATGTAGCCCAGCAGATGGTCTGTGTGGGGAGGGACATACCTGATAATGTAGCCCAGCAGATGGTCTGTGTGGGGAGGGACATACCTGATAGTGTATCCCAGCAGATGGTCTGTGTGGGGAGGGACATACCTGATAGTGTAGCCCAGCAGATGGTCTGTGTGGGGGAGGGACATACCTGATAATGTAGCCCAGCAGATGGTCTGTGTGGGGAGGGACATACCTGATAGTGTAGCCCAGCAGATGGTCTGTATGGGGGAGGGACATACCTGATAGTGTAGCCCAGCAGATGGTCTGTATGGGGGAGGGACATACCTGATAGTGTATCCCAGCAGATGGTCTGTGTGGGGAGGGACATACCTAATAGTGTAGCCCAGCAGATGGTCTGTGTGGGGGAGGGACATACCTGATAGTGTATCCCAGCAGATGGTCTGTGTGGGGAGGGACATACCTGATAGTGTAGCCCAGCAGATGGTCTGTGTGGGGAGGGACATACCTGATAGTGTATCCCAGCAGATGGTCTGTGTGGGGGAGGGACATACCTGATAGTGTATCCCAGCAGATGGCCAGTGTGGGGGAGGGACATACCTGATAGTGTAGCCCAGCAGATGGTCAGTGTGGGGAGGGACATACCTGATAGTGCAGCCCAGCTGTGTGGGGGAGGGACATACCTGATAGTGTAGCCCAGCAGATGGTCTGTGTGGGGAGGGACATACCTGATAGTGTAGCCCAGCAGATGGTCTGTGTGGGGGAGGGACATACCTGATAGTGAAGCCCAGCAGATGGTCTGTGTGGGGAGGGACATACCTGATAGTGTATCCCAGCAGATGGCCAGTGTGGGGGAGGGACATACCTGATAGTGTATCCCAGCAGATGGTCTGTGTGGGGAGGGACATACCTGATAGTGTAGCCCAGCAGATGGTCTGTGTGGGGGAGGGACATACCTGATAGTGTATCCCAGCAGATGGTCTGTGTGGGGAGGGACATACCTGATAGTGTAGCCCAGCAGATGATCAGTGTGGGGGAAGGACATACCTGATAGTGTAGCCCAGCAGATGGTCTGTGTGGGGGAGGGACATACCTGATAGTGTAGCCCAGCAGATGGTCAGTGTGGGGATGGACATACCTGATAGTGTAGCCCAGCAGATGGTCTGTGTGGGGGAGGGACATACCTGATAGTGTAGCCAAGCAGATTGTCTGTGTGGGGGAGGGACATACCTGATAGTGTAGCCCAGCAGATGGTCTGTGTGGGGGAGGGACATACCTGATAGTGTAGCCCAGCAGATGGTCAGTGTGGGGGAGGGACATACCTGATAGTGTAGCCCAGCAGATGGTTTGTGTGGGGGAGGGACATACCTGATAGTGTAGCCCAGCTGTGTGGGGGAGGGACATACCTGATAGTGTAGCCCAGCTGTGTGGGGGAGGGACACACCTGATAGTGTAGTCCAACAGATGGTCTGTGTGGGGGAATTACATACCTGATAGTGTAACCCAGCAGATGGTCTGTGTGGGGGAGGGACATACCTGATAGTGTAGCCCAGCAGATGGTCTGTGTGGGGGAGGGACATACCTGATAGTGTAGCCCAGCAGATGGTCTGTGTGGGGGAGGGACATACCTGATAGTGTAGCCCAGCAGATGGTCTGTGTGGGGGAGGGACATACCTGATAGTGTAGCCCAGCAGATGGTCTGTGTGGGGGAGGGACATACCTGATAGTGTAGCCCAGCTGTGTGGGGGAGGGACACACCTGATAGTGTAGTCCAACAGATGGTCTGTGTGGGGGAATTACATACCTGATAGTGTAACCCAGCAGATGGTCTGTGTGGGGGAGGGACATACCTGATAGTGTAGCCCAGCTGTGTGGGGGAGGGACATACCTGATAGTGTAGCCCAGCAGATGGTCTGTGTGGGGGAGGGACATACCTGATAGTGTAACCCAGCAGATGGTCTGTGTGGGGGAGGGACATACCTGATAGTGTATCCCAGCTGTGTGGGGGAGGGACATACCTGATAGTGTAGCCCAGCAGATGGTCTGTGTGGGGGAGGGACATACCTGATAGTGTAGCCCAGCAGATGGTCAGTGTGTGGGAGGGACATACCTGATAGTGTAGCCCAGCAGATGGTCAGTGTGGGGATGGACATACCTGATAGTGTAGCCCAGCAGATGGTCTGTGTGGGGGAGGGACATACCTGATAGTGTAGCCCAGCAGATGGTCAGTGTGGGGGAAGGACATACCTGATAGTGTAGCCCAGCTGTGTGGGGAGGGACATACCTGATAGTGTAGCCTAGCAGATGGTCTGTGTGGGGGAAGGACATACCTGATAGTGTAGCCCAGCTGTGTGGGGGAGGGACATACCTGATAGTGTTGCCCAGCTGTGTGGGGAGGGACATACCTGATAGTGTAGCCCAGCAGATGGTCTGTGTGGGGGAAGGACATACCTGATAGTGTAGCCTAGCAGATGGTCTGTGTGGGGGAGGGACATACCTGATAGTGTATCCCAGCAGATGGTCTGTGTGGGGAGGGACATACCTGATAGTGTAGCCCAGCAGATGGTCTGTGTGGGGGAGGGACATACCTGATAGCGTAGGCCAGCAGATGGTCTGTGTGGGGAGGGACATACCTGATAGTGTAGCCCAGCAGATGGTCTGTGTGGGGGAGGGACATACCTGATAGTGTAGTCCAACAGATGGTCTGTGTGGGGAGGGACATACCTGATAGTGTAGCCCAGCAGATGGTCTGTGTGGGGAGGGACATACCTGATAGTGTAGCCCAGCAGATGGTCTGTGTGGGGGAGGGACATACCTGATAGTGTAGTCCAACAGATGGTCTGTGTGGGGAGGGACATACCTGATAGTGTAGCCCAGCAGATGGTCTGTGTGGGGAGGGACATACCTGATAGTGTAGCCCAGCAGATGGTCTGTGTGGGGGAGGGACATACCTGATAGTGTAGCCCAGCAGATGGTCTGTGTGGGGAGGGACATACCTGATAGTGTAGCCCAGCAGATGGTCTGTGTGGGGGAGGGACATACCTGATAGTGTATCCCAGCAGATGGTCTGTGTGGGGAGGGACATACCTGATAGTGCAGCCCAGCAGATGGTCTGTGTGGGGGAGGGACATACCTGATAGTGTATCCCAGCAGATGGTTTGTGTGGGGGGCGGACATACCTGATAGTGTAGCCCAGCAGATGGTCTGTGTGGGGAGGGACATACCTGATAGTGTAGCCCAGCAGATGGTCTGTGTGGGGAGGGACATACCTGATAGTGTAGCCCAGCAGATGGTCTGTGTGGGGGAGGGACATACCTGATAGTGTAGCCCAGCAGATGGTCTGTGTGGGGAGGGACATACCTGATAGTGTAGCCCAGCAGATGGTCTGTGTGGGGAGGGACATACCTGATAGTGTAGCCCAGCAGATGGTCTGTGTGGGGAGGGACATACCTGATAGTGTAGCCCAGCAGATGGTCTGTGTGGGGGAGGGACATACCTGATAGTGTATCCCAGCAGATGGTCAGTGTGGGGAGGGACATACCTGATAGTGCAGCCCAGCAGATGGTCTGTGTGGGGGAGGGACATACCTGATAGTGTAGCCCAGCAGATGGCCAGTGTGGGGGAGGGACATACCTGATAGTGTAGCCCAGCAGATGGTCTGTGTGGGGGAGGGACATACCTGATAGTGTAGCCCAGCAGATGGTCAGTGTGGGGAGGGACATACCTGATAGTGTATCCCAGCAGATGGTCTGTGTGGGGAGGGACATACCTGATAGTGTATCCCAGCAGATGGTCTGTGTGGGGGAGGGACATACCTGATAGTGTAGCCCAGCAGATGGTCTGTGTGGGGGAGGGACATACCTGATAGTGTAGCCCAGCAGATGGTCTGTGTGGGGGAGGGACATACCTGATAGTGTAGCCCAGCAGATGGTCTGTGTGGGGAGGGACATACCTGATAGTGTAGCCCAGCAGATGGTCTGTGTGGGGGAGGGACATACCTGATAGTGTAGCCCAGCAGATGGTCTGTGTGGGGAGGGACATACCTGATAATGTAGCCCAGCAGATGGTCTGTGTGGGGAGGGACATACCTGATAGTGTAGCCCAGCAGATGGTCTGTGTGGGGGAGGGACATACCTGATAGTGTAGCCCAGCAGATGGTCTGTGTGGGGAGGGACATACCTGATAATGTAGCCCAGCAGATGGTCTGTGTGGGGGAGGGACATACCTGATAGTGTAGCCCAGCAGATGGTCTGTGTGGGGAGGGACATACCTGATAATGTATCCCAGCAGATGGTCTGTGTGGGGGAGGGACGACATACCTGATAGTGTATCCCAGCAGATGGTCTGTGTGGGGGAGGGACATACCTGATAGTGTATCCCAGCAGATGGTCTGTGTGGGGGAGGGACGACATACCTGATAGTGTATCCCAGCAGATGGTCTGTGTGGGGGAGGGACATACCTGATAGTGTAGCCCAGCAGATGGTCTGTGTGGGGAGGGACATACCTGATAGCGTAGCCCAGCAGATGGTCAGTGTGGGGAGGGACATACCTGATAGTGCAGCCCAGCAGATGGTCAGTGTGGGGGGAGGGACATACCTGATAATGTAGCCCAGCAGATGGTCTGTGTGGGGGAGGGACATACCTGATAGTGTAGCCTAGCAGATGGTCTGTGTGGGGGAGGGACATACCTGATAGTGTAGCCCAGCAGATGGTCTGTGTGGGGAGGGACATACCTGATAGTGTAGCCCAGCAGATGGTCTGTGTGAGGCAGCACAAACAAGGACTTGGCTGAGAGTTCGCAGGCACTACATAGTGAAGCAGCTCTCTCAGCTGCTACTACATCCTCGCCTGAAAATATGCAAGCAAATAACATAGTTCAGAAAATAATATTGTGTTGTGTGTTCTGCATACTGCCTCTGAGTCTGTTCAGGCCAATTATCTTCATTAAAACTGTAATATATTAAAGAATGCTGATGAAGTTGGTGATAAATGACAAACATGAATTTCATATTTTAAACAAACTTTAATCTATCTATTTTGGAAATTCAAAGTGCCATTGCTTGAAATTTTTCAGACTAATTATATACTTGTGACAGAAAATTTGCATGAACAAAAATGGCTATTTTTTCAAAATATTAAAAATAAAAAAATAATAAACAATCTTTATAAATATATTATCCCCAATATTTCATAATAACACCCACCAGGTGGCAGTGGAGCAGTTTTCTGGATGAGAACTACAGCCACTCTGGTGCTGCGGCCCTGGAGGCTATCTCGGACTATCTGTACCCGTGTGGCACATTCCATCTGTCTCTCCTTCCACAGCATCTCATCCCAGTCCAGATCAAAGAAGATGACCACTACGGCGGGAATCTCCTCAAGGTGCTTTTTCATCCAGCTTGTCTTCAAAATTCCTTTTGGAATGTACCATTCATAGGAAGTCCTCTGTAAACGCAAACTCTGCATTACTTCATGGACCGCACTATAATCACGCTCAACTTGATACACTGAGACAAGATTTAAACATGCATTATCATATCTTATAAAGAAAATAAAATTGAAAATGCCAATAAAATTTCCAATAAACAGTGAACAACATAAAATCATTGTATGAAAATATTAGTAAGAATTCAGTTTTTTTTGTTGGTTAAATCCAGTAATATATATGATCGTGCATATTAATGACTATATTTTAGTCATGGAAAAACTGTTGCTAGATGCCATCGGGACATGCTTAGGTAAGGCATGTATCTGTTGGCAAAATTCATAAAGCTTTGCGTGACCTCATTAAGTCATGAATATGCATAACCATAGATATGTTTGGAATGAGCTGGTCGTGGTAATCATCCTCATATCTTACCATCAGAGGAAGGTCACATCTTGTGAGCAGAGAGGAGGAAAGCAGAGGAAATTCTCTACTCAGATATTTGTAGATTTGGGAAAGTAACTGGTAACTTTTATTATTTATCTACAAATACAATATCACTAGACGCAGATGTTTTTAGGCTAGGGTGCAAATTACCGATGCCTTGGTTATCATGTATTTCTTAAAGCAACATATTCAATACTTTATTTATAATGCTAGTGGAAAGATCACAGGGTCAAAGTCTCAAAGTTAGACATAATATGATTCAAAATGGCACACTTAATGTCTGTCCATTTAGACAGAAAATGTGTACGTTAACATTAAAAACATGTTTCAGAAGTAAAGGCACCATTCTGTTATGTGCTGCATTGTATGCCACCATTCTGGTATATACTGCCTGGAATGGCACCATCCTGGTATATACTGCCTGGAATGGCACCATTCTGGTATATACTGCCTGGAATGGCACCATCCTGGTATATACTGCCTGGATTGGCACCATTCTGATATATACTGCCTGGAATGGCACCGTTCTGGTATATACTGCCTGGAATGGCACCATCCTGGTATATACTGCCTGGATTGACACCATCCTGGTATATACTGCCTGGAATGGCACCATCCTGGTATATACTGCCTGGATTGACACCATCCTGGTATATACTGCCTGGAATGACACCATTCTGGTATATACTGCCTGGATTGACACCATCCTTGTATATAATGCCTTGGAAGGCACCATCCTGGCATATACTGTATTGAATGGCATCATACTTACACAACTGGCACTATTCTGGTATAAAATGACTTGATTGAGACTATTATGGTACCCAAAGCAATGCCGATCATTAAAAACTCTAAGTAGATCATGTAAAAGCGTAGGTATACTTCTGCATACATACATAGACAAAAAGCCTAAAAGCTGTGCTGATTATTGCTTTCTTGTAATGTTTGAGAACCCTCAATATGCCTGCAAACTGCTTACTAAATGCTAATTTTAGGTATTTTCCCAGCAAACATATTTTATAGTACTCTATAATATATTGCTGCCTGAATATATCCAACTGAGGCTATGACCGACAGAATGAGGCACTTAATGTTCCATGTCTCTTTAATGCAAAAATCACTGTTTGCCATTGTATTGTTTTTAAACCATAGCAAAATTGAAACAATTCTACACATTTTGAAAAAAGTCATGAAAAATAGATCAGATTCATCACCTGACAATATAACATGTTACTAACAGGTAACAGCTAAGAAATCCAATCTGTAGTTTTAAAGGAGAAGATTGAATTTGATGGACAGACAGCATGACTGAAAATGTTCCTCTCTCACTGCATAATATATACTGACAGGATCATCACAGTTAAAAATCAGGCATATTATTTATTCTTAGCAATTACTTAAAATAAAAACATAACTGCAATCAACACATCAAACCGTTTAACAAATAAGGGAAATTTCACACCAGTTTTTAAAAAAATAAATTGATTTGGGGGGTTTAGAATTATAGACCATACAGAAAATAACAAAAATAACAAAACTAAAAGTTTAAAAACAAACACACGAGCAATCCCTTTAAACATAGATATGCAATAAGCAAATTACTTTCAAATAATGTGGTGTGAAATTAATTGAGTTTAACTTAGTGTTGAGTCTGTTGACCAAATTTCAATCTTTTTCCTGTATGGGATAGGGGATGGCGATCATCAAGAATAATGGTTTTATGTTTATTGTTGTGTTTGTTAGCAATATATTAAGTTAAAGTTGTTTTTTTGGTTTTTTTTTAAAAAACACACTTTTTGTTTATTGTGTTCTGCAGGAAATAAAATGATTTATTTCTAATGATTTAAATTAATTATAACAGGACCGGTTTGTCTTGTGAACTATTAAGTACTGGTGCTTATCTTGTTCTGGGTCTTGAATATGGGAATCACTTCTAATTTTGAGCTATTACCGGTAGTTGTACATCTATTTTTAACTTACATTTATACCTGTTGTTTAGGTGACAAAACAAACTCAATAGGCAGAAAAGCAGTGACAAACATTTCTTACCACACGAAACTGAATCCTTGTCTTAGTTCAAAACAATAATCTTTAAACTATTTACACAATTTGAATTATCAAGGTCATGGCAACCTGAAACAGTCTATTAAAGTATCAAAAAGAACAATTCTAAATTAAGATTATCTACAAAAGTTGAGATTCATACTTGGAATTAAAAATTTGGATTCTTTTGTAGATCACACAAACACAATTGATAAATTATTTGGGGTCAATGAAAACTGCCTGAGCATATTAATCTCAAAATGTTCACAATCAACTGGTATCTAAAAAATCCAAACGACTGCTACTGATTTTTGTATGAGTTGTCGCAACTTTTGTATCAACCTCAAATCATATTAAAATTAAAGTGTAAACAAAATGGGAACAAAAGCTAAAGATTGACTCACAGACTTTACCTTAGACCGGCACTTTGGGTATTCATGGTCTGCATTCAGCACCTTGAACTGCAAAGGCACTCGGTCTGGGCGGCGGTTGTTGCAGAAACAATCCCAGATTGCTTTGTGGATGGCATTATATGTGATGTCTAAACCTGTCAGAACCACCAGACCTGTGGGGCGACAAAGCAGCTCAGCCGGAAGCTCACTGGCCCAAGACATCTGAAATATTAATACACTAGATATATAGCATTGTCCAGCTCTGTATACATTAAATACTAATATTTGAAAACAATAACATATAAACTACATTTTCTATCTGTCATTCCAAAAGATATTTTTTCAAGTTAGATCACATAAAATTTTGGTGAAACCAAGAAAGGTTAATGCAGTCAAAATTGTGTCAAAACTGGTCTACCAATTGGTTCATGGCCCCTAATGACCCAGAGAGAAATGGCAGATGTTGTTATATGGCATACTCATCTTGAAGGAACAAATTTATATCAATTCTCTACATTTCCCTCTTGGTTGTGCAGTGGTTATACCAAACTGCTCATTTTAAATGCTATATATAATTCCACACTAGAAAGCTACTAATATTAACATCATGGTCAAGAGAGGGAATCATATTCAACAATATTTCAGTCATTTAGTGATTAGACCTACTTGTAGCAGATATAGTGCTGCCTCACTGAATTGTCATGTCGCAGGTCCTTGACATGACAACCCACCCGGTCACAGATTTACAAAGACAACAGGTTCACCCTTTAGACACGGGCCTCAGCTTGTGTGACATTGTATCATTAATTCAATCTCGGCACAGCTGGGGATCAAACCCATGACCTTTGGATCACCACAGAGGAACTGGTGCTAATAAGCTGGCGCTCCAACCAACTGTGCCTCACAGGGGAGACAATCTCTTGGGTTTTTTAAGCAATATATATTGAATATTAATTCACAATGTGAACTTTTTACTGCATGATGCTAATTAAGTTTAAGGGTGGTTTGGTGTCTTGTTGAGGAACAGTTCCATGGAAGAAAATATTGAAAATGTCAATACGTCATCCATCTTTGGGCATTTACATTTGCTTGTGGGTCAATCTCTTGTATTTTAATTTATTTGTATATGATTTTTTTTTCAAATTTACTTTCAGAAATAAAAATGTTGTTAGAAAATACATGTATATATGTAATGTACACAATTATTGAATAAAATAGGTGCACAGTCTTTCCGATAGACCTTCATTGGACAGTTGGTCTGGTGAAGTTGACTACTTTTTCGGATTGAAAGCATTTTTACTGGTCTGAAATAAAAGAATAATGGATGATATGAAAGTGCAAAAAGTACAGTAATATGATCATATCATCCAGTCTAACAGCTTTCCCCACAGCATTATCAATGGCATTCCCCCACATGTCAACAGAAGTCCACCTTTGTTTCACAAGATTGAAATATCCACAAGTCAGAGAGAATTTGAGTTTAACAATGATAAAACACACGAGGCCCATTTACGGTGAAATATAAGGCAGACCTTGGAGAAAAATATTGGTCAGGACCAGCGTCTGGCAGTTATCAGGAAGACTATGTCTGTCTTTCTACTGTCTTGAGCTTGATCCCTGTATTCATGAGCTCTTTGTCTTAGATAACCCACTTCTCCTGACTGACTACTTCTACACATCATTCTTTGTGGAGGTAAAATGATATATTTTCCTTTACACCCAGGATATTCAAAGGATGCTTTAACTTGAAAATGACTATGTATATAAGTAAAATAAGAAAGTTGTGAAGATTTGGAATGGAGTATCTGAAATGTTGCAGGAGTTTTTATAGGATCCTGTTTTATTGTGGTTTGTTTGACTGTGGTAAAGAATTCTGACCCCCCAGTAAGACTGTGGCTGGAAGAAGTAGATTCCACAAGAAGTCAGCCCCAGTCTCTCAACAGCTCAAAACTCATAAAATCTCCTTGTAGAAAGCTATTTGACCCTGAAAGCCAAACTAATGTTAGGATAATTCCAATATATCAAAACAGATCTTTTCTCATGCCCATAAATGCTTTAAAGATGGATTTTACAATAATTAGGAATAATATCACTGCTTGCTTCCATATGCTACAGACCCCCCCCCCCCAAACAAGAAAAAGTGGTGATCCACATGTAACACGGATGAGAAAAAAAAATAACAAACCAAAATTGACAACAAACAGAACAAAAATTACATCAAACAAAACAAAAATTACAACAAACAAAACAAAAATTTGTCATTTCGGCGGGATGCCTATTGGCTTTGTCGAGCCAGTAAACTTGTAGATGAGCATTTTGTCATCACTCACTTCGTAATCTTTGTTTACAAGTTATAGGAACGCATATTATCGATCAGAATTTCATGATAACATTACTAAGCAATGTGAACTGATAATTTCGCACATCGATGGGCGATGACGATATTGCCGTCTTTCACTTTTTGTCATCATGCACTTCTTTATCTTTGTTTACTTGTTATAGGAACGTATTCATACGCTAGCGCATGTAGACTGGTGCCACCCTCTGTGTATCCACACGATGTACTTGACACTCGGCAGGAGACCAGTCTATAGCGCATGCACACGATGAACACTCCACAGTGGCGTCAGTTGCTTGAACCATATTGACCACAGAAAAAAACGAATCACAAACCACAGGAAATGAATACGCATTTCCCACGATCGTACCGATCACAGAATAACACAGATAGTTCCTATTTTTGACAACGATTGCCTGTCGGCAATCGTTGTCAAAAAAGGAACCATCCGTGTTACAAAAAAAAAAATTATCAACAAAATGTTGATAATTTTTTTTTTTTTTTAATGTTACATCATGTCACAATCTGAAGCAAAGCAGAGGCAGCTGATTTTAAGCACATGCTGAGTTGCAACCACCATATCAGAATGTATTCAATTCCTCAGTTCATTTATCACAGTTTAAATCTCTTTAATAACAAAGAAGAAAATGGCATATTTGTAGCTAAAATATCAGATTATAATTAATGAACATGGAACTACCACGAGAATTGGCACGAAATAAGAAAGATCTTGGTAATTTGGTAAATGCAAAACTTAAGCTTGTTATGGGTAAACTGCCTTAAAAAGAGAAGGCACACCCTCTGATATTAATTGTACAAGCCGTTAGTACCCTACTCTGGGGCCTGCAAGGAGGTAAGGGAACTGACATCCATACTTTGTTGATGGGGATGCAGGATTTATGACACACCCCCAGTCCCACTGCCTCAGTGCCAAACAAAATGTCAGACTCTGCTTGGGATTTGAACATTATCTCTGCATTAAAGCTATCAATTAATGCATAACGATAAACAGAAAGTGCTTTAAAATATACATCCCATACCTTTGACTGCAACCGAGTAATTAGTAGCTTCAAAATAACATTTTTATCAACATTCAACCTCTTTCAAGTTCCTTCAAACAGGAAATGGATCAACAGGAAGTATATGCTAGCTTATACAAATCGAGTAAGAAAGAGAATGATTCAACTTATCTTTTATATTAAAATTATGAATAAGGATAATTATAAATGGAATTTATTGATAAATTATAATATATAACTACTTCTACTATTTCAAATTAAGGAAACTGACAAAGAAAATAATATTTAATTCGTCGATTTGTTTTTTCGAAGTTGACCTATATTCCAACGCATGCGTAGAACACTGACGTGGCACAACAAGAAGGAAACATGGCGTACCAGTCATTTCAGCAAGAATACATGCAAATGCCCCCAATTACAAGGGCTTACACGACAGCATGTGTTTTAACAACTGTGGCGGTAGTGAGTATTACAAAAGTGGAATTGCCAAACAAAGTTTTGTTAAAAGATATTGAGTGCAATCTTAGATATTGCAGATTGAGTCGAGTGAAGTTTGGAGAGACTCAGTTTCAAAATCTTAGTTTCACTCTGAAAAGTTAATGAGCCGAGTGTGGTGAGTGTATTTCTGTGATTTGCGAATCGTATATTTGTATTTTTATATCTTAATTCTTGGTTTCAGCAACTTGATGTCATCACACCTTTCCAGTTATATTTTAATCCAGATTTGATACTCAAAAACTTTCAGGTAAACAATAATCTTTTTCTCTGTAAACAAAGTTCCAAACAAGTCAGATATTAGAGTACAACACAGTAAGCAACTACGGGTTGCCGAGCACTTTGCGCTCAAAATAATGACCGTATGGACAATAAATCAACAACAAAGCCGAATAAAACATTCAAATTTTTAACCATTTCATCTTGGGTTCGAGCTGCAGAAGTCGGCCTTATCGAGTGTCTGCCATGCCCCGCTGATGAAGAGGGAGCATCACTCATTTGTTAGGTCTTTTTGAGGTCGCAAACTTAAGCAGGTGGAGCACTTTGCGCTCGTCTTTTTGCGTCTAAATTCTGCCGAATTAAAAGTTTGTGGACAATTTAAAATTGTTCTTAAATTACGAAGATATATTTGGGAAGTTACATGGCAAGTTTCAGAACAAAAAATTCTGCCTGTCATAGTTAAAATGTACGTACATTCTTCGTAATATTTGCACAGTTCTAATCAATGAAAGAGTCAATAACTTTTCGAGAAAAAAAATAACGATCCCTTGTTCTTGGACACGCAATGGATCTTGGGATTGTTTTGCAACAATGGATGTCCGGATTTGTAAACAAATCAAAGACTTTTAATCGTGGATACAAAACTTCACCGACAGGATGTGCAAGGCAAAGAGAACCGCATTAGCTTCCAGCCAGCTCTCACAGCACGTGGACCACTGCACGTGCAGGGATATCGATGCGTACGCAAATATGATGATATATCAAGAGAGGAAACAAAAATCTATGCATTTCCCGACCTTTCGAGGCATATGATGTTGTAAACTGTGCAAACGACTGCTTTCCTTCCAAATTTGTATCTGGCCATCTTCTAAAATGTATTAGCTTGTGGTCCGTGATTTTAATATTCCAAAAATATATTAGGAATGTTACTTTATATTGTTCCAAAGTCAGAGGTATGGCATCAAAAAAAATTCAGATCACTTTGGTGCCCGGAAGTAATTGGTTGCTTGAGGAGTTATATAACGTCACAATACATTTTCACGTGAGGTCAATCAAAACAATACCGACAACATTCAAATATTTACAACTCGCCAATCAAGTTTTAGCATGCACGTGAGAAGACTGACTTCCGGGCACAAAAGTGATCTGAATTTTCTGCAGCCAAGAAAATTTACAAAACCATTAAAAATATTTGATATTTTGGAATATTTTTCATTGCGATTGTTTTATCAATGCATCCTGTATATGCTGTCCAAAGTACACTATCTATAATTCTCTGTATACGTCACGGTAAGGAAATGCTAAGAAACTTGTTTCATCTCTTGAAGTACATCATATTTGCGTTACGTAATCGCCTCGTGCACATACCAACCAGGGACATGACGTCACTGACCAGCACGTGCAGTGAGAAAAGACTGATGCGGTTCTCTTTGGTGCAAGGCCCTGAGCGCAAAGTACTAGCGAGCGCAAAGTACTCGGCAACCCGTACACTGTTCTGAAAAAAATTGAAGTGTGCCTCAAACGGGAAAGAGTTCCAGGAACAGCTATGATCCTTTGTTATATAATTACAACAACAAAAAGGGTGTCTTCGAGCCTATTCCAAAAAGGCATTTTAAATGGTAACAAGTGAAGTCGGCCCCTAAGTAAAGTCGGCCACCGACAGAAGTCAGCCCCTAGGAGAAGTTGGCCCCAAGGAGAAGTCGGCCCCCAGATTTAGGTGCCTAGATTATCAAGTTACCGGAAGAAAATTAACGGCCACCAAGGGTCCCTAGGGTTAGTTCATGGCCTTAGGGTCAAATAGCCTTCTCAAAGGAGATTACATGAGTTTTGAGCCGTTACAGAGTGACCGGGGCTGGCTTCTCTTGGGGGTGGAGTTCACCTACCCATGACGGAGCTGACTTCACTTGGGGGCAGACTTCACTGGTATTCATTTAAATACCTCTGTCCACTACCAATTTTTTGTCAGGTCCTTAGGGCAGAATACTTAAAATTTATAAGGTAGACAATTTTTTCCATTGGCCTTATGGTAAATGAATCACATGTCATAGTTTATAATTCATTATTTTCATTAATTTTGCCATAGTAAGTCATTCTTATTTCAAAATAGTTTGAAGTATCTAATGAAATACCTTGCCACTCGTGATATGGTATTTGTGAGATGATAGCAAATATATATGTGATGACTTGTTTACAAATGAAATTTGGCTTCAACTTTCTTTCAAAAATTGACCAATGTACTTATTCAATTTATACATACCGGTAGATTTTAACTTAACCTTTGAAAAATTCGTTTTTGAGATGTACAATTATGAATAAATGAGCATTGTTTAAAAAATCAATTTTCCTATTGACTTTTATTAATTTTCATCATGATTTCTTTTGCAGATATGGCGACTAGTCACAAATTTTCTCTTCTTTGGAACAATAGGTTTCAACTTTCTTTTCAACATGATATTCACATACCGCTACTGTCGTATGTTAGAAGAAGGATCATTTAGGGGAAGAACTGGAGATTTCTTCTTCATGTTTCTTTTCGGAGGTATCTTGATGACTGTATCCTTTTGAATTATGTATAATATTATCTTCAACTCATCCTCCAAAAGAGTAAAATTTTGGTAATTTTGAATGGATTTTTAGGTCTATAGACATATCAGGGTAGTTGAAATAAGTGAAAATGAGTGACTCGTGAATTATAGGTTATTATGCCCCATAAATGTGAGACGTCAGTCAACTGCAGTCAACAAAGCATGGACACAGTGTTAGCATTTTGTATGCACTATATCATCTTTCCATTCAAAATTACACATTTTTAACACCTTCCCAGTATTCTATGTAGTCTTTAAATGTGTAATTATTAATATGAATAATGTGCAATATTTGAAAAAGATTGAAGTTCAAGTTTATGAGATTTTAACAGATAGACTGTCCCAGTCTTTAATTTGTTCAAACAAATCCAAAAAAACTTGAATCAAAAAGTTCTGTCATATGATATTATTGGTAAAATATTTTTTCATGATTTCCTTGACCAAGATTAACAGATAGTAGCTCTTTTTGTCAACCTGGTATTCCTTGGGCAAGCCTTTACCATTATGCTTGTCTACATCTGGAGCCGACGCAACCCTTATGTTCGCATGAACTTCTTTGGTTTGCTAAACTTCCAGGCTCCATACTTGCCGTGGGTGCTTCTTGGGTTTTCCTTGCTCCTCGGCAATTCTGTGATTATTGATCTTATGGGTAAGCAGACAGTTAGATATATTTATATAATGATTGAGTTGTATTGAAAAAGATAAGAAAAAAAAAAAACAGAACATAGATAAGCATAAATACCAGAACAAAATGTTCTGACACACCCTTGTTTTACTATAGATATGACTGCTTATTGCGTCACAATGATTATAATGTAATTTTGAACCAGCAGTGAATGCCTGAAATCTGTAAAACATTAATTTCTACTGCAGCAAATTCTTTCACTGCACCAGGTATATGGCAACAGTAACCATTTTAATCAGCCCTTAAAGCAGGTCCAAACATCGTCACATTTAAACATTGGTGAATGTGACCAAATTTATTATGTCATGCAGGGTCATTTTGTGACCATATTGCAAAGCATAAGGTATGTATGATCAGGTTGGGGCCAAATAATATCTGATGCTGACTAAAGAAGTCATGTGATGCCATGTTTGACCTTATAAAACCATGGCCATGCACCACAAAATAGATGCTTGGCACCAATTGATGATCGTGGTAATTTATTTAATCACCGTAACAGCGATGATATTGCTGAGGTTGAGGTAGATGTTTTGGGGAGGATTACAAATGTTTGCACAACATAGCACTGTGCCTACTTTCTTTTCCCCAGATGTAAGCCATATCTTTGTCTTTAATTTCAGGTATTGCTATCGGTCATATATACTATTTCTTGGAAGATGTGTTCCCAGAGCAGCCTGGAGGATTCAAAATCCTCAAAACACCTGCTATACTGTGAGATACTTATAAATTTATTTTATTCACATGACTGCATTCCTGACTTTCCTCATAGCATGCAATCTACATTTTTATTTGGTATATTTGCAATTAAATAATTGAAACCCACTTAGAATAGTCATACATTATTATATATAAGAATTTAAAATTTTGAAAATATATTTTCTTTGTAAAATAAGTAGTTATCAAATAAATAAATGATTGTACGCAGGAAATGGATATTTGATGCCCCAGCAGAAGACCCCAACTACCAGCCCCTGGCAGAGGACCGTCCTGGAGGTTTCAACTGGGGGGAAGGGGAGAGACTAGGCCAGCGGGAGGACCAGGATCGACAACAAGGGCAGTGACGCCTTTAGTAAACGCACACAATATGGACTGAAAAAATATTTAAATATAAATATATTTTATCCTTGAAATTTTCCTTTGTGGTTGTGATATAATTTTATATCCAAGAAACCTGAATGAGAAATTTCTTTGATTGGGAATTTTTGTTCTCATTTAAGTTTCTACAGAGTTGACCCAATGTGATGAATATTCAGTAGTCAGACTTAAATAGTACTGTAAAATGTAAGAGAAATGTGCTTCATTCATTAAATGATATTTCTTGATTCTTACTATTTGGAAAACCTGACAGGAGGGGTAGACTTCAGGTCTAGCTTTTTGTGACGTTCCAAAAAATTGTATTCTGACAAGTTTTGATTAATGATTAATAGGATTTATCTATTAAATAGGATACCATTATTGTAATAATATAAAATATTTCTGAAAGTCTACTTTCAGACTTATTCACAAATAAAAAATGGTCAGAATAGTCATTTGCAAAGTTTGAGGCTATTTGGAAAAAGATGACATCAAACCTTAGACCTTAGTTTGATAACTCCCATTATTTTCCCATAAACTTAATTTTGTTAATAACTTTACAATTTTGCATACGTGTGCCCAGTAACCTCCTGAGAAAGCAAGTAATATATACAAAACGAAATATAATATTTCAACCGTGAAGAGGTGTGGCATCTGCCAACATACAGGCTTGGCTCTATTACGAAAATATTTTCAATGAATGAAATGAAAGAAAAAACAAGGAAAAGACAGAAGTAAAAGCAATACAAAAAAAGTCAATAGAATGAAAAGAACCCTGCCTATACAGTGAGAGAATTGTCCTACTAAACTGATAATCCTACCATGTGTGTGCAATGAAAAACCTCAGTGTCCCAATCAAAACAATATGCCATTGAAAACAGTGTGTAGTGTAAATATGTAAATTGTTTTTAAGTTATACACAAGTTTTTTTAGCTGTGCTGACCATGTCAATTTAGCTTTTGCATTGATGGGAGAATTTTCTGTCATTCTGTCTGTCTGTCATCATCGATCTTCTCCATTAAAACTAAGGAGAGGAATTCTATCTATTTTACATGAGTCAGATTTTTTCATATTTTTAAAGGAATCTTTTTAAAAATAGAATGGCAAACAGTTTATTATTTTGCACATGCATATATACACATGGAACATCCAGTGCCTCATTGTACCTATCTAAATATAGTCACAGTTGGTAACAGGAATAAAGCATTGTAGGAGTGATGGAGTCGGCCCATATATTTAATACATTAGGTTTACCACATTGACTGCAAAGCTGGGCTTTTACTTGAATTGATCATTTATGAAGTAAATTGTAGACATTGCTAGGATATTTTCACAAGCATCAGAAAAAGCCCTGGGCATCACAGCTCTAATGCCATTGTCCTATGTTTCATACCATAATTGGTGAAATTGCGATTTGATTATATTAATGGGTGAATTTTGTGTCTTACCCCGAAATAAAATATTCAGGCCAAATGATATTCAATGGCTTGATAACATTACGTTCCATCCATGGAAAAAGTGTATTTCATATATGATATTTTTGCTAAAGAGATATAACAAGTGTTGATTTTAAAAAATCAAGCTCGCGTAAGTTTGCAAAATCCCAAGGCAAAAAAACCCAAGGCAAAATCTTCTTACTCTACCATGCACTCACAAATCACTTCTCAAACAAAAGCTACATTTATTGGTGTAAGCAGAATTATTGAGCCAAAACATGGCCGCCATGGACCGATAAACTTACAGCTTAATCATATCAAAACCTCGAACATTCAGACCTAAAGTCAAAACAAACGTGAGCGAAAATTAAGGGATCATACATTTTTGGATAAGATTGAATCTCTTTATGATCTTAAAATTTTAATTGCTTAATTGTTTCTGAGAGAATAATGGACGATGATTCATAGAATGTGAAGGAAGTCATATTTTAACCTTGTAAGATACAGAATTGATGGAGCCTCCTTTTTTTCTTGATATGAAAGCCTTTTTTCTCATAGCAGGCTCCATGTGTTCGCATTCATGCCCAAATGGTATTATCAAGTCAAAGGTTTTATTGTCTTGTTTAATTATTCTGATCAATAATGTATGATATATTATATTTTGTATATATAAAAGAATAAAGTATTATATTAAAACAATTTTGTGATTTGCATCTGATGCAGAAAGGGTTGTGATTTTAACCGAGTTTTATAACACAAATTACATATATTGGTATGAATACAATTTACATGACAAAATTCTTGAATCCAAAACAGCATACTTTTAAATCAAAATCAAATTATAAATCCTTATTTCACCCATAAGCACTATTTCATAGATGAACAAAAATCAATGAAATACTACCCAAATTTGACTGTTACCATCCCTTATGAACCTTTTTTATGCTGAGAGGGTCCTTTCTTGAGGGAGGGTCTGTAACTCTGTCAACCCAAAATGCAAAAGTATGAAAACGTGATTGTTCATTTAGTAAGGAAGTTTCATTTGTTTTGGGCCAAACTTGAAACTCTGGGGTCAGTTTGTTTTCTATGGGAAGGCTGGGGCAAATACCCAGTAAATATGCTTACTGAAGTATTATCTTCATCAGTGATCAAGGATTGGAATTTAAAGGATGTGAAAGTAGGGACAAGGTTAATTCAGTGTTAAAATATGTCTGAAAAGCTAAGGGATGTTAGCAAATGTTGTCAGGATAGAGGGTAGAGACAGTATCATTGATCACAATAAGGAGCATTCATAAAGAACATTTATTATATATATACATTGACGATTGACACGGCGCATGCCATCTGGCTGCATCTAGACTCAGTGGACGGTCACTGTACACAAAAGTCTATTTTTAAGATTGTCGACAGGCATATGCGACAGGGGGCACCACCACCCATTGGATGTCTTCTGTCAAAGTTGTGGCGCGCAGTTTCGGCACTTTCGCTTCAAACCTCTTCAGAAAGCAATCGTAAGTAATTTGTTTTTGGATCCTTATAAGTTGTGCTGGTTATATAACGATTTTAATAAATTACATTTTTCATTAATGAAGTGTACGACGAAACTGAGAGCAATGTTTTTGCACTCAGATTATTGTTACTGTCGGACAGAGCCTAGAGCAAGCGCAAGTGTTGTCTCTGAGATTCAAACATTTTTCCATTTCCCTGAAATTATACCTCAGTGATGCGCGTATTTATGCGATTTCGAATGAATACGCGCATGCCGATTATTTGTAAAATATTGATTAGTTTGCGTCGGCCATCTTTAGACTGGTCCCCCATCGAGTGTCAAGAACATCGTGTTTATACACAGATGGCGGCAACCAGTCTATGGCTGTACGCGCCATTTTCGGGTCACGTGACGGGGTCAAATGAGGTGCGCTTTGTTTACAAATGTTTGTAACGATAAATATCTTGTTTCATGTTTCATTTTTTAAAAATACAGTAGTTGTCTGAGGTATAAAAACAAAACATACACTCGTCGGTCAGCTGTGACCGCGGATTCAGTTCGTTGGTGATGGCGGACGGATACCCTTCGCCTTCGGCTCAGGGTATCCGTCCGCAATCACCAACTCACTGAATCCGCTCACCCAGCTTCCCGACTCGGTATGTTTTGTTATATGACATGCCCGTGAAGTTTGCAGGATATTCTTTATATTTTTCAGGAGAATATCTAAACTAAAAATATCGCGAAGTTTGTAGGATATTCTTGGTCATTGTCAATCATTATACACTGAAGTATCCATCCAAATATGAAGAGTTGATCATGATATGGGTGTAATCGTGCAAACTTTTGACTTTCATTTCTCTCCTCCACCACAGTGTTGGAGTCTTTTATACCTCAGTGATGCGCGTATTTATGCGATTTCGAATGAATACGCGCATGCCGATTATTTGTAAAATATTGATTAGTTTGCGTCGGCCATCTTTAGACTGGTCCCCCATCGAGTGTCAAGAACATCGTGTTTATACACAGATGGCGGCAACCAGTCTATGGCTGTACGCGCCATTTTCGGGTCACGTGACGGGGTCAAATGAGGTGCGCTTTGTTTACAAATGTTTGTAACGATAAATATCTTGTTTCATGTTTCATTTTTTAAAAATACAGTAGTTGTCTGAGGTATAAAAACAAAACATACACTCGTCGGTCAGCTGTGACCGCGGATTCAGTTCGTTGGTGATGGCGGACGGATACCCTTCGCCTTCGGCTCAGGGTATCCGTCCGCAATCACCAACTCACTGAATCCGCTCACCCAGCTTCCCGACTCGGTATGTTTTGTTATAGTAGTATGGAGGAGAATAACAATGCACATGTCATTGAGTCCGAGATTAACATTTTTGTGAAGAAATGGGATTTTATCACTGCACATAGTGGTTAATTTTTTTTGGTAATTATCAGAATTCATCGTGGGATAATAAGAAGAAAACATTTTTGTCAATTTACATTCATTTTTATAAACTCATTGGTTGCCATGGTAACCTAAACATTAGAAATTGAATTTCTCACGATAATGCGTATTACTCCTTCAACTTTGCCAAAATGAATGAGCTGTGACAATTTATCTTTAAGTCACAATGCTAAAGTAAACTAGTGTGCAATTTTAGTCAATTGCTCAATACTTTTTCAATATTTTGACATGTTACCAAAGCAATGATGATTTCAATGGATCCTTACCATATTCTCATAGTTGATTTTGAAGATATAAATTTCTACTTGATGAAGTTGAAGACATTAGAAAGATATTGTTAATGTGAAGCATTATTCAAATTGGAGAATATTTCAGGCAGTATATGTTTTAGGTTTGTTGCCATGGCAACAATTTTTTTCTCAAGATATCTCACTGAAATTATAGAGCTAACAACCATAGGATTCGCGCAACCATAGGATTGGCTGATAATTATGAAATTGTCTTGTTTTCATAATATAAATAGAACATTGAATTGTTTGGCATAGAAAAGTTTACATGAATGGTTTAAATAAATTGTTGTGAAAATTGCACCCATTGACCCCCGATTTCGTCACAATGTGCACGTGCGTAAGTACCAGATTGTTACAAAAACATAAACATAGGCGATGTTCTGTCAGTTCTTGGCCGATTTTCATCATTGACAACTCAAAAGTTAGCTTTTGGACTCTTCTATTCAATTATGTAAGTTTGGTGTTTGATTTATTCATTTTCATCTTTCAGCATAGAAGAAACATAAGTGCGCGAAGGCTATGATCGTGTGTGCAAACCTGTGACTCTGACTTGTAAATCTTGCAAGAATATAACATACGATCATCGCTTTATAAGATTAATTAATGTCAATTGTTACTTGTGGATATACCCCAATATAATACACATATAATCAACTGTCCATGTTTTCTTGGATAATATAATGATTATCAAAGATGAAAATGCGCGAAATTGACGGTCGTTAGCCCTACAATTTCAAAGAAAGCACAGGTTAAAAGGTTATGATAGCTTATGTGGCTGTTTCAGCTGAAATTAATGTTGATATGATGAAATGATTCTTTAACAGTGTTAATTTTCATTATTTTTGAGAAACTCATCAGTTGCCATGGAAACCAAAACAATGTTTAGAAATTGAATTTCCTCATAATAATATGTATTCCTAAGATACCTTCAACCATACTAGAAAGAAATGAGCTGTGGAGATTTATGTTTGTTTTATGAGGTTAAAAGTGAATTTTACGGGGCTCCAAAGAGTCCAAACCTTGATAAATGTGCACAACTGTGAAAGGTCACTCATCACCAAACTCATCCAAGCCCCGGGATGCATAATAGAGATGACGTCAGGGCTATAAATTAGGGTCTTGTTCAAATAGATTTCACAGACACTGATGGGGATGCTTCAATCAAAAAGTTAATAGATATGAAAAACAAATACATTTATAATCAACATGTGAATTTTGAACGTTTTTTTGCAAAATTGATGCTTAATCCCTTTAAGATTGCTGATCATATTGCCATGAACATTGATGTTGTTTATATTTTCCATTTCAGTATTGAATTTAGAGGCCAGCCTTAATACTCATGGTAATAAGTAAACAGTTGTAACATTGATTTGTCATGATGGACACACAGGACGCTGGTCTACAGGAACCCCAGTCCCCAGCCTACAGTGCATCCATAGTGGCAAACTCAGTCTCAGAACAAGACTCTCTTGCAACAGCTTCACCCTTCCAGCTCAAGCTGAAAAACCTACCAGTGTAAGTTTGTTTGGTAAAGCATTGATTGAAATTTTATGTATGAAATGCTAATAAGATAAACTTCATTCATTTGCTTTTAAAAAGGTAAGATATAAATTGTTCTGCTTGATAAGCAGCAGGGAGATTACTCCAAAAGAATTGGTAATTTTAGATTTAATTGTCAGGTCAGGACATATTAAAGGAATAATATGAATCAATTTTGAATGAAAATAAACATCTTAAAATCATAAACGGGTGATAAATGTGTTTGGCTTTCATTTGTATATCGAGACAGCACCACTGAATGTGTTTTTGAAAAGCATTGTGCATTCACGCTTTATTAATTTTACAGATATCGGTCAAGAAGTTTTCATTCAGAAAGTGAGTATCCTGAAGCTTGAAACGATATTAATGTCCAAGATAAATGCACACTCAAGTATTCAATTTCACACATTGCACATTCTACATACCTTGAAGATCAAAAGTTTACATTCCAATATGTCAGATGATTGATGTTTCTAAAAGACCTAAAAGATTATTGCCACTTATGAAATGATTTTTTTGAAATTTTAATGCAGAGAAAATAAGTAATGCTGCAAAGTTAAATGTTTATCCAAAGCTAAAAAAAAAATCATTATAACAAGGTTTTGGATCACCTGAGATTCCAGTGATTGGGAAACTACTGTGGCAGTCAAACAAAGAACAGGAGAAGCAAAGGAGCACAAAGGTTGGTTAGCATGCTTCTTTGAGTATATTAAACATTGCCTTGTGGTTTGCCATTGTTTTCATTGATGATCGAGTTATTTCTCTGTTCATACTTCATTGATTTTTTTGGATAATTTATTTTTCCATATTTGCATGCATGCCCTGATAAATAAAATGTCTCATGACAAATTTGATATGCAAATATGGACAAATAAATTATAAAAAAAGAAAATCAATAAAGCATGAAAAGAGCAATAAAGTATGAAAAGAGAACTGTTTGCCAATTTTAAAAATTTGCAGGAGTTTGCTGAAGAAACTGAGAATGATGATGACAGTCAATGGGATGAGCGGTCAGAAATACTTCTACCGATATCCAGCCTCTTCTCAGAGCCGTCTAACCATATTGTAATGGTGAAAAACATCAATCCATCCACCATGGCAACTGTCACATCACCCACTCAGGGTTCATTAGCAACTGAAATATCATCCACACAGGCAACCATGGAAACCGAGGCTTCACCTGCACATGTCACCATAGAAACTGAGACACAGGGGTCCTTAGCAACTGAAGTAACATCCTCGCCAGCAGCCTTGGAAACTGAAGCCTCACCCACACATATCACCATGGAAACTGTTACATCAGCCAAACATGTCACCATGGCAACTGTGTCAACATCAGCGCAGGTTGCTATGGATTCCCAAGGATCAACAATATTTAAAACACCACCTCTGCCAAGTGTGATGAAATTCACTCCAAAACAGTCTTCTAGATTAGCAACGGTTGTATTAAATTTGAAAAAAGCAGCTAAGAATACAAATAAAGATTCAAATCCAGTAATTTCGCAAAAAGTTCAAACAGAACTTTCAAAAAAGTCAAGTGATAGTAATAGGAAGACTTCCCAGAAGAACAGAAAAATGTTTGGATCATCAATTGAAAATAAAAATAATGACTCTCATGACAAATCAGAAGAAGATTTTAAAGCAATGGTTCCTGAAGTAGACTCCCAGGAAGAAAGTACAAGAAAAAATGGTCATGATATAGCATTCACTGGCAATATAGAATTAAAGAGATTTGAGGCAATTAATGGAGGAGACAAGCCATACTTGCCATCTCCGAGTCTCTTTGAGAGCAGTGTAAGTAAAATTCAAGATCTAGACAGAAATGAAACTGCTTTCCAGATGAGTGAAGCAGACAATATATCACAGGACAAAGAAAATTCAAAGAAAGGAAATCAATTGAAACTCAAGGAGAGCAAAACATGTCTTGAGAATGCAGCCCCTCTTCAGGAGAATCTAGTGGTAACAGCTGTGTCAGATAAGGATGGCTTTCAGAAATGTTTACCATTTCCAGAAAGATTGCCAACACTAAGGAAAAGTCCAAGGCTAAGTATGGATGTGAAAGCGACCCAGCAATTGAGTAGCTCAGACTCGAAATCTTCCACAGGACATAGGTTAGGCCATACCGGTACCTCCAGCAGCAGTGATGAAAAACCTCCAAAGACAAATAAGATTAGCATGGAGGAAAGGTTGAAGAGGGTAAGGTTTTATCTATTTTTCAATAATATTTTCAAATTATTTTTGTGTAAGCATGTTAGTCAGAATTAATCATCATAAAATACAAAATGTCATTTGTACATTACCCCTTTCTGTATATTCTCCTTTGCCAAGAAGCTTATGTTTTCAACTCTGTATAGCATTATGTTAGTCTTCCCATCCATTTATCTTTTTGTCAGATATCTCAAGCAGTTAGTTTTGAAAGAAACAGGCCAGGATGTTACATCATTTGTCTTTATACAGTCTTTATACAGTATTTATACAGTATTTTTGTTGTACTAAAATTGAGATATTTGCGGTTAAGAAGGTAATTTTGTCTTTGTTTTGCTTGCTATTAATAGAAGCATGAATATGAGATTGGAGCACTTAATAAGATAGAGAAGCAGCAACACAAACTACAGACAGATCTCCATTCAGACCACCACAAACACATCAATATTGGTAGGTTGTCTGGGAGGGTACAGCTATCACAAGCTTTAAGATCGGAAAATCACTATCCAATGTTCAGGGCTGACATCTTGGGTGATATTTACAAACCATTTTGCATCGTATTGAAAATGACCATTTTGTGTGATATTCAAATTGACTATTTTGTTTGATATATATTTTGTGTGATATATATAGAATAAGCATGCAAGATGGTGATTTTGAAAAGTTGATTTTGAAAAGTTTGAAATTAGACTGGTTTGCTTGAGTGTCAAAATTATACCTTGCATAGAATGGAGCTGGGTTCTCCTGAAGCTGTGGAAAGGAAAGCAAAAATACATGTGAATTTAATTCCAGGGAAGACTGAGGTATCACTGAAGGATGTTGGGTCACTTTTATCTACCTTGAACCAAACGCATGACAAAGAAAAGACACTCATTCATTTAAGACTGAAGAGTGGAAATCTGGGCAAGGCTGAGCATGGCAGTCTGAGATTGCAGGCCAGATTATTGATGGAGAAGAAGAAGAGAATGCTAAACCTGGTGCAGCAACATAAATATCTGTCTTCTCAACTAACTGAGTTGAAATATCAGAATCTAAGTGGTTCCATTCCAGTGATGGATACTAAGAAGAGTACAGTGTCTAATGTTAATACTAAATCCAAGTCCATTACCAAACCCAAGTCCAAAGATATTACATCCAAAAGACATTGGAGCAATGGCGATACAATACAGGGGTCTGCACAAGTAAACAAGAAAAGCAAAACTATGACAAGTGATACCACACGTGTGATCTCTGCTTACGACTTTGATGACAGTCAAGAGACAACAATGTCTCTTTCTGAATTAAATACACTGCCTTTGTTATCAAAGAAGATGAAGATGGTTGGGACTAAACTGCAGTATACTCAATGCCGAGAAGGAGAACAAAATGGTCAGGATTCATCAACTGGTCCTTTTAAAAGGAAAAATTCTTGTAATATCGATGAGATATCACATATTAAAGCAAAAGTTGACAATGCTTTGATAGACACATGTAGAAATCCAGACTTGAAGTCACTGGAGCATGATAATCTGACTGGAAAGGATTGTAATGTGACGGGTGTTGAGAGGAGTTATGCATCTACAAGTAATGGAATACACCTTGAGGATATGTTGGAGATCCCAGATGGTCACACAATGAGTTTGGCCCCAGTAGCTGAGGAGTCAGATATGGGTGCTGAGTTGACAAGCTTAATGGGTTTAGAAATGTCTCAGCTCAGCAGCTGTCTTGATTTGTCTCAGTTAGATAAATATATTGGTGATGAAATACAAGATCCGGATTTGAAGTGTGAAAATGTAGATGCTAATCAATGCAAGAATACAAACCCAAATAATTCTGGATGCAAAGGCACGATTATAATGGTGAATAAACAGGCAGGTATTTGTGAAGAGAACTCTGCCAGTCCCAAACACACTGCTCATCTAAGTTCAGGAGGTCATTCAAAAAGCATAAATGCAAACACCTGTGAGTTCACCACCCTGTGTGGGTCACATATGAGTCAGAATGCACAGCCATGTGTAGAGATGATTTCAGCACCATCAAGGCTGCTACAAACTAGTGCTGCTTCAGATAACATGTTGCCTGATGCGAAAATTCCAGCTGAGAAATCAACTAAAACTACAGTGCCAAACCCAGACCACAGCCAAATACAGAAATATGATCATTCTACTGTGTTGATCTCACCACCTCCAACTATCACGCCTACCTCTTCACAAGCTTTTCATGGAGAAAAAGTTCCAATGATGTCAGCACCGCCCTCTGTCATGTCCACCAATCCACACAATGTTCATGGAGGCACTGTTTCTGTGATGTCACCACCTCCTCCTGTGCTCTCTCGTCATCAAGAAGGGCAAAGGTCACTGATTCTACCTGTGTCATCATATAACCCTCGCATAGCTTTAGGAGGACCGAGCTCTATTCTATCAAGTCCTATTGGATCTATTACTGATACTTCCTGCCACAAACTCCAAGGCCCAGCAGACATCAGCTATATAATGAGGACCGGCAAAAACCCACCTGTGAGAATTATATTCAAATCTATATTTTCTTGCCTAATTGTAACTTTAACTTAAAACCATAATATAAAACTATAATATGTACCGGTATATCAAATATCAATGACCTAATGGGGAAATGTTAATATGTATATTTTTCATAGAAATTTTGTGATTATGTTAAGGTTTTAGCAACAGTGAAGGATACAGTAGTTACTGATCGCGATGATATTGCCAAAAAGACTAGTGCTGTCATCCAGTGGCCATCCTTGAAGGAGCTCCTACAAGCCACAGTTATAAAACCAGGTCACAAGGTCTTTTCTATCACCACTAAGGTGAGTTCATGTGCACTACTACTTAACAGATGTCATTGTGTTGTCACTTCATTTACTGGTAATACCAGTATTTTCAACCAAATTAATATTTTGATAATGTGAAACAAGTGCAAAGTATTAATTGATATACTTATGATACTATCAAGTGAAATAAAAGCAAAACAGATTAGGTCTCCAAATAAATGTATGATTTCAGGAGCGGTTATTGCACGGGAGCCTAACAGAAAGGGGTCAGATCAGATGTGAGGCAAGTGGGCAGCTGTACAACACTCCGGTGGCCTGGTGTAATGGTCTCGGTGTGCTGGACCCCGAGATGGCCAACCTGGTGCGAGGCTTCACCGTGCACAGGAGAGATGCTTATCACAAGGTCAGGCTCCATGTCACAGTAAACTCATCACTCAGAACTCTAACTGCTGGACAGGTGGAGCTGGGCACCCATAGATCATATTAGAAATGCATTTGGGATGCCTCAACTGCATTAAGTTTTAGGCCCCCAAGAGATTTGGATGCAATATTCAACACGTGTGGGAAATTTTTTCGTGGTTCGTAGTTCGTGGTTCGTAGTTCGTGGTTCGTAGTTCGTGGTTCGTCTTTCGTAGTTCGTCTTTCGTAGTTTGTGGTTCAAGGGAAATTTTTTCGTGGTTCGTGTTTCGTTTTTCATTTTTCATAAAAATAATAAAATGGGTAGATCTTCCTATAATACTCTATATTTCAATATAGATATAAATTTCCAAAACCAGGAAAAGCCTTTTCATCTTTATATTATTCGCAATTACGGCAGTCTTTTTCTCATATATAAATCTTTTCTTTAAGTGTATTATTGGCCGAGATATTAATATGAAATCTTTAAAACCATCATTGACATCTTGTACCGTTCACAATTACGGCAGTCAATTTGGGGGCCAAAACAAAGTAAAATTGTATTGTTAGCCGAGAATCATAATTGTGAAAAATATTGTGGGGATGTGAAAAATTTCTTACTTATGTGGAAATATATTACTTATAAAAAAATATCTTACTTATATAAAAATAAATATCTTGTGTGTGTCAAGGGAAGACATGACTCAAGGGAAGGAAAGACATGACTCAAAGCTCTGGAAACAATGACGAAATGCCCTTTGATCACAGGTTTGACCTTACATCATAAGGATTTTGAAGAGCAATACTGTGAATGCAGATAATTGGCATCAGTGAAATTTTACTATGTGACATCCTTTACTGAAATTTTGGGTTTTCCACACCACTGAATGAGAAGATATCAAAGGTTGTATGGAATGAATTGTTTTTGTTTTTGTTTTTTTTTGGCAAACATTTATATTGGGCTTCTATTTAAGTGAAATGCACATCAAAACATACAGTATTGAATTGTTTTTTGCAAACGTAGAAAATATAATAAATAGTGACTTTATACAGAAAACAAAGACAAAATCTTCATACTGGTCTTATATTTGAGCGATATGCACATCAGAACATATTAAATTGAATTAGTTTTTGCAAACATAGAAAATATAAAGAATAATGACTTTATACAGAAAACAATATGAAGATCCACGATCCACGAAACAAGAACAACGAAACACGAACTACGAACCACGAAAAAAATTCCCTTGAACCACGAACTATGAAACACAAACCACGAACTACGAACCACAAAAAAATTTCCCTTGAACCACGAACTACGAACTGCGAACCACGAAAAAATTTCCCACACGTATATTCAACCAAGTTTCAACCACCTTGGTTTGGTACATTTCAGAGCTTGGCTGCCGTAATTACAAATATTTTTTTCCAGAAACCCAAAGATGTGAATGCTTTCGCCACTCTGCCCTAATAAATTTTTCACCCCCAGGGAGTTAGTCCTTTTTACCCTCAGCCCCTGATGTAATCAGGCTGAGGGTATTGCAGTACTCCTGGCGTGGGTATGTATGTATGTATGTCTGTATGTCTGTAGCGAACATCCTTGTCATCGCGATAACTCAAGAACAAATTATGGCAGCTTCATGAAACTTGACACACATAAGCATCTGGTGAAAACTTCGGACGAGTTCGATAGACAGCGACCTTGACCTATTTTTCAAGGTCACAGGGACAATTATGTGAAATCCCAAGAATCGTAATAACTCAAGAACAAATGATGGCAGCTTTATGAGATTTGACACCCATAAGCATCTGGTGAAGACCTCAAAATTTTTTCTATGAAACATGACCTTCACCTACTTTTCAAGGTCACATGGACAATTATGTGAAATCATCCTTGTCATCGCGATAACTCGAGGACGAATGATGGCAGCTTCATGAAACTTGACACACATAAGCATCTGGTGAAAACCTCGGACGAGTTTGATGGACGGCGACCTTGACCTATTTTTCAAGGTCACAGGGACAATTATGTGAAATCCCAAGAATCGTAATAACTCAAGAACAAATGATGGCAGCTTTATGAGATTTGACACCCATAAGCATCTGGTGAAGACCTCAAAATTTTTTCTATGAAACATGACCTTCACCTACTTTTCAAGGTCACATGGACAATTATGTGAAATCATCCTTGTCATCGCGATAACTCGAGGACGAATGATGGCAGCTTCATGAAACTTGACACACATAAGCATCTGGTGAAAACCTCGGACGAGTTTGATGGACGGCGACCTTGACCTATTTTTCAAGGTCACAGGGACAATTATGTGAAATCCCAAGAATCGCAATAACTCAAGAACAAATGATGGCAGCTTTATGAGATTTGACACCCATATGCATCTGTTGAAGACCTCAGAAATTTTTCTATGAAACATGACCTTCACCTACTTTTCAAGGTCACAGGGACAATTATGTGAAATCATCCTTGTCATCGTGATAACTCGAGAACAAATGGTGGCAGCTTCATGAAACTTGACACACATAAGCATCTGGTGAAAACCTCGGACGAGTTCGATGGACGGCGACCTTGACCTATTTTTCAAGGTCACAGGGACAATTATGTGAAATCCCAAGAATCGCAATAACTCAAGAACAAATGATGGCAGCTTTATGAGATTTGACACACACAAGCATCTGGTGAAGACCTCAGACTTCTCTTGATGGAACATGACCTTCACCTGATTTCAAGGTCACAGGGACAATTATGTGAAATCATCCTTGTCATCGCAATAACTCGAGGACAAATGATGGCAGCTTCATGAAACTTGACACACATAAGCATCTGGTGAAAACCTCGGACGAGTTCGATGGACAGCAACCTTGACCCATTTTTTCAAGGTCACAGGGACAATTATGTGAAATCCCAAGAATCGCAATAACTCAAGAACAAATGATGGCAGCTTTATGAGATTTGACACCCATATGCATCTGGTGAAGACCTCAGATTTTTTTCTATGAAACATGACCTTCACCTACTTTTCAAGGTCACATGGACAATTATGTGAAATCATCCTTGTCATCGCAATAACTCGAGGACAAATGATGGCAGCTTCATAAAACTTGACACACATAAGCATCTGGTGAAAACCTCGGACGAGTTCGATGGACAGCAACCTTGACCTATTTTTTCAAGGTCACAGGGACAATTATGTGAAATCCCAAGAATCGCAATAACTCAAGAACAAATGATGGCAGCTTTATGAGATTTGACACCCATATGCATCTGGTGAAGACCTCAGAATTTTTCTATGAAACATGACCTTCACCTACTTTTCAAGGTCACAGGGACAATCATGTAAAACCCACGTCATTGCAATAACCCAAGAACAAATAATGGCAGCTTCATGAAAATTGACACACATAAGCATCTGGGAAGACTCCAGATGAGTTTGATGGACGGTGACCTTAACCTGCTTTTCAAGGTCACTGGCCCATCATCTCAATAATTCGAGAGTAAATTATGACAGTTTCATGATAATTGACACACATAAGCTATCAAAGGAAGTAGATTTTATGGGTTTTTTTACCCCTGCATCAATTTGCCTTGGTGCAGTGACGTTTTGTTTACAGATATTGTGTGGAGCGAATGTTGTGCAATAAGTTGCCAGGGCTGAGGGTTGATGCATCTCTGATGCCTATGTTTAATGACTGATATTATCTGAACCATAGGATATTTAGGCCTACACACATAAACTGTTTTGTTTGTACATTTTAGGTCCATTACAAGGGTGTTCCGTTGGCAAAGTGCAAACTACCAGATGGATTTGTCACAAAGAATGGTACTATTGAGAGATTTACTTAAATTTTCTAAATTTGCTGCAATGGCAACCTTATATTGGTGGTTTTTGGAGTGTATCCATCGGAAGAAAGCACCTTTTATTTGGTCCACAAAGAATTATAGCACAGATCATTCTGTGTTGAGAAATGACCATATACATGTCGATGTTTGGTTCAAATTGATGTCCCAGGTAAAATGTCGATATTTTTTCCTTGATTTTTTTACCTCTCTGAACATTCAAAATATATCATGTGATACATTTTTGCAGGACCCCCTGTGTTAAGTAAAACAAAAATTGCAACACCAGCTGTAATATTGAAAGGCAACTGCGGATATCAAAAGTCCAGTAACAAAGCAACAGCTGTCCAGTCATTTTCAAACAAATTAAAACCAGGTGGGCTGTTTCTTGAAGACAGCAACGTCCAAGTATCTGCCATTCTACATCAACCTGTCACAAATACCAGAATTTCAAACATTCAAACAGCAGATGGGATCAGTGTATTATTACAAAATGGAACTTCAGTGGAACAAGCAACAAATACATTTCTGAAAGATTTCTTCAGAAATTGTAATGTTCGTTTGATCAGTGACTCTGAAATTGTAATGAGTTCTTCTGACCTTCCAAAGGACTTTTGGAAAAACAATGATTTCCAGAACATTAAACTTCCAAAGAATTTCATGGAAGGAATTGATCGTTGGTAAACCTGAAAAAATGAGGGACACTTTGAGTATATATATATATATATATATATAAAGTTACATATGTATGTGTATTTTTAAAATACACCAGGGTAATAGAATTTCATTGAGTGCTTCCCAGGATGTTGAACCAAAATGTATATACTGTTATGATGAATTTACGCCACGTCTTGCGTACATGATGTTTGCATTATCAAAGGAATTTAATTAACAATAGATCAGTGGAAATAATGCTTTATATCTGGAGGAATAGAATATGTTGCTCTTGGAAGCAGTCATGGGCCATGTTCTTTCTAATGTGTTAGAATTGAAGAATATTTTATGTATTTATTCAAAATTTACAAAATTACATAAAAACTTACAGAATTCAATAAAAATTAATTGTTGATATTTGGGTTCTAAATTTCTTTTAAATATCCCAATTATGAAAATCTTACCTGCTGGAATACATTTTCACTTTACTGCTGAAATACCAATTTCAAAGACCAGTCATGCCATTCTTTTATTGGGATGTGCACCTGAGACCCCCTACCCCCTCCTCGAATTTCCGTTTTACTTTTAAAAATCTGACATTTCATTATCACTTTTCACATGCCCTGTCTACAATTCAGAATCTGACCTCTATTTCCATGGCAAATTATTACATCATGGTGGAAACAAGTTTCAAAATGACTGCAATGAAAGCACAGTCTACACTTTGAAGAAAAAAAATGATAGTGCACCTTTCTGGTGACTTCCTGTGATCTGCATGAGGAATGAAGGTGTCATGGCTGCGATTAGAACATGCATTAATTCTTGATTTTATCTTGTGGAGTATGATGGGATTAGCTAAGACAATGGTGGGAAACAAGAGCAATCATTTTGATGATTACAAGAAGTGCCCATTGTAACAATGGTGGGAAACGGTCACATTTTCAAGATCGCATAGATAGCAACAGTATATACAATAGTATACAACAGTAGTCAAACAAATTAAACATTTTGAATGAAATGGCACCAAATGAAAAGGGTATCTGTAAATGGTTTATGGTACAAAACTATCGGGTTAAAATATACATTCCACAAAGTATATGAGCTGATATAAACCAATAAAAAATTCAGATGTCTGTATTAATATTTTCAAAATGTATATGTGGGGGGGGGGGGGGTTCTAAATGTTTGATATCAAAGCTCTTTTAAACAATAAAGGTGTTCTGAGATTTTTTTTTTTTTAATTTGATTGACAGTTGACACTGTGTGTGAGATGAGGGTTTAGGAGATAGTCACTGAGATAGTCAGAGGGGATTATGCAGGGTGGTGTGACACAACCCCTTTCTTGCCTATGTTTACAAACAGCCTGCCCGGCCGTGGACAGTTTGACCAACAGTCAACTTAAAGATAAAGATATTTTTATTTTCCATCGATCATTTGAACAAGAAACATTAGCTTACAGCTTGTTATCGATGACTACATAAGAGAAATATTTACAATATTTACAACATACTGTGCTGTTTGGCACAGTGGACAAAATGTATATACATACTAAAATGTTACTCTTAGTAGTTTCCATGTGAAACAATGTAATAAATGTGGCATTTCATAAAATACAAACATAATATCATACATCATAACTTCTTTCCTAATGATACTCTTGATGCTGACACTTTACTTTGTGCAAAAAATACATACATATTGTCATTATTAAACATGAACAAATGAACACATACTGCAACTGCAATTTGGCCCATCCCATTTCTGTAACAGACTTGAAAGTCACCAAATCTACGTAAGATTTGATATTATTTGGGATGGTATTCCAAATGTGGGCACCATAATAATTGAAAGTATTTCTGCCATATCTGATTGCTTGATAGTTGGGTTGGATTAATAGGCTTTCGTCTCTTAGTGCATATGGGATGTCTTTTTGTTTGAACATTTCTTTCATGAAGGAAGGGTTTAGGTTATTTACGCTTTTGAACACTTCACAGGCTATAGTTTTGATTCTGCGTAGATGTAGAGAATCAAAATCTGCTTTTGATATAAATACTGGATATGTGTTTTTGTGGTCATGTAGGAGGAACCTTTGTCCTCATTCTTGGATTTTTTCCATTTTGTGCATTTGTGATAAGCCACAAAAGTGCCATACGATCGGGCAGTAATTGAAATTTGCCAGTATGAAGGTTCTGTAAATTGCCCTTTTATCCTGGTGTCTGAAAATTTTCTTAAACCTGTTCATTATGTTGAGCTGCTGGGATGCTTTTCTACAAAGGTTGTTTACATGGACATCAAACTTTAATTTTTCATCAATTGTTATTCCTAGGAGCTTTACATTAGATAATCTTTCAATGTGGGTTCCATCTATGTCCAGGAAATCAGGGAAAATCACTTTACTATTTACTGATTTCATAAACATTGCCTGAAATTTTTCTGGATTTGCCTTCATATTTTATTTTGAACCATTCTATGGAGTTTTTAGCTCTGCTGAGACTTTAGCTCGCAGAGCTTTAGGAGGGGGAAAATGTCTGTCCGTCTGTCCGTCCGTCTGTCAACATTTCTTTAAAAATCTTCTTCTCCAAAACTCCCAGTACTACATCTTTCATATTTTATATAGAGGTAGATATATAGTTGAAGATTCAGATTCCTTCAAATCTTAGTGATGTCACCATTGACCTTAGTGCAGTGACCTTGAGGTCACAAATTTTGTACTGAGCATATCTCAGCAACCACTTATTACAGGATATTAAAACTTGGTATGCAGAAATGTCGTATGTTAAAGCTGTGCCTTGTCATACAATTTTAGTCATGTGACCTTTGATCTTGACACATTGACCTTGAATTCAAAATTTGTGAACATGCCACATCACAACCATCAGAAGTGAATAAAAAACACTTCATATCTGTTATATACTAACACTATGTTTAAAAATCTTCTCCTCCAAAACTACCAGTAATATTTGTTTCATATTTAATACAGAGGTAGATAGAGAGTTGAAGATTCAGATTCCTTCAAATCTTAGTGATGTCACCATTGACCTTAATGCAGTGACCTTGATGTCACAAATTTTGGAAGGAGTATATCTCAGCAACTACTTATAAGAAGAAATTAAAACTTGGTATACAGAAATGTCTTAGGTCATAGCCGTGCCTCGTCATACATTCTTAGTCATGTGACCTTTGACCTTGACACATTGACCTTGAATTCAAAATTTGTGAACATGCAACATCTCGAGCATTAAAAGTGAATGAAATCTAGTTCATATCTGCTATATATCAACACTCTTTTAAACACCATATACATTTTATCCAGATTTGACCCTTGACCTTGATTCTGTGACTTTGACCTTTGTATTATTGTGCAGGCCATAGCTCATGAACAATGAACTGGAAATACTAAATATCTGTTATGTATCAACACTATGTTTAAAAAAAATCTTCTCCAAAACTACCAGTAATATATGTTTCAAGTTTTATACAGAGGTAGATATTGAGGTGAAGGTTCAGATTCCTTCAAATCTTAGTGATGTCATCAATGACCTTAGTGCAGTGACCTTTATGTCACAAATTTTGTACGGAGCATATCTTAGCAACCACTTATTAGAGGAAATTAAAACTTGGTATACAGAAATGTCTTAGGTCATAGCTGTGCCTCATCATACTTTCTTAGTCATGTGACCTCACAACCATTAAAAGTGAAAAAACATATATCATTGGCCATTGAGCTATGCTTATCATTGCTGCATCCATTGACCTTAAATTTATTAAGGTCACAAATTGTGTGCATGAAACATTGCATTGGTAACAAGATAAAGATTTATAATATATTAATGAATATCTCATCAAAACTAATTTGGGATCTTTTATGGAAAATCATGACCTGGTTGCATTTTATCTCAGTTCATGTGTTTTCATTCAAGTCAGCAGAGCTATCAACCCATGGGGTTATGTTCATCACTTTTTCTTCCATTGATATTGTATGTTTTAAACAACCCAAATTTTAAACAACCGGAATCATTATGATATTTGAAACTTTTTATTTGTTTGATTATATCAATTTTATTTATCATATAAGTAAGAATACAGTAATCTAGGTATCTCACTGTAAATAATTGCAGTAATCTATATATTTTTACAGCCCCCTCCCTCAAGAAATGGGGCTGCCATAGTGAGCATTTTTTCTAAGCAATCTGAGCTTGTTATTAATATTCATATATGCAAGATAAGCATTGAGAAGAGCCACACAAAGTGTGTCTCCCATGATGTTGACTAATATAATGGTGAGACAGCAGACAGCTTAATTGCCACACCTTTGCTGAGAAACAAAAGGCACTGGCATACTGTCTCCTACTGTCGCCAGGCTGTGTCGCCCATTGAGGCGACTAGAGGTTAGTAAACAAAATACGTGGTCCTGGCAGGATCTGCTGCCTCTAAAACCATTTTGCTCATCAACAAACCAATCCAAGTCCTCTAGGTATTTTACAATTCATGTCTTGATAACACCAGAATTTAACCTATAAATACAACACAAGATGGAATACCCGGGCTTCAGTCAAATGAATGTTGGCCATTAATTTTTTAGGAACATGACAGCAGTTTTATTCATTGTAAAGATATAAACTCCTTGATATCATTACTAAATCATAGAAAGGTAAGACGGGGGGAGGTAAGGGACAGATCAGTAATGTGGTCACAGATATGGGGATGGATAAGACACAGAATCACACTTCTGAATAATTATACAATGGTATGATTACAATTTATGTTTCAGTGTATCCCTGTAAAATAGAATTTTAGAAAAGAACACTGTTTTTTTGTCCTGTTTAGTAATTTTAAAGTATAAAAGGTTTTCGTTTATTTTATCTTCCCATGTATAAACGTCTAGATCATCCTGAGGATGTGTCTCTGCTAAGTATAGAGCCATAACATTTTTAATTTTATAATCAAACATGTCTCCATGAAAGTGGTTAAAGTAATTTTTGCTGGTAGCTTCTGCAGCTGCATCCATAGAGAAGCGAAGGTAGCTGGAATGGTTGCTGTGGTACTGTACATCAGTGTCGCTATGGCATACCTTTGTCTGGTAGTGATAAGCATTGACGGGTGGCTCCACCTGCTGGAGTCTATGAGCCTTATAATCAGGATGTGGGGGGCCATGTCTTGCTTTAATGGCTTGTTCAATTGGAACAGGCTTCCTGGTTATTTTATCAATTTGTACAAGCCCTCTTTGATTTGTCAAAAGTACCGTTTTCTTTTCAGGATCTAAAATCTTAAATATGATACTGGCTGAGGTATTGCCTATATGACCGTTGTGTGCTGAGGCATCCAGTGGGGAACCTATAGTTGCTGATTTGTAAAAGTCTAAAGTGATATCAATAAATTGTGTATTTAAAACAGTAATGAACTGTTGAGGAATTCGGTGATCAAAAGGCAAGGGTGCTTTCAGGTATTGTAATGCAAACCAACCAGCCTCAAGCAATTTACAGAGTGACCATATCTGGGGGATCCCTGAAAGAAAGCATACAATATCAATGATGGCATACATTACTGGAAACTGATGCAGTGACATGAAGGGATCTGAGTAATGTTTGAATAAAAGATTTTTACCTGTACGTGCAAAATCTCCATATCTTAATCCATCTGTTTTAAATGAAACTTGTGAATCTTTGTCCAATTTGATATCCTTGAATATCATACTGAAATAAAATTAACGATACAATGTGTTTAGAGTACATAAAATATTTAAGAGTGTTTGAATCATCACTGAAGATGAATAGCATGTCAAACCGTGTGAAAATATCCAATATAATCAAACCTCTTAGATAATAAAAGTAAAATGTCAGATGCACAATACCTCCACATGCAGTTGGTTTACATGACATTTAGAAGCAATTTTTAATTAAATATATAACACTTTGTTGAACCTCCCAAATCAACCTGTATTTCATGGTGATCTGGACAGATTTGTCATGGGGCATTTCTGACCAAAACACTTTTCATACTGTTTGACACTTTTTTCTACTGTTAGATTTGAGAAAAATCAGAGGTAAGGTGGCGTTTTACCATTCAGAGCCATCCAGGTAGTAAGAAGGATTTTAAAAATTGATTCTGAAGGCAATACAGTTCTCACAGTTGCCAGGATATATGGTCAAATCTCCTGATCTTGCACACTACACGTCCTGTCACTGGGACTCAATGACCTACACTTTTCAAAGATTGACGGGGGATCTTGTTTATATTAACTGCCTTTTTTATGTTGTTTAGGCTCTTTCAAGTATCCTTTTTAAAATAATTATATGAACATCATAACACAACCCACTGCCTTTGATAGCCAGTAATGGAGCAATGGCTGGAAAAGAAAAAATCCCAATGGCAGATAGCAACCTTTCTTAGCCATGCAACATGACCATAGTACTTGTCCCAACCAGGATTCGAACCTCAGACTTTTTTCATAGAAGACAAATGTCTAACCAACGGAGCCACACCCCACCCCTTGCATGGCTGTTAAAGGAAAGCACTCCTCATCGTTGTTCATTGGAGGCTACACTGAGCATGCCAGATATATTTTATTAATAAACATTATGTTTCATAAAATTATCTTTTTAAATTGCTTGGAAAATTCGTTCATATACCAAATTAAATGTTTTTAAAAGATGATTAAAATATTTTAATCATCTTTTAAAAACATTTAATTTGGTATATGAACGAATTTTCTAGCACAACTGGGTGCAAAGATGTGCCTTTTAAGGCTCGATTACGTAAGTTGCTCTATTATTGCTCAGGCGCAAAGCATCGATCATACTTTTGCATGTCATCTGACGTCCGATTTACACCAAATTTGAACTAAACTTGCTGATAATTCCTTGTTCTATCGATTGGAAAGCAATTCCAAGCAATTTAAAAAGATAATTTTATGAAACGATGAGCGAGACATAGTTTTCAATGTTCTGCTTTATTTACATCACACACTTCTTTTCTTTAACTTTTATACCTCAGTGATGCGCGTATCGACGAGATTTCCAATGAATACGAGCATGCCAAGTATTTCGTAACGTATTGATTAGCTGCGAACTATTTTAAGTCGGCCATCTTTAGACTGGTCTCCCACCGAGTGTCAAAAACATCGTGTATACACAGAGGGCGGCAACCAGTCTATGGCGTTACGCACCATTTTTGGGTCACGTGACGGGGTCAAATGAGGTGCGCTTTGTTTACAAAACGTTTTTAATGATAAATATCTTGTTTCATGTATCATTTAAAAAAAAATACAGTAGTTGTCCGAGGTATAAAAACAAAACATGCCTCATCGGGTCAGCTGGGTGAGCGGATTCAGTTCGTTGGTGATGGCGGACGGATACCCTTCGCCTTCGGCTCAAGGTATCCTTCCGCAATCACCAACTCACTGAATCCGCTCACCCAGCTTCCCGACTCGTTATACCTCAGTGATGCGCGTATTGATGCGATTTCGAATGAATACGAGCATGCCGATTATTTGTAAAGTATTGATTAGCCATCTTTAGACTGGTTCCCCATCGAGTGTCAAGAACATCGTGTATATACACAGATGGCGGCAACCAGTCTATGGCTGTACGCGCCATTTTCGGGTCACGTGACGGGGTCAAATGAGGTGCGCTTTGTTTACAAATGTTTTTAACGATAAATATCTTGTTTCATGTATCATTTTTTTAAAAATACAGTAGTTGTCTGAGGTATAAAAACAAAACATGCCTCGTCGGGTCAGCTGTGTGAGCGGATTCAGTTCGTTGGTGATGGCGGACGGATACCCTTCGCCTTCGGCTCAGGGTATCCTTCCTCAATCACCAACTCACTGAATCCGCTCACCCAGCTTCCCGACTCGGTATGTTTTGTTATAGTATGTTTTGTTATAGTATTCATACGCCAAATACTAGACTGGTCCACTACCGAGTGTCAAGAAATGAGGGCGGCACCAGTCTAATCTATTGCATGCACACGACGAACACTCCACAGTGGCGTCAGTTGCTTTAACAATAATGACCACAGAAAAAACCGAATCACAAACCACAGGAAATGAATACGCATTTCCCATGATCGTACCGATCACAGAATAACAGGCATAGTTCCTTTTTTTGACAAGCATTGCCTGTCGGCAATGCTTGTCAAAAAAGGAACCATCCATCCGTGTTACAAAAAAATCTGAATAATGAACTGTGAAAAATGAATAAGTATCAAACTTCACACACATCCAAAACAATGACACCAGTTGACTGAGTTATACTGGCACATGTATTTGTTGTTGTAGTCACTTTCTTACCAAAACAAGGACACTGATTGGCTGTGTTTACTTGGTGTTTACTTGGTGTCGATTGGCTTCTAAAAGAAGCTTGTTATGGTCGTGACCTCTCCGTACTCACTGATTATGGTCAATTATTGCGGAGCTAGGTATAAATCCTGGCTCTGCTTTGGAGAGTATTATTTCCCAAAACGTTTTTTAATGTATTTCAGGCCACCAAAATGTATAAAGTACACATAATGTTGATGGCCGTATATAGCTTACCTTTCTCTATATTTCATCAACTATGCTGTGATAAGAATGACACCTATCGTCAAGTTAGATTTAGGCAAGGTATCTTTATCCAGATTGTATCTGTAAAAGCTCCCCTCTATCTTGTTTGTTGGCTGTCTGTAGGTCACATTGACATTGAGCCTCAATTGAGGTTAAACAAAGTTCACACTACCCGTGATTACCCGTCACGTGCAGCTTATGGCTGAGACAGATCTTTCTGGCTTTTTGGCTTATAGCAACTTATCTTCTTAATCTATCATAATTTCAATTTGTCATGATGTTCATGTGGCCAAGCTTTGAAAACACCAAATTGTAGAATTGATGTTTAATACCTTTAAAGCACAGAAGTGAAGATTTCCTCTCATTTTATGCCTCCCTACCCTACAAAACAGTACTTCTATCATATCAGTCCCTGCCACAAATTATAAAGGGGTGCGTACAGGATTGTCATCAAGTTATGACTTTTCCTTAAAATCTGGTTAGAAAGAATAAATGACTATTCATAAAGATTCCGATTGGTTAGCTTCGTGAATCAACCATCAGATCATAGGTCATGACCTCATGCCGGTCAATTCTGATTGTACAAATTTTGAGCATCATATCAGGGCAATGACTGCATAGTGAGAACTGAGATAGTGAGAAGATGGATATGGCATTGCTACCAATGTAATGCAGAGTATGCCAGCAGAGGTAGTGAGAAGATGGATCTGGCATTGCTACTAATGTAATGCAGAGTATGCCAGCAGAGGTAGTGAGAAGGTGGATCTGGCATTGCTACCAATGTAATGCAGAGTATGCCAGCAGAGGTAGTGAGAAGATGGATCTGGCATTGCTACCAATGTAATGCAGAGTATGCCAGCAGAGGTAGTGAGAAGATGGATCTGGCATTTCTACTAATGTAATGCAGAGTATGCCAGCAGAGGTAGTGAGAAGATGGATCTGGCATTGCTACTAATGTAATGCAGAGTATGCCAGCAGAGGTAGTGAGAAGATGGATCTGGCATTGCTACTAATGTAATGCAGAGTATGCCAGCAGAGGTAGTGAGAAGATGGATCTGGCATTGCTACTAATGTAATGCAGAGTATGCCAGCAGATGTAGTGAGAAGATGGATCTGGCATTGCTACTAATGTAATGCAGAGTATGCCAGCAGAGGTAGTGAGAAGATGGATCTGACATTGCTACTAATGTAATGCAGAGTATGCCAGCAGAGGTAGTGAGAAGATGGATCTGGCATTGCTACCAATGTAATGCAGAGTATGCCAGCAGAGGTAGTGAGAAGATGGATCTGGCATTGCTACCAATGTAATGCAGAGTATGCCAGCAGAGGTAGTGAGAAGATGGATCTGGCATTGCTACCAATGTAATGCAGAGTATGCCAGCAGAGGTAGTGAGAAGATGGATCTGGCATTGCTACCAATGTAATGCAGAGTATGCCAGCAGAGGTAGTGAGAAGATGGATCTGGCATTGCTACCAATGTAATGCAGAGTATGCCAGCAGAGGTAGTGAGAAGATGGATCTGGCATTGCTACCAATGTAATGCAGAGTATGCATACTAATGTAATGCAGAGTATGCCAGCAGAGGTAGTGAGAAGATGGATCTGACATTGCTACCAATGTAATGCAGAGTATGCCAGCAGAGGTAGTGAGAAGATGTATCTGACATTGCTACCAATGTAATGCAGAGTATGCCAGCAGAGGTAGTGAGAAGATGGATCTGGCATTGCTACCAATGTAATGCAGAGTATGCCAGCAGAGGTAGTGAGAAGATGGATCTGGCATTGCTACCAATGTAATGCAGAGTATGCCAGCAGAGGTAGTGAGAAGATGGATCTGGCATTGCTACCAATGTAATGCAGAGTATGCATACTTATGTAATGCAGAGTGTTCCAGCAGAGGTAGTGAGAAGATGGATCTGGCATTGCTACCAATGTAATGCAGAGTATGCCAGCAGAGGTAGTGAGAATATGGATCTGGCATTGCTACCAATGTAATGCAGAGTATGCCAGCAGAGGTAGTGAGAAGATGGATCTGGCATTGCTACTAATATAATGCAGAGTATGCCAGCAGAGGTAGTGAGAAGATGGATCTGGCATTGCTACTAATGTAATGCAGAGTATGCCAGCAGAGGTAGTGAGAAGATGGATCTGACATTGCTACCAATATAATGCATATTATGCCTCCCCAGAAGAGAAATCCTACATTTTGTAATATTGAGTCATTTGATATGATACTTGTTGTGCCATAGTTTAGCACATGAAAAGTCCATAGTTTAGCACATGAAAAGTCCAAAAATGGAAAACCAAATTCTCTTTTGAAAGTAGATTTTACATTTGATAAATCCCATTATTTATTCCATATAAGGGGAGCAAAAAGATGATACATATAGTCTTTTCCATATAAAAGGGGCATAAAAGATATTGAGAAGACCATTTGGACTGAAACTAAATATTTAGAAATTAAAAGGTGAGCTTTCTTTTTCCTCCCAAATTTTGAATGATCAAAGGTCCTTCCCTTGGTTGTTGTGCCCACATACCATGTAATAACATGTGCAAAGTATTCGCTGCTAATAAGATGTTTGTCCTGGGCATGGTCGCCATATACTGTCAAACCTGAGTTGAAGGAAAGAGAAATATCATGAAAGAAATCAAGTATTCCCCCTGGAACCAGAATGTACAATGAGAGTACAAAATGATGGTACAAAATGGCAACACCCTGTTGATAAGAAACTTTTAAAGTATTCATGAAACTTTCTACTTACATGATATAAATATTTATACCCCCAACTTTGCGATCAGCAAAACACAATAACCATGATGAGTGTATTTTGGTTGATTTTAGTGAGATAGCATGCGTGTATCACAATTTCGTGGCCACATATCATTCAAGCATCCCCAAATCCACTGTAAAATTGGCTGTTACCTCTGTGGTTTCATGAATGCTTTAAAGTTCCTATGAGGTCAAGCGTTGGATAATTACCATTGTCATTTACATATACAATTCGTTTGAATAACTAAATATTCAAGAGATTATTTATTTGGCTTTTGTCAGTCAAGATATATGGAACAGTTTGGATTGACACAATACATGAAGAGCCAGGATTATATACTCGCTCTTAAATCAGAGATCAAAGATCAAGAGATAGGATTTTGAGCTGTCATGTTGTAAAGTGATTGTGCACACTACTGCTGGAATCCACACTCAAAGGCAGATATTTTGGTAACCAAATTCTCAAAATGGGGTAAGTAAATCGTTCAGGAACTTGGCATATTCCTTTAGGCAGTTGGTTTTAAAAAGGGATATTTATAACACCATTGAGTTGATTCCTCTATATATAAATGTAAGTTTACCGAGGATTTTGATGATGCAGGGTCTGAGATGAACGATTTTTAGATTGGATTGGCTGAATAGTTTATTGAAATCTGATTTTCAATCAGTCAAATATGTTTTCTTTTATACGATATCCTGATTTTCAATTCAGTGGTGTGCACTATCATTAGGTTACCAACACAGATTATACACATTAGTAATATATTATTGGAAGTAAGCGCGACAAAAGATATATAATTAAGTACTGAAAAAGATTTGTATTTCATGCGGTAATATATGGCATTTGAGAGTAATTTAATCTTATGTGTATGTTCCTGGATAACATCATCTGCAAATTATGTCAAAAGCAATCAGAAATCGGCTATATCGAAAATACTGTTTTAGTGAGATGTTTTATTGTGGGTTGAATAAATATCATGGTATGTGCGTTGTAACCCTTGTGTGCACATCTTTATCTTTTGATAACCAAATGCTTTATCATTTTCAAGTTGATACATGTTTGCATTGTATGATTGGTAATGATTTACAACTATTGCCTCTCAAGTTTCCATATGCCCGAGGTTCACGTTCACATTTTACTTTTAACACGACAGTACTTCAAAATATACTATATCCTATTTCAATGCTGACCATCAGAATACTTATTGATGGCACTGCTTTTGTCAACTTTTTGAGCTTTTGAGTTGAACCTTTGAAATCATGGGAGTGTATATATTTCCTTGTAAATTAATGTCTTTGAGTTTTTCTCAAATATCCCCTAATCTTAACACACATATTTATTTACAACTCTCCTAAAAATTACTATCATTTTTTAAATGATAGATTTACATACAATTGCAGTGGTATGTAATGTAGTCGCTGTAAGTATCGTGTAATATTAGCACCACTTAAATTTGTTATTTATATTCCTTCTGTTGACACCGCAGGTTGAAGTTAACAGCACGGACCGTTTTTATCCTGCAGACTGTGGGCATAGTCTGTGCCCTGGTGGCGGTGGTAGTAGGGCTGACGGTGGGTCTGAGGACCCCAGCCCCTCCTAATGGGGGCAGTCCCACCCTCCCACCTGCCACCACTGAAATCTATGCAACCACAGACCTCCCAGAAGATCAGACCGATTCGGACAGCTTCAGATTTGCTGCAGTAGTTGCTGATGCAACTATTTGCTCAGGAATTGGAACGTAAGTCATTATGCTTATATGGGTTGCTAAATGACCAGTTAAAAATCGATGAATAATAATAATAAGAGTAATAATAAGAGTAATAATAAGAGTAATAATAAGAGTAATAATAAGAGTAATAATAAGAGTAATGTAGTAATTGATGACGACATTAAACGATAAGGATTTGGATGCCTAGTCTTAAAGAAGTGAAACAATAAACAAGAGGGTATTGCTTAACTGTGTTCTTGATAAAATAGTAGGAAACAAAGCATTGAAACACAATTGTCTCAAGTTGCCTATTTGTACTGGGATAAATCGCCAGCTTTCTTTCACGACTTTACTGGATGTTAAACCAATATCACCTGGGTGGCCTCTTGTTCTCAGTAGACATAAGATCAAACAGTCTTATACTGACAAACAAACTTATATATTGAATAAGGGCCTGCTTTTAGTCAGATTTCTCAAGATATTTATCAGTAAGCACTTTGCAGCTATTAAGATTTTTGTATCATTTGATATTAATAGAAACATTTGTTAAACTAAGCGCTTTTGAAATCTCAGTTTTAAGTGAAACAATTTTCACTTGCAGGCCTAATGAGAAGTGCAAGAAAGCTGGGGATTTCATAGAAATAGGCCAAAGGACTCTCCCCGTGTCATAATATGGACTGACTCCTGATATTTATAATACCACATCGTGTATATGTAGTACTGTGATACATCAAGTTGAGAAAGGAATACCGATTTATTGTGATACCCAAATGTCTGGCAAACAATAGCATATAACGTAAAGATTAAAATGAACTATGAAATATATTTCTGCCTTTTATGGACATTAATGCATGAACATTAATGCATGATATACCCAGAATAGAACACTACGATAAATCTATCAGGTTCGAGGACAATATAAGGACAATTTACTGAACATACTCAACCTTTAGACTTCATATCTGAACATAATTTTATCTGAAACAGCAGATAATAAATGTATCATAAACAATTTCAATCTCAATGACCAGAGATGAATAAAGACGTTTTGTGACTGTTGGTGTATTTTGTAACTTGTAAGTTTAAATAAATGTGTGAATCAGTTAAAACATGATGTTTGTTATATTAATATAACTAAAAGTTCTCAGTCTGGCGATTATAGATTTGATGTAATTGGTATAATCGGTTATGATTAATTACAGTGAGATTTTGGGTCGCCATGGGGGTTCTGCAGTGGATGCCGCCATTGCCGCCATGTTATGTGTGGGCGTGGTCAACAGACATAGCACTGGCCTTGGGGGAGGTCACTTCATGACCATCTATGATGTGTAAGTATCAGTAAGGGAAATGTATTTGATTTATGACCAGTGTATCTATTCCATTAAACCACACTGAACTGCATATACATACCAAGCCAGATTGTAGGTATCAATGAAGAAGGAAAAGGGAATATTTCTGTGATGATAGTTGACATTAAAAAAAAAAGTATTTGCCCTAATATGTTTGAGGTTGGCGATTTTAAAAATATTTTTTTCATTAAAATGCTTGTGTATTGATTAAAATGCTTGTATATTGTTCATTTTCCAATGATACACATTGAACAGACTAATCAAATTGGGGTTAAGGCCATAGAATGTAAACATATACAAATGTATACAAACTAATGTACATTCATTCCTGTTGTTGATTCTGCTTGTCCAAGCACAACACATTAATCCTTGGCTATTATTCTGCGGAATTAAACGTGTGTCACCTTTATAATGGTAATGAAGTGTACACTGCAGAACAGTTGGATCTCCCCCAAGGAATATAATGTTACACAATGTTAAAATGACACATTACGTTTGTACCCTAGCCTCTTCAGCTAACAGATCTACTGATATTATTTGCAAGCCAAAAGCAAAAGTACAGATAACCGTAACATGTAAATGTGAAATTGCTATAATTGTTATAAACAATGATGAAATATGTGCATATTGTATTATGAGAGTTTTGTTTTGCCCAGAAATGCTGTAATATGCTGTAATGAAATGATAGAACAACTGATGCTTTGGTCAAATTCAATCCACTTAGGAACCTGTTTTATGAGACAGTAATTCATTCATTTTTGGTTAGTTTGATCTTGGAGTAATTACTCCAAGGTTTGACCATTGTGTATTTTTGTGTCATAATATCAAATTTGATGCAAAATCATTTTGATAAATAACTCTGGTTTGGTAAGTTTGGTAAGATAATATCATACTTATTTACAGGAGCCACCATGTCAAAGGTAAAGTAAAATTTGAATATTAAAAAGTTAATAATCACTCGGGGATTAGACCAGTTACATAACACTTCACACTGCCTAATGCCTCAGTCACATTTGCACCGGGCACCGACCGGGAAGTAAGAATCGGCCGACTTCACAGTCTGCCGGGCGCCAGGGAGTTTATCAGCAACAATCTGAGATATGCCGTAGCTGTGGTCACATTATTAAAGGGCATCGCACGCATCACTAGAAATGACAGACATAGGGATATAACTTTTTTACTACTCAGAATACATCTACAAATGATATGTGATCAAATGTCAACCTTCTTAGGCTATTTTGATCAAATATTGCCAGTGACCTTGAAGTGACCTTTCAATGACCTTGAAAATAGAAAGCCTATTTCCACGAAATTATCTACATGTTTTATTATCCTATCATCTACATCTTACAAATACGAGCTCGTAGAGTCCTTATTCATCAAAATCTGTTCATAATTAACAATTTGAGAGCAATTTATAGTTTTGAGGTCAATCTATAAGGTAAAACAGAGGAAAATACTATAATACTAAGTTTTTTTTAAATAATATAAAAATGCCAGCTTATTGGGGGTTAGTTTATGAAAAAATATAGAATACTGCACAGAAAAACACATTAATACTAAAAAGAAATTGAAAAAAAGTCCGTCAATTTCAAGATTTATTATGAAGCTAAAATGATTAAAAATAGCTTAAATCGGTAGGGTTACAAAGTGACAAATTGACGGACTTTAATTTGACCTCACATTTAATTTTGAGATATTAGATAAATTAAATATTAATCTAATTTCAGAAAATAATCAGCAATAAGTTGCTCTTATCATAATAATACCTAAAAAAGAAGAAATATTCCCTGAAAAATATGAGAAAATCAGTCATGCAAAGAAATGATTAAAAAAAATATAATAACAAATATATTGAATGTAGAGTCAATTGGGTTATAACATTTTGATAATTTTTGAAAAAATGGCATTCTATGTGGTTGATTTGGTGAATGGAAGTCGAACACGGCCAATATTAAATGTCACTGAAAGTGCTCTGCAGGGTGCTTTCCGCTCCTCCCACTGCTATAAACCCGTTACATGCGTAATGTCACTCATTCTCGCTGATGGCACTTGCAAGATTGAATGGCACAGACGTCTGCAGGATGTCTTTACGACGTCTGTTTCATGATACAGACGTCTACAGAATGTCTTTAAGACGTCTGGGTAAGCTTAAAAAAATATTTAATCCTATTTTCACCACAGGCAGTCCTAAGATAATCTGCCGATGTGCCTGCAGGACACTGCCGGGACCCTGCCGGGACCCTGCCGTGCACTTTAAGATGATATTTGCTGATAAGACATCGGGGAAACGCCGGCAACTTTTATGTTGCAGCTTAAAGTTCCCGATGACCCGTCCGACGTCATAAAGATGCCCAATTGTGGCCGATGATCTCCCGGTGCCCGCACGGCAATATGAACTGCCTGCCGATTTTGTAAAAAAAAAAACCCACATCGGCCGGGCATCTTTACTGAAATCGTAGCAAATGTGACTGAGGCATTAGACGAGTGGTGGTAATGTTAGCACTAGCTGGGATATGAGCACATATTCAGCAAAGCTTTTTACTGTACCCTCAGAAGTGATATATTATTAATTATACAAGCTTAAGATCAGTAGGGAAAGAATATTATGTCGTTCACAGTCCAGTTATTTATAAATGTGTATAAACACATCAGAACAATATCCACATGAATTGGTGAGAAGTCAATAAGTTATAAGATAAGTTAATATTATCTTGGATCATTGGGATAAGATGAATTGGGAAGCCTTAATTGAATGTCAAATGAAACATAATGTAGTGAGTGCCAATTCATAGTATTAAACAAGTAATATTTCAATTTAGAAATAAAAGACACTTTATGTGGATACACTCATATATAGGCCACGGGCCGTGGCGCAGTTGGTTAGGGCGCCAGCTTATTAGCACCAGTTCCTCTGTGGTGATCCAAAGGTCGTGGGTTCGATCCCCGGCCGTGCCGGGATTGAACTCATGATACAATTTCCCACATGAGCTGAGGCCTGTGCCAAAGGGTTAACCTGTTGTCCTTGTAAATCTGTGACCGGGTGGGTTGTCATGTCAAGGACCTGCGACATGACAATTCAGTGAGGCAGCACTATATCTGCTACAAGTAGGTCTCATCACGAAATGACTGAAATAATGTTGAAAGTGATGTAAAACCCCAAACAAACCAAACAAACAATCACTCATATATAAAGCAAAAGTAATTTTGAACTAAGATGTTTGTCACTATGGACGGTGATACAGAACTTATTAAGAATGTCAATAGTTATCTTACTTCCATACTGTAATCTGTGATATGTAAACGATTGTGGTATAGCTCTTTGAAAGAAAGGAAGAAGACTCAGATGTGAACAGGGTTTTAAATGTTGCTTATAAGTTATCTCTCAAAGCATTCATGAAATCAGAGAGGTCACAGGCGATTGTACAGAGGTTTAAGATGTGCCTAAATGATATGTTGCCACTAAACTGTGATACTCAAACAAGCTATCTCACTATAATGAACCAAAATACTCTGACCATGATTATTGTGTTTTGCTGAAAGTGCCATGTACTGGCTGTACTCTTTTGATCACCAGGTGATCACATGTATACAAGCATGTGACCTCTATGGTGGTCTGTCAGGGTGTTAGGCCCGTACCAATGGACAAACATTAGTGGATAAACTGGCCTCTGTAAGCCAAATTACTTCATTGTCCCAATGTGATAGTGCCCATTGTTAGCAAAACTTTACTAAGTAGGTGTTTGCACTAGGTCATTGGTCAGCTAAACAAAACTTTTTGACAAAGTGTCCAATGGATGATTTGGATTTTAGTAGAAGATTCATCTTTCAAATGGCACAGAACTTAATGTAGGGGAAATATGATGGGTAATAACATTTGATCACAAAGTTTGGGGTATAAACATTTTGATGCTTGAAAATCTCATTTCATGAATGCTTTAATCCACCCTCTGAATGAGTTAAGATTAGAAGAATATTGAAATAACAGATGTAGTTATAGTGTAGTTAACTAGAGAAGATTCTATGGCGAAAGAGGGCTACGGGCCATGGCGCAGTTAGTTAGAGCACCAGCTTATTAGCACCAGTTCCTCTGTGGTGATCCATAAGTCATGGATTCAGTCCCCGGCCATGCCGAGATTGAATTCATAATACAATTTCATAGATGAGCTGAGGCCCATGCCAAAGGGTTAACCCGTTGTCCTTGTAAATCTGTGACCGGGCGGGTTGTCATGTCAAGGACCTGCGACATGACAATTCAGTGAGGCAGCGCTATATCTGCTACAAGTAGGTCTCATCACGAAATAACTGAAATAATGTTGAAAGTGATGTAAAACCCCAAACAAACAAACAAATTCTTGTTATTGACTTGTTATTTCCTAATGATAAATCAGCCAGAGAAATAGAGATGAAAATGTTAATTCTGACCTTAATCTGTCTCTCAAACTGTGGTAGTTGATCTTATGTAGATGCCATGACCTGGAATCCAGTCCTCTTAACAATAAATACCTTAAATACCTTAATTGTTGCATGAAGTGAATGTTTGTTGTAAGTCCCCGCGGAGGCAGCGAGAGAGTGATGACAACCATACTTGCCCGCGAGACAGCCCCTGCCTCGGCTTATGAAGACATGTTCGTGGACAACCCTGATGCCTCTACCAGAGGTAGCCTACTGAACGTTATGAATTTAAAGCATTTTGATGAATTTCTTTTCATACCTATCTTTTTTACTTTAATGTATAAAATAAAAAATTCCATGACTTAGGTGGTTTAGCAATCGGTGTCCCTGGCGAAATAAAGGGGTTTTACAAGGCCTGGGAGATGTTTGGAAGGATTCCCTGGGTAGACCTGTTTACTCCAACCATCAGATTGGCCAGGGAAGGGTATGAAGTACAATCGCATTTGGCAAATGCTATCCGGATTAATGAGATCACCATCAGATTGGACCCAAATCTCAGGTAATAGTTAAATACAACCATTCATTATGGGCAGCAAATGAATATAGTGTCACATTAAAACAATTTTAGGCATAATTTATGTCTTTTTCAAAACATAATTAAACTTGAAATGATATCATGCCATTGTTTTGGTATACAAAATATATCGTGTCATTGTTATTGGTATAAAATATATTGTTATTGGAACCTTATATACAATGGATATCATGTCATTGTTATTGTTATGTAGTGTATATAATGCCATTGTTATTGGTATGTAGTATATTATATATCATGTCATTGCTATTGGTATGTGCTATATTTAATATTGATGTCCATATTTAATATCGATGTCCATAAATAAGCATTGGGGATTTGAAATGTAATGTGAAATAGAAATCATCATTTTTTTTGTACATCTGATAATTGCGATGACTCCTTTCTTACAGAGAAATATTTCTTAAAGAGGATGGTAGTATATTAGAAGAAGGGGATATTGCCAGAGATGAGAAACTGGCAGTGACATTGGAGAAGATTGCTCAGGATCCAGAGGCTTTCTATGTGGGGCAATTAGCTCAGGATATTGTTGACGACATTGCTGATTACAGTAGGTTTCAAGATTCCTAAAGTTCAAGCTTTCATCAAATTTGCAAGCTCCTTAAAATTATTCTGTACATTAATGTAGTTCACTTACTCAACACTTTGTGGGTATGGGACGTGGCTCAGTTGGAAAGATTTCTGTCTCCCATGCTAAATGTCCGAGGTTTAAATCTTGGTTGGCATTGATACCCGGTGACAAGTTCGTATCTGACCTGATATAGTCTCAACAATGCCTAAAAGGTCGTTAATACAAACAAATCAAATAGAAGTCAACACTTGGAAGGATGCATAATAAAAGTAATGCATAATTCTCAAAGTGATTTCATTCATTATATATGATTATGTTAATTTTCATTGTTAATTCCATTATTGCAAGATTTGTTATATAAATTTTACAGGTGGGAATATCACCTTGGAGGATTTACAGAACTATACTGCTAAAGTTAAGGATGCTCTTAAAGTGACCATGAATAACAGTGATTTAGTATTGTACACCCCCAGACCACCATCTAGTGGACTTGTGCTCCAGCATATAATGAAACTACTTGATGGTATGCAATGTAAACCATTAACATACCATGCATATTAAACAGGGAGAAAGACTTTAAATTAAGTGTCTTATATCCTTAAGATAAAAGGTTCCCAGCCTAATATGTTTAAACCTAACTTGCCAACCTAAAATGGTGGTCTCACTGTAGCAGACATGAAAATTTGATGAAAGCGGATGGGAAAATCAGATTCAGAAGTGGTTTCTCCTAAATTCCTCCAATTTGGGTTTGGAGCAGTACGGGTAAGACCGCTTTGGTCTGCAAAATATCTTCAATGTGTGAAAAAGTTTGTGCGGATAAGATGCGAATAGCCAGTTCGCACTGTCTTCATTGTACACGCTGATTGCGTCAGGAATGCAAATGCTTTGTTTGCATCTCACGCTGAATATGTTCTGAAAGTGTTTGTTGTTGACCGCAGGGTGGTATCAAAGCAGAAAAGGAATGACTAAAAAGCGTATAATAAATGAAGGTGGTCAGGATTGAATGCGAACAGAAATCCAAACCAAAACGAATGAAGACAAATATAAAGCTGATAACTTGCAAATGAGTTGAAAAAGTAAACGGAAGGAGAGTGCATGGAACTGAGAAATGACCCAACTACTTTTACTGAGTTCCTGTTCCTGAGAATGCCTCCACAAATGTTCATGACCAGAATTCATCACAGAATTTACAAGAATACAACATGGTTCAGATACTTGGACCCTGGGATGAAACTTGCCATTACTCTCAGACACCTTGCCTTGGGGACCAAGTATAGATGTATGTGATATGGTTGGAGAGTAGCCCACAACACCATCTCCGTGGTTGTCAGAGAAGTAAATATGAAAAACAATTGAATTGCAGCTTTCATGAGACAAAACGGTCTTGTTTATTAATGACCTGTCTTTTCAGGATTGTCAAGCCATCATTGATGAATACAACGGGGAACTGATGACAATACCTGTAACAACACAAAATTGGCAGCAGATAGCTGATGGATTCTGGGGAAAATGGAATATTCCACATACACTTGGTGCCATAGATGGGAAACACATCACCTGTAAATGCCCCATTGATTCTGGTCCTACATACTACAAAAATTTCTCTTCGGTGGTCCTTCTTGCTTTGGTGGACAGTGATTACAAGTTCATATGGGCAGACCTTGGAGCAAAAGGAGCAACCTCTAATACGAAGATATGGAATGCCAGTGACCTCCATGCAGCCCTTGAGAACAATGAACTCCACTTGTCTCAACCTTCTCCACTACCCAATGACACCGAGCCTGTACCTTCCTTCATCATAGGTGATGATGACTTTGCCTTAATGCCGTACATAATCAAACCGTTTGGACACAGGGGTCTATCATGTGAAGAAAGGATATACAATTACAGGCTGTCCATAGCTAGAAGGGTAGCGGAGAATGGATTTGGTATCTTGGTAAGTCCTGATGATCACCATGCATCACACCCCAGGTACCATCTGACTGGTTGTCACCACATGTATGATACTTCACAATCTGATGCGATGTAACAATGGTCCAGGCATTGTTAATTAATATCCAAATTAATATCCAAAACTCCAGATTAATGTTTATCCATTGCAAAAATTCTGTTGTTTGGTTGTTCGCTTCCAAGTACTGAGCGCATAATGGTTGCGCAACTCTTCAGCTTTTATGCATTTACCCATCACATGACCATTTGAATTCGCATCTCATCCACTTTTTCATTTGCTATGTGTCCATGAGACATCAGTTTCTTGTTCGCTTTCTATGCACACTGCCTCCTCTCTCTGCGCTACTCATTCGTTCTTATCTGGGTTAGTCTGTTTTCTCCGTTAGCCATCCGTATGTTGTTCATTTGTTGTGTTTTGCATCATTGCTCATCCACTCTGTCCTCTTCGGACTCTTCCGCTCCTTTATTGCAACTTGTGTGCACAACATCCGTTGTATATCCGGGTTTCATACATTCTATCAAAGCGGACAAAACTGCACAACTCCTCCGCTTGGCCTGTTCGCTATAGTGAAACCAAGCCTATATCTATGTTCATCTGCGTTGTTCACTTTGGTCTTGTTTGCTTGCTTTTTCACAAATTGTGTGCATCTTATTCATTCCCTCAAACAAGCAAAAGCAGACATGCAGAACTTTTCCACTCTGCAACTCATCCGCTAAGCCTGTTTGCTACAGTGAGACCGTTCCTTTAATAACATTGAGAATTTCCAAATAACTATTTTCTGATTTTTATCTATGTTGACATGAATAAATATTATTCATTCATATTGTAAATGCGCATGAATCATATATTCCCAACCTGTCATCGTGTATTCACAGGATATGGATGGACACCTGATGCTATCGCCGACCTAGATAGTAGCATACTGACTTACCACAGGATTACAGAGGCGTTCAAATTTGCCTATGCCAAGAGGTCTGGACTTGGAGATGAGGACTACTGGGATGTTTCAGAGGTAAGTAATTTAGTTATGAGATGTTTTCCACTTTGCATATCACTTCTTATATATACTTCTTATATATACTTTGCATATCACTTCTCATGACGTGTACTCCCCTTAAGAGAAATCAAGCACTTTCTCAACCAACATTCGGCCATCTTGATTTCTGTTATGAGTGAACTCATTGAGTACATATTAACACATTAACTCCCTATGAAATTAACATCCTACCGGACTACTTTCCATATGACTTCTCCAGAAAAATGTGCAACACTCCAGTAACTGATTTTCTTTGGCTAATTTCAATTCTCTGTTTTATGTGTTCGAGTTAAATGTATAAAATGTGTATGGACATTATATGACACACCTCATATTCAATATAAATCATAACATGCTAACCTTATATACCTACCTACAGAGAATCAACTAGAAAATGGTTAGATTTAAATGAGAGATGAGTTATAGATATCTGTTTCTTTTTATCGATTTGCATTACTATTGATATCATCTTAGACAAACATATTTTTGGAAAATTTTACTCTACAAATTTAATTTAGGCTGTTGTGTGAAATAACGGAATATCCCTTTATAAAAATAACTTGATCAAGTGATAAAGATGTTGACTATTTGTGTGATTTACCAGTGAGAAAGTCAAATCATACTAATCAACATGGCTCAGTGGGTAAGACATCTGTCTCCTATGCTAAGGGTCTGGGGTTCAATTCCCACCGGGAACAAAATATTTTTTTTTTTTATTTATGCTGAAACTGAAATCTTCATTTTGCACATCAGAACATATAGAATTGAAACATTTTTTATTTTGATAGAAATTATAAAAAATAATGACGATACAATAAACAAAGGTGAAATCTTCAAAGGTGAAATCTTCATGTTGGGGTCTTTTTAGAGCAGAATGAAAGTCAGAACACATAAAATGTGTTTTTCTTTTTTTTTTTTTTTTTTTTTTTTTTTTTTTTTTTTTTTGGCAAATGGAGAAAATACAAAAAAATAAAATAAAATGTCTTTATTAGCAAAGAAATGGAACAATTTCAATTTTCATACAATGCTGTGACTCCAAGTTTTCTACAGGGTGATACATGGCTCAGTGGTTAAGATGTCTGTCTTCTATGCTAAAGGTCCAGGGTTCGAATCCTGGTTGGGAAAAGTATTATTTTCATGCTGAAGGTGAAATCTTAATATTGGGGTTCTGTTTGATATGTACTTCAGGAAACATAAATTGATTTGTCTATTGCAAATGCAGAAGAATATAAAATAATAAAAATGATTTGATACCCCCCAAAAAATGAAATCTTTATATTGGAGTTCTTATTGAGCAATTTGCATATCAGAAGAATATAATTTTTATTATTTTATTTTGCAAAGATAGACAATATAAATAATACTGACTTTATATAGTGAACAAATATAAAATCTTCATACTGGGGTAATATTTGAGCAATATGCATGTCAGAACATATAGAATTGAATGTGTTTTTGCCAACATAGAAAATATAAAAAATAGTAATTATATGCAGAAAACAAATATGAAATCTTCATATTCCAATTTTATTTCAGTTTAGAAAAAAACGAATTATAACAAGGATCCAATTTCAAGAATTTATTATAGACTTTAAACTTCGAGTAAGTTGATCATGAGGCCAACCTTGAGCATCTCTGAATAAATCCAGTGCGATGCAATAGTTCCCAATGTTTCAGCATTATTATGTGTCTCACAGGTCTGATGATATGCTTTGACCTTTTCTCATGGCAGGATTGCTCACTCAACATTTCGCCTGGATCCACATTTAAAAATAAACATGGACTGTACCTATCTAAGGTGTTGTTACAATTCATTAACGCTTAAAACATACCTGCAAACAATGATCATTCTTAAATACATTCAATCAGATTGGTATATTATATATTCCAAAACAATTTTCAAGATCTTCAAAATGTGTAGTTGTCAATATTTGACCATATCAGTCACTCACAGGATGGAAATCAACAGGTCACATGTCACCTGTATGTGCATTTCTCTGTTGTCCAGTGAGATCAGCCAACAATGCATGTACTCATATGTGCAAAGATCACCTCTTGGAAATGGTGTTGATACCTCTAAAATAGTTCTCTAGTTTCACAGTTGTTTAAACACTACTAACAATATAGAATTATAATTTCTATATTTGAAATAAATTCAAATATTGCAATCATTATTTTAATTGTGAAATAAAACCAGAATTTGAATTAAGAAACATGTGTAGTAATAATGATCAGATGTGTGTACAGTGATTTGCCCACTATTTTTGACATGTGAAAGTGACGACACACCCCACTAATCTGAGTACTAATCTCAGTAAGCAAGTGTTCCCAGCAGGACGCCAGCTCATATTTTTAATCTCTAACTACGGTACCCTTACCTGAGACTTTCCTCTTTTTGTCAGGTATGTTGGCTTAAGGGAAAAACACGTAATGTTGTATATATAAAGATGTATATTGAGATGTATATCACGTAGGATATTTATCACTTCAGATATATATATATATATATATATATATATATATATATATATATATATATATATATATATATATGTGTGTGTGTGTGTGTGTGTGTGTCACTTATTATGTATATCACTTCCTGTATATATATTATATATCACTTTAATTTTTATCACTTTTGGTGGATATCATTTCATCAGATGTATATCATTGCAAATACATTTTGCTTCTTAACACAATAATTGTCTATTGACCCAAATAAAATCTTTCTTTTGTATTAAAACATAATCAATCCTTTCAATAGTTTATAGCCAACCTGACATCTGATGCATACAATGAAGCCATCAGGGGAATGGTGAATGACACTCACACTCAAGACATTTGGTATTATGGTCCAGAGTTTGATGGATACAACTCCAGTGGTACTGCTCATCTTTCCGTGCTTGCTCCAGGTGGATCAGCTGTGGCACTCACCAGTACAATAAATTTATAGTATGCAACTATTACAATTTGCGATATTACTAATATGCTTCCAACCATACCATTAGAAAAGGTAAATATAATAATAATAAAGAAAGAAAAATGAGGTTATGTCTGATATGTCTATTATCATAATGTTTTCAGTTTTGGATCCAAGTCACGGGGCAGCAGGACTGGAATAATTTTCAACAATGAGATGGATGATTTCTCTACGCCTGGAACTAGTAACAGTTTTGGTGTACCAGCCTCTCCATCAAACTTTATCTCCCCAGGAAAGATGCCCATGTCATCCATGGCTCCAGCTATATTTATAAATGGAAAGGGTGACCCAGTCCTCATTAATGGAGCCTCTGGTGGAACAAGGATTACCTCAATGATGGCTTTTGTATTTATATATTTATTTAATTCTAAATTAAGTACCAACATTTCTTTTATGATAAAGAAGTGTCACTAAAATATCTAGAAAATATAACCACTAAATTCTGGTTATATAATTTTAAGGTAGCAATCCATAACATTTGGCTTGGAAAGTCTATCGATGTGGCAACAGATATGAAGAGGATCCACCATCAGTTAGTACCAGAATATGTGAGCTATGAAGCTGGATTTGATGAGGTATATTTTATTAATCTAATTGTTTATTGCAGTAGTCAGTTTAACACTGTGTTACCTTTACCTAGTCTTATTTATTATTGCAGTAATTAATCAGTAAAACACTGTGTTACCTTTTCCTAGTCTTATTTACTATTGCAGCAATCAATCAGTTTAACACTGTGTTACCTTTACCTAGGCTTATTTATTATTGCACTAATCAATCAGTTTAACACTTGGATGGGTTCTGACTGCAGCTTGTGTTAAGGTCTCCAGACCTATCTATGTAACTTATATTACTAGTATAATTATGTAAATTTCTTGCCAGGAAATACTTGAAGGTCTTCGATTGAAGGGCCATGATGTGAGGTTATATGGTAACTATATGGCAGTGGTGGGCAGCATAGACAACCAATGTGCCAGATATGGGGATGACTGTGCTGGCCAGGCTTGTGTACATGCAGTGTCCGACAGCAGGAAGGGTGGATCCCCAGATGGTTTCTAGATTTGTTATTGTAATAAATATATATTTTGGTGACATATACCATATGAGATTGAGAAGAATTAAGGTGTTCCAGGTTTGTTAATACATAAAATTTATTAACAGCTCAAATGTCTACTCAAAAGTGTACTCTTAACAAAATTGTGAATGATTACTTACATACCAAAACAAAGTGAAAACTTAATTTGGAGTTATTTTGATTGAATAAAAAGATCCCCAACTCATATTATCTAATTTCCTCTGTAACAAGATTGTTAATCATTAATGACTGAATTAACATCGAATTTCCGAAGATTAAAATCGTTTAACACAATTATCTTAAGTAAAGTTACAGTTTACTTTTATCAAATAAAAAAAGTGAAAAAGTGCCATTTATATAGCATTCCAGACAATGTCTGCTCATAGCACTTGAAAGAAACTGGCCGGGATTCGAACTGAGAATTTATACTCCACCATTTGTGCTATTTCAGCAAAGTATTAGTGAGATAGCAGTCTAGAGTAAATAAATCATTTCAGAATTGTTTTATGTGTAATAAATGTTAAATAAAATGTGTAATAAAAGTAATAATTTTAAAAAGATTAACGTGTAGTTTTTCATTCCTTGAAGTGATGTCATTTCAACTGTTATTATAATTATAAATATATTACACAGTGCCCAAGAGCTTCTTTCCTTATATTGAATATAAAAGATATTTCTGTCAAGAATATTATTCTTGAAAGTGTCTTATTTTTCATCCATAAAGTACTGACATAATGACATCAATGTTTGCAAAAGCTTAGGGAATCTGTTTGATCAATGTTGGATTAGAACATTTAAATCCATGTATAAAGTTGTGAATTTTACTTTCCTGGCCTTAAAGTGTTGATATTTCTGCACCATCCAATCCTTAAATTTGGTGTTCCAAAACGTACCCTCGTCTTATAATAATTCTTTTTCTACCCAAATCTGAGGACACTTGTACAAAGATCAGAAAAGTCTGTGATCTGGTTGAAGTAAATGAATAGTGTCCCACAGAATATTTTATTCCTGTGCTTGATGGAGTGTGACAGTGTAACAAGGCACACAATTCTTAATCTTTCTTGGTAATTATCACATTTATAGGGTGTGTCAACACTCAATCACGCACATTTTCTCATTTCACTTTGAACACAAATTTTAATTTAATGAAAGCAAAATATACAAAATAATCTTTGATCTCCAGAAACATCACAAAATTGTCATCAATTGGTTCTCAGTGTCTCTCCAATCATCCCTGAAAAATCTGTTGATAGTAATTTGAGATATATTCATTGTATCACACAAACAGAAAAAAACGGACAAACAGAATTTAAGATCGGAACCAGAGCATAGTGCTCAAGCTGTAAATGTGATTATCGAGCATTGACAATGCTATATTTGAAGAAACCCTAATGTTTAACCACTAGGTTGCTCCCGTCTGCGTTAGCGATACAAGCTCCTTGTTTAGCGTACCTCAGACCATTTCATCATTCATTTAACCTTTGTGATTTTCATGTCCTTTTACTGTACAGTTATGTCAAGATGCAAATTTATCAAGATTTGAAAACTCTGTCCTCGATAATTTTGATTAGTCACTATTCCTGTGGAGATTCCAAAGGTTAAAAGTATAAGGTCTACCTGAATCCATGAGTTCAATCCCCTTTGTGGAATAATTTATTTATTTTAAATCATTGAATTCAATTCAAAACTCATCCAGGATAAAACATTCCTATCATCTATTTCTATGACATATATCATGTGTATGTGGGAGATGCCTCATATATTAAGCATCTTTCTGTTTGTCCGGGATTATTGCTTCAGGGTGTCATACCAAATCATAATTTATTTAGCAATTGATCTATTAGTTTAATGTAAAATGGATCATTGTCATCGTCCCCCAGGCCTGATTGACGAGAACCCAGAGCAAGGCAACTATAGTACGGAGATACAGCCCGATAATTTCTTATCTTTCATGTCAAGTGATTCATTAATTCAGTACGTGTCGATCTGCAAATGATACATACGAAAAGGGACAACGTGCCTAAATTTATGTACAAACATTAAGTCAGATATAGTTGATGACTTGCATACCCACGGAAATACATAGCTTGGAGTAAACATAATAACTATAAGATATATAATAAGGACCTGCACCATAAAAGGACCTACACCACATAAAGACCTACACCACATAAGGACCTTCACCACATGAGGACATCGACCAAATAAGGACCTACACCACATAAGTACCTACACCACATAAGGACCTACACCACATAAGGACCTACACCACATGAGGACATCGACCAAATGAAAACATCCACCATATAAGGACCTACACCACATAAATACCTCCACCAAGTAAGGACCTATAACTGACCTTGGTAAGAAGATGAAGACCTTCAGAACATTCCATATCCTGATAGTGAGCATACTTGCATCATTCACTGTGGAAGTTATTTCCAAGACAGTCATAGAAGATGAGGAATTATGGTCTGGAATGCAGTCACACAGAGGTCGTCCTAAAGTGTTGCCTCGTGTCAGTGGAAAGAGTTTCACGTCTGTTAACAAATCAGAATTTAGGACCTTCCGGTTTGCTGCTGTAGCTGCTGATGCTACCATCTGTTCCCAAATTGGAACGTATGTATTATACTTCTTTATGACTGTGTACATACGGAATATGCGAACTTGTGTTCAGAATTGAGCAATATAGACCAATACCAATATTTCTATCTTAGATCATGAACATGATGTTTGTTATATTAATATAACTAAACGTTCTCAGTCTGGCGATTATAGATTTGATGTAATTGGTATAATCAGTTATGATTAATTACAGTGAGATTTTGGGTCGCCATGGGGGTTCTGCAGTGGATGCCGCCATTGCCGCCATGTTATGTGTGGGCGTGGTCAACAGACATAGCACTGGCATTGGGGGAGGTCACTTCATGACCATCTATGATGTGTAAGTATCTGAGTGTAAGGAGTGTAATATAGATTGCAAGTCATCTAGATGTAAAATGATACATACCTGGGTGTTGCAGACATATGGTAAAAGTATATGGTATATCAATCGGTTACAATTAGGTTCTATTTTACTCACCTAAACAAAGGTAGTCCATTCTCTGCCTACCTATGCCCCCAAAGTTCTCTGATTGTTTTCACAAAGAATATGAGTTATTAATAACTCAATGTATATCATTAGACAAACAGGTTCCTTGTTTATGCATGTACAGATACTCAGATCATGACACAAGACAGAAATTTAAGAAAACATCTCATTCAGTGTTGATATTGTAATTGGTTAGTTCTGACCTGATCAAAAGCAAGAAAAAACAAGTGCCACAAGTGGGCACCATTTAGTTTAATGTGTCTGATGATGGACCTCTGAATTACATATTTTCATAATATAGATTTGGAGGGCAATGGAGGCAGAGGTAGTTTGAGGATCACTACCTCTGTCAGGGTTTTGCAGAGCAGTTCTATTTTAATATTAAAGATACAATTGGTTAAATGTGAATCATGGACTTATATATACGTTTTTTGTAGTCCTCGTGGAGGGAGTGAGCGAGTGATGACAACTATTTTTGCTCGGGAAACAGCCCCAGAATCAGCCTATGAGGATATGTTTGTTGACAATCCTGAGGGTTCAATCAGGGGTAAAGATAACTCAGTGGAGATGTTTCAAAATTGTATATTTATATCATGATGTGTTTAAACCTATGATAAACTTGTCGATTTCGTCCTTAAGATAATCTTGTTGACTTAGAAATTGCCAGGAAATCTCTTCATGGTCAATGGACGACTCACCAATGTGAGTGGGAGATTTCATGAGCATGTAGAATTAGTAATAAACACCTAAACTCACATGAAAGGCTGATGTCTATGTTTTCATCACCCGGCACGTGGTATACATTTGGTGCCGTGGCGCTGTGGCACTGCGCCGTGTGGCGTAAAATGGGAGCAAGCCAGAGAGAATCACGTAATGCTAACTGATTATAAAATGATGTCCACGTATGATTCTTTCCATTTGCCTAGGCGGTTTATCAATATGTGTACCAGGCGAGGTGAGTGGCTTCTACAAGGCATGGAGGATGTTTGGACGTGTGCCCTGGGCAGACCTTATAAGGCCCACTATAAAGCTGGCCAGGGAGGGATATGTGGTCCAGGCCCATCTGGCAAATGCCATCAGCGGTAATGAAATTACCATAAAAATGGACCCAAATCTCAGGTCATTATTCATTGGAATTCATGTTACATCTGTTACAAGTTACACCTTGATAAGTTACATTTATTTTTTTTAAAGCCAAACACCTTTAAAATGAAAGACTCTAAACACACTTATTTAATTGAATATACGGCTCCAAATTTGTCATTAAATCTTCAGATAAGCCCGATCTAAACAATCTATCTGCAATCCAATCATGTTGTCACTTTTCAAATCACACATGTAAACGTTTTACACAATTCTAGGGAAATATTTCTTAAAGAGGATGGTAGTATATTAGAAGAAGGGGATATTGCCAGAGATGAGAAACTGGCAGTGACATTGGAGAAGATTGCTCAGGATCCTGAGTCTTTCTATGTGGGGCAATTAGCTCAGGATATTGTTGACGACATTGCTGATTACAGTAGGTTTCCAGATTTCCTATGCCAATGATTAACCAAATAACCATATATGCATGCTTTTTTTAAATTGAAAACAGATTTTCTACTACATAGAATCATTTAATATTCCTCTCTTGATAACTTCGAAGTATCATGAAAATTACAAAATGTGTGAAAAATTATGCAATCATGCAAATATTATTAAGATTGTCATTACACAAACAATTCACATGCAAGTTCAACATACACATATAATGAGGCGATACAAACTAATGAAATATTTCATAATGCTGAGTAATATAACTGATATAATATGCTAATGCAAAGTACAAACTTTGCAGATGGAAATATATCCATTGGTGACTTGAACAATTATGCAGCAAAGGTGAAGGACGCTCTAAATGTTACCTTATTCAATGGTGAACTAGTGTTGCATGTTCCACGACCACCATCTGGTGGGTTGGTTCTTCAGCATATCATGAAAATATTAGATGGTATGTTATCAAATCAAAGTCATCTTTTTAATATATATTTAAGTCAACTTTTTAAAATATATTTAAGGTGATATGAATGGACTATTCATATACAATTAATTACTTGCAAGGATATAAATGGACCCCTGAAGCTATAGCAGACTTAGATAGTAGCATCCTGACTTACCACAGGATTACAGAGGCTTTCAAGTTTGCCTATGCCAAGAGGTCTGGACTTGGAGATGAGGACTACTGGGATGTTTCAGAGGTATCTGATTCATGAAATATTTACAATGTATTTTCGTTTAGATTAGGCTTTTAAAAACAAGGTTACTGTTATTGGTAATTGTCCTCATTATGAACTGTTTCAATAGTATATAGCCAACCTGACATCGGATGCATACAATGAAGCCATCAGGGGAATGGTGAATGACACTCACACTCAAGACATTTGGTATTATGGTCCAGAGTTTGATGGATACAACTCCAGTGGTACTGCTCATCTTTCTGTGCTTGCTCCAGGTGGATCAGCTGTGGCACTCACTAGTAGCATAAATTATTAGTAAGTAGTTAGGTATTATTAAGCTTAACCTTTTTTATGATATTGCATTTATGAGTCACTCTTCAAAAAGAGTAGGGCTTTGAGTCCTAGTGACAGGCTTGTATCTGACCTGATATAGCCAATGCAGTGCTGAAAAGGTTGTTAATACATATTCAATCAAATTGAATTAAGTCTTTTAACATTGTTCCTAATACACTACAAACTGTATTTTTATTTAGTTTTGGGTCCAAAGCACGGGGCAGCAGGTCTGGTATTATTTTCAACAACTTGATGGATGATTTCTCCACGCCTGGAACCAGTAATGGCTTTGGGGTACCAGCTTCACCTTCTAATTTCATTACCCCAGGAAAGATGCCTATGTCGTCCATGGTTCCAGCTATATTTTTAAATGGGCAGGCTAACCCAGTTCTCATCACAGGAGCCTCTGGTGGAACAAGGATTACCTCAATGATTGCTTTTGTAAGTGCAGATGTAAAATGTAAAGATATTTTCAAAAAAGAGTAAACCACATAGAGAGGTATATTGTGTATCCATGTAAAAGAATAATATTATAAAGGAATTCTGCCATTCCCAAAGTTAAAAGGGAGTAAGGGAACATGTACTCTCTAGGCTTTTATAAATTATATCAATTACATATGAGAGACCAACTTAAATAATACTTTTGCCAGGATTTAACCGTTTGTAGGAAACTCTTAACATCAGCTTCCAACAGTATCTGGCTCCCCTACATATGATTTTAAGACTAAAGGATTTTCTTTTCATGAGACGGCAATACATAATCTTTGGTTAGGAAAACGTATTGATGAGGCCACCGATATGAAAAGGATCCATCACCAGTTAGTGCCAGAATATATAAACTATGAAGCTGGATATAATCAGGTAATGAAGATTTTCTGCATGTTGCCATTTGTTTAACCCTATTAAAGCACAAAGAACAGACACCTTCTTGTATCACCATTATATAAATTATTATTATTACATTGCATGTTTAATTGTGGGAGTCTGTGATCCTTGAATCACAGACTCCCATAAAACTTTCATCATCATCATCATCATCATCATCATCATCATCATCATCATCATCATCATCATCATCATCATCAAAAGGCTGACAGCTTAATATGATTTACATTAATGAACAATCATTCCAGAGTATACTTGAAGGGCTTCGATTGAAGGGCCATGATGTGGAGTTATACGATAACTATATGGCAGTGGTGGGCAGCATAGACAACCAATGTTTCAGATGTGGGGATGACTGTGCTGGCCAGGCTTGTGTACATGCGGTGTCCGATGGTAGGAAGGGAGGAATACCTGATGGATTTTAGTGATATCAATTTCAATAAAACAAGATGATGTCACAATAGACATATAAAAATATATTAATAAAACAAAAGCCTCAGAGCTGTGCTAACCACTTTGTGAGCATTTCCTTACAATAGTTGCAATGTGCTATATAAACAATAGTTTTAAATATTTTCCCCGCTTTGTAGGTCGAGCAACGTCAATGTGGTAAAATTAATGTACTCAATGTGGGGTCTCCATCGCCATCACATTGCTATCTCAAACTGATATTGTATCTAAGGGTTTGCCTCCATCTTTCAAAATATTAAATATTTGTCGCTAAAAGAGGCCCTATCTTGGAACTACTTTTTAAGGGGCCCACTGGCTAATAAGGGAATTCCAAATATGTTAAATAAACATATATTTCATTTTAATAATAATATTTCATGCTAATAATAATCGTAAATGTTTTGTTCAATGTATTTTATTGAATCGTTATGAGAAATTGACGATATAATAAATCACAATATTAACACCCAAATTGATTATAATATCTATTGAAAAAATGTTCATACAGAAAAGTTGCTTTCACGTTTTTGATCATAACGTTTGCCACCAAAAGAAAGCCAAGGTGATTCCCTATCATACCTGATAGTAACAACCTTATACTTTATGAAGCATTGAGAAAATTTGCCATTTAAAAAAAAATAAAAACGTCAGCTGAATGTGAAGAATGGTTTGCAAAGAATGAACACGAAGAACATTTTTAAAATGAAGCCCCAAAAGGAACTCTCCCTGCTTAGCATCCTAAGCTTTACAACCTCCTCATGAAAAAGTGGCCCTTCCATGTCAACAAACCTTTTTCCATATTGTGAACACATACATATCCCTGTAATTATAGGTACCACATTACAATCTAGATATAATAATGCCAACATTTAAGAGGCTGATAACAAAAATTACATTGTTTACTACTTAGAAATTATGATATGCTCTGATAATACAGACTAAAATTTCTCCATTTTAATTCTTTTCTTATAGAAATTATCCCCTTTGAAATTCTTTCAATTTCAATGAGTTATACCAAAAATACAGGCCACGGGCCGTGGCGCAGTTGGTTAGGGCGCCAGCTTATTAGCACCAGTTCCTCTGTGGTGATCCAAAGGTCGTGGGCTCGAACCCCAGCCGTGCCGGGATTGAACTCATGATACAATTTCCCACATGAGCTGAGGCCTGTGCCAAAAGGTTAACCCGTTGTCCTTGTAAATCTGTGACCGGGTGGGTTGTCATGTCAAGGACCTGCGACATGACAATTCAGTGAGGTAGCACTATATCTGCTACAAGTAGGTCTCATCACGAAATAACTGAAATAATGTTGAAAGTGATGTAAAAAACCCCAAACAAACCAAACAAACCCAAAATACAAATATAGTACGTGCTTATAATTAATGCGAAATAATCTTTGATAGCATTGATAAAATTAATGTAACTCACTTTATTTTATTTATGTTGTGTCCTGCAAGCTTGTTGCATTCGGCAAGGGACGCGTTTGCCAACTGGTGTGTTCAACACAGAGTGACTTGTATCAGTGTGATGTCACATAAGGACAGTGTGTGAAACGGATCAGTAGCAGGTCCATGGTTTTGCATTTGTCAAAATGGGGTACACTATAGTATCCTTTCTGTACAAGTTTTTATGTTTTTTCTTGCATATTCGTGTTCACAAATCTCATACAAAGTCCTATAAGAAGAAATACCAAATGATATATAAATTGTGAAATTTGTTAAATTGAACACCCGCTTCAATATCCATTTCTGGACCTGCCAATATACCAAAACTGATTCCCGCCAAATTCAGTAAAGTGTCATTTTTAAAACTTTTAAATAAATTTTTTTCACTTAAATCCAAGTTTGATGCTATCTAGTACCTGCATGCAAACATTTCTATTCAAACTTTTTGATCCCAAAAGTCCCAAAAAATAAGCGGTGTCAGGCATTTCTCTGACTGACACAACGTGCATCAATGTGCATTACATGCTGAATACAACAAGCCTGTCCTGCAAATTTTAACCAAATTAAGTAGGTCAATGTGAAGTTGGTCCAATCAGTCAAAATTGTTACAGAGTAGTGAAAAGTCTGGTCTGTTGTAACAGTTTATGCAACAATAGAGACGGATATTTTGAAACAAACATGTTGTATGCTTATATATGACCTGAATAAATCATAGGATCACAATTAAAACATCCCAAAAGGCATAAACTTGTCCTCCATTCAGTGAGTAATACTATGGCATCAATACAAGTCAAAGGAAGGTTATTTCCATGTCAGCTGTTAAAATGTGAGTGTTTTAGCCTGCAGATTCTGGATTTGTACACAAATATATTGAGAGCAGAAAAGCTTTTTTGCAAACTTGATAAAATTTGAGACTAATTTGATTGATCAAAGTCTTGCTTAATCTTTTTAATTTTTTTCTAAATCTTTTTAATGTTTACAAGTGCCTTCGGCTGGTCTCTCCCTTGTACAGCTATCTCACTGATGCAGCTGTCTCTTACATGTGCAGCTATCTCACACTTATGCAGCTTGTTTCACACTTGTGCAGCTATCTCTCACTGTTGTAACTGTCTCTCGCTTTGCAGTTATCTCACTTATGCAGCTGTCTCTCACTTGTTCAGTTATCTATCTGTGTTATAACTGTCTCACTTTTGTAACTATTTCTCACATATGTAGCTATCTCTCCCTTGTACAACTATCTCTCATTGATGCAGCTGTCTCTCACATATGCAGCTATCTCTCAGTTATGCAGCTGTCTCTCACTTGTGCAGCTATCTATCTCTGCTGTAACTGTCTCTCATTGTTGTAATTATCTCTCACTTATGCAGCTGTCTCTCCCTTGTACAGCTATCTCACTGATGCAGCTGTCTCTCACATATGCAGCTATCTCTCAGTTATGCAGCTGTCTCTCACTTGTGCAGCTATCTCTCACTGCTGTAACTATCTCTCACTGCTGTAACTATCTCTCACTTTGCAGTCATCTCACTTATGTAGCTGTCCCTCATTTATGCAGCTATCTCTCCCTGTTGTAACTGTCTCACTATTGCAGCTATTTCTCAATATTGCAACTATTGTAACTATTTCTCACTTGTTGTAACTATATCTGCCTTTTTCATGTCTCAATACAGCTATCTCTTATTTATACAGCTATCTCTTATTTATGCTGCTATCTCTTATTTATGCAGTTATCTCTTATTTATACAGCTATCTGTTATTTATGCAGCTATCTCTTATTTATGCAGTTATCTCTTATTTATGCAGCTGTCTCTTATTTATGCAGCTATCTCTTATTTGTGCAGCTATTTTTCATGTCTCAATGCAGCTATCTCTCAGTTATGCTTGTTTAAGAGAAACGGCATTTGGTCCTCCTTGTTTTCTTCTGGTTGGGCTTGTCGGAGCAATATGACCGACGTAACCTCCAGAGCCCTGCTCGCGCGTGTCGGGGTTCCACAACTACAGTTATGCAGCTATCTCTTATTTATGCAGCTATCTATCACTTGCTATCTCTCACTTGTGCAGCTATCTCCCAATTGCATGATCATGGTGGCTAAAAATATCTGCATTTCACCCATATAGGCCCCTTTGTACAAAACCTAGCAGGGCCTCAATAATTAGGTCAATAAATAGGTCAATTTACCGATGATTGAAAACAAAGCTCTAATACAGAAATTTAGGCATATTGGAGGTAATATTTCATTTCTAATGTAATTATGACAACAAATAAGTGATAATTGTGCCATTCATAATATGCATAAAGTGCAACCCTTCACATAAACTTGCAAAACAAAAGTGAAGTGGAGATTAGTTCAGCGTCACTTCCACCAGAGGGCAGGCTACATGGTGACGGAACAGCGAGATCACACACTCTTTTAAGTGGCGAATTTAATTGCAGCCTATACCTCACACAGCAACTTTTTTTTTTTTCAAATCTCGTCACCCTTCCTCTCTGATCACGTTTATGCTTTTTTTATATATGTATTTAATGATTAATTCTGATCAATCCGGTTAGTTAGAAATTTAAATTTGATAATATCTAATGTGGTCTTAAACACTTCGATGCACTTTGCAAGTTTAGATTTGCAGGCTAAAAAAAGCCATGTCATTTTTTAAATAAAAATTTGAAGTACAACATTTGTTGCAATTTAAATTGAAATCTTAATTAATAATGATAATTCTAAAAAATGTGCATGGAAATTTGAACTTTTTTCTGTCAAGCCTCAAATTTTGAGAATTCTAGCCTTTAAAGTAACATTGTTAACAAAAAAAGTCTTTTTTTTAATTTGCTTACAGTTCCCTTTTGAATATGATATTTATATTTTCTCATCATTTTGAAGTTGCCGTAAATGTAGACTAGTGACTGGTAACTCTCTTAAACTGGTAGTTGAAACTCGGACATTTTTAACACAGTCAGACATTTAGCATATCTTTCTTTTGTGCATAAAGTTATTAATTTTTATATATTCTATGTTTGCAAACAAATATTTCAATTCTATGTTTATGCAGTTGAGGTGTCTGCCAGTCTGTGACACTGACAGCCAAGTCCGTGATCTGCAGGCCCCTCAGAAGTACATATCACTCCAAAATTCTGTAATAATATCCACCACTAATTGGAATTGAGCTGAATGTTGTGTCTCACATGTCATCTTGTAATTCCACTGTCTTTCACAATGTTATAAGTGTTTATTTGTTTTCATGGGACAAGTACTGGGTACTTTCATAGAACTCCAAAAACAGGGTATTATTTTCTTATTGCATCACCCCAAAGTCAGAGTATCATTTTAACTTTGCAGGATATCAAAATTTAAGTCAGTCCTAAATCAGGGTACCAATGATACTGATGCTTTAGATTCCAAAATCTGAGCCCCATGGCAAATTGTAAAAACTTAGTCCCCTGTTAATAAATCAAATTGCCCAAGATTAGCTAAGGCCCATACCCAGTTGTTTCAGAGAAGATCAAAGCTGACGGACGGATAGAATGACAGAAAATCTTTACTCACTGCATAAGCTATGTAAACGTAGGCAGCACTGCTAAAAAATGCCCAAATTTAATTAATTGTTAAAAAACAAAACGTTTTAAAAAACAAAAACGTTAAATGTACATAACATGTTAAAATGTTACATAACATAAAAAACGGCTTCTATTTTAGCAATCGTCTGACAATCATAGAATAAATATAAATTCCATTTCAACTATTGTGAATATCACAGATATAACTAAACTCTTTTCTCATTCATGTCAGTATGATTGTTAATTTTGATAGATTTCACTGTTCATGTTCACTGAATTTTCAGTCCATGTTTTAATAAAATTGCTTTTTGCAAACACATCTTAGCAGGTGTCTTTGGAATATGCATGAGGAAACATTAGTCCCTGCTGCTTTAATGAAATAAAGCATGTATCATGCACTTACCAATTGAATTGCTTAGATTACTGATATTATTATTTCATTTTACGTTTCATATCAGACGTGTGACATCTTTTTATTTGTTTTAAAACAAATAAAAGTTGGTAAACCCGCCACTGGCATATGCCCTGATATTTGGGTCTTTTTTGTGCAATATCTTATTGGCATGATAAACATTCAACATGGCCTTTTGTTACCTAATCTTAGAGTTCTGGTTGGAGTAATAAACCACATTTTGAAGTTATGCAGCAAGTTTTCCCTTAAACCGGAACTCACCCCCCTTGATATCCGTTATTGCCCACGATTTATTTTTGTAAACTGATAATTGTACATTGGTAGGATTCCTTGGGTGATTGTTTCAGTGTCAACCAGGATATGTGGGGTCAATCTCGACCTTAATCTTAACCATACCCATCTCATACTGCCGCAAACAACAAGATATTCTAAGATAAAAACGCTCAAGATATATTTCAAGATAAAAACGCTCTCAGAATGAAATAATTGGCTTTATATGTATATATATATATATATATACATATATATATAGATATATATAAAGCCAATTATTTCATTCTATATATATAGATATTGCATTGGTGATATCCTGATCGGGTACTATTACATAAACGGGGTCATTGATGCTATAAATTAACAACTGTCATTGAAACAGTATCATAAATACCCTTGGACATGGACGCATAGTTCCCAAGCAAGCTTCATATAGAGGAAAGGGAGAGGTGAGGTGAGTAAAATATTTAAACAAAAACGATTTTAGTTATGATGCCCGGCCGATGGGTTTTTTTTTTTTTTTTTTTTTTTTTTTTTTTTTTTTTTTTTGACAAAATCGGCTGGCAAGCCAGGGTGCCGTGAGCGTGAGCGGAGATTATCGGCAACATAAAAGTTGCCGGCGTTACCACGATGTCTTATCAACAAATATAATTTTAAAGTACATTGCACTCCCGTGAGTGTCCCGCAGGTATATCTGAAGATTATCTCAGGGCTGCCGGTGGCATCGCACAATGAAAATACTTTTTTTTTTAATTCTATGTGTTCAAACATAAACATTTTATATGATACATATGGCTTTAGGATATCCTACAGACGTCTGTTATATAATGCAGGATATCTTAAAAACGTCTGTGTCATCGAATCTTGACACATGCCGTGCGGTGCCCTTTGATAATGTGACCACAACTACGGCATGTCTCAGATTGTCGCCAATAAACTCCCCGGCGCCCAGGACACGGACATGTGAGGCCGGCCGAATTTTACTGCCCGGCCGGGGACCGGCGCAAATGTGACTGAGCATAAGATGAGGAAAATGTTTTAATCTTTATTCAGAATGGAAAACCTCCTTCAAATAATCTATAATTTGTTGTGTTTTACTCAGAGTTGTGTCATGGAATATTTTATTGAAATAGGTTCAGACAAATATGTACAAATCCCAATGCATCATCCTATTTTGTTTAATTGTTTTATTCTTATTTGAATGATCCGATTAGAGGAATTTTTAAACTGCCTACAGTGAGAGAGAAAATCACTCCTGAACTACTTTAAGATGCAGATGACCCTATAAAATATTCACAGATATATTGTGTGAACTTACATATGCCTGTATTCTGAAGTCAAAGCCCAAATCTAAAAAAAAGAATTAAAAAGAAAACCTGCGGTTTGATGAGGATTGTTAGCATAAGAAATTCAATAGACAACCAGCTCAGCTAATTTGAACCAATATTGGATTAAAAGAGCCCAAGCGAAATACATGCATGTCAGTAAAAAGAAGAGCTGGAAAGAATGCTGTGATATGATACTTAAGATAAGCGGGAAGGATGGGAGAATAACGATTAAACATCCCAATAAAAATAGACAATATATAACAGACTTAACTGCAACAGCAGATACAATAGGTCAGTCAACATCAAACTATTCACAACATTACACCCCAGAAAATATCGTTTTAATATTTTTTTTAATTAGAAGAATATAACACATTTGTTACACATCTCATATATTACAGATCTCAAATGAATCATTTGCATATATTTCAGCTGTACAGAGTAGGTTCAGGATGATATGTAGCACCATTTACATTTGGTGCATTGACCATCTGGTGCAGATGGAAAATTGGGTACATATTAAACAATAAAGGCTATAAATATTGACCTCTGAATAATCCACTTGAGAAATAATAATTGTGTGATTGAAACATAATAAGGGTGAACATGTTGTCAGCATATTTTTGACTTGGACAAAGTATATGATACAACATAGAAATATGGAATTTTGTACATAAGAGGTACATGAGATGGGTTTTGAGGGGTAGATTCCCCCATTTCGTACAAAGCTTTCTGTCATATGGGGACTTTAAAATATGTGTGGGCACATCACTATTTAGTCCTTTTGATCGGGGTATGGGTGTACCTCAGGGAAGCATTTTATTTGTTAAATGTTTTTGTCAAAAGAAATACTTTTATTAGAAGTGGGACTCATTGTCTTCCCTTTGTTGATGATTTTAATTTGTTTGTTTGGGATTTTACATCACTTTCAACAACATTTCATGATGATACCTACTTATAGCAGTGCTGCCTAACTGAATTGCCATGTCGCTGGTCATTGACATGACAACCCACCCAGTCAAGAGTCCATTATTTCATTATAACTATACATTTTACCCTGTGTAATATAATCTCTAGGAATGTTGAATTATTAGCCTATTTGATTCTGTATCAGAAAATTGATCTGAACGAAATTCCATTGGAGAGTTTCATAAAGTTATTAATTGACCTGTGTTTGTCTTCATTATGTAACATACTATCAGGCAAAACAAAATAAAGTTGACTTCAATTACTTGCTTGCTTGCTTGATGATGATGATGATGATGATGATGATGATGATGATGATGATGATGATGATGATGATGATGATGATGATGATGATGATGATGATGAAGGTTTGATAATATGCCCATTCTAGGCTTTACGTGCTTGACAGATCGATTGAAGGATCAGAGACTCCCACAATTAATCATGCGCCTAATGGATGTAAATTGTGTGTATATCATTGAAAAAAGCTATACATTTTGACCTCCTGATAACCCTATAGAGAAAAAAAATGATCGGATGTCTGAAGCATATGTTTATAATTGATGTCACAAGTATAAATGGTATGTAACTTTGCCAGAAGCAGTAAATATCACCCTATTATTCCGAATGACATTAATTAAGCTGTAATGGATTCGGGTCAGAATAAGAGAGTTCCATATGCCATGCACTGAGATCAGATATATGATTGGATATTCACTTCTCTGCCGTCATTTGTGGTGAAAATGTTTTGTCCTTAAACCGCGAAACATGGCAATATAACCATTGCATATATTATTCAGCAAAAATATCAGATATTGATGTTAAAATATTTATGCTAAGCTAAAGAATCCAGTATAAGGACATTCCCCACCCGGACATTCCCCTCCCGGACATTCCCCACCCGGACATTTCCCACCCACCATCATTCCCACCCCTCAGCCCCCATACACCATTTGATACACCCCCTCCCACCACCATCACCTCCATTAAGTTTAATTGCAAAATGAAATATCAATTTTATTATAAGTTATAACATACAATATATAGCTCAACTTAAGCTACTAAGTAGTTAAGATTTCTATATTTGTATCTATACCCCTGTCAAACTGTGATTGCATTTGAATGTGAATTTCTTCTAATCGTCTTACTTTCCGTATCAATTTCTTCAAACTATTTCAGCTAGAAATATCATTCTCATAGCCAAATGGACTATTCTATCATGTTAAGCAGGTCTTTTTACCGGAATGGTGTTATTTTCACGTAGATGTGTGAAGCAGAAATTAGTTTTTCGACTTGATCAAAACGCAAGTAGCGCTAAGGAATCTATAGGTGCTCAATGCACAAGTACAGTAGTTCTAAATGTTCACAATTATGAGGTGTAGGGTAAACAGATACCTAGTGATTGCATCTAGGGAAATAGAGTCATACACTAAGTGGATGGGAAATGGGTGGGGAACGGGGTGGGGAATGTCCAGGTGGGGAATGTCTTGGTGGAGAATGTCCTAGGTGGGGAATGTCCAGGTGGGGATTGTCCGGGTGGGGAATGTCCGGTTGGGGAATCTCCTAGAACCAAAGAATCCAGTCAATGAAGATCTCTGTTTTGCACAAAATATTTAACGACGGGTCCTATCCGGAAATCATATCTGTGTGCATAATCTGCTATTTTTCATGTTAATGTTGGTGCACTTTTAATAATGATGAGGATGGGCTACATAATGAGTAGCTTTAACAATGTGTGCACGCAGTTCATTCACCATTAACTCTAAGCATGCAGTTCATCATTGTCACCAGGCATGTAGTTCATCATTGTCACCAGGTATGTAGTTCATCATTGTCACCAGGAGTGCAGTTCGTCATATCACTTGGCATGCAGTTCGTCATTGTTGCTAGGCATGCAGTTTGTCTTTGTCACTCAGGCATGTAGTTAGGCATGTAGTTAGGGGTGTAGCTAGATATGTAGTTAGGCATGTAGTTAGGCATGTAGTTAGGCATGTAGTTAGGCATGTAGTTAAGCATGTAGTTAGGCATGTAGTTCGTCATATCACGAGGTGTGCAGTTCACCATTGTCGCTAGGCATGTAGTTCATCATTATTGCTGGACATACAGTTTGTCATTGTCAATGGGCATGCAGTTTTTTGCTAGGGGTGGGGTGCGATATTGTTGCTAGGCATGCAGTTCGCTCCAATATGATATTTCAAATAGACAAAAACCTGAAACATTTTATAGCGATTCATATCAAATCTGACTTTTACATGAATCAAGTTAATGAGTTAATCATTGCTGAGTTATCTAAATGTTATATTTTGCCTTTTTGAATGTATATTGATTATGATTTGTGAATGTATAGTGATTATGATACTATATCAATATTTTCATTTGTAGGGTGACAACAGTTCAGGTAAATAGGGAGAACCATGCGTTAATCATACCTATTTTAGGTATTGCAATATCATGATAAAGAGATATGAATAATTTGAAAGTCTGCACAAATCTGCTGAGAAGAGCAAAGGGAAATGAGAAAGAAAATCTATCGAAATGAGAAAGAAAATCTATCTCATTTATTACTATAATTCCCACCATATATTCTGATTTTTTTCATTAGATTTGAACAGAAATATGAATCAATGTTAGGCTAGGGTATGCTATGAAACACTGGATTTAAGGATTGGATTGCGCATAACAGCAATATCCCCGCTTTAAGGTCATGAAAATAAAATGAGAACCTTTATACATGGTTAAAAAAAATTTCATCCAAGGTTGAGATTTCACCTTTTGTCCCTTTAGGCGAAGGGAGAATTGACATGGCATTGATCAAACAATTTTAGCAATATCTCATCAGATTCCCTGTGATCATACTTTTCTGTACAACATCAATATCAAGGTGACAATGGTACTTAACATATCTGTAATAGTGAGCTTGCCTGTTTCATATAATATTGTGGACTGTAAATTCTATTCTATACATTTTTAAACAGCAAAACGGCAATACAATGGCATCCAGGCTGACTTTAGTAGTTCTTGCTCTCCTGGTAATGGTAGTTTCTGGATATTATTTAAACCGAAATACCAGAGCTTGCAATACTCAGAAATCAACATTCAGGAAGTTCACACGTGCCGCGGTGACTTCGGACACCTACATCTGCTCAGAGATCGGAACGTGAGAATTATTTTATTATATTCAATCTATGAAACTTTAATCTCTAAAAACCAGAATTCTACTTTAATGTTTTTATATTACACTGGATATTGCCCTGAACAAACATTAAAAAATATTTTTTTATTTTAGTGAGGTCATGGAGAAAGATAAGGGTTCTGCCGTGGATGCCGCCATTGCCGCCATGTTATGTGTGGGCGTGGTCAACAGACACAGCAATGGCATTGGGGGAGGCCACTTCATGACCATCTATGATGTGTAAGTCTTGTTTCTTGTTATTATTGTGTTTTGCCAAGCCAGACTATTGAAAATATAAAATCTGAATCAACAAATACTAGCAGAATTATTTAAGAAGGTTTGCATTTTAATTGTCTATATTTTTAGCTAAGCTGGCATCAATGGGGAATTCTAAATTTCGAATAACATCACATCTTAGGCAAAGATAGTGAGAAGATTGAATGGCGAGAGCCTTGCATTCTATAGTTACTTACCTTGTTCAAACTCTTTGTTTGCATTTATCACAAAGACCACGTGGAGGGACTGAGCGAGTGATGACAACGATATTTGCCCGGGAAACAGCCCCAGCGTCGGCATCGCAAAACATGTTCGTGGATAACCCCGAGGGATCCAGAGCAGGTGAAAATAATTCCAGATATATCATTATGATTTCTTTTAAATTGAAGTAGTCTAAACATTTCATTTCGCACTATTAAGAACAGGAAGCCAGATGTTATTGAAAAATCATTTGTCCCAAGATTCCGAATGAGACTAAAAAGAAATCAAAATGTTTTAATATTAAAAAAATAAAATATCAAAAAATTTATTCATTTTTACTGATGTGTCAAATCAATATTCTTTTGTCACATGGACAGGTGGTTCTGCAATCGCCGTGCCAGGCGAAATCATGGGGTTCTATAAGGCGTGGCGGATGTTTGGAAAGGTATCGTGGAGAAGACTTGTTATGCCTTCCGCCATGTTGGCTTCTGAAGGTTACATGGTAAATTCCTCTCTGGCAGCGGCGCTCAAAAAGAAAGAAGATGCTATCAGGGCTGACCCCAATCTCGGGTATCTCATTCATGTTTTTCTTCTCACTTAATCTAATTAGTTATTAAATGTATATACAATTCATTGTATCTTAGTGAATATCAGTAGCATTTGTCAAAGATTAAATTTGGGGGGAAAATCAATTATAATAATAACGTACTACTGCATAGGACTGTATGACAGCTATACCAGGACTGCATGTCAGCTATACCAGGACTGCATGATAGCTGTATGACAGCTATACCAGGACTGCATGACAGCTATACCAGGACTGCATGACAGCTATACCAGGACTGCATGACAGCTATACCAGGACTGCATGACAGCTATACCAGGACTGTATGATAGCTGTATGACAGCTATACCAGGACTGCATGACAGCTATACCAGGACTGTATGACAGCTATACCAGGACTGCATGACAGCTATACCAGGACTGCATGACAGCTATACCAGGACTGCATGACAGCTATATCATGATTATTCCAATATTCCGATTGCTCGGATCTAAGTTTATGAAATTTGGATCAAAGCATGTACTTTAAATTAAAGTACGATAAAAAGTTGCAAGATGGAGACATTATGGCATAATCATGTATTTCAAAGTAACAGATGAACTATTAGAATGATAGCATGTGATTCAAAGTAACAGATGAACTATTAGAATGATATCATGTGATTCAAAGTAACAAATGAACTATTAGAATGATATCATGTGATTCAAAGTAACAAATTAACTATTAGAATGATATCATGTGATTCAAAGTAACAGATGAACTATTAGAATAACATCATTGATTCAAAGTAACAGATGAACTATTAGAATAACATCATTGATTCAAAGTAACAGATGAACTATTAGAATGATATCATTGATTCAAAGTAACAGATGAACTATTAGAATAACATCATTGATTCAAAGTAACAGATGAACTATTAGAATGATATCATGTGATTCAAAGTAACAAATGAACTATTAGAATGATATCATGTGATTCAAAGTAACAAATGAACTATTAGAATGATATCATGTGATTCAAAGTAACAAATGAACTATTAGAATGATATCATGTGATTCAAAGTAACAAATAAACTATTAGAACGATATCACGTGATTCAAAGTAACAGATGAACTATTAGAATGATATCATTGATTCAAAGTAACAGATGAACTATTAGAATAACATCATTGATTCAAAGTAACAGATGAACTATTAGAATGATATCATTGATTCAAAGTAACAGATGAACTATTAGAATAACATCATTGATTCAAAGTAACAGATGAACTATAAGAATGATATCATGTGATTCAAAGTAACAGATGAACTATTAGAATGATATGATTTAATTCAAAGTAATAGATGATCTGTTATAAAAGAAGGTTATTTATGTCTTTAATATGGAGATTTTGTTTTCCTAAACACAGAAAGATATTTGTGAAAGATGGCAGGCTATTACAAGAGGGGGATATAGTCAAAGATGAGGAGTTAGCCATAACTCTGCTCAAGATTGCCGAGGATCCCATGTCATTTTATAGAGGACGTTTAGCACGAGATATTGTTGCTGATATTGCTGATTATGGTAAGTGACTCTTCATGGTAGGAAACTACATGTAATCTCCAGATATTTAGGGAGTAAGATCAGCTTGCCTATGGCAAGAGAGACAAATCATATATAAATATATTAAATACATATTTTAATCAATGACCAGTCTCTCCTTTATATGTATGTTAAAATCGAAATTTGTATTTATTTATACGTGATATGATATCATAGTGCAAATATTTCTCATTAATGATTCAGTTATTCATCATATACAGCCGACGACAACATAGCTGCGTATATATATATATATATATATATATATATATATATATATATATATATATATATATATATATATATATATATATATATATATATATATATATATATATATATATATATATATATATATATATATATATATATATATATATATATATATATATATATATATATATATATATATGGGTTGTCATGTCAAGGACCTGCTACATGACAATTCAGTGAGGCAGCAATATATCTGCTTAAAGTAGGTCTCATCACGAAATGACTGAAATAATCTAGAAAGTGATGGAAACGCCCCCCCCCCCCAAACAAAACCAAAAACAAAAACAAAAAACAAAACAAAACAAACAAACAAAACACACCATTTGACCTTGTTGGCACATGCAGGTGTCAGATAATGACCTGATGTGAATATATATTGAGAGTACAGATGTACTGAAAAGGCTTTGAAAATGGAACCGCAGCTCTGTTGTGGGCCACAGGCCAGTTGTCGTCGACTATAAAATATAATGAATTTATATCTAAAAGTTCATTACACAACATAACGGGCAAAGTGACATATTTAATTATTCCATTCGTGTTTTGAAGATGGCATTATAACTCGTAATGACCTGAGGACGTACAAAGCCAAGGTGAAGGACGCGGTCAAGGTCACCCTCAACAATGGCAACCTTCAGCTGTATTCGCCAAGACCACCATCCAGTGGCATTGTGCTCCAACATATCATGAAAATTCTAGATGGTAAAATATATCCATGTTTTGGGTCGTTATTTATTATTTGCAGCATATAAGAATTTAGATGAATACGTTGTTAGCAGTAAACACTGAATGAAATGCCAATGAAATATCCCCTTCACTGTGTGAAAGGTGATATTACTAATAGTTGATATCGCCTTCCACACAAGGATCCCCTTGTGTTAATCATATCACTTCCAAGTCAGAGTAGATGCAGTAACAGCTCACAATCTACTTTAGTAACATTTATTCATTTTCAATACATAACTATAATATACATTGTGTTGACCGAAATCGTGAATTAGGAACATTAATAGTTTTTTCTATGACTAAAGGATATGGTTGGACTCCTAAAGCTATAGCAGACCTGGACAGTAGCATCCTGACTTACCACAGGATTACAGAGGCTTTCAAGTTTGCCTATGCAAAACGATCTGGGCTTGGAGATGAAGACTATTGGGATGTCTCGGAAGTATAAAATACATTACTATATTTAACCTAATTGATACTTTTTTCTCCATTTCCCCAATCAAATAGTAACGTTTGATAGTTAAATCTCAGAAAATCGTAATTATGGATTGATAATATGATAAGATTATCAAATGTTTTTTTTAGTACATAGCCAATATGACATCCGATGCATACAATGAAGCTATCAGGAACCAGGTGAATGATGCTCAAACACAGGATATCTCCTATTATGGACCTACTTTTAATTCTTTCAACTCCAGTGGAACAGCTCATCTGACTGTTTTAGGAGAGATTGGCAATGCTGTGTCCATTACTAGTACCATCAACCATTAGTCAGTATAACCTCATAACTTCCATACATTTTATTTTCATGTTTTTTTTTCTTTTCTTTTCTTTCTTTCTTTCAAAGATTTCCTCCAATTAATATAAATCAATCATTCATAGTCATATCCAAAGGTTTCAGATAAAAATACCAATAAAACAGTTTGGATACTTGTGAAGTATGGGGAAATTATTATTAACATAATGATTGATGTTAATTGTAATAAAACATGCTTTATAATTATTGTTTAAACTTTTTTATTAGTTTTGGTTCCACTGCAAGAGGAAAAAGGACTGGTATTATTTTTAACAATCAGATGGATGATTTCTCTACGCCTGGAACTAGTAACTATTTTGGTGTACCAGCCTCTCCATCAAACTTTATCTCCCCAGGAAAGATGCCCATGTCATCCATGGCGCCAACTATATTTTTAAATGGAAAGGGTGACCCAGTCCTCATTATTGGAGCTTCTGGTGGAACACGAATCACCACAATGGTGGCTTATGTACGTCTATATATATTTCAATAAAACTACAACTTAACAACTTAATCATAGAATATAAATATTTGTTCCTTATCTTTCAGAGATTTAGACAATGATGACGTAACACATAATCTATTTCCAGGTTGCAATTCACAACCTCTGGTTGGGAAAGCGTATTGATGAGGCAACCGATATGAAGAGGATTCATCATCAATTAGTACCAACATATCTTTATTATGAACAGGGTTTTGATCAGGTATTTACACTATTGGAATGTTATGCTTGTGAGGGTATATATATATATATATATATATATATATATATATATATATATATATATATATATATATATATATATATATATATATATATATATATATATATATATATATATATATATATATATATATATATATATAGTACTTATAGATGCTACGGAGAATGAGGACAAATGATAACTCAAATCTTAAATTCCTGTATATGTTTTACAGTGTTACAGCATCCCTCAATAAAATAAATCAAAGAAAAGAATAAATACAGGCATATTTCCCGGACAAAAGCCAATATGTATGCTACCATTACATGTTATTTCCTTAGAAGTGATCAGTCGTAGGCCACATTCTTTCAAGATGATTGTCACAATTAATGGTTTAAAATATTGGTATTAGATATTAAATTCAAACATATCATTTTTTTAAGAATATTCTGGATGGATTGAAACTAAAAGGCCATGATGTGGAGTTATATGATAACTATATGGCAGTGGTGGGCAGCATAGACAACCAATGTGCCAGATGTGGAGGTGACGATGCTGGCCAGGATTGTGTACATGCAGTGTCTGACGGCAGGAAGGGGGGATCCCCAGATGGCTTCTAGCATTTCAGTAACAAGACAAACAACAGGACGCTTAACCCATTATCATATATTACACTGCCAAAATAAATGTAAAACACTTTATTCCAAATAAATTCTTAATTAAAGCAATCATGAAATTATATTTTCAAGCCCCTTTTCCATGCATAATATATATATATATATATATATATATATATATATATATATATATATATATGTAATATCTGTGCCATTGAAAGTAGATGAGTCACCCATTGAACACTTTGTCAACAAGCTTTGATTAGCTGACCAGTGATCTATTGTAAACACCTGCGATATAAAGTTTTGCTAATAATGGGGCACGTTTTAAGATTGGGAGAATGGAGTGATCACAGAGGCTTGTTTGTCCATTAATGTTTGTACATTGGTACAGACCTATTACTCCTACAGATCACAATAGAGGTCATATACATGTGGTCACCTGGTGGTCAAAAGAGTACAGCCAGTACTTAGTACTATCAACAAACACAACAACCATGGTCGGTGTATTTTGGTTGGTTTCCTCGAGATTGCTTCCTTGTATCAAAGTTTCATGGCCACATATCATCTGAACATACCCAAAACATTTGTAAAATTGCCTGTGACCTCTGTAATTTCACGAATGCTTTAAGTAATTCTCCCAAGCATGAAGCTTAAGTCTTAACACATTAAAAGGGGGCACAATTAAAAGTAGAATACTTTTTCCACCTTTCCTCCATAAACGAAAATGTGCCCCTAACGAAGCCATGCTTTGGGTAAAATAATCCACCCTGCGAAAAGCTTTCATTTTGAAAGTTGTTTCAAATAATCACACTCCCATTTAAAGTGGCAAAGAAATAATATAAAGAAAAAAATATGCAAGTTGATTGTATAATACATCATTATAATAAAGAACATTCTTCTTCTCAAGCGGAATTTATTTTTGGGGATTACCTATGACGATATGATACAAGCCACATAACCACTCCAATTAAAATATAACCCTTAATATACATGAAGCTTTGTTATATATTTGAGAAGCGTCCAATCTTTACTGCAATGAGTGTGCTGGCATTATACATGTTTTCTGCCGTTATTGTCTACTGGTGAAGAGTGGATGTTTTGGTGTCCCTTATATTTTAGGATTTTACTTTGAGTAACCAAAGGGGCTACTGCAGTTAATAGCAGATTACGTTTGCATCACAAGGGTTACAAACTTAAAATCAAATTAATATATGGCATCCAATGCTGGCCTATATAATTTACTATTCATTTAATTCTAGTTTCCATTACGTGTTAAGTCCTTAAAGAGATTTGGAGGCATATTTCGACCAACTTATGGCCGCCATGTTTTTATTGCTTTCACAGCTTGACTACCATTATCATCACAAATGAAACACGGTGTGAATGCATTCACCGCCATTCGACTTTTTAATCTCCCACGCTGATTTCATGCCAAAGACTTTCCTTTTAAAGTTTGATATTTTCTCTCAAGGGAATAACATGTACTCTTTTAAGATATTTTGTTATCCATTGTTCCCATCAGTTCCGTTGGAATTATATATGTTACTATGTACTGTATCAACTGAACTTCTTCTTATGCCAGACCTGAAACCAAAATGTGTAATCCGGTTTGCCATGGAACAGATGAGTAACAGAAAAGTACTTAAATAACATTAATTACTATAATAAATCGATGCAATTGTTTTGCTTCTAAGCACTCCTTTTCCTATATGCTGGATCTGACAGATGTCAGGTAGCAGTGTAATTTGATTATGTGCATTTCAAAGTTGGGAATCAATGTTTTTTTACATTTTTTTAATAAAATGAATTGTGACATAATTATGACGTGTAACATTTTTCTGGCAACCCTTGCACAGCTACTAAAATCATCTGTTTTGCCATTTATATTCATAAGAACAGTAAACATGCTAAATGTTTCACCGTCATTTCCGGAAAGATAATTTAGCGTATCATCAATGGTCAGATAAAATTGTCTGCATATGTGATGTATTAGACTATAATTAACAATAATATGGATAATATCCAATATGCCGTGGACAATATCTGAGAAAATACACAGCCCTGACGAACGCTATATTTAGTGCTCACCTGTATGTAGATAGGTCATCATATGTATCAAGGTCCTCTAATTTCACAGCTTGTTGGGGTTTAGGTTTTTCCCAGACACGAGGTTCGACTCTTAAAATTATCAGAAATAAATGTATATATATATATAAGTGTGTATATACATATATATAAGTGTGTGTGTGTGTTTATATATATATATATATATATATATATATATATATATATATATATATATATATATATATATATATATATATATATATATATATATATATATATATATATAGACTAAAGACTTTAATTCTGTAGTTACAGATAATCTATTATATTCAACTTGTTTATTCTATCGCTATTACTTTTTTCTGAAGCAGAGAAGTTTTTGTCTGTAGCAGACTATGAGAGGAATAGTGACAAGCAAGATGGTAGAAATGAGAACGAGGCTGCCCAGAGTGATGCGTCCCTCCAGCGTGTCAAGAAACCAAACTATGTGGTACGGCAAGGCGTGGATTGGGTGGAAATCGTCAAACAACGGACCGTCAAGCTCTGCATCACTAGAAATGGCAGACATAGGGATATAACTCTTTTACTACTCAGAATACATCTACAAGTGATATGTGATCGAATGTCAACCTTCTTAGGCTATTTTGATCAAATATTGCCAGTGACCTTGAAGTGACTTTTCAGTGACCTTGAAAATAGAAAGCCTATTTCCACGAAATTATCTACATGTTTTATTATCCTATCATCTACATCTTTCAAATACGAGCTCGTAGAGTCCTTATTCATCAAAATCTGTTCATAATTAACAATTTGAGAGCAATTTATAGTTTTGTGGTCAATCTATAAGGGAAAACATAGGAAAATACTATAATACTAAGTTTTTTTTAAATAATATAAAAATGCCAGCTTATTGGGGGTTAGTTTATGAAAATATATAGAATACTGCAGAGAAAAACACATTAATACTAAAAAGAAATTGAAAAAAAAGTCCGTCAATTTCAAGATTTATTATGAAGCTAAAATGATTAGAAATAGCTTAAATCGGTAGGGTTACAAAAGTGACAAATTGACGGACTTTAATTTGACCTCACATTTATTTTTGAGATATTAGATAAATCAAATATTAATCTAATTTCAGAAAATAATCAGCAATAAGTTGCTCTTATCATAAAAATACCTAAAAAAGAAGAAATATTCACAGAAAAATATGAGAAAATTAGTCATGAATAGAAATGATTAAAAAAAATATAATAAAAAATATATTGAATGTAGAGTCAATTGGGTTAAATCATTTTGATAATTTAAAAAAAAATGGCATTGATTTGGTTGATTTGGTGAATGGAAGTAGAAATCAGCCAATATGACATGTCACTGAAAGTGCTCTGCAGGGTGCTTTCTTGACGTCCGCTCCTCCCACTGCTATAGACCCGTTACATGTGCTATGTCACTCATTCTCGCTGATGGGACTTGGGAAACCTAGAAGTAAAAATACAATACCAAGATATCAGTTTTGACTGATTTTGGTTGCTTTCATTGATTTTTAAGGTTTCAGTTATGAAAAACAAAAACATAGGCATTTCATACTAACAAGTTATAAATTCTCTTCCAGAGCAGATTTTCGCAGACGATAATTTCGGCCAATCATAAATATCGATTCTGATTGGCTGATATTTGTCATGCTATGGCAGCCACCTTGATAACTCAGTGGTGGATGTAAGATTTTTTTCAAAAATTATAAATGGAAAAAAGATAGATTTGGTACCTCGAAAATGCATAAAATACTAATAGCTAAGACCTCGGACCACTGAGTAGTTTCATACAGAATATGTAGGACACCACAGATATACAGAACATGTGGGATACACAGGATATATAGGACATGCAGGATACACAGGATATATAGGACATGTGGGATACACAGGATTTATAGGACATGTGGGATACACAGGATATATAGGACATGTGGGATACACTGGATTTATAGGACATGTGGGATACACAGGATATATATGACATGCGGGATACACAGGATATATAGGACATGTGGGATACACAGGATTTATAGGACATGTGGGATACACAGGATATATAGGACATGTGGGATACACAGGATATACAGGACATGTGGGATACACAGGATATATAGGACATGCGGGATACACAGGATATATAGGACATGTGGGATACACAGGATATACAGGACATGTGGGACACAGGCTATATAGGACATGTGGGATACACAGGATATATAGGACATGTGGGATACACAGGATATACAGGACATGTGGGATACAAAAGATATACAGGACATGTGGGACACCACAGATATACAGAACATGTGGGACACAGGATATATAGGACATGTGGGATGCACAGAATATATAGGACATGTGGGATACACAGGATATATAGGACATGTGGGATGCACAGAATATATAGGATATGTGGAATACACAGGATATATAGGACATGTGGGATGCACAGGATATATAGGACATGTGGGATGCACAGGATATATAGGACATGTGGGATACAAAAGATGTACAGGACATGTGGGACACCACAGATATACAGTACATGTGGGACACAGGCTATATAGGACATGTGGGATGCACAGAATATATAGGATATGTGGAATACACAGGATATATAGGACATGTGGGATGCACAGGATATATAGGACATGTGGGATACAAAAGATGTACAGGACATGTGGGACACCACAGATATACAGTACATGTGGGACACAGGCTATATAGGACATGTGGGATGCACAGAATATATAGGACATGTGGGATACACAGGATATATAGGACATGCGGGATACACAGAATATATAGGACATGTGGGATACACAGGATATGTGATAATGAATGAATAGATTATAAAGGCACATCGACACATTAAGGTCATTCGGTGCCATGTGCAGGATAGTTGGGATATATAAGGTATAAGAATGTTTCCAGATTTTGTTTCCATTAAAATATTTGGAAACAAAAATTTATCAAATTTGTATTGCGGATAAAATGCAATGCAAGCATGGAAATGTATTATTCATTTTCAGAACTGAAATATCATAATACTTTACGAAATCATTCTTACCGTGTATATTCCTTTGTAATTTAGATAATAATGTATAATGCCCGACAAAAGATTTCTTCTTCTGAAGATTGTTCAATGAAAAGCTGGAATTGTCTTTCAAAGCATATATTGCTGTCTTTGTACGACTAGAAAATGAAAAGAACACATATTACTAAAAAAATTTATGACCTAAATATTTTTGGAACGAGAAAAGGCATGACATACCATAGAGAGCGTATAAAGGAGAGAAAGTAAAAAATGGTGAAATTGACATTAAAACATGATATGATATCTATGTGAATATTTCGATATTTTGTAAAAAAAACTGTCCAAATCACAGTGTTGCTCATTTGGAATAGTATTTGGGTGGCTGGTATTTATGAATACATTACTCGGAACCTGGATCCTGAAATTAACTTATAAATCGTTAGTGTCAAAATACATAAAGCTGGAAAAAGCTCTATGCTGAACTACATGTAAGTGCCATGTAGTTTGAATAGATTAGTCGTCTAACTCTTGTATTACATCGTTTTTTCCCTGACAAATACTATACTCAACAATTATCTAGCAAAATTCACGTATGCGTACTTGGACCATCCTTTAACTCCATGATAGCGATCTAACATCACAACCCATGGGTGCAGCATCTGACGAAGTCTCCAAATGTAATCGTCCTGTACAGACGGGTGACTAAAAGATGTTTCTGTCATGCCCAATGTTATGTCCACAAGACATGTTTCAGGATCAAACGTGTCGATACGTGTGATAGATGGTCTGGAAAACGATATAAGATTGAACCAATAAAGCGATTGACCGAATGTCAATGTTTCACGCAGAATCCATCCGCACGTGCATTAATTTGCACGATTCATCATCACATCTCAATCAATTAACTTGTGTCCCATTATTTTAGTATTGTTATTATAACAAAGCAAAGCGAATAAATGACAATCACCAATACATGTATTACAAGTTATTCTGGCACTCAAGAATATGTTATTCATTTTGCTTCATCTCTATATATTCATCGAATATACTAATATATCAAATGCCTATCTCATTCAAAATAAGGCATTTTTCCAAGAACGTAATTGCTGAATTTAACTCTTTGGTTTTCATACTCTGACAGTTAATAATGACTGAAAATAATTTTGAGTTTCTCTTTCAATCTGCTTTATCTGAAATCCATAATGGATAAATGTGAACATTTTTTAAAAATATACATTGGAAGTCTGCCTACCCGGAGAGCATATTAGGTACGCCATTGTCATTGGCATAACAGTAGAGGTGGTAAGATCTCGCCCGGAGCCGCTGCCGGAGAGATATCTGCCCGGAAGTCTCGTTCAGCAGAAAAGACATCTCTGGCTTCAGTAGAAAATAGGTTTGTCCCACTGAAAGAAAACCCGCTACGGATGACTATGTCAAAAAGTAGGCACACTTGTGGTGTAATTCCTATTCTGTGATTTTTTTTAATGAGCTCAACATTTTAATTAATAAGTAATACGTACACGATGCATCGTCAACATCCTCGGCTGTGAGGAGGTTGATTTTAGTCCCCACATCAGAGTTTTTTCTGACCTGAATGTTATAAAAACATTCTTCTCCTGTTGGATAGAGATGTTTGTCTGGTTTGCTAGAGCAGTTAAACTCTGGTCTGTTGTCATTGCGATCCACGATATCCACTGATACCCACACATCAGTGCTAAGACCGCCCCCGTCAATGGCCGTCACCGTGAACTGCAACTTCTTCACAGTCTCGTAATCTATTGGTTGTTTTGTTGTCACCACTCCAGTAGAAGGATGGACCTGTTAATATTTGAATACTCTTTCATTATGTTTCTTTGTAAATCTGTTGAGGGTTTAATATAAAGATAAACCAGCAATAGTTTGAATTTTAATTTGTGTTTTTTTATTTTTTTAAGTTATAGTAAACGCCAGTTTTTATGGTAATAAAAAAAACTATTATTCACCAAATAATATAAAAACACAGTACCTATGGATGATAAAATATAATATAATTTACAATATCAGTAAACATACATCAAAATACAGATGGCTGAGGGCGTATGTGATGTGAGCATTGACTCCCGCATCCAGATCTGTGGCATGCACTGTGGTGACGTACCAACCTGACTTCTCGTTCTCTGGGTTGAACAAATACATATGAAATTATTGCATATGTTAGTCGTTTCAAGGGACTGTTAACTAGATTTAACTCTCATCTCATGGGCATTCACCTGAAAATCTTGATTTTTACTATTGATGACTGATGTATTTTTGTTGTGAAATCCAATTTGAAATCTGATTACCGTATGAAATGTCAGAAATTAATAAATAAGTTTGAATGGCCTAAAATATAGACTAAATTCGGAGCCACCCCAAGAAAAGAAAGCGTCCAAAGATCAAAGATGTTTCTATCATGTACCAATGCCTCAATAGCACGTCCAAAGGCAGGGTACAAGACAGTTATAGGAAATGCTATTTTCAAGATTAAACAATAAATACTTCTTTGGACATAACCGATAGAAATCCGATATTTCAGAGTATAAATAGAAGCGAAATTGACCTGGAACGTCAGCGATGTAGTGTGTCTGGTTGAACTGTGGATAGTTGTCATTGACGTCATAGACCAGCACCTCTATATCAGCAGTATCCGACATAAACTCCTCATCTTCCACCTTGACAGTTATACTTAATGTGACATTATCTCCCACCCCATCCAGGTTGATATACTGCATGACTCTCACATCTGTACACAGTTCTATGTCAAAGTAGCTAGCGTCCGGTCCTGTCAGAATATCACAGGTTATGGTGCTTCCCGGATGACCATTGTCATACTCTCTGTCAATAGCATTGACACTTGCAAATGCAGTCCCCTAAAAGTATCATTCTGAGTTTGTTACAATAATTAAGATATATAAACAAAAGTATGATAATATTTCGTTTTTAGACTACTTTTTGCAAACCATTGTTACACCTTCGTATGATGACATCACACAGATCAATTTGGGAGTGTACAAATTATATATACTCACATCGTTTGTTTTTTCTGGTAGCAAGAATTTATACAGATTTGGTTGAAACTGTGGCTGTCTGTTCACCATTTGAAGATAAACTGTGAGATTGTCTGCAAGACTGGCATTAACACCATCAGTGGCAACCACTGAGATGTCATAAGATGGGGATACAAAGTAATCCAAACTCGCATTTCCCTTAACAGACACCATACCTTGGGTATCAAAAGAAAACACACTCGTTGACAATAATAATAAATAAATATGACTTTGGACATTAATTGAAACCAATAACAAATAAGTTGATAGCTGAATGATGATAATACTTCTGTGGAATATATAAACCGGAAGTTAAACCAGGCTACTATATTAACAAGCTCAATACAACAATCAAACCTGTTCCATCAAGATCAAAATGTTTTGTCCCGTCTACCGGGTAGATGTCTTGAAGGACGAAACGCAGGTTTTGTGGAACACTGGAATAAGCAGTGACCTACACATGAAGATAACAGAAAATATGAGCAAAATAGGAGACTGCGTTTTTTAATATTCATTTCAAGTAAGAATATACATGAAGATTGATGGCCGACCATTAAGATTGCTTAATATCATCTAGACTGTTGAGTGAACTTTATAAATGATTTGTGATTTTGTTTGTTTGGGGTTTACATCACTTTCAACATTATTTCAGCCACAGATTTACAAGGACAACGAGTTAACCGTTTGGCACGGGAGTGAGCTCATGTGTGAAATTGTGTATGTGTATGTGTGTGTACATGTACATGCCTGGTATATATGAGTGCCATGCATGATGGTTTCTCTGATGGTGGTGTTGTCTGGTAGGTTGGTGAGGTTGGGCGCTGTCACCACATCATATACCATAATAGTGAGTGTTTCTTGTACTATGTGCACCATGTCTGTCACCTGTACTGTCATATTGTACTCCAGCGGCCAGTGGCGGACAAACATGTCCTCTTTACAAGTGATTCCACCTGTGAATATCACAAATCAAATGTTATGAAATATAATTCATAAGAATTAACACTACTTTCAAGGTCAGTGGCGGATCCAGGCGGGGGGCTAAAGCCCCCCGGGGGTCTGTGGCTAGGGGGCTTTTGGGAACTGGAGCCCCCCCGTTTTTTCAGAGCACATTTGAGCCCCCCGGGGTAAAAAAATTCCTGGATCCGCCCCTGAAGGTAAAGGTAAATAATGTGTAACTTCCCCTGGTAAAAAATGATTAAAATATACTGTGTAAAAGTGCCAGTCTCTCATCGGGTCAAATGGCGTTTACCTGTCATTTGGTTGATTGTGAAGGGAAATATGTCCAGATCCTGGCTGGCTGACAGGATGAAATATCTGAGATCTGATGGCTGTGGGTTATCATGGTCATACACCTCCACCTGATACACCTACAACGATAGGCAAACAGAGCCCTCACACAACATTATATCCTCTTTCCTTCCATAATATTAAATGTGTATACTCTAAACTTTGCGATCAAATGTTATCGCCCAAGATAATTACCCAAGATCTTTACATTACTCAAGACCTACAATCCCAATTTTTAAAAGATAGACCTCTCGAACTCCACATCAACACATCTTTTGTGAAAGAATAAATGCCTACCTGAGTACCAGCTGATGAGGTTGGAGCAGAGATGTTAACGGTGGCAGGTAGGTTAGTGATGGAATGCGGATCATTCCTGTTGAATACATTCACTGTCAACGTGTTGGACACAGACATCTGCAGACTGGACACTGTCACCGTGATGGTGTGGTCAGTCTTGTCGCTGTGGTCAAGTACCACCGCCGTCGTCACATTCACCGCACTGTTTATAGCTGTCGTGTTGGACATATTCACTTTTTTATTCACTTATTGTACAATAAATATTTATCTTTGTGAAGATCATGTATTTTTTAAGTTAAAAGATTTACACCAATATATATATATATATATATATATATATATATATATATATATATATATATATATATATATATATATATATATATATATATATATATATATATATATATATATATATAATATTTGGGCGATTTAAGAATTTTTGAAATTTGATTTTTTTGAGACTTAAATACCTGATATTGTAATTGCCTGATATTGTTAAATACCTGATATGGTAGTTTGATTTAACTGGAAGTAGAGTTGGGACTGGCTATCCAGTGAAAAGGTAAGATTGACATGAGTAATGTCTGTAGGGTTCTGGGTGAGGGGGTAAGGCACAGAAGATCGCACGACGTACACCTGGGTTCCAATAGGGAGACCTTCACTGATGGTCACACTGGCAGCAAGGTTGTCCAGCTGGGGTGGAAGTGCTGTCATAACAAATAATGATATATTTATATGCATATTCCAAAAACAGGTATGAGGTAGAAGATATTTTATAAGGTAAAGAAAAACAAAAGTATTTAAGAAAGTTATTTGAAAAATAAAATGTTTGTGATGGTTGGACTGTCTTGAAATGATTTAATAAATGTGTGCGCTGGAAGATATTTTTTCCAGATCAAGGCGAATAAGGACGTTGGTTTCACCTTGATAGACAACAGCCTGCAGAGAATAGTCCCTGGTTTCCCAGGTGCCCGCGGTGAAGAAAGGAACACAGACTTGACCGGTCGCTGTGAACTGGCAGGGCATCCGCAGCACTTGGCCACACGTGCCACAATTCTCCTCATAAGACATTAACTCATTGTCGTTCTCCTGACGCCTACAACACATCAAACACCATCACTACAATACATTAGCTTATTGTTGTTCTCCTGACGCCTACATCAAACACTATCACTATATACTCCAGCTCATTGTTGCTCTCCTGACGCCTACATCAAACACTATCACTATATACTCCAGCTCATTGTTGTTTTCCTGATGCCTACAACACATCTAACTTCATAACTAAGTACTTATCCGCTACATGATTAGTCGGTGATTAGTTATTATTGAAGGACTTGAGCAAAATGTTCTTTGATCAAAAATATTGGCTTAATGAGCAAGAGGCAAAACATACATTTGGCTAAGAGATTTAATTTAATGGCTGAATTCCTTTTTCTATGATTATCGAGTTACTTATCTCCAAATAAATTGATTCTTTGCCAACCACACATAGATAGGGTTCTATTTATCTCCTTTTATTTCTAGTTTCTTCCTAATTACATATTAAACCCTCAGCCGTCAAGTTATCATTCTACTTCATTTCCCTTCAAATCTGCATGCTTTGGCCTTCATCATGAACTTTGAGTGAAGGCTTTGATTTTGCTCATATTGTTTCACGTGATCATACCAGCAAATAATTAATGATTGAACTCAATATGCTAAGATATAAAAGAACAGTGGAACGTTTCTGTCATATATATTTGGAAATGACATTATTACTTAAAGGTATTAAGCACTAAATCTGTAATTTCCTGTAGAAAAACTTCATGACATGTTGAAGTTTTATATGTTGCTATGAGACATAGCAGTTGCACTCCCAGCACAGGTCTTCTGTATGTTTATCTTCAAATCTTAGTACATGCTGAGATTTTCAAGCACATTTTCCTAGCATAATATAAATGTTTATACCCCAAATCTTTACAATCGCAAGTAATTACCCATCATATTTCCCCTACATATATTTCTGTGCCATTTGAAAGTGGACAAGTCTTCTGCTAAAAATCCAAATCATCCACTGCACACTTTGACAACAAACTTTGTTTAGCTGACCACTGATTTTGTGCAAACACCTGCTTAGTAAAGTCTTTCTAACAGTGGGGCACCCTAAATTGGGACAATGGAGTCGCTTACAGAGCCCTGTTTGTCCAATAATGTTTGTCCAATGGTACAGGCCTAAAACCCTGAAAGACCACAATAGGGGTCACATGATTATATACACGTAGCCACCTGGTGATCAAAGGAGTAAAGGCAGTACTTGACATTTTTAGCAAAACACAATAACCATGGTCAGTGTATTTTGGTTGATTTTAGTGAGATAGCTTAATTGTATCACAGTTTCATGGCCACATATCATTTAGGCATACCCTAAACTCCTGTAAAATTGCCTGTGGCCTCTGTGGTTTCATGAATGCTTTAAAGGTCTTAGGCATTAAACCTGTAAATTTGCATATCTACGTATGAACATCATGGCATATTGAAGTTTAACATTTGGTAATAAGAAGTTGCAATTAGACATAGAAGTTGCACTCCCAGCAGAGGTCTGTCTGAGCCATACGCTGCACGTGACGGGTATACACGGGTAGCATGAACTTTCTTTGACCTCGGATGATGCTCAAAGCAGGGCAACACTGTTTGACGTCATTCTGGTACTATTCACAAGACAATATATAGCTTTCATGAAGTCATAAGCATATTGCCATACTCTTATGATGTCATTTTACCTTTCAGTGCCTCTATGATCACACTCCACATAAAAATGACGCCAAGAAAGAAGTGTGCTTTCAGATTGGGGCTATTAATTAGGTTCCTGTTCAAATAGGTTTTACAGACACTTACTGGAGTGCATCAACCAAAATAATATATCGATAAGAAAGGCAAATCTCTTTATTGTTAATTTATGATACTTAGACGTATTTTTCAAAATCACTGTTAGAACCCTTTAATTGGCGAGAGCCACTTACCATGCAATAATGTCTCCCGGGAACACTGGTATCTGCTCATTAGGACCAACGTATAATGTAATTTCGCCCTCTCCTTGCAACACAAAGCAATAAGTTGGTAACCAACACAAATAGAGCTAGATTCATTGCAAAAACTTCCAAGTTTATAGAATAAATGGTCGCATACAATTGCACTTCATTTACAATAGAAATCTATACATAAAACAGCCAAATCATCCCACCAAAAAGAAACATTTGATATACAACATTTCATTAGTCTATAGAACAATAAAGAAGTATGTCTTTGGTAAGATAATTGTGTCTGGAACTGGTAGCTGCAGTAGGAATCTTGAATATCCACACTCTAGCTATGTTTGATTAAAAAGGATGACATCTTCTGATAATTTGGTTATCTCTGCCAACCACTGTTTTATATCTTGTCTTAAAAATGTACGTTATGCAATATAAAGGTATCGAGCCAATAACAAATAAAACGTCCTTTGAAAATAAATGTTTACTGTCGATGATTATGCTTAATGTTTCTCATGTCTCTCGTGTCAAAAACAGGATGCAGCTGAGCAATCATGAATTGACAACCTTGAAAATTAACAATTCTTTTTTATGATATCCGAGAAGGAAATATAAATGTTGATATGTTATAGAATGCTCATTAATGCATTCATGGGCACATTTCAAGAACTCCCGGAGCAGGTACGCACTTTATGTGGGAGAATGAATACATAATGAACAAGTTGTATCTAACTCGGAAATAACATTGGTATTATAACAAATTGAAGGATTAAAAAATACAGTGAAATGAACCAGATATAATGAATTATAGTTATTCATTTTTATATGTTGAATAGTCAAATGTGAGAATGTTGAATGCGATTAGACAAAACCCATTTTATTCTGCGATCAGACAAATTAATATTTTATTCTAAATTCTATTCCAGTGTAATTGATTGTAATGTAGCTGATCGTGATTTGATGAAATATTCTGTTGCAATATAATCGACCCCGAAGAATGGACAGTTGTAATATGTAAGTCACCAATAAAGAACTGCAAAACAAACAAAAAAATCAACCCCATCGTCATCGAATATGGTTTGATTTAGGTGTGAATGGTTAAGATAGAAATTACCATATCTTTAAAAAAAACATATATAGTTGAATAAATGTTAACATAAATACAGGGTCGGTAATATTTTGGTATGTCCCTTTATACAAACATTGTCTGCATTCCAAAGCTTCACGACATATACTGCACAAAGTACCTTCCATGCTGGATGTACAATGGTGCTCTATCCATCCGCTTTTGTTCACCTTTAATTGGCTTGAGATACTTCACAAATAGATGGATCTCAATACGAATATATGTGAATAATTGATGCCGCGCAGTATTGTCATGTAAAATCAATCACATATAGTACAATAAAGGCTTTCAGTTCTCTAACTGAAAAACTAATGTAAAAGTATCAAACACACGATATATATTCATATCGCGATCAGGCCCTAACAAAACACGAAACAACACCAATAAACCTCATCATGTAGAAGACCATAAATCACGTGCAATCAGGTTGTGAAGCTATTATTCTTGTTATGCCCTGTTGTATTTTGATCTATGCAGGTATTAGCAATATTGTCTCACCATCAAAACGTTTCCTGATCAAAATTTGTTGATGGCGATTTACTGGGTAAAAATCGGCTTGTGTCATTAAATGAACTTCAGCCTCCTCTCTCATGGACCCTCACAGAATAAAATTGTAAAACTCATACATTTACCACGTGACATGAAATGTTTAATCACCTTGTGTCACAAATGGATCTGACAAATCAAAGATGTTCTGTGCTAGTAGGGTGAATTCTGGGTGGCCGCCCGGTATGTCGGAGGTGGGGGTCTCTCTGTATACCTGGAAGTGGATGACATCTGCACGGGTGCCACCCCTCCACATCTTCCACTCCTCAATAACAGTAAAAAGATTTTTTTAAGTTGATTCAGTCTATGTGATAATACCATGTAATGAATATCAGCTATCCTTGTGTCAAACTGCTTTTGGATAAAAGATAATTCTAAAAACCAGTTATGCTTCTGATGACAAAAAAAAGGAAAGTGATAGAAAGGTTTCACTAGGATATAAAAGAATACCTTGATGACCCCGTGACAACTAATAGTTCCTTTGTCCAGGATAATGAATGTATTATCGCCATAGGGATCGTTTGGAGCCTCAAAATCAGGTCTGTTGGTCACGGTCATTCCCACATTAGAACCAGACACCGAACAAGCTTAATGGGCACAAATTAAGTTAATCAGAACTAAAGCATATCAACAAATTTCAAACTTAATATTGTTAATATATATATATATATATATATATATATATATATATATATATATATATATATATATATATATATATATATATATATATATATATATATATATATATATATATAAATATATATATATATATATATAACAATTTTAAGTTTGAAATGTAAAATTCATTGTATTTATCAAATAAATTTAACATATTATCGGATAGGGTAATTAAATACAAACAAAAAGGTGTATCTCAAGTTATTTGGCATAGTATGATGAACATGCCACTTTGAATGTGATTATGTGATAATACGATAAATATGATGGGTATCAAGTAAAATAAAAGGTCCACACTTACTTTGTCCATCAACTGACCGAGACCAGAGCAATACATATGACAAAATAAAATACAATCCTGGGAATGCCTCACACCTTAATGTGGCCATTTTGCTTGAGCTTGATTCATGTAATCAAACACAACGAATCCGTGATACAAGTAATCACCTTTCCTTCAATATATGTCATGTCACATTGTTATCTAAAGATACACCGTGGAGCCAAGGTGAGGAACATCACATTTAGAATCATTGTTTTGAAGACGCCGCGCGGTTCATGATATGAACAATAAAATTAATACTTTTATGAATCAGATATACATGTCACTTCCTCTTTCATGCAAAAAAGAATAAGTGGGCATGATATCTAAATGGTTGGCATAGACATATCATGTCACCTTAGGCACATCTGAATATGTTCGATTGTTTGATTAATTATCATTTGATCCCAGTAACTGATACGATGGTCTCTCAGCAAACAAAATCACTGAGGACTTAAAGATAATCATAATACTGTATGAAGCAAACAAAAAATATAAATTGTTCAATTTGCTCAGCCTTTGGTTCTTGGCATAATATACTATTTCTTCATTGCATAATCACTTTATACTAACAATTAAATAATACCACACTATTGATAATATCACAAAAAATCAATATCAAATATTTCAAATACAAAACGTTTGAAATACACACTCCTTTGTGATTGTGTTATCAGTTGATCAAAAACAAGAAAAGGTGACTCAACTTTAAATATATATATATATATATATATATATATATATATATATATATATATATATATATATATATATATATATATATATGTGAACGCTATCTAAGTATTACTTATTGTTACAAATGTCTGCTGTCCTTTAAAAACTCCCCACAATACCATGTCTCACAGAGTATATTGACCGGATAGAGGTTATAGAAATCATTATAATTAAAGATAGTGTTCTAAACAAATATCCTCTCTAATCTCATTAAACCAGCATGGGAAAGTGCAATTATATTAATGAATGAAAAGATAGATTTCTAACGGCACATCGACGTTATTAAACACATTTCAAACCTAATCTAATTACTTATCTCAGAGACATTTAATAAAATGTTTAAATATCTCTGCTTATCTTGACGTCTGAAAGGATGGTATTGAATTTATCATAAATCAGGTAAAGTTTTTTTTCAATGTCACTGTGCAGGGGCGGAATGGCATTCCCATGTTGAGACGTTATTTAGGATCTAATCATTTCACATGCGACTTACATTGATACTTGACACATTTCATTGGACAAGTGTTTGTGTACAAAGGCTTGCTTTAAAATTAAGATCTGTTACGTGGGGATATTTCTACAGACACTGATTCCTTTCCAGTATTATTATCTCAAACATGTACAAATACCATAAGTTTGTTGTGCAAGAATGTTTTCTAGCAGGAAAACAATAGTTATAGCATATCGTTATTAACCAAAAATACTGAAGATGGTAAAATTCTATTTCGCTGCCCATAAAATCAAAACATATTCTCATAACACATCTCTTACTTGTCTTAATTTCGTAATATGTAGTAAAGATTATGAAATTCCCATTTAAGGTCCATTCATTCCGCCATGTTACAAGCCATTTCCAACCATTGCAGTCAACTCATCAAAACTCTGACCACACACACACACGCACTGTTTGTAACAGTTCTTATACATAGTCACTGAAATTAAAGGATGGTTTGATCTTTTAAGTTAAGAGATCGCACTCCCTGAATAATTGTCATGACGAGAATGAAGGTGTAATTGGTGATATATGTACATGCAAGCACATTTGAATTGTTTGCGAAATTATGATTTTGGTCAATTTAATGGTATTTAATCTAAAAAAGATTTTCACCAATGTCAACCAAAGCTTAACATATTAAACGCCTTACACCAATGGCAATGGCATTTGTAAAGCTATACATTACAAATTATCAACCTGTTCAAAATAGCTTTCTTTTGTCAGTTTTCCTCAGCTTGAAATGATAAAATGACATAGATAATAATATGAACTGTATTTATGTTAACAAGGGCACCAATAAATATTTTTTCGTTTCATATGTGAGCTTACCTAGCATAAGTCAATACAGGGTTATCATCTTATTCTATAATTATCATTCAAAGGACGTTTCCCCGGAAGTGCTGTACACTCTAAATATAGACAACAAAGTTTGTTATATATTGGTTCTTACTGGCTGGTAAAATTAAAATCATCTCGACAGGATGGCTCCACCAGAAAATTATGGTCATTCATTCATTACATTTAAACGTAATAAAATATTGAAATGGCATGTCAAAATATTTTTTCATATTTTATTTTTTCATATCTGTCATTTTAATAATGTTTGAACCACCGAATCATATTAATTACTTTCTTGTCCCTTTTAATTGTTAGAGTTCATGTCCAGAAGAATAACATATTCTTGTTACTATCATAGTGTCTGGTTCAGATAAAAATATATCAGAAATCATTATTATTCAAAAGAAGGTAGATGTGATGAGGCTTGTACAGCAAGAAACCAAAATAATAAAGGCTGGATCAACAGGCCCAAGTTGCCCCCAACAAAGCCTTTCTATCGCCGCTAGATGTGACAAATAGATAAGATTGAATCAATGGAGGACATACATGCAACTTAGGCTGGCATATAATATTATGGTATTGATGATAAAATATAGTTTATGCAATAAACTATATAAAATTCAGTCTTTGAAATTAATTTTTTGGATATAAATGAAAAGCAAAGAGAGGGTTTAATGGTCAACATGGACGTTTGTATTAAATCATTATTGACATTTGACCATAGATATAAATTCTTGTCTAAATTTTGTACCAGTCATGCAATACAAGAAGAAATTAATGGAATGATTTAAGCCAGTCATTATTTTAGCAACAACCCACAGTATACCCCACGGTATTCCGGACAGGAACTGTATTGCCCTGTAAAATAACAAAAACACTCAAAATATAAGCGGTATCTGATAAAATATTTGTTGGGGAAAGATATGTTTTTAGGATATACTGTTCACTGGAATATTTTTCTTTCAATTATTTTCCTCTTGAGATCAACCATATTTTACTGCAATGTATTAGATTTAATAATTAATTTTTGATTGATTTTTGATTGATTGTTGGTCAGCATCCAATATTTCAACAATGTAGAGAATTTAAAAATGCTCATTTTAATAATTCCTTAGTTCAAATCTGACAAAGACCCAATTATGCATTAGCACAAATTTGCCTCCAAGATTTCCTGCATAAGAAGGGACACATTTCAGCATCGATGAATCGGCATTGTGAGGTGACACATGAGTTAATTTAGAAACACAAAATGCATTCCATTCCAGAAAAAAAAATCTGTGACTATAAGTGGACGGTGTTCGAAATGGGGTTAGGGGATTCCAAACATGCAATAACAATATTTGAAACTATATTACTCTTCCAAACAAATGATACCAAAACAATGTATTATTCTCATGGGGAGAGGAAAGATTAAGACACCATTTCACCCAAGAGTAATCTTAATAGCATATATTAACTATTAGTGCATGAATGTGCATTATCTGTTACATTTCAAAACCAGTCCATTTCAGTATGTTACGGTATAAGGATGCATGTTTGAATATTTTCAACAGACAATAAATCTAATCAGTGTATAAATATATTTAAAGATAACTATGAGCAGTGGATCACCTTAATCACTTAATACGTACCATGGCATTGTGAGAATAAGAAAGGCGGCTGATACAATTATCAGGATAAAAGTGATCCGCGAAGCATCTCCGTCGCTGGCCTCGGAGTTTGACAATGTCTGGAAAAGATCATTATTTATTACTTCTTTGCGTGCGCTTCTTGTATGTTTTTCGCTCAATGGGCTTATAGGTTTGGTGTTAAGTAAATCATGATCTGGTCAAACAAATGTATATTATTCTAGAATAAATGAGCGAACTCTCTAATTATGCTCAAAGTAGCCTAGAAATTGTGGCGAAAACCATAAATGTGAAAGACACAATACACATTATTTAAAAAAAAATAAAATAAAAATAAAATCTAAGCTCTATGTTCTAAGCTTACCTTTCTAAGATTATTTTTGTGAATCAAAACTGATATAATTGTTATGTTTATACTTAAAATAAGAATAAAGGGCAGTCCACAGTAAGCCATAAGAAGAACAAGAGGCCGGACGTTTTTTATATAATCATAGAGAAAAGAATCAGGCGAAGGTCTATACTGACAGGTCAGCATTTCCCTATCATATTGAATATTAAACGTATTCACAGATGCCAGGGCAAGAACATGAAAACTGTTCAGTAAAAAACTTAAGCAGATAAGCAAAACTAAAAATATTTTTCCTCTTGTTAGAGTACAGAGGAGCTTGACTTTGTGGGGCCAGACGACGCCGATCATCCTCTCGGTGCCAATGGCGACCAGGATCCACGCGGATGTAACCTGGGAAGAGTGAAATACCCAGAAAACAATTCTGCACGTCCAATTATAGTGGTCAAACAGATCAATACCAAGATCTCTAAGCCAACCCTGGATATGATCCTGAACCACCAGGAAATCAAAAACTGCCAGAGACCGGAACAGGAACACGCTGAGAGAACCGGACATGCTTTTACGGGAGAAAACTAAAAAGGCTAGAATGTTGCCAACTGTACCTAACACCCAAACACCTATCCTCCCATAGTGAAGTATTACATTAGCTATGGTCTTTTCTTTAGATTCCGGTGAGAATGTTATCCCTTGTTCAATGCTGTTATTCATCTCTCCTAAAAGTTAAAAGTAACCTTTGTTGGCCTAAATATGAAATCATTCCTTGATACACAACTATTTATTGCACATTGACATAATTTATATTCTCTTCAACTATTTAACATAAATAGCACCCGTGTCATGTATTCTGAAACATAAACTGCAATTTTTACATATCTAAAATTGTATGTTTTCCATGTTATGCTAATGATAAACGTCTTCTTTGCTTAAACCATTAAATTCCATTTCACAACAATAGGGTGTACTTAATACATTGATCTAAGTATATTGATCTTTTCACTGTCATGAAGCGTGCAATTGCATACTCCAGACCCCACTGTATCATGAACAGTTAGAGTTTATCATTTCTCTGTAGCCGCTCAAGAGGACTATCTCACGAGAAATATCTATCGTTGGTTGTCACATCAAGGCAATCTGGCCACTAGATTCAGCTTCGAAAATTAAACTAAACTGAAACCAGAAGCACATTAGCGCCTTGCCTGTCGCCTTATTTTGCTTACTCCTGGTATTCAATGAATGAATGGATTCTTAGCGGCACATAGCCACATTCACGTTATTCAGTACCGTTGAGGTATGCATTACAGAAGGCTATTGTAAATGTGATGAATAATAAGTGTAAAAAACAAACAATAAATGACACTGCAATCGCAAATAGTAAAACTGAATAAATTACAAGCTACATGTAAACATACAATAAACATTGCATTTGAAAACACCCTAAATCATAATGTATGTGATGCAAATGTGGCCAATAAACCCAATACAACATTACTTCACCTTAAAAAACATATAAAGGATTTCTTTTTAATTTGATAAAATCAAAGGAGTAACAACTGTGTCAAATAAATCACTTTTACATTTAAATTCAAAATATCTATATCTAATATTAGCAAATTTAAAACAGTCAAGCATGAGGTGTTTTACAGGAAACACTTCAGGCTGATCTTCAATTTTTTAACAAATAACAATGTGTTAAGTGACTGTGTCCAATTCGAATATTTTTCTGCAGAGCTTCATGCTATCTACTCTGCCTTAGATCACGTGCAAACCTCAAGGAATCACAATTTTGGAATTCGGGAGGGGGAGGGTGTTAGTATTTGAGGAGGAAAAAATAAACAAAATGTAAATCAATATCAATAAACAAGACATTGTCCCGCTGAGCAATGCCTAATGTCACCCAAGGTTACAGCAAGCTCACCGTAGTTAAACATATAAAATAGAAATGGTCTTTAGGCTAAGATTTGAATAAATTCTTTTCATACTTGAAAGGAGAGACAATAGAAGTCGTTATTTACCTGCAGTTGTCAAGCTTTTATTCATTTTATCACAAGAACTAAAAATTCAGGTTTCAAAGGTTCCTTTATGAATGTTCCTTTATAGCAATTCTATTTTTTAAAACAATTAATGCTATTATACCAGATGTGTTTTTACACAACCTCAGCTGGTAGTAATCGAAATAAAGGCTCCAACTTTGTCTCTCCTTCCATGTCGAAACACATTTACAACAGCGTTAGCTATGGCTTCCCGTGGTATCATGTGAACAAAACATATTGCTAAAAGGTTTGTGAAAACACCACTTTCCTTGTCAATGGCCATGTTCTTCAGGCACATACAGCGTATATTGGGGTCTTCCGACATAATGTTCTTATCAGTTTATTTGACCACATTTGAGTAAAATCATGTGAAAGTTTTGCCATTAGAGACACACGTGCCAAATAAAGTCGAATAAGACTTTCTTCCAGTACCTTTCTTAGTTTTATAGTGTAATCCATATTGTAATTTTAAGACAATATATGGTTTGATAGAGCAATCGGATGTGTTTTAGTGCCTAGTACCGACCTAGTCTGGAAATAAGCAATATATATTAAATTGAATTCACTATCATAGATAGTTTATGGGTGTTGGTTGTGAGTGCCCTCTATTGACAGATTTTCTGAGGGAACAACTCTTTTTTGGCCAAACAGAACATTTCATTTGCATATTTAGTGCACATCTTAATCATTTTCTTCCTGTCAATCTTACATTTGTAATGAAAAAGGTGTTGCGTGGTAATGCATTACTACTCCAACATTGGTTTTATTATGTCAAACTCAAAAAAGGAAAAAAGAAAAATGCTCCTCGGAAAGTGAATTTCCCAAAAGACTCTGTGAGTGTAATTAATTTTTACTGTGATCACAGTGAAACATTGTTTTAAGGTTTACTGAGCTCTCCTTTAAAAATAAGAGAAACGTTGGGGTAATGTACACGAAAACATTTGGAAAATATTTTTTTACTTCTCTCCAAATATCAGATTTGATATCAAATATGATATCAACAAGGCTAAACACATGCCTTTCCCTGTGGTGTAAAATACAGAACTAATTTGCTTTTTTTTTACTCTTTTCTCACCTACACGTTTTCAAGGAAATGGGATACATAAAACACCGTTTTGAAACAAAAAAAATGTGTGGTCATATCTTATAATTAAAATATAAGCACTTTTTAAATAGTGATCTTGAAATTAGGTACTTTTGATATTTGATATTTGACTTTTTTTTCAAAAGGTGATGACGAGTATATACCAGCATACCCTTTTGGGGCATGGTGAAAAAAGTTGTGCCAAAGGATATATACCCTGCCAAAAACGGATATATCCCTTTTCCCATGGCAAATTTGAAGATATCGAATATCGTAATTTCTGAGTGTTTTGGCACTGTCTTGCACATGCTTGCTAGACATGTCTAAAACATAGCCTGTGGCATTAAAATGCGAGGGAAAATGTTTAGAAAAAGATATGGCCCTTTTCCCCTGGCAAATTGAAGATATCGAATATCTTACATTCTGAATGTTTTGGCACTGTCTTCGCAACCATGGATATACTAATGAAGGGTAAGACATGCTTGCTGGACATGTCTAGAACATAGCCTGTGGCATTAAATGCGAGGAAAAATGTTTCGAAGAAGATATATGGCCCTTTTCCAATGGCAAATTTCAAGATATCGAATATCGTATTTCTGAGTGTTTTGGCAGTCTTCATAACCGTGAATATACTAATCCAGGGTAAGACATGCTTGCTGAACATGTCTAGAACATAGCATGTGGCATTAAAATGCGAGGAAAAATGTTTCGAAGAAGATATGGTCCTTTTCCAATGGCAAATTTGAAGATATCGAATATAAATATATACTTATAATTACCCTTTGAAAAAAAAAACTTTAAAAAACTTTGTAATGGATATCAGGGAGTAGATGGTTTCAGTGGGAGCCATTTTCCACAAGGGACATATCTTAAAAATATTTTCTTCATCTGAAACCTGGGGGGGAGCACTCACTGGTAAATTATTATTGGCAACGGGACTGACCCTTAGAAAATTGCCTTGCGTTGATTTTTTTTATCTGTTCAGGTATTACGTCAGTTTAAACATTATTTCAGTCATTTCAGGACGAGACCTACCTGTAGTAGATATAGGTCTGCCTCACCAAAAATGTCATGATGCGGGTCCTTGAAATGACAATCACAGATTTACAAGGACAATATGTAAACCTTCAGGCACGAGTTTTGGCTCATAAAAGATAAAATAAAATAAATATACATGTGTTGTGAAATTGCGTACCGCTCTCGGGAGCGCGTCAGGAAACTTATACGTACTTTCGGTTCTCGGCTCCGCAAAGCTTCTCCTCTCTTCTTATTAATGTCTACAAACTGGACTTGGTATTTATCGGGTTCTCGGAGTAAATGAGCGGGGAAAACATACTGTTCGGGTTCAATTTCTTTGTGCGCATCTTCTGGTTAATTTTCTCGACCGCCATCTTGTTTTGTTCTCGTCCTGTCTCGCGGGAAACGAGATTTCGGCGTTGTGACAAAGAAGGACTAACTCAAAACTCCATTTTGGATGCAAGAGATTGTTATTATTCTCAACCAATCAGATTACAGTATGGCAGTCACATGACAACATATAAAAACACTAGGTGGCATTACATGCAAATATAACACCAGGGACAGCACCAGGCTATGTCACATCCTCCCCTGTCAAAAGATTAACTTGAGATTACATATTTTGGCATCATGGAATTGTCTTTTTGGCATCATGGAATTGTCTTTTTGGCATCATGGAATTGTCTCAGTTATACATATTTTGATCTCATGGATTATTGCAAGTCTCTGCAAAACCTATTTTGGAATCATTGATCTGTCTCTGTAATCATATACTTGGCATCATTGTCTCTTTGCAAGTCTTTAATCAACTAAACACAAAACTGCCTTTAACTCTAACATGTTGAACTCTAACATTTAACCTAACATCAGAGATTATAACTACTGGGATCAGAGGTTACAAGCACTTGATCCGCCGTTGGCTCAGGTCCTAACCTGCGACCTGAGCATTACTTGGACACATAATCTTTCATCCAGGCTGGCCTGCGTAGTTGCCTGGCAGGTCTACCTGGACTTGGAGCTGCAGCACCTCTAACCGGTGGCGGTTTGGTAGGTGTTTTCTCCATGCTGGATGTTGGTCCTGGCTTGTCCTCTGGCTTGTCTGGTGAACTGGTTGTAGGCATAGGTGTACTGTCAGCACTAGGAGGTGAGGACACTTCAATATCCTCTGGTGGCAGGATCTGAGGCACAGGCTCTTTGGTGCGGCGGAGATGCCTGCGATTTCTCCTGTATGATTGACCATCCTCAGTTGTGACCCAGAATGATCTAGGTGCTTTATCCTCCTCAGTAACGACAGCTGGGTTCCAGGTCTTTCCCAGTTGAACTCGGACACTATCACCTTTCTGGATCTTTGGCAAAGGCTTGGTACCACGATCATAGTATGTCTTTTGCTTCTGCTGCCTCGTCAGCAGACTGGCCCGAGCATCACTCACGACTTCTGGTGCGAGCAATGACTCGGCTACCGGCAGCTTATCCCTCAGCCTCCTGCTGTTTAACAGCTGCGATGGGGAGTACTGCAGACCTGCTACTGGGGAGTTCCGATACTCTAGGAGAGCAATGTGTGGGTCACGTCCATCTTCCATGGCTTTTCTCATCAACTGCTTGATATTGCCCACTGCATTTTCACTCTGGCCATTAGATTGGGGGTAGCGAGGTGATGATGTTTGGATCACAAATCCCCAATCATTGGCGAATTCTCTCATTTCCTGACTGCCATATGGCATATTGTCGGCTATGACAGTGTCTGGTATGCCATATCTGGCAAAGTTGGTCTTCAGGTGGGAGATTACTGAGTTTGCTGTTTTGCTCTCCAGCTTGCAGACTTCAGGAAACTTGGAGAAATAATCCACAAGCACCAGAGAGTCTTTTCCTCCAAACTCAAAGATGTCTGACCCAACCTTGGACCATGGACGGCTGGGTACAGGGTGAGGCTTCAGTGGCTCCCTCTGGTTCTTCATCTTGAACTTGGCACATGTTGAGCATTTAGCCACTGCCCTCTCGATGTCATCAGACATTCCTGGCCAGTACATTACTGATCTGGCTCTACTTTTACATTTGTCCATACCCAGATGGCCTTCATGGATTTTCTCCAGCATTTCTTGCCTTGTTTCTGTGGGTATGACCAGCTTTTCTCCCTTGAATATCAGACCTTCTGCTACATGGAGCTCACTTCTCATCTGCCAGTATGGTCTGATACCTGGGTGGAGCTTCTTCTTGTACTTTGGCCAGCCTAGCTCAATGGCTTCTCTGAGTAGCTGCAGTGAGTTATCTGACTTGGTGGCTTGACAGAGCTTTTCTCGTCTCTGCTCACTCACGGGAAGATTCACCACCAAACTATGGATCCTCTCCTCGATCTCTCGGACCTGCTGCTCATCATCACCGGGTGGGACGATATCGGAGTAAGCTCGTGATAGCGTGTCAGCTATGTACAGCTGTGATCCAGGCACCTATTTCACGGTCAGTTGGTACCGCATCAGCTTCAACATCATGACCTGGATACGTGGTGTGGCACTATGGATACTTTTCCTCAGTATGGTCTCCAGTGGCTTGTGATCACTGTGCACTTCCACTTCTCTGCCATATATGTACTGATGAAAACGCTCTGTGGCGAAGACAATGGCCAGCAGCTCCTTCTCTATTTGGGACCATCTCTTTTCAGTCTCTGTGAGGGAGCGTGAGGCATAGCACACAGGTTGTCCTTCCTGAAGCAATACTGCACCAAGGCCACTTGACGATGAGTCGGCCTGTACCACTACCTTCTTGTCGGACTCAAAATAGCTTGAGAACTGGTTGGCTACTCAGAATAGCCTTGATTTTCCTCATGGCTCCATCATGTTCCGGAAGCCACTGGAAATCCACTCCTTTCTTCAGCAGACCTCTTATTGGGGTTGTTATTGTACTCATGTCCGGTATGTATGGGGACAGGTAGTTGAGCATACCAATCAGTCTATGTACTCCTTCCTTTGACTCTGGTGGTGGCATGTCCACTATTGCCTTCATCTTGGCCTCGTCTGGTTTCATACCATCGGCACCAATGAGGTTTCCATTGTACTCTACCTCTGACAGTTTGAACTGGAGCTTGTTTGGGTTGAACTTGACTCCATTCTCGTCTGCTCTCTTCATGACGCTGCGGAAGGTATGGTCATGGTCTGCATCTCCATCAGCGGCAATCAGCATGTCATCCGCAATGACGTGGACATCCTCAATGTCACCAAAGACCTCATGGGCTCTTTTCTGCAGAACCTCAGATGCTGAACTTATGCCAAATGGCATTCTGCAAAATTTTCTTCTTCCCCATGGAGTATTGAAGGTGCATAGCTTTGAGCTTTCCTCTGTGAGTGGAACTTGCCAATATGAGTCTTTCTGATCTATCACTGAGAACAGCCTTTTCTTGCCAATACGGCTTGTGATATCCTCCAAAGTGGGCATCATGAAATGTTCCCGTTTTATTGCCTTGTTGAGCTTTGTGGGGTCAAGGCATAGTCGTAGGGATCCATCCTTCTTCTCCACAATAACTAGGCTGTTCACCCAGTCAGTGGGACCCTCGACTTTGGCTATGATGCCTTGCTCTTCCATTTCCTCAAGCTTCCTCTTCAATCTCTCATGTAGACTCAAGGGCACTCTGCGAGGGGGGTCAATGGTTGGCTGTGCATCTGGGTGCAGTCCCTTGAACTGATCAGCAAACTCCTTCAGTGCACTTTCTTTTGTGAGTGGGTCAGATGACTTGGTTTCTACAGCATCAATCACATCACTCGCATCAATCACACCCTTCTGTACAAGCCCGAGTTCGGTACATGCTTGCACTCCAAGGATGGGGGGTGATTTAGTGTTGGCTATGAAGAACTCAAAGTCTTTCCCCTCTTTCCCCTGCACAGAGCATTTCAGCATACACTTTCCAAGGTGCTCCACGCTATGGCCTCCATAGGCTTGTAGCTTTGTGCTGGACTTTGTCAGTGTGGGCCTGCTCTTTATCTTCTTCCAGGTTTTAGCGGGTAGCACATTTGTCCCTGCTCCTATATCCAGCTTGACCTTTATTCTGGACCCTCCAATTGTCACTACGGAGTACCATGCTGACTCACGATCTTGGGCCACGCTGTCAATGAAGAACCGCACTCTTGCAAAAATGATTCGTAGTTTCATTGACAAGAACAAGAATACCTGGGATATTCATTTACCACTCTTGACAGCGGCCTACCGAAGTACCCCACATCCCTCGACAGGGTTTTCACCGAATATGTTGATGTTACACAGAGAGGTGAATCTTCCAGTAGACCTTCTTTTTCCAAGGCCAAGATCTGAGGAGTCCCCAGAAGTCCATGAGTATGTTGCTGAGGTGCGAGAGAGAATGGAGGAATGTTATAGCCAGGAATGAGATAGCCAGAAGACAACTTAAGAAGACTGCTCAACGACAAAAGAAGGATCACAACTCAAGGATTAGAGAAAACCAATTTAAAATTGGGGACATGGTATATCGGATACACCATATCGGCAAGAAATTTGAAACCCCCTGGAGTGGTCCACTTGTAGTTGTCAAGGTATTGGGAGATTGCCTTTACAGGCTGGCTACAAGACAAAAGAGCATGGTATTGCATCATGACCTCCTGAAACCTTGGGAAGGGGCTGGATTGCCTAATTGGGCAAAGAAGATACGCAATGAACTCACTAATAATTAAATGAAGGAGAACGCACCTCCCAGACGTGTTACTGTTGTTGTTATTTGGAGTTAATAACGATATGTTGGTTGTGACTACTTGAATATTGACTTTAGGTTAAACTTGTTTTTAGGTGAAATAGTTATATGTATTGGTTCCCTGATCAGCCGGGATAAAGGATACCCTTGTTCATTATAGGATGACTGATGTTATTAATAAAATCAACAAAGATCCCTGGTTATCTAAGATTGCTTAATACTAATCCCTTGGGATCCATGGATTGCTAAATGGATACCGCAGGACATGTTGAGAACTAACTAGACCTAACAAATCCTACCGCATTTGAGATTGTTGATGGGCAGTGGAAGGAGTCAAGGTGTAAAGTGAACTATTGATGAATTTAATGTTGTAGAAACATGGATAGAAAGCCGACATACCCGTGGGCCAGTATCGAGGAGTTTCTAAAGGATCTACAAAGTCTCATCGATCTGGAAGATCGGCTTATCGCATACAATGAGAGTCATCCCCCTCCTCCGCCCAAAGACGCCCCTGTGGAGGGACAGTTTGAGGATGCACTCGAGGGGTTGGCTGAAGAGGTGAAGGACATGAAGTTGGCGGAGGAGGGCAGCACCAAAAAATGAACATTTAGCCTTTTGTACATATCCTGAATAAAATTTGTGTTTAAGATTATGATTGTTTTCGGAGTTGTTTTAGTCGGAAGGTTCTACTTGTTCTTTCATTTTAGGAATTTCAGTGTTTCTTCTAGAACATCATGAAATAATGAGGTACCTATCTTTGGGGTGATCCGGTTCCAAGGTGAATGAATACGAAGAGCCCACAATAAATAATCATAAGGTATCATTAACCTATTTTCAGATGAGAGGAAAAGCTTATGAGTGCACGAAATGTACTTTTGTGGATGAGAAGAGTCGCGCCATATGGCATGTTCTAAAGGAACATGTCCATTATGCCATGTGTCCGTGGTTCTGCCAGCTATGCAAGGCCAAGTTCTCCTCCAAGAAGAAAGCAGAGATCCATCGTGGGAGTGGCATCCACAGGAGAAACACTGGACTATGTGGAATGGATGCGGAGTCAGCTGACCATTACATCAAGCAGACAGAGAATCCCTTCCGCGTCAGGGTTCTGCTGAATCCTCATCAGGAGGGTGATCTGATGGAGTGGGACAGTGAGTCCTCGCAGGTCCACTGGAAGACGATAGCAGCGGCTCACCAAATCCCGACCGGAGTCCAGCGTCCAGTCAAGGACCGGAGAGCTGAAGTCCCACTGGCGACTGCTGACGTTCCTACTGTAGACCCAGCCCCAGTTCCAGAAGAAGCAGCGGTCCCGACACTGGAGATGCCCGAGTTCGACATGGGAGTGGTCCCTGGCAGTCTGCTAAACCGGGGTCTATCATTGATCCAGGCTCCCATCTCACAACCCTCACTGGAGTTGCCAAGGGTGGGCCTCGTGGCGTTGCCGGAGACCTCCGACCAGACGGCCTTTGAGTCACTCCTCAGTTTAGCCGAGGAGCTGCAGCAGAGTTGCCCGGTGGTTACTCCGACCTTACAGGAGGGTGCTGCTGCCCCCGCCCCCTCACATCAGAGAGACGTTCCGGTACCAAGTACGACCTGTCAGGAGAGTGGTCTGACTTCCGCCGCCACCGGGCAGAGGAATGTTTTCCTTTCTGCCACCACTCTGCCAGACAAGGGGCCTGTAGTCGCTATCTCACAAGAGGAGCATGAACCAGTTGCCGTACCACCATATTCGGAGAGTCGTCCTGTTCTGTCTCCACCACCCCACCCTACCACATTATTGGGTGAAATAATCAGTGGTGAAGCGGAGGCCAATTTCACTCCTCAGTATGAGGGTGATATTTTGGATGAACCCTCCACGGTACCCGAACACGTAGAGCAGACAGAGACCGTTGCCATCACAGAAGGTCCCTCGCCGGCTTTAGTGCCCAACGAAACAGCGCCAGCCAAAGTTCCCCGAGGAGTTTCCCTGCCTGACTCGACGCCAATCATTCAGGTGAAGATTGATGAGAAAGTCCTGCTGCCAGCTTTGAGCTCCGTAGTGCGAGGGGCCATCGACACCATCGCTGATTCCATGAAGTCGAATGGCTCCAGGGCTGATCCTCATCCTTCAGCTCAGAGAAAGACTGTGGCCGCTCTTCAAGATGTCAATATTAAGCTACAGCAAGTAATTAATTTACAGTCCAAGACCGTGCGATGGATGGAGAAACTCCACTGTGAGTTGGTCAAATTGAACGCTCCGTCCATCGCCAGTACTCCAGTTCCTTCAAAGGAGCCCCTCGGACCGAAGACTCGCCCAGACGATCCAGTTCCGTCTTCCATGAGCCACTCCGGTCGACGGAGACCGAGAGGACCATCCCCTGGTTCCGGCGGACACCGCCCTAAGAACTCTCGTTGGCCAAGCCCTCATCGAAGACATTAGGAAGATCTTGGAAGACTTTTATATTCTAATAAGAATTTATTAAATGGATCCTGAACCGTAAACTCGCGAGTAATAACATTTTAATATAAATAGTAATATAAGAACTCTTCTCTATCTTTCAGGCCTGTTCGTCTAAGAAAAATTGAACTTTGGACATTTTTGTTATGGCCTCCGCTTTTGCGGACATTAGGCAGCCGTAACTGTTCCAATAAGATTATTATTCTACTGTTGACATGTTTAAATTTCAGGGATGAAATTAGGTTTTAACAAAGGGGGCAGTGTTGTGAAATTGCGTACCGCTCTTGGTTAATTTTCTCGACCGCCATCTTGTTTTGTTCTCGTCCTGTCTCGCGGGAAACGAGATTTCGGCGTTTTGAACGGGATTTCGGCAGTGAAGTCGAATTCGACCTCTTCTTTCGATCCATTGTTCTTTGGTCGAATTTGTAATTATTTTTCGACAAAATACCGACTGCGGGAGTCGAGATTTTATTACTTTTGGCGCGGATATATATATACTGACGATTTTTGGTGGGGGTTCAGTTTTGACCTGACGCAATTTCGTCTGCTCCGATCCTCGAACCACAGCTGATTACAGTATTCTCCGACCCATCTCCGCGACTCTTCTCGGCGTATTGCATTCATCTATCGTGATAACACCACTGCCTCCGGGGTAAATAGTTAAACCAGAAGATTTCATTGAATTAAATAAATATAACTTATCATTTAATAAATAACCATATGATTAAAAGATAACATCTGTTATTATCTTGACATTTAAGGGAACAGAAGTGGATAACATCTATTATTATCCTTACATTTCAGGGGAAAAGTATTCCCATTAACATATGAGTTTCCCCACGCTAGTCATCCTCTTTGGAGTATATGACTTACTTGAGGGGTTGTATCGCCAGTTTAATTGATGATTCTAAATAAACCAAATGATGTACTAAAATGGGAACATGAGTGTCTGTCAGTTATCCAGCTGATTAATTCATGAGACTAGGATTTAACAAAGGGGTTAAGAAATATGGCCCTCCCTCACTAAAACAAATGTATTCATGACTCCAAGTAGCATAATCAAGGAAAATTCTGCATCTTTTGGTCATCCCTTGGTACAGTCTGTGCTGTTCACCTAAAAGAATAAATAAAGTAAAAGGTCATTACTGCCCTCCATCCCAGGGAGATATATAACCCGGTGCAAGCAGGTAAACCAAAATCCCTAACACATGAAAGACAATATAAAATAAAATACCTATGTAAAGCTGGACAAAAAATGATTATGAACATTTTAACAAACATGTATTGTAAAGACATTTAAGATACTTCTACAAGAGACACACCACAAAATTTGATGTCCTTTAATGATAAATTTGGAGTTACCTGTTTTTGGTTTGAAAGCAACTAATAGTAAAATGCATCCTCCTAACTCAGGAGAAAGAAAGAATCCTATTAACTCTCGTGAAAGATATTTCAGTCTGATATTATCCTGGTAGTGCATGACGACTAAAACACTTTAACAGAGAAATGATTCAAATTAAAGAGAGGGACTGATGGGAGACCGTTTTGCGGATTACAAATTAAAAATTCTTAACCCCATAAGCAGACCTAGTCTAAGAACTATATAGATATTTTATCACTATAATTATTTGTACGCCCTGGTCTTGACATGCGATTTAATGTGATTGACGCTGAAGGCACCCCCCCCCCCACTCCCAGTCCCTTAGTAAACAAGTTATAAGATGCACCAGTGGTTCCAGGAAAGCTTTTAACACGAAGTGATGCAAATGTTTTAACATTTATTTAATTATTTTGACTATGAGTATGACATACTCACTCGTACGACCTGCCATCCACTTTTGAACATGGAACAGCAATAAGAAAAACTAAACGCAGTCATCAAACTTTACCTAATTTGCATATTTGTGCATATACCTTTCCTTCATATTTCGCCATAGCATGGAAGAAATCGATTTTGTGCACAGTGAGGTACTTTGATGGCACCCAGATTAGGATAAAGGGACCAAGTGCAGTGGAAAGGGCAAGATTTGAGGCAGGAGAGTTTGGTTCATTAAGGGTGCTAGGGGACAGTGCTATAATAACAAAGTAAAGGCTGATGACACCACTTTCTCTTGGAAATACTGCTAGATAGTGGATTTGTTTGTTTGGGGTTTTACATCACTTTCAACATTATTTCACTCATTTCGTGACGAGACCTACTTGTAGCAGATATAGTGCTGCCTCACTGAATTATCATGTCAGGTTTCATGACAACCCACCCGGTCACAGATTTATAAGGACAACGGGTTAACCCTTTGGTACAGGCCTCAGCTCATATGGGAAATTGAATCATGAGTTCAATCCCGGCATGGCCAGGGATCACCACAGAGGAACTGGTGCTAATAAGCTGGTGCTCTAACCAACTGTGCCACGGCCCCTGGCCAAGAAATGTCCAATTCAACCTTGGTTCAAAAAAGAATGTAACATAAAAAGGAAACTTTTATGTAGTGCCAAATATGAGGCAAATGAGACTAGGGTGCAAACATGTGGTAGAGAATACAAAAGTAAAATTAAGGAAGCCAGAAAAAACTTTAGCAAAGAAATTCATAAAAAAACTTGTAAGCCTCAAAACATCTAATCCAAAAGATTACTGGGCCATTATCAACAGAAATGACAAAAAGTAGCAACAAAAATTCAGACACAAATTCTATTTGAGCTTTTCAAGAAGCTAAACTCAAATCAACAAAATGACTCCGATATGGGTAAAGAGGGCTCAGATGAAATAGAACATAGAGAACATATCGAGGACTACTCCCCAATAAACCTCCCCTTTACAGAGGTTGACTCTCAAAGCAAACCATTAAACCAATAGGTTAAAAATGGCAAAGCCAGTGGGCTGGATTCAATAATCAATGAATTTATAAAACACAGCCCACCCCATATTTTATGGCTGCTAACCAAATACTTTAACTTGATCCTTGATTTTGTTTCTTTGTTTGGAATTTTACATCACTTTCAACATTATTTCAGTCATTTCGTGATGAGACCTACTTGTAGCAGATATAGTGCCACCTCACTGAATTGTCATGTCGCAGGTCCTTGGCATGACAACCCACCCGGTCACCGAATTACAAGATCAACGAGTTAACCCTTTCTGCACAGGCCTCAGCTCATGTGTGAAATTGTATCATTAATTCAATCTCGGCATGGCCGGGGATTGAACCCACGACCTTTGGATCACCACAGAGGAACTGGTGCTATTATGCTGGCATTCTTACCAACTGCGCCACGGCCCCTGGCCTATTATTATATTATGACTGCTAAATCCAGAAAGCTTATTATGCAAATCGACATACAGCTCCATCTTTTTGACGCAAGCATTTTGCCAATATTACCTATGGATTGTCGAGAACAATTAATAACATAGTCTTAGAGGAACTTGGGAGACATAAAATTGAAAAGCATTTCAGATCAAAAATGCTTAAGTTCTTTGTTAAAATTGACGCATCTAAGTCAGATAAAATTGCTAAGGCTTTATATAACAAAATGAGAGATTTGTATGACAAAGGAGAATACGAATCATGTTGGTTGTCAACTATAAAAACAACACTGGACCAGTTGGAATTGTCACACCTGTGGGATGTGGATTCTAGTCAGATTTGGCCTAGCCACTGAAAATAATGTTTGAAAATAAACTAAATGTATCTATTCTACTCAATGGACTTCTGAACTAACCAGTAGCAGCGCATGTGACACATACTCAATTTTTAAGTCTCAACTAAAATATAAAGCATATCTTAGCATATTAGAACCAAAATTTGACATACCCATAAGTTTAGAACTAATAACCACAGACTGCCAGTTTTGACTGGTTGATACAAAAACATCCCAAGGGAAAAAAGACAATGTAAGCACTGTAATTCAGGTTCCATTGGGTATGAATTACATTATTTATCTCATCCTTGGTGCTTCAAGAGGGTGTTCTGCACCTATGAGATATTCTTTTGCAGATCACCCCTCTGCCAAACTACTTTTGCAGATCACCCCTCTGTCGAACTACTTTCGCAGATCCCCCATGTGCCGAACGACTTTTGCAAATCATCCTTGGTCCAAATGACGAGTGAGATCCTTCCACCATTATCAACAAAAGAGATCTGTCAGGCTGAACACTGCATGAACCCATGCTCTTGACTTTATCTCATATTTATCTACCGCAGACGGTTAATATACCAGACCAGTGTTAACATTGTAAAAAGTACAGATCTTAAGAAAAGAACATGTGAGTGCAGTGTTCAGGCTGACAGATCTCTCACGTTGGTTCTGGTGGAAAGATCTCAATGCCCACCTCACAATGACGTCATTACATTGTAAAATATATGTTGCAATGACGTCATTGAGTGTGACGTCATTAAAAAGGGGGCGTGGCATTGTTTATGTTGTTTGACACACACAACATAGGTCCACACATGCTGCAATATTTTCCACACAGTTTTGCTTTAAATAGATTGGACATCAAACCAAAACTTTATCTCGTACCTATCTGCAGGAGGTAAGTATGAGATAAAGTCAAGAACATAGGTTTGTGCAGTGTTCAGGCTGACAGATCTCTCACGTTGGTTCTGGTGGAAGGATCTCACAATATAGAGTGGCACTATGCCCACCTCTCAATGGCGTCATAACATAATAAATTATATGTTGTAATGACTTCATTGAGTGCGACGTCATTAAAAAGGGGACGTGGCATTGTTTATGTTGTTTGACACACACAACATAGGTCCACCCATGTTGCAATGTTTTCCTCTCTGTTTTGCTTTAAATAGATTGGACATCAAACCAAAACCTTTATCTCATACCTATCTGTAGGAGTTAAGTATGAGATAAAGTCAAGAACATAGGTTCGTGCAGTGTTCAGGCTGACAGATCTCTCTCTTTGGTTCTGGTGGAAGGATCTCACTCATCCTTCGGACTCTTGAGATCCGTTCACCAGAACCAACGAGAGAGATCTGTCAGCCTGAACACTGCACTCACATGTTCTTGCCTTATTATGACGCACACATTTTAGCGATGCTTGCAATATGTACATTGACCAACGTTATGTTTCAAACCCCAACCTTTCAAATATGAAACCTTTATTAATAAGGAAGGAAAGCACAGAATTAATCAGACTGTCCATGTTTATAACCATAATAACTACGGCAATATTAAATGTGGCAGCAATATTTTCACATGTATGTAGGACCGGATTATTTTATAGATCTATTCTATAGATTTGATTGAACTTTTTCCATACAAGCTCATACTAGATTCAATGTAGAATGTAAAACATATATTACATTTTATCAATATTACATGTACTCCTGATGGATAGCCATATGTAACTACCTTATCCTCAGGCTCTTTATCTCTCCCATACCTCAACAGAGGGCTCTCTGAGAGAATAAAAATTTGTATTTGTATTTTGGTGCAAACAAAGTGTTCATTTTGCAGTATTCAAAAATAAGAATTTCCATTTCCGCTAACGTAATGCAGCAATACTATCATGTCTACAACTTCGGTGAGATATAATTAGATGAGAATGGCTTCTCAGAAAGGTACCCCCTAAAACAGGCCATATCTTTTAAGATAAGTTGAATGAGCACCTGAAAATTTGCAAGTGTCCTATCATTAGACTGTGAAATGAAATTTTTTCAACCAAATCTAAGGGACACTTTGTAAAATGAGTTAAAACAATCAATGTATGATTTATCTTTTTCAGACCTTTTTACTATTTATTCTGATATCAATTTACAGGTCCATTACAGCAGGGTAGCTAATAGACCATTTCACAGAGAGCCTGAATAGTTTTTAATCATAAAGTAAACCAATGGACCAACCTTAATCTCATGCGCTTATCAAAAACCGACACAATTCAGGTGAGAAGAGAACAGAAAACAATTCTCTAGTTTCAATAGCACAGTATTTGTTCCTCTTATATTAGAGATTTTGATATAAGATATTCCAACCTGTGAATTGTTTGATTTGATTCCTATACAACTATAAACTTTATTGATTCATGGTATTTATTTACATTGCTCTATCTCATGCCAAAACATCAAACATGACATTATTTGTATTTTTCAAGTTTACAAATGATTTTACCAATTATCTCACAATTATGAATAATAATTACTCAATAAGCCTAAAGCTATTTTCCAGAATCGATAAAAAATAAATAAAATAAATCAAACAAAATTCCCATTTCCCATTGGTCAGTCCCATTCCTCTAGTGGCCTTTCTTCTTCATCTGCTTGATTGTTATTGTTATTGCCACCTTCCTCAACAGGTGGCGGCACTGGCTGTATATTGTTAAGTAGATCCCTCATGGCCTCCATCAAGGCCCCAACTCCTTGCTGTAGCCCCTGTGGTGGCTGGCCTCCTGTAGCACCCCCAGCAGTCTCATCCACTAACTCCTGAAATTTTAAATCCCATTTCATTTTTTTTTTATTTTCTATTTGCTGTAGCTCATACATTTTAAATCTTTTATGCCTTCTTTACCTAAGATTGCTGCCTAAATTAATTCATATATATTTTCATATGTTGTGTAAAATCACTCATAATCACTTCATGGTTAATTAGTGCTTGCTCTATTATTTATTGAAAAAGTTCTTTCTTGTAAATGGTAAATTAGTTACCCAATCAGCAGACATACCTGTGGGTTAAAGTTAGGAAGCAGAGATCTAAAGAACATCGATAAAGCATTAGGATCTGTCTCCACCCTGCGGGTCCTATAACATATTCACAATTACTTGTTTATAGTATCAGAATATAGTTTTTGTAATAGAAATATTTTGGTACATACTAGTAATCCACAGTTTATACTGTGAAGTGCTGAAAATGATTTTAAAAAATAGAGTCTTGTATATTTTCTCACCTTGTTGGTCTGGTGTAAGATACTATAGAATCAGATGGAGGTAAAGGATCATAGCTCATCACTGGGGTACTGGACAACTCCTAAAATGACAGATTATGGCATCACTCATACAACAGTAGGACAATTACCAACATAGGGGCCCCCATAGGGTTTTAGGATTATTGGATTTTTGGCCTAAAAAAGAGGGATTATTGGATTTTTGGGGTGAAATATCTGGGATTTTTGGAGACACCCAATGAGCAGCAAGAGTTAATTAGTGAGGAATTATCTCAGTTGTCATTTACTAGTGACACAAGGGCCACTAGGCCTAAAAGAGTTTCAAAAAAAAGGAAAGACACAGATTACTTTTTTTACTAATTTTGAATATGTTCAAAAGGATTGGGTGTCTCCGTATCACTATAACAGTGAGATTACTGTTAATTTCAAACTCTGTGGGCTCAAGTGGACTCTGCAAGTACATTTTGTAATGTGGCATGACCTGTGTGAAACACTAAATATCATGTTATATCATGCATGTTATGTAATTCATTGCCAAATAAATTTGTACTAAATGTAAACATATTTTAGGATTTTTTGTTTTATACTTTTGGATTTTTAGATTTGAGGGGAAAAATATTTAAGGATTTTTGGCTACAAAAGATAAGGATTTTTGGATTTTTAGGTAAAAAAAGGGGGATTATTGGGTTTTTCATACCCCCCCTATGGGGGCCCCAACATAGTATGTGAATCCACCACTAAGAAAATATATCTAAGAGTCTGCTATTTGCTAAGCTGAGTCATAAAACAGAATTAAGTTGAATCTGGAGATGACAGAACAAAATGCACTTGATTGATAATATGTTTAAAAGTCACATGACAAGAAAATTGTGAAAATGTTTATATTGTGCCATGATATATTACAATACATGGACATTGCATTTCAACATGTTTTACACATTTTTATAAATGGAGTACAGAATTATAGTGGATCAAAGTGATTTGCTGGACACGCCCCTTTTTATGTGGGTCAAATCAGGGCTGCTTAGATTTTGCCGGAAGTGACGCATGTTCGCCCTTCATGTTCAAAACAAACCACTCCAAGCCAGTGAAAGTCTTGAGGGATTGTAATTTATAAGTAATAAATGAGTGTTGATAACATCTTTGAACCACTGGTGGCCTAATTAGCACATGTGGATAGTAGGTCAGATCATGTTTCACATCATAGTCACTTGGATTCTGCCTGTAGTGATGGGGAAGACAGGAATACAGCCAGCCTCCCAGTTGAGTTTGGCAAACTTACATCTGCCTCTTGAGATTATTCAGATCCTACAAGGGACTGACTGAACTATTCTTTATCATAATGTTATGGTAAAAGTCATTTCCTTGTTGAGAAAGAAATGTGAAATCTCAAAGTTTAGTATCATTTTTACAGAATTTCTATTTTTATTCAAAATTCCTTTGTCTGTTTGTATATAAATACTGATATATGATTTAGTTGAGTACCCACTGACACGCAATGACAGACATTAAACATAGGCATCAGAGATGCATCAACCCTCAGCCCTGGTAACTCATTGCACAACATTCGCTCCACACAATATTTGTGAACAAAACGTCACTGCACCAAGGCAAATTGATGCAGGGGTAAAAAAAACCCATAAAATCTACTTCCTTTGATAGCTTAGGTGTGTCAAGTATCATGAAACTGTCATCATTTACTCTAGAATTATTGAGATGGGCCGGTGACCTTGAAAAGCAGGTTAAGGTCACCGTCCATCAAACTCATCTGGAGTCTTCCCAGATGCTTATGTGTGTCAATTTTCATGAAGCTGCCATTATTTGCTCTTAAATTATTGCAATGACGTGGATTTGACATGATTGTCCCATTGACCTTGAAAAGTAGGTGAAGGTCATGTTCCATCAAGAGAAGTCTGAGGTCTTCACCAGATCATGCTTAGGGGCGATCCATTTGATTTTTGTGGGGTGGGGTGGGACAGCAGTACTGGATGAATAAATTTTTTTTCTTTGGTAGGGTGGATGAATAATTTTTTTTTCTGGTGTGGGGTGGGTGAATAAATTTTTTTTCTGGTGTGGGGTGGGTGAATAAATTTTTTTTCTTGTTGCTTCCCCAGACTCTGATCCTTCATTTCAAGCAATCCATATAGAAGATAGAAAAACTGGAAGGAGGTGGATGAATAATTTTTTTTTCTTTGGTAGGGTGGATGAATAATTTTTTTTTCTTTGGTAGGGTGAATGAATAAATTTTTTTTCTGGGATGGGGTCGGTGAATAAATTTTTTTTCCAAAATCTCCCACCCCACCCCACAAAAATCAAATGGATCGCCCCTTATGTGTGTCAAGTCTCATAAAGCTGCCATCATTCGTTCTCGAGTTATAGCAATGATAGGGATTTCACATAATTGTACCTGTGACCTTGAAAAGTAGGTGAAGGTCATGTTCCATACAAAAATGTCTGAGGTTTTCATCAGATGCTTCTGCGTGTCAAGTTTCATGAAGCTGCCATCATTTGTTCTCGAGTTATCGCGATGACAAGGATGATTTCACATAATTGTCCCTGTGACCTTGAAAAGTAGGTGAAGGTCATGTTTCATAGAGAAAATCTGAGGTCTTCACCAGATGCTTATGTGTGTCAAATCTCATAAAGCTGCCATCATTTGTTCTTGAGTTATTGCGATTCTTGGGATTTCACATAACTGTCCCTGTGACCTTGAAAAATAGGTCAAGGTCGCCGTCCACCGAACTAGTCGGAGGTTTTCAACAGATGCTTATGCGTGTAAAGATTCATGAAGCTGCCATCATTTGTTCTTGAGTTATCAACTGTCCCTGTGACCTTGAAAAATTAGGTCAAGGTCGCCATCCATCGAACTAGTCTGAGGTTTTCACCAGATGCTTATGCGTGTCAAGTTTCATGAAGCTGCCATCATTTGTTCTTGAGTAATCACGATGACAAGGATGATTTCACATAATTGTCCCTGTGACCTTGAAAAGTAGGTGAAGGTCATGTTTCATAGAAACAATTCTGAGCTCTTCATCAGATGCTTGTGTGTGTCAAATCTCATAAAGCTGCCATCATTCGTTCTTGAGTTATTGCGATTCTTGGAATTTCACATAATTGTCCGTGACCTTGAAAAATAGGTCAAGGTCGCCGTCCATCAAACACGTCCCAGGTTTTCACCAGATGCTTTTGTGTGCCAAGTTTCTTGAAGCTGCCATCATTTGTTCTCGTGTTATCGCGATGACAAGGATGATTTCACATAATTGTCCATGTGACCTTGAAAAGTAGGTGAAGGTCATGTTTTATAGAAACAATTCTGAAGTCTACACCAGATGCTTATGAGTGTCAAATCTCATAGAGCTGCCATTATTTGTTCTTGAGTTATGCGATTCTTGGGATTTCACATAATTGTCCTTGTGACCTTGAAAAATAGGTCAAGGTCACCGTCCATCGAACTCGTCCGAGGTTTTCACCAGATGCTTATATGTGTCAAGTTTCATGAAGCTGCCATCATTTGTTCTCGTGTTATCGCAATGACAAGGATGATTTCACATAATTGTCCATGTGACCTTGAAAAGTAGGTGAAGGTCATGTTTTATAGAAAGAATTCTGAAGTCTACACCAGATGCTTATGGGTGTCAAATCTCATAAAGCTGCCATCATTCGTTCTTGAGTTATGCGATTCTTGGGATTTCACATAATTGTCCCTGTGACCTTGAAAAATAGGTCAAGGTCACCGTCCATCGAACTCGTCCGAGGTTTTCACCAGATGCTTATATGTGTCAAGTTTCATGAAGCTGCCATCATTTGTTCTCGAGTTATCGCGATGACAAGATGATTTCACATAATTGTCCCTTTGACCTTGAAAAGTAGGTGAAGGTCATGTTTCATAGGAAAAATTCTGAGGTCTTCACCAGATGCTTATGTGTGTCAAATCTCATAAAGCTGCCATCATTCGTTCTTGAGTTATTGTGATTCTTGGGATTTCACATAATTGTCCCTGTGACCTTGAAAAATAGGTCAAGGTCGCCGTCCATCGAACTCGTCCGAGGTTTTCACCAGATGCATATGTGTGTCAAGTTTCATGAAGCTGCCATCATTTGTTCTTGAGTTATCGCGATGACAAGGATGTTCGCTACAGACATACATACATACATACATACATACATACAGACATACATACATACATACATACCCACGCCAGGAGTACTGCAATACCCTCAGCCTGATTACATCAGGGGCTGAGGGTAAAAAAATACCAAACTAAACATTTCAAATGGCCATTGAAATACAACTGCAGTGCATAAATGATATATAACCAGACCTCAAAATTTAGAAGTCAAAATAATTTCCAGCAATGAAACAGATCTAGAAATATGTGTCGAATGCTTTCAAAACATTTTTTTTTCAATTATGTCAAACAAAGTTTAGCTCAACATTACTGAATATGAATAATATTCAACCAATTGATATTGTTACGGGTCATTGGTTAACAAATAAATAAATAAATTTTCAGTGTAAAAAAATATGGAAATATCAACTAAAAATAATTCATAGATATTTTAAAAGTGTCATCTCAATGTTCCATTTACAGTTTGAAAACCCTTAAACTTCATGCCATAATGTTTAGGGCTAGCTTATAAGTGTCTTGAAACTGATAACAGTAGAGCAGGCCATATTTCAGACACTATACCCAGTTAAGTCATGTTTGTTTATTTTCTTCAATTAAAGTAGGAATTGTGGGATGGGAAGCTGATGTAAATGCAAGTCTCTATTTTACAGCCTTAAGTTTTGCCATTAATCATATTTTCAATGGATGTTATTTGTGTAGAAAACATAGGCATCAGAGATGCATCAACCCTCAGCCCTGGTAACTCATTGCACAACATTCGCTCCACACAATATTTGTGAACAAAACGTCACTGCACCAAGGCAAATTGATGCAGGGGTAAAAAAAACCCATAAAATCTACTTCCTTTGATAGCTTAGGTGTGTCAAGTATCATGAAACTGTTATCATTTACTCTAGAATTATTGAGATGGGCAGGTGACCTTGAAAAGCAGGTTAAGGTCACCGTCCATCAAACTCATGTGAAGACTTCCAAGATGCTTATGTGTGTCAATTTTCATGAAGCTGCCATTATTTGTTCTTAAGTTATTGCAATGACGTGGATTTGACATGATTGTCCCTGTGACCTTGAAAAGTAGGTAAAGGTCATGTTCCATCAAGAGAAGTCTGAGGTCTTCACCAGATGCTTATGTGTGTCAAGTCTCATAAAGCTGCCAACATTCGTTCTCGAGTTATGGCAATGATAGGGATTTCACATAATTGTAACTGTGACCTTGAAAAGTAGGTGAAGGTCATGTTCCATACAAAAATGTCTGAGGTTTTCATCAGATGCTTATGTGTGTCAAGTTTCATGAAGCTGCCATCATTTGTTCTCGAGTTATCGCGATGACAAGATGATTTTACATAATTGTCCCTGTGACCTTGAAAAGTAGGTGAAGGTCATGGTCCACCATGAGAAGTCTGAGGTCTTCACCAGATGCTTGTGTGTGTCAAATCTAATAAAGCTGCCATCATTCGTTCTTGAGTTATTGCGATTCTTGGGATTTCACATATTTGTCCCTGTGACCTTGAAAAATAGGTCAAGGTCGCCGTCCACTGAACTAGTCTGAGGTTTTCAACAGATGCTCATGCATGTCAAGTTTCATGAAGCTGCCATCATTTGTTCTTGAGTTATCACGATGACAAGGATGATTTCACATTATTGTCCCTGTGACCTTGAAAAGTAGGTGAAGGTCATGTTCCATCAAGAGAAGTCTGAGGTCTTCACCAGATGCTTGTGTGTGTCAAATCTCATAAAGCTGCCATCATTCGTTCTTGCGATTCTTGGGATTACACATAATTGTCCGTGACCTTGAAAAATAGGTCAAGGTCACCGTCCATCGAACTCGTCCGAGGTTTTCACCAGATGCTTATATGTGTCAAGTTTCACGAAGCTGCCATCATTTGTTCTCGAGTTATCGCGATGACAAGATGATTTCACATAATTGTCCCTGTGACCTTGAAAAGTAGGTGAAGGTCATGTTTCATAGGAAAAATTCTGAGGGCTTCACCAGATGCTTATGTGTGTCAAATCTCATAAAGCTGCCATCATTCGTTCTTGAGTTATTGTGATTCTTGGGATTTCACATAATTGTCCCTGTGACCTTGAAAAATAGGTCAAGGTCGCCGTCCATCGAACTCGTCCGAGGTTTTCACCAGATGCATATGTGTGTCAAGTTTCATGAAGCTGCCATCATTTGTTCTTGAGTTATCGCGATGACAAGGATGTTCGCTACAGACATACATACAGACATACATACATACATACATACATACATACCCACGCCAGGAGTACTGCAATACCCTCAGCCTGATTACATCAGGGGCTGAGGGTAAAAAGGACATCAGCTGTTATACATGTACAGACATAGGAGGAATATGTGTGCAGGAGATGCATGCGGGGCGCAATGACGTAGGCAGCCTGGTGACCAAGTTCTAGGTCAAGGGAGTAGGTTAATTACCCTGGGGGTTCAAAGATCTTAGATTATAGCTAAACTAAACATCAGACTGCAGAAAAAATTGTCAGATGTTTCTTAGAGGTATGAAATCTAAAGATTTACCACTTAAAAAAATTCTTGTCATATGACTTTTAATTAATGGAAAATGTGTGATGTGGCGGTTAATGGAGGGAAAATGGTTTAATGAATGGCTTTTTGACTGTTGACAACATAATGGTAGTTTTATGATATAACTAGTGGCTTTATGAAAGAGCTGTTAATATTTCATAATTGATGGCTACTCAATAGAGATTTTATAATATGACTAGTGGCTGTTTAAAGAAATTGCTAAAACTATTATTATCAAAGTACATAATATGATAGTATTTCAAGTTGGTTACGTCAAGAAGATGCAAATATGGTTGGTGAGTATTTAATGAATTGTTAATATGATTTGACAGATGATTACTTGAAAATTGAGGTATGACATGTTTGGTTGATACTGATGGATTTAATGACAAGGTTTCAATGTACTTACTGGGGGTAAAGCTGTAGTTGCATCCTTGATTTCTGACATAATTATGTGTCGATAGATATTCTTCGGCATTCCCCTATAAAGATTTTTCTGCCTATTGAAAAAGTACAAATTCCAATTATGACTCTTGTCTGTTCTTAGTTTCCTCTGAACATCTGTGCACGGCAAACAACATCAAGTTAAATAATAATAACTATAATACAAATAAAGCTTGTTTAATGAGTTAAAATTTATTTTGATTTCCAAAGAACTTCTGAACATCTGTGCATGGCAAACAACATCAAATGAAATAATAATAACTACCGGTATTATACAAATAAAGCTTGTTTAATGAGTTAACATTTATTTTGATTTTGAAAGAACTTCCTCTTTGAGAGTAAACAAAGCAAATATTCTTACAACATTCATGAATATCATATTATCACTCACCTGTCATGTATTTTCTCTATAAATGGATCATTCTGGTCAACTCTGAGAAGCACTTGGCGTACATTGGTTTCCAGCCAGGCCAGAACATCAGGTTCCTTCCAGCATGAATGACACCTTCCAACATACAGGGCTATCAACTGCTTTAGAGCATCTGCCTGACTGCAACAATTTGAAAAGTAAATTCAAATAATCTTTGAACTTTTAATGTAATATCTAATTAACGATATGAACTTTACCACAGAACTGCATAAAGATTACCTTATCAAAAAATTACTTTTTTAAATTCCATTATTGAGTCAAAATATATACCGTATTTACTTGAATATAGGGCGAGGTTTTCGAACCCAAACCTTCGGTCAATGTTTGGGGGGGTCGTCTTATACACGAGGGCAACCTGTGGATGGTGATTTACGGCACCTCTGGGGAGGGCATCACATTGTTGGATTTCATCATGTTTTATCAATATTCGATAAATATCATTATAAATCGATACTACTGGACCGAAACAGAAGAATTATTGACTTTATCGGCATGATAAGTAAATAAACTTTGCTCATACTCTCCGGGTACAAGCTTCCCCATACGGTGATAAAATTAAAATCTTGTATGCATAGAAATATTCTAATTTGTATCATCGGTAGTCTGCCTTCATTTAATAAGTGTAAATTTTGCACAAGCCAGAGAAAATGTGAGTTTAACAATGCTTAAATATGCATACGCAACACAAGGTCGTCTTTTTGAAAGGTGGAAGTGATGGGGAGAAGCTCTTATTTTTGGCACAAAAACATTTGGAGCGCCGCCACAGTGTATTAACTCGCATTGAAATATTAATATATTGCACAATGATGGATCTCTGACACTACGTCTTATATTTGAGTAAATATGGTAATAGGTTGAAATGTTTACAAATAATAAAAATACCCAAGCTGTGGCCTTGTTGTGAAGAAAGCATGTGCTGCCACCTGTTGGTCCGGGCTAATACCACACTTGTCAAGCAAAGGCATCAGCACTCCTGGGAACATCATTAAGCCTTCTTGCAGCTAAAACAAATAATACTTCCCATCATTAGAAACAAGACTAAATTGACAACATGATTAATGCTATTTTCAGGCTTGTTGGTAACAACTTTTTTTGTTTAATATGTATATATTCGACAAGACAGTGTGAAGCAGCATACCAGGTTATCCGCTTGTGTGGTGTCCGAGTTCTGTTGTGATGCTGCATGGAACATAGCAAGTGGCACTGATAAGGCAAAGTTTGGCAGCTGGGACAGGTTGCGCTCATGCTGGAAATGAAGAATACAAACACTTAGTTGCAATGGCTTCACCCTTTGACTTCTAATATATACTTCACAGCTTTTATTTGTAAATTGCCACCTAACATGAATGAGAAAAATGTGAGGGAAAAATATATGCTACATGTTCTGAGATACCTACCTACAATTCTGAATACAGGTACCATGACTATGGTAAGAAGGGTTCACACAGAACACTTACCTCCCAATCTAAGTAGAGAGCTAAAATTCCCCTGGTAACAAGGGTCAATACATGGCACTTACCTAACAATTTGGGTAGAGGTATCATTACCATGCTAATACAGCTTTACTCATGACACCTCCCAATCTCAGTGGAAAGCTAAGTTTCTTTTAGTAACAAGGGTCAAGCCACTTCCCTACCAATCTGAGTATACCGGTAGGTATCATTACCATGATAACACAGGTTTTGCCATGAAACCTCTCAATAGAAAGCTAAGATTACCATGGTAACAAGAGTGAATGCCCACACTATCTCCCAACATGATACTGACCTCCCAGTCTGAATAGAGACGTATGAGGAAGTCAAACTGTTCACATCTCAGGGCATAGAAGTCCATCATAAGCAAGGAACACAGGGGATCTCCCTCAGGGTCTAAACTGAGATCAAGGAAATCAAATTACAATTTATATATTCTTTAAATCTGCAACATTAAATCTGCTACATCAGAATCACACCTGATACAATAAATAAAATATTGGTGATTTTCTTCTCTTTTTTTTTTACATATTTGCATAAAAAATCATTTTTGGTCCAGGTCATTTCCAATAATTTCTATTTCAACACTTTTTATTATTTAATCAAAAGTATATCCATTGCATACAAAAATCATCTTCATATCTTTTAGATATGTATGCATAGTTAAATTTTCATGTTCAACTGTGTCTTGGGGAGGGGGTGCTTAAATTGAGTAAAAATAATTTTTATCTTAAGCAACAAACTTCTTTCATTATATTCAATTTCTTGACCAAGGAACGACACTTACTGGAATAAATATTAGTAGACCAACCTGAGTAATAATTTACAAAATTCAAGTGCAGTTCTATAACACCCTCTCTGTCCGACAAATGTCAAATGACGAAATATCGCTAAGTAAAATGCTCTGAAATGAGATCAAGTATGAGATAAAAGAAAAACATTCTTTTTCACTACAAATCATAGGAATCTTCGTATATACTATAAAGTTGAACAAAACTGATTAATACTGACCTATTCTCTGGTCTTCTATAGTCAAGACGACATGTTCCTTGTGCAAGGTTAAACATTGTATGGAAATTCTGCTCAAAGGTAAATAGAGCCCTCTCTGAAAACAAAATAAGATTATCCATTGAATGTGGGCAAGAATTATGTTCTGTCAAATCCCTTTGCATACTCCTAACATTATCTGAACAATTAAAAACAAGTTTGCACACACTTCTATTTAATGGTTGCTAAGATAGAGCCAGGACGATTTTTCATATTCAAAACCAATAAATCAAGTTCAAATCTCAGATGGGCAAATAAACTTGACCGGGATTCAGTCTTCTCCCTCTCAGAAGGGAACTGAGAGACTGACCAAGTGTTAAAGAGCCAGTCCTGCTCGTCATCAATATTCATATATGCGTGATACTTGAGGTCAAGAGCAATACAAAATGTGTGGATCCAGTGGGTATACATGGGGTGGGTCAGCAGACAGGTCAATTATCACATCTAATGCTGAGAACAATAGACACTGATCGAAGTGTCCTTGCAGGTGACATCCAGATTCCTTTAAACAAGCTTGTACTGCTGATTGGGTGAGCCAGTGGGTATGGAAAATATAAATGTCTTGGGGAATTAGAGTAAAGGGATGTGTGCAAAAATGTTACGATCTTAAAGTAAAGTCAGCTTGGATTCATAAGGTCACTGCACCAAGGCAAAACCATCATGCCATCAAGCACCTATCTTACCGGTACTTTATAACATATATACATTACTTCCTATTTGTAGATGAACAGATTTTGCCCAGACAGCCTATTTTGCCACCATCTTCTAGATCTACACATCTATTTATTCAGCCACTATATAATATATGACTTTCTAAATTATCAGGTTTAAATATTGCTCGAACAGGAAAAAAGGATTATTGGAAAATTTCCTGCGCTTTGAAGAACTTTTAAGAAGATCATTTTTCAATTAAATATATAACACTCACCTATGAGTTCAGCTGCCATATTGATGTCTTCACTCATTTTACATACTTCACTCAGCTGTAATAAGGAGTCTATATGACTTGGGTTCAAGTTGAGCAGGCTCTGAAACACACAAAACCTGATATGTTTTAAACATTTTTTTTTTCATTTGCATAATTTTAATGATACATGACATGACTTTTATCTATCATTTCAAGCTCGTAATTTGTCATAAGTTTTGGACCTACCACAATATTCTGTGGATTGAGGGATTCCACAGCATCTAAAAACTGGAACTGAACTTCTCTATATTCTTTGCTATGTTCAAATGCAAAATATTGCTCCTTCCCTCTGCTCTCCAGAAATGTCATTGACAGACCTGCAAATATAAAAAGATATCAAGAAATACCAATAAAAGAATGAAGAATTTTTTATATTCACAATTAGTAATGTCCTGGTCACATAACTTGCATTCCAGATTATATCAAATTCAAACTTGAAATTACCATATTAATTTCAAATGTGTTTTGGGCCATAACCATTAATTTATATTACAAAATCTGAATAAAAAATTGGAGTAGTTTAGCTTACCTAGCCTTGCCATTCGCAGCCAATTATCTTTTGGTTTCACTAGCCAGTAACTTTTGGTTGCTTTCTTTCCTCGACCACGGCTCAACCTGATTTGTGTGGGGTTTTTTTCAATCAAATTGTAACATTAATGAATAAATTCTGTCTTTACTGAAAATTGTTGCTTATTTGTTCTTAATCTGTATGATACTTAAAAACTAACTTCAAACATTTTAGAATCATTGAAATTAGCAATTTGGTAAATATTCAGTTTTAATGGACAATTGTTTTTGCCATAAAAATCCACTGAAGATAATTGAAATAACATGCCTTGTTTCTGTCTGTACAACTCGGGCACCAAATATTTTGCGCATCTCCTGATTGGGATCTAGATATCTAAAAACCAAAAGATCAAATTAATCTTAAGTGGTCCTCAGAAAGAAAACCAATGTAATGGTACAACAAAATATAACAATTCTGTGAATTTTGAAAACATTTATCTTTTTCCTGTTTGATGCAAACTTTCTAAGTCATTACAGTATTAAAGTATACTGATTTGGAAGTAGATTTTTATATTTTTGTTTCGTGAAATATAATATTTGAGATAATGCTATTGTGTGAATGTGACAATAATGCAAATAAACTATTTCATATTTTGTGATAGGTTTTTGATATATCAAATATCTTAAGAAAAATTATTACTTCAATAATATTATTGGTATGATTGTGTTTGAAATATAATAAATATATCTATTCCTTGTATCAACAATATTTTGTAATTTCAGTGGTGCAATGCAAAACTGGACAATTTTGCAAGTTTTATGAATGCCTAAAAGAATCATGATGAAATACAGCAATAATCGACTGTCCGTGTCTTCATCTTTAAGATCTATAAGTTTACTCAGCAAAGCCAACAGGCATCCCGCTAAGAGTGTTAGATTACACTAATCTTAAGAATGGGTGTCTGCAATGGGTCTAAGACATTTGCAATACATTACATTTGACATACTTGTGTTCAATCTTGAGGAGTGGGTGTTCATATGAAGTATATTCTGCTTCTGTGCTGCCACCTGATGGTGTTGAAGGTAACACACCCAGCATCTCATTCACCTCCCGGACGCTAGCCTCTATCTCATCTTCATCTCCCATCTTTATTATTATTTTTATTAAAATAAAAGAAAATCTCATACTTTACAGTTCAAAATATTATATATCTCTCCTCCTGAAGAGTAGCCTGGTTAGAATGCACAGACAGGTAAAAAATATGAAATAAAATTAAAAGGAATTAATTTTATATATATATTTTTCCATGTTTAGCAACAAAAATGTTCAATGTCAGTGTAGTTAAGAAGCTTCCAAGGAGCAGATTTTTACTATCTTTTTCTCTTGATTAAGGATGATAAATAAGAAATTATGATATTCACATCTTTTGACTGCATTTTTATAAAAAAAAAATGAGCATTCAAGCTATTATCTTTAAAGAAATTTTTCTAGTGGTTATTAAGTTGGCTGTTGTTTGTCTAAATCACTTCTGAAGTGATAACATGAAAGAGAAAGTGCTATCCTGATTATCATGAATAAACACTAACAAATTATGATTTTTGACCTTAAAACAAAATCAAAAGATCTTTTTGTCAACAATTTTTTCATCCTTCAATACTTCAAAATTATGTGAACAAAAAAGGTAAAGACAAAAAAACATTCCAAGGAAGCTTTAAATATACCAACCTTTCCATTAATTTCTTTTTTCTCATCCTCGATTTTCTTCTTATTTTTCTTTTTCTTTTTCTTTTTTTGTTTATTAGTTGTAGTAATGGGAATTTGTATGTCTTCTTCATTGTCCACATCCTCTTCACTTATGTCTGCAGTAGGGAACTCATTTTCTTCCCCATCCTCAAGCTGGGTTAAAAATAGAATATTCTTAGCATTTCAGTTCTTATTTATCATTTATCATTAAACAAATCATATCTTGCAATTATCTTCCTGTTACATTGTAATATTGATGTTTATCACTGTTCTTTCAAGGGAATTCCTCTCTTGTATCTTACTCCATCTTTAAGTTTAATCAGCAAAACTATCAGGAAACCACTTTTAATACAAAAGCATTTGCAAATTAAAGAACAGTTGTGGCTGATACCTAAGACAGGACAAGCGGTGATATTGTTAAGCCTATATAAGATAATGCTTATTTTGGATTTCTTACATACACCAGGTCAAAACCAAGGACCCTAAATTTGTTTAAACTTTCATGGTGAAAAGTACATGTGGTATCAAATCAGTAATAATTTAAAGCAAATTTTTTGAACATATCTAAATTCTCAATATATTGGATCATGTTCAAATAGAAGAAAATAAAAATATTGTTTTTTAAATCTACCCCCGTAATCAGAAACAAGGTTATTTCTATCTTATTTGTGTGTGTTTGTTTCTTAGCTCCAAAGAAAATTCACTTCCAGAAAAGACACAAACAGTTGTGGAATTGCTAGGACAAGACTCTGACACTAGGCAGAATTATAAGCTGTTTTTGTGATATACAGGTGAAATTTACATATATATAGCTAATGTTATTACACAATTTGATGACAACAATTTGCAAAGTATAATAGCTGACTGCAAAAGCTCAAGCAAATCATTGCAAAAAAAAAAAAAAAAAAAAAGAAATATACTTTTGCCATGAATTCTCCCTATCTGCTCTCCCATAACTGCTGCATTTTCACAGTGCTACAATCGTATTTTACCTAATTCTTTGCACACGGCACATCTGGAACAGCGGCAACGGCCTGCTAGGAACATTGTCGCCTGTGCCTTTCAGTTTTACATCGTTGCTTTCTCATTGTTGCTTTCAACATAAATGCAATAACATGCCATTGGCTTGTTAATGAGTTGTACAGTTCTGGTGTGTTCTTTTCAATGGGGGGAAAAAACATGGAGATCGGCAATCGGCCTATAGACTATAGTGCGATTGCGGGTTACCATCTTGGTTTTTTTAATGATTGGATTTTAGAGAGTTTTTTGTGCACTTCCGATTGAAATTGTGCAGTTCTGGCATGTTGTTTTCAATGGGGCAGTATGGCTATCTGCAATTGGCCTATACAGTTCACAACCCTTCTGCTGTTCTTAGAACTGAGCATGTGCAGAACATGAACTTCCTGCTTACTGGCAGCCATATTGAATTTAAGTCGTTGAACAAAACAGAGAATATTGTAGATGCACATTTAATTGGGAAATGTTTAACATTAAAACATTTTTGTATGTCCCGTTGAGAAAACAAACTATTATTCACAGTTTGCATGTATTATTAATGTCTCTTAATGATTATTTTCCTTGAAAACACAGTTAAAATGCTTTGTTTACATGGGCGAAAATATGTGTAATTGACTGCGTAAATATTACTCCCGGAAGTGGTGAAAAGAGGGTGCTCTCTTGTGTTTGAGCGATAATAGGTGAAAGATCTGTGAACTGTATAGTATGGCACAGTTCAGAAAAAAGCAAAAATTCTGTTAGGCAGATGAGCTTGTGTATATTTGCTGTGGCTTACCAAATCAAATGGGTTACTTGGTATGTTTATAATTTTCTTCTTGTTTTTCTTGATTTTAGATTTGCTGATAGGTGTCACCTCCTCCTCCAATTCACAGTCCTCCAGTCCAGCTGGCACAGTAATATCAACATCGCCGTGAAGCTTGCGCAATGCTCGGGATGACATCCTTTGATTTTTAAACAGATCCTAAGAGTTCACAATTTGTTTGTAGCATTCAGTATGTATCTATATATATCTCCAAACTAAAATCAAAGAACTGCTGCATTTAACTTATCCGAAGTGAAGTTGAAGTTGAGTTGTGAAAATCACCGGAAATTCATCCAAAATTGCTCCGTGTCAAATCTCACTGGTCCAATATCTCCTTAATTCACTGTTTGAAAGATATTTTGAAGGTGGCAACCAGTAGAAGAATAATTGAAATTACAATCTTACATTCAAGTAGAAGAAAAATATTGCATACATTTCAAAAATCTAAGATTTTATTGTGATTTATTTGAATGGATATTCCTTAAAAACGACAGATTTGAAAGTGAAATTAGGCACAACATTATGTGCGGTTCTGATAAAAAATGGCGGCATCCATTACCAAAAATAGTATTTCGAAATTTTGTAATTTAACCTTTAATTCAGCTAAATATGGCAGGTATCTCCACTTGTCATGTCTCTATTCAAATAAATACAATAGAAGGACAACACTTAAGGCAGAAAAGCGGCTAAATAAGCTCGTAAATCTCGAGGGTCAGAAGAAAAAGTAAGTTCTTGTCAGTAAACAGTTCTGCATCACTGACACAGTGACAGTGACAGCAGCACTGCTGCATGTTGTGCTGAAAACTGGGATGTAGTGAATCCTAGGATCTCCTTGCTAAAACCTGGAATTCCAGGTTTCACTAGTGAATCCGAGTATCCAGCAAGGATATAAAATATACTTGTGCCCGCCCAGTTTTCCTCGCTACCAATTACCGCCGATTACAGGCTAAGCTGGAGAAGACCCTTGTAGCCGCTGCCAGTCACGGTCTACTTCATCGGCGGAAACTGGTCGCTGACGAGTACAAATTATGAATTCATTTCACATCGCTACATTCATAGAGAAAGTATATTTTCTCTATGCTACATTCTATAAAATGTTGGCAAATGGCTCTGAGGGTGTGAGCTGTTGTAACATTTGCATCAAATATGGCAACAATCTTAAACTTTGTTAGTTAAAATTATTACAAACAGCCTTTCTTCTCCCAGATTTTCCTGATTGGTTAGCTATCTTCACACCTTTATGCCTTAGAGTGACTGGTTAATTTGTCCACACTCACAAATGAGATCACACTCACACAAGTGAGACTGGGTGGTCAGAACTTGAAGCCAATGAATAGAAATCTTACAGGCAGCGATTCTGTGAAATTTTAGCCATGCTTTCAATGGCCTATACCAGGCCCTTATCATGATTTGGGTCGATAAAGAGACTACACTTGTTGTTGTGACTTTAATCATTGACCTCAGAAAATGACATTTTTGGAAATTTACATTTGTAATTGCCGTAAGTTTTGGAACAGTTGTAGACATTACTGAGTATCGATTAAGATTAAAAGTCATCTTTCAAATACAACTTAAAAATAAAAGGTGCTGATTAAAAAAAAATTAAGCTCGCACATTTGCAAAATAAGGTTTAAAACTAGACTGGGTTTTGTCTCAATCAAACTTCATGATAAATCACGATTTGGCTCGGGTAAAAACAGACCATTCTTGAAGCAAAACGTGAACGAAATGAATTTTTTACTCTTCTTGCAAATCCAATTCACTTTTCACTTATTGCCTTCCCAATCTCGTACGTGACACATTCCAGGGAGTCAAATATAAAAAGTACTGTGAAGCCGTCACCGATTTCCTATTTTGACTAGAATCAACAAAATTGAACTAATTTCTTTTTATTACAAGAATTACAATTCCATGAGGAATCTAAATATGTAAATAAAGTCTTGTGGTGCTCCGCACAATATTTGATGTCATAAATGATTGTAAATTGGGATAGAACTGCTCTCTTTGCTGTCAAATAGGAGGACATGACACATGAGTCAGGCTGAGAGCAACAAGAACAACAACTCCCCCTTCAAAGTCTGAGCCAAGAAACAATGACAGAAAAACATTTGGATCATAGAATTAGTCCTGCATTCAAAAGATTTTGTTGGACACTTGTGTGAATGCATCTCAATGGCCTGACTGAAGTGACATGAACTTGTCACCTTGGTATGACCGACTCACATTAAAGACACTAAAGTTTTATTTTCTCTTGGTGTCATATTTTCAGAAAGTTCTCTATTATCTTTGTATTGTCTCACAGATTCCCGAACTATTTTCAGTTTGTTGATAAGTAGTGTAGTTTTGATGATATCTGCAAAATAATGACTTTCTTATCACATGTCAATTGTCTCACATGAAATTTGTAGCGCCATCTTTGGGTGATAATTGGGCACTTTTGGGAAGGAGAAAACATGTTTCCACTGCATAGGTGCCATTTTATGGTGTAAATATCAAGAATTGCAAAAGTTAAAAATACTTTTGCAATTCAGCCTTGAAATTTATGTTGTCAATTGGCCTAGATTTTGACAAAGATGACACATGGTTTTTCCAAATCATGGTGCGGTTCGTTTTTATCACCATTTTAAAAATATTTATTTTGACATATTTTCACAATTTCTTGCAATATATGTGCTCTGCTATATACTAATATTTATATTCCAAAAAGAAATATTATTCTGACAATTTTTGATGAAGTGACATAAAATGGCCCATATTTAGTATAAAGGCACCACTCAGAATCTCACGAGCCACTGTTTCGACCTCCCTATTGTCAGAAACCAATTCTAGTGAATTAATTAAGTTAATTTTTTACTAGATACCATAGCCATCCCTCTGCTTTGCTCAAGTGACCCCTAATAATGGAGCAAAAGGGTAAAGCAATGATGTCTAATTTTTAACCCACTTTCTCTGCTCCCAGCACTCAACACAGCGCCACACAAGGCTGCAATGCTCGGCCACCGTTGCAGACTTGTGTGTCTGTTGAAGAAAAATAAGAGGTTACACAGCATCACATCAATAAATTTAGAGGCCACAAAGATCTGATAAAGCTTAACATCTTCTGCCTGTCACAAGTTAAACTTCTAATTGTATGGATATTATTGCAACTTTCCCTCGAGATCAAGATTAAGTCAAATTCTAATGAGGCTCAACATAATTTGATGCTGTTTGGCATCATTCTATCACCATTTAAAGGACAGTGCCATAAGCCCATTGCCAAAAGCCCATTGCCATAAGCCCATTGCCATAAGCCCATTGCCATAAGCCCATTGCCAAAAGAACATTGCCATACTTGCTTGATATAATTTTACCTTTTAATGCGTGTATGATGTCATTCCACCTTGAAATGCCACCAAGCAAGGATTGATCTCTCAAAAGGGGCTATAAATTAGGATTATGTTCAAATAGTGTTTTACAGACACTTACTGGAGTGCATTCACCCAACCTAAACAGTAAATGAACATGAAAAGCAAATCCTTTATCATTATTTTATGATTTTTATAAATATTTATCAAAATTACTGCTTTTATAATTCCTTTATCGTGGTTTTGGTTTTTGGCACAGTGATGACTTGAAAGCTAAAATAATCAACCAACTCCATTGGGTTGAATAACCTGCTTATAAATATCTAATAAAAGGAAAGGCAACATTAAAATCTGTGTGTGTTCTCTCTGGTCAGATTATTGTATAGTAAGGCAAGAATAACGCACAATGCCGACATTCTCCAATACTGAACTTATGATTGAGGTGTTAAAGTGTAAGGTGTCAACATTGTCTGGCGTTAATTTTGTTATTCTTTTGCAGATATATCCTCCTTTAATCTAGATATACCTTCCTTTGATTTGATTTACCTACTTTTATAATCATACTAACATAATATCATACTCCATATATTATCTGACATACAAGGTTCCCCGAGACATTGTCATACCCTCTTGTCATCCATCGTATTCTTATGCACTCTTTGAAAAGTTACTGGTAGATTAATTATAAACAATTTTTTCAATTATGTACTTTTTCAGAAAAAAGGTTTAGTATGGTTAATATGAGATATATATATATATAAATATATATATATATATATATATATATATATATATATATATATATATATATATATATATATATATATATATATATATATACCGGTATATATATATATATATATATATATACCGGTATATATATATATATATATATATATATATAATCTCATATTAATACTAGTCCTCCTGTCATCCATCATATTCTTGTGCACTCTTTGAAAAGTTTACTTAATCAAAACAATAAATTACTCAATTTTGTTCATTTTTAGAAGCAAAGGATGGTATGGTGGATCCAACAGTCCAGGTGGTGGCTGGCAGAACAGGCATGGGCCATCACCAGGCATGCAGAGACGGGCAGACATGCTCAGTGTCATTCTCTGTGACAATATCACCAGCATGATTAACTCAGGGGAAGTAGATGACAGACTCCCAAATCTAGCAATACAGATTTCAAAAGCAAGTACATCTTACCTAGAATTTGTGTTTAGCAGAGGAAAAAATAGTAAAAGATATAAATAGAAAACAATTAATATAAATTGGTATAGGGACCTAAGTGAAAGTCGATAGAGTTTGACAGTACAAATTCGTTAACTAATTTATTTTGTTATTCAACAAATTCTAACTAGTTTTATTGGTTACAGTACAAATTCTAACTAATTTATATACAAACACACATACATATATATGTACAATTTTAACATGTTGGTCAGGATTCAATGAAGTGGCTGGTAGCCATGTGGTTAGTAAAGTGTATTTATAGCTAACATAGGAAAACCTCGTATAAAATCAGGAGTGACAAAATAATGCAAGCAACAAAAGTATTTGGTCCTAGAAAAAATATATAACATACTTTGGCCTGTGTGGTTAAATTTATCTTCTTAATCTAATGTGCCCATGCAACAGTTAAATAAGAATTTATACATGATATTTACACCAAGATCATAAATGTTAAATAGACACCTTTATAAAATTGAGCACATATTTAACACCAGATATCTGTTCTGTGTTGTTTTGTAATGTATTGATGTTGGTGTGATTGTAGGTGAAGATGGCATCTGACCTGAGTCAAGTCAATGTGTATTGGTATACCACAAGTGGGGAGCAGGACAAAGAGCTGGATGCGATTCTTCCAGACATTGCATTTACTCTGAGGTACATTCAAGTAATTATAATCAAACACATTGATGTGTTCATACTGCAATTGAAATATCCTTGCATGTATTTCACATCATAGTAGATGTTTTATATAATTGTTACACATGGCATTGTTACATCACATCACAAAATAGATTTTTGCCTTTAAAATGTTGAAGTATTCAAAGGAGATGATCATTTCAAAATGTTTGAAAGATTTTTTTGTGCATATGTCAGTTTTCATTGGAAATTGGCTCATTTTATAGATTGAGAAATCAAATACAAGAGATATATTATTTCATTTAAAAAATCATTCTGCCTACCTTATAACATGTAAAAAGCAGATAAGAAGTATTAGCCTACATTTCTGGCAGATATTTTTTAACAAATTTTTATATATTTGTATCTTCCAAATTTTGCTTGGATTTTGAATATGTTGCCTTTAAACTTTATAGAAAATATTCCCAGTGTAATCAAATTTGGACATGCAAATTAAGTTTCAGTATTGATATATCTCGTTGGTGTGCATTTTGTAGACACAAGTTAATCCAGTTGCGTGTTATGGGACAGCTACCTCCAGTGATATTTGTAAAGGACAGGTCACTATCACGCCTCCAACAAGTTGAGCGTTTATTAGAAGAGGCAGATATGGGACCAGACCATGTTCCTACTCCCCTGACACAGGACATGACATCCCCACCAACCCTGCAACATGCAACAGTCAAACTGTCAGATCTCCAGAAGAAACTGCAAGATACTGCTAGTAAAATGGAACAAATGGATATCACCTCAGATAAGGATATTATCCATCAGAATAAAGAATATTCTTCTGATCATGATGAAGATTATAATAATCAATTACGAAATGATCTGTATAATGTAGATCATTCTAGTTTAATGCAGAAACTTACCCAAACAAAGGCAAGTGGACGTTCTCAAAAAGCTTCCTTAAACATAGACTATAATGAGTCCTTATCTGACTTCAATTCATATCAGAATATAATGCAGAAAAAAGTGAAAAAATCCTGGCCAGTTAAAAAAGGCAAAATGAAACAGAGGTTGCTTAATGAGGAAGTGTATGAGAGGACAGATATGTATGAAGATGAAGAACAGTACGATGAGAGAAATAATGAAGATTATCCCACAAAATACACATGAAAATTAAGCTTGAATGATTTTATAAAATATATACATTAATAATTTGAAATAATTAAGGATGGACAATCATCAAAAGGACTTCTGACCCTGGAGACAACTTTTATTTCTCCATGGACAATTTCTGAGAACAAACAAATGATTCCATCCTTATCCACTCTGAATTGACCACTCATTAGAATGATAATAAAATTACTATTTGTTTTTGTTCTTATGGCTTACTTTTATTTTCCATTTACCACTTTCCATGAAACACCTTTAACCTGCCCACAGCAGGATAAAGTACTTTCCAGAAAAGCAATCTTTCCAGAAAAGCAATCTTTCCAGAAAAGCAATCTTTTTAAAATGAGATTTCGATTGTGATTGTGAAAGGCAATGGAAGTAATGATTGTATATCTTTTTTTTGTACAAAATAATAAATATTTGTCCCCTAAGTTTACCTTGGATCATTTTGTGAAACTAAAATAGTATAAGATGATTAAAATTCTAGACTCTTGCAAATCTACCCAATCTGCATACAGACACGTACAGCCCTCCTTTCAATTTTACTGCCCCTCTAAGACCTAAAACCCTTGTTATTATTATTTAGAAAGATGATGAATAAATAACACCCAACGTCTGTTTAGCTAGATTTCCATATTCATTGTTTTGCTTTAATTATTAGAGATAAAAATGCGTTATTTCATATGATATTAATTTGTTGAGTTTCAAAGATTTTCTAAAATGTGCCAAAAGAAGATGTGAAGTATTGATTAGAATTTGTTCATTTGATGAAGATGCATGTTTGATAAACACAAGTTTTAAAAATTTTATTCCCAAGGAGTCCAGATAACCATCACTGACAGAATAAAATGATATTTTGGCTTTTTAAAATTGTAGATCTAGGTTACCCTTCATTTGACTGATTTATTTCCCCCAAATAAACAAAAAAGCTTACCTTCAAATAATTGAGAGCATTATGAATCAATGATAATAAATCAAATTTAATATTGATTTAGCAATGTTACCAAATGTAGTCAGCTGACAGCATCATAGCTCATTACTTATTTACTGATGCAAACAATCCAAAACTTATTTCTAATCTTTCATCAGGCTGGGGATCCTGCAGATGGCCATTATTTTTTATGCATTTTCTGATCGCCACCCTACTCTACTCTGCTGAACAGAGGTAGTCTATCCTCAACCTTCCTCTGACTCCATTGCCCAAATTCACGGCCACCACCAGTCGAAGGTCATGAATATTCATTTTATGAAAACATGTTTCAGAGATGCATCAAATGACGTATTAAATTAAACAGTGCCCACTAATTGAACCTATTTTCTTGTCCTTGACCAGGCCAGAATTGTCTAATAACAATATCAACACTGAATGTGTAATGTTTTTCTCACTTTCCTAAATTGCTATAGTCTCACAAGTGTAAAGATTTAAGTAAACTAAATATATGCACACAGAATGATTCCTGTTTATCTGATAATGGGCATTGAAGGAGGAGCCTATCTACATTTCTTAATAATAATCATATGATGTCCGCATGCACATCTAGTTTAGGGACCAATCACGGAAGTAGAGGCCATTGTGGGAGACAATGGCAATTATTTAGACCAATCGGAGAGTAGCTGACAAATGATTTACAGAAGTGTCCGATTGAGAAAAAAATGTTCGAATTAACTGGCAACAGGGTCATTTGGGATAACTATGGACAGTCTAGTTTATTAATATTTCATATTTCTTTTGAAAACAATCAGAGGCTTTGGGGCAGAGGTAGGTAGAGAATTGACCATCTCTATTTGGCAGAGTACCTCTACCCCTGTTTTCAGTAACAAAAGTTCCAGACAACACTGCACAAATTAATGCATATAAAAGAAATTATACTAATTTAAAATCAATACCTCTCTCCCTCCCTTACCAGGTTTTGAAATGAGAAAGAGAAACAAGACTTCCATTTTCCAGGCCTTAGAGCCATGTTTATAATCATAAAGTGTCCTGCCTATTAATTAATTCGAGTCAGGTATGACATGTCAGCATGGTATGTAGAATATCATGTTTATGATCTTACTGATGACTGGTTCATCATCATTCACATTACAGGTCAGCCAAAAGTTGGTCTAGGCCAGGATGAGAGTCCATACCAAAAAGTAAAAGGTTTTTACACATGTAGAAGCTCAGTATTAACACTTATAAAAATGTTTAATTTGGCATGAGCGTGAAGTTCGTTTGATATTTGTAATTTAATTTCTTTCTTTTTTTCTCAAAAATGCCTCCATGTATGTATAGCTGTACACTTACAGGATATGGGTCCAACCAGGATATAAAGGATATATACCCTGTCAAAAGCTGATATATTCTTTTTTCTGTAATAATTTTGTTTTGCATTTATAACTTGCTAAGGCTTTTTAAATGATCTAAAGCAATTTTGATTGACTAATGGAGCCTTTGACATGCTTGGTAGACATGTCTAGATTATGTCGACCCCCTCATTATGAGAGCATCCAATCTGAGTCCAATGGACTAGCCCTTTTCCCATGATGAAGACTAAAAATTGTAAATACATTATTTTTGTGAATTTCTCTCAATGATATGAGTTGTGAGAGTACTAAAAAGAATCTTGATTGTCTAATCGGCCCTTACGGCCTTAGATATACTTGGTAGACATGTCTAGATTATGTCTAGACCCCTATATGTGAAAGCATAAATCTGAGTCCCGCAGAATAAGACTTTTCCTCTGATAAAGTCAATATATTCTACATGCACATAATGAGTGATATGAGGAGTGATAGTATTAAAAGGTATTTTGATTGACTAATGGGGCCTTAGACAAACTTGGTAGACATGTCTAGATTATGTCTAGTCTCCTCAATATGAGAACATAAAGCTAAGTCCTGGGGAATAAATATATATAACCCTTTTCCTCTGATAAAGCCAATATATTCGACATACTGACTGACAGAAATTTTGATTAACTATTGAACCTTCATGCCTTAAACCTGAGAACAATTATTATTACTCTCAGCTTGAACATACTTAAAGCTGAGAGCAATAAACATACTTAAAACTGAGAGCAATAAAAATATTCCTCTCAGGAAGAAACAGTATGTATTTCCCAAATTGACATGATACATCATGTCAATTTGACTTGTTATATTGATAGCCCAACATACTGTGCATCATAGACCTATAAATAAGCAAGAACTATATTATAACTTGGACAATAATTCATAACCCCAGATTACGATAATGATAAATGGCATAAAACACGTGCGTGTGGCTTTGTTTATTTACAGAGGGCGCTCTACTCTTCATAGCCAGTCACGTGTCCTTACAAAAAAGAGCAGAGCCAAAAGCGTGGTGCAGTTTTGTCTATGAGTGATGAGGAACCAGAGGTAGTCACCTTCCCCGGGAGTTTGTTGACATCAAGTCGTGACTGGATTTGAGTATCAGGGTGGTAACGAATAGATAAGGACCATAGAAGGGAGATCAGGGAGCTTTTAAGCCAAGATCACAAAGTTTTCATCGAACGAGTTTCTGTTTATTCAGGAGTCAAGAAGAGAAGCTGGCAACGTGGTTTCTCTGAATCACTCAGCCTCCCTTGGTCAAATACAGCCTGGTAAGTCACGTTTTCACTCCATATTAACTGTGTTTTGGAGACGATTTAGTCCATGTTAGCGCAGCAGGGTTAAGAACCTATTCCCCTATACATTCATTGAACGTTTGGAATGTTTACCAGGGTAAAATGACCACTTTCTTTTTGGCAGAACAGCGACAACAAGTCATTGTGGGGTCATGTCCGCGGTATGAATTTCTCGATGACTATTCGCAGTTGGCACATATTCAGTGTCTGCGCCGTACGCTTCAACTGTAGCTTCGGGATATTCAGTCTCAACACTGCTGTGGTGTTGCATATCTAAGATGCTACACATTACATTGCCAATTGTTCCTTTATTTCGATTTCCAAATCGAAAAATGAAATATCCTGAAAGGCAAAATCAAGCATATGCCAAGGATTTGGGGGTTTCCAGCCACAAGTTATACAAGCTATGTTAGAAGATTTCCAGACTCAACAAGTCTTCACAGACTTCATTTGTTGAGAACTCACATCTTAAAGTTAAACTGATTTAGACATCTTAAAATAATTGCTTACCTAAATTATCATTTAAATCTTTGTTTATTAGAGATGAACATTAAGAGGCATATATGGATTAAATATAGCTTTTTAAAATCTTTTTTCATTGTTTTAAATATTTTTTGTTTTTGTTTTTTAAAAGGGACGAAATAATTGCTCTACAGTGACCGGCAACTGTCTCAAACTATCGTCATTATTTCAGTTTTGATTACTATTCAGTCTCTTTGCTCCCAAATTAGTAATATTGTTAGCTTATACTTGTATGATGCTTTATATTATGTTTGAACCATTGTTTTGAAACTTTTTAAATGAAATAAGTCAAAAATGCTGAAATGAGTTTGAAATACTGATTAATGATTATAATCAAACAGCCATGAATATTGGCATACCTTATTTATCATGGTGTGTCTGTAAAAGATATTTTCAACTTGGAAGCATTTTGTTTTGTTAATTTAGTGACAAGAATTCACATCCACTGCTAAGATGGGTGGCAATGGAGAAACTCAAACGGTCAAGCTGAAGAAGAACTTGGGACTTCACAATGGAGTGGCCATCATTGTTGGTGTAATCATTGGCAGTGGAATTTTTGTATCTCCCAAAGGAGTGCTTAAAGAAGTGGGAAGTGTGGGAGGGGCCATCACAATATGGGCCATGTGCGGACTCATCTCCCTCATAGGAGCTATGTGTTATGCCGAGCTAGGAACCTGCATACTCAAATCGGGGGCAGATTATGCCTACATCAATGAAGCTTTTGGACCATTACCAGCCTTCCTCTATTTGTGGGTAGCTCTGCTGATCATAATCCCAACTGGGAATGCAATCACAGCCTTGACGTTTGCTTACTATGTTCTTCAACCAATCTTCCCAACGTGTGACCCCCCAGATGAAGCTGTGCGATTATTAGCAGCTTTAGCCATAGGTGAGTACCCTTCTTGTCCAAATATGGTGCAAAATATAAAATAAATATTATCCATCAAATTCAATGTACAAAATCTCATTAGTGCAGTTTAGTGATTACTAAATGTAAAGATATATGTATCAAAGAGCAGGTCCAGACTGAGCACATGGCGACCATGCCGCTAGAGATGTATGATGAAATACACTCTCTGACTCTGCCACACACTCCCTTCCCAGAATTAATCAATAAATTTGAATCATTGCACCGCATGGGTTTGATGTAACAACACTGCTTTGATAGCACTGTTTGTTTTTAGTCAAATGTTTATTGTTGTTCATTTAAAAAAAATCCTTCTTATCAGTGACATCATAGTTTGGGTAAATGTTTAAGGTGTGTTTATATTATCTTTTTTTTTGTTATTTGCCTGTACTGGGCAAGGAGATTGGGAACAGATCAATTTGGACTGCAGCCAATCATGTCTCACTCTTGCCGCCATGTGTTTTAGTGCATAGTGCAAGCAAACATGACCCTCTATGATGAAAGCCCTATTCAACAAGTGTGGAACTGGAATCTGTGACAGATGCATCATGCTTGCAAACAAGGCATCACATGCCTAAATTTATTGATTTATAGCTTTATTAAAGTTATGCTTATTACAAGGGTATTGGGCATATAAAATGCATTGTTGTAAAGTTTTTTAATACATTCTGTGATGACAATAATTGATAACTGACGGTAATGCCAAGTACCCATGCTATGTATCTGTGAAACTCCATGGTCGAGTAGCCAAGGTGGGTGCAAAAAGGCTGAAAAGTGCATAATGTAGGGTAAATGGCAAATAGGGGGTAGGAAAATGGTAAAACATATTTGATAATGGTCAATAAATTTCTTATGAGTGTAAAATTTCATTTTATGAACAAGTTTTAAGCTAGTATGTTGTTTTAGGAGCTGTGCTTTGTCAGCATAGCTTTATGTAGTCATTCTATCTGTCTGTCAGATTTCTTGAGAATAATGGGCAATTTTTTTCTTAAGCGATTCACAAACCTGACAAAAAAGGAATGTTCAGCACAGTGCTTAGGCTTTTGGTCCATGTTTCATTTAATAGTTCTGACAAATAATGTGAAATTTATGATAAACTATTGATCCTGCTAGTTTGTCCACATTCTTCTGTTTGGCTTGTTGCCAAGGTTTTGAGAATCACTTCTGTCCCAGTGATAAGTCTAAGGGAAGGAAAAGTTTTTTCAGTTTATTTAAGTCATGGAAGCATATTTACCCTTCTCAAACTACCTGTTTCAATATTCTTTTGAATATGGAGAATAAGCAAGGGGTGGCAGGCAAGAAGGGACTGTGTATCAGGTGTTTGATCATATTATCTCAAATTATTGGCAAATATCCCCTCTACTAATTATTTTAATTTAACACCAGGTTCATTTTTAAACCAATTTTAAGTCATTTGCAATTCATGGTGTTCAAAAAGAATTGTTCAGAAGAAGTGCTACAATTTTAAATGCAACATATTTGACATCCAATGCAAATCAAAGTGCATTGGTTTTGTACTTAAAAAGTGTAAATTATAAAGTATTTGGGAACCGGAAACCCATTTAGCTGTGTGGGACCAGAAAAGTATGAAGGCAATGAAGCACAATTTACATGAAAAAAATAGTAAAGGCTTGACTGGCAAATGGATTTGGCAAGAAACACATTCAAGTTGATCTTAACCTTTTGACAAAACATGAATGCTCTAAGTCTCATACCTGGAAAAAATGCAAGGACAGCTGTGATTTATTTTCTACCTGGTATAGGGCTACCATTTCAAACAGTTGTGAAGGCCTAAAGGACATCACCAGCACAAAGGGACCAGCACAAAGGGACCAGTACCCAGAATCAGCACAGTAGCAACTTCACTTGTGAATGCTCTATTTTATGAAAATTTACATTTATATATAAATATCGATATGTCTTGGTAGTTATGATCCAGATATGGGCTTTGACAAGTTCAATACTGGATGACCTTGTTATTTATAATTGTCAAAAGCTTGCAGATTTTTATTTAAGTAACTTTCTAGGGTATGCTATATTTTTGTTTAAAAAAGTTAAACAAATTTATCATTTTGTAAGTCTCATACCTGGGAGATATACAAGGACAAGTGTGATTTATTTTCTACCTGTTAAAAGGGTTACCTTTTGGCACAGTTGTCTAGGCATCAACATCTTTCCGTTAAATCATTTTGAAATAGTCAGGTGACCAGCCTAGTAAAGAATGTGTACTGTGTACTGATTGGTTGGTACTCCTTTAATACTGTAAACAAGATGCCTGCCATGAGCAAATGGTTATTATAAATTGCAAGAATATGAGAACAGTAAAAGTATTTAAACAATTTCTCAAAATCTTCTTTTTATGCTGTATATTTGTTCATATTAATTATATTTGGATTGCTCATACATATTTTGTGAAGGTTTTGCTCCCCTTTGACTGTTTGGTGCAGCCCTAATTGGCACCTCTGAATAAAGGTTGTCAACTAGTACATCACATCAATATGTAGCCATTTACCAGGCAAGGTTATGACCCAGCTTGAATATTTTGTGTCCCAAATCATACACAATCGTACTATAGTTGCAATCAGAGAGTCAGGGCTTAAGTATACATAATCCTGGTTATTTGGATTACTGCACTGTACATACCATATTCTCACTGATTTGAATACATTGTGTCCAGTGTTTAATGGTAATTCATTGTGTCCAGTGATGCTACAAATTGCTGCTATGAAAATACCACATTTCCTGAAGTCATCCCCCACATGTGTGTATATGTGTGTATGTTTGTGTGTGTGTGTGTGTATGTATGATTGTGTGTGTGAGTCCATCCAGACCTTCAATATTTTACTCTAGTCTGTTGTTCGCAATTTTTATCACACATTCACCTCATGAGCCTGCTATATATATATATTTTTTAAACATGACCTTGACCTATTTTTTCAATTTCTTCAAAATGCCAGTTTTCGGTGACAGTTGTTAACACCTATTTTAGTTGCAGATAAACTCTTTACTTCAAATCAGCATATGACTGGAACTACTTACCAACTTTTGAATAATGAGAAAAAGAAAATATAATCTTGATCGCTATATTTTATATGTTGGTTGCCTATTCCATGCTGTTTTCTCACAGGATCTGTGCAATCTGGCAGGATCATAATGTGTTGCTTTTATCTCAGTGCCTGTAATATTTTACTGCTTTGATTTAAACACTGATGAGAGAACCTTGGGCCATTCAGTTCCTTGTATCAGAAAGAAATAGTTGCCAACAGTTTTATTGCACCAAAATATACAAATATTAAACTCTTAGATTAAATTATTAGAATAACCTCAAAGCTTGCAACGGCTTACATACAGAAATCATCAAAACATATTTCACAAAGGCACTAAATAACAAGAAATGTGACATCAGATAGTCTCAGGAGTTGTCCTCAAAGAGTCAATATGACAAATACGAAAATATTTGATATAATACCATAAATATAATACCATTGATCACATGTCTGTTTGAATTTGAATTTTATTCAGCAAAAATGTTTCTCCACATATATAGCAGAATGATAATTTTGTGTTGTTTTTTGTATTGTAGCTCTGTTGACCTTTATAAACTGTTGGAATGTGAAGTGGGCAGCTCGTGTGCAGGATATCTTCACTGTGGCTAAGGTGCTTGCCCTTGTCATCATCATCATCCTGGGAGCTATACAGTTATGCAGAGGTATGTGCTACCTTCAAGAAATACATATTTTATTTATATCAAAGCTATTCTCAAGCATAAAATTTGTATCACAAACTATGAAGTTATGAAAAGGCAAGCAAGATAACATTTTACGGTAGGGTATTAGATAAATAATTTAGTGAAATTTGAGTCCAATTTTTTTTGTCGTTAACCTTTCTGTTGAACATATTCAGGGTAGATAACATGATCAAACACAACCGAATATTGGAAACAAGTTTTTGAGAAATTTAAACAAGTCTAAATTTCTGTTATCCTATAGATCTGTCTGTTGAACTCATCCTCTCACAGCAACAACTTGGTGGATTTGTTATCTATTCATAGTCAAGATATGCTACTGCCAGGGGATGAAGTCTATCTATTTTCTGTGAAGTTAATCTTTTTGAAAAACAGTGAATTGTTTAATCTTTATAGGAAATAGTGAATTGTTTCTAACATGCATAGGCACAAAATATCCAGTGCCTATTTCCACTAATCAAAATATAGCCTCATGTCTGAACAAAGGCAATCAAAATTAATCAGACCCAAATTTTCTCTTCGCTTGAAATTGGAAACAGAAATGATTTTTAATAAACATAAGTTTACATATTTTGCTTCAATTTGTCCATTGATCCTAAAATTATGGAGATGACACATTCATTTGTTCATAATATTCAATCATAAATCCTACTGAGCACCAACCTCAAAAAATATTAAGGTCATCAAAGAATTGGGAAATAGCCTCCCATTTGCAAAAAAAGTTAAGAGGCAACAATAGAAAGGAAATGATTAAATTCCAAGTGAAACATTTTTAATGGGCCAACCTGTTAGTAGCTGTGAACAATCTATTACAAAGGGCATTGAACAGACACACGAGGACCTAAAGTCAAACATTGTTAACCAAAATAGCCTTGATAATTGCTGATTGAAAGCAAGTTCTAATGAGGAACAATCTAGATGAATTCCAATCCGTAAGAAAGAAATTTGATAAAGCATATGTAGTGAGGCACATTCACAGGTGCTCCATGTTTGAGGTCCATTTCTGTTTAGATATTATTTAAACAAAAGGTTAAAATATCAACAATCCATTTTGAAAAAATCACATATTTACATTTATAAAATAAACAAACCCAAGTATTATTTTACTGGGGATATGTGTGAGAAACATCCAGAGTGATTTTATTAGCTGTGCAGTTCAGTTTTGATGAATTTTCCAGTGTAATGACAGAAGACATTGATGTCGAAGTGGAGACCCAATTTATTCGTTTTTAGATTGAATGTAATGTAGAGCCAACTGAAGGATCTGGTCAAACTGTCGCCAAAAGGATGCTCAGAGGAAATCATATGTGTTGTCAAGGCAACGATACTTCCTATAATTCCAAAATAACTCTTGTGATTCAGAGAAGTGTCAAATTGCTTGTGTCATATACTTCCTTATCGCACTGACTATTAGTTTTAATGATTTCCCAGTACTCTTAAAATGTTTTATTGCTTTTCCTTTTCTTGGTGCGATATTGATTCAAAGGTTTTAACTGTGCAATTAATGTTTATTTTCAGTGTTTAAAATATAACCAAATTTTTAACTTAAAAGAAATATTTTGAATTTGATTTCATTTATCAAACATTTTGTTGATATTCAATATGGTAGTAAGCAGCATTCCTGTTTCTTTCAAGATTCTTTCCTGATAAGAAGAATTGTCTTGGTTTACTAATATGAAATGATATATTATGTCATTAACTGTTCAAGTTCAATCTGTGAAATATGATTATTATTATTTTTTTTTAATTGTCAAGCCTGTGAAGAGTTACTTCGTGTGACGAAATATGCCAAGCATCGATTTTGATAAATTCTCCCAGCCACAGATATTCTGATCACACCAAAAGTCTGTGAAATATCATGTGAAATATGGTTTGACTGGATTGTCACTCAGAGCAGCCAGCTCTTTATTTTCTCATATGAAATTCTTTAAAGGTATTAAGCATCAATTCTACAATTTTGTGTATTGAAAAATTAGACTCATTCGAACATCATGACAGATTGAAATTATAATAGAGTAATGAGATATGTTGCTATGAGACATAGCAGTTGCACTCCCAGTAGAGGTCTGAGCCATAAGCTGCACTTGACGGGTAAACACGGATAGCGTGAACTTTGTTTGACCTCAAATGAGGCTCAAAGTAGGGTAGCACTGTTTGACATCATTTTGGTACTATTCAAAGCACAATACATTTCATGATGTCATAAGCATATTGATGTCATAAGCATATTGCCATACTCTTATGACGTCAATTTCCCTTTCAGTGCAGCTGGTAGATATGAAGGTGCTGAAGATCACTAGGTACTCACGTGGAGGACATCTTTAGCCTCTAGTTGTGATTGGTAGGGCTTACGAGGATATTGGACGCCTCAGGCTGTATAGGGATATTGGACGCCCTTTAGTGCGCTGGGGATTGTAGGCCCCAAGGGAAGGAGTGAGTGTTGGGGTGAAAGTTGTCAGTGCAGAAGGTGATAATTAGATAGGGTAGCTTTACATCAGTGTAGGGGCCTGCACCGGGCGGTCAGCACGAGTGCCTTTCACAGATTGGGGATAGTGCGTATGGGTCTCCTCTCTAGCTGGATAGCCACGCTGCGTAAGCTCTGAGTGCCCACGAGACAAAAGTGGAGCGGCCAACATATCAAATCAAATCAAAAATCAAATCACTCCACATAAAAATGACACCAAGAAAAGAGTGTGCTTTCATCAGGGGCCTATATATTAGGGTCCTGTTCAAATAAATTTTACAGACCATGATGGGGATGCATTTTTCAAAAAGTTTATAGACATGATAGACAAATATATTTATCACCAATATGTGAATTTTAAACGTTTTTTTTTTCAAAATCGGTGCTTAATCCCTTTAATTTCTTATATTTATACATTAATAAATTTTATTTCAGGGAAAACAGAGAACTTTGAAAATTCGTTTCAAGACACGACAGTCTCGCCTGGTGCTCTTGCCTTGGCCTTCTACTCCGGTCTCTTCTCATACGCAGGATGGTATGGTTAAAAAATTATTGATTATTTGTTTCTTTTGTCTTTTAAAGCATTAAAAACTATAATTTAGTGGAGTTACCATGACATTTTGTGTGACCATACAGTGTTAATATCATAGCTCCATGTCTGGACAGTTAAAAATGATAATTTTTCATACTGAATATCAAGAATGGCAGACTAATGTTACAATGTCATATTACAAATACTGAGACCAAATACTCCAAGACTACATGACTACAAGACTACATGAATTTGGTGGTCCTCTTGTATTGGCAGTGTTCATCTGTTTGTCCGTCTGTTTAAACTTGCAGACTTTTTAAATTGCAAAAATAATGCATGGATTGGTATCAAACCTTATAGATGCATGCTTCATAATTAATTGATTGATGTTGACCTTTCCATGACATTTTTTAACTTTCCTATTTAAATAGTAATTCAGAGTACATTAATGCTAGATGCTAGGTCAGGATATAGACAATGATGACTGTGAGGACAGTGATGATAAACCGTTGCTCCCCCAGCTTAGCTTACTCAGGGGGAAATCATGTGAATCATGGCCATGGTGATAAATAGTAAGTTACTCAGGACCTGAACAAGCAAAGAGCTTTTTTTTTGGTGATATTTATTTAAATTTTTCATCAAGTTAACAAGTTACTTCAGATTATAAACACTTATCTTCCTAAAGTTAGTATGGCACACTTCTTCCTGTGAAAGACCTGATATTTTGAAATTAAATGCTTAAATAGAAAAAAATTGCTTTTTTGCATATACTGTTGTTAAGAAGGGAAAACATTTTAAGAGAGTGAGAATAGAAATTTATATAAACGGGGAAGAATCATTCTGAAACAAAAACATTTCTGAAAGTGGAAAAGATTGACCTTGATATAAGCTGAGAGCAATATAACAATATATTTATTATTGCTCTCAGATATAAGCAACAGATCATTTCATAATGTCTGATATGAGCTGTGCTGATAGATATATAGGGGTGAATAGGAGGTCAGATATTGTTCCTTAGTTGACTACAATAAACAAACACATGTGTGTTTAAAATGGCCAAAGATTGATGTTTGCCTGTGTATCACATATCAAGAAACTGAAATGTGTATCACATATATATATATATATCAATATTTGCATGGAATTCACCATTAAAATGTCAAAGAGGTGTGGATTATTACAGCACAAGATATGGCATGTTGCTTGCATCATCCTGTGTAAATATCTAAATGTCATTAAGACCGATTGTGTGCGAGGTGACAGCTGCAGGTTGAGCCAGAGGCCTCACTCCAGTCAATGGAGAAACAGCAGAGAATTGCTTTAAAAACATTTTATATCAGTCTTTGTGGCCTCATTATCTGCATTTGATTTTATTTTCAATGGCATGGTTGCAAAGCTTTTTGGAAAATGTGAAAAATAAGTTTTTATTTTTATAGGATGGAATAATCCTAAGTTACATAGAATGAGCAGACATTTATTTGGAATACAGCTGACTACCAAAAGCCCAGCCCTAAATAATTTTTGTCTATTGTGGTCCAAATTTACTAGCCTGAAAATGGTACCAAGTCATTATATTTGATGGGCTTATTGTTCATAAGGGAAAGTTATAATTGATCATAGATAAAAAAATAGATTTAAAATAAATGCTTCTATACTGTATGTAAGTGTCACAAATGTCAATAAATGTTGTGACCATATGGTGAGGAGTATCTTCAAAATTAGATATCTATGCTGTACAAACTGGTACTTGTCAAATACACTTAAGCACCAGGTGATGATGTTTACACTACTGGTATTGGCAACTGATTGGTAAAGATTAACATTTGATTTGGGCTATCTGTTGTCAGCATGTGTCTGAAGTAGGCTTGAGATGTGTGATCCTGAAAGTGATAACCACGATTAAGAGAGGAGATTTGAAGGGTGATGAGAAGATGTAGACTGATACCTAATGATGCTTTAAACTAAAGTTTCCAAAATGCCTTTCATATTCACATGCACAAAACCCTGCCAATACGTACATACATGCAGGCCTTGACATAAAGAGAAAAATGTTGGTTGCCCAGATGGGCCACCAGAGCCTGAGAAGTGGTGGCCCGAAGTTTCTAAGGATGATAGGATGTGTGATACAATAAAGAGCATTGTACATAAGGCTGTATAGTGTCTGAGTGGGGGACACTTGTCCCAATCAAATGTCTATTGACCGTGATATGATATCTATCAAGGATTAGAATAATAAAATCAAGATAGTTAGGGCCACTAAAAGACCAAACATATGGTTGTCCAACTGGGCCACTACAAGAGAGCATTCACTGGCCCGAACAGAGGATCTGGTGGCCCAGGGCCACCAGCCCAGTGCATATGTCAAGCCCTGTACATGTATGTCAAGCCAAAGCACATGTGAACTAACTTGAGCTGCCAAATAGGCCAATCAATAAATAGCTAAACTCAGAATAGGAGGTTTGCCTAACTTCACCTCTTACCCTATTTTCATATAGGAGTGATTTTCAGCAAGTTATTGTGTATGGTGATTGTGCATTCCTTATCCTCCTGTGGTGGGAAACAGAGGATTCCCTTAAAGCGTATTATTCATACCTCATTAGTGATAATTAGATGTTTCCATTGATTGCAGCAGATACTGGCTGAATCAATTGTGTATTTTATCCATAATAATTCCAGGCTAAAATCTTGGATTTAATTCATTAGGAATTGTCATATCATAATCAAATTGGCATAACAAGTATTTGGGTAAAGATTTTATTTTACACTTCTAATGTCTTCAAAGGGACATGAACTAAATTAAATAATGATGTCAGTGAGAATAGGATCAATAGGATCAAAAGGATTTTAAAAGTCATTTAACCACAATAGATCATGACCCATTTCAATACACATTTTCATGATGATGCTGGAGACCAAGAGCATGCACAGAGTGGCTGTTTAAATGTCAAAAAAGCAAATAGACATGCGCAAATGGTCAATTGATACAGCTACTTTCAATTTTTCATGCACATTTGTGAGCTCATTCAACTTTGCCCTAATGCTGTGTGTGCACTGTGCCAGTCTGGGATATTAACACTAGCCCGTAGTCCCAGACTAGCAGAAACACTGCCGAGCTAGTACACCTTCCCCTGATGCTGGCCTGAACGTCTTATAGCTAGCTGATTATGATTTTTCAAGTATTGGTAAAATAATGTCCTTTTGTCATTTGATTAATCTTACTAATTACGAATTGCCCTAACCAAGATTTGGGCTAATACACTTTTGATTCTTGCTAGTGCTAATCTCCACTTACAAGCCCAACTGTCTTGTAGCCTAAAGAGTATTTGACTCCACTGTTGTGCCCAAAAATACAATGCTCAGCACACCATATCAGAGGAATGTTGGATCAGAGGTCCCACAGCATATAATACCCTCAGCAGCTACAACCTGGGTATATGATTTATATGGATCCATGCATGGGCCACCACATTGCTGTGAACTGGGTGCCCAGGATGTGATTGCCAAATGTGGCACTGCTGGGCGGGTCGGGAGAGACAAGACAGGATTAAGGTCTATAATCCACAATGAAAAAAATGGGACAGACTTATGTTTTTTGGCTTAAATGTGTTCAAAGTAATGTTATTTGTTAATTTAGCACAGAAAAAGTAAACTTAACCAGCTAGTCTTAAATTTTTATTATTTAAATTGAACCCGTTATAACGGTAGTTAAAACGGGTTCGACTTCTATCAAGTATTTATATTTTCTTTTTTTAATGCCATCCAAAGAATAATCAAGCTTTTTTGGGACATTTTAGATATAATCATGGCATAAAATATGAATTATCACTAAAAGAGTTTGTCCGCCATGTGTGCTGTAGGAGCTGAAGGCAGTTACGTAAATATACGAGACCACACGAAGTTCTCTCCAAATGCTTCAAACTGATTGTGGATTATAGACCTTAAGCCACCCAGCATTATATTGACAATAGGGAGTTTACCAGCTGTTACTGACTATCACTTTGTGGGTTATCTGATTCCATTCATTTCCAGGTCATATTCATTTTGTCACATACTGAAGGTCATGACAAGGTCATATTTTCAACGATGTCATTATCCCATGTAGGTGCAGTGGTTCTGTTGTTTGACTTAACATTGTTAAAGGCAGTAAAAATAGACAGTCGTCTAACTAAGTGAACACTATATGCAATATACAGTTTTTACCATATTTATATTTTAGTGCATTTATTTACTATTTTTTATATTTTTTTACCAGCCAACATACTGTTTGAGGTCTTATTTTTGTCAGCATGAATTTATGGTCATTGTTTGGAACAGCCCTGACATAAAACAGAGCATGGAGCATAATTTGTTTATGAATTTGACCACCTAACCCAGATTTTGAATTGATTTGTTATGGGTGCAAAGAGCATTAGAATAATTAGTAGAAATGAGCAATACTTATTGGCCAGGCAGAGATTTGGTGGTGGATGACTGTGTGGAAATGTTCGTTGATACATATTTCATCACCCTCACGCCTCCCCCGGGAGTGAACAAATTACACATAATAGCTCATTTAAACATGTTGTAATTATCAGAAATGACAATATATTCATCAGAATGTCAGTTATGTTCACAGATTTTGCCACAAAACTTCTACATAAGTGGTGTGTGTGTGGGTGTGGGTGTGTGTGTGTGTGTGTGTGTGTGAAAATCTGGTTTCTACAATACAATGTATCTTGACATTTTTTCCCCTGTGAAGCTGTTTGCATATGATTTACTAAATGCTGTGTCAACTAGCTCCTACCCTTTTCCAGTATTATGTTTGGGTATTAGATGTTTCAAATATGTAAATAAAATTCTATTGATGACAAGTCAGAATCAAGATGACCTTGTTTCATACATACATGATTAATTCAAGGTAGAAAGGGACAAACTAGGACAATATATTTTTTCATTGAAGAACACTTTACATTGCAGGTGTATTGATCTTGATTTTATTCTCCTCAAGCACCATCTATTCCATTCAATCACCTCTTCACTTTCAAGTTTAAAGGAATTTTTCTCTTATTTACACACCTTAAATGTTATTTACAGCTTTATCATTCTACATTAAGCAAATAGGAGTTCTCGTAGGAGGCTACATCTTCTGTGTCCAATTTAATTACCTTGATAGGTAAATCTTTATTGAAAATAGTTGCTTTGTAGCTATGCATAGCATAGCTTAGCTTCTGCAGTGGGGGGATGATAAGAGAAAATATTCAGAAAATATTCAGACATCACAAACAGCAGTGATCAGCATCAGCTGATTATGGCACAGAACACTGCAGAAAGAAAATTCAGAAAATGTGAAGAAATTTTTCATCTACAAATAAATAAATGTCTTTATTAGTACACTAAAAAGAATTGTCTCAATGAAAATTTTGTTAACCTGTTTGGTGATTTAGTTTTAAATTAACCTTTTGATTTTTTTTAATAAAGCTCTTTAAAAAACGAGATACAAAAAAACAAGTTAGCATGATAATCTACTATGCATTTGAACTTTGTAAAGTTATGCCCTTCTTTCTCTTTCTGTTTAAGGAATTACCTGAACTTTGTGACAGAAGAACTCAAGGACCCTTACAGGTAAATATTCTCCTAAGTTTACACAGTTGAAAACCACAAAGGAGACAATATCAAGTGTCACTCTTGATATGTACATATATGTATTGCAGTTATTTTATTGCTGAATATGTTCTCCATAGTTTGCAACATTTGGGTCATAGTTGTGCTGGGAGTCATATTTAAGAAAGGCATAAAATAACTATGAAACATTCAATTTTATTTTTGATGGACCTACTACTTCTTTCTCTCATTTTCTTTTGTTATTATTGTAAAGTAAATGTTTTTAGGTTCATTAATTACCAAAGAAATGAAAAAATATTGTGGTTAAATATTAGGGCTTTAATGGTTTTTGATATGAATCAATTAATTGCTGGGTTGTATGAGTAAATTAGAGATAACCTAATATCAAATGAACTTGATCAGTATAAAAGCGAAGTCATAAATCAAATCCATTCACATCTTGTTCTTAAGATAATAATATGGTTCAGCTAAGTGATGACCTCTTGGTACTAACAGGGCCAAAAGTAATTATCTCCAAAACAACAAAGTGGTATTCACTTTCAGCAGAGTTGTTAAAGTCAATTTTATTTGCTCTTGGTTTACAACATAAGACAGACCTAATTTCAGACTATCAGCAATCGGAAACCATTTTATTCGTATTCATATTTATACACACCGATTTTACTTTTAAATCTACTTTATAAAAGAAGATAGGAGTCAATATGTATTTGTTCGGTAATATTATGCATGGTAGGACCAACAAAGATTTGCTTTATAATGAAGTCTGCTAAAGTTTATATACACATGCCCCAGACACCCAGACAAAAGAGGCTCAGATGCCCTGCCACATATCCTATATCTTGCATTTTGAGCATGCCAAACTAAAAGAAACAGTCAAAGACAAGAAAAAGATGAATGGAAATGTTTATGCAAAAAACATTGCAAAAAAGTATTCCACATAGCATTCATACATATCAACATCTCTATTACCCATGGTATTTCTGAGGAATTTATTTGTGCTTACAACTTACTTTGATATGTCAAGGAAAATGAATGATCATTTGGCTTGGGAGAGTCTTCAAGGTCGAGTGGCTTACAATTGCTATTTGTTCTCTCCCTCAAGTTAATTGATGAACTGTGATCAAGATTTTTGTGGGTGTGATTTATTTTATTTCTTGCAAAGGAATGTTTGACCTTTTTTGTCCAAGCCATATTCACCTCATAAATCAATAAAATGAAGTCACCTTTGTGTCTTCGATGTGGAACAATAAAAAGATTTGAACTCTACACTTGGACAAACTTACCTGAGGCCATTTATGTCTCTCTCTACCACCAATACAATGATAGCAGGAAAACAATCTAATAAAGAGGTCAGCCAGTGCTCTGCTTGATAGCAATATCTTAAATGAGGGACACAAGTAATGGAATTATATCAACAAAACTATTTTATTTCATAGAAACAATATAAAAAAAACTGTTCTTGATATCAGTCCAATTCTTATCTTGTTTTTTGTATGCTATCATCATGTTCTGCTACTTCGAAAACAAATAACCAAACAAATAAATTAGATATATATCTGTATGTTCATTGATAACAATCTTCATTTGCAATAGAAAAAGGGAGATTGTTATTTTATTACTTCATGCTTCATAAAGTGAATGCAAACTCCCACCGTGCACAGTGGCGTGGGAGCCTGAAGTCCATGCAAGGTCACAGACACTAGGGGTCACTACAGTCTTGATTGTTAAATATGGACAGCAGCTCAGGCACCACAGTGAATTTTTGCCAAATTAGTCCCACCTGAAAGCATCAGATTTTACTTCTTTGATAACTATATAATATAAGGTACTGCATTTTGATTTACACAAAATAAAAGCAATTTTGTGTACATATGAGGGTTGTGTTTCCTGTCTGCCAGCCTCAGTACACATGAGCCATCACTGTTTATCAGCAAATTTACATGATATGTGTATGATATAAATTTAGCGTAACAGTGCATACTGAGTTATGCAGATGATGAGATAATGATGACCTTATTATTAGCTCCACCCATGTGAGTAGTGAATGAGCTATACTATTACGCTCAGTCTGTGTATGCTTATGTGTCTATAAAAAAAAACATCTTCATTTTGCTCAATTTTATCACTAATTTCAGTTAAAGGCTCGTAATTTTTTTACATCACATGCACCTCATGAAGGTCTGCAATTTATTTTCTCAAACAAGACGCAGACCAGGTTTTCAACTTAAAGCATTCATGAAATGAGGTTTTCAAGCACTTCTTCCTTGCATAAAATATTTATACCCCAAACTTTGCGATCACATGTTATTACCCATCATATTTCCCCTACATAAATTTCTGTGCGATTTGAAAGTGGATGAATCTTCTGCTAAAATCCCATTCATCCATTGGACACTTTGTCAACAAACTTTGTTTAGCTGACCAGTGATCTAGTGCAATCAACTGCTTAGTAAAGTTTTGCTAACTATGGGGCAGTGATTTGGCTGACAGAGCCCTGTTTGTCCATTGGTACACCCTGACTGGCCACAGTCATGAGTAATTGTATATATGTGGCCACCTGGTGGTCAAAAGAGTACAGGCAGTACTTGGCACTTTCAGCAAAACACAATAACCATGGTCAGTGTATTTTGGTTGATTTTAGTGAGATAGCATGTTTGTTGGCCACATATAATTCAAGCATACATCAAACCTCTATAAAATTGCATGTGGCCTCTGTGATTTCATGAATGTTTTCACAAGCTTAACAATGTTGCCAGAAAGTCAGCATTTCTTTATTCATAGATCTAAAGAAAGCATCAAAAAACATTTTTGCACAGAATTTTAATGAATGCTCAAATTGATTCTATGATAATCATTTCAGTTTTGTAAATATTATTGGAGTTAATGACATGTAATTCATACCATAAAAGCTATTTGTGAGATATTAACACCCAACTTTTTATGGATGATACAATTGACTCTGTAACCCAATATTTCTACCCATTGTCACTACAGCCATTTTGATGTTGATGGGATGTCTTTGGCTGGGAAGCTGTTATATATATTTTTTGTTTTCAGAAATCTTCCGCGGGCTATTTGGATCTCAATGCCGATGGTGACTGGGATATATGTGCTGGCAAACATTGCATACTTCACTGTGCTGACCCCAAGTGAACTGCTGGAGTCAAATGCTGTGGCTGTGGTAGGTCTAACTCATATAGAAATAAACAATCCCCAACATAATCCTAAATCCTAAACCCTAGATAATGATGATTACCTGTAAGCTTTTCATCTTTTCCCTCCACAGATATGTGTATTTAAAACAACATGTTAAAAATCTTAGATGTAAAAAAACTACCTTCTAATCCTGTTTGTAGAAGTGTATCTGTATTGTACTTTAACTCTCTCTGATCCCAATCTATCTACCCTTGCTCTCTCTGGCTGGTCTCATTTTATCCGTCCTGGTTATCTCTAGTCTCATTCTGTCAATCCCCATTCTCTCTGGTGTCATTCTCAGTCCCCATTCCCTCCGATCTCATTCTCTCAGTCCCTCTGGTCTACTTCTCTCTATCCTTGTTTTCTCTGGTCCCATTCTGTCAGCCCCCATTCTCTCTGGTCTCATTCTCTCTATCCTTATTCTTTCTGTCCTTTTCTCTCTATCCTTATTTCTCTATCATTATTCTCTCCGGTCTCATTCTGTCAGTCCCTATTCTCTCTGGTCTCATTCTTTCAGTCCCCATTCTCTCTGGTCTCATTCTGTCAGTCCCCATTCTCTGGTCTCATTCTGTCATTCCCTATTCTCTCTGGTCTCATTCTGTCAGTCCCCATTCTCTCTGGTCTCATTATATCAGTCCCCATTCTCTCTGGTCTCATTCTGCCAGTCCCCATTCTCTGGTCTCATTCTGTCAGTCCCCATTCTGTCAGTCCCCATTCTCTCTGGTCTCATTCTGTCAGTCCCCATTCTCTGGTCTCATTCTCTCTCTAGTTTCATTATCTCTGGTCTCATTCTGTCAGTCCCTATTCTCTCTGGTCTCATTCTTTCAGTCCCCATTCTCTCTGGTCTCATTCTGTCAGTCCCCATTCTCTCTGGTCTCATTCTGCCAGTCCCCATTCTCTCTGGTCTCATTCTGTCAGTCCCTATTCTCTCTGTTCTCATTCTTTCAGTCCCCATTCTCTCTGGTCTCATTCTGTCAATCCCCATTCTCTCTGGTCTCATTCTATCAGTCCCCATTCTGTCAGTCCCCATTCTCTCTGTTCTCATTCTCTCTCTAGTTTCATTCTCTCTGATCCCAATCTATCTACCCTTGCTCTCTCTGGCTGGTCTCATTTTATCCGTCCTGGTTATCTCTAGTCTCATTCTGTCAATCCCCATTCTCTCTGGTGTCATTCTCAGTCCCCATTCCCTCCGATCTCATTCTCTCAGTCCCTCTGGTCTACTTCTCTCTATCCTTGTTTTCTCTGGTCCCATTCTGTCAGCCCCCATTCTCTCTGGTCTCATTCTCTCTATCCTTATTCTTTCTGTCCTTTTCTCTCTATCCTTATTTCTCTATCATTATTCTCTCCGGTCTCATTCTGTCAGTCCCTATTCTCTCTGGTCTCATTCTTTCAGTCCCCATTCTCTCTGGTCTCATTCTGTCAGTCCCCATTCTCTGGTCTCATTCTGACATTCCCTATTCTCTCTGGTCTCATTCTGTCAGTCCCCATTCTCTCTGGTCTCATTATATCAGTCCCCATTCTCTCTGGTCTCATTCTGCCAGTCCCCATTCGCTGGTCTCATTCTGTCAGTCCCCATTCTGTCAGTCCCCATTCTCTCTGGTCTCATTCTGTCAGTCCCCATTCTCTGGTCTCATTCTCTCTCTAGTTTCATTATCTCTGGTCTCATTCTGTCAGTCCCTATTCTCTCTGGTCTCATTCTTTCAGTCCCCATTCTCTCTGGTCTCATTCTGTCAGTCCCCATTCTCTCTGGTCTCATTCTGCCAGTCCCCATTCTCTCTGGTCTCATTCTGTCAGTCCCTATTCTCTCTGGTCTCATTCTGTCAGTCCCTATTCTCTCTGTTCTCATTCTTTCAGTCCCCATTCTCTCTGGTCTCATTCTGTCAATCCCCATTCTCTCTGGTCTCATTCTATCAGTCCCCATTCTGTCAGTCCCCATTCTCTCTGTTCTCATTCTCTCTCTAGTTTCATTCTCTCTGGTCTCATTCTGTCAGTCCCTATTCTCTCTGGTCTCATTCTGTCAGTCCCCATTCTCTCTGGTCTCATTCTGTCAGTCCCCATTCTCTCTGGTCTCATTCTGTCAGTCCCCATTCTCTCTGTTCTCATTCTGTCAGTCCCCTTTCTCTCTGGTCTCATTCTGTCAGTCCCCATTCTCTCTGGTCTCATTCTGTCAGTCTTTATTCTCTCTGGTCTCATTCTGTCAGTCCCCATTCTCTGGTCTCATTCTGTCAGTCCCCATTCTCTCTGTTCTCATTCTGTCAGTCCCCATTCTCTCTGGTCTCATTCTGCCAGTCCCCATTCTCTCTGGTCTCATTCTGTCAGTCCCCATTCTCTCTGTTCTCATTCTGTCAGTCCCCATTCTCTGGTCTCATTCTGTCAGTCCCCATTCTCTCTGTTCTCATTCTGTCAGTCCCCATTCTCTGGTCTCATTCTGTCAGTCCCCATTCTCTCTGTTCTCATTCTGTCAGTCCCCATTCTCTCTGTTCTCATTCTGTCATTCCCCATTTTCTGGTCTCATTCTGTCAGTCCCCATTCTCTCTGGTCTCATTCTGTCAGTCCCCATTCTCTCTGTTCTCATTCTTTCAGTCCCCATTCTCTCTGGTCTCATTCTGTCAATCCCCATTCTCTCTGGTCTCATTATATCAGTCCCCATTCTCTCTGGTCTCATTCTGTCAGTCCCCATTCTCTCTGGTCTCATTCTGTCAATCCCCATTCTCTCTGGTCTCATTCTATCAGTCCCCATTCTGTCAGTCCCCATTCTCTCTGTTCTCATTCTCTCTGGTCTCATTCTGTCAGTCCCTATTCTCTCTGGTCTCATTCTGTCAGTCCCCATTCTCTCTGGTCTCATTCTGTCAGTCCCCATTCTCTGATCTCATTCTGTCAGTCCCCATTCTCTCTGTTCTCATTCTGTCAGTCCCCTTTCTCTCTGGTCTCATTCTGTCAGTCCCCATTCTCTCTGGTCTCATTCTGTCAGTCTTTATTCTCTCTGGTCTCATTCTGTCGGTCCCCATTCTCTGGTCTCATTCTGTCAGTCCCCATTCTCTCTGTTCTCATTCTGTCAGTCCCCATTCTCTCTGGTCTCATTCTGCCAGTCCCCATTCTCTCTGGTCTCATTCTGTCAGTCCCCATTCTCTCTGTTCTCATTCTGTCAGTCCCCATTCTCTGGTCTCATTCTGTCAGTCCCCATTCTCTCTGGTCTCATTCTGTCAGTCCCCATTCTCTCTGTTCTCATTCTGTCAGTCCCCATTCTCTGGTCTCATTCTGTCAGTCCCCATTCTCTCTGTTCTCATTCTGTCAGTCCCCATTCTCTCTGTTCTCATTCTGTCATTCCCCATTTTCTGGTCTCATTCTGTCAGTCCCCATTCTCTCTGGTCTCTCTGGTCCAATTACCTTTTTCTGTCTCCCCCATCCTAACGAATTCTAATGAGCACTATGTCCTTATTGCCTGTCCTCACTCAGTTTACTCTCGCTGTTCCCTTGGTGGACTTTCTGTTCCTTTCATTCTTGTCATATTCTTGTAAAGCTATTACACCTTTGATTGGAGAAATATGTTGATTTTGCATTTCAGTCATTTGCTGATCGGATGTTGGGAGTGATGGCTTGGATTATGCCATTGTTTGTGGCAGCATCTACATTTGGTGGTCTCAATGGTGCCATTTTTACATCTGCAAGGTAAGTTGCAAATACAAAATGATTGTTTGTATTTTGATTTATTAAATGAAATTTTGCCAGGGACAATATAATGGGCAGCGTCCAAATGTTCATCCATCTGTCCTTGGGTTTATTTATATGTTGAACTCATTATAAACTCTTTAACTTGCCCATCATATACTGATTCATACAACACTTTACAAATGCATGTTTCATAAAAAAAATGTAGTGTTTTCAAGGTAAATCAGTACATGACCTTTTTAACCTTTGTTATTGGATCAGGGTCTGAATTCCTTTGACTTGCCCCAAAATGTCTGGATTGGCACCAAAATTAAAGGAATTATGCACTAATTTTTTTAATAAAAAGTTGAAAAAGCATAAATAGGCGATAAAAGATATTTCCCTTTTATGCCTATTTAACTTTGGGGCTGCATGCATCATGATAAAGTAAATAATCACTGACAAGATTTATGTTGACCTCATGATTTTTTACGCCCATGATTTGGACAATGTCAAAATGTCTTGAAGAAATTCAGACTTTCTCAATAATGCTTGGATTGTCACTTTATATTTTTCAGAATTTTTCTTCTTGATAAAGTCTTTGACCATGTTGTATTCTACCTGATAAAATATCAGACAATTATGATGTTGATCTTTCCATTACTTTTATGACCTTTACAATTAGATATTTATGTTTTGTTGAATATATTGAATATCAAGCAAAGTAAAAATATATTGAATATCAAGCAAAGTAAAAATAGAAATAAGCCATTTTGATAAAGATTGGCTTAAAAAAATTACAAATGATAGCTGCTTTGTTACCTTTTGCAGCCTGGGCAGTATGAAAGGTATGGCATTGAGCTCCGTCCACGTGTCCATCTGTCTATAAACAATTCAGCATTCAGATACAGGCTCAAAATATTACCACACATGCATAAAATAGGATAACCTAAAATGTGCCTTTGACCTGTTTTTCAAGGTCACTGGCTTCAAAATGTTATAAAAAACTTGGCATTTTGTTATATGTTGTAAACTATTTTAGTCACAGACTTGAGACATCTCTAGCATGTGTACCCACAATTGATATTCTCAAATATGTCCTTATAGGCCACAGAGGTTCAAAACGTTACCAAATACATTTGTTATATCTTGACAATTGTTTTAGTCACACATTCAGTTATAAACAGCCAAACAACAAGTGGCTGACCCACTGGTCTACTTATGAATCATGAGTGCTAAAAATAGCCACTGAATAAGTAAAATTGTGTGATCAAGTATTGCTGATAATGGAAATAGTTTGTTTTTTGTGAGGCCCTGGCTGACTGACCTATTTATTAATTGTGTGTGTTTAGAATAGCCACTGATAAAGCAAATTCACATGATAAATTACTCCTGGTAAAGGAAGGTCAGCGCTGTTCACTGTGAAGGCATTGCTTAAGATTGTTAAAAAAATATTCTTGTATTTAAGGAAGTAAATATCCAAAACAAAGAAATATTTTATTTTATTAGCTCCCACAGTCAGAGGGGCACATTAAATTGGGATTTGGGGTCTTGGTGTATGTGTGTGTTCCTATGTCTGTCATCCAAAGCATATTACAATATGTTTTAAACCTATTTCAGTTACAGAAACAAAATTAATATTTGTCTCCTGGAATTGTACATTTCATTACTCTTAATATTGATTGTAATGTATTCTTTCAAAATGTGGACAAAAAATCGGATAATATCTCACTGCCACCATTTTTACAGGCAACTGGCAGGAACATATGATGCCTGTCAGTTGCTTTGATTTAGAAAATGGATGACATCTAAGTAGATTTTACTACCAATGTCTAAAATGTAGAACAATTTTATAATTCCTTTAAGAAGACAAAGGAAATACTTCGTGTAAAGCCAAAAACAGTGTATAGGTATGATTGTACAGTTCCTCATTCATTATGGTAAGACCAATAATATAATACACTATTATTTTACTGAACTGTGAAAAAGGGATGTTAAACAGATACCATGTAGTTCATTTTAGTTTTCAGCAATAATGACCAGATGTCCTTTATTGAATGATACATTTCAGTCAGTTTTGGACTTGCACTCTGTTGTTTCAAGTATTATCACATGCATCTGATTAAAATAAATTATAATACTGAAACAGTCCTTTGATATCCAAAGAAAATTGATAATTGATGTTATAAAAGATTATATGGGGTTTCAGGTTATTTTTTGTCGGAGCTAGAGGAGGCCATTTACCAATACATATGTCATTGATAAGTGTCAAATTATTAACACCAGTGCCATCTTTGTCATTTTTGGTAAGTTTACAACAGCTGGCCTAACACAGACAAGTTGAGCTGAGATCCTTGCCTGTCAGAAATACACACATCTAAGTATAAGAAGAAAATATAGAACATTTTCCTGCCCTATTTCATTAAAATACCTGATATTTACGCATGATTTTTATTTGAAGTTTAAAACAATATTAAAAAGACATATATAGTTGCACTTATGTCCGTCTATACTTGAGTGCTTCGTAACCTTTATTTCTTGTTGATATTTCTGAATGGATCAGTACTACTAGATAAATACCCTATGATACTGCTTTCTTCTCTCCAATATTTTGTTTTAAAAAATATTTGTTTTGTATTTACTGATTATTCCTTTATTTGATAATTCTAATATTTGTGGTTATACTTTAAGTCAAGGGTTTTATTCAAACATTTTCTGTTTTTAATAAATGAAATGAAATTACAAATAAAGTGCTCTTTGTAAAATATTCTTCTGTAATTCCTGTCAAGCAGAAAAAGAGGTTATATTTGATCTTTGTTTTAAGAAGCATCCCACCTGTATGCATGTCTTGCAGGAAAATATCCATATTGGCATGAATATGTTTAGCATTAATGTGTAACCTTTTTGTCAATAATAGATCCCAGCTCAACTTTATCTGTGAGGCCAACAATGCAGACATGAAAATGACTGCACTTTATAACATGTATGTTGTCATCCAATCACCGTGTTTGGTATGAAGTTTGCACAAGGTGGCAGCACTTTTTCAGCTCATTGTTACAAGGCATTTGTTCACAGGAAAGATCACACAGATTCTCACCCAGAAAAAGAGCTTAAGAGGAATTCATACATTGGACCAACACAGTCAGTGTGTCTCAAATGGAAAAAAATGATTATGATTGAGTGATAATGTTGTTGCAACATTGAAACCCTCTCAATCATACTATGATAGATAAAAAATGTAGATAAAGAAGACAATGGTGCTGATTACATTGAATTGTACTACAGATTATTGTTTGTGGGAGCTCGTCAGGGTCACCTGCCAGACTTCTTGGCCCTAATCAACACCAGATTATTCACCCCTATACCCTCATTGTTCTTTGGGGTAAGTTAGCATGGAAGGCTTGTGATCCATATGCACCAACTAGGGCATATGAATATGTAAGTGAAACAGGCTGGTGCATACATGAAACTGGTTGGATGTTGATATTTAAAGTAAGCATGGAAGCCCACTAGAAATGTCACCAATATTATTAATAGTTACTCAGCATGACATCCTCCCCATCCGTAGAGTGAAATAAAAAACAAAGCAAAAAAAAAAAACAACTTTATATAATGTTATTGCATGAAACTCACATAGTGTAGCAGAGTAATATAATCATTATTGAAGGACATGTGTACAGAAATATGATATATATTATTGATTGTTTTGAGCCTGTCTCGTGTGAAGATTGGCAATTTTCTGTGTAGATATATAGAGACCATTATATCAAATCCACGGAGAAAATTGGCTGTAAATGACCTTCTGACTACCCTCCTTTTCTCAAAAGTATTCCTCTTATAAATTTATTATGGTGATCTTATCTATTTGTCAGACGTAAGAATCTCTAAACAGCCCACAAATATTCATCTTCAACCCAAGACTCCACCAAACTTTAATCCTGTACCCAATAGACTGTGATTACTAATTATTCCATTGATAACTAGAGTTTCTGCAATGACCTTTTCTCATGTTCATTTCTTTTTCGATTGTTGTTTTTGGTGTGTTTTAGCTATGCTGACATAGTCAGCATAGCTTCTGCATTGATGGGGGGAGGGGGCGATCTTCTCTGAAACTACTGGTTGGAGTTCTGTGCAATTAGTAAAAAAAAAGATGTCATATTTTCAGGGGAGCAATTCTATCTATTAGGTTCAGATTTTTGTCCATTTTACTATGATTTTTCAAAAATCTAATAGCTATCACTGAGTTGTCAAAGAGGCCACCATTTTCAATAAGATTATAAATATTAGCCAATGAGAATTCAGATAACAAGTTGGGGCCAAATTCCATATGTAACATGCATTCCGAATGGTCAAAATTATCATCTCAAGTTTGCATTGGAAAAGGATATAAATGAGCAATTTCAAGAAAATGTTCACAAACATTATAAAAAGGCAATGATCAGCACAGCTCTAAGGCCATTGGCCTATGATTTGTTTAATAGAATAAACATAAAGGGCCATAAACCTATTCAGCAAAATCTCCTGTAAATATGTAGTAGTTGGTCCATCAAGGTTTGTGCATGATGTCATAGGTGAAGCAGTTAAAGGTGCACTATTTAAAAATAAAGGAGGATATCATATTTCAAAGTCAGGCTTCTGTTTTTTATCGTCTCTTTGGCTTCTGAACTCTTCTGTTTTATATGTTAAGATTAATGATATAAAGTAACAATTGAGACATACAAATATAGGCATGCACTTCTTGTTGGTGTCACAAAAACTAAGATCAATTGTAGCTTCATTATGTTCACATAAGTGCATCATTTATGACTCTTTGTAAACCCATCTATGCACAAGTCCATAGGGCATAAATGTAGACAATTCACAAAATTATTAATTTCAAATAATACTTGAGCGGTTATACTTTTTGCATATTGGTGTTCATTATTTTATGTACTCCTGTGTGATTTATTTAAGAAATAAACATAATGCGGAAAGATAGAAACATTGCACTCAAACAGAGCTATAAGTGAATGTGAATAATGGGTTTAAGACCATCAGATTTATTGGATGCTAAAATAGGATGGCAGACAATATGAGCTGATGATGTTGTTATTGATTACAGTGCCTGATGTCTCTTGTCATGTTGTGTTCGAGTGATGTGTACACCCTCATCAACTACACTAGCTTTGTGGAGTCCTCCTTCATCGGCATCTCAGTCCTGGGCCTCTTATGGCTCAGGTGGAAGAGACCAGAAATGGACCGACCCATCAAGGTATGCACAGTTAGAACACCAGTCAAGGTTCTCAATGCTTCATGTTTTTCAAATGTTGTAAATACATCTATTTGTTAATGTGAATGTAAGTCACTTTATTGTTTTGGAGAGATATGAATTCTCACTGCTTGAGTTTTAGCATTTGTGATCCACCAGGTGTCTAATGTCATTTTCAATACATGCTGGGATAGTTACATGCTGATATGATGAGTGCCATTCTGTATGCTGTGAAGGGAATACATTAATATTGTGACAACAAATATATGTTAAGAAAGAAATACTAATAAAATTTGAAATCTTGAGAATAAAAGACCTCTGAGAGTGTGAGAAACTGATTTAAATATAATGACATGTCAATCAACATTTGTTACTACTGTCAGCCAAGCTTGTATGTCCCCCATGTGTGACATATTTCACACACCAGGTGGCAGCATTGCCAACGTGAGCAGCGAGAATTCATGTCCATAATTGAGATTTAGAACTTTGTAGAGAGCTCCAGAGAGTGTGATCTTTGTTAAGAGAGTTGGTCCCATCAATCATACTTCAATAATTGACTGAATGTTGTGTATTTATATTGCAGGTGAATTTATTTTTCCCCATTTTCTTCATGTGTATCATGGCGTTCCTCATCATCTTCCCACTGTTCTCCAGTCCATTTGAGTGCCTGATGGGCATTGCCATCACAGCCACAGGGATCCCAGTGTATGCCCTGGGTGTCCTATGGACCAGCAAGCCCCGATCATTTAGAAAGATGATAGGTAAGTATGGACACTACCATTCAATAAATCATGCTCATATTTTTCAAAAGCAAGATTCTAAGACTAAAATGTGTTGTAGAATATTACTTAATCTGATTTCACTTGCTCTTTTCTTCATGCTCATCTTATTTTTCAAAAGCAAGATTCTAAGACTAAAATGTGTTGTAGAATATTACTTAATCTGATTTTTTACCTTCTCTTTTCTGATGCAGAAAAGACAACATTAGGGACTCAGAAGCTGTTACAGTGTGTACCAGAGGAAAGCAGCAAGGATGACTGAGGCACCTCCTTGCAGCGTGCTGTTTATGATTTTTTTTTAAATACTGCTTCATTTGAGGACGCTTCATTGTTGAATAAATGAGAAAGTATATTTTTCTTCTGTTTGTTTGGTATTGCACAAGGTTCAATGCACAGCCCTGTAGAGTCTAGATTATTGGTGCCATGACTGCTGACTGGGATACCAAAGCTGACCATGTATATTGGGGACAAAAATACATGTAGTATTAATTTTGATTTTGATCTGATATTGTCAATTTGTTCAAATATGCTGAAACTCATTGTGGTTAATGCTTTGAATTGTTAATATATGGAGGTTCCATGTACAAGTCATGCAATATGATTAGTATTCCCACAATTCCTTTAACTGCCAATATCACTTGAAATGCAAATTGATGAGGATTTTGCCTCATTTAATGATATTAGGGAGTGACCTGATTACTGATGGCTGACTTATCAAGTAGAATTTTTCACACGATTTCATTGATGGTTTAACACCATACACTTTGTCATATAATGCTCTAGTTTAATTCAGTGTATGTATTAATGTACATGTACATAATATATTAGAAGCCTTAAGCAAGATTTTGGTTAAAATTCACCATTATCAAATTCCCAGAAGAATGCGAGACATTTTCAGAGTTTTATGTTTATGATTGATTATAGGAATTTGATAGTAGTTTAACAATTCTCATATATTTGTTCAAGTGCTGTTTGAAATAATTGCTAATACCTTAATGCCATGTAGTGACTGTATCATCAGTAGTCAAATTATTTACTAACAAATCTTAGAAAAAATTTAGCCTTGAAAATTCATTTTTATGGTTTAAAAAACAGTCGCCTTTCAAGAGAACATTAAAAGATCAAATCATATTTCTTGGAAAAAAATAAGTTGATAAGATAAGAGGTTTCCACATTCCTTAACATAAATCTTTCATCGTGTAGTTGTGTATCATGCAGTTATTCATTAATGGTGGCTGCAATGATGAGGTAAAAAACAGTTTATGCCACCATGAGGCTCGATCTAGAGATCAAATTAGAACTGCCAGTTAATATAAAAAAATGTATTCATTATTATATGTCAATCTTCTGAAGATATCCTGGTATTGGGTCACTTGAAACAATAGCTAACAGGGTGATTAGCAATCCTATGTTTTAAAGTTTTTTACCACTGCCATTGTGTAAGTGTAAGACCAGTGACTGCTTATGTAAATTGATTCTGATGTCATGAATACAGCTTTGTGCATTCAAAAATTCTTGTATTTTGTTGCTGGGGGAAATGTATTTTAGATTTTTAGTTGAAGGAAGTTAAAAAGATTTCATCAAGCCCTTTTTGTTGAAATTGTTTATCTCTGTGTAACCAAGATATTATTGATATTGTAAGGGGGAGTATAATGAGATCTGAGGTGTAAAATACTCTGCCCTATCATGAGTCAGATTCATGCTTCAAACATGGTTAACTCAGGGTTAAGTTATGCTGAAAATGTGTTCCTATATGAATGCAATGCTGATCATATTAACCTCACTGCCTATAAAATGACAGGTTGAAAAAGCAATTGAGTTTTAAGTCCTTGGGATAATGATAATATTTCTGTTGGTAAATTGTATTGTACTGTTCTGTATTCTCCAATTGAGGTTGAAAACCAAACTGAATATTACAAAAGTGTTCATTAATTTAGTGTGCTTGATATTGGTCAGACATGTTTGTTCAAATATAAATTATTTACAAATATGTAAACCAACAGTGAGAGTGAATTGAATTTTTTAATTAACACTAAATATATATATATATAAATATATAATAACATGTGTTCAGCCAAAAATAACACCTAGTGACTATGATTTTATTAATTATTGAATTTCTGTTATTGTATGATTAGTTGAATATATCCCATAAATCAGTAGTCCAGACTGGGATTCAGTAAAATATTTTACAATATTGTGGTTTTGTCATTGAAAAGTGATGTCTAAATGGTTATTTTGTTGAGTTTTGTTTTTAAATGAGATGATTAATACAGAAAATAATAGAATCAAAGTAATAGAAGTTATTTTCGCTTGATGTTTCTTTGTTAACAGAACCATTTTGAACAACGGCATATAAGAGTAAAGTTTGGAAAGAGAGTGCAGAACTCATATTCAGTAAATTACAAAATAATCCTAGAAATGTATGCCAAGATTTGCACCTAGACTTCATATAAAGACAAACAACCATCACTTGAGGGCAATAACTAGTTCATAGGGAATAGAGATTCTGCTGCAAATGTTAGTGTGTGTTGCCAGTGTTAAGGCATTTTGCTTCCACTTTAGTTTATCAGTTTCAAACCTAATTTCAAATAGGTAAAAATAGTCAATACAAACTCAGTTATATTTCTCCAAAGAGCAGAGCCATTGTTTAAACATACTTTATAGAAGCATGTTTTTTAACTGGCAAGATCTTAAATTATTTTAATACCACTTTATTCAGCCAGTTTCATCCATAGTGAACTTTATAGAGACCACTTGTCTGGTCCTAGTTTGTGTATTTTAGCCTGAACTAGTCAATCAGGTTAGCACTTGTCCCTCATATAAAATGATTGTAAAATAGTGGTATACCTGTTTATGTCCACTTGTAATATAGTGGACTGTTCGGGTCATTTATATGAGGATGAGGGCAAGGATGTAGCCAAGATTAGATATGACAGTTTTTAATTTCAAACATCTTTGCAGCCACTGGACTGATTTAACCAATAGTAAACTTTATCTGCATGGCTAAATATGTGATGTATCCTGTTTTAAATATAAGCAGACTCATAATACATGCTGACAAATGAATAAATTGTGCTGTTTTCAGGAATTAATTTATATCATTGATTGTAATCAGGTTGGTATGAATATGTGAAAATGCTATGTATAAAATATAATAAAGAAAGTCTGAATTATAGTGATGGATATTTTTGATTTACGCAGTGATTTTTACACCTTTAGAATGACCAAACTTTATATAAGTTCCTTGACATTTAAATGAAATACACAGCGTTATTTGAATGTTTCCCCTAGTTATATGCAGTCATGTCCTCTCATGTGTTGATTGTAATGCTGATAATATCAAGCAAGCATAACCTTAATAAAATAAAAAGTCTTCTCCCAATGAATTATTCCATAAATGCTCAATATGACCTTTTTGTGCTGATACTTTTTACCCTCAGCCCCTGATGTAATCAGGCTGAGGGTATTGCAGTACTCCTGGCGTGGGTATGTATGTATGTCTGTAGCGAACATCCTTGTCATCGCGATAACTCAAGAACAAATGATGGCAGCTTCATGAAACTTGACACACATATGCATCTGGTGAAAACCTTGGACGAGTTCGATGGACGGCGACCTTGACCTATTTTTCAAGGTCACAGGGACAATTATGTGAAATCCCAAGAATCACAATAACTCAAGAACGAATGATGGCAGCTTTATGAGATTTGACACGCATAAGCATCTGGTGAAGCCCTCAAAATTGTTTCTATGAAACATGATCTTCACCTACTTTTCAAGGTCACAGGGACAATTATGTGAAATCATCCTTGTCATCGTGATAACTCAAGAACAAATGATGGCAGCTTCATGAAACTTTACACGCATAAGCATCTGTTGAAAACCTCGGACTAGTTCGGTGGACGGCGACCTTGACGTGTTTTTCAAGGTCACAGGGACAATTATGTGAAATCCCAAGAATCGAAATAACTCAAGAACGAATGATGGCAGCTTTATGAGATTTGACACACACAAGCATCTGGTGAAGACCTCAGACTTCTCATGATGGAACATGACCTTCACCTACTTTTCAAGGTCACAGGGACAATTATGTGAAATCATCCTTGTCATCGCGATAACTCGAGAACAAATGATGGCAGCTTCATGAAACTTGACACACATTAGCATCTGATGAAAACCTCAGACATTTTTGTATGGAACATGACCTTCACCTACTTTTCAAGGTCACAGGTACAATTATGTGAAATCCCTATCATTTCTATAACTCGAGAACGAATGATGGCAGCTTTATGAGACTTGACACACATAAGCATCTGGTGAAGACCTCAGACTTCTCTTGATGGAACATGACCTTTACCTACTTTTCAAGGTCACAGGGACAATCATGTCAAATCCACGTCATTGCAATAACTTAAGAACAAATAATGGCAGCTTCATGAAAATTGACACACATAAGCATCTGGGAAGACTTCAGATGAGTTTGATGGACGGTGACCTTAACCTGCTTTTCAAGGTCACCGGCCCATTTCAATAATTCTAGAGTAAATGATGACAGTTTCATGATACTTGACACACCTAAGCTATCAAAGGAAGTAGATTTTATGGGGTTTTTTACCCCTGCATCAATTTGCCTTGGTGCAGTGACGTTTTGTTCACAAATATTGTGTGGAGCGAATGTTGTGCAATGAGTTACCAGGGCTGAGGGTTGATGCATCTCTGATGCCTATGTTCTTGTCTTTTTCCAGTGATGTTTGAAATCCCCCCCCCCCCCCTTTCAAACAATGCTTTTCTTTCTACTCTTTCCTTTCCCAGTGTTACTCAGGGGTGGGAGAGCTCTGAACCAATCTGTGCAGTAAATCTGAACCAATCTGGTTAAATCGCGTCATTCTGGTCGCTCACAACTGATCTGGTCGCTAAATGACGTCATTCTGGGCGCTCGCAACACATCTGTGCACTAAATCGCAGCCAATCTGAGTGGTATCTGAGCGGTGCCGTACGGTGAACAATGGCCATACTGAAAAAGTTGTGTTCTTTAATCTTTATATATCAACTATCATACCCATTTTAAAAAGAAAATAACATGCTCATCAGTTACATATATAACCACATGATAATCTAAAACTGATTTTTAACGAGATTTTTGCGTAATTTTAACACAGGAATGTGCCCCAGTTTAAGATTGCATAACAAAGGGTAATTCCTGACTTGGGGGCACAATTATTACTGCAAAAGCGTTATAGATATGTCATAATATTTACACTATCATGAACAAGACACTGTTATACACTCAACTGTAACGAATTTTTTAAAATTTTGTGGTGATTATTATATGATTTTGATGCTTTTTATGAGATATAAAAAAGTCTTTACATAACAGAACCCCAGATTGGTTCAGAATTGGTTCAGAACAATGGTATGACGTCATACCGCCCAGATATGTTTCGAGTACCGACCAGATTGGTTCAGAGCTCTCCCACCCCTGTCACTGTACAATCCATTTCCCTATGAGACTGCACTGGCCCTTTCTCTGTGGTACATATATAGATCACTAAGATCAGAGCTCATCTGATGACATTGCATCACACATATTGATGATGCAATACCTGACACATTTTTGTACTGTCCAATAGGTAATTATGTGCAATGTATGCTCATAATTGGATCTGGATAACAAATAAATGAACCCAGCTCAGGAAACCAATTTTGAATATCCATTTTGTTCATTCATTCTACCATTATTTTCTGAGTGCTAAGCGGTCAGACGTGTCTATTATCGAAAAGGTTTATTTTAAGTTCAGGAAAATCCTTTTCGATAAAATTCGCCTTTTCTTCTTGAGGATTTCTGTACTATGATACTATATAATTTCAGTGTATTTGTGTTTGTTCATAAAAAGCACTACAGGCGTCAAATAAACAATATCGGAAGAATAGAAAGGCGCCTTCACCCCTTTAAATAAATGGAGGTGCCCAAGGTCTGCAGACATCCCATAATATAGGTCACGCGTGTTGTGTGGTTGAACACAACATGGTTGTCGCGACGTGCTGACAGAGAGCATACGGTTTCTTCCCGGAAAACTCGGATTAAATATACACAAACATCAGATCTTAACTAAATTTTCAAGACATTTTGGACAAAATCACAGACGCCGAACAAGCATGGGTGAAGTTACCAACAGGAGCAAGCATGACTCCGGAGTATCGGCTGCTTCGGGAAAATCTGCAGACGATGGAGAAGTGAAACTCAAGAAAAAAATAACAATGTGGAATGGGGTGGCGATCATTGTCGGAACAATTATTGGATCTGGCATTTTCCTCACCCCCAAAGGCGTGCTAGAAGGGGCAGGGTCGGTGAGTAGTCCTCGGTGTCAGCCTAACACATATTACACAGATGTCTGGTGTGTGATACCGCAGTTTGTCAGAGGAGCCACGTGTGTTACTGTAAATCTGTCTGGTCCATACGGCTGTAGAGATTGTAATGTAATTTTATCTGTAGACTTGTGCCTTGTGACCAGTGGCAAGGTCAGTGTACAGTTTTAGACTTCAGTAGAGTAAATTTGACTGAGTTTCAGCCCCTCCCTCTAAGAAGGGCACTGAAAGAGTGTCCAAAGATTGAGAGCCAGTGCTGCAAAAATTGATAATTCACATATTCAAGTTAATTATTGCACCTTTTTGCAGAGAGCAACCTGAGGCAGTGCCAGTGACATGACTGTCACATCAGGTTTCTTTGGTTAAGAAGCTTTTCTCACTGACCGAGAGAGCAAGTGGGTGTAGAAAATGTAAATATATTGGAGAATTCCAGAATGAGGACGTGTGCAAAATGGTACAATATATGAATAGGATTCATAAGAGATGGAAATAATCAAAGAGTAGCCTAATTAATCCCCAACTCACCAGAGGTTTGGATTTCATCCAAGTCACAGTTACCAAGCCACAAATAGACTAAATCAGCATATTGATAAACATGGGAAAACATCATAAAATACTAATGAACCTTTTCTTTTAAAAAAACCTTCATTTTAATACTTCAATATTACAGAGTAGTACATCAACAGTAGTTCTCTGTTTTTAATGAGATTCATCTAGTCTATGTCATTAAAAGAATAATCATTTTCTTCTCTCAATAGTTGATAAAGTTTTTTTGTGTTTAGTGGGATCAGTTTTGCTCTCAATTCAAGTTTTCAAATTTCACAGGAATGCATGTGATGAAATAATGATACTTTCAAAAACTATGAAGTGGATGTTTAGGAAACTTATTTTGAAGTTACGAGTAGATTTCATTTAAATTGACAGATGTCTACAAATGAAATGCACAGTGCTTCAAAAGGTTAACACATTTATTGGAAATTTTAAAGTAGGATGCTACAAAAAGATAAATAAACAATTTAAATTTCATAGCAACAACAAAATTGAATTGAAGTTTTTAACATGATAATCAACCTACACAGTTTTAACCAGGTGTACATCTGTTTTCACATGTTTGATTTTGTTATTTACTTGATATATAAATGCAACTTTTCTTATTGGGCATTCATTTATATTGCACAAAAAGTGACTGACATTGATATAAAATAATTTGTTGTCTGCTTGCCAGCCACAATTTAGACATAAAACTCTGAAATTTGGAAATATGATAGTTAAAAAAACCCTCAGGGTACAGTCACCAGTGACATTTGGTGACTTGTTTCCATGGTAACAGTTGACTGAGTCTGAACTTCATGATGCTTGTTGGGAAGGGTTCATTTGGTACTCATACCAATTTATATATGATATCTAGCTTGGCCAGCACCCTGTTTATGTTGCAGACATAAACACTATGTGTCACTCACAGGCTTGATCTTTAACCCTCACCCCCTCTCCCTTGTGTGGGAAGGGATTAGGACCCAAACAGGATGCAATAGCTAGTGCGTTCAGACCAGTTTACATTTGAAAAATAAAATATGTAAGGAGTAGGTTTTTCCCAGACTTTACTGTTTGGCTAGATATAATATAATACATTTGATTTGAAATAGCAGAAGTGGTGAACTTAAGTACACTCTTGACAAGGCCAGGCATCATTCAATCTTAAGTGTCATTAATCTTTCCACGGGTGGTCATTAAGCGGAGTAATGTATATAAATGCCTTGAGGTCCTCATTTCAATTTCATTAACATAAAGTGAATAGTTTGCACAGTAAAATCCTTAACCGCAATAGCAATGCATAAAGGTGGACAAAAAACATTTATTTTTTCCGTTGGTTACTTTCTGGGTAATTATTAAATAAACCTCAGCAGAATAGTCAACGGAAAATTGTTTTTCAAATGTTAATCAAAGAAATTGAGTGTTACCGATCCACTAGAACCTGTTGAACACTACCTTGGCCCTCCTGTGAAGTTCAGGCAACTGGAAAATAATTTTTATTAAATTATTCTGTCAAAATTGCATTTAAACGTTCTTTCAAAAATAAATCTGATGACCTTACTGATAGTGATACACATAAAGCATGATAAGTTATCTATTGGTTTCCAAGTTATAAATATGTTTTAAACTCAAAATGCCTAACAATTACTCTTTAATTGACATGAATTGTGTTTAATTAAAACCTTTGACTGTATTCAGGTTGGGATGTCCATCACAGTTTGGGTGTTTTGTGGGCTGCTGTCTCTAATTGGAGCCCTGTGTTATGCCGAGCTTGGAACCACCATAGTCAGATCCGGTGGTGATTATGCCTACATTCTGGAATCATTTGGATGTCTCCCAGCTTTCTTGCAGCTTTGGGTAAGTAATCAGCAGTTCTAAACAAACATCGTTTCTAAAGTCAAACCATGTTTACATGGTCAAATATGGTCACTTTTGTTTATGATAATGACCTATCTGGTCAATGCAGTTCTTTTGATTGACATTATTCAGTTATGATTACCTTGTTCTCGGCAAAATAAAGTCACATGACGTCCTGCATGGCCATGAATGGTGGGTCACGTTTATGTCCGACCAAACAGATGCAAGGGAGCAAGGTATCTATTATCATGTCAAGTTGGCTCTGTGCAGCAGCAATCACATGACTTTGTTGAAGTCTCCTGCCTTGTTGCCTGGTCCATTGTGTCACCGGTACAGCTCACAGGTGTCACAGACACTGAGGCCACATCCAGTATGACATCATATGATTACACTAATAGCAGTTCAGAGATGAACAGTTTAAGTCCACAGCTTCAGAGAAAGTAAGGAAAATATAATTTTATATAAAAAAAACTAAAGCTCATTCTGTAATGATGACGACCTTTACCATTCTTCCTCAGAAGTGAATTTCTGTTACTTGGGTCAATATACCTTTGTCATGCTTATCATTGGAAGTGTTCAATGTTGTCAGCATTATACGTGAGAAATTGACCTGTAAATAGCTTGTACAGGTTCAAATATTTGGGCAGTGATATCTGGTCAACTTCTGTTGTGAAATCTCTTGGGCTTAATAGTAAATTGAATAGATGTTATGGAGTATATTGGATATGTTAAAGGAGAGATCTGCTCAAGAACACTTTGCCACTACTTATTAGTGGAGTTCAATATGACAGGTTAAATTTGCAGGTCAGGGGTCAAGTATTGGGTCAGACAACTGACAAGGTTATGGCCCCCATAAAGTCATTACCATGTGTTATCCAGGAGTACACTGGAGGCAAACCTGATAAAATGCACTTCACACCCAAGACTGACCATGTTAGTGCAGACACAGTATAGTGTCTGTCCAGCAACAAAGTGTCAAGAAAGGGACTCATTAAAGATAAAACAGTTTATTCTAAATGTTTGTAACCAGGAGCACCCCATACTTCCCCCATATCCATTAACAAAATGAACTTGAAAATCTAATGTTTTCAGAAAAACTGCATTGCTATCATTTATAAGTTTCCATACACAAAGAACTCTACCTCTGGCACTTGACTGTTTTGGTAATTATCTATACAAGTGTTACCATCTTTCCCAGTCATGAAGTCTCCAGATACAAACTACTGTGTTATCTGGCATGCACTCCCTCCAGTTCTTGATTCAACATTAGGCTTCATGACTCTAGATGCCATTTAGAAGGGTCTAAGTGATGACACCCATGGCTACACATAGGAATAATCGTCATTTTACGCCATTGGCCAGCCAGGGCATTGTGTTCTTAGTTGACTTAATTGTAAATAGACTGAGCTACTTTTCACCTAATTGTCCAAACTCATAAACAGTAGTGAAGAGATGCTGAGATCAAGAAAGAACAAAGGATTTTTTTCTGACGAGTTGTAGCCTATAATTGGTAATGCTTGTCATTTCCAAAAACAATGGATTCCAAGTCCATTTTGACATTGTAAATGGGAGTAAGCATGTCACAAATCTTCAAACGCCTTCAAAACTGGTAACATATATGACATCTATGATGTTTACCTCTGAAATAGGTCCATTATATTTTAGATTAACAACTTACTGTTAAGTCTTTAAAAAGTGTGCAGAGGGATCTCAAGAGAGAGAAAAATTGATCTCAGAGGCAAGTTAATTGTACCTCATCATTTGTACAAGTAGATCACAATATCAAACATTCTTAGAATTGAAGAAGTGCAGTTACCCACTGAGCTATCCCATTGCCTAATTATTTTTAAGGTCATAATTATGGTAATGAGTATTCTGTAATATATTCCTTCCGTTTTAGTCAAATTGCTTCTGTTGAACTAATATGTCCTTAAACCCAAAAATAAATAACTGTTTGGATGATAATTCATGATATTTTGTCAATTATGCAATGATTGTAACAGGAAGACAAACTAGATTTAAATATGAATGAATGTTGATATTATAAGGTCACAGGCTAATTAAGTCCCTATTAAGTCCCTGTAGATAACCTTATCATGGTTACAATGGAGTTGGAAGTGGGAGCTATAGAAGTTTAGGTGAGTACTATGCCATGTTCAGTAGCTATTAGATTAAAGGCAGCAGACATCCAAAGCAGATCTGACATGATTTGTTAATAATATCATGGGATCTTGTCTGTCCTCAAATACCAACCAAGGTGATCAGCATAATCATTGCAACATAATCATTGTAATCAGTCTGCGTCAAGTAGTCATAGTTCAGGCATTGTGCTGGCAGTCATTCTTCTGTTTATGTTCACATGCTCATTGACTTTTATCAGTGAATCTATACACTCACAGTATAATCTATGATTACTGAGATTTGTAATCAGGATGCTGTGGTATTTAGGGCCACATATACAACAAAATAGGCCCATACAGTCAGTAAAATTTGAAATTTATATATCGTGACTTAAAAACATGTGCATATATGTGACATGTCATGTGTGAACACATGTCTTGTGTGAATATGTTTCAGGCAGAATGATAAAAAGTACACCAGTATTGTGCTAAAAAAGTGTCCAAGATAAGAAATCTCATTTTGGTTTATGGCTGGGCATGACGTTGAAATGATGAAATTGTCAATAAATGTCCTGCAGCAAATATCATTCCAGTATAGAATTTCTAAAAATATGGACATGTTATTGATGGAGTTGAGAGAGCATTTGTCGGCAAGTGCCGTAAGATTCAACAGATTGCTGCTCTGCTGCTCACAATAAATTGCATGCTTTATTTCCTGACCAAAAGTACAGCAATTTGATTGATCCTTGCATTAATTTCTGGCAAATTGATCTTGTGATATTGAGGTAGGCACTCCAATCTGTTTGACGTCAAGATGTAGATTGGTGGCATTAACTGTGATAAGGGTCAGTGTGGCAGAGGAGGTGGAGACAAGAGGAAAGGGAGGTTGATGTGAGGGGTAACAAGGGGGTGAAAGGACGAGGAGAAAGAGAGAGGAAGAGGAGGGGGGTTGATGTGAGGGGAAACAAGGGGGTGAAAGGGAGAGGTAGAGGCGAAATGCAGATGAATGGAAATTGAAGCATTTGAATTGAAAAAAAAGAAAAGGGAAATAAGAAAGGGGAGGGTGAGATGACAGGCCTAATAGAGGGATAATAGGGTTGATATATATGTAAAGAGAGAGAGCCAATTCTGCTGGAAAATTGATACAGACATCACCTTAGAGATAAGATCCAATGAAAAGCTTTAAAAGACATAAACCCATTGTTGCAGACAAGTCAGGAGACATTTTGACTATCCTTCCAATTCCTTTAATAGACCCTCCGGCCATGAATAAGGTTTTTTTAAATGATGGGAATATTATAAGTAAACAGACCTATTTGTTAGTTTAGCATGGTAAACAACGTGGAGGTAAACATGATGTGTATCATGATCTATCACAGCACAGTTTATCATTCACAGGTCTGTGCACCCACTAAATACAGTTTTGATTTACTAGTGATCTTGGTGGTTTACTTCTAAAATGCCATGAAACAGCCCATCCTGGACTTCTTCATGTTGCTCCCTGTCTAACCCATCCTAGATACCATCATATTGCTACCTGTCTAACCCATCCTAGACACCATCATATTGCTACCTGTCTAACCCATCCTAGACACCATCATATTGCTACCTGTCTAACCCATCCTAGACACCATCATATTGCTACCTGTCTAACCCATCCTAGACACCATCATATTGCTACCTGTCTAACCCATCCTAGACACCATCATATTGCTACCTGTCTAACCCATCCTAGACACCATCATATTGCTACCTGTCTAACCCATCCTAGATACCATCATATTGCTACCTGTCTAACCCATCCTAGACACCACCATATTGCTACCTGTCTAACCCATCCTAGACACCATCATATTGCTACCTGTCTAACCCATCCTGGACGCCATCATATTGCTACCTGTCTAACCCATCCTAGACACCATCATATTGCTACCTGTCTAACCCATCCTAGACACCATCATATTGCTACCTGTCTAACCCATCCTAGATACCATCATATTGCTACCTGTCTAACCCATCCTAGACACCACCATATTGCTACCTGTCTAACCCATCCTAGACACCATCATATTGCTACCTGTCTAACCCATCCTGGACGCCATCATATTGCTACCTGTCTAACCCATCCTAGACACCATCATATTGCTACCTGTCTAACCCATCCTAGACATCATGATATTGCTACCTGTCTAACCCATCCTAGACACCATCATATTGCTACCTGTCTAACCCATCCTAGACACCATCATATTGCTACCTGTCTAACCCATCCTAGACACCATCATATTGCTACCTGTCTAACCCATCCTAGACACCATCATATTGCTACCTGTCTAACCCATCCTAGACACCATCATATTGCTACCTGTCTAACCCATCCTAGATACCATCATATTGCTACCTGTCTAACCCATCCTAGACACCATCATATTGCTACCTGTCTAACCCATCCTAGACACCATCATACTGCTACCTGTCTAACCCATCCTAGACACCATCATACTGCTACCTGTCTAACCCATCCTAGACACCATCATACTGCTACCTGTCTAACCCATCCTAGACACCATCATATTGCTACCTGTCTAACCCATCCTGGACGCCATCATATTGCTACCTGCCTAATCCATCCTAGACACCGTACTATTGCTACCTGTTCCAACACCATCATATTGCTACCTGTCTAACCCATCCTAGACACCATCATATTGCTACCTGTCTAACCCATCCTAGACACCATCATATTGCTACCTGTCTAACCCATCCTAGACACCAACATATTGCTACCTGTCTAACCCATCCTAGATACCATCATAGTGCTACCTGTCTAACCCATCCTAGACACCATCATATTGCTACCTGTCTAACCCATCCTAGACACCATCATATTGCTACCTGTCTAACCCATCCTAGACACCATCATATTGCTACCTGTCTAACCCATCCTAGACACCATCATAGTGCTACCTGTCTAACCCATCCTAGACACCATCATATTGCTACCTGTCTAACCCATCCTAGACACCATCATATTGCTACCTGTCTAACCCATCCTAGACACCATCATATTGCTACCTGTTCAACCCATCCTAGACACTATCAGCCAACCTGCTCTCATTGTCAACCTGCTTTCAACCTATGGTCATGTGTTGTCATACAGATATTGTGATGTGATTATTCTCATGATTACACTTTAAGTGACTGAGAAATCTTTTATCAAGGTTATTTAACCAGTATTAAATTACAGTGCCTGAATAGGATCATGACTCTTCAAGGTGACATTATATTTGTTATTACAATCATTTTAATATAATATACCAGGGGGTTTTTTAACCTGTGACTAATTGAAGGCCATCAGCCTGGAATAAATGTTGCAACATATATATAGCATAAAAACAATACCTCATTGCAAACATATTCCACAAGAAACAGACAAATGTTCATAGTTTTAGTCTTGATCCACATTCCAAGGCTGCCAGTACATGCATTAACCGAGATAGTGGCAATGTCCATCTGTGACGTCCATCTGTCCACCATCATATTGTCTGTACAGTGTACATAGTACTTTACAATGTGTAGTACAGCTGAAAAAAAAACATATTTCCATATATTACTAGATGAAAGGTAAATATGAATGTGATGTTCATGTAGACAGAACATTGATGGCTTTTTCTTCATGATTATGAGTATCATTGTTAACATATTTGATCAAAATAATTTGAGATGATTTTATTATAGTAATTCAACTACAGTTGACATAGCAAGAAAGTAGACATGTTGTAAAGATTATGTGGAATGCGTTATCCACTATTATGGATTTTTTTCAAACATATGACAATATACTCTTAAGTGACACTAATGTGTACAAAGTGCTCTTGAAGTATGTGTGTGGTAGCGTGTTGGGATTGGAGATAAGAGGTACTCTTACATTGTAATCTTCCTGTCATAAGTGCTAAGGTCAGGTTTTGCTTCCTGTGTTCAGTAGTTTATATACGAAGCTTCTCATTCCTGTTCATGCACACCACCCACCATGCATCACATTGACACAGGGCGCACCTGGCACAAGTTTGTAGGGTCCCTTATCAGAGAAAGGTCAATACAGATGTATGTGCTGACATCAAGTGTGCAAACAAATACCACCAATTAGCTGATTGAACCAACCACTGGCAACCAGTTGCATTATTTTCTGGTTTGAAGATCAAATTGGCAAAGATTACAATGTGATATTGACTTGTATGAAATTATTAAAAAGTAGTCCCGAAAGCCTCCCTATTTTACAACAGAAAAATCCTCAGTCATAAACCTGTTTAATTTATTACTCTAATTAATACACATGGTTAGTTTATATCTTATCAATGTTTGATCTAATTTTTGATGCACAGTAATGTGAAAAAAAGATCCTAACCACTTAAATTCTTTCGTCCATCCTTGGACAATTATTTTCAGACTTAATCAAGTTTATAAGTACCATATTAACTCGAATATAGGACGAGGAATTCAGACCCAAACCTTTTGTCAAAGCTTGGGGGGTCATCTTATACACGAGGACAACCTGTGGACGGTGATTTACAGCTGATCGAGTGCAATAAACAATAATAATTAAAAGCGATATAAATAATATCTTTGTCTTATAATACGCACAGATATATTCTACCATGTCTCAACAGTAGTCCGTCTTCATATAATAAGTATAAATTACGCACAAGTTGGAGAAAATGTGAGTTTAACAATACTTAAATATGTTTACGCAACATAAGGTTGCCATTTTAAAAAGCAAAAGTGACTGCGAGAAGCTCTTATTTTTGGCGCGAAAACGATCAGAGCGCCACCACAGTGTATTAACTCGCATTGTAATATTAATATATTGCACAATGATGGATCCCTGACACTACATAAATATGTAGTTTCAGGGCAACCAAACTTGAATGGTAGAAGTGCCGATGTCTCGAGAAAAAAAAACTCATTCTATAATCGGAAATTGGCCTTTTCATGCAAAATAACATCAATTTGGGGAGTCGTCTTATACACAGGGTCCTATTTTTGAGTAAATACGGTACAATTGGGTGACAATTAAGTAAACATTAAATAGTATTTTGGAAATAAGGCACCTTTAATACCAAGTAAGAATTAATATGAGTAACAATATATGTGAGCTAGACTGTGAACTAGATTACCACACTGTTAGGAGCAAAAATCGTTAATTTACTTCCTTTTCCTCCCACTCTAAAACACATGTGCAAACTGCAATGAAATGAATGTGCAAATACTGGCAACTGGTGTGCAAATACTAGGCAAGTTTGCAATTCACAATGCTGCAAAACCAGACTCCTGGTGCTATCTTGCTGCCAAGCCCAAGATAATCTCAACCAAGACAAGTCTGGAAAACAAACCAGATATTGGGACAGGTTTGTGGAATATCAGCATGTGACAGATAAACACATTTATGATCAGTGTATCGGTATAGTTTGAATCACAGTAACCTTATAATGACAAATGTCTAAAAATGTTTTCCTTTTTGTTTTAAAAATTCACTATTAAATAGATTCAAGATCATGTAGTTGTAGGTAGTTAAACATTTTCTTTGTTAAAAAAAAAGTGGAAAATGAAATATCATACGACAATTAAAATAGAATAGTTACAGAGTTGTAACTGATAATTGACAAAGAGAGAATATGATGAGGATGTCCGGGACATGTGTATGTACCATTCCAGAAACGTAGATTGGGTTTTTTGTCTGTTTGAAAATCTGATTAAGATCATTAGATAAACACTTAAAACTTGACAAGAACCAACAATAACATGAGACAAAAAATTCCATAGATAAAATTGAGATTGCTGAAAAGATATTTTGCATTTTGAAAGTGAAAGTCACAGTTGCTGCTGATTGATATGTCTTGATAAGGCCCAGAAATGTGTGATGTTCCCATTCAAGCATAAGCACATGTCCATAACCGGATGACCAGATTATGGAGCAAAATACATCCGATATTCTAAAAATTTACTTTAGGTTTACCACTCAGACTATCTTAAGCTGACTTCAGAGTGGTTTTAATTGATATCATTGGGATAGGTATTCATTGAAGTGTGTTTGTGAAGGTGTCTATGCAAATCAGAAGATGATACTATTGGGAATGGTATGTGCAGCTGGATTGGTGTAGGTGATATCTTGTAACAAGGTTGTGATGGATTAGGCCCAGGCCAGAGGTTGACATAGGAATCTGTTGTAATCAGGTTGTGATTGGTAGGATACAAGTAGCGTCAGCACCATGCAAGATGACGCATACCTCATTCCTCCTAATATATGTAAAATGATAATACTTCCCAGAGCAGACGGAAGAGAGGTTACAACATTATTCATTACAATCCCAAGACATTGGAAGACGTGACTTCTACTCTTGCCAATCAAGGGACTAATTAAAGTACATAACTTATATTTAATTCATTATAAAGTTGCCAGTGGTTTATATACATACAATATTGAATGTGACAAATTGAATACAGCAATAAGATAGTGTAATTAGCATATTCTTTTGTCGAAATATTTTCAAAAAATTGATGATAGTTTCTTATGATTTCAGGTGAATCTAATCATCATCCGTCCCACCGCTCAGGCTATCGTGGCCCTGACGTTTGCAGAATACGCTCTACAGCCATTCTTCCCAACATGTCCAGTACCTTTTATCGCTGCCCGCCTCTTGGCTGCTGTGTGTATCAGTAAGTGAAATATTCTTGTAAATTATTTCAATTTTTACTAGCAATAAATTTGTTCTCTCAGTATTATAGGATAGATTATGTATTTAAGGCATTTATTATTCCTCATTTGAGCAAATCAACATTTACCATTAATGGCAGACGGGAAGAGTGTGCTTCAAGATCAATAGACAGGCAAGCAAAGCAATGTCAATGCAAATTTTGGAGGCCAAACATAAGACTATATTTATAACACAGTTGCAGAAATATTATGTTTTATGATAAACATTTTAGACTCATTTCTGCAATCATGATATGTTTATTTTCAATCAATGAGTCAAGAGTCCATCATTTGAATTTTTGATTCAACATATAAAAAAAAAGATATCTATAGAATAGGTATTTACAGATGCTTAAAAATAGATGGACTTTTGAGAGTAGAGCACTTTGTGAACTTTGTGGTAAAATATGAGCTGGATGGTGGTTATTTGTTTAACCACCACCTGGGACAGACAGTTCCCACAGTGAGATGATATTGTCACCAGACAATCATACCTAACCTTTTGTTCCAGGAAATGTGAGAAAGGATTGATAGCAATGACACTGTCTGTAGTGGTGGGCATTGGATATGTAATAAGTAGCACACAATAAGATCACATGATGGCCAGATGTTACCTGAGCCACGCAGACTCACAAAGGCCACAGCAGAAATAGAAATGAAATAGAAAACAGAAATTAAAATGATCGTGAAATTGATATTTTGTTATTTTTGTTATTTTTTTTTTTCGATTTAGACAAGATTGGAATATTTGCTATGGACATTTGATATGCTGCCACATCCACACAAGATATCTGTTTATTGAGAACAATGAACCTTGTTTCCTGTCACAATGTAAAAGTAGCAAAACATTGTCACATTAAAAAGCAGTGAAAAACAAGTTGTAAATATTAGATTACCAGGACTATGACTTTAGTAATTGCAGAACACAAATGCATTTTAGGAGATTCCCCAACAGAAACTATATATTTTTAAACTATAAAACATACATAAAAGTATTGAAAAAACATGCATAAAAGTATATAATTTAAACTGACATATTTGCCTGTTTGTGTGTTATGCTTCAAAATCACTTTTATGGCCATCTAATAAAGATCCTTACTTGACTTGACCCAAAACAATACATGGACTTGGCATGAAGAGAACCTTTAAAGTAGCCTTTCAGGATTGACCTGGAGGTGGCAGCTGCAAACTTAAGTATTCAAAGTAAGACATGATAGACATATCATAAATATTCCCTCAAACACCAGTCTTTGATTTACCAATAGTTTGAAATTTTATATTGTGTTATTAATGGAAAAGATATACATTTCTATTAATTCTATGATATTTGTTATAATCTAGAGGATATCGTCAAGAAAATGCAAAGTGAAATTAGGCATGGTTTGATTGTTTAATTTTAGGTGAATCTGGGAGGTGCAGACATTTTATATCTAAATAAATGGTCCTTAGTGAAATGGGAAGCCATAGATATGTATGGTATATAGGTTATTCTTCACCCAGTGCATTCTCAAGTTCTGCCAAAAGTGTTGTGGAACTTAGAACATGACAAATTCAAAGCGGCAAGATGAGATCAAGTTTAGCAATGTGATTCCTTGTAACAACACAAAACAATTACAAATTGGGACACTTGAAACTTGCAATAGCCCTGTGAAAGAGCTTCTATTCATTTTTTTTGTGGTCAAATAGGTCATTTTTTCAGGAAGTTTTGAATTGATGTATATCACACATTTCTTGTCCTGTATGATTCATCTGTGCTGTTATCAGTTTTTTCATTATTACAATGGCTTTGGTTTATAAATTGAAACATTTTAGAGGTAAAACAGTACCAATGCAGCACCTTTAAACTAATCCGCAAAAAAAGATAAAGGGATAAAAAGAAAATAGATCTATGCACACTACAAGAGGTGGAGCATTAAATTTGCACTGGTGTAACCTTGGTTGTCTGGTGTGTATATTCCTTGGAAAACATATTTTAATCCTATCCTGAAATGTGACGCTGTGAACATGGGAAAGAAAAAAAGCGCCTTTGCCTTTATGCTTGGAAACACATGTGTAAGGTTTTGAAGTACATATACATTACCACTTTATGATTTGCCAGATTGTATGATTGATGTCAAAATATTATATGTTTACTTGAAAGACATTGCGTTTTTCATGTTTTGAGATTTTTTTTCATTAGATAAGTACACACATAAATATCAGGAAAAAAAAATTGTTATTTTTATTGTTATTTCTTTTTTAAATATTATTTAGCCATATCTTGAGTAGGTGAGGTTTTGTATCTTGCCATGAGACTCAAATAACATAAAACATTCAAGTCAGAGTTTCATGTAATAAAATATGAACAAGTATATGTCTTTCCAGGTCATGTCAAAAAGTTCAAACAGTATAAAGTGACAATACCCTGTCCATGAGGTTCCATTGAAATGAAAATAATATTGGAATTATCTTTTTTTTTTTATAGCTGTCATCTGTTGACAAATAACATGGGGGTAAATTGTCACCCTTGTCAAAAGTCACAGAATTTTAATATGTTGATAAAGACATTGTGTTGGCCACCATGTCACAATATGGGAACATGTGCATGCACTGAAGTGCAGAATAATCATGTTAATAATAACCCTATATAAATAAACTGTGGGCCAAAATTTGTCAAACAGATGAAGTTTTTATTGAGATTAAAAAAAACAGATGTCCTCTGAATATTGAAGCTCACATCATATTCATGTCAGAACATTGTGCAGAATAAGTTGTGATGCATCCTGGGAAATAATTCAAACATATTAAGCCATATAATTTGATCAGTTTTAAGCATCTAATTTGGTCAATATCATCAACCCACATATATTTGGCATTGGTCCTTGAGGTGGCATGAGAAATAGAATTTATGAAGACACCCTATAATAGATGGTGTCAAATATTTGCATTATGTTATTGTTATGATTACATTGAGTGTACATTGGATTTCACAATTTTCCATAAGTTTTGTTATAGCTTCACAATGGTATCTAAATATTTAGCGAAACATAAGAATGGAGGTTATCAGCCTGAGAAGCGAGATCAATCAAACCAACACAGACTTGATAGGTCTTGTTTTTTTTTTGTAGCTATTGGGAATTTGGGATGACATTATAGTGAAATCACTATTTTATTGATACTCAAGAATGAAGGTTATCAACCAGTGCGGCAAAGTTCAATAACAAACAAATTCACTCAATTTGAGAGACTGTATATGTATGCATTTGTGTGTGTTTGTTACAGGAACAATATCAGATGCATAAATCTTGTATGGGACCCTAAATTCTTGGCTAATCCAAAGAGGAGAATGCTCATTCTTGCTGCAGGTGAACCAGTGCATGCTGGGTATGAGCAGATTATGTTTGTTTTGATATTTGGCATGATAGATGTATGTGTGTGAATTGTTTAGGGCATTGCATCATCCGTGCTGGCAGACATGCAGACAATGTGCCTGTAGACTAAACAGCATATTTCATCACCTGCTTTTCTTGCACGTGGGTTGTAATCCATGCCTTGAGGGCATATTTGGGGTCAGCTGAGAACGCAGGTAGCCAGAACCCAAGTGGCCAGAGAGAACCAGTGTCTTTCTGTGCTTAACTTTTATATTTTGAGGCATCTATCTGTCCAAAATAGCTCAATTGGCAGAGTAATTGCCTCGAGACCCAAGGATTCCCGGTTCGAATCCTGCCAAGTAAATTAATTTTCGATTGACAAATGATCTGAAATATGTGTGTATGTAGGTAGATATGTAGGTAGGTAGGTATGTAGGATGGTATGTAGGTAGGTATGAAGGTAGATATGTAGGTAGGTATGTAGATATGTAGGTTAGTATGTAGGTAGATATGTAGGTTGGTATGTAGGTAGGTATGAAGGTAGATATGTAGGTAGGTATGTAGATATGTAGGTTAGTATGTAGGTAGATATGTAAGTAGGTATGTAGGTTGGTATGTAGGTAGATACGTAGGTAGGTATGAAGGTAGATATGTAGGTAGGTATGTAGATATGTAGGTTAGTATGTAGGTAGATATGTAGGTAGATATGTAGGTAGGTATGTAGGTTGGTATGTAGGTAGATATGTAGGTTGGTAGGGAGGTAGGTATGTAGGTAGATATGTAGGTTGGTATGTAGGTTTTATAAGCTGAATTTCTGTCACAAGCGCGAAAAAGCCGCGAAATTAAAAAGAAAAAGCACGCATTGAAATGTCTGATGTTGAAGACAAATGTCTGATGTTGGCTGGCTGAACATCAGACATATTGTCTGATGTGGGTCAAAAAGTTTTGGCGAACACTGCCTATGTCATGTCCATATTGTGCCAAAATTCACATACATTGGACAGAAGAAAGTCAACTCACGATTCAGTCTAATATATCTGGTCATGTGAGTGCTTGCCCAGGTTTATGGGTGATGCCAGGTGTTAAGCCTGAGTCACACAGCTAGCCCATTCCGTTACGGGCAGGTGCTGATACAGGTGCAGATGCCATTGACACCACCCTCCGAGGAATGTCTATCAGAATAGGATACAGGAGTACCTAACACTTAAGAGAATATGGGACATCTAATTTTGTATTGGCCTGATTTAGATTGGCTTGACAATGAGTTTCTTTATGGCCATGTGCCATCACGGGTACCAATCCAGTGAAAATAACAAAATGCATATTGTGTGTGAGGAAAACAAAATTAAATATAACTATGGATTAAAGCAATAGAACTTATATTTTACTTGCGACCCTATCCTTCCTCTGCCCTGACCTTCAGGCTTTTAAAAAACTGTTCATGGAAATGTTACAAAATAGGTACAAAATGAATCTGAACAGTTAGCATCTAATACCTGTAGATTTAACTATTTCATAAGCATTTAATATTCATCTCAAAGAACTCTTGTATTCACCCCTTGACCATATGGGTAAATTTATGTTTTTCAGTCATAAAAGAATGAAAATATGGCCCATGACCTTCTACTGTACAACCGACTTGCTGAATATTTAAACAAAGCCCCAGTAAAATATTGTTATCAGTTATGGTCACCATGGCATAATATCAGGCACAATGGCACAATAACTACACCTACTTGTCAAAGACAATAGAAATCTGGGATTTAGACATTCTTAATTATTATTTATCATGGTTATCATATCAGACACATAACCATTACCTTAACCTCAGTGTTATTTGTATATCTTATCAAAATGGTTATGATTGGTGAGTCATGTTAAGGGCATAGAGATATTAGACATAATGGTTGTTGCCATGGGGATAGGATATTTTAAACTTTGGTACACTGACCCAACTCTGCACCAAGCATTGTAAAGATAGGAGTGAGACTGCATCAGTTACAACGGTCGCATGTTAGCATGATAGGGAGCACACCAATATTTCAAATAATTGTTTTGAACTTAATTGTCATCATCTGTCCCCTTTGTTGCAGTAGCTAAACTAATGTCATTTTGGAACAGTTGTCAGTCAGAATAGTTGATTTTAACGGATGCATTTTCACCCCCTGTTTTCTTAAGATTTAAAAAAAAAATTGTAAGCCCAAATTTCAAAGCACTCTGACAATGATGGCTAATATTTGATTTGCTCATGCTGGGAGGTGTTTGTGAAGGATAAGTTATGCTGACCACTACATATATCATGTTTAATCAGAGGCTCAGTGGCAGTTACTTATTATGACTTGAATAAAGAACATTTGAGCCTTTTAATCTTGAGTTTGGTGTAAATAAGACTACCTTCCTATTTGCTTTATATACTCAAGTGGCTACAGGGAAACTGGACCTTTAAGTTGGATTACCTGTTGCACCTTTGTTTTGACTTTAACTGAAGATTTGTCAAGATCTTGTCCAGTTTTGTGAAAGATTTTGTATCATTACCTGTAATACTGTGACATTAAAGTCAATTTCCATCTGTGCAGTTTTCCTGGAATATTAAGGTCATTTTCAAGGTTTTATTTTGGGATGATTGTATACGTCCAAGGAATCTGTGATACACGATTTAAAAGTTGGTGTTACTTATGTAGAGTGTTAGTTATGCACCACAAATGGGAAAAAAACTACATTGGCTTTGAGTTAATCTTGATATTGAAAATTTGACAAGAAGTAAATTGATTGATGATCTCTTTCCATGCCATGAGAATTCATGAAGGATCATGATCAGTTTTATATTGCAACACTTACTTTTGGATTGCATGAATGACATTAAAATCTTGACGATATTATCTGCTGACATTTGGCAATATTGTGACTTCCAGATTAGCATGATGGAGAGCAGTAGCGTTACAATTTATGGCATTAGCTTTAGTGCTGTACTGTATACCAGACCACTGGTGTGATGTTTATTATAATCCTGGCTTCTCAGCATGCCAAAGAATGTTCTGTATGAATGAGTTTACATAATAAATGTGTTGAAGGGTTTTATACATTGATTCCTTTAAAAAACAAAGAACTGTTGAACTTTCATAACTGGTTTCTCCACTATACACATGTGAATGGTGTAGGTGTGTGGATAGAATCAGTCATTTGCACATACAGCATCTCAGTGCAACCCGCATAGGTCATACGGTGCATAGACTGATGCAATGTCATGGCTCGAATGGCAATGGTCTAGATAACAGTGACATCTAGTGGCAGGCTGTGTGCATAATCATAGTGTCACTTGCATATAATTCATGGAGAATATTGATTTCAGTGGGAGGTGCACATATTATGCATGCTTGTTCATGTTTATTCGCATAGTTGTGACTCTGAGTGATTTATTAATAAGGTCACCCCTTAGGAACATGATAAAAACAATAAAACAAATTCCTTCGTTCTCAGAACTTGTCCAATTTCATGTCTGTATTGTTCATGTTCCTGGACAGAATGATATGCCACAAACTGTTGTTATGTTTTGAATACCAGAACAATGGTCAAAAAGGCCCAGTTGGTTTGAAGTATTGTAGGTTAATTAGAATTGTGTATTTGGCCAACTCTGACCTTAATCATGCAACAGGTCAGGCACACTCCACATGCACAATGAAATGGCAAAAGTGTCCCGAATACTCAGCTCATAACATTGTTTTGTATCCAGTCAAATTTGAATGTATTTGGTTGAATTTTGATTGGGTGAAACAACTATTTTTTAAAGTCTTAAACTTGTTCACAAAATGACAATAAAATTGGGTACAGACTAATGAGATAATACAGGTTAATTTGACCTGGTCACAGGCATGTGCCAAAACCAGGATTGAAGCTCTTTGATGACTTTATAGTTTGTGTTAATGATTTGCGTGGTATATAAATTAATAAGCAACTTAAAAATCAGTTCAAATTATGGAAATAAAAATTATTATTATTGAAACAAATAGTATCAAGTTAAATTAATTTTAGATTTGGACTAAAACTAAGTCTTAAGCTGCTAGTTGATCACAAGTTAGTTTGTTCATCAATTAGACTGATATCATTTACTAATTACTGAAACCATGATAAAAATATTTTTGAATATGTAATTTGGGGATCAGAAAAAAAATATTCAATTTTTAATGGAATATTTATTGCTGAATTTCTGATTAGCATATGACTGAGGATGTGCTTCTATGAATACCCATGAGTAATACCTATGCGTAATACCCATGAATAATACCCATGAGTAATACCTATGAGTAATACCCATGAGTAATACCCATGAGTAATACCCATGAGTAATACCTATGCGTAATACCCATGAATAATACTCATGAGTAATGCCCATGAGTAATGCCCATGAGTAATGCCCATGAGTAATGCCCATGAGTAATGCCCATCAGGAGAGCTTGGGACCGGGGCATCAGTGGGATCAGTGTCTTTGGAAGCTCGTCAGAATTGGAATCATTGCTTCCTCACTCAAAGATCACAAGTTGAAGCACAGCAATTCCGATGTAGTATTGATCGCAGTAAATGGTAGTGGCATGTTTGGATGTAGATGGCTCTTGGTGAGCATTAAGTATTGAGTGGGCTGTGCACAACAAGTCCTCCTTAGCATATGGTGCTGATGGTTTTGCTGGACAACATACTGACCAGGCACATTTCATGCTGCACAATCAATAACAAATAGAATGAGCTACTGACCGGGACTTGACTTTGAATAACTAAAAGCATTCAGTTTGACCTCAGTGAATCTCATTATAAATACAAACTTGGTTTCAATTGGGAAAACTATCGGTGGCAAGCTTTTTGGCATCACTAAGTAAATATATGGAGGTTTTTGAAAATAATTAACAATGATGATCAATAATTTTTTTTAACAAATCACTGACACACAATGTTACGTAATTTATTAATTAGATAGTCATGAAGGTTTATGATTATACTTTATTGCGCAATAATTCTGAAAAAAAAATCCATGAAAAAAAAAAAATTTATATCACTATATTGTTTCATATATCTGAAATGTATATTGGCCAATGTTTGGTACAATTTGACAGATCTTTGTACTTATATTTTAAATTTCCTATAATCTTTATAGCCCAATAAGGTAGTGTGATAGGTATCACCAACGATGGATAATCTTTGGTATCATGTGACTCAATTGGCACAAATTTGGTCACGGGCCGTCCTGTGTGACCTTATTTGATCATGTATAACAGTGTAAGCATGACCAAGTGGATGTTTGGAAACAACTGTCTACCTCAGAATCTTTGCATGCCCTGGAGGTCCATGTCAGAGAGATACTTAGACTGATTGTCATTGTACATTAAAGGCAGAGCTATTCTTAGAATGTCTATGGTCATGATGGTATCCATAGTATTTGACTATCGTTCTCATTTCCATACAGACAGTGCATTGATGCTGAGATGAATATATGCGCATATTTTAACAAGGTGGTGTGCAGACTTATGCAACAGGATTGTTGGCACAAATAAATCTCACTGCATGCAAACCGACGCAACGGACCTGATATCACATTCTAGGCTTCTTGCCTCTCTCTTTCTCTATCTCTCTCTTTGAAATTTTTAGGAGCTGTTTACGTTTACACTTTTATTTTTAGAAGCAGATATTGAAGTTAGTCACTCAAATTTGAAAACATATGTAAATTATTCAGTTCTGATTTAGGACAGGTTTACATTTCCTTTTTATATTTCTTTGAAACTTAAATGTAATCAGCTGTAAGATCTGTTGGCAATGCACAGTGATCTGTATCAGAGTGTAGAAGTTTAGTTGAACTGATTGAATTGATAACATAAATAGCAAGACCCAATGTTTTAACAAATTCTATAGATCAGGATCGAGTTGGTGAGCCATGGGCCTTTTTTTTCATTCAATAAAAATAATAAAATGGCCTATTGAAAAGATGCTGTTCAGAATGATAGAATGTTTTACCAGCATATATTCTTTGTTACATATATTATAATAGAATGAAGAGTACTGGTTAAATTATACTAATAAGTACCACATTGAAAAGATATACAAAAATAGATGCAGCCTCCATGTCCATTATTTGAGGTTTCTGCTCAGGGTCTGTTTATCCCATATAAGCCATATCAAGCAGTTGTCTGGCATTTATAAATGCTTTCAAGCAAGAATATGGGAATTCCATGAAGACTCAGGATGAGAGAGCTGTTTACTGCAAAAAATGTAACCCACATCATCTATTGAAGGGTACTGAGAAGTGAGTCATAAAATACAGCATAAAATGATACAGCATGCCGATGTGGCAGGCCATCTTTAATATCCCTGGGGACCAGAGGTGACATACCCCGCTGGACATTTTCACTCCATATTTTAGATGTCAGGGATGGAGTAGTGAAACCTGATCACTGATCCAAATGGCCAGTTTGGTATGATGAGTGGTGATGTGTTTGAAGAATTCATAAGAGAAAATCCTGTATTTTGTGACCAGCATGTTTGCATTGTTGTATATGCAAGAAGTAACTGCAAATATGTTGCAGAAATAAAATAATAATATATGTCATTGATTATTGAGATTCTAGCTTCCTTTTGAAAGAAAGAAGGATAGGCAAATATAATTGAGCAAAATCACCATGTTCCATTAGTGACCCCAATTATGATGTTTCTGAAAATTGCAAAGTGTTTGAAGAGTAGTCCCTAGCCTATAGGTCTGAAAACAAAATGATCTCACAGGGCTCATAAAACTGAATATAACCTGACAGTAATACACCCTTAGTTATTTAAGCTAGACAGCATGGCCACATAATGCTGAGTAATGTTTGGAGATCCTGGGTTAGAGAAACACGTGTTAAGTTTACTGGTTAAAAGGGTAAAGAGTACAAATGCTGGGATGCAGTGCAGCATTTATCATGAAAATATATCTGTTCACATGCAAATCACCATCATTATGATTTGATGAATACATATATGGCCATATTTGAAAATTGCATGTAAACTTCATTCTGTGTCATTCATTTAAATGGAGACAAGTACATTTGTATTGAGCCAACTTAATCAGAGAAAATAGGACATGTAGAAGCAGGTTATGTCTGTGGCACCAGTACAAACAGGAATCACATTGGAGTGGAGTTGAATATGTTGAATGTAATGGGGATAACCTGGGAGCAGGGTTGTGACACAGGTCATGCAATCTACTAATGCACAGTGTGATGTTGCCCTTTTTGTGACTCCAGATGATAACCATAACAATATACAAAATATGTTTAATGTTATTCACCCCACAATTCATAAGATAACAGTCTGTTATCTGAAATGAAATAAAATTTATTAAAGATTGATTTGTTGAGCCATTTTTACTTAATCATTTTATAATTAATCATGGCATGACTATTTTGGGCTATTCTCTCCACCACATAAAATTTAGGAAGGAAGAATAATAAAGGTATTAAGTCATGCCTGCAATTTAGTGAGATCATATATCCCATTTATTCAGAGTTATAAATTAATTATTGTGACCATATAGATGCCAGGATTAAATACATATTTTATAGAAATACACATTAAATATTGAGTTTTTGCCAAAAAAAGAGTTGTTACATTATTAAATGTCTACATAGTTTTATGGTCTGTGACATACTTTATTTTGTCCTGGAATGAAGACAGTAATAGCCAGATAGAATGTGTAGCCAGTGTCAGAGTTTCATATTTTGTCAGCAATAATAAAAAAATAAAGTCTGTTTTAAATATCTTCTCATATGTGATAATCTCTGTGTGAAGGTCAACGTGATTATAAACTATTTTTTTTCCTGTGAATTAAGTGGTTTATTATATATTCATGAACCTAAATTAATAGTGTTAGAATTTTTTTGATCAGCTCACAGCTCAATAAATTAGTTTCATGAATACAAAATACACTTGTCGATATATTATTTCAACACAGACCAAGAATTGTGTAAATCTGAGAAATATATTGAATTGAAAGTTGAAGCCTCCTCAGCATGTGACTGACCATACTTGCTCATTTTGATTTTCTGATGTATTTTTGCAGGTATCCTAACCTTTGTCAATGTGAGAAATGTACGATGGGCAACTCGTATTCAAGATCTGTTTACAGCAGCCAAACTTCTGGCCTTAACTACTATAATCATCACTGGTGGTGTGATGATGGGCATGGGTAAGTAGCTAGCATTCTGAAATCATCATCACAACCTTACACATTCCAGCCTTAGTGATGTTATAATTGCTATCATTGATCACAGCAACCATGGTTTGTCCAAGGGTTGAGAGTTACAGATAGCATGACATTTTCTGATTCTACATTGTTTAAAAGATGCAGCGAATTGTATTAACAACTGGTTTCTAGGGCCCAAGGAATTTGATGAATGGTCATTGGTCATTTTAATATTTGAGCAAAGTTTATGCAGTGAAAAGGGGAAATTTTTTCATTCTGTTTGTCTGTCCTTAGAGTAATAGGTATATTACTCTAAGGTCTGTCAAACTTGATCTTTCCTGATATTACTACTGGATTGATGTAGTAAATCTCAGGCCAGAATCTATTATCAGGGACAAAAGTGGTTTATCACATACCTTTTATACTTTTCAGTCATCAGTAATGATATACATGGTTATAAACAAATAAGAAAAGCCATAATGACCTCAAAATACAGCTATGCAAAGTCCCTAGATATGACTTCATGCAGTAGATAATCAAAATCCGGTCTCAAGACACTGGGAATAACAACAAGTATTATTGCCCAGGTTGTAAAATGAGACTGCAATGCATTCTCTGTACACAGATCTCAAGGCACAGACTTAGATATGTGATAATCTAAAGATATTCTCAGTTTGGGACTTTCCAATAAAAGTGATAACATTGTGCCATTATGGTTACATCATTTTTGACAATCTGGATGTTCGCAACCCACAATGCTTGATAAATACCAACAACCAAGGGTCAGTACAGCTGTCAACCCCTCAGCATATATTTTGGTAAAAATAGACAAGGACAACTCGGCCATAGAGGGCCAAACGTGCAATATGTATATACCCGGTATATAAATGTTTTCATAAAGTCAGTTATAACAAATAGAATTGTTGTGGTAATTAACTGCTATACTCTTATGTAACAAGTGGAAAGTCAGAGGAGATTGAAGAGGTCCTCGTAGGATTATAGATATAACTCAGTTAATCTATGTTCCAACCCAGCAAACTGATAGATTTCTGAATTAATGTAACATATTTTTATGTCTGAGTTTGGAAGGAAGTATATGTTGACCTGGTTCCTGTCAACTTTGCAGTCATGCAGATATTTTACATTTGTCAGATATAATCACCTTTTTGCATTTTAAAATACCCGCTGCATGAATCCTATACAATATGTTCATAATTTGGAGATTCATTTCTATAACTCGGTTACTTTGACCTCCTTATAGCACAAACGAGATTAACATATGCAAGTTGGACACTGCATGACCTTGTATGTCTTAAATACTGTGCTGACTTCAGTTTTGTGCCACTCACAAACTATCTAGTTGTTCTAAAAATCATAATCATGTGTTAACAAAGCACTGGACGATGTTCAGCTCTGAGAAAAGAAGGAAAGCAATCCTATGTTCAATCTCAGAAATATCAACCTAATCCTCCCCAACCTATTTAGTTCTACATGTTGAAAATGCATGCTACAGGAAAAGATGCATGCAAATCAAAACAATCAAAACACAAAGTACCACTATTGTTTGGTTCTTGAGAATATGTATGTGACTCTTAAACCACATGGCAATATACATTTCTTAAACCACATTCAAATGAAGTGCCAATTAACCCATCCCTTTCAGTAAATAGTTTAGCTGTTGAACTTTGTCGATCAGACTGTTAATCTTGGTGGATCAGTACTGCTGTGCCTTCCTGATGTGATGCAATGGTGGCCTCTGGTGTTAATATTTCATGCTGCTTTTCTCCACCGTGACATTGCAGTTTCACCCCTAACATCCTTGTATAAAACCAACTCTTTCTACATTATCTCGGTAAATCTGCCCCCTTTTGACAATTCAGCCAACTAAACAATATTGTGCATATGTATCCATGCTATTTTAATCAATTATAAAAACCTATTTTAATATTAGAATATTAGAAAAAGTGAATAGAATTTTATCTTATTGTGCATACTTGTCAAACTAAAGAAGTGCTTGGGTGGGAACAATAATACCGGTAGGTGACCTTCCTCAATATTCAAGGTCCTTTATGCCATCCCATTTCTTGAAAACACTGATTACTGGATAATCTGGTTGGCTCGTCAAAAATGGATAAAACCTGTAGCAACCAAATTTCTGTAAAAATCTGGGAATATTTTAGTGTTCCGCATGGTATTTATATACTATGCCATCTCAATCTTTCAGAATGAATTATATATCACAGATCCAACTCAGCATGACAGTAATATGCAAATAGATGCTGAAACCTTGGCTCAAGCAGCATTTATAAACATCATCAATTGGAGTGACAAATTAGAATTTCCTGCAAGTCAATTATGAAAAAGTCCCAAAAGCTACGCACCCTTATACGTGTAGAATCTAGGTATAAGAGAGTAAAAACAGTTTATTTGAATATCTACATATGAAAAAAGGGAAAAAAACCACATTGAACATTTTTTACATTTTTTTACAATTACAATATTTTATGTAAATAATTTATATAATTTCATTATGAAAAACAATTGATATTTTTATGTATTTAACCTGCACAAAATAGTTTCTTTGTTAAACAATATTTTTGGAATTTATTTATTCATCTTAATACACTGTTTGATCCACAATACAAAATATTTGTGTATTTTCCTCAGCAATAGCCAAAATACATTGATACTTTCAGGTCATATGGAGTACTTTGAGAATGCTTTTGAGGGAACAAGTTCCAATGTGGGGAGTGTATCTCTATCTATCTACTCTGGGCTGTTCGCTTACGCTGGATGGTAAGTATTCAGATGAAATAATTTAGACTATTTTCTTGTTCTGCTCTGTTTATCTAGTCTGTGACTAATTAATCAGAGTTAAAGTTTTGAGAAGTTTCTCAGGGCAAAATAATTCTATGGTCAATTAACAAGGGCAGTCTACATAAGTATTTGATCTTTCTGAAATTAATGCTAAAGATATAAATGATTCTTTTTTCTTTTTTTTTTGGTCAAAGAATATGTCAGTTTGATAATAGAAAGATTATATGATTGAAAGCGCTGAGGCATAAGACACATGCTTCAGTGAGTGAGGTCATATGTTTTTCAAAAATCCTTATCAACATATGTAAAAACAAAAAGTGTTTTATGTTAATGGGAAACTTTCACCTCTCTGATATACTTTTGTAGTTTGGAAGAGAATTATAATGCACATTGATTTGTAGGCTCTATTAATATGACCGCCCAAGAAAAACATGTTTTTTTTTAGAAAAGTAGCTCTTTCAAATGCACGTGCTAGGAAAAAAAGAATGACGTCATCGTGCGGCAATTACCTACTTACATAAATAATTAGTAAACAAACAACAATGCAACCAAAATAGCGGTGTCACGATTTTCGGTCTTAGAATTGACGCACTGTAGAATGTTTATGTGCGTCGGAAAGAACAGAAAAAATGTGACATTTTGGTGCCAAAAGCATGACAATCGGACCAATATTAGCAAAGTTATGACAAGTTTTGTAAAAATTGAAAATGATTGCAGCTCGACTGGCACGTGTAATAAATCCCGCACGATGACGTCATAGGCCCAAATTGCAATAAATGATCATAATTTATGGGGGTTGCAAGATTAATTTTAATTGTTGGTTTGTGTTACCATGGTTACCGCTATATATTTTTGGGCTCTGAATTTCAATGTATTTATGTATCTATGATCATTTAATCATATAATTTATGAAATGTATTTTACTAGAAAGTATCTCTTTAACAAACAGCTATTATGACATTGCAGGAACTTCCTGAATTTTGTGACGGAGGAGATGGTGGACCCTCATCGTGACATGCCGCGAGCCATCTATATCTCCATCCCAATAGTGACCGTCATCTACGTGCTGGCCAACGTGGCCTACTTCGCCATCGTCTCTCCAGCAGAGATGCTGCAGTCCAATGCTGTTGCTGTGGTCAGTAGAAATTCATATTCAATATTAGAGGCTCAAGTCTCAAGGATAAGTCAGTATCTTTTAGATGTGCCATCTGCAGTTTTCTGGACTTTGAAAATTTAAACGTTTTATTGAATATCTGCATTGATATTTATTTATTACCCTCAGCCCCTGATGTAATCAGGCTGAGGGTATTGCAGTACTCCTGGCGTGGGTATGTATGTATGTATGTATGTATGTATGTATGTATGTATGTATGTATGTATGTATGTCTGTATGTATGTATGTCTGTAGCGAACATCCTTGTCATCGCAATAACTCAAGAACAAATGATGGCAGCTTCATGAAACTTGACACACATATGCATCTGGTAAAAACCTCGGACGAGTTCGATGGACGGCGACCTTGACCTATTTTTCAAGGTCACAGGAACAATTATGTGAAATCCCAAGAATCCCAATAGCTCAAGAACGAATAATGGTAGCTTTATGAGATTTGACACACATAAGTATCTGGTGAAGACCTCAGAATTTTTTCTATGAAACATGACCTTCACCTACTTTTCAAGGTCACAGGGACAATTATGTGAAATCATCTTGTCATCGCGATAACTCGAGAACAAATGATGGCAGCTTCATGAAACGTGACACACATATGCATCTGGTGAAAACCTCGGACGAGTTCGATGGACGGCGACCTTGACCTATTTTTCAAGGTCACAGGGACAATTATGTGAAATCCCAAGAATCACAATAACTCAAGAACGAATAATGGTAGCTTTATTAGATTTGACACACATAAGTATCTGGTGAAGACCTCAGAATTTTTTCTATGAAACATGACCTTCACCTACTTTTCAAGGTCACAGGGACAATTATGTGAAATCATCTTGTCATCGCGATAACTCGAGAACAAATGATGGCAGCTTCATGAAACTTAACACACAAAAGCATCTGGTGAAAACCTCGAATGAGTTCGATGGATGGCGACCTTGACCTATTTTTCAAGGTCACTGACAATTATGTGAAATCCTAAGAATCGCAATAACTCAAGAACGAATGATGGCAGCTTTATGAGATTTGACACACACACAAGCATCTGGTGAAGACCTCAGACTTCTCTTGATGGAACATGACCTTCACCTGATTTCAAGGTCACAGGGACAATTATGTGAAATCATCCTTGTCATCGTGATAACTTAAGAACAAATGATGGCAGCTTCATGAAAATTGACACACATAAGAATCTGGGAAGACTCCAGATGAGTTTGATGGACGGTGACCTTAACCTGCTTTTCAAGGTCACAGGCCCATATCAATAATTCTAGAGTAAATGATGACAGTTTCATGATACTTGACACACCTAAGCTATCAAAGGAAGTAGATTTTATGGGTTTTTTACCCCTGCATCAATTTGCCTTGGTGCAGTGACGTTTTGTTCACAAATATTGTGTGGAGCGAATGTTGTGCAATGAGTTACCAGGGCTGAGGGTTGATGCATCTCTGATGCCTATGTTATTTATTTATTTATTTATTTATTTATTTATTTATTTATTTATTTATTTATTTATTTATTTATTTATTTATTTATTTATTTATTTATTTATTTATTTATTTATTTATTTATTTATTTATTTATTTATTTATTTATTTATTTATTTATTTATTTATTTATTTATTTATTTATTTATTTATTTATTTATTTATTTATTTATTTATTTCATAATTGTACTGTTATAATTTTCTTTGTTATTGGAACTTATGTAATAATGAAATATTTGAAATAAACCTCATATCATATCATATCATATCATATTTATTGATGAGTGTTTTTTTTTTAGATCAGAAAATGAAAAATAAAATAGTGATATCCATTAGAACTTTACTAAGGCAACTTTATTAGAACTTTACTAAATATGGTAAAATCTATGAGCTTTTTTCTTGGGAACTGAATGGACAATTAGGTCGAAAAATTAGTCACCAAAAAGTGAAAAGTAAAACTGTTACCAAGACACACAAAAATAACTAGTAGAAGTCATATTGTTAAACAAATGACATTATACATAAAAACAATACTTGAGATAAAACCTATAATTCTAGGATTAGTCTGGCTTATTTTATCAGTCCATAAAATTAGTTGTGAGGTTAAATACATATACAATCGGTTAACATAATATCAGTCTTATTAAGTTTTTAACATACCACAATAAATTTTACATAGCACAACTAAAATCTGTATTTCATCTATTTTAGTTGTTTGGAGAAAGAGCATTTGGAGTGATGTCATGGATTGTCCCTGTGTTTGTATCACTCTCCACCTTCGGGGGTGTGAACGGACTTCTCTTCACATCAGGAAGGTATTTAAACACTTAACTCATTCAGCTCAAATGTAACACATGTAATTTAGTATAATCACAGCAAATTGCATTGAACACAAACAATTTCACCTAAGAAACAAACCTTGTCTTTACATGTTCCTCAGAAATATAATTCACATTACTATATCAATTTTATATAATTCACATTTACTATATCAAAATTCTTTGTGATGAAATAGATCAGGATGGATTTTTGATAGAAAGTCTGTTAATTACAATACCCTGATGGATTATTCTTAATTTTCAGACTCTTCTTCATTGGAGCCCAGGAGAAGCAGTTGCCAGAGTTTTTGGCAATGATCCATGTGAAACGCTTTACTCCCATGCCTGCTCTCCTCTTCACGGTAAGATACTCAGCTTCTATATATATATATATATGAAAGGTGAATGATAAGATTTGATGTTATCCTGGAAAGCAATGAATTTGTTTATTAATTCATCCTTGCCTTGTCATGCTGTTTCGTTTCTGGAATTCATGTTTAAGTTTTCAACCTTGTCCCAGAAATAATAAATTCTATATGGCACCTGCCAATTCTTATGGAACCAATATCTTTGGAAGAAATGAAAACAGGACAATTTTATATAAATGAGATGTTGATTATGATATTTTAGGGCCTAATGTCACTTTTGATGCTGGTCTCCAATGATATGTGGGTTCTGATCAACTACATGAGCTTTGTACAGTGGCTGTCTGTCGGGGCATCGATAGCTGGACTTATTTATCTCAGATACACCAAGCCCAATATGCCTAGACCCATCAAGGTAAGTAACTTGTTTTATCTTCCCAATCCAATACATGAAAAATCAATCATAGGAATTTGTCCATCCGAGATGGTCAAATGTCTTGGAAGCTCTGTTAGTTCTCACTGCCTGAGTGGTGCAGGAGCTATGGTATCAGGCTTTGTCCGTGTGTGCATCTGTTTGTTTGTTTGTTTGTTTGTTTGTTTGTTTGTTTGTTTGTTTGTTTGGGGTTTTACATCACTTTCAACATTATTTCAGTCATTTCCTAATGAGGTGTACATCTATCAACAAAAACTTTGGCATTTGTTGTATCTTATCATCTATTTCTGATATATGCTCCAAAATGCATACTATAAAGGCTTAAAATAGCATGACCTAAAATATGACCTTATCCTGTTTTTCAAGGTCATAGACTTAAAAAGGTTTCCAAACCTTGACATTTTGCCATATGGTATTACCTATTTTTGTCACAGGCTCAAGATTTTTACACACCATCTATTGGAGGCTAACATGATATTCTCAACTCTGACCTTGACCTTTGTTTCGAAAAGAACAGATTTTCAAAATGTTACCAACTAATTTAAAGGCCACGGGCTGTGGCACAGTTGGTTAGAACGCCAGCTTTTAGCATCAGTTCCTCTGTGGTGATCTTAAGGTCATGGGTTAGATCCCTGGCTGTATCAAGATTGAATTCATGATACCATTTCACATATGAGATGAGGCCCGTGCCTAAAGGGTTAACATGCTGTCCTTGTAAATCTGTGACTGGGTGGGTTGTCATGTCAAGGACTTGTGACATGACAATTCATTTATGAAGCACTATCTGCTACAAGTAGGTCTCATCACAAAATGACCGAAACAATGTTGAAAGTGATGTAAAATCCCAAACAAACAAAAAAACAAACAAACAAAACCAACTACTTTAACTGTGTCTGAATATGTCTTTGCCATATTCTTTCAAAATGTGGGCAATAAGTTTGACATCTCAATATATGACTATTTTGACAAAGAACTGGTACAAGTGCCTGAAGCCTGTCAATTGCCTTGTATAATAGGAACCAATAAATCAAATATCATTAATATAATATATTTTCTCATCATTTTGAAGTTGCCATAAATCATAGACGTCAGTGAATAGCATGTGCAGTGAGCTACACACACGCTGGAAACTGATGCAGTTCTTTATGCCTTAGATTTCATTCTTTATGCCTTGAATTAAATTCTGATGGTCACGTAAATGCATAAAACATTGGCTCAAAACATACCTTGCCACATGCCAGCCATCATCTTTAATAAAGCTGTATTCGATTCGTACTCTCACGTACAAGAGTTTGTACGGTGGCGCTCTGAACCATGCACATTTCTTCTTTCAGCAGTTCGCAAAACCTGCTCAGAAACTAAGATCAATAGAGTACAAATCAAATGCATCTACACAACTAACTGATGTATACACATTAGCCCCCATTGTCTCTGATCAATGTAGTATACAGTATGTTATGTTATAACATATATTTTTTACTGCTATTTTTTACTGCTCTGTTTTTCTTTTTGGTGTCTAGTTCAACATATCGATCCCAATTATCTTCCTGGTGGCTTGTATATTCCTGCTGGTGGTGCCACTGTATGCGAAGCCCTACGACACCGGCATGGGCCTTATCATTGTGTGCAGCGGCATCCCTGCCTATCTCCTTGGAGTCGCATGGAAAGGAAAACCCAAAGTCTTTGTGCAGTATGTCGGTGAGTATCTAATAGTTATCAGACACTTATTTTGGGCTTCCAATGTAAAAAATAGTCGACGCATACCTTATTTTTACCAGGTATGTTTCTTCTGATATAACTGAAGCAATTCAAGTGATTGACATTGACCTAATTTAACATGTTAACTAGGTCATTGGGTCAAATTACCCACAAAGCTGTATGCAAAAAGGCTCTGCAATGCATTTTTTATGATAGTGTCCAGAAAGTATTTTGGATATGGATAGCATTGTGAGAAGGACATCTGTGACAGCTCTGCTTCCAAAACAATTTCAGATGCTGTTATAGATATATTTTCAAGCATGTTCAAATATTATGTGGAGGTGCACACACTCTTTATCATACATACTTGCACCACTCTTAAACATTAACATTATGCAGATAGAGGTTCCAATACAATACACTTTTATACTTTTACCCCTTGGCCAAGTTTGCCAGAGGGATATTGTCACAATTTTTAAAAAATCTGATATCACTACTTGTGTATTGAAAGCTCTATCTGCATTTGATCCAACATATTATGTCTCTGGTTTGATATTGGATCTATTTGCACACTCCTTCTTAACATTAGAAGTTTAATGCATCACAAGATTTTTTTATATTTTTATATCATCATGAAACTCTTGTATTTCTCTTTTAGCATATCTGTGATTCACATGATTAAAAAATAAATGTATTTGATAACCTTTTATTTAGTAGTTTAATACCTCATTGTTTAAAATTATGACAAGTAGCATAGACCATGATCAAAACCACTTTACAGTAAATAGTGACATTGAATGTGCTGGGATGGTTATACATCGACATTGAGCTCCCTTATGTGGCTAACTTATTGCTCCCCCCACATCAAATGCTATGTTAATATAACTGTATATCTGGGTTTTTTAAAACTCACCTGATTATGACACTATGTTTTTCAGTGTGTAAATCTTATTAGATGCTAAATTTGAACAATTGGAACATAACACATTTAAAGAGATTAACTTCTTACTTGGAATGGATGAAATTTGTTTTAACTATTTGTAAAATTAAATTTGTTATAACCATTTATTTTGAAATGTCACATTTATCAAGAGAAATCATCCAGATGATATCCAACACAGATTTTGTAGGTCATATTCCAGCAAATGCATCCACACAAATTAATATATGCTTCTCTTCTTGCTTGGATAATTCATTTTATTATATTTTCAGTATATTTACATGATTTAAACACATATCATCTTAGATACATTTTTGTACCATATATTTTCAAAAGAACCATAATTCAATGCTCAAGAAATTGGAAATGTTTAGATTTTTTTCACATTCTTGAATTTGAAAACTTCGGCTTTAATAGTAGACCTATGAAAGATATTTTTGAGCGATTGATAATGATTTAAAATAACAGTGTAGTTTTCTCATCAACTGTCGAGAAATAAGAAAATGTATGGTATAAACTTTGATTTATTTTCATTAACACACATTTATTCTTGGTCTTTCATCTATCTTATTCATCATTGGGATTGTTAATTTCTTTTCCAGCTAATCTCACAAAGTTTGGACAGAAGGTTCTCGAAGTTGTTCCACAAGAAACAGCATCGACAAGCTGCTGAGACACAAACAAGCTCTAAAAATAGACACATGCAATTGACATTGTACTCAAAAGAATTTTCAAACAATATTTATAATTCAAAAGTGAAACAAATCACAATTTATCAAAGATTTAAAAGCTTCTTTTTGTGATTGGTATAAAAATAGGAATTGAAAAAGGGTCTAGTGCATGCCGTTAAGATTAAATGATGGACTGGTACCTCTCGAGACTGTTATAACATAACATTATCGAAAAGAAACAGTTCTTGTCAGCACGTATCTTACAACTATCCATAGAACAGTCTATTTTACTCAATTTAATCAGTGAAATGGTTGTGTAATTTTATAATTTTAATAATTCAGTTGAAAATTATAGCCATTGGTTAATGATAAAATATATCAATTAATTGTTCTTTTTGGAATAACTTTGAATTATAATAGTACAAAACACTTTACTAGCAAAATGAATGATAATCTATATTATTTTTACAGCTGCTTGTACAAGGTTTGGACAAAAATGTTTGGAAGTTTGTCCTCAGTTATGATGAGGTCCACTCTAAAGACGAAAATCTCAGCTTTAAAACCTCATCCCTCCTGCATCAGCCATGATGGACGAAATGACATGTAGGGGGAGAGAGGAAAAATCATGTTAGAAAAGTTTAAATTAGGCAATATTTTTGGTTAGATTTGAGTGAGCATAAAATGACTAAGTCATTTGACCAGATCCGATAGCAACTCGACCAGCAGAACTATAGATGAGCCAGGAGCCAGGGAGCATTCCCTGGAGTCACGCTATTGGTATAGCACAACGGCAGCTCTTGTTAGTATATCTGTGTCTACACATATGTTATGCTGACCAATTATCTTTGATGTACAACTAGAACTGATTTGTTAAAAGAAAATGTTATTTTATGCATAATTCATGTGTGTTTAGAGTATTGAAGTTATTATTGAAATCCACTGAGAGACTTGTCAAGCTTTATACACTGCTTTGTGAGTTGTAGGGGCACCACTTGCAAGAATTAGTTCCCCTGCAAAACATTTTGTTGAGTGACTGAGATTTTAATGCAACGTTTTGCTAATGAAATTGTAATAATGTCATGGTGTATCAAAAATCAATCTGTCCCTTTGTTGATTAACTGTAGATGCTAATTCTACAATTCCTATTATAAAAAAACTTTTGCTACTATTACAATTAAACCCATTTTTTGAAAATAACCTTTTCTACTTTACTTTGGTTCTCTATTTTGTAAATATTTATACTCTTTAGATATGTATTAGAAGGTTTAGATCTGATTTTACTGAAGAACAGGCTGTGACATTTGGATTTTATATTCATCAAAGGCTATTTTTATAAGCGTGTTGACAAATATTGGTGCTTGATTGTGCCTTCAATTCTCTGTTGAGGATGACAGAGGTCTGGACATTTACGACTTTCACTGGAATTCATTCATTTGATACCCTCTCTATTTGGATTATACCAGGTATACAAGAAATGGGACAAATGTTGCAGGTTATCATAGATTTTAGTTTGACTTTACAACATGATACAAAAAGAAGACACATTATTACAATTTTAATACAAAACATAAAAATCAGTATTATCACTTGTAGTTATGACAGGCATGCAGAATGTGGATCCTGTAGTGTATAAAAGTGTGTATCAAGCAAAAGTGTTGTGTCACAGGTACACTTTAAAGACATAATTTAGAAATAAAACTGATTTATTATCAAACATAAAAGTACATGTATATTTGTATGTCAGATAAGATTGTGTGTACAGCCAATCAGCAATCACCATTGGTGATGACCTCCAGCGACAGGCTTGCACGTAGCTCATACACAATGATATTGATAGCAAGTTCAGTATATCATCTGTATGATGTATGGCACTTTATCACTAAAGTACAGTTCGATAATAGCACATAAATAATAGACTCTTATAAAATGACAGAGCAGATACCATATTATTGTTATCCAAGTGTGTGAAAAGTGAAGGTGTGAAGACTTTTTTGTTTTTTTTTTGTTAAGAAATTGTAAAATTGATAATATTATACATTTATGATCTAGTTTGACACTTATATTTTTGTAATATGATTCAGAATATTGAGGTTTATGGTGTTTAGGATGCTTCTGGTAACACAAATTGAGTTTTGTATGAGGGTCAGTGTATTTTAATAAATCATAATAAACCATAGACTATTTTAGAGCAGATTGGGATGCATAAATTATGAATTATTTTAAAGAATCATACATGAATCATAATTTACAAGAGAGTTGACCCAAAATTTGCATTGTAAAATAGGCAATTGTCGCATGATGTTGTAATATTGTTTCACATCATCTACATATCTGACAAACAATACGTTGTTTTTTTTTCAATTGTTATAAGATGCATGGCTTAAATGAAAATTTTCTGAGATTCAGTACTGGCAATAGGTCTTAACAAGATAGGTGGTTTTTCCTCATACCAGAATTGTAAAGTATAGAATCAATGCCAGGTACTGTCATTCCAAATCCTAATCCAGAAAGATGAGATTATAACAAATGTACATTTGTCAAACATTTTCTATACAGAACTGTTAGGTTTTTGGCCATATTTTTATCTTTTGGGCCCTTTCAACAATCTCATTCATTTGGTAAATGAGATTATGGAGCAGGGTGAACTAGATGCCTGTAACTAGCAGAAATTATGAAGTAAAATGACATGCCCTATGATACATAAAATGTACAAAACTGTAGAAAATTATACATATTATAATCACTTGGGATACAGCGATATTTCAGATATTTAAAAATAGCTGTGGTTATCTGTGAATTAAGATGTCTTGGCGAATCACTGGGCAACTTGGTGAGGGAATCACTGGGCAAGAACTGTTTACAACCACTCCAGCCTCTTATGAATGGACAGTCTAGAACTTTTCCCACTGTTAACTTTGAAAATGAATTTAATCTGATAAATATATCCACCTCACACTGCAGGTGCATATCAAGTTTTTAGCATTGATTCCTTTTTTTAGTTTCAAGGGGCAAGAGAAAAGAACAAATATTACAGATGTAGCATGAGTGACCTTGGCAGTTACTCATTGATGCATCCACATCTTATTGGTTGCTCAACATTTTGGCAATTATGTGCTTTAAAAAGGGGAGCAATAGGGAGGGAGCCAAGACCTAAATGTCTGCCTGCTGGAACAAATGATTATTTTGTTAAAATGTTTACCTTGTGTATTCTTTTATTACTGATAAGTGATCAATCAGTTATTGTTATTTGGCTATTATGTATATTTGCAAAACTTTAAATTAGTTGTTAAAAAGGCCTTGTTTATAATGACTGGTTCGTATATCACTGCAAAAAGAGAACTTTTTTTCTTCCTAGACAATTTCCAGTGTATGTCCTAAATGTTGTAAAAGGGTCTTTTTATTTTAGTCCAGGATGTGAAGAGGATGTGTATATTGTTCTTAAAATTGGATAGCAGACCATATTTTGTGATTTTGTGCAAACCCTATAGTTGGTCATACATTTGTGTTACAACATGCATGGTGTATTCCTGGGAGTTTGTAAGGAGATTAAACATGTCCATGGCCAAGTAGCATATGGGTTCAGCTATTTTTGTTGTAGATTGTCCTGCGAGTGGAGTAGAATAGTGCATTTCTTTAAGCTTGGTTTAAGATTGCATCTACTGTGTGCCATGAAAATAATGAATGGATGAATTGAAATGCTTTATGTTTTAGTGGTGAATTGGAACAATATTGCTTCTTTTATTCTCAAAGGAAAGAGTTTTATGGGAGTTGGGACCTAGCATCACATTCTTAGCTTCACCAAATGAGGTCATACAGGAGCTTCATAGTGTGCCACATATCTGAGGTGTGCAGAGTCCAACATGGGCAGTTACGTTAACAGAGGGGCCTGTGTAAACTTGTTTATATGGGACCAAACTGAAGTTAGGGGATCTTCTGATAGGTTAAAAATTCAGAATTCTCATCAAACACCTGATTGATGATTTAAGATGCGTTTATGTGAAGGGATTAATGAAATTAGAGGGAATTATGAACTTTTTTCAAAATGTTTTTGAAAAATATTGGTGATGGTACAATGATTAGGCTACATATCAGAGATTGATTGATGGTTCTTATAATGGGTGTGCAAATAAAAAATGGTGCAACTATTGATAGAGATAAGATAAAAAGAGAAAACCAATTATTGTAGCTTTAAATCAGTTATTTATTTCACCTTTCTTGTTAAGATATGAAAGATTCCTTAAAATGATCTACAAGATTGATAGCGATTGAACATAAACTTAATTTTAATCAGGCAAGCTTGCATATATTTGCAGCTAATGAAATGAGTTTTAGGCCCACACTATTGTAATTATCAGTAATTCTTTTCTTTGAGAATTTCATTCGCTGTGTCATTGTTAAAACTATTGTTATGTTGTATCTAGCAAAAGAAATGTTTCCTTTCATTATGTAACTTATAGTTTTATTAGAAAGTACAAGAGTTATTCTTTGTTCACTGTGTGTTATGATCAGTGTAGAGATTGAGTTATTCCTCTTTAGCTTGTGGGAGATCTGTAGCAGACTTTCACAACTTATGAACTCTTTCTTGCTGAAATTCAAAGTGGATTTGTTAATACACCTGTGTGTGAATGGTTTACACATTACTGCAAGGTTAATACAAAATGAAGGGTTAATACAATAAGGTAATAATACATCTTTGAAGAGCTAAACCCTTGTGAAGGTCTAATACCTGTGTGATGTTCCACTGTTGTTAGTATGTGCCTTTGGTCAGTTGTAAAAATTAAAAATAAAAAAGTAAAAAAATCTATTATCAAAATTAGGAACCATTTTCGGTCATTTTCTTGATTCAATAGAGATACTTTGCGAGATGGAAGTGCCATGACCAAATAATAATGATTAATTGATTAGGCTAATGCATTTACAAAGAAGGGTTGTCTGTATTGATATTATTTTGTACATACTGATCTTCTTGAATGTGTTATAAACCCAGAGTATCTAAAAAATTAAGTCAAAATTCTTGAGGAATATCTTAGTTGAAGAAGATGTAGACATGTAAAGCATTCCAATGTTTAGCAATGACCAATAAAAGTAGTTGCAGAAATACAGGTGTTGCTTTTTTGTGATTAAATCTTTGTTTTGAATTCAATAAAATGTATTTCTGTTAATAAATTGTGCCAGTAATTTTAACCCCTGACAAATTTTGTTGAATGTGCAAACTGCATCATCTGGGTGTCCTTCCCCTTTTTTACCCTCAGCCCCTGATGTAATCAGGCTGAGGGTATTGCAGTACTCCTGGCGTGGGTATGCATGTATGTCTGTCTGTAGCGAACATCCTTGTCATCGCGATAACTCAAGAACAAATGATGGCAGCTTCATGAAACTTGACACACATAAGCATCTTGTGAAAACCTCGGACGAGTTCGACATACAGCGACCTTGACCTATTTTTCAAGGTCACAAGGACAATTATGTGAAATCTCAAGAATTGCAATAACTCAAGAACAAATGATGGCAGCTTTATGAGATTTGACACACATAAGGATCTAGTGAAGACCTCAGAATTTTTTCTATACATCATGACCTTCACGTACTTTTCAAGGTCACAGGGACAATTATGTGAAATCCCAAGAATTGCAATAAATCAAGAACAAATTATGGCAGCTTTATGAGATTTGACACACATAAGCATCTGGTGAAGACCTCAGACATTTTTGTATGGAACATGACCTTCACCTACTTTTCAAGGTCACAGGAACAATTATGTGAAATCGCAAGAATCACGATAACTCAAGATAAATTATGGCAGCTTAAGAGATTTGACATACATTAACATCTGGTGAAGACCTCAGACATTTTTGTGTGGAGCATGACCTTCACCTACTTTTCAAGGTCACAGGAACAAATGTATGGTGAAATTCCCATCATTGCGAAGACTCGAGAACAAATGATGGCAGCTTTTTGAGACTTGACACACACAAGCAACTGGTGAAAACTGCAGACGAGTATGATGGATGGTGACCTTCACCTTCTTTTCAAGGTCACAGGGACAATTATGTAAAATCCCAAGCAACTAAACTGAAGAACAAATTATGGCAGCTTTATAAGATTTGACACACATAAGCATCTGATGAAGACCTCAGATTTTTTTTATTGAACATGACCTTCACTTACTTTTCAAGGTCACAGGGACAATTATGTGAAATCCCCATCATTGCAATAACTCGAGAACAAATGACGGCAGCTTTATGAGACTTGACACACATAAGCATCTGGTGAAGACCTCAAACTTTTTATATGGAACATGACCTTCACCTACAGTTATGTCAAATCCACATCATAGGAATAACTCAAGAACAAATAATGGCAGCTTCATGAGAATTGACACACATAAGCATCTGTTGAAGACCCCAGATGAGTTTGATGAACGGTGACCTTCACCTGCTTTTCAAGGTCACAGGCCCATCATCTCAATAGTTCTAGAGTAGATGATGACAGTTTCATGATACTTGACACACATAAGCTATCAAAGGAAGTAGATGTCAACTATTGTGTTTTTTTCACCCCTGCATAAATTTGCCTGGGTGCAGTGACGTATTGTTCACAAATATTGTGAGTTAATGTTGTGCAGTTAGTTACTAGGGCTGAGGGTTGATGCATCTCTGATTCCTATGTTTTAAAGTGATACATAGAGAAATAATGTTTATTTTTATAAAGGTAAAAAATAGACATCAGATCAACATCTTCAAATGGTGCGATAATTAGTGACTTTGACATTTTCAGTTCATGAGACCTGTAATCTGAAAATCCTGTCGGCCTAATTAGTTTGAGGTTACCTAATTAGTTGACATCACATATAATTGGATGGCAGGTCATGTATTGTAATTTTGTCCAAATGTGTACTTAGCATTAAATCTTTGCAACCACATCCTTGGTTATGTATTTTGCTGACCTGATACTTGGAAAATCGAAATTTCAGAAATGGTGAATAACTTTTTTGTTGAAGCACCCCTTAAAGAAATATAATTTTCTGGTAAAGATATAATTTGTCTAACAGGTGGCACTGCATTCTCTTAAACACTGGTGGCACTGGTACAGTGAACGATAATGGGTGGTTTTCATGGACAGACCAGGTCCAGGGAAAATGAAACCTGAACAGCTACTTGAACATAAACCTATAGGAATCTACAATAATTAACGAATACAGTAGATCTATTTCGGATGTGACAACACTTATTATATACATATCAGAAAAATGCAAGGTAAACCAATATATACAGTACATTATGTTGGAAACAGAAGGTATACTTGAGTAAAGCAGTGGAAAAGATGTAATTTTGGCACTGGTAAATTAAATGAGTATTTTCAGCTTGCATTTATCAATTAGTTTTACTCAGGTTAGTCCAGAGGCAGAGCTACCTAGGCTTAAAAGGAAAAAAATACAAGTCTTATACATGATTTTAATATTGTTTTCCCAGAAATGCATAATACACATTTTCATTAGTGATCATGAATAACCATGGTTATAATATAAGTATATTAATTTTGTGTGCAGAAACACTTGTCCAGAATAAAGATTGGTTGTCCTGCCAAACAATAACATTTCAATAGCCCAGTCCTCTATGGATTAATGAAGACTAGAAATGATCTCCAAGAAATTGTATGCATTCTTGACAAACTTTGCAGGGAATGGCATCATGGAATCCTCTGGTTTGATCCATGGAAGTAGTGATAATAAGTTGCCTCATCTGCATTTTTTAGTCAACGAAGATCCTCCCAGCATCAAAGGTACAGCCACCAGTATTCACACTTATAAAATACTCTCTTAGCATATATGTTAAATAATATATTTTATTTGGACAGCATTACTATTATACATTTAACAAATAGGAGCTCTCGTAGGAGGCTACATTTTCTGTACCTGATTTTATTACCTTGATAGGTAAATCTTTATTTTATATTTATTTGGCAATATAAATAATTGCTTTTTCTATCATGTTGATTAACCTCACAATGCAGAGTTTTCTTGCTTAAATATAGTTGAAAACTGAGATTTAGAAATGGTTTGTTGAGAAAGATCAGCATAGATTTATATATTTTGTTGCAGATGAACCCCCTGATGTGACGGAGCTTATGGCAGAATTGTCCCAACTGAAGGTGAGTTGTACCCAGCTTTACTAGGCCTCTTCAATACAGTGTTATAGATATACTGTATTCGTTACTAGTGTTAAACTGAGCCCGGTGCATTTCCTACAAAGCCAATATGATTTTCTGACAACATTTTCATTGCTTGGTTTTGGGCCATGTGGACCCAACTCTGCCATGTTTTTTTCTTTTATTTGGCAGGATAGTTGTAAAGAGGGAACAAACAAGTGGTGATTTTTTTAAAGAAATCAAACTCATAGAGGATTTACAAACTGATAAGAGAACACAAAAGAAAATACACAAGGAAATCAAAGTTGTGCAACAATTTCAAAAGTTTAACATAATCTCATAAACTGGGCCAAGCATGTGAATTTCTGATACTTGGGCAACATGCTCAATCATACACAACTACCATCCCTTCCGATCTTAATGTTAAATGACCATTGATTGATATAAAATCTAAAAATGGCTGCCTGGGACGATGATACAGTGACATTCCACAGATTTACCTCCTAATCAATGCTAATGAGTTGAAACCTCCAAAATTCAGCCCAGAAAGAAAAACAAACTCGAGCAAAAATAGAAAATTCTTCATACTCTTTCTTATGACATTCATACAAAAGGAAGAGATTATAGAATGCCACAAACTATCTTGCAATCCTGAGTCTAAAATTTACTACAAACTTGTAGGATTCTATCCAATATGACAAAGGAGGCTGCACTGCGACATCATGGCCTAACACAACCATCCCTTACATGGTATTCTTAAGGTGTTTGTAAAATATTAATATGTAAAATGAAATATAAGATACTACTTTCCATTCTGGTTAAAGGTAATTTTTTACAAAGAATTTGATACATTTTAGAAACAAATAGTGATATTTACATCAATTTGTTGTGTATAACAATCTATTTCCACATAATCAGAACTAAATTTTACTGCATATATTGGCAGATTATCAGAATGAGAGTGATAATTTGTAACTCTGGTGCAAGCATTTTGAAAAAAAGTACAGTTTAACATTAAGTAATAAGATGTGTTGCAATAAGACATAGAAGTTGCATTCTTAGCAGAGATCTGTCATAAGCTGCATGTGACAGGTAAACATGGATAGCGTGAACTTTTTTTTATCTCAAATGAGGCTCAAAGTAGGGTAACATAAGCTGCATGTGACAGGTAAACATGGATAGCGTGAACTTTTTTTTATCTCAAATGAGGCTCAAAGTAGGGTAACATTGTTTGACGTCATTCTGATACTCCACATAAAAATGATGCCAAGAAAGGAGTGTGCTTTCATGAGGGGGCTATGAATTGGGGTCTTGTTCAAATAGATTTAACAGACACTTGTGGGGATGTTTCAAGCGAAAAAATTAATAGACATGAAATACAAATAAAATTGTCTCCAATAGTGCAGTTAGAGTGCCAGCTTATTAGCACCAGTTCCTCTGTGGTGATCCAAAGGTCATGGGTTCGATCCCCGGCCCTGCCGAGATTGAATACATGATACAATTTCCCATATGAGCTAAGGTTTGTGCCTTAAGGGTCAACCCATTGTCCTTGTAAATCTGTGACTGGGTGGGTTGTCATCTCAAGGACCTGGAACATGACAATTCAGTGAGGCAGCATTATATCTGCTACAAGAAGGTCTCATCACGAAATGACTAAAATAATTTTGAAAGTGATGTAAAACCCCAAACAAACAAACAAAAACCAAGGGCCATTTAGGGCTGCAATTCTCTGATTTTACTTGCTCGTTGCATCAGTAGATGATTAACAATGTATATTTGGACTTCGTGATAACTGCAAGATTCCATATTTTAAACTCATATTTTCTTTTATTAATTTAAATTTATGAAACGATGGCTTGATACTGTGAAAATTCAAGAAAATATAGTTTTGTGGCAAGATTCCATATTTTAAACTCATATTTTCTTTTATTAATTTAAATTTATGAAATGATGGCTTGATACTGTGAAAATTCAAGTGGTGGGAAATTGCAAGAAATCATAAGTTTATTTTGATTTGATGTTTCTGTTTTGCAACCACTGTAACTGATATGTTTCAGGACATACATGCACAAGAGATGATGAAAATGGATCAAGAGCTGAAAAAGAAGCTGCAAGAATTGAAGGAAAAAGAGGAGGAGCTAAAGAAGAAGGAGAAGATACTCAAGGACATTCAGGCCAAATTGGATTCTGCAAAAAGCCTTCTAGAAGAAAGGTACATGCAGACATGCCCAACATGTGGGGCTGTAAACAAGCAGACATCTCATAGCCCCATCAAAAACAACCATTCAACAGTTAAGGGTGTTCTTACTGACAACCATTCAACAGTTAAGGATGGTCTCACTGAGAACCATTCAACAGTTAAGGATGGTCTCACTGAGAACCATTCAACAGTCAAGGGTGTTCTCACCGATGATTCAACAGTCAAGGATGGTCTCACTGACAACCATTCAATAGTCAAGGGTGCTCTCACTGACAACCATTTAACAATCAAGGGTGTTCTCACAAATGATTCAACAGTCAAGGGTGTTCTCACAAATGATTCAACAGTCAAGGGTGTTCTCACAAATGATTCAACAGTCGAGGGTGTTCTAACTGACAACCATTCAACAGTCAAGGGTGTTCTCACTGATGATTCAACAGTCAAATATTTTCTCACTGACAACCATTCAACAGTTAAGGGTGTTCTCATGGACAACCATTCAATGGTCAAGGGTGCTCTAGCTCACAGCAAAATACAAACCACAAGAAAAACATTGAGAGCAAAAATAATCACAAGGAATACAAAGAAAAATATGTCATTGTTACAAACAGAGCCTTTGTTTAAAGGTACTTCAGAAACTAAACCTGTATCACAAGATATGGAAAAATCGTTATTTAAGTCTGAAGCACTTATTGATGAAGATAATATTTTCACAGAAATGACAGGAAATGGTGTCAAAACAAATTATTTAGAAAACAATGATAAAATGAACAAATGTGATGCTAATTTGGATATTAAATCTGAAAAGATGTGTAGTGGGGAGTTTTTAAGTAATTCTCAGCTAAATACTCACATACGTAATATGCACAAAACGTGGGTACACCAATGTAACCTTTGTGGTTTAAATCTTGAATCAATTAAAAAGCTTAAAAATCATCTCTGTTCTCATAAAGGAAAACAGGTACATGTTTGTGAATTATGCAACAAAATTTTTGATTACAAAACTTCGCTCACAAATCATATGAGAACACATACAGGAGAGAAACCCTATAAATGTAAATTTTGTGAGCGAATGTTTTCCCTCAAGTCTAACCTTACAGCACACATACGAATACACACAGGTGAAAAGCCATACGCTTGCTCAGTGTGTGGTTATTGTTGTAGTAGTTCCTCTGGTCTTTATTACCATAAGAAAATACACCAAGAAGAGAAGCCCTACAGGTGTGCTTCATGCGGACTGGGCTTTAAGAGATCAAGTGAGTTGCGGGGGCACGAGATTACTCATAGTGCAGAGAGACCATATAAATGTGACGTGTGTCACAAAAGTTATGCTCATCGCAGCTACTTCACAATTCACATGAAGAGACATAATGGCATCAAGAAACATGAGTGTGACATTTGTGGCAAGATGTTTGTGATGGCCTGTGAGCTGAGCACACATAGGAAGAGACATACAGGTGATAAGAGGCACGCTTGTGACACATGTGGCAAACAGTTCATATCCACCACCGAGCTGAAGATGCATCAACGGTCCCACACAGGAGAGAAGCCATACACCTGTGATCAGTGCAGCAAAGGATTTGCTACCACTAGTGGATTGAATACTCACAAAAGGGATGTTCATATCACGGGGGAGAAACTGTTCACCTGCGAGATGTGTGGTGAGGGGTTTGTGAATATCCGTGGAATGAAGCGTCATCTGATGTCCATACATATGCCAGAATCGGAGAAACCTTTCTCGTGTGATATTTGTGGGAAACGCTTCTTGTGGGAGTCCAGGCTCAATGAACACATACGAATCCACACAGGAGAAAAGAATTTCATTTGTGAAATATGTGGTCAAAGATTTGCCTATAAAAATGGCTTAAGAGTGCATCTCAAAGATGTGAAATACTGCCGTGAACTTCACCAACAAAATACAGTACACTCTTTATCCATTTCCTAGTGAATTAAACATCAACCATTTCAGGAGTAGTAATTTTTTTTGTAGTTAAATTTGACAATAGGATATTATTTGTAATAAATAATCAGTTGATGTCATTCAGATGTAATCACATTTTCCAAAGTGTCATATGATCTGAACTTTACATTATATATACATTGATGGAAATATTTATCATAATATTATGATGATCACACACATTGTGATCATGGTACATTGTATCCCAAAATTAAGACCAATATCCATTTTTAAGGTCAAAGAAGACAATTTTCAAAATCATCAAAATATGATATTTGGCAAAATACTAGAATAGCATTTACTGCCAAATTGTCTTACACAATTTTTATTCAATTATTTTGTGAATAATTCATGTAACTGGGTCACCCTGACCTATTATAGGCCAAATAAGTCACAACTTCCAAAAATATACAGAAGCTGGTCTAGAACTTGATATTATTGATATGTAAATTACATGTGACGAAAATATTTTTAAAGTATTGAAGAAAATGACAGAGATGAATTTTTATTGACTTTGGGTCAAGGTCAAGGTCAAGGCATTGTTTTTACTTTAATTGATTATACTCTCTTGACTAAGAATATTGCATTATTGATATATCTTGAAACATGTGATTGGACTAAGAATGACTCCGAGGAGTAATCAATGTAACTAGGTCACAGTGACCTATTTAAAAGCTAAATATGATTTTGACGTTTGGTGATGTTTTCTAGGAGACAGGAGCAAATTTCCAAAATCACATAAATACTATATTTTAACACCAAATAACATGTATTGCCACTGCATGAATCCTATACAATATGTTCATTATTTGTTAAGTTTTTGATTTGTATAACTTGGTTACTTTGCCCTCCTTATAGCACAACAGATTGACACATTTTAATGTGAGTTGTGCTGACCTCAGTTTTGTGCCAACAAACTATCTAGTTTATACTCTCAGCATTGCAGGCATATTTGTGTTCAGTATCTGATTTTGATTTTAGGATCTAGGTCTCAAAGAGAGAAATATGTCATTGCAATTTTGGTTGTTATTGAGCTCAAAGTGCATCATTGAAAGCATGCCAAGAGAAACAAGGCAAAAAATAATTTTAAAGTCTGCAAGTATTGAAGAAAATGGCAGAGATCCTAAAGATGGATGTATTGATGTTTCCGGCTTATTGCATTCGGCGCGTTTATGCGCGTTGTGTTAGTTATGAGTATTGGTATTTTTGGGGGCTTTTGGGATCAAAATGTTTGAATAGAAATGTTTGTATGTACATACTAGATAACAACAAACTTGGATTTAAATCATAAAACCCAACCATTTGCAAGTTTTAAAAATGACACTTCACTGAATTTGGCGGGAATCAGCTTTTGTATATTGGCGTGTCCAGAAATGGATATTGAAGGGGGTGTTCAATTTAACAATTTCACAATTTATATCATTTGGCATTTCTTCTTCTTATAGGACTTTGTATGATATTTGTGAACACGGATATGCCCAAAAATTAATAAATACTTGTACAGAAAAGATACTGTAGTGTACCCCATTTTAACAAATGTAAAACCCTGGACATGCCACTGATGCCTTTCTGTGATGAACGCGCCATTTATCAAACGTGCAACGTGCCGAATGCAATAAGCCATGTTTCCTGTTATCTGATGCTGGAAGGGCAGCCCTTCCCTTATGAGCAGAAGGTAACAAAAGAATGAGTCGAAAGTCTCAGCAGTTTTCTCTTCTAGACACTACCTAATGATAGCAATGTTCCTTATGTGATAATAATCTCAAGAGTCCAGAGTTAAATAGTTTGGCACAGGGATGATCTGCAAAAGTAGTTTGGCACAGGGGTGATCTGCAAAAGAATATCTCAAAGGTGCAGAAAACCCTCTTGAAGCACCGAGTATGAGATAATGAAACTTTTCACACATTTTTCTGACTTGCATGCAATGTCAAATCATACTCTCGAAAATGTATGCAATTGTTTTTCTTCTTGAGTGCATATTAATGTGTGACATTGGTTACAATCCATGTTAGCCTTTTGTAATAACAATCTTTACAGCACTGTTTAGGCTCTATCAGGCCAGAAAGAAGCCTGCCACCGAGACTCAATGTCCTACTCTTATCAAAGACTGACTGGTGGTCTTTCTTTTGCATATCATATAAACATGATACCATAAACCACGACCTTTGATAATCAGTCATGGAGCACTGGCTGAAATAAAAAAACAACAAAGTAAGAGATATCCATCTTTCTTGATCATGCAGTATGACCAAAGAACTTCGCTTTACCAGGATACGAACCCCAGACTTTTAACATGGGAGACAAATGTCTTACCAACTGGGCCACACCATGACAGACACAATACTGATATTCACTGATTAAACTCAAACCCAATTGTAGAAATATAGGCCGATGGCCTTTGATCTATGCTGATTGTTTTTTTGTTAAGTTTTTTGAACATTTTTGGATGTGCCTACAAACTGCTTTATAAATCATCATTTAACTCTTTCCTGGAGCAGATGATAATATTGACCACTCAAAATGCAAGTTACATATTAAATTTGGCTCACAACATATTTTGTTATCTCGATTTTCATTGGCTGATATTTTACATGATATTGAAAAGGGCAGCCTCTAGATTTTTTCCAAAATCATATTAAAATGGAAACATAGACATCCGAGATGCACCAACCCTCAACTGGTAACTCACTGTCCAATATTCATTTGTTTGAATCTTTATGGTGCTGTAAAAATAGCCTTGTGATAAGAATGTCTCTGCAACATTCACTTGTAAATATGGAATGTTAGAATAAATATGGTCAAAAAGTGTCTTATTATTTATATAAGTTTCCAATGTGTCAACATTAAAGTCCCCCAACAAAGTGACCCAGTCATTAAACATCTGGGCTGGATTGTATCAACAGGGTCCGGGTCCAAATATGGGGTCCAAATCGGGGTTGAACCTCAAAATGGACCCCAATGTATTTTATCAACAAGGTTAACACCAAAATCGGTGTTCACAGATTTCGGGGTTGGACCCAGAAATGTAACACCAAAATTTTGGGGGTTCAAATCGGCCGTAAAAATAGACCAACTTTACCAAATGAATAATATACTTTATCTTTTCCCAATCAATGTGAAAATTGGCAAGTATTTAGATACAACCCTTTGGCATCTTATGTGCAAATTCCGAAAGAATCGATGCAAGGCTTCCATATTCTTCACAGCTCCAAAGTTGTGCCAAAAATCGGATCCAAACATTGATATGAACAACACAAACGCTCCCTTGTGGCCTCATGACGTTATATAAATGCCTGTCTGGGCCCCTCAGTAATTAGGTCAGAGTGTCATCGTGAAAGTGTCAACAAAGTCAGTGTTTTTTACGATTTGAGCTGCATATTGCTGTCTTTCTGACTGAAATCGGCTTGTTTTCCATAAAAAACTGACATAAAATTCAAGAACTGTGTCCTGAAAGAAAGTAAAGATGACAAATATTTCAAAAATAAATATGAATCGATGGAAATTTTGGGGGTCCAAATTGGTGTTCAACAACCCCAACCCTGAAATCGTTCTTTTGGAGTTGGAACTTGTTCATACAATACTTTGGTGTCCAACACCGATTTCTGGGTTTTTGAACACCAATTTGGACCCCTGATCTGGAACCTGTTGATACAATGCAGCCCTGGTGCTGGTTAATTATTGTGTCCATATGAGTAAGAAACTGGGCTAAAGGAGAAGGTGGTGGCTTATTGGGATTTCACATAATTGTCCCTGTGACCTTGAAAAGTAGGTGATGGTCACCATTCAACAAACTCGGCTGGGGGTCTTCACCAGATGTTTATATGTTTCAAGTCTCATGAAGCTGCCAACATTTGTTCTCAAGTTAAAGGATGTTAAGGGATTTGATATAATTGTCCCCATGACCATGAAAAGTAGGTGAATGTCATGATCCATCAAGAAAAAATCTGAGGTCTTAACACACATAAGTATCTGGTGAAGTCTCATGAAGCTGCCATCATTTGTTCTTGATTTATTGCCATGACAAGGATGTTTGATGCATACACAAACACACATACCGCGGTACATATACAGGGACTGAGGGTAAACAAATTCTGAGCCTGATGGAAAATAGAAAGAAGTGGTCCCCTGAAAATAATCAGATAAAGATCAAAGTTGATGGACAGACAGAATGAGAGAATATTTTGCAGAAACAGAACCCACATAGCCAATAAATACTTATTTGATACAAGGTTTACAACTCATTATTGATTAATTTTAAAGAAATTTTCTTTGTGACAATGTTCTTGGTTTTCATAATATTGTATTACTTTTATTTGATTAAATCTATTGGAACATATTTTATTCTTTGTCACCATACACCTTATTTCATGACACTATTTCCTTTCATGACATTGTGAATGTCCAGAGTGTATTATTCATTTTATTTAAGAGAAAATACATTTTTTTGAAAGTACAAAAAATCCTGATCACTTATTCTTACCAATAAGTTATATGTGATATTACCAATAAGTCATATGTGGTATTACCAGTAAGTCATTTGTGGTATTACCAGTAAGTCACATGTGGTAATGTAAAATTTACTGAGTGTATTTAATCAACTTTCACAAATTCCTCTCTACATATCAAGTAAGAATAATATGTTTAATGGGGTATTATAACATAGGCTACTTATCCAGCCTATACTGTATAAAAACTTAGATAAATAGGATTCAGAGGGCATTGTCAATATTGTTCATTTTCCATATTTTTATCACAAATATTGCTTGGCCATTGCTCGTAGAAACTTGGTTTTCCTCATTTTGGCTGCTTCAATTAAGATTTCTGTGGGATTGCTACTGTTAAGCTCAAGCTGTCCAATCAATTTCATCTGCAAAAGAATTATCAATAACTTGTATAACAAGAACTATGGGAAAGACTTGTGCATGTACATGCTTTTATTTATTCTTGTTCTGAAATATTTAAAACTTGGAAAGGTTAAATATAAATGTTTCAATTAAATCATTATTATTCTTGATTTCTTACTTGATAAACAGCTTTACCAATATATTTATATAATCTATATCATAACCCAAGTTGTAAAAATTGGACTTACAGCTTGCTGTTTTTTGGTCACTTCACCTCGTTTTGCATGTAAATCTAACACTTGGCTAAGGAATTAATACAAAAGATCACTGATTTCCTTGCTGAAGAATGAATTTAATCATTACATACTAAATAAGGTAAGGTTAGTCATAGTTTCTGGTACTATGTTATACAGACAGTCCAGAACAATATTTTTTCACATTGTTATGACATTTCCTAATAGGTAAGATAAATCACTTATGAGTGTTAGTAGGGATATAAGTTGCAATCATCACAACTGTGTTGCACAAGTGGCTTGCTTTAGAATAAGGATAATGCTTTAGAATAAGAATAATACCGGTACTTTGCTTATGGCCCTGCCTTGAGCCAATATTTCAGTGCCTAATATGTTGTATCAATAGCAATATGATCCTGTTTTCTTACATTTGTTATATATTCATAACATTAATACTTCCTTTAAAACTTCAATAAGAAAGAGGCTGAACACTTTTCGAAATGTTAATGTATTTGCAGCAAGGTAAAGATCAAAAGGCCAAATAAACATATTCACTACATGCAGTCAATATGAAAAGCATAATATTTACAGTTAGTGAGAAATAACCTAGACAAATTTTTGAGATCACCAAAAGAAGCTCAAAGCTGAAAAGGTCTAATAAACATGATTTGGCATACCTACATGTACTCCTTGAAGTCATTACATATACCAAATTATAAAGTACCCCCATCAAACATTTTTTGAAATAGCCCAAACAAACTATGTGGCCACTGCAGGGCAGGGTAAACACCCCATTCAGTTTAAGAGCTGTAATTATAAATTAAATATAAATTAACCAGATACCATTAAAACAAAGCCAGATACCATTAAAACAAAGTCAAACCTGTCAAATGTCCATGGTTTTGGTATATAAATGATATTCATAGAGGAACAAGGATACTTATGAGATATTCCAGCAATGTACTGTCCCAAAAACATTCATAGTAAGTGTCCATTGCGTCATGACAATTCCGTTCTTGTAATGATTTAAATGCCGTCGTGTAATCAGTTTCATCCAGAAACTGACACAATACTGCAACCTGATGTGTTAAAAACGATAAAGCAACATTATATGATATAATTTGACACCATATTTGTTCTGTTCTTACACCAAAATAAAATTTGACTTAAAATGGATGTTTATGAAAACTTTGCCAAGCAGATTTTAAATTTATGATTTGAATTTTAGCAGAAGACTCATCCACTTTCAAATGGCACAGAAATTTATGTAGGGGAAATATGATGGGTAATAACTTTTGGTTGCAAAGTTTGGTGTATAAACATTTATATTATGCAAGGAAAAAGTGCTTTAAAAACCTTGTTTCATGAATGCTTCAAATGAAAGTGCTTGTTACAAACCTGTGTGTGGCACTGAAGATAAGAACTGCAGCGAATCATGCGTTTATACACTGTGTCATCAAAGATAGTTTTAGGGGGAACATCAGAGAAGAATTCTGTGACCACACTACCAGCCTGGATGTATATCTGGAGGGCCTGACTGTACTGGTTGTGGGCTGCAGCAGAGAAAATAGGTAAAACATTCATCAATCAAAATCCATAGGAATGAATGGGAGACACTGAGACAAAAGAATTGGTTTGTCAATGTCCAGAGTACCAGAAATCTGTTGGTTCTGTGAAAGGATATTAGTGCAATCAACAAGCTGGTTTTTTATGTGGTGTATTACGCAATACTTACCATAGTGTATATCTGCCTGTGTTCTTAGCCAGGAGGGCTGGGCTGGGTTCACCTTTAAGGCATGTGTTAACATTGCATCTACTGCATCCGCTACACCAGACACATTGATTGAACTTGCACTGTTAGAAACAAAGAGATTTTATATTTTATCAAATTGATCAAAATAAAAAAATGATCATTAATAATATTTCTTCATGCTACAAAAACAAACTGATCTATACATACAATCAAGTGACCTTTCACAAATAAATGTGTCAAAATGTAAATATGATATTCACTAGTATGGCTTACTGTATAAATTAATTCTACACATATCAAATAAACAGCTTTACCTTGGAACTGTAGTTGGCCACAAAATCACATAGTCACTTGAAATCTCACATGTAATATCATCCTAAAATTGCAAAAAGAACAATAACATTGATATGAAATGACCTTATAAGGTATTGAAATGGCACAGTGAGAAATCCTACTGAGAGGAAATCTGTATCTGTATCTCCTTTAAGTAAAAGCAAAAACTGAAAATTGTCCGAGTGTATATCTTTATCTCACACTGGGTGTATGTACTCATCAGCCTTTGATCCCTCATCAGAGCATGTGTGCGATAAATAGCAACAAACCTTTATATAAAGATTTTAACAATTTCATTATTTTGATACTTTTAAAAAATCCACTCTGTCAGTGTGTAAACAACCTGTAGGACCTTGTTGCTATCATAATAGTGTATTTATTTTTGCATCAACTTTTCCCTTTTCAGTTGCCAATGCCATATTGCAATACGACGATGTGTTGCAGATGGGTAATAAATTGCTTTCATTTTCAGTTTTGGTGACAGCTATTTGAATAGATCAAGCTTCACCAGTTTTCCAGTTTCACCATTTAGTGATTTAACAATGTTTTGTTATTGATGACCATAATGATGCATTGGTTCCAAAGTTACTGTTTCAAAATACCGCTTACTCTGGTAACCTTTTGACACTTTTTGAAACCTACCGTCAATTATATTCATGAATCACACTAAATGAGGCATTTACACAAAGTTTATGTAAATCACTACAATAAATCTCGAGGACTTGTAAACATAACATTTAAGGCCAATAAAAGTTGCATTTTTTCTGATTACAAACAAAACATAAGCTTCTTTATAATTACTTCAATGTTAGTCAATTGTATGGACTATAAATCTTTGTTCTGCATGCTTTATTTGTCAGCCAGTTGAATACCAATATGTTTTCTAAGCCCCTCAGCAACCAGGTACATGACTTTAATCATCTAAAACCTTCTACTTCGTATTTATCATTCTGATTAATTGTGCAGGACCAAGCTTAGCTACTGTAATCAGCTGCAATTGGTAGTAACAGATACTGTAATAGTAGCTTTTCTGATATTAATACTCATAAGTATATCAGTTTATGTGAATAAAATAAGATCTAATAGTAATTACCTTCAGGATATTGTAGAGCTTTGTGAGACATGACACCAGTGCTGACAACACAGTTGGATCCTACAAAACAATAACAATTAATTCAATCTAGGTTATCACATATATAAATACTTTTATCACCGTTAGTTTGGTTTATGAAGTACCTAATTCAGATTTTTCTATCACTTCAAATCTTTAAGGAATTAAGCACCAATTTTCACATATTGGTGATAAATGTAATTGTCTTTCATGTATATTTTCTTTTTTTTATTGATGTGTTGTGTCAGCATATTTATTTTTCATTTTTAAACTGGCTGTCAAACTTGAATGGTAGCAGTGCCGATGTCTCGAGAAAAACGACTCGTCCTATAATCGGGAATTGACCTTTTCAAGCAAAATAACATTAATTTGGGGGGGGGGGGGATTGTCTTATACACAAGTCGTTTTATATTTGAGTAAATACAGTACTGAGAATGTGAGCATGAAATTCAAATCTGAGCAAAAACTTCAAATCCAAGTTGGAAAATCGGATTTAAATATATGCTCAGAATCTGGGCAAAACTTAAAATCTGAGCATGAAATTAGGATTCAACAAAACTGAATACATGTGCTGATGTTGTTTCACGAATATACATGTAGTAATGTTGAAAAGAATTACATCTAGTCAATCATGGACCAGCATTGCTCTTAATTATAAACCTCATTTTTTTTGTATTGGTACAAACAAACATAAAAAGAAGAAAAACATGTTCAAATTCATCACTGAAACCAACTTGTAGGAGATGTAGTGCTGCGTCACTGAATTGTCATGTCACAGGTCCTTGACGTGACAACCCAACCCACATTATACAAGCAACATCCAGTGCCCATCCTTTACTTAATCTAAAGCAAAAGACCCTGATAACACAGGCACACACAAAAATATGATCACTTGTTTGAAGCAGCCATGTATGAGTCTGATAGTGTCTATTTTGATATCTCAGGGTTTATCTTAGGCCTAGCTCATTTTGCACCAAAAAGGAAATACTACCAGGTGTACTATCATGTCACCGGGCATACTGTCATGTGACCGGGAACAGCTGGGTCACATGATTGGGATCCTGGCATAGGAATAAATGGTCCCCCAGCAGGAGAATTTTAAGAGATTCCAGTCTTCGTGTAGTGGATGCAGTGGATGTGATGGAAAATAACATCTAGATAATTCCACTATGTCACAGATCGATTGCTCCCCAAATCAGGACATTTTAAATTTCAATTCATCTTAAAAAAAAGACATATTTCCCATGATTTTAAGACAGATTTCTTACTCTACATAGCGAGATGTAGTCATTTAGTACCTCTGCAAGTTTAGGCCAGATCTTTTACTTGACTGATGCCAATCATAATATTTATGTTTCTCAACAAAGAGCCGTTTCAATATTTTTCCACTTCCCTGAATGATTAATGGTCTATCCTTTAAGACTAGACCTTTATTGAAATGAGAAGATTTTTGACATGTCTTGTAAAATGCAATAGTCAATATCATAAAGCGTAAAATCATAAAGCTTGTGCCACAAAGATTTAATTATATGCATTTAATTTGCCTCATGCCAAGATCTGTCACTCAACATTTTGCCTGAATAAATAACTTAATACAAACATGGCCTTCGCTGATACTAAATGCTATGTAAACATCAATGAATCTGATATAGGATCCATCAAATTAACCTTTTAAAAAAATCTTTTATTCATACCCTCCATGACAGGACTTTCTTTATCACATCAGTCCCTGTTGTCAAAAGTATAAAAATAAAACAATCAGGATTTGCTGAAAGTCATGATTATTAATCAAAATAAGGCTGTGCACTGATTGGTGAAAGAATAAATGAATATTCAGTAAGATTCTGTTTTGTCCTGATTGGCCAGCATCTTGGACAGCCATCTGATTACAGGTCACGACCCGAGGCTGGTCAATTCTTACTGCATGATATTTTGGTGGACATGATTCATGTGCATGACTGGACGTGGAGCTTCAAATTTCAAATGCTGCAAATATAGGACATGTATTTTAATCTCCCACATGAGAAACTCCGTAATCTCATTACATAACAGGATCAACTAAATTTTTACAAAAATAACAATCGTCAACACGCTGTGCAATTGCTTTGGTCCTATTAACCTCCTGACCTAGTGAGAAGAGTGATGATTGCCAATAGAAATCACTGCTTAACATTTTGGCAAATTGATTACATAAATGATGTCTTGCTTTAACTTTGTGTTTAAGATCAAACATTGAGACGTGACCAGAAAATACATGGCAACCATATCAAAGAAAAGTGCAGCCAAGAAATAATTAAAGCTTCCATGAAATATCTATCCTGTTGCATAATTTGACATCATTAAAGGGTGATAAATAATAAGTTGCCATCAACAAACCTCTCTGGCTTCGATTTGTATGCAATAGATCAAATGGAGCATGCTTTCATTGGAAACCAACAATATCTCCTGGGAAATGGGTCCTGGAGAATGGTCAATTTATAGGATTGTTTTCCATTTGAAAATGTGCAAATATCAATACAAAAGCAATGTTTTATTTCAAGAAAGTTTGCTTTCTATCAAATATTCTCTTTTGGAATTGTATGCAAAAATTCGGAATTGTATGCAAAATATTAACAAATTTTATAGCAAAAGAAAAAAAGACAACCTATGACTGAAAATAATAGCTTTTTGCTAATATTTCTAACTTCAATATCAAACTTTGACTTATAATGTGTTGTTTGTGTGTTAAACCAAAATGGAAAATGCTAAGTTGTATTCAATTTGGTGTTTTCATGAAAAGCTTTCACAGTACGTCAATTTTAGAAAAATGTTTTTGTTTTGTTTTGTTTTTTTCGAAAAAAGATCTCTATCCCTGTGATATAATGCATAAATGTGTAGAATGCATAAATGTGTATAATATAAATTAGAAACCCAAGCGAAATTGCGTGGAGAGTTCTTAATGACCAAATGGAGTCATAATAATGCCATTCACAAATACATGCCTGGACCAGACTGCTAATCCCTTGCTGAACAGAAAGCTTTGCTCGTATTCACTAATCATATAAGAGCATTACATAATATATATATATTGATGCATGCATGTACATACAGGTAAAAATAGTATACCCATAAATGGTGTGAGGATTTGGGATTTTAAACAGGAAAATCATATTCCAGGAACTGCAACTGAATTTCACATTATATTGGTGAATGCTACACCTGCTTTTTATTATGTTTGTATTAATGTTATACTATACCAAATATAACATTAATATGTGAAATGGGAACCTTAGGCCAACTTATGAGATCCTGAAAGAGAGATTTTTAAAAACCTGTTTCTAGAGCTACAACTGCATCTGATCTTGGGAACTGGAACATCCATTGACATGAGACTACTTTGACAATATATAAGCTTATACATTATAATATATAAATACATAGAGCTATTAACCACCAGAGGAATCCAGCATGGAGTCGTATCAGGGAATGACTTGTTACCATCGCTTCTGTCGGCGACATTGCATTGTTCTGTTTGGGATAGTTTTCTGTTTATTTGTAATATTGTGGCATCCTCACAAATACAATAATCACATTAGCACAATGCTCACACCAGAAAAACTACCACCTGGTGTCAAAATCTACACAATAAAGGCCAAGAGTCCATACCACATTAAACCACACAGAAAAAGAACTCAAACGGAGTCATTCCAGGAAATACCAGGGAAATTCCATGTGTTTTCATCTTACTATGACACAAGGAACAATCAAAATAAAATAGTCACAATGGGCCTAATGCATCGGCGGACATCTGCTCCCAAATATTGTGTGGTATGGACCAGTCCTGATCTGCAGCCAACACATGTCAAGGTCTCCATCAACCTACTGCCAGATCACCACAAACAACTGTAAGTCAAAACATCTTAAATCAAACAGTTTGTATTAGGTTACTGTAACTACATATTTCGGCAGAGTATGAAATCATAATACATCACAATACTTGATCCAATATGATGTTTTCCTGAGAATTACTGGAGAATGGGCAGTCCTGGAATTGCAATGATTGCCACTCATTAGATAAATGTACAACCAATTTTTGTTATTGGGATATGGCAAATCTCATGGCATTTCCCAAATATACAATCATGTTGGATATGCTAAGTATACAAGACCTTGGCATTTTCTAGGTTTTTCTTTCTTTTTTTTTTCAATTAGTATGATCACAGGCTTGATGCATATTTATATTCTACTTTCATGTCAGGCCACATTAGTATAGCAACCATATACCCAAATCATGGGCCAGAGGCCCATGTATGGTATAGACTGGACCCTCTATTTTTTTCTGGTGATCTGGAAGCTAAATCAAGAAATGGGCATTTTAACAAGGTCTGCATGTACCTTCATCATATTTTAGTTACTGATTTAAAACAGGCAAAAAATAACTCTATTTCCCTCCTACCTCCCAAAGCTGGTATCTATCACATGTTGACAGTAAACTTATTCCATGTAAGCAACCCTCGCAAATTTAAGTTGGCAGCCATGTTGATGTGTTTACTTTGACAAGTGGGTCAATCTCACAATATTTTTCTTTAGAATAAGATTTTTTTTGGATAAAATTACCTTTAAATAGTTTTATTGAAATAATCATAACATGTTGCACACAAATAAATGTGTGAGATTTATATTAAATAAATAAAGTAGGTGTGTCTTTCTATTGTCTCGGTCTTGACCCCTTTATGAGTCCTTTGTCTAAGGTAACCCACATTCCATGGTTAATTACTTCTATACCATAGTGCACCATTCATTATGGCAGCAGAATGATACAATTTTCTACATCCAAAGGATATTCCAAGGATTATGTATATTTGCTTCACCAATGCCACTGTATATCAGTGAAATAAGAAAGCTGTGAAGATAAGGAATGAAAGTGTTCAGAAGACTCAAATTCAGGTGTAACATTGTTTTCACAGTTTGAAATTAGCGCCTTCACTTCCATGGTGCACCCCCATGAAATTAGTACACAAGTCGTCAGTACCCTCCTCCCAGGTCAGGGACCTGCCAGGAGGAAAAGGGTACTGATAGCCGTACTAGGCCCCATTGGGCCTGTGGTATGATGCAGGAAGTCATAACAATTTATTTGCTATGTTATTTAGTTATTATTAATATCGTGATGTTCCTATCTACACTTTGTGTATTGATTATATAAGAATGGGTTATTTTCTTGATCTCATTTCATTATTATTGACTGTGAAACCATAATGTTCCTAATGCTCTTTTAAACAAAGTCCATCTGATATATATATATATTTCTGTAGAGCAGGTAAGCATACCTTTTTGTCAAATATTACATGGTACATGTGAATTAGTGGTCCATGTAAATCAACTGGAATCAATCTTTTCTTTGCAGAACAAAACCAATATATTTAATCTGCCAATGGAACAATACTTCTCCATATCCCTACGCTGTGTCTTTTGTCAAGATGATAGGTGAGAAGCCCTCTACAATTCTGTCTGTGCACCCCACGCAGCTCAGCTCAGCTGCCCACCGGGATAGCTTCTCTGTGTGTCTGTCCATCATCCATCACAGTCTCAATAATGTGTCAACCCTCATAGAAGCTGTGGAAACCAACAGAATGCTCGGAGCTACCAGACAGCTCATATATAATGCCAGCGCTGGACCCGATGTGGATGCCATTTTAAAGTACTATTCCAAAGAAGGTATTGTGGAGGTCATACAGTGGCAAATTCCAAATGTGACCGTTCATTATTTTGCACAAATGTTGGCCATTAATGACTGTGTATATAGGAGTATGGCAAAATCTCGGTATACAGTGATAACTGATTTAGATGAGAGAATTATACCGCACAGAGCTGGAAATATCTCAAAATGGGAAGATCTGATTCAGAAGTATAATAATACAGATGTCTGTTCATATGTAGTCAGAAGTTCTGTGTTCAAAACAAGTGATTATCATAATATGACTGACAAAAATCCCATTGTAAAAAAGCTGGGGTTAGCATCTCTAATTTTCACAAAACGGGATTCGCATATTTTCCCTGTGGGAGAACGGACGAAATACATTGCAAACAATGATAAGATTGTAACAGCAGGAATACACTTTCCTTGGCAATGTCATTCCAGCAAGCAATGGACCATCAACGTGAATACAAGTGTGGCACTAGTCAACCACTATCGGCAAATGTACTTGGATACACATAAGATTACAGAGATAGGAGACCAGTCCATGGATGCCTATGCTGACGAGCTCATCAGCAGGGCAGCAGACAGGCACAGCAGGATGAGGAAAGCTGGGCTGGGACGTGTGCTCACCTGACATATTCCACATGTCTCAGACTCTGCTTTCATCAAACTCTAATATTTATAAACAATCCATGCCCCTTCCTTAATTGCTTCTTCTTAATACCACCACATTATTGTATTATTACACACAATACTGAACTTCATGGAGTGTTTCTGTTGAAGAAAAAGATGCTTTAAGCAGTTTTGATCTGCAATTGGTTTTAACGAGGGTGTTTTTCATATTAAGGTGGGTGTAGTTTTTTTAATGTAGGAATCTGCAAGCCACTATAATCACATTGATGTTTTATTGTCAATTACAGATATGTATGTACATTAACCAAAGGCTAAGGGTGAAATGGGGCAATCTATAGCTGTATCTGATGCTTCTAATGGTGTATAATAATCATTGATTTTAATTTCTTTATAAGTTGATGGTTTATTTTAAAGACTAAAGTAAAGTGGGACTGACTGTCAAATTAATAATTACTTCATTGACTGTATCTTTATTTGGTGATGACATATCATTAAAATGTCCAATATCAAAATGTTTACCTAAAATGGTGACTATTTGTGAAAATTATGCATCTGAATTTAATATTAAGTTCAATGGCAGAAAATTAGATTAATGATCTCTAAGTGTAAGGAGTGTTAGGTGAGTAACATTTCCAAATCAGCGAGGTGGCAGATCATCTTGGAAATAAAATGTCAGTCAGTAACATGAACACTGTGATATAAGCTGCTATTTCCAGTTTCTGGAAAGCTTTTAATTTATTCATGCCAGACTTTGGTAACTTTATATTCATTCAGCAAGTGTCTGCTATTAAAGCAGTTTTATTGTTGTTTTTATGGCTGGAAATTCATTTTATAAAATGCCAGCAATTTTTAAGGATACTTCAAGTCTGTCGCATCACTCTCTAATGTGAAAATGTGGCACAAAAGTGTTAGCTGATGAAAGAGCTGATATCATAGGTATACATGATGCTTATTTCTTTGGATTTTGTTTAACTACTGATGCTATATGTTCAAACCAATAGTCATGTATCTGTAAATGCAATGTTTTTAAAGCCAATAAAGATATTATTATTATTGTCAATATTATTGAAAACAATTGGTCCTAAAACTACTTATTTTGATGTCATTTCTGTGTACCGGTAGTTCAATTCCTTATATAAACATAATCTATGGGACCAAGGACTATCAATCTTAGAGGTCTTTGTTACCAAAATAAAAATGATCTTTACATGCACATGTTCCTAAATCTGAAATTTGTGACAGACAGAGGGGATACAGGATGAATTGACTTTTTACTGAGCAAGGAGTGTCTTTTCAAAATGGGCTTCAAATATGGGTCCCCAACAGGATAGACCCAAAAAGCTGATGAAAATCAAGTGACTGGAAATGAAGGCATGAAAGGCAAATATATTTCCTTCAAATTTGGCTTTTGAACAGGGGGGACCAGTACCCATGAAAAGCTGTACGGTCAGACAACTCCACCCCCAGATTCAAACTTTCCACTGGATGCTGCTGGTGGCTGGGCAGGCTGTTTGTAAACATAGGCAGGAAAAGGGTTGTGTCACACCACCCTGCATAATCCCCTCTGCCCATCTCAGTGACAGTCCTCACAGCATAAAAAGGTTCACAAGGGATGGTAACAGTGAAGTTTATCTGAAGAGGACCACGAAATAAGATTCTTATCTTTACACAAATTATATAATGAGTCTTTGAAGTTGACCCACTCCCCCACCCAGCTGCAAGCAACATCAGCACATGTGAGGCATTGGGTAAAACCACAAATATATTGTAACATGCTGGACACTTGCACTCAGCCATGTGCTTGGTATTTATAAACAAACCTAAATCTCGCACACAGTGTCAACTGTCAATCAAATTGAAAAAAAAAATCAAATATCAGAACACTTTTATTGTTTAAAAGAGCTTTGATATCAAACATTTAGATTTCAGATTAAAATATGCTGTACCCCTTGCATTGATGCAGCATTGTACAAAGTACTACACATTTCTATTACAAAGTAACAAATATATTAGAATGTATTCAATTTATACTGGCTGAGCTCTGGATGTTTTGATGGCCAAGACCTGTTTAATAGGCTCCACCCTCTCCTTTTATACTGTATCACCCTCCTTTAACCTTTTGCTGTCATCACGAGAAACAGATTTTTGATGCTATCCTCTGGAACAGTTACTCAAATCTAGAAATGATGAACAAACTATGCCCTATTTGCCCCAGCATGGACTTTGCTCATTTATTGTGAAAGAACCCATGCTACTTGAATATGTATAAACAGTATGCCCAAGCTTGAGGATAATGGTGAACCGACCTTGATGTTTGTGGTGAACTGACCTTGATGTTAGTGGTGAACTGACCTCGATGTTAGTAGTGAACTGACCTCGATGTTAGTAGTGAACTGACCTTGATGTTAGTGGTGAACTGACCTGGATGTTAGTAGTGAACTGACCTTGATGTTAGTGGTGAAGTTGATGAACTGTTGCTGTGGCATGAGTCCCATGTGCGAGTCTCGCTGGACCACCGTGCTCAGTCCTGTGCTCGTACGCTTCTGCTGCTGACTGCTTGTGAACATCTGCAGCACTGCAAAAAGAAACAAACAATGTAATGCTCATCACATTAACAGGATTCTTTAGTCATTAGTAGGCATCTCATAGGTTTAACATGCCACATATCATCTAATTTTACCTTCTTTCATCCTACCTGTGAAAAGAACCATTTTTCAAAATATACAAGTCATGAATAAAGTAAGTATATCCCATATCTTATGTTATGGGTCAGAAGATTATGAACAATGAACCAGTGCAAAGAGGCAGACTGGTCCAATTTCACGAGTGACCAAAATCCCCAATGTAAAAACCTGACAGTGAAGAAAAGAAAACATTGGAATGCAGTGATCCAGTGATGCTAGCAACTCTTGTTCTCATGTGCTTCCAATTTGGAGGTGTTTAGTTGAAAGTGCACAATAAACCCCTTGCTCAATCCCAGGGAGACCCTGGGGTGACCATACCTACGTCATATGATATGTTGCTGGAACTGAGGCTGTGACCTAATTGCTCTATGCTGGGAAGGGGGTGTGTCACTTTCAGCCTGGTGCATGCTGTGATACCAACAAGTCTTTATTATAAACATGGTTTATTCCCAGATACACACTCTGTGACATGATACTCTAAGTAGACATTGTTAACCAAGGCATATCAGTACCCTAATTAGTAACTGGCCCTTTTCAGATAAGATATATATTGGTTACTATGGTTACAACTGGCCACCTTGCACAACCCTTTGTCTAAGACTGTAGTGTCCATGCACATGTTCCCCTATGCACATGTTCCCCTCTGTTAGAATTCATCAGTCTGCATAGAACATATATTCAAATCATTACAGTAACAGTTATGGAAGCTCGGATAAATCACCTCAAAAGTGGAAATAAATATAAAGGAGGCTTTGAAAGCAAAATGTCAGGAATCAAATCTTCCTGTCAGTGGGAACAAACATGATTTGGCTGTCAGAATACTTGCAGCTGAGACAAGGGATAACCTTGAGGTTGAACCACAGTGCATTGTAAATTAAAAACATAGGCATCAGAGATGCATCAACCCTCAGCCCTGGTAACTCATTGCACAACATTCGCTCCACACAATATTTGTGAACAAAACGTCACTGCACCAAGGCAAATTGATGCAGGGGTAAAAAAAACCCATAAAATCTACTTCCTTTGATAGCTTAGGTGTGTCAAGTATCATGAAACTGTCATCATTTACTCTAGAATTATTGAGATGGGCAGGTGACCTTGAAAAGCAGGTTAAGGTCACCGTCCATCAAACTCATGTGAAGACTTCCAAGATGCTTATGTGTGTCAATTTTCATGAAGCTGCCATTATTTGTTCTTAAGTTATTGCAATGACGTGGATTTGACATGATTGTCCCTGTGACCTTGAAAAGTAGGTAAAGGTCATGTTCCATCAAGAGAAGTCTGAGGTCTTCACCAGATGCTTATGTGTGTCAAGTCTCATAAAGCTGCCAACATTCGTTCTCGAGTTATAGCAATGATAGGGATTTCACATAATTGTAACTGTGACCTTGAAAAGTAGGTGAAGGTCATGTTCCATACAAAAATGTCTGAGGTTTTCATCAGATGCTTATGTGTGTCAAGTTTCATGAAGCTGCCATCATTTGTTCTCGAGTTATCGCGATGACAAGGATGATTTCACATAATTGTTTGATGGTGCGCATGCGTGCGCGGTGATGGCTGCTCTTTTGTGAAGCTCCGAATATTCTGTCTTTATTGACGTGATATTTGGTCTAACCTGAGTCTATCACTGCCCAATTCTAATCGCACACCAAGTCTATACCTAGGTCTATCTGTAACAGACTTTCTGCAAGCTCTGACGGCAGTTTGGATTGACTTTTGCTTGCGAAGGCCGGTCACAAGTTGTTGTCTTTTTGAAGGCACGGTGTTCACGAGCTGACGATCCTGTTCTGCTTGTGTCGAGTGCTTTTAGTCTGAAACAGCTTATTCCCCAGGTTTTACGTGTCTTAAGTCTCTTCGGACCCTTAAGACAATAACGATTCCCTTTTCACCAGCCTCTCGGCACACGGGTGAATACAAAGGTGAATATTACGCTTATGATCTCTGCTAAATACGTATTCAACTGGTGGCTATCTTGCCACTTACCTGTTGTTTACTTTACGACGCAGTGATTTCTTCTCTCACCAGCCTCACGGCCAAGAGGGAACACTGACAGTGCTACCACGACCCTAGCATACGTCTGTCTTTACGTTTTCTTAAATACGCTCTTATTTAATAATATAAATAAGAAGAACACAAATAGACATCTGTCTATACACTACTCTCTTCTCTCACCAGCCTCACGGCCAAGAGGGAACACTGACAGTGCTACCACAACCCTAGCATACGTCTGTCACGTTATTCTTAAATACGCTCTTATTTAATAACATAAATAAGAATACTATATATCTACAAAACATAACACGAAAGGAAAATAAGATTTTATTTTCTATTACTACGCACACATTTATTATTGTGAAATTAATTCTTGGACAGGGATCAATAGAGTTTCATTGTTCTTTATATGCAACCCGCATATACAGAGCAAAACAGACCCGTATATATACACAACATTGCCCAACTCAGCTGACTGAAATAACTTTTCAATGCTACACAATCATGGCTTTGTTTGTATATGTTCCTGTTTCAATATTTACGACAAGAATAGTAGTGAGACCACGAAAACTCTTTCCTTGCCCCACAATGGTTTAGGGTCAAGAAAAATTCTGCTGTGTGACTATCATATGGACACTTTCACAAAGAATCTTTCTCTGCAAAATATTAATTTTCATATCTTATCACGTGCTCACTTCAGGTCACTGCAGGACATTAGTGCTAACTCAAATATTAATATATTTGAGTCAGAGCATGAAATTGAACTGTTCCCTGCCCAATTTCGATTGGTGCTCGATACCTGCGATTACATAAAATCGGACACGCTACTATCCGTACACGGAGTGAGCAAGCAAAATTGTCAATTCAATTTTGTTAAATATACACAAATATCGCACCCAAAACATCTTTATTGGGAAAACATATTTATTCTGCCTCCTCGGCCACAAAAACATAGACTGAACAACAAATATGTTGAAAGTCCATGCAATTCGTCAAAATCATGCAGTTTTGGCAAAATTCGTGGTAGGAATGTAAATAATACACATTCGTCTGCTCGACCACCCAATAATAGGCCCACAGGGCCCGCCCCGACTACACGTGCTCGCAACAGTAATCGGTTCAATTGTTTACGTTATAGTGGACATTCATCTTATGAACAAGCCACGCCCAACTATACCACATGGTCTGACCTGACCAATCACAATGCGGCAAGACCTGCGGGGCCGGCTCCAACTACACGTGCTCGCTCTGCTCCACGTGGTCGGCCTCGGAATGTAAACAAAAAGCATTCTCGTATTAAAAATCCTAATAGAAACATGAAGAAAACTTTAAATATTGGGTGTTGCAATGTACAGAGCATATCTAGCAAGATCCTGCCAGTAAAAGATTATTTTACTGAGCATGACCTTGATGCCCTGTTCATGACTGAGACGTGGATGCATGACTCAAATTCTGACAAAGTCAAAAGTGAACTTAAAGAAGGATCACTTGAATTTGAGTCCTTTCCTAGAATTGGTCGTACAGGGGGAGGATTAGGGATTTTATACAAATCTGAACTCCCCTTCAAAACCAACAGGGCCAACCAACCAGTAGTCACCACCATGGAGCTCATGGAGTCATCCATCACATTGAAGGGAAAAAAGGTAACATTTGTGGTGATATACAGACCTGAACCATCTGATCGAAATAGATATACCTACTCTGAGTTCTATGATGAGTTCACCCAATTGGTTGCACATTATGGTTCGTTTAGTCATGAGGTCATTTTCCTCGGTGACTACAACTTCCATGTTAACCTGCCCTTAAAGCCGGATGTCATAAAATTTAATGACATCCTATCTACCTTTGATCTAACACAATGGGTTCAAGAACCAACCCATAGGTTAGGGAACACCCTTGATCTAATCATGACCTTTAGGGGAAATAAACTCATGAAGACTCACCTGGTAGATGAATACCTATCTGATCATAAAATGATTAAGATTTACCTTGATATTGTACCTCCTAAACCCCCTAAAAAATCTATCAAATTTAGGAATTTCAAGGCATTAGATCTTGAATCCCTAAGAAGGGACATTAAATCCCTAACTGACAGAAACTCAACTTGGGAACATTTATCACTGGAGGACATGGTAAATTATTATGATAGGGAACTCACATCACTCATGGACAAACATGCACCAATTAAGGTTGCCATGGTTACCCAACGCAAACCTGTACCTTGGATGAGTGACCAATTAAAGCTGGAAAGATCTCTCAAGAGGAGGCTTGAGAGAAAAATGAGCAAGACTGGCACTCAAATTGACAAGGAGCTGTATAACTCTCAAAGGAACAAATACAACTCAATGCTTAAATCTGCTCAATCATCATATTTTTCCAACCTGGTTGAGGAAAATAAACATGACCCCAAAAAGCTTTTTAGAGTCATTGACACAGTCATGCACAAGAAAAAGGACACTCCTATGCCCCAATCTGACTGTGAGATTACTCAAGCTGAGAAGTTCAACACATTCTTTCTTGAAAAAATAGAGAGAATCCGCCTGGACATTGATAATGCTCCACCCGGTCAAATTTCGCCACCAGGTGACACTACAAACAATAGCACTACTTGTCTGGATAGGTTCACACCCCTAACCATTGATGACGTCCGGAAATTGGTCAAAAGGTCAGCAAAGAAGTCATGTGACCTGGATCCAATTCCAACCTGGCTCCTACTTGACCTCTTAGACGACCTCCTACCAATAATTACTTCCATCATAAATAAATCACTGATGGAATCAGCAGTATCGGAAAATATGAAAATAGCCATCATAACACCCCTACTGAAGAAACTAGGTCTGGAACTGGTTGAAAAAAACTATAGGCCTGTTTCCAACCTAACATTTGTCTCCAAACTAACCGAGAGGGCAGTTGCAGACCAACTAGTCCCCCATCTTGTAAGGAATGGTCTTACTGACAAGTTTCAATCAGCCTACAAGGAATATCACAGCACTGAAACTGCTTTGCTTAAAGTGCAAAATGATATCTTAGGCTGCCTTGACAATAGAAAGGCAGTTATCTTGTTGTTGCTTGACCTTTCCGCTGCTTTTGACACCATTGACCATAAAATCCTTTTGGACAGGCTGAGGGATAGATGCAACGTCACAGGTCATGCACTCTCCTGGATTCGGTCATACCTAATGGACAGAAAGCAATGTGTGAAGGTGGGGATTCATAGATCCTGTCTCAAATCCCTAAAATATGGGGTACCCCAGGGCTCAGTCCTGGGTCCTATACTGTTCACCATTTACATGACACCCCTATCTGATATACTTGCAAAATATGGTCTAAGCTATCATATTTATGCAGATGATACTCAGATCTACATCCCTATGGACCACGCCTCTCCCCATCATGTGGATATGAGCAGACACAAATTGGAGGAGTGTGTCAGGGAAGTCAGAACTTTCCTAATATCAAACAAGATGAAGATAAATGATGGAAAAACAGAGATGCTCATATGTACTGACAGATACAGTACTACCACCCATAGCAGTATCCCATCCACAATCAGAGTGGGTGACTCTGATATTGCTCCTAGTCAGTCACTTGTTGACCTTGGTATCACATTTGACTCCAACATGGACATGAAGGCCCAGATCAGGAAAATGTGTCAGAAGGGCTATTATCACATCAGGAACCTGGCGGCCATCAGACATTGTCTAGACGAGAAGACCGCGGTAACACTTACCCATGCTTTTGTTACATCCACCCTTGACTATGGTAATGGTCTTCTAGCAGGTCTTCCTAACACTGACATTAGGAAACTGCAATACCTCCAAAACTCTGCAGCAAGGGTAGTTGGAAAAATCAGGAAATTTGATCACATTTCAGGAAAATTAAGGGAACTGCATTGGCTTCCAGTTCATGCGAGAATTGATTTTAAAATCCTCCTATTAACCTGGAAAGCCCTTAACGGTAAGGCTCCGCCTTACTTACGGGATCTACTCCTGATTAAAGAAGGTGAACGCTGTCTAAGATCCAATGATGGCACCCACCTACAGGTACCTAAAACCAGGCTAAGGACAATAGGTGACAGGGCCTTCTCATCCATAGGCCCACGACTATGGAATTCCTTGCCTACTGATATTAGGACAAGCACGTCAGTCTCCTCGTTTAAGAGTAGGCTGAAAACTCATCTCTTCAGGATGCATGTCCTGAACTCAGCGCTATGAACAGACTTGTCTGGTATCAGCGCTATACAAATTTTATTATTATTATTATTATTATTATTATTATTATAATTGTCCCTGTGACCTTGAAAAGTAGGTGAAGGTCATGGTCCACCATGAGAAGTCTGAGGTCTTCACCAGATGCTTGTGTGTGTCAAATCTCATAAAGCTGCCATCATTCGTTCTTGAGTTATTGCGATTCTTGGGATTTCACATATTTGTCCCTGTGACCTTGAAAAATAGGTCAAGGTCGCCGTCCACCGAACTAGTCTGAGGTTTTCAACAGATGCTTATGCGTGTAAAGTTTCATGAAGCTGCCATCATTTGTTCTTGAGTTATCACGATGACAAGGATGATTTCACATTATTGTCCCTGTGACCTTGAAAAGTAGGTGAAGGTCATGTTCCATCAAGAGAAGTCTGAGGTCTTCACCAGATGCTTGTGTGTGTCAAATCTCATAAAGCTGCCATCACCTTGTCCGTGACCTTGAAAAATAGGTCAAGGTCACCGTCCATCGAACTCGTCCGAGGTTTTCACCAGATGCTTATATGTGTCAAGTTTCACGAAGCTGCCATCATTTGTTCTCGAACTATCGCGATGACAAGGATGATTTCAAATAATTGTCCATGTGACCTTGAAAAGTAGGTGAAGGTTATGTTTTATAGAAACAATTCTGAGGTCTTCACCAGATGCTTATGGGTGTCAAATCTCATAAAGCTGCCATCATTCGTTCTTGAGTTATTGTGATTCTTGGGATTTCACATAATTGTCCCTGTGACCTTGAAAAATAGGTCAAGGTCGCCGTCCATCAAACTCATCCGAGGTTTTCACCAGATGCATATGTGTGTCAAGTTTCATGAAGCTGCCATCATTTGTTCTTGAGTTATCGCGATGACAAAGATGTTCGCTACATACATACATACATACATACATACATACATACATACACACACACACACACACACACACACACACACACATACACACACACATACATACATACATACATACATACATACATACATACATACCCACGCCAGGAGTACTGCAATACCCTCAGCCTGATTACATCAGGGGCTGAGGGTAATGATAGTGGAACTGACACCAAGAATTGGACCAAAAGAAACTTTAACTCACTTGCCCATAGTTTGGAAAGGATCTAAGACAATTACAAACAGTCAATTTTGGCCAAATATACAAGTACCTTGTGCGACGGAATATAAAACTTTGAAAGGCTATGAATTCTTTAAGGAAGGTCACATAAGAAAGCTTGATATTGGATAAAAGGATGATAGCTGTCTTCTTCAATGCAAAGTGTTGGCTTCAATGAGACACAAACTGTATGAAGTGTGCATTGAGATGGACGAAGTCACTGGAGACATTCAGCTTGGTACATGCTCATGCCCAGCAGGGTATGTGTTTCTTTGCATAATCAGAATTTTATATTCACATGAATAGCTCCATTTTAGATATATACACCTATGGAAGATGATGCCTTGAGAACAGGGGTCCATCAAATCTCACTATACTTCATAATGACAAATAGTTTATCTGCAGTATCAGCATGCAGCAGTATCAATGTCATTTTATTACACTTCAATATACTCAATTTTTATTATCTGTCATTTGGTTACAGACTGGGTGTATATGGGTTAGGAACGTGTAATCATGTTGCTGCAATTTTATTTGCAATAGAGGAGTTTTCACGGAAACAAATGCACAAACTGCCTAACCAGTTTCCTGCACTTCAAAACTTTCACAATGGGTAATTACCAAGACACAAAAGGTACAAACAAAGCCACTGAAACAAATGAAATTTTAAAAGATAAAGTATCTAAAACCACTCGCAGCAAGTTGTAGTACAAACCATTATGACTCAAGGGCTAGGGCGCATCAGTGTGTGGATCACCAGTACAGACAGACACTTGCAAAGAGTAGCCAATCTTCCTGCCCAAATTCTGGATTCTTTTTAATTCAAATGTCAACATCAAATATATTTTCTCTTAAAAACACTAAACAAGTTGAAATAGACAGTATGTATGAAAGTTTGCAAGAAACAGAACCAGAATCAGATTATGTTTAGTGATCTCTGCCTATACACAGGACAGCATGGTTTGTGGCTTATCCCAAGCATGGAGGTCAGGGAGTAGAGCAACTAGGTCAAGTGCCTCACTTCAGCAGCAGGGTAGTGACGTATCACAGGATTCCCCTAGTGGGCAAGTGGGCTATTGGTGAACTTCAGAAAAGTCTCAGATTGAACATCAGCCACAAGGGTCAGGTTAAAATATACACAACATTTGTGGTTTCATTTATTTTGCCTCACATCAAGAAATAATAACTGTTTTGATCGAAAGTGGATTTATGTGAAATCTTTCTTTACCTGCTTCCCAAAGTTCCCTGGCCGGCTTTCTAGCAGACTTTATCATTGGTAGCTCCTTACAAAGTGTAGCAATCATTCTTGCCAACTATATTCCAGAAAGATAAATGTTCAGAAAGATTATTACCACGGTACTGTTTTATAAGCTAATAAATGCATTGAGTTATAGCTTAAAATGGTTGAAATATGGCCGCACAGATTAAATGTGATCATAAGATTTGAATTCAATGGTAAATAATTTGTTATCCGTTATCTCATTATTACAATGTAGCACAATGAAAAGTGTGTCAGTGTGGTACCTGGATGTTGCCATTCTTGCCTCCAACCCCAGAGAGGTTGATGAGATAATCCCAGTCCCTGGTGCTCAGCAGGAACACAACGCACGAGGCAAGAATCTCCGCCCGTGGCTGTAACTCTGAAATAAGCACAATATTCGGTACAATTCTCTTTATTTAATAGAAATGACATGGTATATTAACACAAAATTTCTGTTTGGACCTGCATTAAATTCTATTTGGTCAGAGACTGTCAAAGTTATGGATATTCTAAGCATCTCTGTGTGAATTCTAACACTTCTGTCAGCAAAATGTCTGATTCTTGTCAGAAAAATCTGACATGTAAATCTTAATTTAACCGGTAGTAATCCCAACCACTAATTAAGACTTGACAACTTGAAAAATCAGCTGTGAAATTGAAGTTTTTGATCACTGAAATAAAGGCTATTTTGTAGTTTTCAAGGAAAATTAGAGTTTTAAAGTTTCATTGCCTAAAGAAAGTTATCATAGGCCATAAAGGCTCCAGTCAAACCACCTTCCTTAAAGGACAACTTCATCCTAAGAAATAAGATTTTGAGTGAATATTAAACTTGTCACTGCTAATACTGTCATTATACATGTAACATGATCCAAAATCATGCTTTTTATTACTTCAACATACCATGGGTAAATAGTCTCATGTCAATGTATGTTTGATCTATCAATAATCTACATTCTTTGCAAATGTTTGCACAAACTGAAGATAGACTATAACAGTAAATCAATATTCTCTGCAAATTCCTGGGGACATCCTTGACATCCATTGTTTTCCCTAATTGGATGATTGATATAATTCTTATCAATATCTGGATTATATCAGTTAATTGCCTATTTTGGGAAATAACAAAAACAAGAATTGATTTTAAAATTCACACCCAAAACAGATCTAAACCACAAACTTTTTTTTTTGGGGGGGGGGATTATAAGCTCCAGATTAATTAGAAAGAGACAATTTTAGTGAAAAATTATTTGATAATTTTGGATGTAGTTTGGAAAGGTTCTGTTAAATACTAGAGGAACAGGGTGATAGCTTCATTACATAACATTGGGACTTAAACTGCTACACAACACCACACACCATTATCAAAGCCAGGGAATATGGATATATGACAAAAATTACCTCTTCTGCCACCTGGATAAGGAGATAAATGAAACAAAATATATAAACTAAACATGAAAAATGCTAATATTGTAATGATTATGAAAGAAATATATTTCTAAGCAAAATAAAATTAGAACTATTCATTCAGAAGCTAAAATTAGTTTGGTGCTAATTCCTAAGAGGTTTAAAAAAGAACAAAACTCCTGAATACGATTATTTTAAGACTATACATTCTAGACTAGATCATTTCAAGACAGTTGTGCTTTAATGACAAATCAAATCACTCGTTTCTAAGAATGTTGAACACATATCCGACCTTGTTCAAGCTGCAGTGAAGTGATGCAGGTCTTGGTTCTCTTGGAGATGTCCTGCAGGGGGAGGTTGGAGGAGCCCGTAGCCAGGAACTGGGTGATCTCTATGTTGAGGATCTCCCAGCGGATCAGCGTCGACATTGTGTATGATGTGTCCTTGATGATACCGTCTGCTGCCACAAGCAGACCACGACCTTTATCATACATCTGTAATGAAGAGAACATATATGTCTGACCATGAAAATATTTACTAACTAAACTTTGATCATGATGAGAAGTACCAACTGTACCTGCAAGAGAGCAATTACTATCTATATTTCCCCTCAAAGAGAGAGAGGGCAATCTATATCTCCCCTCAAAGAGAGAGTGAGCAATCTATATCTCCCCTCAAAGAGAGAGTGAGCAATCTATATCTCCCCTCAAAGGGAGAGAGGGCAATCTATATCTCCCCTCAAAGAGAGAGTGAGCAATCTATATCTCCCCTCAAAGAGAGAGAGGGCGATCTATATCTCCCCTCAGAGAGAGAGAGGGCAATCTATATCTCCCCTCAAAGAGAGAGAGGGCAATCTATATCTCCCCTCAAAGTGAGAGAGGGCAATCTATATCTCCCCTCAGAGAGAGAGAGAGGACAATCTATATCTCTCCTCAAAGAGAGAGAGGGCAATCTAAATCTCCCCTCAAAGAGAGAGAGGGCAATCTATATCTCCCCTCAGAGAGAGAGAGAGGACAATCTATATCTCTCCTCAGAGAGAGAGAGGGCAATCTATATCTCCCCTCAAAAAGAGAGAGGGCACTCTATATCTCCCCTCAAAGAGAGAGAGGGCACTCTATATCTCCCCTCAAAGAGAGAGAGGGCAATCTATATCTCCCCTCAAAGGGAGAGAGGGCAATCTATATCTCCCCTCAAAGGGAGAGAGGGCAATCTATATCTCCCCTCAAAGAGAGAGAGGGCAATCTATATCTCAACTCAAAGAGAGAGAGGGCAATCTATATCTCCCCTCAAAGGGAGAGAGGGCAATCTATATCTCCCCTCAGAGAGAGTGAGCAATCTATATCTCCCCTCAAAGAGAGAGAGGGCGATCTATATCTCCCCTCAGAGAGAGAGGGCAATCTATATCTCCCCTCAAAGAGAGAGAGGGCAATCTATATCTCCCCTCAAAGAGAGAGAGGACAATCTATATTTCCCCTCAGAGAGAGAGAGGACAATCTATATCTCTCCTCAGAGAGAGAGAGGGCGATCTATATCTCCCCTCAAAGAGAGAGAGGGCAATCTATATCTCTCCTCAAAGAGAGAGAGGCCAATCTATATCTCCCCTCAAAGAGAGAGAGGGCAATCTATATCTCTCCTCAGAGAGAGGGGGCAATCTTTATCTCCACTCAGAGAGAGAGGGCAATCTATATCTCCCCTCAAAGAGAGAGAGGGCAATCTATATCTCCACTCAAAGAGGGTGAGTCCCATCTTTTTCTCCCTCATATATGAAGTAAGTTCTATCTTCATCTGTACCTTATGATACTGGGTTGTGACACTGGGTACTCACCTGTAGTTGCACACAAATTCTAGCCTTGGCTATTAGGATGTGGATCACAGCACGATCCTGAACACTTGAGATGGATTCCAAGCTGCCATGCACCTCCCTGGGGATCCACCACTACAATGTATGAATAAGGTTACTCTATCTTAATTATGCTGTGAGGAAAAGATTGTCAAATAGAAGATGATAAGGTCAATTTCAGGCTGTATAGGAGTTGATTTAAAAGTTATGTGAATTGTCCTCTTGATATTTTAAGTATTTTAAGTATTGTGAAATGTCCCAGCTGTTGGTGTGACTTTACTCACCTTGTCAGACAGCTGCAGCACCTGGAACTTGTTGAATCGGGTCAGCAGCTGCTTTACAAGCTTACGGATGTTGGTTGGATTATAGCTGTTCCGTAATTCTTCCTCCTGACTACCATGCATAACTACTGGATCTAAAAATATCAAGAAATCCCTATTCTGTCAAGAAAATATTTCTCATGACATAATTTTGTCTGCAATCTTTAACCATTTATCATTGTTTGAGGAATTTTTTGTCATACTTTATGAGTAAAGAAAATTGAGGTGCTGTTCATATCAATAATATTAAAATTTCTTCATGAAATATTTATAAGGTACCGTAAAGCACATATTAGGTTCAAGCTAGGCTTTGGCAGTCAAACATTCACCACAAAAAAAGAAATATGAAAGAGGCTTAAACCCAAGAGAAGATTCAGGGATTGTGATTATACAGTACACGGTTGAGGAAATAGGGAAGCTTATAAATGCCAGGCTTTGATATTCCTGGTTATTGGGTACAGGAGGCCTGTTCTGGGCTTCCTGCACTCTTGATGGTGATCGCTAGGCTGGGGATAGCAGGCAGCCATGTGAGCCCGGCTACCTGGATGAAGCAGGAGGACAAATTATGTGAAACTTCCTGAGTCAGTGTAAAGGTTGATCTGTTAATAAAAATTGGAAGTCTTCAGCTGGAGGCTTATGTAAGGATTTGCGAGTCTTACCTTCACTAGATGGAGGTTTGGGGAGATTAATGTTTGGATTATCCTGAACACTGTCCTGTAGTTGTTTGAGATCTGTAACCTCCGCAGGGGATAAATATTTGATCAACTTTTTTTGAATATCTGGTTTTGTTCCCATTCTCTGGCACAAGTATCTGCAACACACATAAGCATGGACATGACATATTAATCTAAATCTTCCAGGTTTTGCATTATGAACAATTCTTAAAAAATGTTTAGCATGTTGACCAAAATAAAGATCATATACCTTGCAAAACTTTTCACACTTGATTTGGCTGTAAATGAATTAGAATTTATCCCACTGTCACAGGCCTGCAACACAGAAAAATCAAACAATATTTATTTCATGAACTCGGTATAATTTTCTAAAGCCAAATAACAAAAATTTGAAATGTTTTCATACTTGACAGACAAAGTCCAGCAGTGGTTTTGTTGTGGTGTACAGGCTGTGCAAATAGTTAGGGGAGGGGGTGACATCTTCATGGAGGCAGCGAATAGCATTACACGTCTCCACACGAAACAGCAAGCTCCTGTCACTACATTATAAATAACATTTCAATATGGGAAGATTTCATTATCTCAGCTTGTGGATATCCATTTGACAAACGTCCTTTATTTAAAATATTCACTCTATAACAGGTACCTATTTCATTTATTCATTTATTTATTTCTGCACTTGACTCGATAGACATATCTGTGACTTCTTTAACCCCAAATGGATGGTAAGGACATTCACATCCCCATTCGTCTGGCTTAATGACATCTTTTTGTAGAATTCCCTTGGGCAGCAACTTGTCACAATCTAATCATGATAATGATGTCAGACTGATTGGGTCATGAACTTTTGACACCAGCACTTCATTGGGCATATTGAAGAACTGTGGTTATAAATCTTAGAGTATGTAGATACACTAGAAAAAAATTAGTTAATCCTGCCAATCAACAAAATTTAGATACACTAGTCCGTTGCGGGTTAAATGCATGCTATTATGAACTTGCTATCATAAATAATTAATTTACCTCTTGTTTGCAGCTGCCAATTGGTCATAAAGAGATAATCTATATGACAGACTCAGTTCGTGCTTTTGGTTATCTTCTAATAAGATGTCAACAACATTCTGCAAAGAATTTTTTGGAAACAAATATTACTTTTAGCTGTTAACTGAATACTGGCCAAAATAGCTCAATTGGTAGGGTATTCACCTTGAGATCCAAGGATTCCTGGTTCAAATCCTGGTTAATTGCTATCAACCATTATGAGCAAACATTGTCTGCAATCAGCAGTATATAAATGTCACCTTTACTTTTACCTTTTTTAACAAAAAAATTGTCATGTGTATGACACCATCCAGCAATGTACAATTTTCAACGGATGTATTTTTGAAATGAGCAATAATATAAATTTAAATGGTGACTGTCTAACATAAATGAACCAACAGAGAGAAATATTTCAAGAAGGATATCACTGATGTTAGATTATTTGGAATATGAGGTAAATGTCGCGATTATGATGAAATTTGCTGAGAATCAAGGAAGAAATAAATACCTGTACGTTATTAGACATGGCATCTTGAAGGCGAGAAAATACTGTATCTTGTTCCTGTTCTATGCCACATGCAGAACAATATCCCTTCAATCTCTCTGTATCCACTACACAAAAGTCCCGTGACCTCAGCTGAAAGCAAACATTCCATATTTTTACATAATCCATATTTTCGCATAATGCTCTGGGCTTTTTTTATTATCATATTCATGGTAGCAACAATATGTTGGGAAAAGATTAAAATTTTAGTTGTCTCCATTGTGGAATAAAAAAAACTAACTGCCATAAAGATGTTTGATGTATAATTCTGATTCTTAAATTTTATCAATTCCTGGGAAAAAAAATGTTTTTTCCCCCAAATTTTTTTTTACCAAATTAAAAAAAATGTGTCAAGAGAATTTATGATATTATAATAGAGTAGATTAGAAAAGAATGAGCAAGATAATACATTGAAATAGATTGAAATAGATTAGGATAGATTAGAATAGATGAGACAGCATGAATATAATGAGTATAGGAGCACACTGACCTGCGACAGCAATGTCTGAGTCTCTTGGAACATGGCCTTTGCCTTTGTGTAATCCTCAGACAAGAAATATATACATCCAAGGCTATTACATATCTGAAAATGATAAAGGTGCCACAACATTTCTATCATACAGATAACCAATTTAGTACTTAATTGCAATCTACTCATTTCTGACAATATCAGTAAAACATAAATCAAGTAAAAGATCTTATATTAATCAAGATTTATTTGGTTTTAGTCAATACATATTACTGTATTTGGACCTCACAATTTAAATTATTTTTCCACACTGGGTAAAGAACATGTTCTACTTTATCTTATAATGACCTTCAAACTTGATTCAAAATCCCTTGTTTACCTGACATTTCAGTTCTCTAGAAGAGACAAGTGTTCCACTGGTCCAGTCGTGTATGGCTTCATCTGATGTCTCTGTCAGCATACTGAACGTTGCCATGGTTGGCACTCGGATCTCACGACTGAACTTAGACAGGTTCTCCAGCACTATGATTGTATTCTGCAAATTCTCCTTTACCTGAAAGTTTTTTTCTTTCTAGCTTATACTGATGTTATGACAAAAAAGAACATAATCTAAGTTTTCCATAATATAATTGAAAAATAAAATATTATTATGGTATGATGGGTTGATTTTTTATCATTCTGTTCAATACGATTATCTTTAAATTAGTCACCAGAAACTCAGTTAAGCAATTGACAAACAAAACACCTAAGTTTTAAGCATCAAAAAAGAAAACTCTCGTGTGAAATAAAGATAAAATCATTTCTATTTGTCATTCAGACTTACCATTTTGAGAACAGGTTCTTTAAATCCTATTGAAGCATTTACATCTAACAAACCAGGTCTGGAAAAAAACACAATTACAAAACATGATTTAAATTGATTTGCATCATTATGAAGATGCCCTTCACCACTATCAACAACAGATGTGAGGTGAAGGTACTATACTTTTTCATGAAAGGAAACTATTGAGTTATTTGCTTTATTATCATGACATGAACAAAAACAAGTTATGTCTTTTTATTCCTGATGAGGTATTCCTTCTTTGACATATATTTCCTGCATACTCACTTCGGCAAATACTGAGAATCAAATCATGAAGTCTGACATCAGTGTTTAAAACTCATTATTTTGTTATCTCTGAGTATATTTCACTCAATACAAATATACATCATATCCTAATAAGTTAATAATTATTTGGTAACACTCACACTTGTACATTGGATGTTTTTGTTGGTTTTGTGGGGAAACTGTCATCTATTACGGTCCTCACACACCTTAAACAGAACAATAATTGGTAAAATCATGACTGAATAGGACAAGATTATTGAGAGCAAACAAGATATTTTTCATTAAAATCACAACTGAGCAACTTGTTATTTGCCTTGTCAAGGAGTACAATTGTGACATTTTAGGCATATCACAGCTGAATATGACACTCACCAGCAGTGGTACAGTTGTAGGGCAAATATGGTCTGGTCTGGCAAACTGGAGATATCCAGTTGTGAATGGGGCGTCTCATACTTGTCAGCTGATGTAGATACACGCAGCAACTCCTGCAGAACTGCATGCACCAGTGGAAACGGTACTCTGTGCAAAACATCCAGAAAACTCTTTTCATCTAATTTTATATTCATAAAAAAGTACATTTCTGGGGCTTATTGCAAATATTGTAAATATTCCAAATTTAATAAATATATTCAATATACAGTAAATATTTCAAGTTTTGTAGTACACAACCCCAATGGAGAATGCAAGGAAAGCACTTGTCATACTTAAATTTTCAATCAGATTGCCCAAAATATTTTTTTATATATATTTTTATATTATATATATTTATATATTTTTTTATATCAATATTTTAATTCATTCAAAATCTGCTGATCAAAATTAAGTTTACAAGACTTTGTTTGTTTGGACCTGGGACAGAATGCAGAACTCCAAACAAGTAAAATTTTAAAACTCCACCATGGATCTGAGAGATGTCAACAAAGATTATTAAAGTTTTCATGAGATCAGAATTTCAAGCACTTTTTTCTTACATAATATAAATGTTTATACACTAAACATTGTAATCAAATGTTATTGTCCATCATAATGCTTCTACATAAATTCCTGTGCCATTTGAAAGGAGATGAATCTTCATTTGTCAACAAACTTTACTTAGCTCACCAGCGATCTACACCTACTTAGTAAAGGTTTACTAACCATGGAGCATCTCCAGATTAAATGCACTTGAATGACACACTTCACTTTGGGGAGATTTTGTCTCCCCAATTTCACCTATGGTTATCAGAGTGTGGACTTTGGCATCTGCCACCTTCCACCACCCATACCTGCTAGCTTAATTGTGGACCAATGGCGTAACCTTGATTAACTTGCCAGAACTAATCGTATGGAACCATTCGGACACTGGAGTTATTTGGTTTACAGAGGCATGTTTGTCCATTAGTTTTTGCCTTTGGGTACAGGCCTAACACCCCTACAGACCTCAACAATGGTTACTTGAATATAAGAATAGTACTTGACACTTTCATCAAAAGACAATAATCATCACAGTTTTATTCTGGTTGATATCAGGGAGATAGCTTGTTTGTATCACAGATTCATGACCATATATCATTTAAACATACCCTAAATCTCTGGAAAATTGCTTGTGACCTCCATGGTTTCATAATTTCATGAAAGGTTTGAGTTGTTTATCTATGATAGGCCAGCCAGGCATAGCTCACCAGGCAAAACCATTGCAAACATGTTTTTACAAACAAAAAAGTTGATTTTAGAACAAATTTCACTGTACATTCCACTTTTCTTGATTTCCATTTGAGAAAATCAATGATAACAGCTAAGCTGGAAGGATAGAATCAATACATATGCTAGTACATACTTATCATGCAAAATATCTAGGTTCCACTTCAGATGAGCAGCAACTTTAAGAGCTAGCAATCTCAAAGCACGAGCCTTCTTTGGGTTGACCGATGCAAGTATGGCTTCTGGAATAAAAAGCCGTTATTTGATGTTCTTGATGTTTACACTAATGAAGTGAAAATAAAGCTATTAAATTTGTCATATGTCTCATTTTGATCACTTTACCTTCATAATTGGATTCTGGAGACATGTGCATTTACATTTAATTCTACCAAAAACAAAACCCAACTAAAAGACCAGTTTAATAATCTTCCTTCAAAATACCATACCATTCAATAAGCATGATAATTACTTTTTATCATAAACAGATATTATACACCATGAGAATGTAAAAATATTTAGAATGTAAAAATATTTAGTATCCATGAATGTCTGGATTTGTATTTTTCTTCTACCAGAAGTTTTACCTGCACACTCACCTTGTTCTGCATCCAGCATGACTTCATTTCCCTGGGTGAACTGCTCTTTCACAACTTCTCGGGCCAGATTGACAGCTGTATCAGCTTGTGTTAGGAATGTTGCTATCAGGGTCGCAGCTGATGGATCTTAAATTACATTCAAATAAAAAAAATTATGAAATGGTTTATCATTTAACCTTCCAGCACTTAGATATATTCTGACACAACTTTAGATCTTGAATGTTGTCAGCATACTAACACACTAAGAACAGAAATTAGTTTATGGCAATGAGGTTTTATTTTAAATTTTTTTTTTTTTGCACAGATGTATGCTCTTTGTTAACTATAATTTGGATTAGCACTTTAATTCTAGAAGAAGAAAAACTGAATAAACAGCTTTTGCCAAAAATAAAATAATTTTATTGGAACTATTAATTCAAAAAGAGTAAATCATTATCAGTTGGAACCAAACATCAACTTCATCAGGTATGACCTTATGAGGTCACAATAGGCAATCATGTGAGCATATTGTGCTGTGCATGAGACATAGTGTCCTGCAACAACTTTGCACGACAAGTCATATTCATGTGATGGCCATGAATGACACCATTTTTCATGTTTTATGCATGGACAATATATGTTGGCTTTACCTGATCAATGCTGTTACCACAAATAATTTTTTGGAATTTTTGTTTATATTTTTCTATTTGGATTGTAATCATCTGACCAAGTTATCCTCCAATTTTGTTGAAAAACAAGATGGTAACCGCATGTACATAATAAACTTGAGGAATGGTCACATGAGTGGCAAATGGACTTTAATGCTTAGAAATGCTCCATTTTCATCAGCAAGAAAAGCAGCCAAGTTCTTGATATAAGAAAATATACATGCTGCAAGGTTTGTGTCTGAAAAGTGGAAGAGAAAAGCAAACACTGTAAAATGCATATATGGAAGACCTTAAAGGGGGAGTTCCTAATTAATCTAACCTTATCTTTTTTTAACATGTAATGAAATATATGGTAATAAGATATCATATCATACACTTCCTACATTAATCTGGCCAACTGTTTATTTACAAAGTGAATCTTTGTTGTGGCAGCAGGCTGTCCTGGAAAGAAAGGTCGGGTTCGGGAGGGTAATAAAACTTCGGAGATTATACGTCACGGGTGTAACTCCTTATCCCGGGAAACTGGGTCTCACAATGGTGGGTGAAGCTGGCCCCTCAACATGTACTCAAAATAAGCTGCCCTCAATGTCAGGGGAATTGTGTGTTATAAATATTTGCGACAAAAGTAATTGACAAGGGATCAATGTTTTCAATTCCCCAAAAATTGTGGCAACAAAAGTTTGAAATACACAAAATATGCAGGTTTGAAACACAGCCAGGGTTATCTATGAAGAGAACATTTTGTTCTTGAGTCAGAATATGGTAACAGTTGGGCCTGAAACAATGACTACCAGAGGTTCCCTAGGCTAAAATGAACTGTAATTCTTATTAGACCACATCACAAACCTAGTGATGATTAGATTAGCTGAACAGAGGTCATTTCACAATCCACAAAATAGAGGAAAGAAGTTCTAGACAAGTCTCCACTACTGATGCCATGATCAAGTGGCAGTGTCAGAAACACTAGGCTGAGACTAAGACTAAGCATACTAGGTCAGGGTGCTGAAATGAGAGGTGAATGTAGATACCTCAGTGATTCAATGTGTTGTCCCCAGGAAAACATTTACCAAAATATTGTCAAATTTAAAGAAAATGGTCCTTAATTTTAAAACCTCTTTTAACTATTATTTTATATGAACATGTTTGTGATATGTAAGTCTTTTCAAGATTTTAAACTTTGAGTATATACTTTGTGGTCCATACAAATGACTGAAAAATAAGATAAGTTAAATCGCATGGCCAAGGTTCTTGTTTTGTTTTCATAATTGTTAATTGGCACAGTGTGGTATGTTGTGTCATAACATACTATCTGCTATCATAACATATACTATTTTGATTTGTTGAAGATCATCCCCACTGTCATACTCTTCTCAATCACAGTTTGCAGGCTACGAGTCTTGTTTGTTGTGGGGGGGCAAATTGCCATCCCTGAACTTTACCCTGCTCAATAAAGCTACCTGAAGGTGGCTCAGACCCACTTCTTTCATCCTCAGATGATCCACATAAACTTTGGACCTCTATTATGTCAGAAACACTTGTTGAACAAACACTATCTGTAAAATCTCCCTCCGACTCCATGATGCTGGGCTAGGGGTTTTCCCAAAATGTTACACTCTCTACGTCACCACCCCACGTGACAGGGGGTAATAAAATTCCGGACTGACTTCGGAGATATGTCATGATCCAAACTTTGAAGTGAAATTTGATCATCACAACGTTTCCAAGATACACTTGAAATTTGTGAGATGACTACTGGCAACCAAATGAATGATTTTATGACAAAAAAACACATGGTTTGGGGTACAACCCAATTATTAGGAACTCCCCCTTTAAATGGTATTCACTGACAGAAAGGAGGAGGATTAGAGACTGGTTTTATTGTACAAGGCTATAAATGGTGAAATAGATTTGAAACTACCTGAACATATCAAAATAAAATCACAACCTACAACGAAAAACCATGGAAATATAGAAATGTTGACCAGCAGTGACCCTTATTGATCAATGACCCATGACCTATGACCCTTATAAATACAGCTATTTCCCAAGGACTGTGACTGAATGCAATAATCTTCCTCCTGATTTAACTACATTGGAAACTTGTCATTTTTCAAGAACTCCCTTGCCAGAGTGTAAAGGCTGGTTTCAAACAGCTGGTTGGACTAGCTGCACCCCTTAGTGCAATCTTGCACTCTCAGCAGGATGCTAACTGCAGTCCTTGACATATGCATTGGCCCGGTGGCCTGGGGCCATCAGATGCTTTGTTTGAGCCATGAAGGGTCTGTAGTGTAGGGCAACCATATTTTTGGTTTTTTAGTGGCCCAAACTATCTTGATTTTATATATAATCCTTGATAGATATTTGTCTCATATCACGATCAATGGACTTGTAAATTTTGATTGGGATAAGTAACCTAAGACACTAGTCACTATACAAGCCTTATTTACAATGCTCTGTATTATCACACATCATATTATCCTTGGAAACTTCTCATGTGAATACCAGTGAAGTTGGCCCCCAAGTGAAATCAGCCCAGTCATGGAGCCGGCCTCAGCCGGCCCATGTTACTCTGTAATGGCTCAAAACTCATGAAATCTCCTTCAAGAAGGCTATTTGGTCTTAAGGGCATTAACTAACCCTATAGGGACCCTTAATTTTCTTCCTGTAACCTGATAATCTAGCCACCTAAATCTGGGGGGCCCGACTTCTCCTCGGGGCTGACTTCTCTCAGGGGCCAACTTCACTTAGGGGCTGGCTTCACTTGTTATCTTCCATGCTCTGGTGGTCCAACCAGACAACAAACATTTTTCTCTCTTTGTCAAAGCCTGTAATTAATTTTGCCGAGTAAACATAAAGATCTATGTGGATGTTATAGATGGTTGGTGTGAATCATTTGGTACGAACGAGCTGCACCCCTAGTGCAATCATGCTCTCTCGACAGGATGCCAATTGGTTTGCTGAGTTAAATTATACATCTAATATGATCTATGTAGATGTGCTGCAGACGGATTATATAGGCCTATAGCCCCCCTGCCAATCTCTCCGACCAATGATTAAATATAGTGGAGTTGTACAGATCTGGTTCCGGTAAAGTTGTACAGTTCCGGTGTGTGGGGGGGAAAAAAAACATGGAGATCGGCAATCAGCCTATGGCCTAAAATTAATCAAATTTGACACTTTATCTGACAGGTCACACTCGCAACTCAAATTCAGTAAAACAGACAGAGAGTAACTGTGAGTCATGTTGAACACAAAAGGTCAGAAAAACAAAATAATAACAAAATTATGAGGTCAAGTCAAGGGTCTGAGACAAAACTCATCTGCAAACCTGGATTTGGCTGTGACAAATGTTCTTCCAACATGCCCTCTCTTAACAAAAACTCGAACCATGCTGTTGTTGGAGGAGTGTTTGGTCGACTGTGTGGGTTTCGTGGGTTAAATTCACCCATTTTCATTTCTCAAATCTCTATATTTACATCAAAATAAACAGAATCTTCTCAATTTGTGTAAAATTGAAACCCGGCGAAGTTTACTTCGGAAGTTAACATTTAACACTTCCGGTTTATCATCGACCAATCAGAAACCTTGTCTCATATGGTTTTCCCCTGATTCACTTCCGGCAATTTGATGAGAATTTGTGATAATTTTTTGGTAAATGGTTGATTTCTACTGAATTCTTCATGTCTTTAGATTGATCGAATGGTTTTTCTACAAGATAACGGAACGATACATCAAGGATTAGCGGTAAAGTATCTATATTCACCACTGAAATCATAAAAAATAAGTTGAAGTGAGCAAGAGGACATGGGAGATCTTCCCACATCCATGCATCTGAATCCTGGTCAACGCTGACTTACAAGTAATGTACAGACAGAATTATTTGTACCCGACCCCAGTCAGTATATACTCCTCATGAATATATGTCTGTGACTCATATCATTCACAGTTAAAGATATTCAATAGGACTGATTTGACTGATTTGCACTGTATACCAGAAACATAGAGAACCGCATCAGTTTGTTCTCACTGCACGTGCTGGTCAGTGACGTCATGTCCCTGGTTGGCACGTGCACGAGGCGATTACGTAACGCAAATATGATGTACTTCAAGAGATGAAACAAGTTTGTCAGGAATTTCTCAGCGTAGAGCTTACAGAGCATTATGAACGGTGTGCTTTGGACAGCAGACGCAGAATACAAAGACAAAACAATTCCAGAGAAAAATATTCCAAAAAATTAAATATATTCCATGTTTTTGCCAACTTTCTTGGCTGCATAAAATTCAGATCACTTTTGTGCCCGGAAGTTAGCCTACGCACGTGCATGCTAAATCTTGATTGGTGAGTTGAACATATTTGAATGTTGTCGGTATTGTTTTGAATGACCTCACGTGAAAATGCATTGTGACGTTTTATAACTCTTTGAGCTACCAATTACTTCCGGGCACCAAAGTGATCTGAATTTTTTTTGTATGCCTTCGGCTGACTTTATAACAAAATAAAGTAACTTTCCCAATATATTTTTGGAACATCACAATATCGGAACACAAGCTGATACATTTTGGAAGATGGCCAGATACACACTTGAAGAGAGAACAGTTGTTTGCATAGATTACAACATCATCTGCCTCCAAAGGTCAGGAAATGCATAGATTTTTGTTTCCTCTCTTGATATCTATCATATTTGCGTACGCATCGGTAACCCTGCACGTGCGGCAGTGATGCACGTGCACTGAGAGGCTGGAGGCTAATGCGGTTCTCTATGACCAGAAATTGGCATCAATTGATCAGTTTTCTTTGCCTTTGGCCCAGTTGTTCCCTTAAAGGGATTAAGCAGTGATTTTGAAAAATATGTATAATTATCATAAATTAACGGTAAAGATATTTGCCTTTCATATCTATAATATATTGTTTTGGTTGATGCACTCCAGTAAATGTCTGTAAAGCCTATTTAAACAGGAACCTAAGTTATAGCCCCATTTTGAAACCAAATTTCTTTCTTAGCGTCATTTTCACATGTGTAGTGTGATCATAGAGGCACTGAAAGGTAAAATGATGTCATAAGAGTATGACAATATGCTTATGACGTCATGAGAGGTATTGTCCTTTGAATAGTGCCAGAATGACATAAAACAGTGCTACCCTGCTTTGAGCCTCATCTGAGGTCAAAGAATGTTCACACTACCCGTGTTTACCCGTCACATGCAGCATATGGCTCAGACAGACCTCTGCTGGGAGTGCAACTGCTATGTCTCATAGAAATATATCTTATTACTCAATATTAAACATCAGCATGTCATGAAGGTCGTAATTAACAATTATTGTTGAATACCAGGTTGAAATATGGATGGCCCAAAACTCAAATTGCAAATAGCTTGAAATAGGTACAAGAATGCAAAAAAAGTGGACAGAAAGAAGTTAAATTGTATGAATAAATGAGAAAAATGATCTCATTCATTCAATTTCATTGACAAGGCATTTTGTGTCCAATATTGGAAACAATAAGTTCATATCCAGTATATTTTGAATTAAAATATGTTCATATTTAACATATTGAATTTTAAAATATACAAAAATATGTATTTGATTATTTTCTGAACCAACCAGTTGTTTGGATTTCATTTAAAATAATTATATTTTTTTCATTAAATGTTCAGCTTAACGATCAAAGTGATGCAGCCAGATGTTTCGTAGGAAGCAGGTGAAGATGGCAGCAGCTGCTGATGGAAATGAGAGAGAGAAAGTGGAGGATACCTGGAGAGAGCGTGTTGATGTATCAGAATACTTGACTGATGAGGTAACTAGAAAGACATAGACACTTTTTAGCTGGTGACAAACATTTGTATTGTCATGGTTAAATCCTTTTAAGTTAGGATCAAGTTATTGCATCATATGTTTTTATAATTTTGGAAATCCTGAACAGTTAATTTGGAAGCATACACATAAATCTGGTATTTGTTAGAAGTAATAATTTTTGTTGCCCAACAGATATGCATAATAAAGTAAGCACAAGCTGACTAGCTCCATTTCCACTGCATCCACCAACTCCACACTTTGTTTTCTTCCACATTCAGTTATGCTTGGACATAAGGACGAGATACTGTAACATGATAATATGTTGGCCTGGGCAAAATTTTCAGGCTGAACATTCTGTGACCTTGGGTCAAGGTCAAGGTCAGGAGCAGCACAGGAGTAGCTTTGTTTGTGAATGCTATATTTTCTGACAGAATACAGCAATATTAATATAACTTGAGAAATATGATCAAACTATGAGGGGCTTGGATAAGTGTGATGGGTGACCATGAGCTATTTTCAAGGTCAAAAAAGCCAATTTTTAAAATTGACCAATTGTGATATCTTGCTAAACACTACAAATAGCATTTATTCTCACTACATCTTTGTTCATAATTTTTAGAAAACATTATGTAACTAGGCCATATATAGGTCACAACTTCAAAACTATTGCAAGTCTAATCCTTTACAAATCAGAGAAGATTAGATCTTGATATTATGTAAATATTGGTAAATAACCATGGTAATTTATTTTGCACTTTTTATGACCTTGGGTCAAGGTCAAGGTCATGATCAGCACGAGAGCAACTTTGCTTGTGAATGCTCTATTTTTTGCAAGATTTCAGCAACATCAATATGATTTGGCAGATGTGATCTACCTATAAGGGGCTTGGATAAGTTCAATATTGGGTGACCATGTGCTATTTTCAAGGTCATAGGAGCCAATTTTGAAAATGTACTATTTGTGATATATAGCATTTATTTCCACCACATTTATCTTGCACAGTATATTTGTTCATAATGTTTAGAATAATTTATGTAACTAGGTCACATTGACCTATTTATGGGCCAAATAGGTCACAACTTCCAAAAATATGCTGAAGCTAATCTAGAACTTTATATTATGGATATGTTAAGTTCATATAAAGATTATTTGTTTGGATGAATTTTATTGACTTTGGGTTCAGGGTCAAGGTCAAGATCAGCATTATTGTTACTATATTATATATAGATGTTTATTGAATATAGCAATATCAATGTAACTTGACATATATGTGATTGAACTAGGGTTGGCTCAGAAGAATTATCAATGTAACCAGGTCACAGTGACCTAAATAGGAGTTGACATATGATGATATTTTCAAGATCACTGGAGCGAATTCCCAAAATCACACACCAATATGATGTATTGCAACTCCATGTATACAATCCAATATGTTTATAATTTGGAGAATAATTTATTTAACTGGGTTATTGACCTCCTTATAGCACATAAAGAGATTGACATTTGTGAGTTGCATAGTGCATGATTTTGTATGCATTAAATAGTGTGTTGACTTCAGTTTTGTACCATTCACAAATTAGTTATTTTATGGTGTCTCCAGTGCTTTTTGCTTGTGTTTTTTCCTTATGAAAATACTGTATTTTGACTGTAATTTTCTCCTTTTTAGTATCAAATGTGCAGTCTGTGTGAAGGATTTTATGGTCCCAACTTTGGGCAACCAGTATGCAGCACCTGTCATTACTTTCTATTTCCACAAGACATCAACCTCCCAGATGATGCTCCATATGCTGAGGTAGGCCACAATCTTCTGTGTAGATTATCTCCACATTCCCAATGATTTCATTCTCCAAAATGATTTTATGTCATGTAAAGGTATTTTCACATCCCAACTGTTTTGTTCCAGTTTTTGTAAATATGACTTTTATTTGACAGAAAACGGATTCGGGTGACTCTGGCAATGAGGAGCCTCATGGGGAAGCTGACTTCTATGTGAAAAGGGAAGGGACCAGTTCAATAGAACGTGTGTCACTCTATGTACCCACTGCACCCAAAATGGACAGGTTGGTTGAACGTATTGGTGGACTGTCAAACCCACGAGATTATGCTGCAGAGAAAGTGCCTGAAGGACTGGTTGATTCTCTCCCTCCAGAAGGTACCTTTAATTTTTTATTTCTCATTTTAATAATAGTGCAAAAAAATTCAATTTTAATTCGAGAATTGCTCTTGACAAGATAAAAAAATATCAATATCTCCTTTAAGGTACTGAAGATGAATAATCATGAATAAAATTGTAACATTGTTAAAAAAACATATACCTATACTTATGTAAAACAGAAAGAGTAAATAAATAAATAATGGTTTAAGATGTACAAATATGCAATATTTTGGACTATGATGCAAAGTAACTGTGATAAGGTTGATAATGTGCGATAGAAAATATCAAGAGGGGAAGATTTTATGAGATTTTCATTTTGTTTCTTTTTCTAGTGTTACTTGGAGTGTTTGAATATCTTGATGATATATCACTGTGGACAGCAGGCAATGTTTGCACTAGGTGGCGCCACATACTAGAAGCAGAAACATCACAAGACAAGTGGCAAAGATTTATAGCTCTGAGATGGCCTCTTTTCAACCCACACTATAGAGTGCGTTGCTGGAAAAGCATATACACAAAGTTGTGAGTGTATTTGATTACCTCTCAATTTTGTAAATTCATTTCATTTTATGAATTAATAATTTCATGAAAGATGTGTCGTGTAGTGGCATATGATGTACATGCATAATAATGATTTTATTTGTTTCACTGTTTTTTTCTTCTTCTTTTTTTGCATTTAATGAATTAATTATTTTGTTTCAACACATTAAAAGTTTGATTTTATAAATTTATTATTTCAGGTTAGAAAGTGCACCATGTAGATTTTGTCTAGAAAATATGATGTTACAGGTGAGTGTGAAGAAAATATATGGTAGTTCAAATTACATAAGTCAGAAAAGTTTCAAAATAGAATGTTGTGATTTTTATCTTTAACTAACAATATGCACAAAATCCTCGTTATTGTCATCAACAAGCTGTAAATGTCTGACAAACAACATGATTTTTTTCTCCAAATTTTTATCTGTCATAATGCACATGATCATCTGGAAATATTGAAAAGGTGCACTTGAATTGTTATTTTTATTTTTATTTTTTATTTTCTCAGACAACTCCACCAATAGAAGAAAATTCCTGGAGACATAGACGACTACGAAGTGAACTTAAAACATTAAGGACAGATCCCCCTGAGGGGATTCAAGCTACTCCCTTAGACCAGCATTGTTTCCACTGGCAAGCCTGCATCACAGGGCCCAATGGCAGTCCATATGAGGGAGGACTCTTCTTCCTGTACTTACAAATACCTAATAGGCAAGTGCTTTAAACCTATAAGTAGACACCCTCTTATATAACTCATAAGCCTTGTTCTATTTGTGAATATACAGTTACAAAGAGGATATAATCAGATAAATTTGAGTGCTGCCTGATCACTATTACAGAGAACCAAATTATCATGGATGTATTATTAAATAATCAAAGCATAATAATTTTTATGAATACTTGCATGAATATTATATTCTTGGGCAAGCAGACAAAATGATAATTTTCTTAAATTTTAATGAATGGAAATATGATTTGAAGAAATAAATTTGCCAGCAATCTTGAAAAAAAAGAAATCAGCAAGATAATTGATATATTCAATTTCATTTTAGTTATCCAATGAGGCCACCCGTGGTACGTTTCATCACAAAGATTTTTCATCCAAACATCAGTCGTCATGGTGATATAGGCCTGGACTCAATACACCACAACTGGAGCCTAGCCCTCACCATATCTAAGGTGTTAATTAGTATACAGTCATTGCTGACGGATCCCTATTGCTACGTATGCATGGACCCCAAAATTGGAACTCTTTACCGCTCAGACAGAGAGGAGTTTGAGAGAATTGCAAGATTGTGGACTTGGAAATATGCAATGCATGACTACTTAATGCCAATGGACATTCCACTGACTGGAGTGTGATTGGAGTGCTCCCTTCTGGGAGGAGAGTGATAAAGAATTTTGTCAGTTCATCAGAATTTCAAGAATGATTTAAAGTAAAGATATGTATAAGGGGTATTATTCTTGATACCAAAAGGGTTTATTCAAATGAGTTTCTAGATAAATGTGATATTTATTACTTGAGAGACAGTTGCAGAATTAATCCATTAATTTGGGTGAACACATAGAATGGCCTACAGAGTTGAGGAGCTCCACAGATTTGAATGAAAATCACAAAAGAAGTAAAACTTGTACCGGTACCCATCTATTGGGAATTATGGTCATCTAACTTGCCTATTTAAAGGTAAATGCTTATTCAGTAGCCTTAATTAATAAAAAAGGGAATGACTTCACCATATACATCCAGTTGTTCAACTTGTATTTTTAAATTGGTTACAAATACATAAATGTATGTATGACTTCTATTTCACAAAATGATTATTCCATTCGAATCATGAGCACTAATAATATTAGGTAACATTTATGTGAACAATTCTACTTGTAGAAATCATTAAGGAACAAATATGATTTCACTTTTGGATATTTGTTTAATACCTAAGTAGGTTTTTATTGAAAATCAATCAAGCCCCACGAGTCCCAGACAAGTTTTCAGCATTGACTTCAACAGCCAGCCATTGGTGTGCTCTCAGTTGGGTTCAGTTCTTATTTTCTGGATGTATGTGCATGCTGCCTGATAAGGCTTCTACCTACAATATCTGCACAGCTCTTGGAATCATACTATATTACAAGACTCCCAGCTTCACGTCTGAGATAATAAGGCTTTATCTACTTATATATGGTTCATATTTAATCAAGTTTTAATTCCACTTACTGAACATTAGTCTAATAAAAAAACTTCAAAATGTCTGTGAGAGAAGAATAATGTGAGAGTTCAATATATTTCATATTCAGCCTTGACTGTTTTAGATTGGTTTTTAGGAATGTCTGACAACTAAGGGGTGTCTACATAATTGCAAGCTAAGCTTGACCATTGTAATCAGTCATGTCTGACTACACAGTGCGAGGTCAGAGCTAAGCTTGACCATTGTAATCAGTCGTGTCTGACTACACAGTGCGAGGTCAGAGCTAATCTTAACAATTGTAATCAGTCATGTCTGACTACACAGTGTGAGGTCAGAGCTAATCTTAACAATTGTAATCAGTCATGTCTGACTGCACAGTGTGAGGTCAGAGCTAATCTTGACCATTGTAATTAGTCATGTCTGACTACACAGTGCGAGGTCAGAGCTAATCTTAACAATTGTAATCAGTCATGTCTGACTACAGTGTGAGGTCAGAGCTAATCTTAACAATTGTAATCAGTCATGTCTGACTACACAGTGTGAGGTCAGAGCTAATCTTAACAATTGTAATCAGTCATGTCTGACTACACAATGTGAGGTCAGAGCTAATCTTGACCATTGTAATCAGTCATGTCTGACGACACAGTGTGAGGTCAGAGCTAATCTTAACAATTGTAATCAGTCATGTCTGACTACACAGTGCGAGGTCAGAGCTAATCTTAACAATTGTAATCAGTCATGTCTGACTTCAGTGTTATATCACAGTGAAGCTTAACCATTGCAATGGTTAAACCTTGAGTATTATCGCCAGTCTTGCTTGAGAAGGCAATGTTATGTCACATGTTAACTAGACCATTGTGATCAGCCATGTTTGATTAAAATTGTTACATTGAGTCATGCAAGAATATACTGTCAATAATGTTCCCAAATAATTAAAAAAAAAACATTTTTCATAGCATTACATGCTTTAGCAAAGTCACTTGGGCTTTCAATATTCAAAAGGAATCAAGGTTACCAAATTGCAATGTTTATAACCAAACCTTTAACGTTCAAGATTCTCTATTTAATGACAACATCAACCTTATATAATTACTCTGCATGCCAAGGTAGAGTCATATACTACCTCTGCCAGCATAGGCATGAAACAGCAGCTATTTATTCCACATTTCATTTGCATAATCCAGAGAAAGGTGCTCAATTGGTGGTCTGCCCACACACAACCTTCTCTGAATCCAAAACTAGCTTCCACTATCTTCCACATTCTTTCTTCCTCCTACAATTATTTAATGGTCTGTTCACAGCCTATGTTGAATGCCTATTTTGTTATCACACTTAAACCATAACCATGACACCAATTGGCCACGTTATTACATTTGACTTAAAGCACTCATGAAACCACAGAGGTAACAGGCAATTTTACAGAGGTTTTGGGTATGCTTAAATGATGTGTCAACCAAAATACACTGACCATGTACTCTGTTGACCAACGGTGCTCACATGTATATAAGCATGTGACCTTTATTGTGGTCTGTCAGGGTGTTAAGCTTGTTCCAATGGACAAACATTAATGAACAAACAGGGCTCTGCTAGCCAACCCACTCCATTGTCCAAATCTGAAGGTGCCCCATTGTTAGCAAAATTTTGCTAAGCAGGTGTTTGCACAAGATCACAGGTGAGCTAAACAAAGTTTGTTGACAAAGTGTCCAATGGATGATTTGGATTTTAGCAGAAGACTTCTTTACTTTCATATGGCACAGAACTTTGTGTTGGGGAAATATGATGGGTAATATCATTTGATTGCAAAGTTTGGGGGTATGAACATTTATATTATGCAAGAAAAAGTGCTTGAAAACCCCATTTCATGAATGATTTTCATGATTTTTTTATTCCGAGCCTATTGGTTATTGTACAGTAAGATTAATATTAGTGGGCATGGTCATTTTGAATTCACTCAGTCAGTTCTGGCCAAAACTTGCACAGGTATTATGTGACTCTAATACCATGGCATGCAGAGTATCTCATTATGTGTTATACATGCAAACAAAAACTGTAAATACATAGTGATATAACTATTTCAGAAATTAAAGTTTAAGCTAATGTTTCAAGTGGTAACTTTGGCTAATTTACATTGATTGCATAGTTTCATCTATTTACAAAGAAATAGATCTTAAAACTTTGGACTGAAAGCAAAAGGTCAAGGATGAAAAAAATAGGGACCAGGACATTTTGGAATTAAAATATTGTTTCAGTTTCTGCTCTGATTTCAGAAATATTTATATCACTATTTGAATTGAATTGAAAAGTCTTACTTGATGTGCTAAAGAGTGGTTAAAATGGCATCAATGTGTTGTTTCCACATTGTTCTGGTGTTAAGTACCAAGCTTCTGTGGGTCTAAATCTGCTGTATATTAGACACGCACACTGACAAACTGCACACAGTTAGATATCCAATCTCATATTATATTTAAAGGTGTCAAAAATATAGAACCATACTCCCAGCAGAAGCTGGCCAATGTGCATGAGATGTTCATCAAACTGTTAATATATAATGTGCCTGTAATGGAGTTAATGTTAAAAATACCAAATGGTGCTGTAACGCTTTGCTTTTATAATATCTCACTAAATATACCATTTTACTCCTATTTGTGATGTGAAAAATTATGACTGTCTAAAGTCTTGCATGAATAGATATATTTAGGGACTAGCTATTTAATTAGCTCGACTGATGGACTTGAACATTCAAAAGAGATTATTTACTTGAAAGTAATTGGGATATGTGGTTAGTATTGCCATGAAAAATTTAAGAACTTTTAATGAAGATTTAAAAAATACTGGTATTTTTATTTGATTGTTTCAGATCAGAATTAGGAATATTCAATCATAACAATATTTTTGTTTTTGAATTAGTTTGTTAGTGACAAATTTCCTAAATTGGGTCTGGCAACATTTTGTTTTTACTCCCAAAATACATTGAAATTTATGAGAAAAACATTGTCACTATCATAAATATATGCATAATATGTTAAACACCCCTAACACCATGAAATAAAAGGAGAGTAACTCAAAGACTCACATAAGGGCATAGTGAATAAATGCTAAGAAGACCCAACTGTATTAGAATATATCTGAAAAATGTGAAGAATTTTAGTGTGTACCATGATCAATTTTTTTGGTTAAACGTAATATATTTGGGCTTACAATTTATAACTAACTGTAAAATGTAAAATATTTTGTTAAATATTAAATTTGAATCTACAGTTGTAAATAAATTAACATGTCATATAGTTTTAATTTATATGTTTGAGAAGTTTTAATTGTATTATGTGAAATGTTATGGAGAAATGAGAGAACAGCCTGTGAATTTTGTACATGCATTTTCCCCAAATTATTTGAGAATAATCTTGCACAAAACCAACTATACTTGAGATGTTTAATGACCTTTGATATATTGGCCTTGTTTCAATTACCTTTTAGGGATCATACACTAAAAACAACCAGACATTATTTTGCAATATCATCTATTCTGTAATTTACCATAGATTTACCATAAAATTGAAATATGAGATGACCTTTTTTAATAAATTATGAATACAAGTGATCTTCAAATCTATTTTTATAATTATAAACTAATTGTCCCCTGAACTTTTCTAGAAATACAAGTATGAAGCATGTGTAGCCATTCTCGGAGAGAATATTTATCAGATGATTAGAATTAATATCAGATGATTAAGATTAACTGATAATTAAGATTAACAACAGATGATTAAGAATAAATCAGAAATTGAAAGACTCATTTTGATAACCACCATTTTCTCTTTGGTTGAAATTTGTAGTTATTATGTTTGTCTGCTCTTGTGGTTTTTCTATTTCCATATTTTCTTGACTGATTTCAAATGAGGTGTCTGAGTTTGGTGCAGTGCACTGACCAGTTGTCACATACCTGTGTATTATCATTACCAAAAATACAGTAACGGGAAATGGTGACCCCATAAATGTGTAGATGATGGGCATGGTCCCTGCCATTTCTGATTCTGGCGATGGTAGAGAAATGCCAAGCATAAGAATAGCAAGAGCCAGATTCTGAAATCCTGTTTCTAAGGATATGGTAACAGCTTGCTTCTTGTCCTTGACGATCAACATGCCAATGATGAAGGCAATGGTGTACCCACTGAAAGACAGTAATATGCAAGAAACAAACATGTCCCATGTGGCCCGCTGAAGTGCATAGAAGTAGGTGGCAGTACCAAGGGAAATAAATGCAAATCCAACCAGTCCAGTGAAGGGTTTCAAAAGCTGGGCCACTTTAGTACCATATCTCGTGTTGTAGTGATTGAGGGCTACGCCCAGACCCACAGGGATGATGACTGCAGCCAGTGAGGTGAAAACATTGGTCACCGGGATCTCAATTCGTGGGTTGCCCTCAGTGTAGAAGCGACCCAGTGTCCAAATCCACAGTGGGGTCATGCCTGGAAGGTAGAGAAGGTCTTGATTGAAAATCTCTTACAACTTTTTAACAAAATGCCCTAATATTATTTTAGGTTTTATAATCTGACACATTTTGTTTTCAGATTTGATTTTTTTGGAAAACAAATTGCATTTTGATACAAATCAATGCTACATATTTGAAAATACAAGTCTTTAATTCCATTATCATTGACCCAAACTCTGTAAATCAATTGGGAATGAGGATATCATAATTACATGTTGCAAGTAACTACTCAAATACACTGAAAACTATATTAAAACATAGCCCCATGGGTTGATAGCTCTGCTGATTGAATGAAAACACATGAGCTGAGATAAAGTTCAACAAGCATACAGGTTATGGTTTTCCGTACAAGATCCCAAGTCAGTTTTGTTACCAATGCAAAATTTCATGCACAAAATTTGTGACCTTAAGGTCACTGCATTAAGGGCAATGGATGCAGGGGCAAAATAAAACTGATGGTGTACAACTACACCTTATAGTTTTTAGCCATTCCCAATAATTATTTAGGGGATGTTACAAAATGATGTCATTGAGCCAGAACAATAAGGACGTCAACGTCCCTCCCGTCCATTACCGGTGGTGGACTTTGCCATCCTTCCCGTTTGATAGGGATTAATGGATGAAATGTTGCATGTACACAAATTTTGAATTCAGGGTCAATGTCTCAAGGTCAGAGGTCACATGGCAAAAAAGTTTAACGAGTCACAGCTATGACCCAAAACATTTCTGTATACCAAGTTTTAATTTACTCTTATAAGTGGTTGCTGAGATTTGAGGTTACTGCACTAAGGTCAATGGTGAAATCACTAGGATTTGAAGGAATCTTAATCTTTATTTCTGCAGCTATCTCTATATGAAATATGAAACATATATTACTGTTAGTTTTGGAGAAGACGATTTCTAAAGAAATGTTGACAGACAGACATACAGACAGAGACATTTTCCCCACTCCTAAAGCTGTGCGACTTCAAGAAGTCAGCAGAGCTAAAAAGTAAATGAAAAGCTCCTTTTAAGTATTGCTGCCCCTATTTCATTTGGAATATTGATAAATGCTGTGGTAAAAATGAATTGCTGTCAATTTTTTAACAGCACATTAAAAGGGCAGCTGAGGAAATGTCCTTTTCTGAGAAAAATAATGGGTATTTTAAAGATGGCAATTTACAATATAATTCAACCAAATTGTCATGGTATTCCTGAAAACTAAGAAGTTATCTTTATAAACAGTTATTATCTATTTGAAATGGCTACCTAACAAATGACCATACAAATATATAAAGAAGACTTACCAATGGCAAGAATTGTGCTCATAAATGTCATCATGATGCTGAGTTCCAGGTCTGCACTGAGCATGTAGGCGAACACATTGCTACCTCCACCCCCGGGGCAGCAGCCCACAGCCAGTAGCCCCATCCCATAGATAGCATCCAAGCCAAGAGCCTGACCAAAACCAAAGGCTAACTGAAATGATATGAAAGAAGACAGGATATATATGGAAAATTAACACATATTCTGGCCATGAATGTGATGACTCACTCTGGACAGTCTGTACTCCCTGTGATCTGAAAGGTTAATTATGGAAAACTTTGATGTGTTTAAAGAAGTATCCCACAAGTCTTGATTAAAAAGATAAAGTTACAGGTTGGTAGCAGGATCGGTAAGATACGTTTGAAATTGACATGTTATAATTATCATTTACATCAAACCCTATTGTATTCATAAGAAAATGCAATTAATCTTGTTTTAAAATAGTGTGAAATCAAGTGGAACATTATGAGTCATTATGGACCATGGCACATACAATTATTCAGGCTTGATCCACTTCACTTATAAATATATCAGATTTGTTGCATTTAACTTTCAAATGGGCAATTGAAACCAAGTCGTGCAGATTTTTTATTATAAATAATTGATAGAAGTTACATGATAGGGACCTGGGGGGGGCTACTTTCATGATTTTAACCCATGGAGGCTGGGTTGGAATTGAAACCCGATTGAGAGAAATATTCTATCTTCATTGGTACCCTGATTTAGGAATAACTTTGATACCCTCATTTAGGGATTGCGGTGATGCAATGAGAAAAGGATACCCAGTTTTTACATTTGTACATTCGATACCCATATAACATAACAAAAAGTCCACCAATAATGAAAAACATGCTTTATCATTGAATGTCAACATCCCTTATGAACGTTTTTTATGCTGAGGGGGTCCATATTTTCTTGAGGGAGGGGGGCTGTAACTCAGTCAAGCTTTACCACCAGGCTAAGGAGTACAAATATGCTGATATGGGTATACACACATCCATGTTGGTCTTTTTCTACTTTCTGGCTGTGTAAACCAATTAATATAGTCTAAAATTAAAAAAAAAAAAACCCACTAAAACTCAGGTGCTGTCAGAGGGATACTCAAAGAATAGGTAGAAGGCGCAGCAATAAATGACTGGACACTGTAAACTTAAGTCACAAGGAAACTGAACAATGTATGATGCCTAAAGAATAGTGTAGTGAGAGAACTGACTTGGACTTGTGAATCATCTTTTATTGCAAATGGGGACAAAGATTAAAGCAGAGTTTGACACCCCCATGCATATACTGTATTGCTGAATAGAAATGTCATGTTTGTAAGTGGCTTCCTGTTCACGCGAGAATTGATTTTAAAATTCTGCTATTGACCTGGAAGGCCCTTAATGGTAAGGCTCCGCCTTACTTACGGGATCTACTCCTGATTAAAGAAGGTGAACGCTGTCTACGATCCAATGATGGCACCCACCTACAAGTACCTAATACTAGGCTAAGGACGGTAGGTGACAGGGCCTTCTCATCTGTGGGTCCTAGGCTATGGAATTCACTGCCTACTAATATTAGGACAAGTACTTCAGTCTCCTCGTTTAAGAGTAGGCTGAAAACTCATCTCTTCAGGAAGCATGTCCTGAACTCAGCGCTATGAACCTGAGAGCAATATATTTATTATTGCTCTCAGTATGAACAGACTTGTCTGGTATCAGCGCTATATAAATTTTATTATTATTATTATTATTATTATTATTATTATTATTATTATTATTATTATTATTATTATTATTATTATTATTATTATTATTATTATTATTATTATTATTATTATTATTATTATTATTATTATTATTATTATTATTATTATTATTATTATTATTATTATTATTATTATTATTATTATTATTATTATTATTATTATTATTATTATTATTATATTAAGTGATTTAATAGGAAGTGCTCCAGCTCCAAAATCATTTCAACATGGAACGATATGCACCCTATAGATGAATCCCTATGAGATAAGCGAGGATCCTAATATACATGTCGATGTTTAGGAGCTATATTCAGTTAAATAAGGTAGTTGAGTGCATATGTTTGTGTGTGACTATGCAGAGTATTAGGTCAATGTGTGTCACTTGAAAGTAGCGCAAGCTGCTGTTTGATGGCAAATACACCATCCATGAGAATCTCGTTGCAAAGAGAAATCTGTTGTCCATTCTCATAGGAAACCTGTTTTCAAATACTTACATATGATTTGTTGTAGTTGCCAATACGCAAATATATCCTAATCAGTTAACAAACATGACAGTCAACCCAAGTACTATCGACATTTGTTAATATTTGTATGTCATCATGAGAAACATTTTGGCCACCATGTTATAATGATCGGAGGCTATATCAGAACACTTTATGTAAATTTTGATAATGGGTAAATGTCCCATAATATTCACTGTATATTACTGTTTAATACTTAATTATTATTATTTTTCTTAAACTATGGACCTCAATGTGTATTATCAAGATTGATGAGTCTGAAATAAAATATTGAATTGAATTGAATTGAATTGAATTGAACACATGTGATGAGGAGTACCAGAGGTTATTGGCTTAACTGTATGCGTTGAATAAAAAATAACACCTAAAACATATACCTTATCAATATCTTAAAAATACATATCTTATCAGCAGTGTCCAAGCTTGTTCTTATTGCAAGGGATACAAACTGACTCACTAATGGCATGATAAGAAACTGACAGACAAATCCCACAGCAGGTCCAATGGGGCGTTTTCCAATCTGGATGGCTAGTGTGAGGTGAATCTTGCAACCAAAACTAAAATTATATATCAGGATAATGCAAGCGAGGACAGCGATAAAGATGATATCCAGGACAGTTCCTTCTCTCACCACAGACACGTCATATCCCTCAATGTCCAGAGAAGGTCCTTGGAGGGTATGTGTTGCAAACTGTAATGTGGACCTCCCAAACTCCACTGCTTCTACTGTAAAGTTGCTCACTGCTTTAGACTCAAGCAGGAGTTGAGATTGACCGTCTATCCTAGCAACGCCAGTATTCGTAGATGAAATATTAACAAGATAAGATGCTAAGGTATCACAGGATAACGCCATAGTCACTGTTTCCATAACACCCTCCTTCATTTCTTCAAGTGATCCTGGGGTGAGAGTTAGATTACATGTTCCGCTTGCCATATTTTTCTCATTTGTTGTCAGCTTAACTTCTGTTTTGACTAATACTTCCAGCTGCCAGGTATTCAACAATCCTAATATATAAGCTTCTGTGGCTTATATAAGCTTGTGTGTAGTTTGGTATATTCAAGATGAGATCCATGTATTGAATATGTTATCTTTTTCACCATAATTTTCCTGCAAAGTTTGGTCAGAGTAAAATCTACACTAGATGATCAATAATACAAATCAATGATTAACATACACATCATGTCTCTCTGAACGTGAACCTTGACATCAACCTATATCAGTATACGCCGATTATTATTGATTGCTACAAAGATCAATGACAAGTGTAAGACAAAGGGAGTTCCAGAGAGTGACAATGATTTACACAATGAAATTTGTGTTAATTGTTAGTTTGGGGAAATTTAATTTCTCGTTCACGTCGTATGTTTCAATGTAATATTAAACCCACCTATATTCAACTCCAATGTTTTTTAAGAGGATTTTTTTGGTTTGTTGTGTTGCAATGTCCTAATTATTGACATCTAATAATTGGTATTATCTAGTCTATAAGGCCAGGAAAATAGTCAAGTTTCTCATCAGTTCGGTTTTTTATTGGGAGAGGATACGTTTTTATCATTAAGATGCAGATATATACATAAGTGTGTTACGTTTCTTTACTTTTAGCTAGGCTGGGATAAATGACTTTCTATTCTAATCAGTCTAATAATTATATATATATATATATATATATATATATTGTCAGGGATCACAGTTGCTCTTTTGGAAAATTGTTGACTTTTTTCCTGGTCACAAAATATCACAAAAACATTCCATTTTTAGTATGAAGTTGATGTTTTATGATAAATGACAAACCATAGTTATCACCAGTCCAGTGCCATAGGGATGAGAACACATAAATGCCTAATATAATATAATCATGTTAAATTAGTTTACATCTACATTATCCTAAACTATTTGTGGTGGCTTGTCCGTGTTGCTGACATTAACTGGCGTTCTATCTCCGTCTTCCTCTTCGGTTTTGACGGGTTGAGGTTCATGTTTCACAAATGAGCCAGTCTTAATATATCGGTAGCTCATCATCACAATAAAGGCCAAAAACGGAGCACAAAGACAGAGAAAGTTATAGAGAATAGGTATAAGACCGGCTATGTCTGACTCTGGAGAAGGCAGGGAAACATTCAACATCAGCATCGCCAAAGCCATATTCTGGAAACCAGTTTCCAAGGAAATTGTTATAGCTTTCTTTGTTTCCCTAACCGTACATTTTGCTACTGTGAATCCAATGGTGTATCCCAGAAGAGGCATCAGTACACAGGCTAATATTGTTCTCCAAGAGGCACGAATCAAACTGGTGTAGTATGTGGCGATCCCAATGCTGCAGAAAAGCACGCCGATGATACCCGTGAACGGTTTGAGACACCAGGCTAATTTTTTACCCCAAGTGGGTTTAAAGTGGTTGAGCAGTGCTCCAGCAGACACTGGCAATACCATGGCTGCCAGAGACATAAACACATTGGTTACTGGAATCTCAACTCGTGGATTGCCCTTTGTATAGTAACTTCCCAGTGTCCATATCCAAAAGGGTGTCATTCCTAAAATATCAAAGGAAAAAATAATTAAACGTTTTGTATTTTCCTCCTATCACTGTCATAAAATTTGAATTGGTTTAATTGACAACAAAATATTAATCTCAGCATTGCTATGAATATATATTATATATTCAAGACCATAAAACTTAGGAGCATGTCAGTTAGATACTATGTCATAAGAACAAGGACTGAAAACACACACTCAAGAGCCATGTGCCGGATGTGCAACACTTCTATATATTTTATAACCAAACCCTTATATCATAGGGAGTGTCGTAAAGATATGTCAGTGTCCTGTATAACAGGGAATTCCCATCCAAGTGGTTTATAATTCATACAGCTGTGATAAATACTTAAGCATGTCCTTGGAACAAAGATTCTTATTTACCTTCATTCGTGACACACACTTAATAAACAGCAATAACTGTGATTCATAACAGTCAAAGGTGTGTCACCGAGTTCCTACGATAAAAAGGAACCACTATAGCTGAAGTGGCAGCTCTCATGGCCATTTTTATTTTCATACATAATAACACATATATGGTTATAACACCTACAGCATTCTGTTGTCCTTAGCAACCTATTAAGCAGCGGGCCTATTGGCCCTCAACATTCATCATCAACCTATACCGGAATTGTGAACTTTTGCAAGGGTTTTGAAAAGGCTCTTGAAATAGATCTCTCAAGATATATCTCATGAGACCTTCATGCAGATCTGCTTTGACAGGCCCAAAGACATGTCAAAATCTGTTACATCATCAAAAACTGTAATCGAAGTAAATAAAGACCTGTATACTATGACAGCAAAAACTATTGTGAGTGCAGAAAAATGGAAATTACTGTTCAACAACAACAAATAAATGTTGCTGGTAACTGTGCGGCCAACAACTTGTGCTGTGAATTAACAGCAAATTTGCTGTAAGAATTGCTTTGGAGACACCTATTTCTCTAGACGAGGACACATACCTAGAGCGATAAGTGTGCTCATAGCAGTCATTATGATGCTGAGTTCCAGATCTGCTCCCAGCATGAAGGCCATGATATTACTGCCTCCTCCTCCTGGACACGACCCTATTGCCAGCAGACCCAGCCCGGAGATTGGGTCCATCCCAAGAAGTCTGCCAATTCCAAATGATAGCTGAATTAATTAAAAAGGAACATATAAAATATATACACCCTTTCCTGTTTTATTTGTGAATTCCAAATGAAATTTTAGAATATTAGTATAGTTTAGATTAAAAATGTCTTGTATCACTAGTTTATTTGATTCAGGGTAGATGACAATCTTTTTACTTACAGGTGCCATAATCAGAAATTGGCAGCAAAATCCAACGGCAGGTGCTATCGGTCTCTTTGCTATCTGGATGAGAATATCTGTGTTTATTTTACAACCAAAGCCTACATTAAACAAGAGGATACTCATTCCTAGAACTACTACAAATATAGTATCCATGATCTGTTTCTCCCTCATCACTGACAGCTCAAAATCCGGAATGTCTAAGGTAGGGCTTTCATCCAAAGGAGTGGCATGGAATCTAACAGCAGCTCTACCAAAGGCTAAAGCCTGGATAGAAAAATTAGCAGAAGTTTCATCCCATGTTGCAGTGCTCTGAGCAAGAAGATGCCTGGTATTCTGGAGAATGGCAGCCACAGTGTTATCCGAGATGGAGGTGGTTATAGTATAAGAAGCAGGAGTGGAGCAGGAGAGACTCACATTGACAGGAACTATCTCACCAACCCCCATCTCCTCCACAGAGTCTGGGCTAAACGTCACGTTACATACCTCCATTTCTGCCGTGGTGAGCAAAAGAGTTACAATAGATATATCCAATGTCCAATGAAATCTGTGTTAATGTTTTTTTTTGTTGCTAAATCAGAACAATTTGCCAGGCACTTTATCCAGACATTTCCAATGTATGTCACACAACAAATGAGGATATATGTTATTTACAACATAGAGACAGCCAAAAGTAGGTGTGAACCCAATCCGACTGACCCCAATGTGTATTGGGCATATATGAATATGATAACAGTGGCTACTCAGTGATGTGAATATAATGGTCAAAATGGTTTTGGTCACTGAATAAATAGATTGATCTGGGTCAGAAGGCCCACATGTTCCTCCAAATGTAGTTTCTGTCCTATCTGTTATATAACCGGACAAGATAGTGTAGTATTATTGTTATCGTGAATTATGGATGACATCATGTGAGGTGCACTACTTAAATGGTCATGTATTCTTTAATATTGGTAGGCTATTTTATGAATGTGATATGATATCAAGAGTAAACACCAAGAGTTGTTAATGCACCTAAGATAAGATAATAACATCTCTGCTATGTGGAATATATATCAGACAGTAGTAGTGGATACAGAGATATGCGATATTGGTTTCTCATACAGGACTCGTTCAATGCTGGAGATTTTTTTCTTTTACTTTCTTATTGTAAGACAGGATAATTGCGAAGATGATTGTGGTGATTACGTGACAACTGATAAGTGAACATGAGAATGTTGGCATGAATTTACAGGGGATTTTATTCAATCATTTCATTTTCTTTAGCTTTGTTTGTTTGTCTTACCACTCACTGTGGAATTTTACTGCTTCAATAATTGTTACATAATTGAGTATCTTGACCTTTGAACCAATAAAGCCTCTGGCAATAAGTAAGTCGGGGGTATTGGGTTATTGTGGTTTCAAAGGGGAATTCAGACAGGTTGTTAAACAAATCATGCTGTTATATATTGAGACAAAATATATTTCCTAATATATTTCCTAATATTTGCATGCTATAATTGATAATTACGGACCCATCTCATGTTAGAAAAGTAATAGTTACGGAGCCACCGAAGTTGCGGAGCCATTTTTAGTCCCTATCTATTTCTGAACTGAGGAACTCTGATAGTATTTAGAAGCTGAGATGGATGGCAAAATCTTTATTGTAAAGAAATAAAATGTTGTAAAACTGCAATGGAACTACAGCAATGTATAAATGTTCAAGAGCTATAAAGCCACCAGAATAACAATTTTATCATCTCAGTCATATATACCGAGTACCTAACTCATTCATTGAATATATACATCATACATACATTTATATTTATATGGATTGAGCCACATTATAAAAATGAAAGCTACGGAGCCACATGTTTAAAATAGATTTCTCCAGAAAACTCTCATCTGGCATATATCCTCTTATGGCAGAAACAGTTACAGGAAAATATTTGAATTGATTCTATTTATTGATAAAAGGTTCAGATCATACTTATCTAATAGAAAACAATGTGTCATAATTGATGGTAAAAGATCTGAAAACATGAATATTAAATATGGTGTCCCGCAAGGCTCAGTTTTGGGACCTTTACTTTTCACTGCATATATGGAACCTTTATCAGATATCATTGGTAATTATGGTCTCAAGCATCATATCTATGCTGACGACACACAACTGTACATCACCACAGATCCTAAATCTGAAGAAACTAGAGATAGGTCTTGCATAGAGATGGAAAGTTGTATTATAGAGGTTAAAAAATTTGTAATAGATAATAAGATGAAGTTAAATGATGGAAAGACAGAAATGCTGTTATGTGGAATAAGAAATTGTCTGGATGAAAAAACTGCCAACACCCTTGCTCATGCCTTTGTTACCTCTACCCTTGACTATGGAAATGCCCTGCTTGCTGGGTTACCTGGGTGTGAATTAGCTAAACTACAAAAATTACAGAACGCTGCAGCCAGGGTAGTTGGGAAACTTAAAAAGAGAGATCATATCACGCAAAAACTTATAGAACTTCACTGGTTGCCTGTGAAGGCTAGAATTGATTTCAAAATAGCTCTACTATCATGGAAGGTGCAAAATGGCCTTGCCCCAAAATATTTAACCAACTTATTAGAGTATAAGCAACTAGGCATGGGTCTGCGATCTAATGATAAGAATGAATACATAATACCTAAGACTAATATGAAATCCTATGGCGACAGGGCTTTCATGGTATATGCGCCGAGAATCTGGAATGCCCTGCCCCTTGAAGTGAAAAATTGTAAAACGGTGGAAACCTTCAAGAAAAACTTTTATTACGTTTTTATTTAGAAAGCACTATCTTAATGAAGCGCTTAGAGCAGACCTGGTCTGATATAGCGTTATATAAATCGTTATTATTATTATTATTATTATTATATTATTATTTATATATATATATATATATATATATATATATATATATATATATATATATATATATCATATATATATATATATATATATATATATATATATATATATATATATATATATATATATATATATATATATATATATATATATATATATATATATATATATATATATATATCAGTATATATATATATATCAGTATATATATATATATATCAGTATATATATATATCAGTGGCCCTGTAACTCTTGAATTTTACTTTATATTTGGCTCCGTAACCTGTGATACTTACGGGTCTACTATCAAAAAAGGCAGTTACAGAGCCACAATATAGTTATGGTATTAGTTATATAGTTATAGCTATGGGTATTGTATATATATATATATATATATATATATATATATATATATATATATATATATATATATATATATATATATATATATATATATATATATATATCCATCAACATAATGGATCATTTTGAACTTATACTAATACTGAAAGTAGCCAAGTGGGGATGGGATCCAGCTTGCATGACTTCTTTGCTGCTTTTTTAAGTACTTTCTTTACTTCAGATTCTTCCAATGGGGTTTGTTTAAAGCATTCATGAAACCTGACTTTCAGACACATTTTCTTTACATAACATGAATGTTTATACCCTAAACAGTGCTTTTATGTAGTAGTACCCAAATTATTCCTTGTTAACAACTTTCTGTGGCACTTGAAAGTTGATCAGTTGTCTGCTTGAACCAACACCAGCAATTGAACACTTTGTCAACAAGCTTTGTTTAGCTGGTCTGTGATATCGTGTAAACACCTAATGAGTTACCAGTTGGGCACCTGTCCAGCTTGGGAAACAGGGTGGAGATGTTTTGTACAATTTATCAATTTATTGCCAGGAGTATACTTCAGAACAACATAAGATTATTTTAATATTATTTGAATCAATGAAATAACTCATGGTTGTGACAAATATTTTATGGTTGTGACAAATATCTTATGGTTGTGAAAGATATATCATTTATGGGAAAAGTATACTATTTATTTGAAAAGTATCTTATGCATGTGAAAACCATTCTGTCAAAAATGGGTGACATGACTCAAAGGCTGCATGGAACCCCCCTTAACTTAAAAGCCGTGATATTGAAAAAGTGACATTAAACCCTTTGATCACTGGTTTGGCCTTAAATCACAAGGACTTTGAATGGCAAAACTGTGAATGCTCAGTGATAATTGGTATCAGTAAAATTTATGATTTGACCCTCTTTGATGAAATTTGGGGTTTTTCACACCACTGAATGGGAAGACATCAAAGACTGCATGGATTCCACCTTAAAAGCTGGGCTGTATAGAATTTTTTAAAACTTTTTTTGCAAACATATATAATATAAAAAATAATGATTTTTCTTCATTTATAACTTCATAAATATTCATCCGTTTTTAATAATTTTACCACCAAAAGAAAGCCAAGAAAAGGCACTATCATTAGTGTTATCTTCCAATTCATTCTCTAAATAGTGGAAAAAAAATGGCCGAAAATGTGTTGCTCCAATTTTGACAATTGGTAAACAACACCTCCTGTGACTTACGGAGCCCCCTGAGAGTTCAAGGTCACACAACACACTTCCTGTTTGGTACTGGCGGTACTTGGTGGTCACAGAAAATCATAATTCTCAGGGCAGATGTTCTTTTGTGGAGTTCAGACAGATAGCCTGTATGTATGTCAATTTTAAAATCATAATTCTCAGGGCAGATGTTCTTTTGTGGATTTCAGACAGATAGTCTTTATGTATGTCAATTTTAAGATCATATATTGTTTTCAAACACCTTAAACCACTGTAAAATTGCCTGGAACCTTCCAGGTTTCATGAATGCTTTAAGACATTGGATATATTTAGGTTTTCGCCATATTCAGTACTGTTGCTTTTCCCATCCATTTCTTTTCTTAGATTTTCAATTTTGTCTAAAAAGAAATTAAATTTTTGTCTCCAATCTTTTTGTATCCTCATTTTTGGGGAAGGGAGTTTCATCCTTAGTACGGAAGAGTCCATTTAAAATCAAATTAAGATTTTTAGGATCTTATTTGTTTAAGTCAATCATTAGAAAAGGAAAGGATCCTCAAGAAAGAGCTGGACGACGATCACAGTCCCTGGCCAATACCAACAACAGCTTCAATACTATTAGATCTCTTCAGTTGGATGGGGACTGACTGCGTTATACTATTTCTTGTTTATATTGGATCTAGTGGAGGTGTCGGCACCTCCAGAGGTGCTGTTTACTCACTGATAGCACCTCTGGGGTGGAGGTTTTATTGGTTTCTATCAAATCTGGTTTGGAGGTGCTATAAAGAAACCTCTGTTTTCATGGTTGATGCGGGTTACAGGTGAGTTGTAACACATTCTACATATGTTTATCTATTTTCTGCATTTTCATGGGAGGTTTTTATGACTTTTTATCAATTCAAATCAGTTTTGATTGCCTTATCTAATAATTTTATATTTCAGGACTCTCTTCCTTGAAGCCTTCAGACTATTTCGTTTATTTTGTGCTCTGTAATGTCCCAGCGCGGGGTTAGAATGTCCAGTTTTTAAATGAATATTATTGATCTCGTCTTTCTTGCCATTTCTTTTGGGCTCTGGCATTCCAATGATGATTAGCAACCTGGTTTGGTTGGGAACAAACTTGGACAAGAACTTTTTTGTAAAAATAGGTTTTATTTTCATTTTTTTCTAGATTCTTGTTATTTCCTTATATTGTGTGTAGACTTTTTACAAGTCAGATTCTTTTGGTTTGAGGTGGTGTTGAATGTGTTGTCCACCGGGATCTCTCGCAGTTTGCCAAGGATTTCCTCTAGTTCCTCGGGAGATTGTCTGCTTCCCAGTCTATGGTCTCCCAGAAGTCATCATGGATTCTGGGGGGACATCAGGAAATTGATCTGAGAATGTTATTCCCATGGAGGGAGTGACAGAGATTGTAGCTCGCTCCATGATCTCCTCTTTTTGCACATTCTTCTGCATTTTCTGAAAGGTTAGAAGTAGTGTAACATGAATTTAGAATTGTTTATACCACTAGTTTTGTACATTTAGGTGGCTATCTTACTATTTTTTTTGTTTCCAATGTGGCTTCTTCCTTGAGGTCATTTATTGGATCAGTCTGTATGTGGTCTCTGTTTGGGACCTCTGGCACCATGTCCAACTGTATTTTGCGCTGGTGTGGCAGGGAACAAAATGGATCCCTCTTCCAGTGCCACCTCAGGTTCTTTTCTGGTATATCGTGCAGAACAGAAGTCACAGAAATACCTTGTAGGTGTGGGTGTGTGGGCGTGTCTAGTGTGGCATTTCATGGCCCTTAGTGTGGTATAGAGCATACCACAGTGTACGCACAGTCTAAGCATGTGGTTTCCTGCCATGTTTCTGTTTGTTTTGACTACAGAGGACTATTGTGTATTGTTATGGTTGCTGGGGCAACGTGGGCATTGTTACTTTGCTCCATCGCTTGGGCTGCTATTGTTTTTAGCTCCTGTGTTCATTGCCTGTCGAAAGTTGCCGGTCTCTTATAAGGGTTTATTAATGGTTTTTCCTCAGGACCTGGTTGGAAAACTTACTGCGTGCCAGATATTTTATAAATGAGGTAGTTTCCAATATATGGACTTATAACCACCGTTTTCTGGTATGTAAAACATATTTAGAAATGGTATGGTTCAGTAGTTGATTGTGTAACTATTGCCAGGGAAGGAAGACATTGGACTAGGTTGAAAATAATCTTTTATCTACCTTTCTCGTTTAAACCATTTGGTTTAAACATTCTCAACCTGTCTATCCATTCCAGTTCTCCAGTTACTCTAGTTTGGTCGTATGGGATTGGTTTTTTGTATGGAATGTATATCACATGGAATTCACTGTTATCCATACTATGACCTGGTTGGTTGAAGTGATGACTTTGTCATATTCTTCCCTCCTGAAGTTGATAGAGAATATGGCTCTATTTACACAGATCTCTACACTGAAGACACAGACACACACAACTATCGAATATGACCTGAATATGATTTAGTCATATTCTTCCCTCCTAAATGCTCATTCATTCTTTCTTTGAAAGTCTTGCAAGTTTCACCTACATCCTGTTTATTGCAGATTCTACATGTTATGAGGTAGACTAGGTTTCTTGTGGTCGTATGGGATTGGTTTTTTGTATGGAATGTATATCACGTGGAATTCACTGTTATCCATACTATGACCTGGTTGGTTGAAGTGATGACTTTGTCATATTCTTCCCTCCTGAAGTTGATAGAGAATATGGCTCTATTTACACAGATCTCTACACTGAAGACACAGACACACACAACTATCGAATATGACCTGAATATGATTTAGTCATATTCTTCCCTCCTAAATGCTCATTCATTCTTTCTTTGAAAGTCTTGCAAGTTTCACCTACATCCTGTCTATTGCAGATTCTACATGTTATGAGGTAGACTAGGTTTCTTGTGTTACAGGTGTATTTTTCTGGGGCTTTATACTCTCGTCCAGTTTTTGAGCTTTTCACAGTTTTGTGAATTTTCCCAGAGATGCAGAATTGGCATCTCCAGGATCTCCTGCATGGTGGTCGGCTTGAAGGTAATGTTCATGGATTGGTTGTTGCATGTGGCTCTGACTGGTTTGTCTGATAGGTTTTTAGGGCGTCTGAATGCTACCAGAGGTTTATCTGGGAAAGTATCTTTGTGTGTGGACAGTTTAAGTAGTGGCCAGTATTTTCCTAGAATCTTTTGAAAGTTTGGATTGGCCTCATTGTAGGTGGTAACTAGTGGTACTTTTGATTGCTCACTTTTGGAAGTGTTCTTCTGTTTGAGCAGTTCATCCCTGCTTTTGTTTCTCGCTTTTTGTTCTTGAGGTTTCGAGGATGTTGATTGGGTATTGATAGTCAGATATTCTTAATTGGGAATGTTTGTCATAGTATTCAATGTTCTTACAATTCCTTCCTATTCTCATGAACTTGCCATAAGGGTCACCCGTTTTACAGTGTTTCGGATAGGAGCAGTTGAAGTGTCGATAGTTGTGTGTGTCTGTGTCATCAGTGTAGAGATCTGTGTAAATAGAGCCATATTCTCTATCAACTTTCACTAGAGTGTCCAAGAATTCTACCTCTACTTTCGAATGTTTTGAGGTGAACTTTATTTTGTGATGGTAGGTGTTAGTATACTGAATGAAATGAAGGAGTTTCTCCTGTCCTTGGTCGAATATGTCATTGATGTATCTCAGATAGAGAGCCAGTCTCGATGGGGCATTCTTTAGGAGGTTTTCCTCTAGGTGTGACATGAAAAGGTTAGCATATGATGGGGCTACCCTTGTACCCATTGCTGTTCCTCCAATTATTATGTCTTGGAAGTTCTCACCATTGAAGGTGAAGTTGTTCATTTTCAGTACTGGTTCTAGGAAGTTCATTAAAAGTCACATGACAAGAATTTTAAGTGGTAAATCTTTAGATTTCATACCTCTGAGAAACATCTGACAATTTTTTCTGTAGTCTGATGTTTAGTTTAGCTATAATCCAAGATCTTTGAACCCCCAGGGTAATTAACCTACTCCCTTGACCTAGAACTGGGTCAGCAGGCTGCCTACGTCATTGCGCTCCGCATGCATCTCTTGCACACATATTCCTCCTATTTCTATACATGTTTAACAGATGATGTCTTTTCTTCTACACAAATAACATCCAATGAAAATATTATTAATGGCAAAACTTAAGGCTGTAAAATAGAGACCTGCATTTACATCAGCTTCCCATCCCAAAATCCCTACTTTAATTGAAGAAAATAAACAAACATGACATAACTGCTTGCTCTACTCTTATCACCTTCAAGACACTTAATAGCCAACCCTAAACACTTTTGGTATGAAGTTTAAGGTTTTTCAAACTTTAAATGGAACATTGAGATGACACTTTTAAAATATCTATGAATTATTCTTAGTTGATATTTCCATATTTTTTTCACTGAAAATTTATTTATCTATTTATTAACCATTGACCAGTAGCAATATATCAATTGGTTGAATATTATTCATATTCAGTAATATTGCGCTAAACTACATATGGCCTAATTGAAAAAAAATGATTTGAAAGCATTTGACACAATGTTAAATCTGTTTCATCCTGGAAATTATTTTGACTTTTGAATTTTGAGGTCTGGTTATATATTATTTATGCATTGCAGTTGTATTTCAATGGTCATTTGAAATGTTTAGTTTGGTATTTTTTCAATGTCTGTCATCGCGTGTCAGTGGGTGCCCAACAAAATCATATATAAGTATTTATATGCAAACAGACAAAGGATTTTTTAATAAAAATAGAAATTCTGTAAAAGTGATACTAAAATTTGAGATTTCAACATTTATTTTGCAACAAGGAAATGAATTTGGCCATAATGTTATGATAAAGAATAGTTCAGTCCCTTGTAGAATCTGAATAATCTCAATAGGCAGATATAAGTTTGTCAAACTCAACTGGGAGGCTGGCTGTATTCCTCTCCTCTCCATCACTACAGGTGGAATCCAAGTGACTATGATGTCAAACATGATCCCACAATCCACATGTGCTCATTCGGCCACCAGTGGTTCAAAGATGTTATCAACACTCTTGTTATTACTTATAAATTGCCTTCCCTCAAGACTTTCACTGGCTTGGAGTGGTTTGTTTTGAACATGAAGGGCAAACATGCGTCACTTCCGGCAAAATCTTAGCATCCCTGATTTGACCCACATAAAAAGGGGGTGTCCAGCAAATCACTTTGATCCACTATAATTCTTCACTCTATTTATAAAAATGTGTAAAACATATTAAAATGCAATGTCCATATATTGTAACATATAATGGCACAATTTAAACATTTTCACAATTTTATTGTCATGTGACTATTAAGCTTTTGATGCTTGTGTTACCTTGGTAATTTTTCAACAGAGGTCTGTACTCTGTATACTGTGTTCAAGCACGCATTATAGTGGATGTTTGTATACAGGCTATTCAAGTCCACAGTGGCTACAATGATTTCATTGTTGCTTCTGAAGGAAGAGATTTTCCTAATAAATCTGTGGTGTCTCTCATGTAAGAGGGACATCATGTGTTTCTTTGATAAAGGGTTTGATGTGTTTGTCTACAAATGCAGATATTTGTTCTGTGGGAGAGCCATTTCCACTGATGATGGATCTCCCTATGACCATTTGTTGTGTATTTTTGGTAGGAAGTAGAATTTGGCTGTTTTAGGCTCATGTGGACACAATGTCATGTATACGTCATTATCTATTTCGTCCTTGTCATACATTTGGTTCATTATGTTCCTTACACTGGTTTTGTGCTGTTCTGTGAGGGCAATTGGGGTTTTGACATAAAAATAAATGTCATTCAGTTGTCTCTCTGCTTCTTTAATATAATCTTTTGTGTCCATAATTATTATGGCAGAACCCTTGTCTTCCTTTTTTATAGTTATGGAATTATTTTTACTGGAATTATTTTCCTCTTTGTTGTGGTTTTTGGTGCAGGGGGCCCTTGAAACAAATTGGAGGTTTAGTTTAGCCTGGGAGCTGCCCAGTTTAGTCAGGTCAGTGTGCTGATTGTCAGGGTTATATAGCAGCAACTATCACCAGTTTTGACAGAATAAAGGGATTAAACACCAATTTTGCAAAACAAAAACATTTAAAATCTCCATTTTGATTGTAAATGTATTTGTCATTCATATCTATTAACTTTTTGATTGATGCATACCCATCAGTGTCTGTGAAATCTATTTGAACAAGACCATAATTTATAGCCCCCTTATAGAGGCACAATTCTTTCTTGGAGTCATTTGTATGTCGAGTGATATCATAGAGCCACTGAAAGGTAAAATGAGGTCATAACTGTGTGGTAATACATTTATGACTTCATGAAATGTATTGCCCTTTGAATAGTGCCAGATTGACATCAAGCAGTGCTACCCTACTTTGTGTACCTGTCATGTGCAGCTGACGGTTGAGACAGACCTCTGCTAGGAGTGCAACTTCTATGTCTTTTGCCAACTTATTTAATAAAATAAGGATAACTTAATTTTGTCATGATGTTCATATGTGGATAACCTTTCAATATATTAAATTATAGGATAAATGCTTAATACCTTTAAATATTATCTACAGCAGTGTCTCCACATGTTTACAGATTGTATGTTTGCCAAATTTAAAATGATGATTGTTGATAAAAATATTCATTTGAAAAATATTTAATTTGCTACAAATAAGAAAAACAATGTACCCTGCTAAATAGAGGTAGTCAATCCTCAACCTACTTGTGCCTCCAAAGCCCTATCATTGTTTTCACAAGGAATATGAAAAACCCCAGGTTATCAATAAATATTTAAATAAGCTCCTGCCACAATGCAAATCATCAGACAAACAGGTACCATTTTGTGCATATATAGTTTAATTACTTCTTGACACAGATGAGACTTGACAAAACAATTAGGAATGTGAGAAAAACATTCTTCATTCAGTGTTAATCTTGTAATTAGTCTATTTTGGCAAAGGCAAGACACATGCAATTAGTGAACACTGTTCAGTTTGACATGTTTGATGATGCACCTCTGAAATCAATATTTTCATAATATGAATATTCATTTTAAAAGTCGAGGCATGGCCAATGCCCCCCTCTATTTTCCAACAACCCCATCAATTCCAACAACACATAGATCGATTCCAACAATTGATTGAAGTGTAATGAAGAAATTTGATGAATCAGATCTATCTTATATGTTTATATTTATCTAGAAAAATGGTTGTATTCTATAAAGGAGAAGAATGTGATCAATTTGAACAAACTATCTGTGTGTGTCCATCAATTCCAACAATTCCATCTATCCCATGAACCAATATAATTCAATATTGATCATACCTTCAGTAAGTATTCTATGTACAGACCTGCATAGTCCATAAGCTCTGTACATTTTACTACAGCTATCTGGTCAACCCCAAATTTCGAGAAATGAGAAGAATCGGATGTATCTGAACAATTCCATCTTTGGCTACTTCCTATAAATTCCAACAATTCTATCAATCCCATCTATAGCATGTCCTGTCCTTCTGTCTTGATAAACTGGAAGAAACCCATCTATCTGAACTTTCCTTACATATATTAAACAACCCGCTAATCTATTGATGGTGTTGATAAGGCCCACCTATGGTGAGTTGTGTAATTAATGACTTTATTGTTTCTATCAACCATTTCAATCAGTCCCCTTGTACTTGTTATAATCAGAGTCAGATAAATTAGAATTAATGCATGCATATATGTCTATTTGTAGTCTAACCCTTGACTGTTACCATCCTTTATGAACCTTTTTATGCTGTGGGGGTCTATCAGGAAGGGGGATGAAGCTCAGTCAAATCTACTCCATTCATTTATCAGAAAAGCATGAACGACTTAATGGATTCCTTCATGTCTGCATGTTTCCCTATAAAAAAAAATGGGATATGTCTGGACAACACACTCTAAGCATATTTTCTATAAATTTATTTTCATAAACGGTTACCAATGATGTTAAGATGAATCATATTTTATCCAATAAGTCGACCAACTCATGTTGCTCAAAAGATCAAGAATGCATTTGTGGAATAAAAGTCCTGTCTTCTGTATGTGTTAATTGGTATTATGTCATGCCACCCAGGGTACCTACATCTACCCTCTGTCCTTCCCTCTGCTCTTACATACACCACCCAACTTGTGGTCAATGGTCTGTCAGAGCACTTTGAGGACGTGGTGCCACATCAAGGCATAACAGTGTAAACATTATGTAATAGTAAACATAGGACAGGGTGTTCCTCTGACTATGATTGCACAGATATAATCCTTTCGTGTTAGCTTGAAATCTACAAATCCCTACAGCACACAAATTGATGTCTGCAGAGTTGTACCTCTTCAGTTTTTGTTCAAATTGATCATGACTGACTAGTTTTACTGTATGTTGTTGAGACATAGACTAATGATCGTGGTAATATGTCAGATGTGTAGAGCAGATATAGAGTCTGTCTTCAGTAGGTCAATTGTGTGGCCCTGTATGAGGCTCTCTTTGTGGGATGCATGTTAGTACTACAATGACTACAAGAGGTAGTTACCCACATGATTATCTTGCATGGAAAATTTATACAAAAGCTTGTAGGTGGATTTATTAAAAGTTAGATGTGTTTTGATTGCCCTCACAGTTGGGTGGTTTCATGCCCCTGTGCCAGCAGAGATGACAATCAGACCCTTGTCCAATATTATCAACACCTCATGAGGTATTGATGTCATGTTTACCCACTTCCACAATTTGCCACCTCCAGATATATATTACTCTCAACTCTGACCATCTTTTCTGCCAACATCCCAGTATAATTTTGTGACAATTAGAATTTTGATGAAAGCATTAAAGGTCATTATCATTATTTAACCTTTTTCATGGATTTACCATTTTCAAAAGAAAGAAACTTAAAGATTTATTAGATATGCTAATAATTGTTTCTAGAGGTAGTTTTCCAGCAAAAATTTGTATATTGCAAAATATTATGTCAAAGAAATAAAGTAAAAATCATCTTGATGAGATGATGTATAACAGTAACATTCTAAGATCAAAATGTGTACAAAATATCACCAAGTGACAAAGCAATCTGATATCATGTGGCATCAGTGTAGTGTCCCTGGTGGTGGAGCATCTGTCACACCTCGCAACTTGCAAAGAGCCTTTATCAATTACATAGGGTCTTTTCTGAATATGTAATCACAACATTTAACAAGGTGGTGTGCTTGATAACTAATTCTTGGTGATGAACCCTGATGACTTTATTGCCTCATTTAGCCACATGTGTTCTGCATGTAAGTCAATCCACATTCAATTGATGGGATAGATATACATATTGTTGGAAAGGTGGGATTGATGGTGAATTGCTTGGGCCTTTGGCCATGGATGTAAAAGTCATGGGAGGAAATAACATTTATAACAAAGATGAAACGTGTCATATTGTTTATATTGGCAAGAATAGATCCTGCTTTGTCGGTTTTTTTTTTATCCCATTCAGCATTACTTCCTGCCATTTGAAGTTAAAGCATTCATGAAATCTGGAAGGTTCCAGGTGATTTTACAGTGGTTTAAGGTATATGAAAACAATATATGATTTGACATACATACAGGCTATCTGTCTGAAATCCACAAAAGAACATCTGCTCTGAGAATTATGATTTTTTGTGACCACCAAGTACTGCCAGTACTGGACAGGAAGTGTGTTGTGTGACCCTGACCTTTGAACTGTCAGGGGGCTCCGTAAGTCACAGGAGGTGTTGTTTACCAATTGTCAAAATTGGAGCAACACATTTTCTACCATTTTTTTCACTATTTAGAGAATGAATTGGAAGATAACACTTATCATGATTATCATGCCTTTTCTTGGCTTTCTTTTGTTAGTAAAATTATTAAAAACAGATGAAGTTATCAATGAAGAAAAATCATTATTTTTTATATTATATATGTAAAAAAAATCTTTACAGCCCAGCCTTTAAGGTGGAATCCATGCAGCCTTTGATGTCTTCCCATTCAGTGGTGTGAAAAACCCCAAATTTCATCAAAGAGGGTCAAATCATAAATTTCACTTATACCAATTATCAGCATTCACAGTTTTGCCATTCAAAGTCCTTGTGATTTAAGGCCAAACCAGTGATCAAAGGGTTTAATGTCACTTTTTCCATATCTGGTCCTTTAGGTTAAGGGGGATTCCATACAGTCTTTGAGTCATGTCTTCCCTTTTTGACAGAAAGGTTTTCACATGTATAACATATTTTTCAAATAAATAGTATACTTTCCCAAAAATGATATACCGGTATCTTTCACAACCATAAGATATTTGTCACAACCATAAGATATTTGTCACAACCCTATGATATTTGTCACAATCATAAGATATTTGTCACAACCATGACAGTTATTTCATTGATTCAAATAATATTAAAATAATCTTATGTTGTTCTGAAGTATATTCCTGGCAATAAACTGTACAAAACATCTCCACCCTGTTTCCCAAGCTGGACAGGTGCCCAACTGGTAACTCATTAGGTGTTTACATGAGATCACAGACCAGTTGAACAAAGCTTGTTGACAAAGTGTTCAATTGCTGGTGTAGGTTTCAGCAGACAATTGATCAACTTTCAAGTGTCACAGAAAGTTGTTAACAACGAATATTTTGGGTACCACTACATAAAAGCACTGTTTAGGGTATAAACATTCATGTGATGTAAAGAAAATGTGTCTGAAAGTCAGGTTTCATGAATGCTTTAACATTCCAGCTCACAAGATTTCACAAAGCAAGGAATGGCAATCAAAGTAGTATTAACTTGTAAATAAAAGATGATTTAACAGTGCATTATTAAATGTAAATACATAATGGATGATAATTAAGGCTAATTGCAGGTCAGTTAGAGCAGGTTTTACTCAGATGCAGATTGATTTTTGCAGTGGTGTGAAGGGTGCAGAATGTCTAGAAAGCATTACATACAGCAATTCGTGGTTATTTCCTTTTTTCATATATGCTTTGAACTTGTTTATAATTAATAGCATAAGTTTATGAAATGTTTATTGAATGTTGTGTCCCTTTATCCAGTACCAATACCAATAATTAAACTTTGGGTTAGAACCACATTGTGCAATGTTCCCTTATGATATAATCTGAATGTTGTTAGAGCTAATGACCATAAGATTCACGCAACCATATGATTGGCTGAATATGAGGACACTTTCTTGTGTCCATAAAACAAATGGAACAATGGAGTTTTTGACATAGAAACGTTTATATGAAAATTGCACCCATTGACCCTGATAGCAGGGCTCCTCTATTCAATTACCTAAGTCAGATGATTGATACATTAATTTTCATCTTTCAGCATAGAAGAAACATCAATGCATGAAGACTATGATCAAATGTGCAAAGACGTGACTATGACTTGTAAATCTTGTAAGAATTTTACATATGATGATCGCTTTATAAGATAAAGTAATGACGAGTCTTACTGTTGGATATACCCCAGTATAGCACACATATAGATATATAACTGTTCATGTTATGTCAGCTTATTTATTTATTGACAAATAGTGCCAGATTGACATCAAGCAGTGCTACCCTACTTGGTTGGTACTTTCATAATCTTAACCCGTGGAGGCTGGAACTGTAAAACCCAGAACCTGATTTAGAGAAATATTTCCATTGATACCCTGAATTAGGACTAACTTAAATTTTGATATCCTCATTTAGGGATGAATGATACCCTGACTTTGGGGTGATGCAATAAGAAAATGATACCTTGTTTTCATTTTGTATGTTTTCATACTTTTACCATATTTTATAATTGTATATTTAATAGTAGTAGCACTCCCCCAGTAATGAAAGGCATGCTTTACCGCCAGGCTAGGGAGAAAGGCTTTGTACAAATATCTGATATCTGGTTGTCAGAAGCTCAGTGAGGATGATCTGGGGGGAGCAATTTCCCACAAATAATTGTTTCTCTTTTTCACTTCCTGTAAACCAATTAACCATCGTCTATTAAAACCACATAGAATATAGAAATATATAATTGTATAGAGAGATACTGTGCCCTTGTCAAGTATCTTGTGCACACATGAGCATGGCAAGGCAGCAGACAGTTTAATTACCACACCTTTGCTGAGAACAATAGGCACTGGCCTACTGTCCCAGCAGAATGCACCTATGTTCCTTTGATCAAGAAACGTACAAAATTGGCATAGATAGTCATATTAAGGGGGACCTAAAAAAAATTACTTGGGGAAATTTAGGATTTAGATGTGTGTAAAAAGGTACAATTCTAAACGCTATTTCATTCCCTGTATGGACCCTCACAGCAAAAAAAAAGAAGGTAACAGTCAAACCTCGATTAGGATGGAGGTGACAAAAACATGCTCTGAATTAGGAAATTTGAAAAAGAGGATTGTGATCCATGCATTAAGCAGACATTTGAACGAAGTATCCTGTTTTAGGGAAAATGACAAAATATCTAAACTCATCTTAGGGAAAATATCAGCCAAAAGGGCCCTATTTAGCCCAGCTTGCATGGAAACACTGACTATGAAAGTAACCCTGCCAGGTTTCTAAATAACATCAATAACAATGAAAAACATGTGAAAATATTGTATTCTTGACCCGGCAAAAGATGAATCCATTATGACTAATATATCCTCAAAACATCCTTATAATATTCTGAGGGTTTTGTATATGTCACCAAAACGATTGGCCATATTTTGACAGATATGAACCATAATTTCTCAAATTTCCAAATTCAATTTCTTGGCAACCAAATTCAGTATCAGGACATATTTAGCATGTAGGAAACCTTTAATAGTACTCCTCAAGAACTTTCTGACACCAAGATTGTTAAGATTGGGGCATTATTTTAAAATTGGTTGTCCTACCTATTTATGGTCTGTTGTAGCTGAGAGCAATAATAAGTTATATTGCTCTCAGGTTGTAGATAGTCATGGCATCCACTCCCTAAATAACTGGCCCTTTCTTTAGGATATTTTTATTTGTATTTTAAATATTTTTTAGCAGCTTAGGGGAAGTTTGAAATGGCCGCCAGACCCAAAATAAACAAAAGGCAAATTCACTGCTAGAGATCCTCGAGCTATGTTGTAGAGCATTGTTCTGTCAAAACGAAACTATCATTTTGCTTACTTTCGTTATTTCTAAACTCTGACTGCTCCCTTGCCTGACCTAATTTTGCCACACACTACGCAGCCTACAGCGTGACCTAGTTAGTAAGAAGATGGCGACCTCCATGTGGACAGGTGTTTGTGGTACAGTCTGTTTTTTCTCTGTTTTCGTGGTAGTTTCGTGCTCGGAAAGTATCGATTCCTCACAGAAGAGTGTCCGAATTACAGCAGGAGAAGTTGTATATGATTTAGTGTTCAGTCCTGGCGAAATAAGGTCGCTACCGGAGAATGAACGAGCGGAGGTGACGGTGAACTGCTCGACCTTCCCTGGAGCCGAAGGTGTCCAGACTGCTCCAGGAACTGACAGGAAAGATGTCAGCGTCACATTCAAAGTTGCAGTAGAGGACAAAGATATTGCGGTCATAAGTAACAATCAGGAATTTAACTGCACCACTAACAACACAACTGTCATTGGCGTTACAGGGATATTTTTAGGGAGAACTTCGATGACGCTTTCTTTCAGAATTGTTGGCAGCAATGAAAATTTCAAGTACCAAAGCCAAAATGAAGGGGGCGTGGCACCATCAGACAAAACTAGACCAACCCAGGCAACAGGGTATGTGTCAACAGAGGTGAATGTTCCAAGTTCCACAGGCGAAAACCAACAGAGCAATGACTGGACAAATGCAGAATTCACCCTTAATGTGGCTGTGATCAGGAAAGAACGACTTATTGACAGAATATTTGTGGGCAGCGTGGTGGTTCTTGTGGTGATTGCTTGCATTGCAATGGGGTGTAAGGTTGAGACAGATGTCATAATGGATGTCCTCCGAAAACCATTTGCTCCTGCCATAGGATTTGGCTGCCAGTACATCCTTATGCCACTGGTGAGTTGAAAATAAATTACTTGTAAACTTTGAGGCATAACATAATATTGATAACGTAATCATGATAATATAACACAAAAATATAACACTACTGGTAGTTACAGTACATTCTTAAGCAGGTGATTTACCTCATAGATTACTGTTAGATACAATACTTTATTAACCCCCAATGGACCGGGAGGACGGCAACGTCCACCACCAGTAACGGACGGGAGGAACATTGACATCCCCATTTTTCTGGCCTAATGTCATAATTTTGTAACATTTTGAAGTGCTCGAACTTGTTACAATGTAATCATGAAAATGAAGTCAGGCAGCTTGGTTCATGAACTTTTGACCCAGTACTTCGTTGAAATTATTGGAAAACCATGGTTACAAATTTTGTTCGTTTAGCATTCAGATACATTTGTCCAGAAAAAATATTAGTCCTGCCAATCAACAACATTTAAACAGGCTAGTCCATTAGGGGTTAAGCATATGATATACCTCATAGATCACTGGTATGTGTAGTGCATTCTCTAGCACATGCCACATAAATCACTTCTGGAGCATATGATCTACCACATAGATCACTGGCCGATGCAGTACTTTCTTGAGCATATGATCTACCACATAGATCACTAGTAAATGTAGTACTTTCTTGACCATATGATCTAGCACATAGGTCACTGGCAGATGCAGTACTTTCTTGACCTTATGATCAACCACATAGATCACTGGTAGATGAGGTACATTTTTGAGCATATGATCTACCATATAGATCACTGGTAGATGCAGTACTTCCTTGAGCATATGATTGAAGACATAGATCACTGGTAGATGTATTTATTTCAAGTATGTATGTTTGCAACTGATGATCACAAATTAATTATATTGAACAATAACCAGACAAATATTATCATAGTCATAGAAGGCCAGTGGTATTAAATTCCTATTTGATCACGACCAAAGGACCAATGAATAGAAAATGCTTAATGTTAAACTTGAGGCCAGTCCTAAAGTTGCAAAATGTTGTCACAAAATTTTCTATCTGAAATAAAGTGTTACAACTTTCCCTTGGTGAATGTATCAAAATATATTTTGCGATCATTTATAAACACATGGTGCACAGGAAAGGAAATTACTGAGATTCAGCTGTTACCAAGGCAACCCACATGGCATGGTGAGCACATGTCCTTGGCTTTTGTTTCACCATGATATATGGGTGGTAAATTACACACTGTCACTGTCAGGTGACTTAACCCACAGTAGTCACACTGTAATCCATAATATCATCATGAGTATCTCCTCACAGGTAACTGGCTTCATCAGATATGTATATATATATATATATATATATATAATGATAATAATAATAATAATAATAACCAGAATGGTGATTAAATTAGATAAATCTTATTATTTCACAGTAAATTCACACTGAACATTATCCATGAAGCCAATAACTATTGTACATGACGCGTAGCTTTGTCACATTTGATATACGCATATATGTCAGGCCTTCATGACATAACAGTGTACAATAAAACAGACATTAATACTTAGATGCAAGCCTTCTTAGTTCTGCTCTGATTTGTCATGTAATTTGCAAGCCAATGGGCATATTATTTGTGATGTTAATATCATGTACCATGTTGCCTTTTGAGGAGTGTATCACTTGATGACACATAAATCATGCAGACCAGACAGATGAATACTACCAATCTCAATATACACACAATAGTTTAACATATATAATTAATATTTAAACTACACAGATTATTAGCATAGAAATAAACTTGATAGTGTAAAACTAATATTTTGATATCATTGATTTTTTTTTGTTCAAATGATTAACAGATAATTATATTAACACAAAATCACTATATCAAAGACATGCCAATTGAAATGCGTGATTCATTGGTACAAATTGCAAATAGATACATTACTTATTGCACTAATCATTCATGAAACTTGGCCCTTGACCAAATAATTAGTTTCTCAAAGGGGAAGTGATGTGTGATATATCCCTTAATTACTGAGATATTTAATCCTATCATTCCCGCTGTAATTAAACTTTTATTTCATGAATGTATTGGTCATACGAGAGGGAAACATCTTTTGATAGGAAGTGTAGATGTACCTAAGCATTCATTGGAGGTTTTATCACCATATTTAGAGCATGAAGGTCTATAAAAGTTATATTAAAATACGACAGAAGTTGTAACAGATTTTGGACAATGTCTGGTCTTAAAATGCAAATATCAGGTGTAGAACACCACTATTCACAGGTGAAAACCTGTTTACTGTTGCCTTCCCACATGACCACCTAATTCCATGAAATAGCCATGGGTGGTTAAGCTCAAATTAAAATATTGTTAAATGTCTGGGTTAGTTCACTACAATTATCACAGAACTCCATTACAAATATTTGCAGCACAAAATTGTTCTTTTGTGATGGTGGGATACATTGATTTATTGCCCTTATGAAGTAATGTGATTTACCATATTCTCTGTAATTATGTTTATTATTTGGTATTAATTAATTGAAGTGCGATCATATGTAGCACAATATAGTTATATGACTTGCATCTAACCTCCATTGTGAACACTGTAGTTCTTTTTATTTTCAATCTCTGTAGAATATAAATATCTTTTTATTAATTCAATATCTGATTGAATTTGAGACATTTATGCAATAACAGGTCATTTCTGATATTTCTTGAAATAAGTATTTAACATTTCCCTGCAGAGATGAAGGAGAAAGACACTTGGCTTGTATTTAAAATTCTGCCTTTTTCCATACACAAAGAATCTTATATTGATGAATATTAAGCTAAACTTGTCCTCTGTCAAATACAGTGTAAGTGGTTTAATGCCTGGAAATAAAAACGAGCAGAATTTGGTGTGAATGCATAGAGCGCTTGTTGGGGAGGATACGGTTGTTATATGGTGCAGGTGGTGGAGATCTCAGGTGCTTGGGTGCCTCAGCATGGAATCCCTGGAAGGCTGAGCCTCATCACATACTCCCTCTGGTCAGGGACACATCCAAGACTTTGATGGTTTCCCTTCACACAGGTGTGCAAGCCTGGTTGCCATGGTGATCACACGTACCATCAACCAAATAATTAACTCTGGGATTGTGCTTAATGCTTGCTAGATTATCTCAGTCCTTCCTTCTCTTTGATATCGTCTTGGGATAAAGATCAACAAAGATTACTTTTGTAATGGAAAATGGCTTTAAATAAAAATAAGGGTTAAATCTTGATATAAAGAAGTCTTGAAGTTGATCCGATGTGAAAACATTGTTATTGTAATTGTCTTCAGTGAAGAGTATTGTTTTGCATTTGAAAATAGATATATGACTTTGTACTTTACTCGTGAATGACACTTGAATACAAGTTGTGATATATATCTGTTCTATATATCTATAAATATGAATGAAGTACACTGTGAAAGTGTTTTCATACCTGTATCCTGTTCTGATGTGTCGAGGGTTCAAAAAAGGCTTTTTGAACATTCTTTTCGTGGGCATCAGTCTTGTCAGTTTTTTTGTCCATACAGTTGACACTGAACATCTATTTGCTCTGGGTCTCTCGGCCAGAAGAAATGTAGACTCTCAGAATTATATGTGAATAGTCCCGTTAGGTTTACCGGTAGTTAATTAAACATATCATGGTTTTTTAAATGATTTAATTTATAATATTTATAAGCACACTTTTTATCTGACCATGTTTAGTAGATATCAAATGGTCATGATGAAGCTCAGGTCATAACAAATTCAGGTCATTATAAATCTCAGGTCATGATAAAAATTAGGTTATAACAAAGCTCTGGTCCTAATAAAGCTCAGGTCTTGATTAAATTTAGGTTATATTAAAGCTCAGGTCCTAATAAAGCTCAGGTCATAATAAGGCTCAGGTCATAATAAGGCTCAGGTCATAATAAGGCTCAGGTCTTGATTAAATTTAGGTTATATTAAAGCTCAGGTCCTAATAAAGCTCAGGTCTTGATTAAATTTAGGTTATATTAAAGCTCAGGTCCTAATAAAGCTCAGGTCATAATAAGGCTCAGGTCATAATAAGGCTCAGGTCATAATAAGGCTCAGGTCATAATAAGGCTCAGGTCTGATAAAAGTTAGGTTATAATATAAAGCTGAGGTCCACATAAAGCTGAGGTCCACATAAAGCTGAGGTCATAATAAAGCTCAGATCATAATAAGGCTCAGGTCATAATAAGGCTCAGGTCATAATAAGGCTCAGGTCTTGATTAAATTTAGGTTATATTAAAGCTCAGGTCCTAATAAAGCTCAGGTCTTGATTAAATTTAGGTTATATTAAAGCTCAGGTCCTAATAAAGCTCAGGTCATAATAAGGCTCAGGTCATAATAAGGCTCAGGTCATAATAAGGCTCAGGTCATAATAAGGCTCAGGTCTGATAAAAGTTAGGTTATAATATAAAGCTCAGGTCCACATAAAGCTGAGGTCAAGATAAAGCTATGAACAAAATTAAACTCAGGTTATAAAATTGTTCTCATCAGTTGGGACATTTTTAAGACAGCCAGTGCTAACTCATAATGTACTCTGTACATCAGTCATTTATAAAGATGTATTTCTGAAAGATTGAGATGGCACATTTTAAAAAGTTAAAACTCTGTTGACTGTGTCAAATATAATTTTTTGCAGATTGCTTTTGCTGTCATTGAGATAATCGGTTTAGAGGGAGGTCTGGCCCTCGGGTTCTTTGCTGCTGGATGTTCGCCAGGAGGGGGCGCTAGTAACTTCTATGCATACCTTGTGGGAGGTGACGTTAACCTCAGTATCACCATGACACTCATCAGCCTTCTGGCAGCTTTTGGTAAGCAACTCAAAACAATGATTGTTGATGTACACTTATAGCCAATTACCAATTTACTATAATCACAATGCTTTGTGTACCATTATATTTAAAAATGGAAGACCAAAAGCTCTAACTTATAAATAAGTTAGAGCTTTTGGTCTTCCATTTTTATATTAAGACTGTTCTTGGAAAGGCCATATATTTATCAATTGCTATATTTTATTGTTAACAAATATCTCCCTCACTTACAATAAAACAAGATATTGATAAGAAGCAATTTTACTGTGGCCTGATTTGTTTTTGTTATCTTTGCAGCTATGATACCGCTGTGGATGTTGACACTGGGAGTCTACATTGTTAAAAGTGATCACATCACCATCCGCATACCATATACCAACATCTTCACCTCCCTCCTGGGAATACTCGTCCCCATCGCCATCGGTATAGCCATCAAGAAATATCGCCCGTTGTGGGGCAACAAATTGGTCAAACTTCTGCGTCCAATATCGCTGTTCTTCATCATTTTTATGTTCACTTTTGGAGTGTACACAAATGTGTATATTTTCAAGCTGATGGAACCAGCTTTGATACTGGCGGGTTGTCTGTTGCCTTATGTTGGGTTTGGAGTCGGTTGTCTTATAGCTACTATTGGCAAACAGAACTGGACTACTATCAAGACCATTGCTATAGAAACTGGTATTCAGAATTCAGGAGTTGCAATATTTGTCATGAAATTAACCCTTGCACAACCTGACTCAGATCTCGCCATTGTGGCACCCATCGTCGTGGCAACCTTCACTCCAATCCCCTTAATTTGTGTCATTTTGTACTTGGAAATTCGCAAAAGATGGAAAGGGTTTAAGAAAGTGAAAACAGATGGAGAGGGCAGTCTCCACAGTGACGAGGAAGGGGGGGATAGTGAAGAACTGGAAAATAATGCAAATATTATATATAAAGGAAATGCTGACCAGAGTGCCTTACAACAACTGGTGGTAAAGAATGAAGAGACAGAGAAAGATGGCGGTGCCCCTCCCACACACAATGGAGATGTAGCCCACTGTGATATGCCTTGATTAAGCTTTGCCTTCTCTTGAAACACATTAGCCTCAACATTGCCTCTTTTTATAGTGATCCTGAACATTCTCTTTTGTCTTAACAATTTATTACTTCTCAAAGATATAAATTAATTTGTATGTTCATAACCATTCTCTCTTTTATTTTGCCCGGACATTTTATTTCTGATTAATACATTTTATTCTCTATCTCCTCTTGATTTGTTTTTATCCTGTAACGTAGATCTCGTGCATTTGCACTTCTCAAATACTAGAATGTCTTGAAAAAGATCATGTTTATAGTTGAAAAACAGATTGTGGAGATGCCAGGTTTCTGTACTATGAAAAACCTAAGAATTCAGGACTGCCAAATATATATTGCTTGTGAGATTATTTGTGTAACAACGATCGCTTTTCACAATGAGTTATACATAGTTATACAAGGATGTGAATGTTTAATCTAATATTCATCAGAGACCAGTTTGTGGTTGTAAATAAATTCTGTTTGATAATTTTTCCAAGTATGATGCCAAGACAATTTGTAATAGAGGTTGATAAAATGGTTGCAATGGCTCAGGTTCTCGCAAACTCTATAAAATATTACAAGTGGTTCATATGCTGCAAGGAAATATAATTTACTACATTAATTACACAGTGCGATTTTATGCTTTTCAAAGTGTTTCTCATGACATATTTAAAAGAGATGTGATGTCGAGCATAAACAGATTATGAGATAACAGATACTTTTATGGAAACTTTTAGTTAACTAAGGATTATAAAGGATGTGACAATATGCAATCACAAGAAAGGACATGACATTATATGATGACGTATATACTTCAACTCTAGAAAACTGACAATTTGAACATCACTGGGTTCAAGAAATGATGACCAAGGAAAATGAATTTACAAATTCCAAAAAGGTGCTCAAAATGAAAATGATTACAAGACTTTCCCACCAAGTTTTCAAGGATGCAGCAAGCATTACCTGTTGTTTTATTATTAGTAAGGGCTAAGGGCTTCAGCTATTATATCTTGATATGGTACAGCTTTACAGATTTAAAAATATGCTTTTACAATTAGAGTGAAGGACAATTGCACTCATCTCTGTTCATAGTTTGTCCCAGCACAGACATAGGAAAACATGCCTCAGACATAGGGATTCCATATTGCAACAAATAACTGTCCCAGCACAACTATTTTCATGTAGAGAATTAACTTTACTTCTGAAGCCTACTATTAAAGATATATCCATAAAGGAAACAAGATTAGCTTTGTAGACCCTATTGTTGCCTTGTATTTTTATATTGTAACTTAGAACTAGAGTATTTCAAAATCTGTGTCAGAAGTTACCAGCATATCATACATGTGGACAAAATGCAGTAAATGTACCAAATGAAAAATCAGGAATATATAGAGTTGTTCAGTGTGATTTAGTAGCGAGTCATTAACACAAATGTAAATAGACTTGATACCCTCATGATGTTGAAGTTCTGTCGATCATCACTTTCTACATTCCAAGATTCCTACCAGAACATTTTTACATGTGAAGGTCTACTTTAGATTTGTTGAAAATGTATGTTGAGTTGTATAAATTACCCACCATTCAACCAAAAAGGAAATTGTTGAAATGTATGGTTTATACTAATTGATTTCTAGTTGTATAGTAACAACCATTTGTCTATCAACTTTTTAAATTGGAACGGGGCGATATTGAAAACAAGTAAATCAGGTAATATCAGGGTACTGTAAAGTGTTTATATTTAGTAAAACATCACAAGTTTCCTGTTTGTGGCTTGTATATTTTTCAAGATAATTGAAAAAGTATATTTTTTAACATAGTTGATTTTAAATGAATCTCAATCCATGTTATTGTTGATATTACATGTTTTTGGTAATTAGTTTGGCACATAGATAGCCAATAGAAGGTTTAGGCCTGTAGTGATCTTCCCAGTTAAGATGATTTTCCCAGTTGTAAGATGATCTTCCCTGTTGTGAGATACTTCCATGAATTAACACATTTTTTTTCAACCAAGGTGTTCTCTACCAATTGCATGCATGAAAATAAAACCTTTTAGAAGATTGAGATTGGAGGTGATTTGTTGAGCCACTCATTACATTTACTGATGACATTTTATTTTAAATGTTTTGCAAGACTGAAGAGTTTGATTATAGTTTTAAAAAATTGAAAAGTTAAAGAAATATATTTGTGGTTGAGTAATTTTACGCTTAAAAAATTGTGAATGAATGCAAAATGATGTCATATTTTATAAATAAAATATACTTTTACATATTTTAGAAAATGGTTTGTGAATGTGTTTAGTGCACTCATCTGATTTATCAGATCTGAGTGTGACCTTTGGGGAAATGTCTCATACAAGTGTAATCATGACCCCTCAGTGACCTTTTTGTCCACGAAAATTAGGTTAAGTTAAAAAATACCAAGCCTATTGCTTGTAAGAGTGATTACTGTGCCAAACAACTTGGGATTCCTTTTTGACCCAGCAAAAAAAAATGAAATTTTCAATTTTTTATGTATGTCACAAATGCATATCATTGGTATATATTTATTCAGTGTATATTTTATATTAAAATTATAAATAAATATATATAAATAAATATATATATATATATATATATATATATATATATATATATATATATATTTATGTCAAATCCTCATCTTAAACTAGCTCTATTTCTGAAATTATCAGTAGGTCCCATTTCTTTTTAATCAAAATGGATAACAATAATTTTTACAATTGTTGATTGAAACAATTTTAGTCAATAGTAAGCATTTACAGTAGTAAGCATTTACCTGCTTAATTTTTTCCAAGGCTGCTAAACATGCCGCTTAGTGTCCTGGAGAACAATATATACAAGACGTGTCAGATATTAGCACAACATTTTATTCTATTGCATATTCAAAAAGAATATGAGACACTTGTTTTTTTATTTGTAACAAATGAAAATAAAAAAATACACATAAATTCATGTAAAATATTGCCGATTTGCAATACAATCACAGTTTTCATATCTCCCCAAAATCTTATTTTCAAAAGGCTACTTTTACCACTGTTTTGAACATTTGCCCTTTACTTATTTAAATGCCCAATTTCATTGCATAACTGAGATTCAAAGAAATTTTCTTAAAAATTTAATATAACCTTAGAGCTGTGTTGGCCATTACTTTTTTGTGATGTGTGTGTACATTTCAATTTTTGGCTGTTATCCGAGTAAATAATGTGCAAGATTATATTTTTTATATATTATTATCTCCAGGTGTTAGACAGTAATCATTACATTAATTAATTTTCGTAAATATGTAAAATGTGCCTTGGAAATCATTTTGCTGATATGGCACTATATTGTAGATAGCCTATTTAAGGCAAACTACTAGAGCTTACCTATTAACTCCTGTAATACCATGTTGCTTTATTTCAGACATCTCAAAACTAGGCTAGATTGAGATTGAGGCACTGGATGTTCCAGGTGAATATCCATATGAGACACAATTCTTTGTATTTTCTAGCAATCATAACCCCCTAGGTTGATAGCTCTGCTGACTTAAATATAAACACATCAATGGAGAGTGTAAACAGCAAACAGGTTTATTATAACTGCAAACATAGGCATCAGAGATGCATCAACCCTCAGCCCTGGTAACTCATTGCACAACATTCGCTCCACACAAAATTTGTGAACAAAACGTCACTGCACCAAGGCAAATTGATGCAGGGGTAAAAAACCCCATAAAATCTACTTCCTTTGATAGCTTAGGTGTGTCAAGTATCATGAAACTGTCATCATTTACTCTAGAATTATTGAGATGGGCCAGTGACCTTGAAAAGCAGGTTAAGGTCACCGTCCATCAAACTCATCTGGGGTCTTCACCAGATGCTTATGTGTGTCAGTTCTCATGAAGCTGCCATCATTTGTTCTTGAGTTATTGCGATGACAAGAATGATTTCACATAATTGTCCCTGTGACCTTGAAAAGTAGGTGAAGGTCATGTTTCATAAAAATTCTGAGGTTTTCACCAGATGCTTATATGTGTCAAATCTCATAAAGCTGCCATCATTCGTTCTTGAGTTATTGTGATTCTTGGGATTTCACATAATTGTCCCTGTAACCTTGAAAAATAGGTCAAGGTCGCCATCCATCAAACTCGTCCGAGGTTTTCACCAGATGCTTATGTCTGGTAAGTTTCATGAAGCTACCATCTTTTGTTCTCGAGTTATCGCGATGACAAGGATGATTTCACATAATTGTCCCTGTGACCTTGAAAAGTTGGTGAAGGTAATGTTTTATAGAAAAAATTCATCCAAGGTTTTTACCAGATGCTTATGTGTGGTAGATTTCATGAAGCTGCCATCATTTGGTCTCGAGTTATCACGATAACAAGGATGATTTCACATAATTGTCCCTGTGACCTTGAAAAGTAGGTGAAGGTCATGTTCCATCAGAGGAAGTCGGAGGTCTTCACCAGATGCTTATGTGTGTCAAGTCTCATAAAGCTGCCATCATTTGGTCTTGAGTTATTGCGATGACAAGGATGATTTCACATAATTGTCCCTGTGACCTTGAAAAATAGGTCAAGGTCGCCGTCCATCAAACTCGTCCAAGGTTTTCACAAGATGCTTATGTGTGTCAAGTTTCATGAAGCTGCCATCATTTGTTCTCGAGTTATCGCGATGACAAGGATGATTTCACATAATTGTCCCTGTGACCTTGAAAAGTAGGTGAAGTCGATGTTTCATATAAAAAATGTTGAGGTCTTCATCAGATGCTTATGTTGAGAGGTCTTCATCAGATGTCAAATCTCATAAAGCTGCCATCATTTTTTCTTGAGTTATTGTGATTCTTGGGATTTCACATAATTGTCTCTGTGACCTTGAAAAGTAAGTGAAGGTCATGTTCCATAGAAATAGTTCTGAGGTCTTCACCAGATGCTTATGCGTGTCAAATCTCATAAAACTGCCATCATTTGTTCTTGAGTTATTGCAATTCTTGGGATTTCACATAATTGTCCAAGTGACCTTGAAAAATAGGTCAAGGTCACCATCTATCAAACTCGTCCGAGGTTTTCACCAGATGTTTATGTGTGTCAAGTTTTATAAAGCTGCCATCATTTGTTCTTGAGTTATTGTGATGACAAGGATGATTTCACATAATTATCCCTGTGACCTTGAAAAGTAGGTGAAGGTCATGTTTCATATAAAAAATGTTGAGGTTTTCACCAGATGCTTGTGTGTGTCAAATCTCATAAAGATGCCATCATTTTTTCTTGAGTTATTGTGATTCTTGGGATTTCACATAATTGTCCCTGTGACCTTGAAAAATAAGTCAAGGTCGCCGTCCATCGAACTCGTCCGAGGTTTTCACCAGATGCTAATGTGTGTCAAGTTTCATTAAACTGCCATCATTTGTTCTCGAGTTATCGCGATGACAAGGATGTTCGCTACATACATACATGCATGCATGCACGCACGCACGCACGCACGCACGCACGCACGCACGCACGCACGCACGCACAGACACACACACATTCATACCCACGCCAGGAGTACTGCAATACCCTCAGCCTGATTACATCAAGGGCTGAGGGTAAAAATCACACAAAAAAAAGTCATTCAAGATTTTTACAGTAGACTGATGGGAAGTGTTAATTATTTAACTCATTTTGACACATCCTCTGCTTGTCCATTGCCAATGCATTATTTCTGTGGAATCATGTGGTCTATGGGGAATACTCGTATCAAAGAAAATACATTGACATGTCAAAGATATCCACAGTTATGTTATCCAGCAGGATCCTCTGCCAAACCTGCCAAACATTGTCTTATTCAATAAATCTTTGACATTTCTGCATGCCAAGTATGAAATTCTTCTTGTCAGTGGTTGCTGAGTTATGCTCCCTACAAAATATGTGACCTTAAGGTCACTGCATTAAGGTCAATGGGTTTAGGGGCCAAAAAACCTGACAGTGCACAATTACACCTTGTGGTTGTCATGCATGCCCGATATTTAGTATCTCCAGTTCATTGTTCATGAGATTTGGCCTGCACAATAATACAAAGGTCAAATTCGCAGCATCAAGATCAAAGGTCAAATCTGTAAAAAAATGTATATAGTGCCCGAAAGACTCGAGTGTTGATGAATAGTAGATATGAAGTACTTTTTAGGTATATCTGCAGTGATATGGGGAAATATTCTGTCCATTAACTTTGATCTTCTCTGAAACTACTGAGTGGAGTTCTTAGCTGTTAATAGGCAAGATGTATTTTCATGAGACCAATGCTATCTATTTTCTGTGTGTTACAGGTCTTTTTCTTTTTGTTATGATAAAAAAAATCTAATAGCTATCATTAAGTTGTCAAGGAGGCTCCCATTTTGAATAACAATAGATTTTTAGCCAATGAGAATCAAGATAACAAGTTGGGGGCAAATTTGACATGAAACTTTCATTTTGATCGGTCAAGATTATCCTCTGCTCAAGTCTGCTCTTGAAAAGGAATTAAATGATCATTTCTTTCCAAAAATATTCACAAACATAAAAAACAATGATCTGTATTGTTCCATGGCCATTGGTTCCTATAAATGGTTGCTGAGATATTCTCCATAAAGATTTGTGACCTCAATGTCACTGCGCCAAGGTCAATGGTGATATCACTAAGATTTGAACCTTCATCTCGATATCTACCTCTATATGAAATTGAAACATATCTTACTGGTAGTTTGGAGAAGATTTTAACTAAAATGTTGAAAGATGGAAGGACAGACATTTTCCCCACTCCTAAAGCTCTTCAAGAAGTCTGCAGAGGTAAAATATTTACCTTACCTAATCTTTTATAATACTTCCCTATCTAATGAGTAGGGTAAGACCCTTTTCTGGTTAAATAAATTTTAATTTGAAAGTGCTTTTACTGGTATTATCTATCCACACATTTTTACAAAAAGTATATCCTAGGCATTTAAGTTTTGTTAAAATTTTGCTTCTAAGTTTCAATACTGCAATATATAGCTGGTTATATAGGTGTTAAAAGAGTTATGATTGAACATGTGAAGAGAACCATGTATAAATCAAAGCTATAATACAAAGCTAAAAACCCCCCCGGGGCCTATATTGACATCTTGGAGGAACTTCTCCAGATACCAGTCGAGGAAACAATCGTCTGAAAGGCTCAAGTCAACTATACTATCTCAACAACACAAACTGTGAACTATATGTAAAAATAAGAAACGAGAATCAAAGTCACAGAAACGAAAATAAAAGTTTCATAACAAAAAAATGTATCTTGTTCTCGCTCCATCCCGCCAAAATAGACGGGAAAGTATTTAATTATACAACAAAGGTACAATACAGATACGCAAATAAGAAATGGCCAGAAAACCGGCTAAGAACCCAACAAAAATTAAGGTATATTTCCTATGTTTAATATTACTGAAAAGAACCCCGTCGCTCACAAAAGAAAGACACGGGAACAGAAATTCGTTTAAAAAAATGGACATTCCTACCCCGCGCCGGGGCTGTACGCAGCGTAAAATAAACGAACTAGTCTGGCAGCTTCAAGGGAGAGGGGCCATAAATTTAAAAAGAATTATTTAACAAATCAAAATGATTCGTTTTGGTGCAAAAAACTGAAACACAACCCCAAAAACGCCAGCGTAATCGACCAAAACATGGTTTTAAAGACATCATATCGCTCATATAACACTGTACGCGACTCCCTTCGAGGGGGGTCCCTCACAGCACCTCCACAATGAGGTCACGTGACCCACAAACACCTCTGCTCCAGAGGCGCCATGAGAGGAGGTACAGCACCTCCAGAGGTGCTTGCACCTCCTCAGGCTCCATATATAAACAAATCATAGGATAACGCAGTCAGTCCCCATCCAACTGAAGAGATCAAAGTGATCGAAACCGTTGTTGGTCTTGGTAGGGACTGCAATCGTTGTCGCAGACTATTCTTAGGATCCTCGCCTTTTTCTCTATTGTTATTATTTCATCCTAAGATGTCGGAGCCGTCCACATCCTCATCTAGTTCGCATCTCACTGAAGAGATTGCCCGACTTATCATCAGTTAGACCAGTATAACTGGTCTTGACTCGACACAGTCCATGGTCACAGTCGTCGGCAGAGATACCGGGACAATTGAGGTAGATCCCGAAAAATATATGGGAAGCCTTTCAGGCATACCTTAAACATCTGAAAAAAACCCCTTGGGAAAGGGAACTCCGGGCATTCGTCTTCCAACGCTAAATGCAAGCGTTCAGACGACAACGCCCCTCCAACGAAGAAAGGGAGGTCCAATATCCCAACGGCCCATGAAGGTATTCACAAGATAACAAGAAATTCGGTAGCCAGGCACGCACGATACCACGCTATCCATACATCGCTACTCAAATACAGAGCGATGGAAGGCCACGTCATACCACGCCGCCTCAAGGTAAATAGAAACCCACGTCTATATATTCTTCTGTACAATATCACCCATAACAACCATCTTATGAGGTCTAATAAGACAATGGAACAGAGCACCATTGTCGATCATGCCCAAAATATTAACAAATGATGGCCTGTGTATATACACTGCAGCACACACAATCGCTCACGGGAACAAAGCCTCCCGTCAAGGGAAACAATAGACACGCTGACGCGTGTTTATAAATCCCGGCTGCATTCATATAGCTCACTCGGGCGGACTTCTAATACGAAGCCCGAGCACCCGACTCGGGATTTTAAAACAATCTCGAGCACATTATCAAACGGGAGTCCCGCAATCCCCAAAAAAAAGATAATACCATTTACCAAAATATGGCTGTAATACAAGAAACCAAGTCTAACCCGTCACTTGCAAAAAATGCAAGAAACAATATGTATGGGGAAATTTACAGAACTTTCAAAGAGAGAATCAATGAACATTTAGGCTATATACAGAGAAAAGAATGTGACCAAGCTACAGGCCACCACTTCAACCTACCATGGTCACTGTATAGGTGACATGGAATTTTAGGTTATCTACATCCTATACAAACAACCAATCACCCACGACCGAACACGGATTGCCAGAGAACTGTAATGGATAGACAAGTTGAGGACATTCATACCAAACAGGTTGAATGAAAAGGGGAGATAAAGAGATTATTTTCCTACCTTATTGCAGACAAACTATTGAAAAATAGATTCCAATCTAGTCCACAATCTAACCCCTAACGGCTAAGAATACACGATCAAACACTGAACCACACCATTAATTTTAATAGGTTCTAAACTACCGAAAACCCGGAGAAAATTGTCATTTTCTTAAAATCAAAAGAAACATCTCCAATTAACTATTTCGGGCGCGTAGGAGTATTCCAGCTCAGCGCTAAGGCAAATCAAGCAATCAATCCCTTGAAACTGCTGACCGAATTCGTTTTTTTTCTCACGCCGAGACAAGATCGGGAGCACAAAATAGACATATCCCGAGTGACGGCACAAAGTCAGAACACCGCCGTCGCCCAGCAACCATAACAATACACAATGGTCCGTAGCTACCACTCTTCACATAATGGCGGAACAAACTATGCACAAGCTGTGCGTTACGTGTGGCAAAGCATATTCTACACGCAGAGCCTTGCTACGCCACACCAAATCCGCCCATTCCCTCAAACCAAGGAGGTATGAATGCAATTATTGTCTGACAACGTATTCCAGGCTGGATAACCTCCGACGACACTTAAAAAAAGACCAAATGTGCTCTTTAATGTCGGAGAATGACATTACATTGCTACGGTTTGCTGAGGCCACTACAGGCCACCATCACAGCCAGTCACAACAGGCCTCCACCCCAGAGACCATAGACTCCAGTCAACAAGATAGTAAGAACCCCCCTTACGTTTCCAAATTCACTAGAATTATGAAACAAGGCAACATACTTGTTATATAACTCCTCTGACATTCTAGAAAAATAACGAGACACTTTCTTCATTTTTAGACAAACTAACCGAAATTAAGGGGACAGGGGATCTTGATAGGGCTAAAGAACATGTTTCCTTACCCCTCAGAGAACCACCCCCTCCCCAAGATCAAACTCCCAGTGCCCTTCGAGCCCACATAAATTTTGTGGACATCTTGGAGGACCCAAATTGGGACACAAAAAACCCCCCCGGGGCCTATATTGACATCTTGGAGGAACTTCTCCAGATACCAGTCGAGGAAACAATCGTCTGAAAGGCTCAAGTCAACTATACTATCTCAACAACACAAACTGTGAACTATATGTAAAAATAAGAAACGAGAATCAAAGTCACAGAAACGAAAATAAAAGTTTCATAACAAAAAAATGTTTCTTGTTCTCGCTCCATCCCGCCAAAATAGACGGGAAAGTATTTAATTATACAACAAAGGTACAATACAGATACGCAAATAAGAAATGGCCAGAAAACCGGCTAAGAACCCAACAAAAATTAAGGTATATTTCCTATGTTTAATATTACTGAAAAGAACCCCGTCGCTCACAAAAGAAAGACACGGGAACAGAAATTTGTTTAAAAAAATGGACATTCCTACCCCGCGCCGGGGCTGTACGCAGCGTAAAATAAACGAACTAGTCTGGCAGCTTCAAGGGAGAGGGGCCGTAAATTTAAAAAGAATTATTTAACAAATCAAAATGATTCGTTTTGGTGCAAAAAACTGAAACACAACCCCAAAAACGCCAGCGTAATCGACCAAAACATGGTTTTAAAGACATCATATCGCTCATATAACACTGGTCGCGACTCCCTTCGAGGGGGGTCCCTCACAGCACCTCCACAATGAGGTCACGTGACCCACAAACACCTCTGCTCCAGAGGCGCCATGAGAGGAGGTACAGCACCTCCAGAGGTGCTTGCACCTCCTCAGGCTCCATATATAAACAAATCATAGGATAACGCAGTCAGTCCCCATCCAACTGAAGAGATCAAAGTGATCGAAACCGTTGTTGGTCTTGGTAGGGACTGCGATCGTTGTCGCAGACTATTCTTAGGATCCTCGCCTTTTTCTCTATTGTTATTATTTCATCCTAAGATGTCGGAGCCGTCCACATCCTCAAGACCAGTATAACTGGTCTTGACTCGACACAGTCCATGGTCACAGTCGTCGGCAGAGATACCGGGACAATTGAGGTAGATCCCGAAAAATATATGGGAAGCCTTTCAGGCATACCTTAAACATCTGAAAAAAACCCCTTGGGAAAGGGAACTCCGGGCATTCGTCTTCCAACGCTAAATGCAAGCGTTCAGACGACAACGCCCCTCCAACGAAGAAAGGGAGGTCCAATATCCCAACGGCCCATGAAGGTATCCACAAGATAACAAGAAATTCGGTAGCCAGGCACGCACGATACCACGCTATCCATACATCGCTACTCAAATACAGAGCGATGGAAGGCCACGTCATACCACGCCGCCTCAAGGTAAATAGAAACCCACGTCTATATATTCTTCTGTACAATATCACCCATAACAACCATCTTATGAGGTCTAATAAGACAATGGAACAGAGCACCATTGTCGATCATGCCCAAAATATTAACAAATGATGGCCTGTGTATATACACTGCAGCACACACAATCGCTCACGGGAACAAAGCCTCCCGTCAAGGGAAACAATAGACACGCTGACGCGTGTTTATAAATCCCGGCTGCATTCATATAGCTCACTCGGGCGGACTTCTAATACGAAGCCCGAGCACCCGACTCGGGATTTTAAAACAATCTCGAGCACATTATCAAACGGGAGTTCCGCAACCCCCAAAAAAAAGATAATACCATTTACCAAAATATGGCTGTAATACAAGAAACAAAGTCTAACCCGTCACTTGCAAAAAATGCAAGAAACAATATGTATGGGGAAATTTACAGAACTTTCAAAGAGAGAATCAATGAACATTTAGGCTATATACAGAGAAAAGAATGTGACCAAGCTACAGGCCACCACTTCAACCTACCATGGTCACTGTATAGGTGACATGGAATTTTAGGTTATCTACATCCTATACAAACAACCAATCACCCACGACCGAACACGGATTGCCAGAGAACTGTAATGGATAGACAAGTTGAGGACATTCATACCAAACAGGTTGAATGAAAAGGGGAGATAAAGAGATTATTTTCCTACCTTATTGCAGACAAACTATTGAAAAATAGATTCCAATCTAGTCCACAATCTAACCCCTAACGGCTAAGAATACACGATCAAACACTGAACCACACCATTAATTTTAATAGGTTCTAAACTACCGAAAACCCGGAGAAAATTGTCATTTTCTTAAAATCAAAAGAAACATCTCCAATTAACTATTTCGGGCGCGTAGGAGTATTCCAGCTCAGCGCTAAGGCAAATCAAGCAATCAATCCCTTGAAACTGCTGACCGAATTCGTTTTTTTTCTCACGCCGAGACAAGATCGGGAGCACAAAATAGACATATCCCGAGCGACGGCACAAAGTCAGAACACCGCCGTCGCCCCAGCAACCGTAACAATACACAATGGTCCGTAGCTACCACTCTTCACATAATGGCGGAACAAACTACGCACATACTTGTTATATAACTCCTCTGACATTCTAGAAAAATAACGAGACACTTTCTTCATTTTTAGACAAACTAACCGAAGTTAAGGGGACAGGGGATCTTGATAGGGCTAAAGAACATGTTTCCTTACCCCTCAGAGAACCACCCCCTCCCCAAGATCAAACTCCCAGTGCCCTTCGAGCCCACATAAATTTTGTGGACATCTTGGAGGACCCAAATTGGGACACAAAAAACCCCCCCAGGGCCTATATTGACATCTTGGAGGAACTTCTCCAGATACCAGTCGAGGAAACAATCGTCTGAAAGGCTCAAGTCAACTATACTATCTCAACAACACAAACTGTGAACTATATGTAAAAATAAGAAACGAGAATCAAAGTCACAGAAACGAAAATAAAAGTTTCATAACAAAAAAATGTTTCTTGTTCTCGCTCCATCCCGCCAAAATAGACGGGAAAGTATTTAATTATACAACAAAGGTACAATACAGATACGCAAATAAGAAATGGCCAGAAAACCGGCTAAGAACCCAACAAAAATTAAGGTATATTTCCTATGTTTAATATTACTGAAAAGAACCCCGTCGCTCACAAAAGAAAGACACGGGAACAGAAATTCGTTTAAAAAAATGGACATTCCTACCCCGCGCCGGGGCTGTACGCAGCGTAAAATAAACGAACTAGTCTGGCAGCTTCAAGGGAGAGGGGCCGTAAATTTAAAAAGAATTATTTAACAAATCAAAATGATTCGTTTTGGTGCAAAAAACTGAAACACAACCCCAAAAACGCCAGCGTAATCGACCAAAACATGGTTTTAAAGACATCATATCGCTCATATAACACTGTACGCGACTCCCTTCGAGGGGGGTCCCTCACAGCACCTCCACAATGAGGTCACGTGACCCACAAACACCTCTGCTCCAGAGGCGCCATGAGAGGAGGTACAGCACCTCCAGAGGTGCTTGCACCTCCTCAGGCTCCATATATAAACAAATCATAGGATAACGCAGTCAGTCCCCATCCAACTGAAGAGATCAAAGTGATCGAAACCGTTGTTGGTCTTGGTAGGGACTGCGATCGTTGTCGCAGACTATTCTTAGGATCCTCGCCTTTTTCTCAAAGCTATAATACAATTTGGTGCCTCAATAAAGCATGTATATATTGTTCACAAAAGGTAAGAAAATAGATAAAACCAATTTCCCTTCAGCTCATTTTGTAGAGTTTGCAAATGATGAAATATGAATTTTTCCATATTAGGTTGACAATGAAATTTGTAACTTTGCTACTGGATGAGATTTGTAAGCTACATCCAGTAGCCAATGAAATTGTCTGAGATTTGTAACACACAATGTGAAAACAATATTGTGAGTACATAAAAACAAGAAAGTCTTTATTTAAAAAAAAAATTTGTATACAGTTTCCTTTTTGAAAATGATATTTATATTTTCTCATCATTTTGAAGTTGCCATAAATGTAGACTACACTGACTGGCATATATTCTACGTTTACAAAAAAACATTTCAATCCTATTTTTATTTATGCAGTTGAGGTGTCCACCAGTCTGGTCTGTGACACTGACAGCCAGGTCCGTGATCTGCAGGCCCCTCAGAAGTAGATATTACTGCAAAATTATGTGTTATAATACCCACCACTAATTGCAATTGAGCTGAATGTTGTGTCTCACATGTCATCTTGTAATTCCACTGTCTTTCAAAATGGTAAAAGTGTTTATTTGTTTTCACTGCACAGGAGAAAGTCCCAACCACTCTCTGTCCAATATACTAAGTATCAACCTATATAAAAGTAGTGATATCACTCTGGCTGGCTGTGGTGGAGGTTGAGACACGTGTGACCTTATTCCCACACCTTAACCCTGGATCTGCACCCTGATCTGAAATTCAATACTGCTACACATGTCACATGTACACAGAAACACTGGCCTGGCTGACCCCCAGGGCTGGGTGACGTATAAATGTTTACACACTGGCCCTCGTCGTCTCCGTTCACTTAATATACAGTCTGTACCAACAGAGCCTTTCTTATAACATAAATGTCTTACAGCTCTAAAAGCTGTATACAATAAGGTTTAGTTGTGAATGTATATGCACCAAAAAGTGCTAGCAACATGCTGGGCACATGCTCGCAATGTTTTATTATCACAACATGATCACAATATTATCTGGTATTGACAGATCTACTTCCCAATGTGAGGTAACAACGTGCTCATGTGTTGAGTATGTGCTCACAACGTGCTCACAAAATGCCCACAACATGCTGGTGTTCACAGATCTGTGTCCACACAACGTTAGGTTACAATGTGTTAAGCAAAACACAATGTGCTCACAACGTAGAAAAACGTAAATTTGTTAGCTGGGAGGACATATGAAATTAATAGGTAGATGTGAAGTAATATTGAAGTTATGTCGGAAGAATTTTATTAAAAATATTAAAGATACATATTTTCTCTCATAATTCATGCTAAAACAACACTTGGTAAAAATGGCACTGAAATTGACCTTGCAAACATCATTAAAATTTCATCAAAAAATAAAAACTAAATAGTAAATGATAGCAAAATAATATACATTGAATGATCTCTATTTTCTTTGAGCACTTTATTTATAAATACATGCATGACTTCTGCTCTCCCTTATTTCATATCTTTCTTTAATTATAAAATGATCTATCATAATCTGGTTCACTCTGAAAATCAAAACATGAGATACACTTTCTTCAAGTTAATTTGGTCACACAATTACCAAAACTGTAGTCATAAACCTCAATACCAGACAGTATATTTCATATTACTCACACTTAGACTCAGACATCAATTTGGCAAACTTCTAACATTTACAGGGAAGTATCTAGCTCAATACATCACAAATATAAAACAAAGTTAAGATCAACTCACACAATTTAAGATTTATTTGGCTAACAGTAATTACATAAAAACATAATACAATATGTGACACAATTAATCCACCCTAATGGCTTTTATAACAAGTAGAATAACTTAATTATAGGGTTTGCCGCTGGTTCCTCTATAAGCCCATAATTATTATATATATAGTTACATATTTATATTACTCCAAAAATATTCCATATTATCACTATCACATCTATTGTCAATCCATACCACTACTAAACATATTGCTTATATTATTATTTTGTCAATATATTGATCAATTTACTACAGATTGACATTTATTTCTCGCAAATATATGTTTACTCCAAATTTAACCCTTTTTGTATTTTGCAATAGCAAAATAATTTCAAGAATTTTTCTTTCACACACCATGATGATAACCCATATAAATTGATGCGGTCAATGTTGTCCCCAGATACTTCAAACATGTTTGAATTAATTTGATGGTTGACTGTTACTTCAAACTTTGCACCACCAGGGGACACTGTGAGAAGTACAATTAAATCTTCTTGATCTTTTGATCCATGTTTAAGATATACTGTCTTCTCACTAACTGTAAAATGTTCACATCTATCTTTAACATTTTTCAGAATGTTGTTGATATGATTAACAGCAGCTGTGGATGATTTTTCTTCAAGAGATATGTTCTTTATGAGTGTAATATGTTTTGGGTTATAATGACACATACAATATTGAGGGGAGACTCCAGCAGTGGCACATTTCCTATCACAAGGAATGCGCTGAAATAGACTGATACCTCTTTTCTTGGTTGATCCTGTACCAGTCTTACTTTTATCCATTTTCATCAAATCTTGCAATGTCTCATGAATATCAAAAAATGTTACTAAGCTTCTCTGATTATAAAGTAGATTTTCATAGTGTTTTGGATATTTTTCTTTAAACCATTTTGGAAAGATCATGTAATGAAATGGCAGCATGGCTTCATATCTGCCCACATTGGTATCTCTCAATGTACCCTGTCTCATTCCATGATCTCCAAAAATAAAGATTACTGTATTTTCTGTAAGATTGGACTCGTAAATGCCTTTTAAGAACTCATAGTAATCATCTACCACTAAACCCATTCCATTTATATCATCATGTGTAGGTTTTGTATTAAATATCAAGCCAAAATACCTATATTGTTGATATACCTTTGCAAACTCAATAACCCAGTTCAGTAATGCTTTCACCTGTGTTTTCTCTTGGATACATGTTTTATTTATCTTATTAAAGGCAATTGTAAATGGTCTAAGATAATGATCAACAGGTGGTGAAGTGAAACCACCTGCTGCATGATTAAACATTTGCCCAACATCACAATCCTCACCATATAATGTTGCATATCCATTTGCTGAGAAGTTTTTCCAAATAAAATTATAGTTATCAAATGAAGTAGTGGGCTTTGACCAAGGTAATTCTTCAAGAAACTTTCCAGAAAGAAGTGGTGTGAGATTTGCCAAAGTGCCATAGCCAACTTTGTTTACACCAAATAGCTCTAGTCCTCCCATTGTTGTTGTTATATATTGATGTAATTTGTTGCTGTGTCTGAGGAAATTCAACCTTGACATAGAGTCTATCCCTATCAAAAGAATATTTAGCTTATCATCTTTCAATTTCTGTCTTTTAAATATTTTTGATTCATTTCTCTTTATGATCTGAGCATGGTAATTCCTATATACTTCTTTGTTTAATCGATCAAAGCACTTCACTTCCAGGAAGTCATCATTCACACTTAATGTAGTATTAAATGAAATTTTTTCCTTAAAAAGAATTTCCCAGTCATCTTTTGGAAGCCTTTGGATAGATCTATACTCACAGCGCACCTTTGCTTTCCACTGGGTTGCATTTTCATTAAGAACCAACTTACCCTCAGAGAGCGAGGTCAAAGGTGAATCAGTTGAATTTGAACACACAAGTCTTGATCTTTTCACAAATAGTTTAACTATCGATGTATCCATTGGGTTTATATCCCATATTCTGCAGCCAGGATTATTGACAAGCATCCCTGTTATGTTTTCTTGTTTACAGTCCTTAATAAGTCTGTCATTTTGATTATTTGTTGGTTTTATTTTTGGGAATGATGGCTTATATATAATTATACTAACTAAAAATATTACAAAAAAGGATATACAAAGTAGTTTAATATTTTTCAATTTATTATACATTGTTCCTGGTTTATATGGAAGTCAGTAGCACAATACTGATTTCACAGTATGTTTTTATTTCTTTTGCACTTGGCTCCAGAGTAACTTCATCAGAGGGCTCTATAAAAGAAATGCACTATTTGACATCATAGATATTCCACATCAAGTTCAATTCTCAATTTTTCTCCCACTTTGCTTGAATAGTTGTTCCAACCTCAAAATAAAGATTTAAAAAAATGATCACAATCATAATTCATTAAACTGATACAAAATGATGATAAAATATTTAAATAACAATATCTAAATACAATAATTCAAAATGATAACAATAATTTCTAATGTTGTGTTTTTCCTTGTAATCATATTTCCATGGATACAAGTTAAATAATTTTTAGAATGTTATGAAGAAGTTATAGTTCTTAGATATACAAGATATGTACTTCCCTTAAGAAAAATTAGGTCCATTTTCAACCTCTTCGGCCATATCAATTTTTATTAAGGGTGAACTCATTGAATACATATCAACATATTACCTCTGTTTGAAACGAACATCACACCAGAAATGTAATATATGTCTTTTACAGAAAAATACATTTTAAGGTTTTTGGTTTGATACCATTTTCTGTTTTCCTGCCTGGGTCAAGCTTAAGTTAAATATACACATACACCGAGCTAGCTTCACTGCCTTTCTTTGTCTTGGTTACTTTTTCTGAAGTCCAGCTCAAGATAAATCTGCATACTGTCTGTCTGGAAATTACATAATTCACTCTACCCTCTAATCTGATTTAGTATCATGTTGAGCTTATAAACTTTCTTAGTTTATTTGAGGAAAATCAACAAGAAAATGGTATTTCAGATATGTGAAGTATTCAATTAACATTATTTGGCTACTTCCTACAAACTATTTGTATACTTTTTATACTATCTTAAAAATCACAACACTACATGTTTTCCCTTAAGCCAAAATACCTGACAAAAAGAAGAGTCTCAGGTCAGGGTTCCAGCAGTAGAGATTAAAAATATGAGCTGGCGTCCTACTGAGAACACTTGCTGAGATTAGCACTCAGATTAGTGGGGTGTGTGGTCACTTTCACATGTCATCCTGGAAGACCTAAAATGGGATTCACTGGCAGGGAGAAGGACAAAGAGGCTGCTGGTTTTATTGTACAAGGCTATACATGGTGAAATAGCTTTGAAATTTCCAAAACATGTCAAAATGAAATCAGCTCTTACATGGGAAAACCATGGAAATCGCTACATCGAAATGGTGACAAGCTGTGACCCTTATAAATACAGCTATTTTCCAAGGACAGTGACTGACTGGAATAATCTTCCCCCTCAACTAACTACATTGGAACCAGGTAGCTCAGCATCCTTCAGAAACTCCCTTGCCAGAGTATAAAGTTGGCAAGAAGCAGCTGGTGTGTACCAGCTGCACCCCTTAGTGCAACCATGCACTCTCGGCGGGATGCCAATAGGTTTTGCTGAGTAAACTTATAGATGTAGATGTCTAAAATAGTGGGCAAATCACTGCATACACATCTGAGCATTATTACTACACATATTTCTTCATTCAAATTGTGGTTTTATTTGACAACCAAAATAATGATTGCAATAATTTAATTTATGTTTAATATAGAACAATATAGAAATTCTAATTCAATATTGTTAATAGTGTTTAAACAACTGTGAAACTAGAAACTATTTTGGAGGCATTCACACTTTTTCCAAAAGGTGATCTTTGCACTTGTGAATGCATGCATTGTTGGCTGATCTCACTGGAAAACAGAGAAATACACATACGGGTGACATGTGATTTGTTGATTTTTCTTTTGACTGATATGATCAAATATTGACAATTTCACATTTTGGAGATCTTGGATATTGTTTTGTAATAAGTGATATCACAATCTGATGGCATGTATTCAAGAATGAGCACTGTTTGCAGGTATGTGTTAAGGTTTGATGAATCATAACACTTTGAATAGGTACAGCCATGTCTGTATTGAAATGTTGATCCAGGTAAAATGTTGAATGAGCAATCCAGGATTTATACCGAGCTCTGCAATAATTGACCATAATCAGTGAGTACTGAGAGGTCACACCCATAACAAGCTTATTTTATGAGCCAATCGACACCAAGTAAAAAATTTTGTCACATGTAATAACACAGCCAATCAGTGTCCTTGTTTTGGTAAGTTTTGTTTGTTTTTGTTTGTCTGGGGTTTTACATCACTTTCAACATTATTTCAGTCATTTCGTGATGAGACCTACTTGTAGCAGATATAGTGCTGCCTCACTGAATTGTCATGTCGCAGGTCCTTGACATGACAACCCTCCCAGTCACAGATTTACAAGGACAACCGTTTAACCCTTTGGCACGGGCCTCAGCTCATGTGTTAAATTGTATCATAAATTCAATCTCGGCATGGCCGGGGATCGAACCCACAACCTTTGGATGACCACAGAGGAACTGGTGCTAATTGTTACCCATGGTTTGTGAGTATCCGTCGTTGGGGGACGTGGACGGGGGATCAATACTCTACTCGCTGGCTACTGTGAGGCGGGGCACGGAACCTAGCAACCCTATCCACCTATATGAGGAGTGAGGTAATAAGGACTGCAGACACAGAATATACACTGCACAATATCTACCTTTATTCGGTGCTGTATATCCTTGTCTGGCTAGGCCGGCATGGCAATGAGCGAGGCATATGAAATACCCAAATGCATGATACTAATAGAGTCCTGAGAATACATAAAACACCCAAGTCTATGTGGTCACGAGGCTGAGTGTCGTGGATCTTCTAGGAAAGTGGACACTGGAACTCTTCTTCTGCCTCCCGTCTAACAGTTGCGTGGCTTCTTCTCCTGCTACGGGGTTGCGCACGGGTTGTGCACATCTTGCCTGCGTCGCGTGGGGGAATCACGTCATCTCTATGTCCGGTGAGTCATCTCGATGTCCGGTGAGTGAGGCAATGCGTCAGCCTGCACTTGTTGACTTCACGCGGCACACAATAACTATGCATGATATTCTGCCAGAGATCGTGATTGTCCATGATTGTCTATATATATTCGTGAGAGTCTATAGGTAGGTAATCTATATCCTACACTAATAAGCTGGCGCTCTAACCAACTGCGCCACGGCCCATGGCTTTTTTGGTAAGAAAGTGACTACAACAACAAACACATGTGCAAGTATAACTCTGTCAACTGGTGCCATTGTTCTGGATGTGTGTGAGGTTTGTTACTGATTCACTTTTCACAGTTCATTATTCTTTTTCAAAATCAATAGATGAGGTTGTCAACATGTTATATTTGCAATATTGTCTTCAAACTTATCAGCACATATGTGAAACAAGTGGATAAAACTAGCACAAGTCAATTCCAAGGTCACCAAATTTTGTATGACTGTTAAGAAGTGTCCAAATATTTGTGACCGTTGAATTGATCTGCACAATTTTTTTTTTTTTTTTTAATATTATATTAAGCTAAGTTTGATTAATAATGATAATTTTAAAATTGTATGTGGCACCATCTTGTAACTATTGTGCCGGGAAAGTATTTTATGGCCAGCATTTGTGTATACCCCTCAGTCCTCATGCAAAATTTGGTGACCTTTGAATTGACCTATGCTCGTGTTTTACGCTTGTTTCATATAATGTGTTGAATCAGATATCATTTTTGAAAAAAATCTAAATAATGAACTGTGAAAAATGAATAAGTAAGTAAGTGACAAACTTCACAAATGTTTGTATGGGCAGAAAGTGAGTGCATCTGATGTGGGTGAGAGTATAACCAATTGGGCGGGCATTGTGAGTGCACATGTGCAAAGCCCACCAATTGCACACCTGTCTGTGGATTATGCAATCAACCTTGCAGAAAAGGTTGAGACAGTGTCAGGCCTATTGTGGCAGAGGTGGTATATGACTCTACCTTGCCATGCAGAGTATCCAGCCATGAAAAAGGTGAAATGTATCATCAGACCTGTGAGACACATGCTAATACTGAAACATATGGAACAATTGCATCGCACTGGATATATTCATAACATGCTCAAGGTTGGCTTCATGATCAACTTAATTGAAGTTTAAAATCCATGATAAAACTTTGAAATTGGCACCATGCTATAGTTTCTTTGCAAACATGTCTGAGCTCAAATAAAATCAGAATATGAAGATCTATATTTGTCTTCTGCATAAAGTTACTATTTTTTATATGTTCTATGTTGTCAGAAAACATATTCAATTCTATGTTCTGACATGCATATTGTGCAAATATCAAATATTACGCCAATACGAAAATTTTATATTTGTTTACTGTATAAAGTCATTATTATTCATATTTTCTATGTTTGCAAAAAAAAATTATATTCTTCTGATATGCAAATTGCTCAATAAGAACTCCAATTTCATCTTGTTTTTTCTATTTCTTTTCCAGACATTTCTATTATTTTATATTCTTTATATTATATTCTATTTTATATTCAATTTTATTATATTCTATTTTATATTCAATTTATGTTATCTGAAGTACATATCACTCAAACAGAACCCCAATATGAAGATATCACCTTCATCATGAAAATAATTCTTTTCCCAACCGGGATTCAAACCCTGGACCTTAGCTCAATAAGAACTCCAAATTCATCTTGTTTTTTTCTATTTCTTTTCTAGTCATTTCTATTATTTTATATTCTTTATATTATATTCTATTTTATATTCAATTTTATTATATTCTATTTTATATTCAATTTATGTTATCTGAAGTACATATCACTCAAACAGAACCCCAATATGAAGATATCACCTTCATCATGAAAATAATACTTTTCCCAACCGGGATTCAAACCCTGGACCTTAGCATTGAACACAGACATCTTAACCACTGTGCCAGGTATCACTCTGTGGCAGCACTCTAGGTATATAAGGTTAGCATGTAATTATTTATATTGAATATGAGGTGTCATAAGTGTGCCCAGACACATTCTGGTGGGATGTTAGTTTCATAGGGGTGTTAATGTATTGATATATATGTAATAATAATAATAATAATAATAATAATAATAATAATAATAATAATAATAATAATAATAATAATAATAATAATAATAATAATAATAATAATAATAATAATAATAATAATAATAATAATAATAATAATAATAATAATATAATAATAATAATAATAATAATAATAATAATAATAATAATAATAATAATAATAATAATAAATATTTGTATAGCACCAAGGCATTTCAATTCTTTGGCACGTATACTGCAAAAGCCCCATATGTTCTCATGTTAGTTCTTGGAATTATATACTCATTGTTTTCATTGGACCTTAGGGATCTTGTCTCATTTTTAGGTATTAGTAGTGGAGACAAATACTCAGGCTCAAAGCCACTTCAATGCACCTTCCATGTTATGTGGTCTTTATTCTTCATTTTCCTTACCACCTTGGCCACAGCATTTTGTAGTTTTTGAAGTTTGACCAGTTCACATTTAGGTAACCCAGCCAGCAGTGCACTACCATAGTCCAATGTTGAGGTAAAAAAAGCATTTGATAGGGTATTTGCTGTTTTGTTTCATCCAAACAACTCAAAAAAATCCATTTTTGCATATTTTGTTTGATTTGTTGCTCCATTGTTAATTCTTGATCCAGGATTACACCTAGATCTTTAACGTTACTAGATCTTGGAATTTTTTATTCACCCACCATAATTTCAGCTTATTTCCTCATTTTTTAAAGGGATTAAGCACCGATTTTGAAAAAAAAACGTTTAAAATTCACATATTGGTAATAAATGTATTTGTCTTTCATGTTTATAAACTTTTTGAAAAATGCATCCCCATCATTGTCAGTAAAACCTATTTGAACATGAACCTAACATAAAGGCCCCTAATGAAAGCACACTCCTTTCTTGGCGTCATTTTTATGTGGAGTGTCATCATAGAGGCACTGAAAGGTAAAATGACGCCATAAGAGCATGGAAATATGCTTAGGACTTCATGAAATGTATTGTCTTTTGAATAGTACCAAAATGACGTCAAACAGTGCTACCCCACTTTGAGCCTCAATTGAGGTCAAATAAAGTTCACGCAACCCATGTTTACCCGTCACGTGCAGCCATGGACTGAGAAAATCTTATACAGACTGTGCAACTTCTATGTCTTGTAGCAACTTTTCTTGTTGCTTGATGTCAAACTTTAATACGTCATGGTGTTCATATGTATATATACTGTTGCAAAACCAAAAAAACAGGATTGGTGCTTATTAATACCTTTAAGTTAGAATTTTTACCAAAGATAAGCATTTCAGTTTTGACATCATTTATCTTCATTTTGGTTTCAAATAAAATATCTTTATAATTTGTATACAATCTCCCATCTCTTTTGGGGATTTTATTGTTTCCTCTGCAGATTTAGGATCAAGAGTGATGTAAAGTTGCATACTATCTGCATAAATATGATGCCTCAGCCAATACTGCCCAATAATGTTGGCTAATGGTTCCATATTCATTGTAAATAAGATAGGCCCAAGCACTGAGCCTGAGGAACACCATAACTAATATTCATATTTTCAGATCTTTTCCCATCAATGTAAACATTGCTTTCTATTTGAAACATATGACCTGTACCATTTAAGTGCCATACCTCTAATGCCACATTTTCTTTCAAGCCTGTTTAATAATATATCATGGTCAATAATGTCGATTTACAGCAGAGAGGTCAAGTAACACCAAAAGTATGGTTTATTATTATCAATATCCATCAACATATCATTTTAAACTTTTACTAATGGTGTTTCAGTACTATGAAAATCCTTGTATGTTGATTAAAACATTCTTTGAATATTGTTTTTGACCAGATGACCAACAATTTGTTTAGCCAGTGGCCATGTACATTACCAGACTTGGTCGTTGGCCAAATGGGCCAAAAACATTTAAAAATTTTGATTGTGATAGTTTACTAATTTTAGGCCTGCAGCCAGAATTATCAAACTTGTGCATAATATTAAACGCAGTAGATTCTAGAATATAAAATATTACATATAAAATCAGGCTTACAGCCCATGCCCCTTGGGGCATATCATTTGTTGAATTTAATCTTTTTAACTGTTTGAACAAATTTACAGCTATTTCCAAAACGACATTCACCAATTTTTGCATAATTTCTGCAGAGATTTGAAAAAGAATCAATTGGCCTTTGGCCTATAAAACTCGTTGTATATATCTAGACCCTGCATGACAACCTCTAGACCACATAAAGCGTTTGACATTGATAGGGGTTCACTTATAACAAGACCCTGATACTCCTCAGGAGATATTTGTCCATGCAACTTTGTTGATCTTAGTAGCACTCATCTGTTTTACAGCTTTTACCGTGTTACCGGACTTACCAATAGCCAGTCACATTTTGTCCTTATGCAGTTCACGGACAGTGTGTACATATGGTTTGCTTAAGGCATTTAGTAATAAAATCAGTATATTGGGCATGTGGGGTAGATAAATCAGTACATGGTTTGCTAGTGCCAGCTGACAAGTTTTCACTAGAAATAGGCTGACTCTTAATCGAGAGGTCAATCTCAATTTTGGATGTTTCTTCCTTAAAAAGAATTTTTAAGGAATTTTTATTTTGAGAGAAAAAATTCAAAATCAAGCATGTAATCAGATCTTAAATATGTGTCAATAATTTCATGTGTATGGTAGATTTGGATTTTTTTCAACTTCAAATTTTGAATTTTGGTGTTGAAAATTGACTGGTCCCCATGACGTCTCTCAAACGGGAGACGTGTACAGACTATCAGACACGTGCGGGAAGATATTTCACAGCTCACAGTTCATTTTTCCGAAAATTTGACTTTGCGTTACATTTTAATTAAAAAACATATGACGCAATGCTTCAATTCTTTTCAAATATTCAGGGATTACTACCAGGGGATATATATATTGCCACAAAAAAAATAAATTTAAAGGTGAAAATAAATTTGTTGAAGTTGGACTTTGAAAAAAAAAACAATATTATATATTCTGCAATTAAAAATAATTATGAGAGCTGTTTCAATGGTGGTGTCCTTTATAGGGATTCTTCTATAGGGTCCCTAGTATCTTCCAGAATTTTTCACTAATTGAGCAATTTTTTTAAGGGGTTGAATAAGGAGGTCAAACATTACAAAAAATGAAAAAAATCTGTTATATGAATATTGTTATGTTAATAATGGATAGCATACCTTTCTTATTTTGTGCTCATGTCTTGCAAGCCAGTTCCACCATATGATCACAAAATTCCAATGGTGTCTCTGACCTGCTGCAATTTGTAGTCTGAAACCTGTATCAGAAAAGTCTGTAGATAATATTTGAACATATATATATCCAGGAGTTTCAATTTCAACAAGCTGGTCTTTGGCATTTGATAGTTTTGTTTCACAATTCACAACATATCAATGTCAGGGCTATCTGAAACAATTGCTTTATGAGTTGGCATGGTTCCAACCCAATATCAAGCTCCACAGAAAATAAATTATAACAATACAGGTAACATTAGCAGAAACGTGTCAGATCTGATGGCACGGTAGAATATTCAAATAGATTTCTGCTATTAGAGGGTACCAAGGCACAAGCTTGGAAATACACTTGATATCACGTGTCTTTTCCTTAAAGCATTCATGAAACCTGACTTTCAGACACAGTTTCTTTACATAACATGAATGTTTATACCCTAAACAGTGCTTTTATGTACCCAAAATATTCCCTGTTAACAACTTTCTGTGGCACTTGAAAGTTGATCAGTTGTCTGCTGAAAACTCCACCAGCAATTGGAACACTTTGTCAACAAGCTTTGTTTAGCTGGTCTGTGATCTTGTGTAAACATCTAATGAGTTACCAGTTGGGCACCTGTCCAGCTTGGGAAACAGGGTGATGTTTTGTACAATTTATTGCCAGGAGTATATTCAGAATAACATAAGATTTTAATATTATTTGAATCAATGAAATAACTGTCATGGTTGTGACAAATATTTTATGGTTGTGACAAATATCTTATGATTGTGAAAGATATATCATTTATGGGAAAAGTATTCTATTTATCTGAAAATTATCTTATGCATGTGAAAACCTTTCTGTCAAAAAGGGAAGACATGACTCGAAGCTTAAGGCTGCATGGAATCCTCTTAACTTAAAGGCCGAGATTTTGAAAAAGTGACATTAAACCCTTTGATCACTTAAATCACAAGGTCTTTGAATGGCAGAACTGTGAATGCTGATAATTGGTATCAGTGACATTTATGATTTGACCCTCTTTGATGAAATTCTGGGTTTTTCACACCACTGAATGGGAAGACATCAAAGGCTGCATGGATTCCACCTTAAAGGCTGGGCTGTATAGAATTATTTTTTACATTTTTTGCAAACATATATGATATAAAAAATAATGATTTTTCATCTTTTATAACTTCATAAATATTCACTTGTTTTAAATAATGTTACCACCAAAAAGAAAGCCAAGAAAAGGCATTGTCATCATGATAATTCATTCTCCAAATAGTGCAAAAAAATGGCAGAAAATGATCCAATTTTGACAATTGGTAAACAACACCTCCTGTGACTTATGGAGCCCCCTGACAGTTCAAAGGTCAAGGTCACACAGCACACTTCCTGTCCAGTGCTGGCAGTACTTGGTGGTCACAAAAAATCATAATTCTCAGAGCAGATGTTCTTTTGAGGATTTCAGACAGATGGCCTGTATGTCAATTTTAAGATCATGTATTGTTTTCAGATACCTTAAACCACTGTAAAATTGCCTGGAACCTTCCAGGTTTCATGAATGCTTTAAGCCAAAATGCCAGACAAAAAGAGGAAAGTCTCAGGTCAGGGCTTGCTGAGATTAGTACTCAGATTAGTGGGGTGTGTGGTCACTTTCACATGTCTAAAATAGTGGGCAAATCACTGCACACACATCTGAGCTTTTTTACTACACAAATATTTTTATTCAAATTGTGGTTTTATTTGACAATTGAAATAATGATTGTAATATTTGATTTTTTTAAATATAGAAATTCTAATTCTATCTTGTTAAGTGATGGATATTGTTTACTATGCGAATTGACATTGATAGCTATACCATTAGTTCACTTATTTGGAGAGGCCGGAGGCCGAGCCAAGTAAGGATCTAATGGTATGAATATTCATGTCAATGAGTATAATAAACTATATCTAACTTGTATCATTATGTAAGATGTTGCTCCACCCACTCCATGCAACAATGAACATGTAACCAGGTGCCATAATGTGGAACTCATTGAATAACATGATCTGATTGGTCTCTCAAAAGAGCCCACTATATTTGAACATGTAAACCCCAAACTTTAGCAGATTGGTTGGGCAAAGAGGAAATGACAGGTAAATACTTTATGATTACTTTTTGTGTTTTTATAATTGCTCTTTGTATAAAATAGATTAAAACTGTGATTTATGTTAAGGATAAAAGGAACAGAGGCAACTTTAAATTGGTGCTAAATAAATGTGCAGAATACATGTCAGAGTTATAAATCTAACCTGGTTGTAATTCGGTCAATGACAGCAAATGATAGCAAGGTGTGTTGTACATTTCAATAAGCATGATGAGCCACTCAGTATGTCAGTTTCAGTCAAGTATATCATTAGTTTTCACTGTGAATGTATTGTCTGAAAAGTATATTTTTTACACACAAACTTATGAACACATTCTCAGGGTGTTTGATAATAACTTAAAACATTTAAAATTACTTGAAAACGATGTAGTCTTGTAAAATCAATATGTAATAAAAAAATTTAAAAATGTGAAAATGAAAATTATATAATTATGTTGTGTTTTTATTTTCAGTTGAACAGCTAGCCATGGTATAATCAATCAATCAATCAATCAAAAGGGATATTTATAAAGCGCCCTTTCCGTAATGCTCAAAGGCGCTGTACATAAGTCAATCTAGCCTACATTACTCATATGCCACGCTGAATAGATGAGTCTTGAGTTTGGCTTTGAAACTGTCATAGTTGGTGCATAGTCTTGAATCAATTGGAAGTGCATTCCACAATACAGGCCCAGCCTTACAGAAACTGCGGTCCCCGTAAGTCTTTTGATTTGTCTTGGGGACCTTTAACAGCATTTTGGAAGCAGATCGTAGGCCTGGACGCTGGTCCAACACAATGAGATCACATATATATATTGCTGCTTTTCCATGTAAAGCCTTGAAAACCATTGTCAGGATTTTGTATTCAACCCTTTTTACCACTGGTAGCCAATGCAGTTCCTGTAATAGTGGCGTCACATGGTCGTATTTCCGTCCCCCCAGAATCATTCTGGCTGTGGTGTTCTGGATTTTCTGTAAGCCATACATCATTGCTACTGGGATGCCATATAACAGGCTGTTGCAATAATCCAGCTTACTAGAGATAAGGGCGTGGATTGTGCGTACACGAGCTTCATGTGAGAGGAACTTCCTGACTTTTGACAGCTTTCTCAGTTGATAATGACAAGATTTGATGATGGCCTTGACTTGTACATCCATGGACATTGTTTCATCAAAGAAAACCCCAATGTTTTGCATGCTCTTCTTGGGCTCGATTACTGATGATCCGACTTTTAATGGGGGAAAATCAAAATCTGGCTGATACCTTGATTGTATCAAGCAGGCCTCAGTCTTCCCATTATTGCACATTAGAAACAAAAAAGCTAAGCATAAACACACATCAAGAACACAACACTCCATTTTCATCACATTACTTCTAATAGATGCAAGCACTTTTGGTTTGAAGAAGACCATGAGCTACTTGTCATCTGCATGAAACTCATAATCCATTTCATGCTTTTGCATAATATCTCCAACTGGGAGGGTGTAAATAGTGAACAAGATGGGTCCCAATACACTGCCCTGAGGAACACCAAATGTGAGCTCATGAGTTGCAGAATACTGCCTATCAATTCCAACCTTTTGTTTACGGTTTGACAGATATGACTTGAACCATGCTAAGACATTATCCCTCAAACCAAGACAGTGGTAGAGAATTCTAAGTAGCTTTTCATGGTCAACTGTGTCGAAGGCACTACTTAGATCCAGAAGTACTAGGAGTACACCCTCATGTCTATCCAGTGCCATAAGAATATCACTATGCAATTTAATCAGTGCAGTTTCTGTCGAGTGACCTTCCTTGTAAGCAGACTGGTGGATCTCATTCATTCCATGAATTGGCATGTGGCTTTTTGTCCGCAAGGCAACCACCTTTTCAATGATAAAAGCCAGGTTAAAAAAATAAACTTATAACATTGGTGCAATCAGGATTTCGTCGAATGCACTCAACATTGACATCACTCATAAATGTAACAGACAGATGGCTTCGGAATATTGATCAAGGACTAGTGACGGGCGTAGTGTTTATAGACCTCCGAAAGGCCTTCGACACGGTAAACTTTGACACTCTCCTGAAAAAGCTCCCTTATTACGGAGTGTCAGGTGTGGAGCTTGAATGGTTCTCATCATATCTTCATGGTAGAACTCAGAGTGTCATTGTGGATGGATGCCTGTCCGACCCATTGCCGGTCACAGTTGGTGTGCCTCAGGGCAGCATTCTGGGTCCACTGCTCTTCACATTATATGTGAACGAGCTGCCAAGTGTGCCCAATGAGTGCTTGTCCAGTATGTACGCTGACGACACAGAGGTGGAACATGCTACCAAGCCATGTCACATTAAACATATGGAAACTGTGATAAATAATGATATGGAAAAACTTCAAAAATATTTTCACTCAAACAAACTCAGCCTCAATGTGCCTAAATGTGAGTTTGTCCTTATTGGAACTCATCAAAGCTTGGCAAAATGTGAGGATATTACTATAAAAATTGGAGATGAAGTAGTACCGAAATCACAAAAAGCCAAACATCTTGGTATGGAAGTCGAGGATACTCTCAGATGGAGCTCACATATTGACAAACTAGCCAAAAAGCTGGCTTCCAAAATTGGCATACTCAGAAGAATCAGACACATAGTACCACATGGAACTCTACTTCAATTGTATAATGCAATTGTCATTCCACACTTTGATTATGGCGATTTAATATATCAAACATGCACAAATAAGAACATGGACAAACTACAAAAGCTGCAAAACAGAGCCGCCAGAATAATCGGAGGGTATGACTCCCGGAAACACCGCAATGATATGTACAAGGACCTTAAATGGCTATCGCTTAAAAACCGAATTATTATGCACAAATGTATAATGGTACATAAAAGTCTAAAAGGTCTGGCACCAAAATATCTCACAGATAAATTTGTTTATAATGACAATGTTCATGGACTGAACACAAGATCAGCAAAGCTTTTGCATGTAAAAAAGTCAAAGACAGAATATTATAGTAGAAGCTTTGAAATAAGTGGGGCAAATGTGTACAATGCATTGCCAGCAAGTGTTAGAGAAGCAGAAACAGTAAATCAATTCAAAAGTAAATTGGAAGATCACTTGCTATCACAAAACCAATTTTAAATGTTTATCTACTTTTATGTGAAGCTTTTATCTGTACATAGTTTTAACATGAGTATGAAAGATGTGTAAATGTGAGAGGCGCTCAGCCTACATAAAATAGTTTTAACAACTAATTGTAGCCACTGAGGATAATAAATTTTATTGTATTGTTGTATTGTATTGTTAGAAACCGGTCTGAAGTTCTTCAGTACCTCAAGGTCAAGACCAAGCTCTTTCAACAGTGAGAATAGTATGGCCTCCTTCAGATCCTCAGGCATACATGCCTCAGAAAGTGACAGGTTTACAATCTTAGTAATGACTGGCAATAATACTCCAAGACAGTCTTTCAGCAATGAAGTTGGGATAGGGTCCAGTGGACAACTTTTTGAAGGAGACTGACAAATAAGTATTGCCACTTCTTCCTCAGTTGCTGGAGTAAAATCACTCAACAAGTGATCAGTACTAACTCCACTGATGTCAATGTAATCTGATCTGACATAAATAAACCCAAATATGTTGATGCCATCTTTGTTTTCTGTGTAAAGACATTTTATCTATTTTTTTTAATTTTCTCCATTTGCAAAAAAAAAATACAGAAAGACTATGTTCTGACTTTCATATTGTTCAAATAAGGTCCCAACATAAAGATTTCACCTTTGTTTGTCCAAGATGATATCAAAAGTAATGCAAATACATCAAGTAGATATCTATACCTCATCCAGGTAACACACAACGTAGAAAATACGTTGTGAGCACGTAGAAATAAGGTTTAATTTTCTTTCTACATTTATTCAACGTGCTGAGCACATAGGATAACGTCATGGTCTGACTTAAAAACGTTGTTCTACGTGCTGACAATGTTGTCTTTAACAAAGTGCTTACAACATGGTGAGCATGTAGAAGAAAACTTATGATGATTGGATTGGCCAATAGGTGGCTGCAGTACTACAGAAAATGGCGACCTGTAACAGCTTAGTTGTTAGGTAATTCAAAGTTACAGTGAATTTATTGGATAAAACATAGTGTTCTGAATGACTAATATATAATAAAAAAATAAATGATCATGTCCTTTGTTGCAATAGAAATGTATTGTTATTATCTATGGCAATATATAGCCATATAATTTCTGATAATGTCAAAAAATCCTGATAATGTCAAAAATTCCAGCTGATATACTAGAAGAGGTTGCTGATGAGACAATCCCAACTGAGTAACTGGATTTGGCCAAAGATAGTGCCACGTGCTTGCAACATGCTGAGCACCATGTGATTGAAACATACTGAGCATATGATTACATTGTTTTATCATATGTTCAAAACATAATGTCGGTTTACAACGTGCTCACAACATGCTCACAATGTAGAAAAAACCTGCTCAGCACATGCTCAGCACATGCTCACAACATAGAAAAAACGTGCTCATCATGTGCTCACAACTTTGTACAACAACATGCTCACATAGTTATCTGGTGTTCACAGATCTACGTACATACGTCATGTTACAACGTGCTCAGCACCAAAACACAACGTGCTCACAACATAGAAAAAACGTAAAATTGTTAGCTGGGATGTCTCATTTAAATCTAAGACACCATTTTAGTTGATTCTCTGTTGGTAGGTATATTGTTTGTTTGTTTGGGGTTTTATATCACTTTCAACATTATTTCAGCCATTTCGTGATGAGACCTACTTGTAGCAGATATAGTGCTGCCTCACTGAATTGTCATGTCGCAGGTCAAGGACAATTGGTCAACCCTTTAGGCATGGGCCTCAGCTCATAGGAGAAATTGTGTCATGAGTTCAATCTCAGCACGGCCGGGGATCGAACCCACAACCTTTGGATCACCACAGAGGAACTGGTGCTAATAAGCTGACGCTCTAACCAACTGCGCCACGGCCCATGGCTTTTTTGGTAAGAAAGTGACTACAACAACAAACACATGTGCAAGTATAACTCTGTCAACTGGTGCCATTGTTCTGGATGTGTGTGAAGTTTGTTACTGATTCACTTTTCACAGTTAATTATTCTTTTTTCAAAATCAATAGATGAGGTTGTCAACATGTTATATTTGCAATATTGTCAAACCCACGACCTTTTGATCACCACAGAGGAACTGGTGCTAATAAACTGGCACTCTAACCAACTGCGCCACGGCCCGTGGCCCTGTTTGTAGGTATAGAAGGTTAGCATGTGATTATTTATATTGAATAGAAGGTGTGTCATAGGTGTGCCCAGACACATTTTATATATTTAACTTGAACAAAGAAAGTGGTGCACATTTTTCTGGAGAAGTAGTCCGGTAGGATGTTAGTTTCATAGGGTGTTAATGTGCTGATATGTACTCAATTCAGTTCACTCATAACAGAAATCAAGATGTCTGAATGCTGGTTGAGAATGTGCTTGATTTCTCTTAATGGAAGTACACGTCATGATCTTCTGGTGACCTTTAGGGGAAATAGACTACTAAATAGCCATATGGTGGATGAATATTTATCAGACCATAGAATGATCCTGATAACTCTGGACTCACCCAATCCACCTAAAAAGTCCAAGTACAGGGATTTTTAAAAGATGGACACTGATGCTCTTAGAAGGGACATCAGATATATCGTGCATGACTCCAAAGCCTGGGAAGAGTCATCCTTGCATGAGATGGCTAGTTACTATGAATATTATGGTACACAAATATTACTGTAATATTACTGAATGCAAGCCAGCTCACTAAATGAATGATCAAATTAAATCTAAAAAGTCTCTCAAGTGAAGACTTGAAAGAAAGATGATTAAATCTGAGCTACATTTTGATAGGGAATTACATGATATCGAGACAAATTAATATATTTCCCTGCTAAAATCATCAGTCTGACTTTTTCTCTAACCTGGTATTTCTCCTATGAGCTGAGGCCCAATAAACTGTGTAGTCATAGATTTGGTCATGCACAAGGCAAATGAGACATCAATGCCCCAGTCATCATGGTCATAAAGTGAAGCTAATCAAGCTAAGTTTAATGACTTCTTTCTTGAGAAAATTGAGACAAACAACTACACTTACGACCTGCCACTGCACCTCCTGATAGGTTTACATCCCTGACAACTGATGATGTGTGTAAACTGGTGAGGAAGGCAGCAAAGAAGTCATGTGAGCTGGACCCAATACCCACCTGGCTCCTGACTTCATTGACCTTCTCCCTCTCATTACTGTTATTATAAACAAATCGTTATCTGACTCAGTGGTACCCGTCAGTATTGCAATAATTGCACCTCTCCTGAGGAAATTTGGTCTAGAACTCATTGAGAAAAATTATAGACCTGTTTCAAACTTACCTACATCTCTAAGCTGACTGAAAGGGCTGTTGCAAAGCAATTAGTCCCTCATCTTATAAGAAATGGACTTACAAATTCAAATCAGCTTACAAGGAGCATCATAGCACTGAAACTACCTCATTGATGGTGCAAATTAAAATAAAATGACAACTTGCATGACCTTGCTCACGAAAAATCAATAATATTGCTACTACTTGATCTTTCGGCTGCTTTTGATACCATTGATCATCAGATACTGCTGGATAGATTGGAATCAAGATGTAATATCAGGGGTCATGCCCTTGCCTTGTCATACCTAACTGACAGGATGCAATTTATCATGGTTGGATGCCATAGATCCTCGCTTAGACCCATTATGTACAGGGTCCCACAAGGATCTTTCTATAAAATAATCAAACACAGACGCTGCCATGATGGTGGAATGAGGAATCTTTAATCCTGGACTGTGATTGGTTAATAATGAATCATGATGATACACTACATCTCCCTTTCTTTAGATTTGTTCTTTCTTAATATTCTCCATTACCTTATCCTCTTTTGTCAAACATTTACTTACATTATTACAATATATCTTTAGTTCTTACATTGTCATAATACAACATATGTTTTAGCTTTCTAATAATAAAGCTGATATTTAATATTCCATGGTATTATTCTTATATTACTATGTCCAGCTACTCTGATGTTATTTGAACCTCACATATTTAATAGTCTCTCTTATATAACAAAGTACCATACATGTTGGTCCATATGGTTAATGTGAATTTGACACATTTCAAATTTTAATACTGCTATAGACCTTAATAAACATGTCCTTTTGTAATATGGCATTATGGGTGTTACTTTTTTATTTTTTTTAAATTTTTTTTTTTATATATATATTACGCACTAGTGACACACAATTTAACACTGCATACACACATTGGTACCATGGATTTTGCATTCATACTTGGACACACTGACATTATTTTCTGTTAACACATAGGATACATATATCATGCAATTATGACACAGTTGAATAGCACAATATCAAGTCATTTAACAAACATCTGTAGAACAAATACATGCAACACATACAAATATTAGCATTCATTTAAGCATATCATTATACATCATGAATACAATATCAAGTCTTTATGAACACATTATGCAAAATATATCAGTCTTTGGTACAGTTTATAAAACTCAAGCTACAGTCAGTCTGAAAAATATTTCTATCTTTTAACTGTTTCACTATAGCACCAAGATCATGAACAAATACACACAATGCGCTGACACAATGTGCAAAACTTGTCTCCTTGAAAATGAACACATAATTAAATTATTTACATTTTGATTCCTGATGATTGGCACATAACTTGGCACTTTCACTTTACTGTGACATTATCATGATTGTTATGATATTATATACACAAGAATAATTATTATGGTTTCTCTCCTTATTTTGTATTTACAGGTCCAGTTTCTTTGCAGGTTTGCTAATCCTGCCACTGCGAGTGACTGTGGGTTTGCTCACTGCAGCAGGACTATGAGATTTGGTAGGTTTCTCAATTGTGTGAGGTTTCATTACAGCGGGACTATTTACCACTGTCGGGTTCTCTCCTGTAATTCTACTAGCCACAATGGGGCTTGGCAGCTGTAATGGTTTCTCTCCTGTATTGTTTCTCATTGTGTTATAATTTTGTACTGGGGTTTGATTCACACTTCTGGGACTTTGCAACATTGGTTCATTGTCTTGATGCATTGAGCCCTGTGTGATCACAAGTCTCTGATTTTGTGGTTCTGGTGAAGCTCTAATGTGTGGACTGTTCTGTGGTGTGGCAGTCTGACTCGGTTCTTGTCTGAGCATGACAAGGCGCTGTAAATTGTTTCTCTGATTCACTGTTTGATTCTCATCTGTGAGTGCTTTCTCACGTGTCTTGAACATGTGTTGCCTGTTGCGGCGGTATACTTTGTTCTCACCTGACTGCACATTAGAACTTCTGATGCCACATTTCTTAATCACTTTTCCAAGTCTCCACTCACCTGTGGGAGCGCGGAATCTCACCAAATCACCTGGTTTCAATTCTGACTTGGGTTTACCATGATGGCAATCATAGTAATGTTTCTGCTTTTGCTGTCTCTGTTTCAGCTTATTCTGTACTGTTGGTTCGGCCACTGGCTTGAGCAACTGGTCTTTGACTGGCAGCCTTGTTCTGAGGCGGCGGTTCATGAGGAGCTGAGCGGGTGACCTGTCAATACTCTCCAACGGAGTATTCCTGTAATTTAGTAAGGCTAAGTACGGGTCTGCATCCGAATTCTCGGCCTTTTTAAACATGGCTTTAATGGTTTGGACTGTTCGCTCAACCTGACCGTTTGACTGGGAATAACCTGGACTGATAGTGGTGTGTACAAATTCCCAGTCACTAGCGAACTTCGCAAATTCACGAGATGTGTACTGTGGGCCGTTGTCGCTGACAACTTCGCCAGGGATACCATGTCTGGCAAATGTGGATTTTAGTGCAGTGATGACTGCACCACTGGATAGCTCTGGGAGTAGGTTGATTTCTGGATATTTAGAGTAGTAATCCACTGTCAGTAAATAGTCATGGGCCCTGTAATGCATGAGGTCTGTCGCTACCTTGGCCCACGGCCAATCTGGTATGTCATGGGGGATCATCGGTTCAGATGTCTCTTTCTTTCTGTTAGACTGGCATGTGCTACAAGCGGCTACAGCTTCTTCAATCTGGGGGTTCATGCCAGGCCAGAATATTGAGTCTCGTGCCCTCTGCTTTGATTTTACAATTCCCTGGTGAGACTCATGAATACGACTCATTATGTCAGATCTCATGGACTTTGGAATGACAATCCTGTCATTCAGATACACAATACCGTTTTTAATTCTCATCCTTGTATTGTAGATATGGCCGAAGTTCAGGTGGCGTGCACCTGCTCTGCGATGGCCATCCATTCACTATGGTGTCACATACTAAATTGAGAGCAGCATCCTGCTCAGTTTCTTGACATAATTTGCTGTACACATTGTCGACTAGTCTGACACTGTTGACCTCAATCGTGTCGTCATTAGTGGTGTCATCTTTGATGTGTGCTCTTGACAATGTATCGGCCAAGAACATTTCCTTTCCTGGCTTGTATGTGAACACGAGATCATACCTCAGAAGTCTCATTCTCATACGCTGTAATCTGGGCGATAGCTTGTGTAGTGGTTTTGTAATGATGGCAAGTAATGGTTTGTGATCAGTTTCCACGGTTACTCGTTTTGCAAAAAGGTAATCATGGAATTTGGAACACGCAAAGCACACAGCAAGTAATTCCCTCTCAATAACTGCATACCTGGACTGCGTCTCATCAAGAGACTTTGAACCATAAGCTACAGGGTGGTTATCTTGAATGATAACTGCTCCGAGTCCAGATTTACTGGCATCTGTCTGTACTGTTATTGGTGCACTAACATCATAGTACTTGAGCACTGGTTTGCTGGTGACGATCGCCTTCAATCGGTCAAACGCACTCTGATGTTGTGCGTCCCAGCACCATTCAACACTTTTGTCCAGCAGGTGGCGTAGAACTTGTGTTTCTGCAGACACATTGGGTAAAAATTTGTGTAGATACCCTACCAAACCTATCCAACGGTGGAGGCCCTCTCGGCCTTGGGGGGTGGGCATTTCTGTGATCGCTTTTACTCGCTCATCACTGGCTTGCAGGCCTTCTGCTGATAATCTGTGACCCACATAGGTTACACTGGTCATGCCTAACTCAGACTTTTCTGGATTTAACTTCAACCCGACCTCACGGGCACGAAGCAACAGCTGGGACAACCTCCGGTCGTGCTCCTCTGGCGTAGGGCCATGTACTAAAATGTCATCGACAATGACATGCACGCCCTCTAGATCTCCAAACAGGTCTGACATCACCTGATTAAATATGTCTCCACTGGTGTTTATTCCGAATGGCAGACGTTTATATCTGTAACGTCCCCAAGGAGTGTTAAACGTCGTCAGAAGTGACGACTGCTCATCCAACCCTATCTGCCAATAACCACGCATGGCGTCAATTTTGGAAAGTACTTTGGCATCTGGCATCTCCGCGGCGACCTCTTCTACAGTTTTTACAGGGTGGTGCGCCCTCAAAATGGCTTTGTTGAGCTTGGTGGGATCCAAGCACACACGAACCTTGCCATTTGCTTTTTGTACAACAGTCATGCTATTTACCCAAGGAGTCGGTTCTAATTGTCTGACTATCACATCCAGTGATTGCATTCTGTCTAACTCGGCCTTGACTTTATCTTTGATGGCAAACGGTATCCGTCGCGGTGGATCAACACTTGGTGTCACGTTGGGATCGCAATAAAAATGCGTATCCGCTTTGACAAATCCTAGATCTGTGAACACATCCTGAAACTGAACTGCGACTGGGTGTTTTTCAATGAATTCAATTCTCTGAACTAAACCGAGTTTCTCACAAGTGTGGCGACCAAGTATAGGACTGACTGGGTCCTTGACAATCTGAAATGTCACCGAGGTCTTGTTGATTGCAGTGTGCAGTTCACCCATTGGCCTGATGCCATGACCAGAAAATGATACTAAATGTATGGTAGGTGGCTCCATCTGTACATTGATCATGTTGCAGTATATACTGTGTGGTATGATATCTGCTTCTGAACCGGTATCTAACTTAAATCTGATCAGTTGACCTCCAATGGTGAGGTCTTTTGTCCACGGTCCAGTATTCACTGAGCTACTCGACCCAATTTCGCCCACAAAAAGGGTATTGAGTTCATCTGTGACATCATTCACAGAGTACAATTCTGGATTGGACTGATATGTGTCAGCTGATTCAACTAGCTCATGAACACGTCTCTGGTGCCGGCGTCTAGAATTGCGACACATGTGCTTATAATGTCCCATCTTATGACACGCATGGCATATCTGACCACGCGCAGGGCAACGTGTGCTAGGTGCATGCGAGTTTCCACAATTACCACACTGACTGTTATTACTCCTTTGGAAAGTAGGTTTATTTCCAAAGCTCTGGGGTTTACCCTGGTTGAACCTGTGACCACTATTCATGCTACTGGGCTGTCTCTGCTGTGGTCTCTGCTGTGGTCTGGGACCACTATGTCTCACACCCGCGTCACGTTTACTACTTCTCACAAAGTCTACATTAGCAACATCTTTCAGTTGGGAAGGGGTAATCTCACTTAGACGACAGGTTGTAATGCACTTTTCTAGATTTAGCTGGTCAGTTTGTAACAGTTTTTCTCTAAGAGTTTCATCTGAGATGCCACAAATAATCTTATCCAACAGCATGCTATCTTGTAGCAGGCCATACTCACAGTCTTTAACTCTGTTCTTAATGTCAGTGAGATATTGTTCAAATGTCTCACTGGGACCCTGTTTCCTTGTGTTGAATTGATATCTCACTACTGTCAAGTTTTTCTTACCATCACAATGTGTTTTAAATTTGTCTTTCAGTGAAGCTAATTTCTTCCTTTGAGCAGCTGTGAATGTAAATGTTGAATGCACTTTTTGGGCTTCTGGCCCAGCCACGTGGAGGAATAGGCTGCACTGCCTTGACTGATCTTCCTCAGGATCATCAGTATTCACTGATAAACCACATGCAGACAAATATATCTCGAAACTGTTTATCCAGTCCTTATAGTTCTGGGACAAGTTGCCAGTAAGTTTCAACTGTCCTGGTGGCTTTAAACCAAGTGCCATTGTCACAATTTGATCCCACTTCTTAACAACATATAAAATAATCAAACACAGACGCTGCCATGATGGTGGAATGAGGAATCTTTAATCCTGGACTGTGATTGGTTAATAATGAATCATGATGATACACTACACTTTCATGGGCACATACTTTTTACAATATCCATGTTTCCATTGGCTGATATTCTAGCTCATTTTGGGCTCAACTATTATATATATGCTGATGATACTCATATTTACACCCCTGTCGAGCACACCTCTGGTCAACAGATTAAGCAAATTAAGAGAATGTGTAGAAAAGGACACAATCACATTCAGAATTTGGCAGCCATCAGACAGTGTCTGGACGAGAAAGCAGCTGAGACATTAACTCATATTTTCGCTACATCCACCCTGGACTATGGAAATGGTCTCCTTGCCTGTCTCACATAATCAGATATCAAGAAGTTGCAATCCTTACATCACGTGTTTTGGGAAGGATTAGGAAGTTTGATCATGTATCTGGAAGGCCTTAAAAGGTAAGGTGCCCTCTTACTTGCGTGATCTACTTCAAGTGAAAGAGAATGTAGGGACTGAAGGTCTCATGATAGTACTTACTTCTCTGTTCTGAAGACCCACCTGAAAACGGTAGGGGAGAGGGCCTTTTCTTCTGTTGCCCCCAGATTATGGAATTCCCTTCCTACTCAGATTAATAGTAGCATTTCAGTTAGTGCTGTTAAGAGTAGACAGAAAACACATCTATTCAGAAAGAGCTTTCTGAACATTACGCTGTGAACAGACTCAGTGTGGTATATGCCCTATACAAATTCTATTATTATCATTATTATTATTAACATAATTACAGGTAACAAATTATGAATTACAAATTGCAGTGACCCAAACCCTAGCCAGATACAAATTTTAATATAGCATTACAGATAACTATATTACAGGTAAATGATTGGGAATTAAAATCTAATTACCAAACACAAGCTACATACATGACATTAAAGGAAATGGTACATAGATGATTTTGACTGTTGACTATTGTAATTTTTTTCAACTGTCAAATACATGACCCTATATTCCATTTATGAGGAAATACATTATATAACGTTTTGGGAGATATGGTAGGAAAACTCTTATTATATCAATACTGATTGGGTAACCAAGAGACTAATCAGCACAAACTCACTGCTCCCTCGCAACACTGGGAGGGGCAGAGGAATTGCACTTACATTAAAACATAACCCCATAAGTTGATAGCTCTGCTGACATGAATTTACTCTACATAACAGACCCAGGGTTTACGCTTGGCTCTGCAAGTATTGACCAGGATTGCCAGTACCACCCCCAGAACAAGCCTCTTTTTAGCAGTGAATAATGACAGAGTTAGATATTTTGCACATGGCCAATTGGTGTCATTGTTATGACTGGAAAATGAGCACAACAATTAGGAATTTTGTATATGTATTGTGACATATAGACATGTACACATGTACAGCTGTGTGATTGTGCATGACCATGTATAACAGCCAACCAATTGCAGAGTTATATTTTAATTTTATGCTAATGTGAAGGCAGTGTGTGGCTTGTCATGCAGTGTATGTTTGCCATGCAGTGTATGTTCTGCATAGCAAGTTGACAATTGTTATTTAGATCAGTTGACCTTGTTATGTAGTGAACTTACAGAAGTTCTCATATGGGTAGATTGATGTTTGTTTGGGGTTTTACATCACTTTAATTGTGATGAGATCTACTTGTAGCAGATATAGTGCTGCCACACTGAATCGCTGCCACATGTCGCAGGTTCTTGACATGACAACCCACCCGGTCACAGATATACAAGAACAGTTTAACCCTTTGGCATGGGCCTCAGTTCATGTGTGAAACTGCATCATGAGTTCTATCTTGGCATGGGCAGGGATTGAACCCACAACCTTTGGATCACCATAAAGGAACTGGTGCTAATAAGCTGGCACTCTAATCAACTGTGCCACAGCCTGTGGCTAAGACAAACACAAATACCTACTGCCATTAGGTAAATTGATACCATAAATCAGTTTTTTGTTTGATCTTTGATTCTGATCTTTGATTTCTGTGCTCTCATCCCAAATCTCCTGGCAAATATCACTTGTATCCTCATGCAAGCATGTCTATCGTACTTGCAACAAGGTCTATAGATGTGGTAGTGATAATACCAGTGCAGGTTTTATCTTTTCAATCATATTTTGACGAAACTACAAAGGTGTGCATCTTTGTGCTTTGACTTCCATATATTATCAATTAACAACTATTTTTGCAGAACAAAAAGATGAAATATTGCATGTAGCCTCACACAACGTTTTACTTGCAACCTGTGTCCAAATGATTCCAATGATAACTGAATCATCTTTTTACTCCTATTTGTAATGAAATTTGACTGATTAAGATGGACTCACACACTGGAAACCAGCATGTAACAGTATTAATAATAGCTATAAAATAATATTAAAGGTACTCAGCCAAGCAAGGCACACTGGAAACCAGGATACAACATCGCAACAAAGTTGAAACTGTGTAGGCAATGTTAGGTCACAGATTTACAAGAACAGCGGGTTTGGCATGGGCCTCAGCTCAGCTGTGAAATTGTATCTTTAATTCAATCTTGGCATGGGCAGGGATTGAACCTACAACCTTTGGATCACCACAGAGGAACTGGTGCTAATAAGTTGGCGCTCTAACCAACTGCGCCATGGTCCGTGGCCTTAGATTGATATGAATAGGTTGTTTATGGCAAACATTGTTAATTTCACCTCATTTTGTGCCTCCACAGAAGGCATTGTGCAATAAATTCTCAGTTACATACTTTGAAAGTTAGGATTGACCATGTATAAAGAGTTATGCACATGCTAGAGCTGAAATACTTATGCATATCATCGTAAAGCACAGACAAATAGTCTACTAATATACTAATAAACAAATAGAAAATAATTTCAAGTAATATTTCAGATACCTTGTGTCCTACAGGTCTTATTATATTGATCTAATCAGCGGGAATCTGAAAAGCTAAGATAGTGTTGAAATTGTGTGATCAATGCAATGTCAATTCTCCCTTTACTCGTATACAATTAAAGGGATGGATGCTTAAATCACAACCTTGAATGAGATCATTTTTATTCCATGTATACAGTTATCAATTTTACTTTTATGACTTGAGGTGTGGATATTTCTGATCTGTGCCATCCAATCTTTAAATTCAGTGTTTCAAAACATAACCTAGCCTTACCTTAATAAATATTTCAGCCCAAATCTGAGATCATTTGTACAAAAATCCAAAAAGCCTGTGATCCAATTGAGGGAATGATGGAAATTAATAGTGTCCTATACAATACTATAATCCTGTGCTCAGTATGTTCTTGTATGTTCTTTGCAAATATTATGAGCAATTAAACAATAGGGGGTGCAAAATTTGTAAGTTTCCTGGGGAAAGCTATTATTTACAGGGTGTTCCACCACCCAACCACCGTTTTTTTCTAATTTCTCTTGGAACATAATTTTCAACTCCATCAAAGAAATATTTTTAAAAGGCATAAGGTAAAGTTTTCACTTTTTAAAAATGCTTTGCTATCTTATCATTGAATGGATAATATCCTTTTAATATATATATCTCCAATAAAGTCTGTGGTGACAAAGTGTTAAACCTTTTATTGCAATACTATATATATATATATATATATATACTATATATATTCTGCATATATATATATATATATATATATATATATATATATATATATATATATATATATATATATACACACATACATATATATATAGTATTGCTATATATAGACACATGGCTGAGATCAAACATATTTTTATCATTTGGTTTGCAGACAGCTCATGGATCTAACTTCACTCATCACCTGAATATAAACCTGTGTCAAGTATAGTCCATCATATCAGCATGATATTATTCCTAAATATTATTACATTCAATCTTGACATAATATCTATTCGATGCAAATTAAACCCTTGATGCTTTATATACAAGTTATATTGTTGGCATGAAACATTTTAACACAATACTATGAACCATACAGCTATGAGACTATGAACTATTTATTTATCATTATGACTGAATTTAATTTTCCTATTTTGATATGAGGGCAATGTTAAAATGTCCTGATGTGTTTTTCCTTTGAGAGTAAATATCAAACTTTGAATATTAAGTATTTGGTATGAAATAAGCGTGGGAGATTAAACAGTGGAATAGGGTATTTCAGTGCGGAATGCACTGATTCAAAAGCATATGCATTGAAATGTCTGATGTTGAAGATATATTTCTGACATTGGCTCGCTGAGTGTTGGACATATTGTCTGATGTGGGTCAAAATCTTTTGACGCACACTGACAGCACTTTTTGTTTGCCATGGATGCCAAATATTTAGTATCTCCAGTTCACTGTTCATGAGATATGGCACAATAATATAAAGGTCAAGGTCACAGTATCAAGGTCAAAGGTCAAAGTTGTGAAAAATGTATATGATGCTCAAAATAGTGTTGATATATAATAGATATGAAGTACTTTTTATTCACTTCTAATGGTTGCAACGTGGCATGTACACAAATTTTTATTTCCAAGTTAATGTGCCAAGGTCAAATGTCACATGGCTAAAATTGTATGATGAGGCTCAGCTATGACATAAGACATTTCTGTAAACCAAGTTTTAATATCTTCTTATAAGTGGTTGCTGAGATATGCTCTTTACAAAATTTGTGACCTCAAGGTCACTGCACCAAGGTCAATGGTGACATCACTAAGATTTGAAAGAATCTTCATATGCATCTCTATATCTACCTCTATATAAACTATGAAACATATTACTGGAAGTTTTGGAGAAGATTTTTAAAGAAATGTTGACAGACGTATGGACATACATTTTTCCGACTCCTGAAGCTCTGCGAGCTAGTCTCAGCAGAGCTAAAAAGTATGATGAGGCACAGCTATGACATAAGACATTTCTGTATACCACGTTTTACCACTTTTATAAGTGGTTGCTGAGATATGCTCCTTGCAAAATTTGTGACCTCAAGGTCACTGCACCAAGGTCAATGGTGACATCACTAAGATTGAAGGAATTTTCACCTCTATATACAATATGAAACATATATTACTGATAGTTTTGGAGAAGATTTTTAAACAAAGTGTTGGTATATAGCTGATATGAAGTGCTTTTTATTCACTTCTAATGGTTGTGATGTGGCATGTACACAAATTTTGAATTTAAGGTCAATGTGCCAAGGTCAAAGGTCACATGACCACTTCATCAAAATAGCAAATTTGACCATTTAACATTTGTATTTGAAGTTATTTTCAAACAATCACAGTGCTCTCACAGCTTGACTAACATAATCACATTTGACTTTGCCTTCCAAATTAAGTATGTAACTGCTCTCAGAAGAAAGGCATCCTCAACTTTTGAATCCCCAACAGCCCCAATGTTGGTGAGGGACACTCATAACTTTCTATTAAGGGAAAACACATCATGCATCTAGCTGATTCATGTATTATGTCCAAGAAAAACGTCTTGATTAAAAAGAAATAGCCAGGCAAGTTGCCAATCAAAATTTTCAGACATCATGTAATTAATTTGCCCTTTCATTACAAGGTCTTGAAGGATTTAATCTACTGGCATCCCTAATGCTCATCACTCAAGTTTTGTAGATTTTTTATTCAAATAGATTGAAAGATTCATGAATCATTTCACATTCCAATTCTGGTTACAAATGAATAAGTTAACTTAAGGTATTTGGATACCCTGGTTGTAGGTGGAGCCACAGTAGCACCATCTCCACCTGGTGGAAAAATGGCAAATTGGAGTTGTCTAGTAAATGAAATCTTATATAAATGTACTTCCACTTGTAAAACCTTTCCCACCAAAAATCAAATCAGCTTTGCTCATTCTGAGACATTAAAATGAAAATAAATGAAAAGGGCTGTCGTGAATCATTATACCCAAAAGCATGGTCAAAATATGTGAATAAAGGCATTAAAGAAGTTTCCCAGATTCAAATTATATCATTTAAATGACATATGTTGTAATTACATCTTTCAGCCTCAATAATGGACAAAAAATGTCATTTTTCTATAATTTCGCCCATATTTGCGCATATTCTATTTCAAATAATTAATTTTTCAGAAGGAAATAATGTGGTGACATCCATATGTTTTTCCATTATATGATAGAATACATATTTACCTTCATTTTTAGCAAAGTAACTAAGAAATTAAACTAGCCAAAATTAAATAAATGCATTAGATGTGGAATATTGCAGTAAGATTATGCCACTACATGGCGCCACTGTTGTGTTATCAAGCAATCTATAAATAGAAAAAGGACTAATTTCATGCAAAACATGCTTGTTATTGATAAACAATGTAAACTTAAGTATAAAAGTTATATTTCTTTTCCTTTATGTTACATGGGATGCATTTTAACTGAATTATGTTATTCACTAAATTTATTGTAAAATATTGATTTTTCCCATTATTAGTGACAGCTGTAAAAAAATATACAGATGGTAAATGTACAAATAAAAATTGTTTTTGACTCAGGGTATGTCTTCTGTTTCAATATGCAAAAAACTAGAAAAATTAAACTATGAAATGCCAGAGTATCCAAATACCTTAATCATACCATTGTCATGTAATCAAGCCAAAATACAAAATATTTACAATAGGTATGCTTCATTCATTTACCGTATTTACTCGTGTATAAGACGAGGTTTTTGTGCAAAAAACCTTGGTTAATGTTAGGAAGGTCGTCTTATACACAAGAGCAACCTGTGGACGAGGATTTATGACCAAAAATTACGGCACTACAAGTTTTTATTACGTACATTCTTATTTTTGACATAGCGGATCGATTTAACAGTCTTATACTCGAGTATTTACAGTAAAACGTAAATACGATGTTCATATTTTCGAAATAACGAATATCAGACGTAGCAGATTGATTTTAATTGTGTTTTAAATGATAAATAAAGGTATTTACCCAATATTATCACAAATTGTTGGAGAACAGAACAAAACCATCAATCCATTTAAAACGCAATTAAAATTGATCCACGTGTGAAAGCATTTCTGTCAAAAAGGGAAGACACGACTCAAAGCAGTGGAAATAATGACGAAATGTAAAACTGTGAACGCTGATAATTGGTATCAGTGAAATTTTACTAATTTTCACACCACTGAATGGGATGACATCAAAGGCAGAATTGAATTGTGCGATATATTTAAATAATAATTTTAATAGACATAGAAGTAAAATGTAAATACGATGTCTGTGATGTAGCGGATCGATTGGCCACGTGACTCACAAGTCATGTGATCATTGACTTTGCAGATTTGCAGGAGAATTGCATTTTAAATGATAAATAAAAGCATATACCCAATATTATCACAATGATTTACAGCCGATCGAGTGCTATAAACGATAATAATTAAAAGCGATATAACGAACATCTTTGGCTTTATAATACACAAAGAAATATTCTCCACGTGTTGGTTTTGACGCTAAGATCAAGGACGTCACGTACATAGTGTTCTCCAATCACCCATCGGCAAAGCCCAGATAGGTGATCTGGAGGGGTTTGTCGAACGTCCATGGTCTCTACCAACTCCAACCAAAGAAAAGTTTGGTGGAGTTGATTGAGCTCTAGTGAAGTAAAAATTCGCCAGCTGCAAAAACTTTGGTAAACCCGTTTAAACGTCAAAATTGAACCCGTTTCAACTGCCGTTAAAACGGGTTTGATTCAATTTTTGCAGCTGGCGATTATTATCAAGTATTTTTATTTTCTTTATTTAATGTTATCCAAAAAATAATCAAGCTTTTTTGTGAGATTTTAGACATAATCATACATAAAATATGAATTATCACTTAAACAGTTGGGTATTTAAAAAATCACATCTGAACGAGATTAAAACCAAAAAGCAAAAATCTAAGACCTCTCCAGATCACCTATCTGGGCTTTGCCGATGGGTGATTGGAGAACACTATCACGTACATCGTGTTAGGTTTTACTTCGTGGAGAAATTCTCATAATTTGTGATAATATTGGGTAAATATGTTTATTTATCATTTAAAACACAATTAAAATCGATCCGCTTAGTTCGATGTCTATTATTTCGAAACGCTTTGTTCTGACTTTGTTTTACTGATTCCAATTATCAGCGTTCACAGTTTTGCATTTCGTCTTTGTTTCCACTGCTTTGAGTCGTGTCTTCCCTTTATGACAGAAATGCTTTCACACGTGGTTCAATTTTAATTGCGTTTTAAATGATAAATAATGAAAACGCTTTATTATTCTCGACCTGAGAAGCGTAATTGTGATAATATTAAGTAAATACCTTTATTTATCATTTAAAACGCAATTAAAATCGACCCGCTATGTTCGATGTCTGTTATTTCATTGTTTCAAAGTAAAACGTAAATTCGACGTGTGGAACACGGTAAATTCCATGTGCGGCAACATGAAGAGAAGCCAGGGATCCGTCATTGCGCAATATATTAATATTTCAATGCGAGTTGATAACACTCCAATTGTTTTCGCGCCAAAAATAAGAGCTTGTCACCGACCACGTGTTCCACTGCTTTGAGTTGTGTCTTCCCTGTTGACAGAAATGCTTTCACCGGTGGATCGATTTTAATTGCGTTTGAAATGATAAATATAGGTATTTACTTAATATTATCACAATTATGCTCCTCAGGTCGAGAATAACAAAGCGTTTTCATTATTTATCATTTAAAACGCAATTAAAATCGATCCACGTGTGAAAGCATTTCTGTCAATTTCTCATGCGTAATGCATGTTAAATGAATGGATGGTTTTGTTCTGTTCTCGACCTGCAAAGCGTCAGTTGTGATAATATTGGGTAAAAACCTTTATTTATCATTTGAAACGCGATTAAAATATATCGGTTACGTCCGATATCCGTTATTTAGAAAATATAAATATCATATTTACGTTTTACCGTATATACTCGTATATAAGACCGTTAAGATCTTGTATTGTAAGCATATTTACGTTTCACGTTTAAAATGGCTGCCAAGCTTCAACTGAAGCTTGAATGGTAGCAGAGCCGATATCTTGAGAAAAACCAACTCGTCTTATATTCGGAAATTGTTTTTTTTCAAGCAAAATAACCTCAATTTTGGGGGTTCGTCTTATACACGAGTTGTCTTATACACGAGTAAATACGGTAGTTAATATTACTCAAACATTGATTCTAACCATTATGACTTTCCAAATTAATCCCTGCTTATGACACCTGATAAATAAAAAATCCAAATACAATAGTCTCCTTTATTATATCTTGTGCACACAGAACTGTGTAACAGTACATTCATATTTAATATGCCCTGAGTGAAGCTGTGCCATGAAACATATAGATGCAGATTAGAGATTTTACTTTCAGCTGTTTACAAAAAGTGTGTTCACAAAATGTCAAAATATTTAAATATATATATATATATATATATATATATATATATATATATATATATATATATATATATATATATATATATACAGAAATGGCATGTCTTTTACATGATTTACAATATAGCTTATATTAAGAAAATATAATGAAATAAAACTAAGCATTGATACATTGCTTGTTCTGTGTATGTACAATTCTATTTACAATGGGCCATTTGCTAATTTATCTTAAAATGGCAACCTGGGAATGAAAAGATTTCTATTTGAATGGGAGATTGTAGCACACTATAACATGAACTACTAATTTTGTTAAGATGAGGTTATGAAAATAAAATGGATGACTTTGATGTGAAAGTGAATATTGATGATATGTTGATCACAACCATGATTCATAATATGACTCAGGACTTTTCCCAAATATCAGAGAGAATGGTAACATGGCATCTAGGATTGCTGGTCTGTGTGTGGTAACAGTTCTGCTGATGCATGCAGCAGACTCTCAGCGTTCTGGAACACCGAGGGGTCTGCTGTCTGATAGTGGTCTATCTGCTCGGCGGTGACGTAGGTAGAGTTACTCGGCACCATGATCGTGGGAGTGCCCGAGTTACCAGAGATGATTTCCCCAGCAGAGTTGACCACTAGGGTAGCAGTGCCTGGACCTGTGGCTATGAGGGTAGCCGTGCCCAGGGCACCCATGTCGCCTGCGGCACCCTGCAGGGTCTCCACGTGACCCTCATACACTGCCTGCGTGGTGATCTGACCTCCATCCATACACTCAGTAGTGAACTCACTGGGCTCGATGGTAATCACCTGAGCTGTGACTCCGTCGGCTGACATGGTGACCTGCGTGGGGTCCATGTGAGAGGCATCCACTGTCTGCACTTGTATCTGATTGTTAGCAACATTCATAATGGCTGGGATGTGCTGCATATTACCAATAGAGTCTATAGATACGTTGGTCACCATGGCAACACCTTGACTGACTGCAGCCACCATGGCATTGGCGACAGCCTCTGCTGAGTGGTCTATGGTTTGTCCCCCGACATCCTGCTCCTCTTCCTCTGGCTCGGGCTCAGTCTCCGTCTCCTCGGCCTCCTTCTCCATCACCACACTCCTTCCAGCACCACGACGCCCAATCCTTCTCCCTATCATCCTCCTCGCTGCTTTCTCTTTCTGAATCTCCTCGGTCACAGTGATCATCCTCTTCCGCGGCCTCCCTACTTTCCTTCTTGATTTTCTCCGGAACATTTCGGGCTGCCGGTCATCATCTTTGTCCAGTCTACATTTATGGTCCTTCATGAGTTTCTCTCTCGAGAATCCTCTGTTACATTTTTCACATCTGAACTTATATTCGTCTCTATGGCTACGTTCATGCTCCAGCATGTGAGCTTTGCGACTGAATGCTTTATTGCAGATGTTACATTTAAATGGCTTAATTCCAGAGTGAGAAATTATATGAGCTTTCAGTTTATCTGGTCTATTAAACTCCCTCGTACAGCCTACAATTATTCAAAATCCAAAATTTAAAACCTTAAACTCAATAGGTCATGCATTTTTTGTTTAAAGTTTGTTGTTTTTTTTTCAAAGAAATAAATGGTAAATTTCCAAATGCTTTAAGAATTCTTTAAGAGCAGTTAACTCTTAAAGTAAAATTAAGTATGACAATGATTCATGAGCAATGAAATTATTTCAATAACTTTGATGCATGATATTTGTTCATAAATCTATGCAGGGATACAGCTGTGCATACATACCTGTGTGCGTCCTGAAAGGACACTTGTACTTCTTGACAGGATCATGGATCAGCATGTGACGTTTCAATTTGTCTTTTCTGTTGAATTCAGCATTACACTGTTCACATTTAAATGGTTTTTCTCCAGAATGAATCAACAAGTGCATCTTAAGATAATGTTCTGTTTTAAATCTCTTGTGACAAATTTCACACAGATGTTCTCCTGAAAATGACAAGAAGCAATATAAACAGAAAATCAAGATCAATAGGGAAAAAAATTATATTATCTAAACATACAATAATGAGGAAAAGAGTATGAAGTTCCATAAGCTAAAGAAACAAGAAAACGTGGTGCTCCACATGTAACACGGATGGGAAAAAAAATAACAAACAAAACAAAGCTTACAACAAACAAAAATTAAAATTAAAATAAACAAAACAAAAATTATAATATACTGTATACATCATTAAAGCTGTTAAATACATGTTGGGTCATCATGTTTTTATCAAAATTCATCTTCAGTCTCATCAATCATGCAAGACGGTATATTTAATCTGGACTGACCTACAGTTCCATGTGTGGGTAGGTGGCGCCGCAAGTATCTCTCACAGGTGAAGATCTTCTCACAATGAGTGCAGGGGTAGTTGTGGGTGGTGGTCTGCGTGTGGTGCTCCAGGGCCTCAGGAGTAGCATATTTGTTGTTACATTTACTGCACCGGAAATATCTGTAACCAAAATCATGAAAATCTTATTCAGAGACATGCCCTGCTTTTTCATTTTTAATATAAATAAGTAGAATATCTAATTTATCTTTAGATAATCAAAGTGGTAAAAAAGGGTAAACCTGGTTGGGGTAGAGACTGTGGGAGGGTACATACCTGGGTCCAGGCTTGGGTCCCTGGTTGGGGTAGAGACTGTGGGAGGGTACATACCTGGGTCCAGGCTTGGGGCCCTGGTTGGGGTAGAGACTGTGGGAGGGTACATACCTGGGTCCAGGCTTGGGTCCCTGGTTGGGGTAGAGACTGTGGGAGGGTACATACCTGGGTCCAGGCTTGGATCCTGGTTGGGGTAGAGACTGTGGGAGGGTACATACCTGGGTCCAGGCTTGGATCCTGGTTGGGGTAAAGACTGTGGGAGGGTACCAACCCGGGTCCAGGCTTGAGTCCTGGTTTGGGTAGAGACTGTGGGAGGGTACATACCTGGGTCCAGGCTTGGGTTCTGGTTGGGGTAGAGACTGTGGGAGGGTACATACCTGGGTCCAGGCTTGGGTCCTGGTTGGGGTAGAGACTGTGGGAGGGTACCTACCTGGGTCCAGGCTTGGGTCTTGGTTGGGGTAGAAACTGTGGGAGGGTACATACATGGGTCCAGGCTTGGGTCCTGGTTGGGGTAGAGACTGTGGGAGGGTACCTACCTGGGTCCAGGCTTGGGTCCCTGGGTGGGGAAGAAACTGTGGGAGGGTACATACCTGGGTCCAGGCTTGGGTCCCTGAGTGGGGTAGAGACTGTGGGAGGGTACATACCTGGGTCCAGGCTTGGGTCCCTGGGTGGGGTAGAGACTGTGGGAGGGTACATACTTGGGTCCAGGCTTGGGTCCCTGGATGGGGTAGAGACTGTGGGAGGGTGCATACCTGGGCCCAGGCTTGGATCCTGGTTGGGGTAGAGACTGTGGGAGGGTACATACATGGGTCCAAGCTTGGGTCCTGGTTGGGGTAGAGACTGTGGGAGGGTACATACTTGGGTCCAGGCTTGGGTCCCTGGTTGGGGTAGAGACTGTGGGAGGGTACGTACCTGGGCCCAGGCTTGGGTCCCTGGTTGGGGTAGAGACTGTGGGAGGGTACATACTTGGGTCCAGGCTTGGGTCCTGGTTGGGGTAGAGACTGTGGGAGGGTACATACCTGGGTCCAGGCTTGGGTCCCTGGGTGGGGTAGAGACTGTGGGAGGGTACATACCTGGGTCCAGGCTTGGGTCCCTGGTTGGGGTAGAGACTGTGGGAGGGTACGTACCTGGGTCCAGGCTTGGGTCCCTGGTTTGGGTAGAGACTGTGGGAGTATTGATGCACACCCAGCTCGTAGAGACTTGGAAAGTGTTTGTTACACATGTGACATCTGTAGTTCATTTGCTCCTCATGGGTCTTAGTGTGTTCAAGGAAGGAATCCAACTCTGAGAATGTCTCTGCACATGACTTTAGCACACATTTGTATACCTGCAACAAGCCAATCAAATTCTCATAAAGTTAATACTAACTTGAGCAACATTTTCACAAGTAATAGTAAATTATCTCAATGTTGACAACAACTGCAAAATGTGGAATGACCACTCTGAGTCTGTTACACACCTGTTCACTTTTATGAATTGTCATATGGCTTTTGAGGTGGAAGTAGGACTTAAACTTTTCTGGGCAGTACTGACAGAGGTATGAGTTGTCAATGACTATGTTGACCTTGTTTCCTTGCTCATCAGTCTCCACTGCACCCATATTAACCTGTAAATCATAAATCTGTCATATCAATTCCATGCTATTTCATTTGAAGCAGGGGGGATGGAGGATGATTTTTTTACACAATGACCCCTTCCTTTACAATGTATTACTGAAGTTCTGAATTGGTTTACCACTTAAACATCCATTCAAAAGTAATTCAATTCAATGATATAATATTCAGGTAATATAGACCTGAAGTATGGCGGATAATATTAAAGAAGGATAAAGTATAGATGGATGTACGATAAGTGGCACATACCTGTATTGCGGACTGGACACCTGAAGGAGACTGCTTACATACCTTGACAGCTACACTTCCTGGTGTAGCGTCCACAGCATCTTCATTCTTAGGAAGTGTATTGCTGGTCCCAGACGGCCACACCTATTTACACAATTAAATCTACATCTGATTAATTCTATTTACATTATGTATTCAATGTTTATACAAAATTAACCTTTAAAGGCCTCTGTGTTACATATTCTAATATAGCAATGCAGGATTTCATGCAAAAGAGGTGAAAGAGAAAATTCAGTCTTACATCTTCTACATACAACAAGCATGTCTTGCATTAACAATTTCCAAATTAGCAACCTTATGACATAGTACAGTTTGTAAATTTGTGGAAATCATGTAAACATGTTTGAATTACAAAAGTCAGATAACATGTTTCTTTTTACCTTATGGGTCTGCATGTGTTTCTTGACATTGGACTTCTGTGCGAACGCTCGTCCACAGACGATACACTGGAATGGCTTTTCTCCTGTGTGAGAGCGGATGTGTTGCTGCAAATCAAAGTTTTTACTGAATGTCTTGTCGCAGTAATTACAGTCGAGCCTCTTCTTGGGAGAATCAATATCCAGAGTGTTGCTGATGTTGCCGGGCAGGCGGGACCGTCGCTGTTTCAGATTACTTGTGTCTATATCAGTCACCACTGTTATCACATTAGCACCAGAGTTAGCTTTGCGACCTGAAATAACAAAATCAACCTCTTAAATTAATACAAATTGATATAAACGATAAAACTGATAATACAAACTTTTAAAATGCCACATCAGGAAGAACATTTTTCATGTCAATGCTGGTTAAGTGTTGTGATAAATTAGCTTTGAAAAACATTTGTTATTTAGGTTTTAAACGAGATTTTAAAGATTTCCATTTGAATGATCAGTGAAGTGTCAATAATGTATTTTAAAAAGAGTAAAGTTTCTTCGGTCACAAAATTATCTCTGCTATACATATTTTATCATCTTGGTCTGAATCTTACCAGATTTAGTGACTGGGCTTGTCTTGATAGGAATAGCGATGGATTTCTCTTCATGCTCAGGTTGCATGACGGTGGCAACAGTTGCCATGGAGTTAACGGGTACGGCTGTGATTGCCATGGGTTGGGGTTGCTGTTGAGGGGCAGCCTGCTGCAGGGTTATCTGAGGGTTGCTGAGGTTGGTGGTGAAGACGGGCGTGGTGCTTGTCAGGGCTCCAGACGACCCATTAGTGAAGGTCACCACACTGGATGAGGTGCGTGGTGTCATCCCACTCACTTGAGATAGGAATGGAGTGTTCTGCAGTCAAGTTCCAAATATTATCATTTAACATTCATTGCAAGCTATCCATTAATAATATTTTAGCCTTTAACTCTCATTCTAACACATATTTGTTATCATTTTTCTTTATTTAATATCAACACCTCAATACTTCCTTGCAGTTAAAATATATTCAAGTGAAAACATCTCAATCATTCTGGATATTGCTGTAATATCTTGGCTTGTTAGTGATTCTATTTCTTTCTGTGTTTGAGATACTGACCACTTGTAATGAGGACGCTGATATGTTGTGGTCCATATTGAAGGTCATAAGGTCATCGCTGAGCACCAAGCTCTGCCCTAGACTCTGTGTGAGTGGTGAGGCAGGCACTGTGCTGTAACTGGCTACCTGCTGCAACACCAAGCAAACTTCCTCCATAACATTCACCCCATCAAAAACTACATTATTATTACCAAAAGGATTTGTCTTGCATTTATCTGATATTCAACAATGAATAATACAAGAGATATTGGAAGAACACAGGTTATATCACTCTTGCATTTCAGCATTTATATTCATACATTATTGTTATCTAAAAAAAGTAATTGTCATCTGTATATAAATTAACTTTTCTAAGGTCTGAATGTTACAACATATTCTTGAGCCTGACTTGAATAATACTGTACTTTAATGAAGCATAAGATATGCATTTGCACATATTTAAAAATCATTTTTCTTGTGGCATGTTAAAATGCACTTAGGTAAGTACATGAAAAAATACTGAAAAGAATTTGATTGGCCAAGGCTAATAAGTGGATGTGATACTGCCCAATGGTTTAGAGCTAGACTGAAGTCTCATCATGAATATGCAAAGACTGATGAGCTGACATATATTTACCTGTCTGTTGATGATTGACTGCAGTGATGTGGCTGTGAATGCACTGTTTGGATTGGAGCCCAATGTTTGTTGCCCATTGTTCTGCCTTGGTGCTGTGCTCTGGTTTGTACCAGTGCACCGTGACTGCTTGTGTGTGACAAACTGTGGTAGATTGGTGAATGTTTTTTTACACTTTCCACACTGGAATACATCATCATCGTCAGCTGAAAAAAAAGAGATAAAATCATTAAACAGAGAAATTGTCCTATCTTCTCTACCATTAAAAAAATTCATAATATATTAGGGCTCGGCCAAGCAGTAACGGAGGGACAGCATCACTGAACAGCATAATATAAATGCATTTATTCCAGAAATACAAAATTATTAGAAATACTTAATTGTTGTTTTTGACAAAGTCCACTGAACATTACAATATGCCAAAGTATTGAGGATCATACTGTAACAGTTTATGTATGGTGTCAAAATATGTGTTTTGTAACGGAGGGACACTTTTGAACAGCAGCTTTGGAGTCATGTAGCAAAATGGGCTTAACATAAAGTTCTTATGAATATTCTTAAAAATCACTATATTATATATCATCTACACATAACTAAGTAGTAAATACCAAAATATCAAGTTTACAACATTAGCACTGTTTCATTTATTAAAGAAATATTGTTGTAACGGAGGGACAACAGGAAATAGTAACGGAGGGACAGAAATGTTCAGCTGCAATCTAGTCAACAAGTAACTTCTGTAGCATTCTGTATATGTATTATTTAGGTGCTAAATCATTATGAACTTGACAGAATAAGTTAATAGAATAAATTAAAATGAAATAACATAAGTCACAAAGACCAAATACACACCACGAATGACAACTGGGTACTAAGGATGAATTATGGTCAAAATAACCATGTGACAAAAGTGACCGCACTACTGAACTGCCACATTAGACAGACTGCAGTCACACTGCTAAATTGGGACATTTTATAAATGGAAATTATCCAAGAGTGTAAATTATACTCAAGTTGGAGAAGATATGAGTTTAATAATGCTTGGAAATGCATACTATTTACGTTTTGGAAGACCTAAAATGGCCGCCAAACATTAAAGGTTGTGCTAATGTTGAATCCTAAGTGAAAAGTAAGATTATTCAAATATATATGACAGACATGAGGTATAACTAAGGTAGAAAGTAGTTGAATAAGATTTTGGCAGCTATGTTCAGGGTTTAGATAAGAGGAGGGAATATATAGTGGGCCCCCATAGGGTTTTAGGATTATTGGATTTTTGGCCTAAAAAAGAGGGATTATTGGATTTTTGGGGTGAAATATCTGGGATTTTTGGATTTTGAGGAAAGTGTTTAGGATTAATGGATTTTTAATAAGATAATTGGATTTTAGGATTTTTCAGTAATAAAGGATTATTAATTCAAACAATTAATGATTTAGATATGAGTTTCATGATATTTGTGATAAATATTTGTGTGACACTCTATGGTCCCCACCATCAGAAATAAGGATCAGGGTGATACGGAGACACCCAATGAGCAGCAAGAGTTAATTAGTGAGGAATTATCTCAGTTGTCATTTACTAGTGACACAAGGGCCACTAGGCCTAAAAGAGTTTCAAAAAAAAGGAAAGACACAGATTACTTATTTTACTAATTTTGAATATGTTCAAAAGGATTGGGTGTCTCTGTATCACTATAACAGTGAGATTACTGTTAATTTCAAACTCTGTGGGCTCAAGTGGACTCTGCAAGTACATTTTGTAATGTGGCATGACCTGTGTGAAACACTAAATATCATGTTATATCATGCATGTTATGTAATTCATTGCCAAATAAATTTGTACTAAATGTAAACATATTTTAGGATTTTTTGTTTTATACTTTTGGATTTTTAGATTTGAGGGGAAAAATATTTAAGGATTTTTGGCTACAAAAGATAAGGATTTTTGGATTTTTAGGTAAAAAAAGGGGGATTATTGGGTTTTTCATACCCCCCCTATGGGGGCCCCATATAGCTATCAAATGAAATGCACTGGCACTTGGTCTGGCAGTCCACTTCGTACTGTGGTTATTTTGACCAGGTACCCTAAGAATGACACACACAACTCATTCCATTACATCATCATGTTCTTAGCCTTGTGTTGTCCTAACTGTAAGCTAGAAACACTGTATCATCCCTAAAAATGGATTTGTCAGGTAAATTGGACACTTTGACAAGATTAAATGGCTACATAGTGTCACAAGGAATCACACCTTTCGAACAGCAATTGGGCAGTCTGTGATGGGACAGCTAGTGTACCCAGTGCAGGTAGTAGCAGACCACCTGGTGACTTTCTTCCTCTGACTAAAGTACCAATGCAAACAAATATACATTTTTTTGCCAAAAACACAGACAGTATTACTCTCCTTTGCATCGGGCTCAGTATATAACACCCTCTCTGATTATGCGATCAGATATGTTCAAATAGGTCTGTTCCATTAGCCCCGCCCCTTGAATGTATCCAACTGCACGTGCACGGTGCGATGATGTAATTACAGCCTTTCAGTAGGACAGCATGTGCACGATACGATGACGTAACTCGAATCTCTTGCTAATTAATATTCATGAGCGCCCAAATAGTACGACATTTGGTCGCGTCGGCGCTAGGCCTATATTGAAGAGGCCTAGTAAAGCTGGGTAAGACAGTATTGAAAACCAGTGTTTATACTACATGACTATGGAGACAGGGAAATAGAATTATGTATCACTGACCATGAAGATTGATGAGTGAGTATAAACATGATGTGTCTATTGTTGTCTCTCAGGTGACAAACAGACCACATATTTGCCAACAAATACTTGTTTAATCATATCAACTGTTTTTATCCATTTCCACTTGAAATAAACCACTTCAAGAAATAAAAATTTCTGGCAAATAACTGAAATAATAACAACTTGCATGAACCTGAACATTTGTCCCTCCGTTACTAGTAACGGAGGGACAGGTTTTCTTCATATAAAATCAACCAAAAATTAAATGAGTTTCATAAAACATACTGAAGGTTATGATACTTCATTATAAGCTCCTTACTACCAGAAAGTTTCACATTCCTTGTGATATGCATTATAGGGAAAAATGAGGTAAAAATATCAAAATTTTTTGTAACGGAGGGACATGTAACGGAGGGACAAATTCATATTTAAGTTTTTCCCCCATAACATCTTTAGACTTGTGTGCCAAGAATTTGACTTTAAATCATGATAACATAGCATCTCAACTTTATTTAAGTCCCATTTCCACTACTTTGCATGTGATTTCTAATAAAATACACCATATTTTCTAAATTGATAGAAAAACGACAACAGACACCAAAACGAATCAACAAAATAGGGTCTTAAACAAATTGTGATTATTTCGCAACCAATAAGGGTAGAGAGGAAATTAAAATAGTTTCAGAAACTAGAGTTTGTAGTTTATAAGGTACAATTTAAAATAAGCACATATTTTGAGTTTCACTTTTTCATGTTAATGTTCACTGCCCCTTGGCTGAGCCCATTGATCAAAATTAAGACAACATTAAGAAATAGGCTTACCTTGTACAACCTCTGCCACATTCTGAGAGTCTAATAAAGACTGCACAGCCATTGCCGTCTGGTTGTCCATGCCGGCTGGAAATAATAATGCAGATAATCATTTTGAAGCTTACATAAAAATTTTCACAAAACCTTCAATTTTTCACATAAAAATGGTCTTCACCTTAAAGATATTTGGATAGAAAAAAATAAATCTTATTGCCTTAAAAAAATTCATAACAAAACAGTTGCATTTTAATTTTAGTTTTCATGTCTTCAAAAATAATAAAAATAATAAAATCAGGAGTTGAAGAATTTTCGATATTTATGCTTCCAAGACTCTTATTGCCATAAAAAAATTCATAACAAAACATGTGCATATTAATTTTAATTCTAGTTTTCATGTCTACAAGCCCCCCTCTTTTGGTATCTTTCAAGTTTAGTATTCAAGGCCACATAAAAGATCAAAGGTAGAGGGTTAATAACACTCCTCTGCTCACTGCCACTGGCACTTAGAATAAGTACACACCAGTGCCAAATGATTCTAAATTTAATTTTGAAACAAACTGGTTGATAAACCAACCAACAATTCATAATGATCAGTTGACATTTTCTTATCTTACCTTTTATTTATTTACCTAAATTAAGAATCCTGGACCTAATATTTTGCTGGTTGAATAATGTCAGCGAAGGTATAACGCCCTTTTGTGGGCCCCTCCCAAGCTCGGACCTGCGAGGGGCCCTGTCCACAGGCGGGAGCTCTGTTTATTGCCGTGCCAGAAATTGACACACACCCCAAGCTGTTCCGGCCATCCCTCCTGATTAACCCCGTCAAGGAGGAACCCCTCACATATCTGTTTTTGATCTCAAACCACCGGAGATTCACCTGGTACGTATATTATTAGCTTCTTAAACGATTATAAGCCATAGTTGGACATATATTGCCGCTGACACATACTTTTCGCCATTTTTCTTTTGTTTTGTCCAAGAACCGACTTTTTTCCTTACTCACGCAATCAAAATTAAACGGACTTAGTAACATAGGGTACCGCTAAAGAGAACAGAACAGTATCTAGCGAATGATACCTCAATTATTTGATGCGACAACTTGTGAGCTTAATAAATTAATTTTTTCTTACCAGCCAAGGCCTCAAATATTGCCTGCGCCATCTTGGTGCAGAGGGGCGCAAAAGTCCCGGATGAAGCGGTCAGTACCAAAGGTGGTGCCACCTGTTGCAAAAGAACGCATCGAGCACCTGTCAGTTTGTAACCGCCAGATGACGACACTACGGGAGTTTTATGAACTGAGAGCTTAAACCTCTAATATTCTCATATTTTCCCCATTGTTGTATCTCATTTTGAGAGAGAAAAGTATTTGTGTTTGAATTAAGATTTTTTTTTTAAATAGTTCACTAAAAGCATTCTTTCTCACGTAAAATAGTTTTTACAGGACCCCCAAATATGCTATTTCTGGGATAATCTAAATTTTCCCTTCAGGCAGAATTAAAGGCTATCTATTGAAAGATACCTTATGTTTGTGGGCAAATCATATTGGAATCAAAATTTATGATTTTTGCAATATAATCACCCACTCATAAGAATTGGACAAATTTCACTTCAAATATCACAGCCATGCAAACAAATATTTCTGTACCCACACCTTCACTTCGATATGCGAGATGTTTAATGAGATGTTTTTAATATGCAATTATTTCTATTGAACTATCGTAAAATAGTCTTTCTCACCACTTTCGTGTAAGGTCAGTTTTTAACCTGTTTTTTTTTCTTCATTTCTATGTGTAAAAGTTTTTTTACTCTCTTAAAATAATCATTACTAGATAGTTATGCAAAATCAATTTTGAGATGTTTCCATGGTAAAATTGCAGTATAATAATGGGTATAATATTTACAGAAAAAAATCATTATTCATTAAGGTCTATAATCCACAATGAAACACTGGGACAGACTTATGTTTTTTTGGCTGAAATGTGTTCAAAGTCATGTTTTTTGTTAATTTAGCACAGAAAAAGTAAACTTAACCAGCTAGTCTTAAACTTTTATTATTTAAATTGAACCCGTTTTAACTACCGTTAAAACGGGTTCGACTCAGTTATTGCAGCTGGACTCCATGTGTGCTGTATGAGAAATACCCCCCACTGACGTCATAGCCTCACTCTCATCCTGGAATCCCCCAGAGCATGCAGAGCCGAAGGCAGTTACGTAAATATACGAGACCACACGAAGTTCTCTCCCGATGCTTCAAACTGATTGTGGATTATAGACCTTAAAGACATAGAAATATAAATCTCAACATTTAAAATCCATGGTATTAGATATTTATGTATTATTATGCACTTATTATAATATTCATCAATAATACACTTTCATTACTCAGGATGGTAAGCAGTGAAAAGGTTATGCATTGCATGAGGAACTACATGAAGAACTGCATGATGGAATGTCAAAATGGAAACACAGTTAAAATGTTAAAATTGTTTGCAAAAAATATAACAAACTAGGATAAAGAGGAATAAGTGAAATCTCAGTTTTAAAATTCTGTCCTTGTTGATAGATATTTATTTATTAAAATACATCACACTCAATATGGAGATAATACTTATAATAATCATACACATTTCTTAACATCTGTATGTCTACATTGATATTGATGTTTTCTTGATCGACTCATAAGATAAATGTAAGTATTCACATGCTAAAAATGCAGACACTGTGCACTGGGTTTATCATAAAAAAGAAATATACAGGAGTATAAAATATATTGATTTTTTTTTAATGTTAAATAATATTAATTGATTTAATGGCATTATTTAAAGAGTCACATATATCACAATGTAGTGTTATGACTGCTAAAATATGTTCATATATCATCAAATGCTTTTAAAAGAATCTTATTAGGATGAAGAAATATTAAATCCTCAGGCACTTCCTAATAAAATATCCATTGATATGGACCAAATATCATTTTGCCCATTTCCCATAACCTGGCCTTATACCTCGACTGTTAATGACATCGACAACTACGTTGTGCTTAAACTGGTTCCATTCCCGTTTCATTTCTTGGTTGACATATTCCTCGTGAATATTGTCCTGTGTAACCTTTCCAAACATTGGATCTGCTGACTGTTGCAAAAGTTGGCATGTTGTGTCATCTAATTCTGAAAGTATCAAAGTTACCAAAATGAAATATTCACTCAGAAACTGTCTAGTTCTATTCATCATTAAGTACTACAGTCATTTATTTTTGTTGCTGTATGATCCACATATATTTATTCAAAATTTCTTCAAGGTAATTCACTGGGCCCTATCCCTGTAATGATAATACTTTGCAAATTAAAGAGAAATATCACAATTTTTCATCCAGGTGAATTTAATCCACTCTTAATTCCTTTATGTAAAATGCCAATTATGAAATAATTATCCCTCAAAATTGTCTGTTGTTTTGTACTAACATCTTACTATTTACAATAAAAAATAACCTTTTATTTTGTCTGGTTCCAAGCACCCCATTTCTACTGGTGAGTTAGTGATGATGGAACAATTGACTGGCTCCTTAGTGATGGTGCTGATCTCTCCAAATGATTCCAGAGCTCCAAGCTTCCCCATCACAACCTGCCTCAAACGCCTCTCCTGGATAAATGTCCAAAATTTGTTAAAGTGATCCTAGCAGATATCTCACATCCATTTTTATACTAAAAATCATATAATGATATATTTATCATCATTTCTTTTAACTGGAAATTCATAGACATTTGAAAAAAAACCAGCAAAAAATATACTCTGCTGACTCCTGATAACATATAAATAGTAAGAAACATTTATTATTTTCTGTGATAAATAGAAAGTGATACACATTCATCTTGCAAATATTATTGTTTTTCTTAAATATTTTGTAGAAATTACATATCAATCTAAATTTGTTAACATACAATAGCACCAACCTTTTTGCCATTGGGTAGAGTGTGCAAAACATCAACCTGTCTGAGGACATGACATTCTCCTGACTTGATAATACCCACATAAGGTGCCACATAGCCCTCACTGGCTATCACTGAAATGTAAAGAAATACAACCAATTGTACCAATTTAACCTGCTTTATAATTGGTGTTTTTTAAATTGGAATTGCCTGTATTTTCGTGTGTTTTTTTTATTTATTTTAATACATGTAATGCAGGAATTGAAGAAAACATTTAAAACATTGGCCAAAATTTCATTAGTCAATAATATACTGTCATTAGTCAATAATTAAACACCAATTATGATCATTCCTGAAAAAAAGAATCAGAATAAATTCATCAATTCTCATTTCAATTGTTCATTTTTTATTCAAAATATAACCAAGAATAAAAAATACCCATTTAAAATACACAAAATTCATTGATGTTGAGTTTAATAAAACAAATGCTAGATATATTTCCCAAATGTGATTGAATTCATTGAATAGAATTTCATATTATAGGAGAATGTGTACCAGTGTTTGCAGGATACGAGACCCACTCCAGCAGTTCTGCAACTTGTAGCAGAGGTTGCCGCGACCATAACTGGAATGTTTTGCATGCATGTAATAAGTTCACCTTCTCTGTCTGGTCACGGTGGTTGATTTGCTGCAATTCAATTTGGATACCAACATCAAAATGATATCCTAATAATGATCTTGATAAATGCAAAATTTATATACAAAGAATTGGTTAAGATGAAATTGGAATAAGAAGTTGCCAATGAGCCTTTCTATATATTTTGTATGGATTATATAAATGCTGGTTCAAATTAATTATCCGAGGACATGCTAAGCTTAAATGCCTTCAAAAGACACCACAACATATAATTACTACCGGTATTTCTGATAAGATTAGAATACAATTATATGATCATGTTTTATATCACAAACATATAGGATTCTAACTGACAATAGTTGTTTGACTTACATCCATAACTCTTTCATAGTCAGAGCATGACACTTTCATGAACTCACAGTTAGCATCTGAAGTCATCACTGTTAAAATTCTATAATAAATCAAATGATTCAACAATTATTTTTTTTACATGTTATCAAATAGCAACCAAAAATATGATAAATACTAGTATTTCATTTTATCTTAAATACTTAACAAATAACACTTCCATTTTGAAATAAACATGATATTTAGGGTGATGATTCCAAAATCAACTTGCCTGCTATTTGGAGATTTATCCTGGACTTGTTTCAATGTGCCAAAGCTGTCCCCTACTTTGAGCTGTGTATCAAAATAAGGAATAATATTTCTTGAAACTATATAATTTATTTGGAATATTACAATATCTATCTATTTATATGCTTTTCTCAAAATTTGCTTGAGAAATTCTGGTTCAAACTACTGATCTTTTATTTCATTTTTGTATTTTGTTTTTCTGTTTTCTGTTTTTTTGTTTTATGTATTTTGTTCAGGCTCTGATGACCAAGGCATGGAATGTTGCTCAGTATTTGTTAATTTTCAGTGATAAATGACTTGTAAATAGACCAAATATAGTTATATTCCAATTTTAAAGAGATCCCAGATTTGCTTTAAAAAAGGCCACATGTTTCAAGAAGGTTACACACATCTGTATATAAGGCTTTCTATGTGTCAAATCCTTCTAGCTATTTGATTTCTAAAAGATATAATTTGTCAGACATTAAAACAACATCATCAATGCTTTCATCAAAGACTCAAATCACAATAAGGCATTTCACCTCTTGCAAATCTTCTCTTGGTGGGGGTGTGGATGCACGGAAATCGATGTCATCTCCTTCCCTGAGCTGATGGGGAACAACCAAGGGTCGAACTGATCCCTTCAAAATGATATGCCAACCAGTGTTCCCAAACACTAATTTGAATAAGAGCAAGGAATATCCATTATTATAGTTATTTCAAGACTATTTTTTTCTCTGATCTTAAAGAAAATTAATAAGGTCATTTTCTGCATTCAGATGTGAGCAGGACATAATCTTGTATCTTTCTTGGTGCTCTTCTGAAAAATAATTATACCACTATTTATGCAAAAAAAAGTCTTTACTTAATGAAAGCAATATAATTTACTCAGATTAATAAATACGGCAATACCTGTAACATCCTGCTCCTTCCACACATCAAGGTAAGCCATAACACAAAGTTCCTTGAGAACTGGTGCTGCCACCTGCTTGGAGAGTTCTGGGAAATGCTTCACGCAGTTCAATAACTGCTCATTTTCTGATGCGGTTCTCTCAAAAGGCCTGGAATACCGAAGGTTTATATTTATTCACATCTCATTGGAAGTTTTCAACAGAATCTTGTGGCCTGGAATACGAAGGTTTATATTTATTCACATCTTATTGGAAGTTTTCAACAGAATCTTGAGGCCTGGAATACGAAGGTTTATATTTATTCACATCTCAGTGGAAGTTTTCAACAGAATCTTGATTCAGAAATATTCAATTCTATAAATAGAACAATTCTGAAGAATAAACAATGAACAGTACTCACAGTTTCTTGAGTAGTTTCCTCATAGTCCTGAGACGCTCAGCACGGACTACTTCTGGTCTCTCGCTGTGTCTCTCATAGTGGAGTAAGGGCAGATAGTCCCGGATGTCATGAGTCAATTTATCCACCTCATACTGCTTCCTGACACTTTCATTTTTGCCAACAGATGTTTTATCTGCATTGACTAAAAATTAAAAATTCGTTAATGAAACCATGTTAGTTTTCAAGTAATAAACTTGTACTTTAAATTGGGATATTAATTTTTTAATCTACAGAAGTCTGTTTTATCCTTTCAATAAAAAACCAACATACTTTTAAATGTCATTTATGTTATCTATAATGATATCTTCTTTTTGTATTACAATTTTTCATTTGGTGTATCATTTGATATATGTATATACACACACACACACACATATATATATATGTGTGTGTAACGTTACTTACTGCCCAAGGTATTATACCTCATAGTAGAAAAAGTTTGGTATCATGTTACTCACCTAATGATGCAGAGAATAGGCTCAGTTGTGACTCTTTGAATAAACTGTAAATGAGTGCAAAAAAAATAATTGTTTCTGCAGTGACACAAAATATACAACAAATTGATATATCCACTTGGTCAAATTGGTTATTTGTCAGAAAGGTTCATAAATGTTTATTACAGATAAAATACTCTGTAAGGATTTGCCTTCTATGGCCAAGCTTTTAACAATTTTAAGTTTCTAATATGATTTAATTTATATAATTCTTTTTTATTATATTTAATCAAGCAGCACAAAAAACACTGATTTTTTACAAACTTACTTCCTATTTTTGGAATGGACTGGAAATCCTTTTTTTGGCTCTGGTTTCACAAAAATATCTTTGTAGCTTTCCATGAATAGTTTATGTGCTTCTTCTGAGCTTTCTGGATTATTTCTGAACAAATATTTAATCATTTAATTAAAATTTATCAAAATAGTCAAACACCAAGATCACAAAACAAATGAACAGAAGTGATATTTAATTGACATAGATGTTTTTTTTTCAATAGATGTTTATTTGGTTATTGATTTTATTTCTATTCCATAAATTATGCCTGACCAACATTGAAAGTTTTTTGTTAGTTTTTTTATGAATTAAGTACATTGCGTGTAGTCAAAGTCTCTGTTTGATTAGCAAATGCCCCGAAACTAGTTCGGAGAAGCACCAAACTAAATGCTAAATGCATGTTAAATAAGGAAGCTAGTGCAGACCAACCTGTCCGACAGCCCATTAATGTTGATGAGTTGTCTAAGCTTGGAGTAGTCGAGCACTGGACTGCTCTCTTTGCCACCTATTTCTGGCACTGTTAAATAATGTAAAAAGTAAAAGCACACTGAGATACACTTTTCTTGATTTCTTTCATTATTGTTGATATTGCTATCATTAAATCTTTTTAATATTATTCTATTCTTTATTTTTGTCGTGTAGCATTGCGGCAATCGATTTGTGAAACGTTATTTGAAATGAATTATATTCCGATTTATTTATTTTTCAGCTTTATGTGATGTGTGAAGTCCACTTTCACTTTGAAGTTTGATTGACAGATGTCACCTGTTTTTTATAACTCACATTTGTGTCTCGGGGCTCTTTTATCCCTTTTACTCCAGGCTGGAGGACCAGTTCTGTCAGTATATTTTACAAGAGCCATATCAAATCAGCCTCTTTTGAATTACAGAGAAACTGACATTGAAAGCGTGTCGCTAAATAAATAAATCACAAATTATAATTATAATTGCAGAGCTCGATCTCCAATTGTTTACGTCGCCATATTTGTTGCTCCAAACAACGGTCTCAGCTCACGCCTGTGATCTCGTAAACCCACGTGGTATACGCCTAGCAGACGACGTACATATGGCGCCAATCTTCAACATTAAAACTTTTGACACAACGTTTATGTTTAAGACACATGCTTATCACTGAATATATTGGTAATTACATTGAAAAAATGTCTTGGATGATTCTCCAATAAATAGTCTGCACTTTGTACTGATATTATATCATTGTAATACCTTGGAGTAATAATGAATGGAGGCGCAACGGCTGTTATTTGAGCTATGGCGTCAGAGCAACGCATTGTTTCACACAATGGATTCAAAATCCTTTGATCCTATCATAGTTGCCGACTTCAGAACAGTAAAAAATTGAAGATTCATAATTTTAAAAAATAAAATGGCCAAAGTTTTATTGAAGAACTATACCACATTTTGGTTTATTTTTTTAAAAGAAAAATTCAGAATAATTCCTCTTATGAAGCTTATAATACCATCCACTCAAAATTACTTCAAATAAATCTGTTCATTTCTATTCTGATTTCTTCATATTAGATATTATAAAAAAAAGAAAAATGCATGTTCTAAATCTTTTATTTTTTATACATTTTTATAAAAAATTCATAATTCATATTCATATTGCTTTTTATAAACTTTTAAAACAAAATATTGTTAATGATATAGCATTTATAAAATTTTTGTTGCAATTTTTTATTGTTATTTTTTGTTGATTTTAAATGATGACATGATATATATTAGGTCAATTTATTTATAACGGCGCATAAATTGGCAGGGCTATAAATTACATTTTCTGGTAGTATTTTTTTCACTGAACAACTTGGTATATTTTTCTAAGCTGCCAATATATACGCCAATAATTAAAAATAAACTTTAAAGACAACAATAACAAAAAAGTACACCATTTCCCGATAATCTGAGAGGAAAATGGAAATTTTAATCATTTTCATAAAATATGATATGAATTTGAAAATCTCGTCATAAAATCGTCAATACTTGGAGCAGAGAAATAAAATGTATATCCCCATAATCTGCATGAATAAACAAACTTTTCATCTGCGATATGTGTAGCTCTAAATTGTAGTTTTGATAACTTAAAATAGTTCTGAAAAAAAATTGCGTCAAAACTTTCATATGTTGCACCTATATGGCGTCATTATAACAATAGCCATGGCGGCATCTATGATATCCCCTTTGATCTTTCCCCGTCACCCCTTGTGTTCTCCAATCACCCATCGGCAAAGCCCAAATAGGTTATCTGGAGGGGTTTGTCGAATGTCCAAGGTCTTTACCAATTTCAACCAAAGAAAAGTTTGGTGGAGTTGTCAGAGCTCCAGTGAAGTCAAAAATCGCCAGCTGTAAAATCTGAGGTAAACCCGTTTAAATGTCCAAATTGAACCTGTTTCAACTGCTGTTAAAACGGGTTTGACTCAATTTTTGCAGTTGGCGATTATTATCAAGTATTTATATTTTCCTTATATAATGTTATCAAGCTTTTTTGTGAGATTTTAGATATAATTATACATAAAATATGAATTATCACTAAAACAGTTGGGTATTTAAAAAATCACATCTAAACGAGGTTATGAAGGAAAAGCAAAAATCTCAGACCTCTCCAGATCACCTGTCTGGGCTTTGCCGGTGGGTGATTGGAGAACACTACGTCACCCCTCCATTCATAATTACTCCAAGGTAATACTAATGGGTTGTTTATACTTAGACCTGTTCATACCTTTGTCAGCTGCTTCGTATGCAGCTCTTAGAACAATAATAAATATATGTGACAATAAAGACTATATTATAACATATTGCATTTATAGCGATCAAGACAACTCGTACCCATATAATATACTCTATAGAAATGCTTTGTTTCACGGTCATTACTGTGTAATATTTTAGACAATTCGTTAATGCTAGTGTGTAGGGGGTACGAGATGACCTGGCAGTGACATCCTACACGTGCTGGACTATGATTTATCGGAACTTCAAAATGATGAGAAAATACTAATATCATTTTCAAAAAGGAAACTGCATACAATTTCTTTAAAAAGACTTTCTTGTTATTAAATGCATTGTTATAAAATGTTGTAAGACAACGCCCTGACAACTTTGTGAGCCCGTAGAAGGACAATGTTGTTATCAGGTTGGACCACAATGTTCTTTCTACATGTTCAGCACATTGAAAAAAATGTAGAAAAACAACCAAACCTTATTTCTATGTGCTCACAACATTGTTTCTACATCGTGTCTTACCTGGGATGTCTATTTATTCTACGATTGCTTATCCTAGTCACCCATGACACTGTGGTCATTGCTGAAATATTATTTGGATATGATATGAGATTGTTTTAAAATATTAATCCTGACATGTGGCAAAATATTGGCATTATTGTTATTTTTGAAGTTTAGAACTTATATAATTAATAGATGTGTATCACATGCTTGCAACATGCTGAGCACATGTAATATCGTTTTATCACATGTTCAAAACAGTATCTGGTGTACACAGATCTACTTCCTTTCAAGGTCAGTTTACAGCATGCTCAGCATGTGCTCACAACGTGCTCAGCAGGTGCTCACAACGTTTCTAGCACCTGCTCACAACGTTGTACCACAACGTGCTCACAACGTTATCTGGTGTTCACAGATCTACATCCATATAACGCCAGGTTACAACGTGCTCAGCACTAAGACACAATGTGCTCACAACGTTGAAAAACAACGTAAAATGGTTCAGCTGGGACAGAGAGGACAGTTTTTTTCATTTCTGTATGATGACTCTGGACTGTGAGAAGAGTTCTCTCATCCTAATAACTACACAAAATTATCAAATCTTTCACTGGTGGACATATCATAGAATCTAACCAACAAAAAAACTCATTATCTTATCTTACAAATTATCTTTTCCAACTATAGATGACTCACATTTGAAAAAGGTCCTTTCAATTTCATTACATGACCTTCAAGTTAAAATGTCATTTTAATTTAACAAAAATAACTCTTTTGTCATTAGAATGTCGTCTATTTCTATTCGATATCTAATATTATGCTAGATTAAGCAATTCTATAATATAGTCTTGTAAAAAAAGGACAGCACTCCAATGTAGACTATGCAGTCCAATATATGGACATGTTATTAGTGTCTAACTCCAATGAACATTTGTGGTGCCACCTATAGGAGCATCTTGGGGACGTCATAAAGGGGGAAATCCAAAACCCACAGCCTCGTTTTGAACCTGACCCATTTGCTTTTGATGGGTATTTCCTAACAACACGTGTTGGACTGAGTGGATACATTTGGAAACGTATTAGTGCTGTCACTGTCAGGTTTGTTATTGTATTTGTTTTAACACATCGCAAATTCAAAAGCGGCCAGTTGATAAAGCAGTAGACCTTTAATTAACACTCTCCCAAATCCCAGGCTCCGACACACATCGTTACACTGACACTTAACTTTAAGTTAAGACTGAATGTACTGAAGTCAGTGAAGACAGTGGAGAAAGGTCATAACTTAAGCTAATAAGACCATAGAGTAATATTACTCTAAGATGAGACATAACCACACTGCCCACCACTGTCACCAGAGCCTTGCAGAGGCACACATAAACTTTTTTCCGATGCTATTGTCGCCATGTCCTCTTGTGAAGTTTGGGTCAAACCTAGCCTTGAAACAATGAAAGACGAGTTGTGCACTATAGGTTAGGACATAACTACTACTACTCGTCCCCGACCAGTTTTCCGTCGCTATCAATTACAGTGGCTAAGCTGGAGAGCACCCTTGTAACTGCTGGTATTCACGTTCTACTTCATCGGCAGAAACTGGTCGCTGACGAGTACTGCCAGTATTGGTTCTCTAATGGTACTCATGCCCGACCAGTTTTCCGTTGCTAACAATTACTGCGGATTACAGCGGCCAAGCTGTAGAGGACCCTTGTAGCCACTGGCAGTCACGGTCTACTTCATCGGTGGAAACTGGTGGCTGATGACTTGGTCCCAGGTGGTAGGTCTACCACTAGAAATAGAATGTCTACAGGTATAGCCTATACATGCTATACGAGTACTGTATTTACTCGAATATAAGATGAGGTTTTGTACCCAAGCCTTTAGTTAATGTTTGGGGGGTCGTCTTATACACGAGGGCAACCTGTGGACGGTGATTTATGGCAAGAATAATGGCAGATACAAATTAACTCCCCCAACAGCGATATAATTAATATCTTTGGCTTATAATACACATAGAAATATTCTACCACGTCTCAACAGTAGTATGCCTTCATTTAATAAGTGTAAATTATGCACAAATCAGAGGAAATGTCAGTTTAACAATGTTTAAATATGCATACGCAACACAAGGTTGCCATTTTGAAAGGAGGAAGTGAAGGGGAGAGGCTCTTGTTTTTAGCGCGAAAATGATCGGAGTCCCACCACAGTGTGTAAACTCACATTGAAATATTAATACATTGCGCAATGATGGATCCCTGATGGATGGATTTGTTCTGTTCTCGACCTGCGAAGCGTAATTTGTGATAATACTGGGTACATACCTTTATTTATAATTTAAAACGCAATTAAAATCGATCCGCTAAGTCCGATATCTGTTATTTCGAAAATATGTAAATCCGTAATGAAAACGCTTTGTTTAGACACTAAGGTCAAGGACTTCACGTAATTATGTTTTACTTTTAAAATGTCTGCCAAACTTGAATGGTAGCAGTGCCGATGTCTTGAGAAAAACCGACTCGTCTTATATCTGGAAATTGGTCTATTCAAGCAAAATAACATTAATAATCATATTCGGCATTTCTACTACAAATTGTAAGGAACAAACAAACTTGTAAAATGACAGAAACTGCTCCTATACCTGTAAATGAAGAATGTCCACTGAAGTACATGAAGAATGAGTGTGTTTGGGCTCTGTATAACTGTTATTACCATATTTAAATGTAAACACATGATAGGAGAGAAGGACATGAAGATAATATTACAAGTCCTGACTCAAATATTCCTGCTTAATTTGTACAATGTAGGAATTACTTCTTTTGCCTCTGCAATGAAAGAATTATTTGTGTGTTGTGCAAGATACATATTCAATATCAATAGTGTACACAAATTGATTTCCTAATTTAAATATGACAGTGGCAATGTAATCCTTAGTGACTATGTGTCTGACCTTTACATATGCACTGGCCTGGTGGCCCCAGGCCACCAGATCCTCTCTTCAGGCCAGTGAATGCTCTGTTATAGTGGCCCAGTTGGGCAGCCATATTTTTGGTCTTTTAGTGGCCCAAACTGTCTTGATTTTCTTATTCTAATCCTGTAAATTTTGATTGGGATACCGGTAAGTAACCTCCACTAGACGCCAGTCACTATACTGCCTTATGTACACTGTATCACACATCCTATTATCCTCAGAAACTTCAGGCCACTACTTCTCATGCTCTGGTCACCCAACTTGGCAACCAACATTTGTTATCTTTTTGTCAAGGCCAGTATACACTTGTTTTCAACATCCTCACCAGTGGAATCTTATTTCCTAAAACAAGTTTTTATGTCATGAAAATCAAACTCACAAATTATTTGAAGGGAGGACTTATTTCTTTTGACACAAAACAATTTTTTTATAGCAAACTTTTAAATTACATGGGACAAAATTTTACTTTTCAAGAGCATTTAGATTTTGATTGTCTTTCACTCAAATCAACTTGCAATATACATACATTGATTTTTATCATCCCACAATACATTTTGGTTGTTCTGTTCTTTAAACCGTTATCTTTCTCTTTCCCATTCTTAAAAAATAGGCTTAATTATAGGCCTGTGATAATTACCCCCAAAGGTAGAGCACTACATTAAGTTTTATAATGTACATATTCAAATCTAAAAATATTTCTCTGCCCCCTCCTTTGTCCATAAGAGAAAAGAGAGGGATGGCTAGCTACTCACTAATATTAGGCATAAATTATTTTTTTTTATGGAAATGATGTTCTCTCATTCTCTGGTAGGTCCTGCCCAAGATGGTTGATTTAAGTGAAGCCCTACAAAAGCTCCATCTGGTGGAGAAGGCAGCAGTATCTATGGAGGATGATCCCGATGATGATTATGTACTTCACTTGGATGCACAGTCCTGGTAAGTAATTTGGCTTTGTAAAACACTAGCATTAGTCTTCTTTCTCATGAAAACCTTATCCTTGTTTTTTTCTTTTCTAGAGTTTTAAAGCTTAATCATCCCTGATAGCTAGGCTATAGTTAATGGTTTCATGTCAATATAAAGTAGCTTTTTTATACCAAATTTACAGTGGTATGTGTGGGAGCCGTGCTCGGCTAGCAGCAACCAGCAGCAACCATACCGTCAGTCTCTACTCCAGGAATAATCTGGCACTCACAGGATCCATCCAAGGTAAAAAGTAAACCTCATAACAAAGAGTATTAAATTTATATTGTGATGATTTATTACACAAAGAGTATTAAATTTATATTGTGATGATTTATTGTACAAAGAGTATTAAATTTATATTGTAACGATTTTGTGATATCTTAAATTTTTTTGTATTTTTTAAAATGGCCATTCCTTTACATTACTTTTCTGCAGGGCATGGCAAGGTTTTAATAGGTGTGAAATTTGCCAAAAAGAGTACTGACTTAATTTTTACTGCAGCTCAAGATGGAGTAATCAAGTGAGTGAGAAAAAATCATAATAATGGCTATGATGAAATATCCAATATGTAGTTCTCATCATGTTAATTATATCATTATCTGTTCCAATAGTTTCAAACATTTTTTTCCAAGTAGAATTGTTTCAAATGTCCATGATTTTAATATCATACTTAAATGCTAATAGTCTCTTCACAAACTGGTATGAGATATGTGATATATAGCATCCTTATACTTGAATAATGCATTATTTTAAAATCAATAATGCCAAAATACTCTTTTGCCAAGTTCAGCAGAAAATCTTTGAAAAATCAAAGACATCAATTGAAATTTATCATTGTTGGATAGTAATCAATATAGCCATAATGTTTTTCAGGAGTTGGGATATGAGAGCTAGCTTAACAAGCCCGGTGCAAACTTATGAAGGTATGGAACCTTAAGGATTAATTAATGATATTTACACCCAAGATATTTTTTCTTCAACACAAAAACATTATCTACATGTGTCATTTTGATATATTCTTTACTTTGAAACTCTGATGAATACCATATAGTTAACACCCAGAGAAATTATATATAATGATTCTCCATTTTTATATATTGTCACTGTGAAGTATATTTTATTTTGACATTCCAGTGACTTAAAAAAATCTATTTCCACAATTTATATTTGGCAATATGTGTCCATTAACACTATGGCATTAGGAATTAGTTTTTACCCTCAGCCCCTGATGTAATCAGGCTGAGGGTATTGCAGTACTCCTGGCGTGGGTATGTATGTATGTATGTATGTATGTATGTATGTATGTATGTATGTATGTATGTATGTATGTATGTATGTATGTATGTATGTCTGTATGTATGTATGTATGTATGTATGTATGTATGTCTGTAGCGAACATCCTTGTCATCGCGATAACTCAAGAACAAATGATGGCAGCTTCATGAAACTTGACACACATATGCATCTGGTGAAAACCTCGGACGAGTTCGATGGACGGCAACCTTGACCTATTTTTCAAGGTCACAGGAACAATTATGTGAAATCCCAAGAATCACAATAACTCAAGAACGAATAATGGTAGCTTTATGAGATTTGACACACATAAGTATCTGGTGAAGACCTCAGAATTTTTTCTATGAAACATGACCTTCACCTACTTTTCAAGGTCACAGGGACAATTATGTGAAATCATCTTGTCATCGCGATAACTCGAGAACAAATGATGGCAGCTTCATGAAACGTGACACACATATGCATCTGGTGAAAACCTCGGACGAGTTCGATGGACGGCGACCTTGACCTATTTTTTAAGGTCACAGGGACAATTATGTGAAATCCCAAGAATCACAATAACTCAAGAACGAATAATGGTAGCTTTATTAGATTTGACACACATAAGTATCTGGTGAAGACCTCTGAATTTTTTCTATGAAACATGACCTTCACCTACTTTTCAAGGTCACAGGGACAATTATGTGAAATCATCTTGTCATCGCGATAACTCGAGAACAAATGATGGCAGCTTCATGAAACTTGACACACATATGCATCTGGTGAAAACCTCGAATGAGTTCGATGGATGGCGACCTTGACCTATTTTTCAAGGTCACAGACAATTATGTGAAATCCCAAGAATCGCAATAACTCAAGAACGAATGATGGCAGCTTTATGAGATTTGACACACACAAGCATCTGGTGAAGACCTCAGAATTTTTTCTTTGAAACATGACCTTTACCTACTTTTCAAGGTCACAGGGATAATTATGTGAAATCATCCTTGTCATCATGATAACTCAAGAACAAATGATGGCAGCTTCATGAAACTTTACACGCATAAGCATCTGGTGAAAACCTCGGACTAGTTCGGTGGACGGCGACCTTGACCTATTTTTCAAGGTCACAGGGACAATTATGTGAAATCCCAAGAATCGCAATAACTCAAGAACGAATGATGGCAGCTTTATGAGATTTGACACACACAAGCATCTGGTGAAGACCTCAGACTTCTCTTGATGGAACATGACCTTCACCTGATTTCAAGGTCACAGGGACAATTATGTGAAATCATCCTTGTCATCGTGATAACTTAAGAACAAATGATGGCAGCTTCATGAAAATTGACACACATAAGAATCTGGGAAGACTCCACATGAGTTTGATGGACGGTGACCTTAACCTGCTTTTCAAGGTCACAGGCCCATATCAATAATTCTAGAGTAAATGATGACAGTTGCATGATACTTGACACACCTAAGCTATCAAAGGAAGTAGATTTTATGGGTTTTTTACCCCTGCATCAATTTGCCTTGGTGCAGTGACGTTTTGTTCACAAATATTGTGTGGAGCGAATGTTGTGCAATGAGTTACCAGGGCTGAGGGTTGATGCATCTCTGATGCCTATGTTTATGATCTGTTTTACACTATTTGTCTGATAATGTAAATATCTTTTGATTTAAGGTTACACTGAGACACATAATATTTTCACTGCATTTGATGTAAGCTGTGACGATAAAATTTTATGTGCTGGAACTGAACAGAAAAGTGAAGAGGTCCATTTAATTTTTTGGTAATATATCTTTGAATGAATTTGTCAATTTACCGCTTGTGCATTTTGACATAAACATTTATAACCAAAGCCTTCAGAATTATGAATCAGCACTTAGTTTCAGAACTTTCCATACGATTCCATGGTTTATTTTTTTTTCAGGGATTGTCGTAAAGGTGATAGATTAGGAGTCTACTCAGAATCACACAATGATGATATAACACAGGTAAGAATAATAACAGGAATATGCCTGGTGCATTTTTCTGCTAGATTTGCCTATAATACTAGCAATTAAGAACATAAGAATTAAGAATTACAATATCTGTGCTTTATCATAAAGAAGTAACAAGTGGTGATTTTTAAAAAAAATCAAGCTCGCATAAGTTTGCAAAATAAGGAAATCCTCATACTCTACCGCACACCCACAAATCATTTCTCAAACGAAAGCATGATCTGATTGTGTGAACAGAAATTAACAACACGGCTTAACCATGTTGAAACTTCAAACATCTAGCCCTAAAGGCAAAACAAACGCGAGCGAAAATCACAATGTTAATTTTTGGAAGCTTAGAAAAAGCTTATGGTTTAACCTCAGCATGATAGACAGACTAAGATCAATTGGTTGTCCTAATATGTGATTTTGATTACCATGCAAATTAACTAATAAAATTAGCTATAGACTTTACAATCTTGATGTTCTATGTGCTATTGATAGGTAATGTTTCACCCAGAAAAGACAGACTTGGTGATATCAGGTTCAACAGATGGACTGGTGAATATGTTTGATATTAAGGAGGCAGAAGAAGATGATGCCCTGCAGGAAACATTTAACTCAGAATCCTCAGTGGTAGGTATCTACCTCATCTCATAATCCCCAGCTCAGAATCCTCAGCCCCAGCTCAGAATCCTCAGTGGTAGGTATCTACCTCATCTCATAATCCCCAGCTCAGAATCTCCAGTGGTAGGTATCTACCTCATCTCATAATCCCCAGCTCAGAATCCCCAGTGGTAGGTATATACCTCATCTCTTAATCCCCAGCTCAGAATCCCCAATGGTAGGTATCTACCTCATCTCATAATCCCCAGCTCAGAATCCCCAGTGGTAGGTATCTACCTCATCTCATAATCCCCAGCTCAGAATCCTCAATAATATGTGTCAGCCCAATTACATAATCCCCAACTCATAATCTTCAGTAATATGTATCAACCTCATCTCATAATCCCCAGCTCAGAATCCTCAGTAATATGTATCAACCTTATCTCCTAATCCCCAACTCAGAATCCTCAGTCATATGTATCAACCTCATCTCAGAATCCTCAATGGTATGTATCCACATCTTCTCATGGTCTCCATCTCAGAATCCTCAAGTACATGTATCAACTGCTCTCCTAGTCCAACTTTTCACCGTTTTCATCATTCCTCTCAGGATCTTCAGTGGTAGGCATTCACCTCTGCCACCCTACATATTTAATCCTCATATTTGATTGTCATAGTAATTGCACTGTCTGTTACATAATGTTATAAAACATGATTTGGAAGATTTTGTATAAAGATATCCTTAGCTCATTTTCAACAATAACAGCCACATCCGATCACCACAATATAGAAGGAAGGTCACAGCCCAAGATGATTTCATTATTATATCATATTATTATATTATATTATTATATGTGATTTGATTATTATGGTTTTCAGGGTCGAATAGGTTGGTGTGGGAAGGATTATAGCCAGGTGTTCTGCCTCACTCACATAGAAACTCTTCATATTTGGGAGACAGATGAGGTAGTGTATAATTTAATGGCCACACATCCATTGATCAATATATTTTTAATTATACAAATTTCATTTGGCAACTGAGTGTTTTGAGAGTTTTTTTTATTGCTAATACTTTTATTTAATTTACAATGTCTTTTTTCGTGATTAATCTAAGATATTGATGGAACTACTTTGAGATAAGGATCTTCAAAAAAGGTGCAAAAGTCAGAGAACAGATTAATACACACATGCCAATTCTTAACTTTTATCTGGAGCACAATGTGTATTGGCTCAGCTTTACTCATAAAATCATGTATGAATTTGATTTTATTAAAAATGTGCATTAAATATTTTTAGATTAATGTTTATTTTGGTGCACAAAAATAAAATTGAAACTTTGCTGTTGTAAGTACAAATATACCATACTGGAGTCTTCTTTTGTATGAGACACAGCTTTGAGGTTTTGAGTTCCAGACAATTCTCCTCTCAATATTCATATGGATAGTGTGTGATTGGTATCCTTCAAAGACCCCATCTCTCTACCCAGGGTATCAACAAATTCTCACCTTTGTTGATGTCAAATAATTTATTTCAGTTTGATCCAGTGTTTGAGATGACAGACATAAAAGACAAGTTTCAGGTAAATCTGAAAATTAATTTTACCAAATTACAAATGGCAATGTTGAATTTATTTATTTATTAAATTAGAAATGCAAGAGAAAATTTCAAAACTTAAACTTATGTCTTAATTAAATTAATTAATAATTCAATGACTTTATTTAAAGGAAAGTCCACACATTGACTACTTAACAGACTGCTTTCAAACAAAGGATAGCAGTGACCCTCTTCTCCTGGCAGGAGACAACAGGTAAAGTCCCAGTCTCTCGCCAGAGGGCAGTGCCCTTACATCACAGTCATAAATAACAAACAACCACTAGGTGGTACATTTTATGATAAAAGATGGGTTCTGAAATTAGCACTGTCTCTGTATTAACTTTTGTATAAATGGTTGTTAAATGGTTGTTATATTAACAGTAGTAGTAATTTTATTGACATCAACTTAACTAAATCAAATCTTAATAAATAAACATATAAGATGGGGAAAATTTATATAATCATCAAAATTAAATTTTATGTCCATCAATCAACATAGCACAAGAAAAAAATGATATGTAACTGTTTTCATCAATACTCTATATCAATATCTCACCAGATCATTAATATGATTGGTGTTCATTAAATTTGCACTGATGCAAAATCTAGTTCCATGTACTGGTTTGTAAGTGTCTGTGTAAGGGTACATGGATAAAGTACATGATTTTCAGTTTGGATTTCTCCACATGCACATTGTCTCTCCTCCTTTGCTATTCATGACCGCTGACCAGCCTCAAAATAATTTGATTATTGTTACAAGAGTTTTTGCAAAAATATCAATGAAAACTCATCTATTCTGTTAGATTATGATATATTCTAATCCATTCCAATCCTATTCTAATCTGTTCTCATTCGATCTCATATGTTATCCATTTTATCCATTCTAATCCATTTTCATCTAATCTAACCTATAATCAAATATAATCTTATCAATCTATTTGATTCAAATCTAATTTTGATCTAATTCTATTCTTTTTTACTATATGATATGATATTCTGTGATATTCTATCATATGATATTCCAAGATTTTATATTCTTTGAAATGAAATTCTTCTGACACGCAGTTCTATGATATGAAACATCCCTTTTCACATGGGAGAAAGAATTGAATTAATGATTTTTTGCCTGCATTATTTTATCTTGCTCAAAGTTATTTCTAACAGGTATTTAAACAGAGATTGGAAAGAGCAGGTCTGCCACTAGGTGTCAGCACGGTGCACCATCCAACTCTCACATGGTCTCGCGCAATCGTTTTTGCACAAATTACAATACAGTTCTCCATCTAAATGCTATAAAAGAGTACCTTTATAATCTACTGCATCCACATAATGTCAACATGATGATCCAAAGACGATAACATGGTCCATTTGTACAGTGTCAAAAAAACAGTGAAAATTTCCTTGATAAGCTGGCCAAATTTTCACATGTGGGAAACAGGAAGTGGTGATGGTGGTGCTGCCACGAGATCGGTTCACCTGAGCGATAATGCAGCACTTCAGCTTTCAATCTCTGTTTTAAATGTCTCTGTCTTAATTTCTTATTGACTGCATTGACTGAAACCTCACTATGCAATTTAAATGGAGATCCCATATATTGTTTGAAATGAACTTGACTTCAATGATAACAATTTTGCAGTGGTGCTGCTCATTTGCTGAGAATATCTGGTCATGACCTTGAATATGTCAGCTCCTTGACAGGAGGTCATAAAGATGTGGTACGCTGTGCAACATGGGATCAACAGGTCAGTTATGTAAATGGTTAAATCTATGGAATATAAATATTCTATTTATGAAAAAGAAATTCACCCAGTATTTGCTTTACATTATTATGATCTTTGTGTATTTGTTAGCTACTTTGGTGTGTTCTCCAAATAATTAATGGTTACTAGTGTAGGTTCAAATTTTCACTTATTTAGACTCATATTCATAGTTAATAGGTACCGGTATATATCAAAGTAAGGAGTAATATCATCTAAGTCTGGGAAAGACTTAGCACTTACATATAAACTTGTCCATAACCAAAAAATTAATGCCCTTAAATTCTTGCACTACTTGGGTTGTTTAATGGAAACAACCTCACAGCTCCAAATAGATTTTAACATTTTAAAGTAGAATTGTTTGAAATCGTTGTTTTAGGAGGAGAGCTTGGTGACAGGTGGAGAGGATAGCATGTTATGCCTCTGGTCAACAAACCAATCTGTCAGATCACCATCAAAAACAGGTCTACATAGCAAAAAGGTGAGCAATCAAGTAGCACTAAAACTATAATCTTATGACAAGTCTCCATATTTGAAAGGCGAGGAATCGTTAAACAGGTCACACAGTTATAAGGTGAGTAATCATTCAGAAAGGTCAACACAGACAAAAGGCAAGGAATCATATAGGCAGGTCACATATAGCCTGAAGGTAAGGAATCATATAGACAGGTCACATATAGCCTGAAGGTAAGGATTCATATAGACAGGTCACATATAGCCTGAAGGTAAGGAATCATATAGACAGGTCACATATAGCCTGAAGGTAAGGATTCATATAGACAGGTCACATATAGCCTGAAGGTAAGGAATCATATAGACAGGTCACATATAGCCTGAAGGTAAGGATTCATATAGACAGGTCACATATAGCCTGAAGGTAAGGAATCATATAGACAGGTCACATATAGCCCAAAGGTAACAAATCATTTGGACAGATCTACAAAGCAGGATTGTAAGAAATTATATTGATAGGTCTTTAGAGACGGACATAAAAATTCATATAGGCAGATCTACCAATTTGACAGGTAAGATATTATATCGACAGGACACACACAGGTCATTTATAAAGGTCACATAGTCAGAAGGTTAGGAATCATTTAGACACGTCACATTGTCAGAAGGTAAGGAATCATTAAGACAGAATGCCAAGAATCATACAGATATAAATCAAAATAGATATAAGGTAATGACAAAAGGATAATAGACAAAAATCATGTTTTTTTCTATTTATGAGGAAGTTAAAAGAAAAAATATATTTGTGAGTATATATTTAGAATTTACTTCTGGTATATTTATGAGGATTGAATGTGTTTGGCTCCAGATGAATTATTTATTATTTACTTCGTGCCATATTTCTAACCAAAGTCAGATCAAAAGCTGTGTTGTGTCTGTCTCTGCATCATGTGTAGATCAAATGTTTGGGTTCAAGAATCAGCCAGAGAAAAGGGTTGAACTTGGGTTTATGCAGGTTCTTTATGTAAGGAACCTTGCTTTGGTAGCAATAGGAGACTGTCTCCACCTCATTGATAAACAGCAGAGGATAATGAGGATGCAAACTGGGGCCAAAGGTCATGCCAAAACGGACTGACCAATCACAGCACAGCAAAGTTAACACACCTGCCTGTAGAGAAGAGAAAAGTGCCATTGTCTATATGCTAGGGAAATATTGGTTTTGAAGGTAAATCTATGTTTGTACAACACACTGAGGTATTGTCGCATAGAGAGTGTAGGCATACAGGTAAATATAAACTACACTTGATACTTGTCTTAGCAACCAACCTGACATATTTGCTCTGTTTTTCGCCTGTACTATTTTTGTGCTAGTATTTGACACCAAACAAAGCTATCCACATTATTTGACTTCAGCATTATGTATAGCCCATCACTTTCTTTAACTTTTTGACAACAGGTGTAAAAAACAGTAAAATTAAGAATGCACATACACATTACTTTCTTTACATAAATTTTTTTGTACTGAAAATGAAAGCCGATATATTATAAAGAATTATGTAAGATTTAACAACAACAAAAACATTTTTGATATGGAACAGCAGGCATTCAAGAATGTGCATTAGCGAGCATATCAACATATGTCTATTAAGTTAATATTTCTCTGCATCCCACGTCCAGAGCCATCCGTCACGGTTCACTGACCCTGACTGTACCCCCCTCATGCCCTTCATGTCCAGGCACTGCCTCTCAGGAGTTAGCAAGCTACCACCCTCTATGCAAACAAGGGACACAAAATGATTTAATTGTTTAGGGATCCTAAACCCCGGGTCCTAAACATTTTGACAGGTTGCTTTATCCACTTGGGTTAAATCCTGACAGTTTTTACTGATTTATCATGCACTGGTCAATGGGATTGTACTAGTTTTAGATATTAGATAAATTATTATATTTTCTCAGTATTTTATGCCATAGAAATTTTTTGCATGCATAATATTACATCAATTCTGATATGGTATCACCCAAACTTTTTTTTTCATATTAATGGCATGATATTTAATTGCATTAATTAAAAAAATAGTTCTAACACTTTTCAAGTGCCTTTTATGACATCCAAAGTGCCATATATATTTTCACATTTTCTATGCCTGTTAGATATATATTTCATAAGATCAAGCTTGTCATGGAGAGTGCACATTGCTAATGACTATTTCAGAGAATCATATGAAATAACCACAGCAGGATTTAACAGCCAGCTTTCCACTTGTGTCAATACACGCTCACATACTGAATTCTCCAACGCAAGACCTCTCCAATAAGAAGATACAGATCGGAAGATGTACAGATTTACACATATTATTCTCACTACAGCCATGGCCATTGTTGGTCTTCTCTGTCGCTGCACTATCCATGTGGATTGTTTGAATCCTACTTCATGTAGTCACTGTTCCTTCCTGTAAGTTTTAAGAAAGCCTTACATAGGCCTGTCACTATTGCTATTACATGTTGTGATGCCCAGATGGAACTGAACCTATAGCTATTTTAGAAATGCTTATCTTAGCAATATGTAGTGTAGATACAAAATCATGGGACTTTGTCGTGGGCATTTGTCTCCCATCAAATACCTGTCAAGGAGTGTGGTTTCCGTGCAGGAAAAAAACAAAGTCCTGCCACGGCCCATCTCTGATGCTGCCCCTGAATACACAGTAAGGTGTGTCTACACAGCCATGCCCAAATGTTGCAAGTCATAACAAGAAGGTGCTGTTTTTATGAATTGCTGCTTTTCGATTCACACTTTTTTCCAATCATTAAAGAATGTATAAAAGGAATTGCCAGTTTCCTGTTTTTCTGTTTGTAAAGTATTTGTTAGACTGATGGTTCAGGAGAATGAGGGGAAAATGTTTGCAAACATTTCACACGGGAAGAAGGGATGAAGAAAACATTTCAAGTGTGAACATTTTTTTCTTTTGGTTTGTGTTTAACATATTATTCTCTCTTCATGATCAGATGTGTCACAGTGTGGAGATGACTTAATGTAAACTTACACAATATATGTTTAACAAATTGTTTGGAAGGCAAACCACCTCTCATGGAAACAATACCCCCCCCCCAATCTTATGCATGTTATATCATAAAATACTTCACTAATATGTCTGTGTACATTGTTTGTATGACATTTTATTTATATTAATATAAACTGCTTCCTCCAAATTGATGCTATCAGAAATCAATAACCAAGTTTAAATCTATCAGTTTATTTAAGATATTATATTTACCATATGATGATCAGTCCCTGAAAACACTAAAGTGAGGTTTTATTTTTTATTTTTCAGTCAACGTCAAAATTAAAAGCCAAAGGAAAGAAGAAATCTGGAGCAAAGCCATACTAAAACAAGGAAATAAGCTCAATCTATTAAGTGTATTAGATATGGGATTTATATCTTGCACACAATATGCTAATAGGTTATACCATGTAAAGATTTGTAATTGTTTTAAAATTGTTTTAGATAATTTATAATTTTGGGCATTTTTTCTATCTGTATTAATCCAATGTTAAATATGCAATAAAATCAAATAATCATTAATAAGAATACATGTATATATGCTTTGTTTTGAAAGATATATTTTAGATAAAACAATAAAAAGAATTACCTGTTCTGGAATTGTAGTTATTTTGGAAAAAACAAGTTCATATTGAAACATTTTTAAAGCAATCAAATATTAGTTTATTAGATCTGTCATGAAAAAATGTTACTGATGTTGTAATTTTGAAATTATTTGGTCATATAGTTTGGTAAAATTAATTTCTTATGCCATAACAAGGTAAGATAATTATGCTCAGAGATCCCTGAATGATCCCTGAAGATCTCTAAATGATAGACCACTCCTTCAACATTAAAATGCATTTTGTATCAGAGAGTTCGTACGTAGATGGCATGATCACATGTCTGCCAAACTGATTTTACATTTTAAAGTTGGCTTCATTATTACCAATATACTACGATCTATCAGTGTCTCCTTTCTCACTCTTAACTGCCACTTGTTTAAAACCTGGCCTTTTTCCTCCATACTCAGACAAAGAACTTGTGTTTGGTGTACTCTTTATTTCAATTATACAAATATCCTTTGCACATTGGCTTGAACTACCTTGTTTTTCAACAATGTAAAAATGTTTTTGACCTGTCAGGTGTTGGGATAAAAGTGACATAGTCCTGACCTAGCTTTTGTTTTAACAATGCCTCCATCTTTCTGACCAATAATGTTTTTCAACAATGTTCACCTGTCCTGTTTTTTGACAATGTTTCCATGTTCCTGATCTGTCATGTATTTCAATTGCTCAAATAATGAGTACAAATTATAACATAACATGGGAGTGATTTCCATATAATAGAAGCATTTACCTTGTCATCTTCTCTCATTGAGTTCAGAAATATCAAACCCCACATGGCTGATTATTGGCTGCTTCCTGTTATCATTTTGCATGGTTGCATTGCATTGGGGATTTGTATAAAATTGTGAAGGGAAATCATACAAATTTGATTTAGATCAGTACACCTGATATTCAAAAGTTAACACAATGATGAAAATGTGTAAGTCTGATATTTGTCAGTATTCACCATTTAATAGTTTATTTTTTTACAATGGAGACTATGACACACAAAGGGTAAAGAAAGTCATCCAGTCTATAATTTTAGCCTAACATGCCAATTTTGGGAGGAAATTTTGAAGTAATAATAGGAAGTCATAACAGTGGGTTAAATTAGCCATGTATTTCACTGACCAATTGAGTCTTGTTTAAACCTGAACACGCACCCATACTTTGTGATGGATAAGATCTGCTTGGTGATCTTTGGTTGCATGCTGATGGCAATAAGTGCTTCACAAACATGAAGCCTGGATAATATCAGCCCACATGGACATCCTACTTAAACATGAAGGAAGACATCAGTTTATGGAAGAAATTACTGAGAAGTAACTAAAATGTGTTACTTCACACAAATCTTAACCAATAAATTTTAATTTTAATGTATTTTGTATAAGGTAGAATGTGAGTTGTGGGCCTAATACATGGTACAAGTCACCTGTTATCCCTTCATTATTATATTGCACCTGACATCAAATCATGCCACACAAAATAGTAGCCTATGCATTTTTCCTTTTATAAGATGACTCTTGAAAAGTCTCATTCCACTTTTGCAATTATTTATATTATTTGCACTGTAAAAGTCACAAGGAAACTCGTGTAACATGATACATGTCAAGGTCACCCTTCTAGCACAATACAATTCTTTTGAGCAACGCATACAGCTATTGCATTTGCTATTTAACACTAAAATAGCATTTGACAAGTAGTTTGCTCAAGTCAGTAAGCAAAACACTATTTTCCAGGTATCCTTTGCAGGAAGCAAGTTACTAAGTAACGCTTGTAAAAAGACAAAAGTCGATAACTAACCCTGGTAGCGTTCCACAAGTCAACAATTAAATTGTTGTTGCATGTTGCCTGTATAATTGACAGATCTATAACTTCAGGGCCAAGCATTTCAAGACAAAGTCTATACAGTATTGATAAAAGTAGATTTAATGTCAAAATTTTATTAAGTAAAAACTTTAGTCAAGTTAAGATGGAAAGAAGTAAAACCATTGCGACCTTATTGTGTGACGGTAGACCAATTGCTAACTTCAATTTTAATGGGTTGTTAGCATTTGTAGTTTGACATTAGAACATTCTCATCTTGCGTCATTCTGTTTCGTGTGTATACATTTGGACACCGCAGAACCTTGATGCTCTCGATATTTTTGTACTTAGGGGCGATCCATTTGATTTTTGTGGGGTGGGGTGGGACAGCAGTACTGGATGAATAAATTTTTTTTCTTTGGTAGGGTGGATGAATAATTTTTTTTTCTGGTGTGGGGTGGGTGAATAATTTTTTTTTCTGGTGTGGGGTGGGTGAATAAATTTTTTTTCTTGTTGCTTCCCCAGACTCTGATCCTTCATTTCAAGCAATCCATATAGAAGATAGAAAAACTGGAAGGAGGTGGATGAATAATTTTTTTTTCTTTGGTAGGGTGGATGAATAATTTTTTTTTCTTTGGTAGGGTGAATGAATAAATTTTTTTTCTGGGATGGGGTGGGTGAATAATTTTTTTTCTCCAAAATCTCCCACCCCACCCCACAAAAATCAAATGGATCGCCCCTTATGGTAAGAAGCCAATTTCTCTAACCACAACCGCTCAAAACCTTGTTTCAACAGTCTACTCTTATTATAGAAATAACCTCAAACAATCAGAATAAATGGCATTATATCTCATCACCACCCATCTGTAAATTTGGCAAAAGTTCGAAGTCTTGATTTCTCAAAGAAAAAGTTCCAGGCACACCTGAGACCGGCCTGACAATGTATAAGTAATTATACTCCAAGGTATCATCGAAAAGAAAACTGAAACAAGTCTTTACCTGAAACAAATGTGCAATTACAAAAAAGAAAAAGAAAAAAAAAGATTGGGTTTGTTTTTTCAAACGACAATAATATTAAGTTACGAACCGAGAGAATCGCGGGCATAAAAAATACAATGTATTTTATGTTGTCACAATGTAACAAATATTGTAACATATTTCGTTACATTGCGTCCTGAGGCGCATATTTAATAGTCACAAGTCGGGAAATCCGGTTAATGCCGTCAGTTGTCATTTTCATATAAAATAATAGCATTGCCCACATATGTGTTACATGTATATTTAACTTGACTTGTGGGAGATACATTATTACCAAGAGAAAAATAGCATCCATAAAGAAATAGTAGTCTATCTGTCCGGCTAAAAGGTCCCACTATTTGTTCCACGAATTAATTCAATACTGACAGTAATCAATATATTTTCGGTAAATGTTTGGACTCGGTTTGCAATTTATAGTAGAAAGTTAGAGTAACCAAAATACAATATCTGAGTTGATGGTAGCAAGTTAGACAACAATAAAAGGGAAAGTATTGGCACAGAGAAAAGTAACTGTACTTTTCATGTGACGTCAGAGAAGAGATCCTGAAACCGCAACTTGACAGCTAGCAGAGATTCATTCGCCAAAAGTTTGATAATGTTTATGCCGGGCCCCATTTGATTATTATAGCATGTTGTATAGTGCTGTGCTACAGATTAATTAACGTGGAACCAGCATAGCTGTGCATTGGTGGCAGGTATGTGCCTGAAGTGACTTGAGATCGATGAGATGGCACTGTTTTGTTGCGCGGAGACGACGCGCCTGCGCACTTTGGTTCTACCATTCTGCTTCGTTTAGTATCTCATGTGTCTTCACACAAAACTGACGTACACATATGGTTCCTCTCAGAAAACGCACAAAATCGCACTTATACGCCGCTCCCGAATGGATTACTTATCGTGGAGGGGTTAGGTAAAGCGCTGATGGAGACAATGGTCTAGAGGAAGACATGCAATGGGCAGTATATGCGGCAAACAGGTGGATCGTCCACCCAACTCCACGGTGACTCCAGTGACGGTGATCGGCCCGCCTGACAGGGGAACAGCCGACCACCACCACCATGGCAAGAACAAGAGGAAAACACACGAAGGCACCCGGGAACAAAAGCCTCACAGACCCAACAAATATGTCACCAAGTTTGATCCCAGGGTGCTGGCAAAGTATGACATTAAAGCTCTTATTGGTAGGGGCAGCTTCAGTCGAGTGGTCAGGGTTGAACATAAAATCACACGCCAACCTTATGCTATCAAAATGATTGACAGAGTTCAGGGGAGAGAAGTTGTGGAATCTGAACTCTCAGTTCTCCGTCGAGTGCGGCATGCTTATATAATACAACTCATTGAGATATTTGAGTCCAGAGACAAAGTCTACATGGTGATGGAACTTGCAACTGGCGGTGAACTCTTTGACCGCATTATAGCCAAGGGCAGCTTCACTGAGAGAGATGCTACCAGAGTTTTACAAATGGTCCTTGATGGACTCAAATATCTTCACAGTCTTGGCATTGCCCACAGAGACCTCAAACCTGAAAACCTCTTGTACTATCACCCTGGCCATGACTCCAAAATCCTCATCACAGACTTTGGCTTGAGCTCCACAAAAAGAGCAGGAGACTCTTATATGAAAACTACTTGTGGAACCCCAGAGTACATCGCCCCAGAGATCCTGGCCCGGAAGCCATATACCTCACAGGTGGACCTCTGGGCAGTGGGAGTGATCACTTTTATTCTGTTGAGTGGTACCATGCCATTTGATGATGAAAATAGAACCAGATTATACAGACTGATTATCAAGGCAAAATACAACTATGCAGGAGAGGTATATTATTTATTCCTATTTAGGTTGAAATTATTCTATGATCTTTAATTTAACAATGGAAAATATAGAGAAAATTGTTTTCTCTTGTATTGATATTTCAGGCAGTGTTTTTGATTATTTTCAAGATCATTTATACAATGGTGAACAGAAGCTAATTATATATGTGTGTATATTGATGAGAATATATCATAAAGTTTGTAAAGGTCATACTTTGGAGATAGCTGTTAAAGCAACTGCAAATTGCTTGGAATGTGTCAACATGGGTCTAGCATCATGCAGATATCCTGCCAAAATAGGATATGATCGGCATGTACGAGATATATTTATATATTTAAGGTATTTCAAGGGCCAGTGTCCAGTGAATGGTATTTGAAGTACAAAGTTTTATGTTTAGGTCAGTGTGTCACTTTGGATTGGCGAAAACCACTTGAGTCATTTTCACTGTTCAAGTGGTTAAGGATAGTATTTTATTATAGATGTGTGAATAATCCTGTGATTATCCTCCAGGGAATTACATTTAAATACAAAGGATTAGCAATGATTGGGCATTGGTCAAACTGAGAAGTCAAGTAGATTTCACAGTTGTGAGTAGTTGTGCATTTTGCCTTTGAAGAGCACATTTGGAAAATTCAGTATGGGATAGAAAGAATGAAGATAAATGTCATGTTATGAATCTTTCATTTTAGCCGAATATACATTGAACTTTAAAATTGATGTTTCTCTTTTTATATGGCATCATGTGCCAGTTTTGGGGCAAATATTGACTTGAATAATATTATGCAGCCTTATATAATAGTATTAGTATTTTAAGAAAGTATTGATCAAATCATTCTTTCATCTCGCAACCTTCATATCTGTCTTATATCCTGATAGTGTAGCTAGTTTGTAATGTACAGAGCAAAGAAAACAACTGTTTAATATTAACCTATTTAATTGTTTAATTGGAGAATGCATTTTTATTTGAGAGCAAAGTGGAAACATTTAATTTTATTAGAGATAAAGGTGTGTCTAAAATGAAAATGAATGACACAATCCAATCTCCTATCTTTATTATTATACTATTGTACATACCAATATAAGTGAAAACATGATTGAAAGGTGGATAACACAAATGCTGATATTGATTTTGATTCATTCTCCTGTCAGATAATTTGAATCACAGCCAAGGTGCAGTAACGTCATTGCTCTATTTAGTGATATATATATGACAATTTTGGTATACATATTTATAACCACTAACCATTTTACTTTCCTGCAAATGCTCTAATAGTGAAGATAAAGTGCTGTCACTATCCTATAGATTCTGCGATAGTGATGGTAGAGTGAGTCCTTTAGATGCTGTCATAGTGAACACATGGTGATGTCATTATGCTGTAAATGCTGTGATACTTAAGGTATAGTAATGTCACTATCCTATAGATCTATGCTGTGGTAATGATGGTATGGTGACGTTTATTCTATGGATGCTGTGAAGACATGGTGATGTCACTGTCCATTAGATGCTGTGATAGTTAAGTTATGGTGATGTCACTATCCTATAGATGCTGTGATAGTGAAGGTTTAGTAATGTCACTATCCTATAGATGTTGTGGTAGTGAAGGTATAGTAATGTCACTATCCTATAGATGCTGTGATAGTGAAGGTATAGAAATGTCACTATCCTATAGATGCTGTGATAGTGAAGGTATAGAAATGTCACTATCCTATAGATGCTGTGATAGTGAAGGTATAGTAATGTCACTATCCTATAGATGCTGTGATAGTGAAGGTATAGTAATGTCACTATCCTATAGATGCTGTGATAGTGAAGGTATAGTAATGTCACTATCCTATAGATGTTGTGGTATTGAAGGTATAGTAATGTCACTATCCTATAGATGCTGTGATAGTGAAGGTATAGAAATGTCACTATCCTATATATGCTGTGATAGTGAAGGTATAGCAATGTCATAGATCTATCACTTGATATCCTTATAAGGTGTAATGTCATTCTGAACTGTGAAAGTATCATAATATCACTGCTCTTTGAATAAAGGTGTAGTTATTTTGGTCTCTCCGGTGATGCAACTGTGAAGGTGTGATGATGATGTCACTTTGAAGGTCATTGTTCTGGAAGTTGATGGAACAGTTAAGGTGTAGCTATGTCTGGGGTGTTTTAGATGATTGGATACTTAATGTGCATCAAGATGTCATCCCTGGTAATATAGGGAAGTCATAAGCTATTCAGTTGATGTGATAAGTAAGGTTTGCTACATCTAGTAACATGAAATGCAAGTTAATAAACATTCAATTAACATTCAAAGGTAAGTAAATGCAGGACATTTTAGATTGTGTGAAATGCTGAAAATAATGGGCTGACATCCTAGATATCATGGACACATTTAGAGATGGAAGTGGCATGGCTATCTAGTGTCACACTGAAAGACAATGCATGAGCAAGTGAAAAGCCATTATCAGGGCCAGATCAGCCCAACAATCCAAAGAGGGTTGTCAGTAGCAAGGGGCCAGATTAAAATCCAAAGAGGGTTGTCAGTAGCAAGGGGCCAGATTAAAATCCAAAGTGGGTTGTCAGTAGCAAAGGGTTGGATAAAAATCCAAAAAGTGTTGTCAGTAGCAAAGGGCCAGATAGAAATCCAAAAAGTGTTGTCAGTAGCAAAGGGCCAGATAGAAATCCAAAAAGTGTTGTCAGTAGCAAAGGGCCAAGTAGAAATCAAAACATGGGTTGTCAGTTGCCCAGATAGATAGACTAGTTTTGATAAATGAAATTGAGTTTTTTTGAAGGAATGAACACAGTGACTGGTCAGTAATGGATCAGGGAATTTCACATATTTGAAAATGTTGTTGGATGGTTGTGGTGAACATCAACTCCCTTCCAGAATTTAATCATGTAAATGCCAGAGCCATAGCTTCAGATTGGTTGCCCACACAGTCATCTAAGATCCAGGTAATTGGAATTCTTGAGCACAAGGCATCTATTGTGTATTTGTCATGGCAATTTCCTTAGAACAATCAAACAATCATGGTTTGATTATTTTGATCACAGGCAAACCTGCAAGGAGATTTCCCTGATCACGCTGATGACATAACCAGCAATGGTTTAAATGGGAAAAATGTAAGAAAGTATGCAATTTTTGCAATTACCTTGCTGTGATCACAACCAAAATTGAGGTGTAATTTAGTAATTTTGACCGCAGATGGCATAGACTTTAATAATGAGCATTTTGTAACAATTTGCAAAACAAAAAAAAAAGTACCCACAACAATTTCTTTGGTAACAAAATGTCTTGTGTATCATGTGGAGGCTCAAAGTGCAAATTGAAATTGCAGCAAATTGCAGCAATCTATGGTAACTATATGCCAGGGTGGGGGCAGAATTCACAAACTTCAGTCATATGTTTGAAGCTTACATGATTGCCAAAGGCAGACAGGTTGGAAGAAAATGGCCCTAAATTTCTCAACTTGTCCAGGGATAGGGGCATTGTAATTGAGGCTGGGAATTTGAGGGTTGCAAGGGCACAGGTGAGTGAACACAATAATAGAGGGAGATGCTTATTATGGAGGAAAAGGCCTCTTGTTGTGGACCAAATTATATCCACTAGTATAGCTTAAGTGGAGGCTTTCATCTGGAAACAAACAATGTCCAAAGCATGCAACACAAAGACAGGGTCACATGAAAATTGGAGGGCATTCTCGCCTGGTCGGAGCAAGTGCCATGCTGTGTGTATGGTTCCACATCTCTAACAGTGCTTGTAACATGGCAATTGATGCAACACGGTGCAGCAGCATTCTGTCCGACCAATCCATCTTACCAAGTTTATTGGTTTGTAAACACCCTTCTCAGCAGCAAGTGATATGCTTTGTGATAAAAAGGGGATGAGTATTGCCAGTTTTAAAGGTGGTGCAATTATGTTTCCACAGCAATTTACAACTGTAACTGATGCGCAATGCCCTGTAAACTGAAATACCCAAAGGTACCAGGTAACACTCTGCCACAATTGTGTTGGATCACAGTTTGTGGCTTATTGCTAAGATATCCTAAATGCTCCGAACAGTTGCTGATTCACCAAGGATCAAAGAATTGATAATTGCAAACTCAATTGAAGCTAAAATATTAGGGTTCTCCAAAACCTGTTATTTTCAAATTTGCACAATACCATGAATTGAGATATGAAATAAAATTTTCTCAAAAGAATAATTGTTGTTTTTCAGCCTGGAACTTTTTGTATGTATACTATTCTTCCTCCATAGATTTAAACATAACTTACAACTGATAACTCCAATAGTTGTATATCAATCATGGTAAGTAAGTGTTTCATAAATCACATGGACAATAAAGGTTGTCAAATTGCACAATCCATGTACCTTGCTTCCAACTGGTTCAAAGTTCAAATTATTCAATGCCAAAGTATCTAACCATACTATGCACAGACAACTCCTTACATAGGTATGTAATTGCTGGTTTACCAAGGTAAACGAAATGATGTTTGTGCTTATATTATTGTGGCAACAAGGCTCTTGCTCTGAAACCTTGTTGGTTGTAGAGACAGAAAAATACCTTCCTCGTGAATATGTATGAAGCAAAAGGGGATCAGGTGTGAAATTTGATATGCTATGTTTTTCATTAAAGCTGGAGCTATCAATATTGCATGACACAGATCCCAATATTGAATATCGAAGATATTTTGCACTCAGTTCATTGAATCAGGAAGTTTACTTTAATCTGCTTTCAGAAGATTTGAGATATATGTAATATTTAATATGGGAAAGATATTCTACTCGATGAAGAGAGGCAAGATTAAAAATGTTGCATGTAGTTTTTGTCGAAATTACTCGTGTACTTGAGAGTTTGAATCAATCATTTATTTGCTCAGCCATGAATCAGATCCAGTGAGGTAAAAAAGTTTATTACTTCTAGTGAGGTAAAAAAGTTTATTAGCTTATTTGTGCTGAGATAAATGCCTAATCCCAACTGATCAAGTCATTGATGAATCCAAACATGTGTTTTATCATGCATAAACTTGACCAAATGAGGTCACATAAGGTTATCACTGCATTTTGTCCGATTCACCAGTATTTGGGACCATGTGCACTACAAGGTCATTGTTAAAAGCTGTCTCCAGAGTATGGACGCCTCTCTTGCTGTTGACCTTGCACAACTACCAAGGCTACTGTTCACAGCCCTTCCTGGAACTAACTCACTTCCTGCTAATAATGCTTTGATCCTATCTATCAATACTTTATATTGATTTGTAAGAATATATATATGAATATATATATAATGTATCAAACCCTGTTAGGCAAGAGTGAAAACCTGATCATGATGTATGCATGCTTGGTATCAATCATAATGTTACAGATTTTATCTGAGACAATATTTCCCAGGTCTTGTGAGACCCAATGACCATGAAGAGGAACAATCAACAACATGTTCCACTCTGTTTTATCAGCTCTTTGGTTGTCAGGATCAACATGCGAAAGTTCGAGCAGGTCACAGACATTGTCTCATGTAAAGACTGAGGCGGCATATCTTTCTTTTCTGTGAAGCGTGTTTCTTGTGCCTGACCAGTTGTAAACACATCATAACCATAGACATGTTTCTCACATAGATCTTTTGATATATTATAATTTTCATGTTGGTGTTAGTATCCGTAACAACTTGAATGGAGGCATTGTATCTTTATGCATTGTCATGCCTATTACATGAGTGAGGTCAGATCCGGGTGGGTAGAGATGTACCCCTCAGACACACTAAGAAGCCATCAGGTGTGACATGTCATTGTTGTGATCGCCATAGAAACATGCCATTGTAATAAGAGGTCGTGCCAGGACGGCCATTCTTGCCATGGAGGACAGCAGTATACATACATTGTGTCTCCCTTTTGTCCCTTTTCATCTTTTAATGTGCAATATGCATATATCAGTGTATAAATATAGATAAATTTGTACTCTTTATTGTAGGTGTGATATATGTATCAGACCTAAAACCTTGAAGATATGACATAATTTAATGATGTACGCTAAGAATTTATTTATGTTATCCATAATTTTAGACTTGAGAGTATTACCATTTATGTCAAATCATTTGTATGTGCTTGTTCAGTCACAAAATAATATCTTACATTTCCTCAACACAATTCATTTACCAGAAATATATATATTTTACTTATTCTTTTTATTAAAACATTAATGTTTCTCAGTATATTATGTCAGGTCAATTAGAGTGTAAGATTGTGGCTTGTTACCGTGGTAATCTGCTGCTAAGGGATGCATACACAGGAAGTAGTTTGCATGTTGAGGTCAGAGTTGAGCACATGAGGGCAGCTTTTTTCAGGAATCTTAAACAAATAACACCCCCATTGTCTGCAGAATACAGGCCCGCAATTTGCCATTGTCATGACTCCGGGCAAACAAGACAAACTGTCTCAGGACATATAATACAGGATAAGACATGCCACAAACTTCAATGTCAAGGGATCATGTGACAAAGCAAGAAGTTCGTGCTTCCATGTCTTATGATAAATAACATGGGGTTAGCTTTTAATGCCAGAGATAGTAAACAAGTTGAAATTTAATTCAAATATTGCATACATTTTTGTTTAATTGAAATGATTTTGATTAAGTGGTGAAAATAGTGACATCAACACTTCAAGATTCAAGATTCAATATATCTCTATTAATGTAGTGACATGTGATGCAATATGAATATCAAAAGAACATTAGGGCAATTAATCACCTAGCCTTAGAAGGTTTGTGTAGGTCACATTGAACATTATCTAAAATCCACCTGGTGAAGGGAAATTTCAAAATTAAGTGGACCTTGTTACTACACAAGTCTACCAATTCTCTTTTTTATAAACAAAAAAGCACTGACTGAAATTGTTTGCAGTTCATGCAGCTTGATATGTCACTAGTTCAAAATATTTTTGAAATTCCAGATATGTAGTTTTTATAATGGTATGCAATCATCGGCAGGTTGGAGGGCTATGGATCAAACATCAAGTGGATGAAAATCAAGTAGATCTCAATCCTTGAGGAGAAAGGACATTTTTTTGTGAACTATTCCGGGAAATGAGATAGTGAACACTTTCAGTCCAGTTTGTCACCCCATGCGTACTGATAGTACTCCCAGTGAGGTCCAGATAATGATGAGATTGCTATCATCGATTGCATACCTATGTATACCTTGACATGTGATATTTTATTCATAATTATGATCCAATAATACCACATTGAGCCAGAGATTGCCTATCAATAGCCAGGGTATCAGTCAGTATAGAGGGTCTCAATCAATATACAGGGTCTCAATCTGTGTACAAATATACATTATACAAGTATATATTTACGAAATCCTTATAACTAAGGGAAGATTTGTGTGGGATATGAATTATTGCAATACTATAATATAATGTATGTGGTATAGTGTAGCAATTCCCATCCCATATCAAAGAGGTCATATCTATTGTGAAGCTAATGATGAATTCAAACCTATTCCTATTACAAGTGTTAATGAAGATATAGCTGTGTGAATACAAAGCTTGATTACATAAGGAGTGATTAATTCAAGGATGTAAATGAGTGATGAAGCTTTACGCTAAAAGCTTTTCTATAAAATAGGAAGTGAAGTCAAAGCAGCATTAAGAAAGAAAACAATAAATCATCAAAGCTGTCATTATACAAGAAGTGGTGAAATATAAGTTTTATCATACAAGAACTTTGATGCTTTTATCTCGTGACTGGTCTGGCTCTGAATATGAATATGAATACGACTTGTAAACAAGTGTCATAGTGTCTTTGACAAAACATGACTTGTCAGGAGCTCATGTATCACTGCTTGATGATCAGTAAAAAAGTCGTAGATAGCAGGTGATAGAGGCTATAAAAAGGTAAGAGTACCTCAAAGAGCATCATCCCAAACTGTGGACTACTATAATTTAAATAATTTATGCACTTATAATATGCAAACTATGCATGAATTTTGCCAATGTTGTTTATGTGTTTACTATCCAGAGGAAGTTTGATATGTCTTATCAATGTTATCATTACAAACAGGACACAAACAGGTGAAAAATACAAGCATCATTTAACCCACTCCCACCTTAATCCTCAATGAACATGATAAGAAGCGATGTTGAAAAAAGTAGTTCAGTAATACATATTATTTGACATTCGCAAAAATCTAATATAAATTTTAAAAGTTGTTTGAGGAGGTTAGTCTTAAATTATATATAAGTTATGAAGTTTCTTTTTGGTTATCTCATTACCAGAACTGGAAGCGTGTCATTAAAGAAGTTTGGCCTAAGATAGGGAGTCAGAGAAAGTTCACTGAGGTTAAATTATGTTGAAAGGAGCAGGCCATGTCGATAAGAATTTCCCATCCCAGATAGGTAAAGTAAAATGACCTGCTCCATACACGAGATTGCCTCACATCCGCCGTTACATACATCACTAATGGAGCAACAATCCAACCCAAATCCCACCCTTTGTCATGAAAATTAGCACAACATAAAGGACACTTTTAACGATTGTGTTCGGGAACAAAAATGAGCAAACATCTATGTTTGGGGCAGTGTATCATTTCTGTAGCAAGGTGAAGAAGAGGCTACCGATCTTTGATTGCTGAACGTGCGTTTGTGGACAGATTGGAGAAGAAGAAGAGGTGGGAGTCGCACAAAAAATGGCCAGCGTGTGTGCGCAGGAGAATAGTGGTTGTGGCATGGAATGCTGTGTATTGTGTGGAGGCATGTCCTCCGTCTCTGACATGTGGGTTGTTCAGTGTGTTCAAACCTCACCAGATTCCAAACCAAAGTACTGCTTAAGTCTGCCACTTTTGATACAAATCCAGAAAATCACGAGCCACATGTTCAAGGGACTAGAAGGCTGCCGTAAACAGGAGGGTTATTCCGTCTGTATAAATTGTTGGAGATTTTACATTTGAATTGCAAAGTTACAAGGGTTAAGTAATGTGTTTCGAGCTTAAAAACCCCTAAGACTTTGGTCTTTTGTAATGAAATTGCTCAAACTTAACATAAAAATCTTTCATATCTCTCAAAATCTGTTTGAAGATCTCTCAAGAAAGGCTACTTGGTGTGTGCAAATTTACAGAAGGTCCTTTTGACATTGAGAAAAATCGACAAAGGTAGAACAATGGCAGAATATAGGCATTTTTAAGTGCAAAATAGTTTTAAGATATTGTTAGTCCCATCAGGTGAACCTTTGTAAAAATGATGAAAATTTGTACTTTTACAAATTTCTGCAAAAAATTGTGTATATCTTCTTGACAACAGTCAAGAAGATAATAGGAAACTTTATATTGGTCACTGCGATCTGTCTGAAATATACTTTAAAACAGGTTGATGGTAGACTTAATGACCGGAGATGAATACTGATGTGCATGAGGATCTGGCCTTATTTGGGAAGTGTACACCAGTGGTAGAATATGCCAGAGAAACTATGCCCTTCAGGCTGAACTAGTTGACATGCATCAATATTTATAACAACTTTTTTCATATTGCGAGGATATGTCAAAGTTTTAACCGAATTAGCATTTTCCATTTTGATGTTTATTGCATCACTAAAACATTTCACCTTATTTATGTATGCATTCCCCTTTTTTCTGATGAATTCCAAGAGTTTCTAGGTGGCCATACATTGTCTGTGGGTGGTTTGTATGTAGTAGTAGATCTTCTTAGATTTTAAAGTCAATTCTGCATGATTTATTGGACATGGAATTTAAGTACCGTATTTACTTGAAAATAGGATGAGAATTTAGGATTCAAACCTTTAGGCAATGTTTAGGGGAATAATGGACTATATCAGCATGAAAAGTAAATAAACTATGCTCATACTGTCTAGTACAAGATCCCCCAACAGTGATATAATTAATATCTTTGGCTTATAATACACATAGAAATATTCTACCACGTATCAACAGTTGTCCGCCTCCATTTGATAGGTGTAAATCATGTACAAGTCAGAGAAAAAATATGAATACACAACACAAGGTCGTCATTTTGAAAAGCGGAAGTGACGAGGAGAAGCTCTTATTTTTTGGCACAAAAACGATTGGAGCGCCACCACAGCATTATCATTCCCATTGAAATATTATACAAAATGGACCTGGGTGGAGTGCAATATGACTTTTTATGGACCTTCGGAAAGTTATATTGCACGAGGCACAGCCGAGTGCAATATAACTTTCCGAAGGTCCATAAAAAGTCATATTGCACGACACCCAGGTACATATTTGTTTTATTCTATGATCACTGTGTTAATACCCTGGAAAGTAAAAGTTTCTCAGTATCAGCATCATTTAGTGTGGCAAACCTGGACATTGTTGCGATTGCTGTCGTCTGCTTCCCAGCCTGCAGGTCACTCAGAGCAAGCTGGTGACGTCATTATAGGGCTTCCCCAACATTTCCCACCATGGAATTCCCCATCAGTCCAGTGGAAAGTATATTGATGTGCAATATAATGCATCTGGTCAATAAAACAATTTAGAGAATTTAGTGACCAGGAATTGACCAATCACAGCACAGAATACACAGTGATCATAGAATAATAATATATATTGCACAGTGATGGATCCTTGAACTTGAATGGTAGCAGTGTCGATGTCTTGAGAAAAACCTACTCGTCCTATAATCGGAAATTGGCATTTTCAAGCAAAATAGCATCTTTTTTTTTTTTTTGGGGGGGGGGGGGGGGGTGGCGTGTCTTATACACAGGGTCTTCCTATTTTGAGTAAATATGGTATCCATAAATACCATATACAGTTATATGATTTTGTCACATAAGATCAAGAAAAATTCAGATTAAAATCATTGGTATTTGGGAACAATTTAGCATTCCGTCAGGCTTTACATACATGTGTAGAATATCAAAGTGACAAAAGCATCATGTGAAAGTTCTGGAAAAGGGTACCTGAGTTACGAAAGTTCAAAGTTATAAAAGGGAGTTATTTGCAAATGGTGAACCACATCCTATAAACAAACAATTTTGCAAGATGTGAATACTTGTATTCTAACCATGCTAACGTACAGATAGATCATCTGAGTTTTACATATTACGGCTTTGGTATTTGCATGACAGTTCTAAAGAGGTAGTCACAGGACTGAAGGGTTAAGCTGCAACAAAGATCAAACTTTGCATTAATGATCAAACATAGTGTTAAGAATCCCATGTGCATTTTGGCAAGTGACATATTGACACTAGCTGGTAGGGTTGAAATTTATGCAAGAAATGTTGACTTGCAGGGCCTGGGGAATCTGTTCTGTCAACATGCTGGCTGGGATAGAGGTCAGGCAGATTAAATGCTCCACCACTGCTTTAGCTTTGAACATGACAGAAGTTTGCAAACACCGCTAACCCATTTGTTTCATTTCATAACACTGATGACACTGATTTAGGAATAGGTGTGCACATTGCAGTAAAGAAACAAGCCTTTCTAATCCCATCACAGTTTCAAATTAACAGTGGCACAACTTTGAAACATATATATAAATAAATTTGTAATCAGGATCAACATCTCTTCTGCAATATTTTGACATACCTGAGGAAGACATAAGGTTTCCCAACAGACAAGCATTGCTGCCTAGATGCAAACAATATTAGTCTTTTTCATCAGAAATATTTCATGTTTATTGTGTAAATCATCAATTCTACTATATCCTGAAGATTCTAGCAGGAGTATATCTAAATTAGTTTGACCAGGAATTTATTCAGGTTGAAATGAAAGCTATGATTGAAAATGATATTCATAAATTATATATCTGATGGTTATAGCTGCATTGTCAACATATTTTGATAGCAAGATGGAGATTTGACAAACTGTTTCAATGAGGTTTCATGACATTTATCCTGATAACATGGAAGGCTGAGATGGCACCTGACCAATCTTAATTGAGCAGCAGGTGTTTGTAATATTTAGTTGCCAGGATATTTATGAGGCCATACATTTCTTATTAGAAAAAGTACATAACTGAGTGTGTGCACATTGTCATCATCATAACAAACACACAAACAGAGAAAATGATTTTAACATACTTTTTGTAGTTTGCACCACAAAGGTATTGAAATTCTAACAGGTGCCACAGTTTTACAGTGAGTAACTTTGTTAAGATAACAGTTTAACCCAAATGTTTATTGGTGGTGTAAATGTGTGTACAGCCACAAGCTATCGAGGCATGACCACATCATGAAAGCTTCCCAAATATGATTATTTAGGATTGGTCATCATCCTCATTTAATCAAATCAATTTCATGATCATTGATCATTTGGACAAACAAAAAAATCAATTATTCTGTATAATGTTGAAATTTAGATAAAACTTTCTTAGTCATGTGACCTTTGACCTTGACATCTTGACCTTGAATTCAAAATTAAAAGTGAACAAAAAGTAGTTCATATCTGTTATTTCAACACTATGTCAAACACCACACATTGACCTTAACCTTGACCATTGTATTATTGTGCAGCCATATCTCATAAATGATGAACTGGAAATACTAAATAATGGTAAAACACAAAGTGTTCGCCAAAACATTTTGACCCACATCAGACAATATATCCGACATACAGCCAGCCAAGGTCGGAAATTTATCTTCAACATCAAACATTTCAAAGCATATGCCTTTGAATCAATTGTCACAATCTACGGTTGGACTGGAACCCTATCGTAGTTGTGATTTTGTAACAGCAAAAAATAAGGGTAGGCTTGTGAATTATAGGTGATCTGATGGTGTTTTATAAAATTAAAAAAAATAATATATCAAAGACAGTATTGCAAAAAGTTTGCACAAACATAAAAATAGAAACATATACATGGGTGCTGGTCCTCCATCTCCAGACGGATTTCCGTCAAAATTTAAAATCTGTGAACGGAAAATCCGTCAAATCGATCATCAAAATTGCACAAATCGACCCAAAACATCGAAAATTCAGTCGTTCGCTTACCGCTTGTGGCCGCCGCCTTGTTTTGGTGTTGCGGGCTGCTTCGGTAGAGTTTGACGGATTTTGATTGGCTAATATTTTGACGACTCGGCTACCCACACCAATCGCTTTTCGGTTAAGTTTGCGAGGCTCGCTTTTCGCCGAAAATGTTCCGTCAAAAAAATTTTTCTCACCAGCACCCATGCATATACCTCCTGAATTTTGAACAGAAATTATTTCAGAGATTAATGGCAGATCAACTATTTTTATTTAAAAGAATCAGTTGTGATGTTCAGTTGGGTTAAGGGTCTGATAATAACCAATGCTTAACCATAGTTTTGGGAGTGTGAAATATATTCAATTGAGGTAGATATTTGGCAAGGAATAGTCTCTAGGGATTGCATTTGATGGTAACTTAAAGTCACTGTGAACATACTCATGGCTGTTTCCAAAACAGAAGTAAATTGGAATCAGGTGAGCAGTGTAGCTTTGGGGATTGCAGTGTGGTTGCTTAGCAGACAATATGCATCACAGGGCTTGACATACGCACTGGCCCGGTGGCCCGGGGCCACCAGATCTTCTGTTCGGGCCAGTGAATGCTCTGTTGTAGTGGCCCAGTTGGGCAACCATATTTTTGGTCTTTTAGTGGCCTAAACTATCTTGATTTTATTATTCTAATCCTTAATAGATATCACGATCAATATTTGATCCTATTATCCATAGAAACTTTGGGCCACCACTTCTAATGCTCTGGTGGCCCAACTGGGCAACCAACATTTTTCTCTTTATGTCAAGGCCTGCATCAGATAGTTTAACTTTTGTTTTAAACATATTTACAGTGTAGAAGTTCTGAAGAGTAATTATAGGTTATGTGAAGCTGATGAATTAGTTTGTGTGTGTATATATATATATATATATATATATATATATATATATATATATATATATATATATATATATATATATATATATATATATATATATATATATATATATATATATATATATATATATATATATATATATATATATACATAAAAAGAATATATATATAATATCTTGAGTTTAGGTTGAGAAGGTGAGCATGTTCATCTGATCAGTGAATGGACTAACTTCTTGTAGAGTTGCATTTTGATATTTGAATGGTATTCTGACTGATCCTACTATGACCGAGCAGTTTTTCACAATATTGGGAATAGTTTGTGTACACTGTGTTGTGTTTCCTGGGTGCTCCTGCAGGTAACTATATTGGAATGTGTTGTCCTCATGGGGTTGCCATGATGTGATTTGAACCACACAGCACATGGTTTGGCAGTCTCCCTGCTGCAAGTTCATTCATGATTACAATAGCACCAAGCCTCAGATGAATAGACTGCCATTGATCTACCACTGTGGTCTTGTAATGAGAAAGAAGATATTTCTCTTTTTTGGCTACATTCCACTTCATTGACGATTAGGTAGTAACTGTTTTGGAGAGCAACCCAATAAATCAAAATATTTATTTCTGGCTGGTGTTCCAAGCATGTAGAGCAATTTTCCCCTCAGATATGATCATCATCAAGTTGTCACTGAATGAATTTCTTTACTGATGTTTGAGTCAAATTCTTATTGATAATTTGTTTGTTTGTTTGTTTGGGGTTTTACATCACTTTCAACATTATTTCGGTCATTTCGTGATGAGACCTACTTGTAGCAGGTATAGTACTGCCTCACTGAATTGTCATGTCGCAGGTCCTTGACATGACAACCCACCTGGTAACAATGGGTTAATCCTTTCGGCACTGGCCTTAGCTCGTATGGGAAATTGCATTATGAGTTCAATCTCGGCATGGCCGGGGTTCGAACCCACGACCTTTGGATCACCACAGAGGAACTGGTGCTAATAAACTGGCGCTGTAACCAATGTGGCATGGCCCGTAGCATATTAGATCCTGTAGCGGAAACCTCTTTCTAATTGGCATATTGATGACCATTATCTACTTTTCAAGGTCACAGCTTACTGTATTTACTCGAAAATAGGACGACCCTGTGTATATGACGACCCCCACAAATTGATGTTATTTTCGTTGAAGGGCCAGTTTCCAATTATAGGACGAGTCGGTTTTTCTAGAGACATCGGCACTGCTACCATTCAAGTTTAGCGGCTATTTTGAAAGTAAAACGTAAATACGTAGTTTCAGGGATCCATCATTGTGCAATATATTAATATTTCAATGTGAGTTATTACACTTTGGCAATGCTCTGATCATTCTCACGCCAAAAATAAGAGCTTCTCCCTGTCACTTCTGCTTTTCAAAATGGCGACCTTGTGTTGCGTATGCATATTTAAGCATTGTTAAACTCACATTTTCTCCAACTTGTACATGATTTACACGTAAATGGAGGTGGACTACTGTTAATATGGGGTAGAATCTTTCTTTGTGTATTATAAACCCAAAGATATTAATTATATCGCTTTTAATTATTATCGATTAAAGCACTCGATTGGCTGCCTGGAGGTGCCGTAAATCACTGTCCACAGGTTGCCCTCATGTATAAGCCCACCCCAAAACATTGACTAAAGGTTTGGATCCTAATTCCTCGTCCTATATTTGAGTAAATACAGTATTTGTAGATCCCCCATAACTGCAATATCTCAAGGACAGGTTAAAGTGTTGACCAATCAGTACAGCTACAAAACACTATCTGAACGAATACTTGTCTATTTGTTACTGATCAGCTCAATCTGCTTTTTTGAATAGTCATGGTCTGCTTCCAATTTTGACGTATTCTTTTACCAATGACGGCAGGGATGATATGAGAGAGAAGTCCTGCAATGAAGGATAGATTTTTACAGGACAGGAAAGTTCAGAGAATTGTTATGGAGCATGGAGGTAGTGCTCAAAGGTGAAGGTCTATAAGAGAGGAGATGTTGTCTATTTTGGCGGAAAATGTGTATGACAGCTGTTTGGAATGTGGAGCAAACTACGGGTTTGTCACCTCGAGAAGGAGGTCAGTGGGTCGGAATGGCATTGTTTCCGCACATGTATGTTGTTGTGTGTAGACAGGCCTACAGCAGACACAAACACCAAACTAATCCAGCTAGTTCATGATATGCTTGGGAAAAGTAGCCTCCAGCAGATACAGACACAAAGTTTAGCTGAAAAAACTAGAACGGTGTGGTGTCAAATCATATCACTAATAGTTGTAACTTAATAGTTTCAGCCAGGCAAGATTATGTATAGATATGCCTTTGTTAAGAACAAGAGATTGTGACATTGTCCAAGTCATTACCATCAAGTGTGAATTTGCACTAGACCTACATATAAAATGCCTATAAGACTATCTTAGTCATGGGTCTGTGGGTGACAAAGGCACTCCCTGCTCATATCATTTCTTTCTCACAATGACAGAATGAATACAACTTCATTGACTTCATACAAAAATAGATTATCATTTATTTTACAAGATTACAAGATATTTTGTAAACCTGTTTCCTGAAGTTGATGTATACTTGTGGGAGGAAACTATTCCAAACAGTTTCAATAATCAATAGCTTAATAGTATTTGCTATATAATGTATGCATAATTTAGAAGGTTTGGCTCACTTAAATTTTATCCTCACTGTCTGAAAATAGCAGTTTGATACATTGGTATTGTTCAGGGGTGAAACACAGAAGTAGGTCATACTAGCAGCTGAGATGCTCAGGACTGGTGAATGAGACTGGGTCACCTTCACCTTGCTGAGATATATCATATTCTCAGAATGCAAAATTCTTGAGGCAGGATAGAAATATTCAGGTGGGAGGCTGGATGTTCCAGACAAAGAGTGGGTATGGAAAATCCAAGTTAAAGTGATTGAATAAAGTATTCTGTTAGGTTAAACATAGAAACCAGCCAATCAAAATCTTTATTATCTTGTGTAACTTAATTATCATTCTAATTTCCTGTTTGATATTCTAAATGTACTTGAGCGAATTACTTATGAATCGTAGAAAACAAATTAGAATAAAGAAACATTCAATCTTTCATTACAGTAACAGGATGGATATGAATATCAGCAGCAAATATATTGATCAACAGATATAGTGTAAAAGTGAAATAAGGTAGTGTGAGCCTGTTATAATATGCTCACTATAATGGAAGAAGCCATATCAGTGTGCCATGGAGGGAGAGAGAGTGCAGCGTGGAGATGGGTGACCTGTTGCAGGAGATAGCATTTCTCTGCAGTACCACTCTCCCTGTAGTGTCTGACACTATGATCTGTGCACTCGTTCCTTTACTTCAGAGCATGCTGCAGTGAAGATGGCAAGATTGATGATGAGTTTTTGCAACATTCTGTGCATGCTGACAAATTCAAGTCCAGGTAATAATAATTGAAAGTGTTATGGTTAGTAGAGAATAGGATAGGAGGGAGTGCACCATATATGATTACATCAAATACTTCATATTAACAATGAGTACTGATTTTCATATGACCTTAACTGATTTAAAATAAAATATCTATCTCAGCAACTAAAAGATATGGGTATATAATTAACAGTTTGTGAGAGACATGAGTTTGGTTGTATTTATATGTTACCGAGTAAGGTCAGGCAGGACCAGAAAGAATGATCAATTATAGTAATTGACCAATAAGAATTAGACAACATATACAGTCTTGTCTGATCACCCTGCAAGACCTCAATTAGTCAGGTTTGGTTATATTCTTATGAAAATTGACTTGAGCTGATTTTAAAGATATTAGATTATTATCATTTTGTTGAGAAACAATAGCTGGGATCTTGCTCAGTTGTATACATATATCTCCATGAATATATTCAGTGAATTAAGGATCCTGTTGAGAAATGTGACCTGTACTCATGGACCTTGTGACGTGCAACGAGACACAGAGCTATAACCTATTGTGATATTCTCAGATCAACCCACTCAACTGAATTATATCATCCCTGTGTTGTGGCAAATTCTAACCCATGCCAATATATTAACTTGAAAGTGCTCATAAAAGTTTGCAAACAGGACTTAATCTTGCAAAACAACAGCAGATTTGGCTATATGAATTACACCGTTGTTAATGATCTTCTCTTCTGTGTTGCCGAAGAAACATTGATGAAAGGCAAGACCTTTATCTCTTGATCCCATATATTTTGTCTTTAGAAAACAAACCTGAACTTAAAACGTTAAGTTCTTCATTATTTTGTGATGTTTGAGCATCGCTGAAAAAAACCATACAATAACCAAAAAACAATATAATAAGAAATGATCAATACATTTTTGTTGTGATAATTGTCTAAAATTCTAGGTGGATAAAGGTAAGACTTTTAATTTAGGAAAAATGTTTTGAGGAATGGATTAATGTAATGGAAGTTATGTTGCAATTATATCAGTATTATCAGATGAATCACAAAAACATTTTCACTCTTTAGGTTTTAATAGGAACTTTATAAAACGTATCAACTTCATAAAAAGTCCCTCTAATTGTTTATTATGAAAAAATTGCAGAATGACTTTGCAGAAGATGATACCTGCAGACAAAAAATGCAAGTGTTAGGCTATGAGGGAAGCATTGTGGTGGTGTTGGAGGGGAGAGATGTGATATCTTAGTGTGCTCAATCTACACTCAGTGAGTGACATGTAACAAGGTGGTGGTGACACACACAACCATTCACTGTCTTAACTTTCACATTTTGTAAATTTTTAGTGGCATTTTGGTTATTGCCTGACAATAACAACTGATATTCGTATAAATTATTAATGATTTCATTATTCCTTTGGTGATAGAATTATGCTGAGAATATGAATAGCATTCAGAAACAAGGGTTTTATTTGGCAGATAGAAATAGTATAGAAATGATTTTATTTTACTTCAAAGTAAGAATGAATGGATCTGGGAACCAATGGCATCTGCATGGTTAATGTTTTTTCTTATTGCAAGAGAATCAAAGAGTAGAATTGAGGTGGTTGATACTGATATCACAGATAGAATGGCATTGAGATGGTTAATATGTGATATCATAGATAGAATGGCGTTGAGATGGTTAATATGTGATATCATAGATAGAATGGCGTTGAGATGGTTAATATTAATACTACAGATATAATAGCATAATAGCTAAAATGGTAAATGTTTCTTCCCTCACAGATAGTTTGGCATTTAAATGGTTAATATTTGATATCACAGATGGCATGGCATTGGAAATTCATAAATTTCACATTTTATAGATCAAGTGGCACTAAAATGGTTAACATTTGATATTACAGACTAAATGGCACTGAAATTATTAATTATTGATATCACAGATAGAATGGCACTGAGTTGGTTAACATTAAATATCAAAGGTAATGTGGATAGGAGAGAAGTGTATCTGTGTATGCAATGTGGTTACGTCTCCTCACCTGTTACATTTGATTCATGAAGCAGCCATGATGTAGCAAAATATCAAACTCCTGCCTTTTGTTCTCGCAGGCGGGGACCTGAAAGACTTACGACCCATTGAATTAAGTGAATACGACACATTATGCAGGATTTATTTTTTAGCCTTTAGAAAAAAAGGCCCATTCAAATAATTGGTAGTATAATAAAATACCCTTTTTGTCATTCGAAAGTAGCATTGGGTTGTCCAGTGGAGATAAATCCAGGCAATTAGAATTAATAAATATATATCAAGACAAATATTATAAAGGACACTTTTCTGCAGCTGACATGAAAATGACAAAAGTCACAAGTAGATTTCTTTCAGGGTGAGATACCATGTGAAAAAGGTCATTCCCATAATGAAAACAGTGGGGATACAAACAGGATCACGATAAAATAGTGCTTTCATGAAGGGTGTTTATCAGTGTGGGAAAAAGAAGCTACAAAGGCAGTATTATGATAGATGAATCTCAGTAAAATCATAGTAAGGGTGGAGTTCAGAACAAATCAGACAAAAACACACAATTATGAAACTATGAGATGAGTTTTTCCTGCAGTATGTTTATGCGAGTGCTTGGTGGGGATAGCCCAGAATGAGCAGTGGCTTTATGAACCCCACAATATTGTACTGAAGACCTTCACAGTTTATTTTTGTGGGTGGGGCTTACAAGTTTTTGGCAGAGAAAATTACCAAACGAACAAATGAAAACGTGACGAACATTGTTCGCTATTGTTTCAGTCCACCAGGTATAAAAGGCCACACATCTGCATGCCTTGATATGACCTATTTTATTGGAAGGAAAAGGTCTTTTAATTGATTACCAAGAAATGTAGTGTTTCTGAAACTACTTGAGAAATCTACCTATTGCGTTTAACTTTTCTTTTGTAAGAAAATGCAAGAAAAACAATGAATGGCAACAGATACAGTGGTTCCACAAAGAAAATATAAAGACTGGTCAATCTAAAGAATAATGTGATTATTGATATTTTAAGATGTCACACAATAAGATCATGATGACAGCAACTTTTCAATGTACTAGATTGAGGCAGTGTGTGCTGACCCTGGACAGGAGGCATCACCAGCTCTTGGTTCAGCTTGACTGGTGCCACTGTGCATTGTGAGCCACAACATCAAACATTGTGAGAAGTGAGAGCTGGGACCCGTCATGGTCTGCAGGACCAGTGTAAATCGCTGTCTCATGCTACGCCCCACTTCCACTCTGTTTACTTCGTCTTCTGCTGCAGATTTGATATCCAGAGGTGCTTTTTTTGCAGTATTGTGCATTCAATATCTTCTCTCTAGATTACAGACTCAGTTTATTTTGGGGAAAAAAGCTGTTGTTGACCTTTTAAATTGCTATGGTTTTACATTAGTATTTATTGGCATTGCTTTCTGGTGATTTTGATGATATACAGTACCCATATGATATTAGTGCAATAAAAACTGTAAATGTCAATGGCAGTGGAGATATAACTATCTCAATTGTACAACACAGGTCCGATGAAATTAAACAAAACAAAAGGAAGTCCTCAACATTGCACAATGTGCTTATGTTGTCTTTCGAAATTAGGATCACTTAAAATAATCTAAGATGCAATGTTACTCATCCACCTCAAAAATAACCAGTGGTATTGAAATGGTTATTAGGATATTCAAGAGATCCTATGGCCTCAGATTAATGAGCGTTAGTAAGTGTATGATGCTATCCTTTTCCCAATTAAATTGGTTTGTTTTTAAATGTACTCATTTACAACTGATACAGTCATATATATAAAAGAGGAAGTGAAATATGATAGAAAATGTTTAGTTCAGGATACATTTTTGGCATACTTATCATTCTTATGTAAGTAGAGACAATGCACCCGAACGTCATCTTTTTAACTCCTCAGACAAAATGAACAGTCAAATTGGCAGGACATTTCAGAGAAATTTAATAGGTATTGATTACTGGGTGTGGGTTGGTGTTATTTTTTAGTATGATATTGCATGCAAGCTGTGTAACCATGATATTTATTACTTCCATCATTCTTCTGCAAAGGGACCATAAAATCTAAACAATTGTGCTTTTTAATTGATCATTAAATTAATAAATTTAGACATTTAGACATTAATAAATTAATATGACAAATACTTATTCTAAGGTACATGTCAGAACTTGCATATATCAGACATAGGAAATTATGTGTGGGTGTGTTATTAGATCACTAGTGCAAATTTTTGGTTGTAAACTTTGGAGATATCATCTATTCAGAAGCATTAAAAAAATAGACATTGATGCACTATGATATGTCATCTGGTTTACTTGAACAACAATGTTATTCGTCTTAGAAAAAAATATATAGAAAAAGAGAGAGCACTGTCATGTTGGGCATTGTCTGATATTATGACTGATATATAACCTGTGTAAAGGTTCAATTAACATGATGAGGAAGATTCCCACAGAAATGCAAAGTCATGCTGTCCCAGAGAGAATGGTCCTGTGAATGACACAAGATCTGCCAAATTTAGCATTGTCTAAAATTGGGTGTGACCGCACAAGACACCATGCCAAAAAGTCAGTTATTGTCGGTCTGCTGTCACTTTGAATAATGACCTATCAGAGAGGAATGTATGGTTGAGTTGCTAGTGCCACATCAAGGGCTTTCAGGTGATGTGGAGGTCGTTGTTTTTGTTTGGATACTTTTTGGCAACAATCTATTGTGGCAGCATGTTTATAGCTATTTTATATGACTTGTGTGATGATGGACAAGGCTTCTTTATGTTTTGTCAGAATCTCCACCATTGTCTATTATTGGTTGAAAACATCGCCCTCTGGTGACCTCTGACCACTCTTGTGATACTATGCAAGAGTTCAGTTTACTAAGTAGAACTCATCAATTAGAATATTATTAAAACATTATTCATTTCAAAATAAAAAATACATATATTTATGCCACTTTGACTGATCATATTGTTGTCAGTTGTAGGTCATGCAAAATTTGATGCAATATGTAGTGCATTGAAGTAAAATATACAAGGTAATTTGGTGACTCTTTGCATTAAAATGCTTTTCTAAGGTGGAACATCCTTTTACAGTTCTATGTTGATTTATGAGTAGACTGCAGGAAATTATAATTTCAATATTTGCCAAGCGTAAAAAGACATGTACTAGATTTTATTCGTGAGGCTAGTTTGGGTTAGCTTGTGTGGGTTGTTACTATTGATGGAACCTGATACCTCGCTACATGTGACGTCACATCACTTTGTGTAATATTTGTATAGAAGTTTGCAAATATTGGGGGACAGAGCCCTGCGTCAATATTTTGGCACTTTTTTTGCATTGCTCCATTCTCATAAGTAAGCCAGGTGCAGCTCGTGGAGGTAAAAAATAGACCCTCCTTGATCTAGGGACTCCGGCATGAAAACAGGGAGAAATACAGAGGAAGTCACTCATTGAAGAAATACTTGAATGAAAATAGTAGCAACAAATACTGGTTGATATTTAATCAAAAATGCTTACAAAAATTACACAAATGGAATTATTTGAGAAGTTATTTTTAACATAATGCTTGTGTGATATTTTCACTGCTTGAATAAAGATATTGTCATGTAATATTAATCATGACAACAAATTTAGCCAATTTATTACTGCGTGACTAATTCTTAGTTTAAAGTATATTCTCATAATGTGGGTATTGGTTAGTCTGTCTGACTCTTAACATACCAATTATGAATGCCGTCACTTCATGTTTGGGATTAAGCATTACCTTGGGGATGGCTGTGCAGCATCAAACATATTTGTAGACTTGACCATTTACTTTGTCATGATGATCTTGTATTCCTGTGGCTGAGGGGTCTTTAGTGCACATTATGGTTTTATTAAGTGGTTATAGTTATAAATATACTATGCATAATTGACAGTTCAAAGATAAAATGAGTATTTTGGTGATATTGTTTAGAAGTTACAAGAAAAACATCAATTTAAGTTGAATCTGTTATTTCAGTCCTTCTGATCTTTTGTTGGAAAAGTAGACTTAAAGCTTTCTTTGACAAATAAAAAATTATAAAATGATGATCCAGGCAAGCAGCATAAGTATGCACTGTCCTCTTTACCCTCAGCCCCTGATGTAATCAGGCTGAGGGTATTGCAGTACTCCTGGCGTGGGTATGTATGTATGTATGTATGTATGTCTGTATGTATGTCTGTAGCGAACATCCTTGTCATCGCGATAACTCGAGAACAAATGATGGCAGCTTCATGAAACTTGACACACATAAGCATCTGGTGAAAACCTCGGACGAGTTCGATGGACAGCGACCTTGACCTGTTTTTCAAGGTCACAGGGACAATTATGTGAAATCCCAAGAATCGCAATAATTCAAGGACAAATGATGGCAGCTTTATGAGATTTCACACACATAAGCAACTGGTGAAGACCTCAGAAGTTTTATATGGAACATGACCTTCACCTACTTTTCAAGGTCACAGGGACAATTATGTGAAATCATCCTTGTCATCGCTTCATGAAACTTTACACACATTAGCATCTGGTGAAAACCTTGGATGAGTTTGATGGACAGCGACCTTGACCTATTTTTCAAGGTCACAGGGACAATTATGTGAAATCATCCTTGTCATCGCAATAACTCAAGAACAAATGATGGCAGCTTTATGAGACTTGACACACATAAGCATCTGGTGAAGACCTCCGACTTCCTTTGATGGAACATGACCTTCACCTACTTTTCAAGGTCACAGGGACAATTAGGTGAAATCATCCTTGTTATCTTGATAACTCGAGAACAAATGATGGCAGCTTCATGAAACCTACCACACATAAGCATCTGGTGAAAACCTTGGATGAATTTTTTCTATGAAACATGACCTTCACCTACTTTTCAAGGTCACAGGGACAATTATGTGAAATCATCCTTGTCATCGCGATAACTCGAGAACAAATGATGGTAGCTTCATGAAACTTACCACACATAAGCATCTGGTGAAAACCTCGGACGAGTTTGTTGGACAGCGACCTTGACCTATTTTTCAAGGTTACAGGGACAATTATGTGAAATTCCAAGAATCACAATAACTCAAGAACGAATGATGGCAGCTTTATGAGATTTGACACACATAAGCATCTGGTAAAAACCTCAGAATTTTTATGACACATGACCTTCACCTACTTTTCAAGGTCACAGGAACAATTATGTGAAATCATCCTTGTCATCGCAGTAACTCAAGAACAAATGATGGCAGCTTTATGAGACTTGACACACATAAGCATCTGGTGAAGACCTCAGATTTCCTTTGAACGAACATGACCTTCACCTACTTTTCAAGGTCACAGGGACAATTGTACCATGAAATCCCCATCATTGCGATAACTCAAGAACAAATGATGGCAGCTTTATGAGATTTGACACAAATAAGCATCTAGTAAAGACCCCAAAAGAGTTTGATAAATGGTGACCTTCACCTACTTTTTAAGGTCACAGGGACAGTTATGTCAAATCCACGACATTGCAATAACTCAAGAACAAATAATGGCAGCTTCATGAGAATTGACACACATACACATCTGGTGAAGACCCCAGATGAGTTTGATGGACGGTGACCGTTACCTGCTTTTCAAGGTCACCGGCCCATCTCAATAATTCTGGAGTAAATGATGACAGTTTCATGATACTTGACACACCTAAGCTATCAAAGAAAGTAGATTTTATGGGTTTTTTTTACCCCTGCATCAATTTGCCTGGGTGCAATGACGTTTTGTTCACAAATATTGTGTGGAGCGAATGTTGTGCAATGAGTTACCAGGGCTGAGGGTTGATGCATCTCTGATGCCTATGTTTTTAACTCCATTTATCTTTAAGACATTTTGTAGAGCCTTGACATTAAGGATTTTAGTCACTTGCCCAGAGTTAAGATGTTCTCATATCTGCTGGACTTTTTTTGTCAAATCTGCTGGCCATAACACGAAACAATAAGGAAATACATAGAAATGTGTGCTAAAGTCTTGGCCAGTAGAATTTTAAATCCACCTCCTCATTATGCTTTTAGTATAAACAACTCTTCAAGGTCACCGAGCCACTGCTAGCTTTGAAGCCTTGTTTCTTCAAGGTTTTTAAGAAATAGAAAATATACTGTTCATAGTGCTTGCCAACTTGTAACCATGAAAATGTGAGCTAACAGCAGATATTCCTAGTGTTGGTGTCAGGTAGACATTCTTGTTGCCATTGTGTCTTGCTTGGCTGACCCCCCGACTCAGGCCATACTGACCCGAGGAAAATGGCTTTATATTTGTAGGTATTGTCAGAAATGTAAGCATTGTGTTGTGGAATGTGGAGCATGCTCGCTCTTGCCAGAAAGTGCACACGCCACCAATACACCTTACTCAAATCCAAACAAATTGCCACTCAAACCTTGTTTTTTCATTTGGAAATCATAATGAAATGATCTGCACTAATTATGATAATGCTAAGTTAATAGGTAGGTTTGCAGGACAAATGTGCTGACTGGGAGAGGGAACCATATATGCTGACATATCAAATGAGTTGATGTAGATGTTTGCTGCTAGCACATAGGGGAGTGCATTCTGTGATGCCTGTCAGGGGGCGCAACCAACCATGCAGGCCACCATTGTGGACAGGTCACAAAGACGGCAGGGTGGAGTACCTGTGGCAACACATAGCAACCATTGTCAGACACCTGTCTGCCCAACACCAAACACCTGTATATTTAGTGCCACCATCATTCATTATATAGTTATATATCCCTTTAGAGTGTCAGCATCCAGCTCAGAGGGCACCACTGCAGGGAGGGCATGTAATGTACAGCTAGATGTTATGCAAGTGGTAAACAGACCCCAGAGAATCAATGAGGCTCATTATTGCAGGCATAAAAAAATGCAATAAAGTTTATGTAATGAAGATCCATTGCAATTTACTTTGACTAGCACTCCTTTGTGTAGACAAATGATATACATCCAGGAAAGAATTTTAAGAATAGGACTCCCGTTGTCAAACTGTAATTGAAATAGGGGACATGACAAAAGTTGTTTGTCATTTGAGGACAAAGCGGGATGGTTTGGTTAAGAAATAAAGACAGATGTGTGAGTAGATGCAGTGAGATTGAGGTGGGCGTTGGTGACGCTTGGACCGCACAATATGTTACATTGTCCCAGCACTGGTTCCTGCATTGTTTCACCTTGCTGAACAATACACTCAGCTTTATTGTGTACCAAATTCAGAGCGGAAACTTTGCTGTGTCACCTTAGATGCCTGTACTGTTTTGATGGGGCATGTATGAGGGTAACCAAGCATGCCTCCTGCGAAATATCACAATAGGAAGGACACTGTCATATAAAATGAAACAGATTAGAGAAAACTATATTGTCAGTTAAGCACAGACTTATACAAGTCGGCATCTCTATATATTATTGAATTTATGATATATCAAAAATTTCTCAATACTGTGCAACCTTATTCACATTTAGCATCTGATATGATCCCTGAAAGAGTCTAATAGAATACAGTCATGCAATGACTTTGGTGATCGTATTGTTGTCAGGAGTGGACTGGTGAGTACTGATGCATCATGGGAGAAGAGAACACAGTATAGGGTCACACTTGCTGTTCTTTGCAACAAAAAGCTCTCTCTAAGTGAATGGTTTGTGGCTCACCTTGACACATGGACTCATAAACCTTTGCCATTTTGCCGGCATATATCTCTCATTGTGCTTCTTGTACTCCCACAAATACTTGCTACTGGCAAAGAATATCTGCCAACGCAGAGGAGAGAGCAGGAAGATTCATGTAATATAACTATCTGCAAAGTTCTGGGAAAATTTTAGATATGGAGGATATATTATTTTTTATTCTTAAGGAAATAGTTATCTAGAAATCTTCTTGACCTTGGAGATGGTTCACTGAAATAATATTGTGTAGCAAAATAGATAATTTATCAGATGTTGACAGTGGGGAACAAAAATCATTAGATTTGTAACATATCATAAATACAGTTCACAGTGTGTCATCTGTCCATTTAGAAAAATGTAAGATAAATATTAATGTACATAGGTAACGTGAGAAATTTTACTCATGTGTAGATTTTTTTAGGCTGATCTAAAATAAAACTTGAAAATATCAAGGACCTAAAAGGTATTCTGCCTCGATTCTTTTTAGCTTGGTACACAAAATCACATGTTCTTGCAAACATCATGATGTCTTAAAGTTGTTCATATATTGGTAAGAAATGTTGCAGTAAGACACAGACGTTTCACTCTCTGCAGAGGTCCTATTTGAGCCCACAACTACAAAACTTATATGCAGATAGCTTTGAACTATTTAACATCAAATTAGGCAAAAATATTTTTGAAATGTTTGACATCATTCTAGCACTACTGAAAAGAAAATGCCTTTTAACAGTCCACCTGAATATTAGGCCAAGCAAGCAAAATGAACTTTTCAAAGGGTCTTGTTGGGACTAATAAGGATGCCTCATAAAGTTAATTACACATGGAGGCAAATGCATTCATCTCCTAATTATGATTTTCAAACAATTATTTCAATATTTTGTGGAATTTCCACATTATTTAGTAGGTTTTTTTACGGTAAATAAATATGTATATCTGTGATAGCATTATGCAGAACATTTTGCCTTGAGGGAGATTTTACTTCTATTGAATACCTGATCATGGAAATATGCATGAACTCGATACAGAACAGAAGTGATAAGGGTATTGCCCTTGTATGTGTAATGGATGGTGCCCTCTGGTGGGCAGTTAAGGCACGTGGCATAGGGTGAGACGGGTGCCTCATCCTGCTGGTACCGGACAAATCCCAGGCATTGATACGCTGCCAACTGCTCAAGGCAGAGTTCACTGTGTTGCTTGGCATCACAATGTATCCAAACACATAAATATCAGAGGTGTATCTAATGAATTCATACCTTTTGTATACACCATATTTCTGATCTGTTCAGTGTCTTTATTATGCACTTGCATTATTCAATTCTTTTCTGATAAATTTCTTGTTTTATCTTTGCAGCATTGGAAAGATGTATCAAATTTAGCCAAAGACTTTATAGACAAGCTATTGAAAGTGGATCCCAATGACAGAATGAAGTCCAACCAGGCGGTCAAGCATCCGTGGCTGACCACATCGGCAGCTTCTTCAAGCAATAAAAATCTACACCGTACCATCAGTAAGAATCTCCTGGAGAGACAGTCAACGCGCAACAGCGTAAAAAGTGCGCGCTCAACCAAGAGCAATAAGTCAAACAAATCCGCCAAGTCACTGCGGTCAGAGCACAGACGGGTTATGCCAGAAGAAATTGAAGAGCTCCATCGAGACCCAGAGATTCAGGCCGAGTTATCGTCATTATCAGGGGCTCATTAGATATCATATCACCAGGGATACTGTATTCTGCTAGAGGGTGCCACTGCAGTATTGGATTGGGAAAAGGTCACGAGGAGGCAGTTGAGAGGAAGGGAATGACAATCTCATCATGGAAAGGGAAAATAATATAATTTGAAATAGCTTAAATGAAGTAGTTCCAAATACCTGTATTCTTGAAAGCAATAATTTTCTGATGTAATTTTTATTGTGAGAAATGAATTAAGTTTGTAAAGTAACAATAATGAACCTCAAGAAATTTGCATTTCTTTAGAAAAAATGGTAAATTAAATAAGTTTTGGTCTCTTAATTGTAGAAGACATTATAACATATTTAAACATTTTTGGTTCACTACTAGTAGTAGGAAGAGCAAAATGTGCTGTTGGTGTCACACCCATTGTAAACATCCACTCATAGTATTGGTGCTCAAACTCATATTGAAATATCGTTTAAATGTATTGTGTTCATCAATGAGCTTGTTTGGGGTCCAATTTTGTCATTAATTAGCAATTAGTTGGACAGTGGTCATGGATCAAATTTCTGCACATGAGATCATTTTAGATTTATGTACTTACTGTTAATTCATTAAATAAAATTGAAAAGTTTGTGTGCTATAGTGAATTATATACCCTCTGTGATGCTTGCAGTTTTGCACATGTGCAGTTATTGTAAATCATACCATAATAAAATGAATCATAGCATTATGTAATGCAGTTCACAATACACAAAGTTCATGTACATGAGGTATTTTTTAATGAACCTTACCTAACTTGAAATGATAATCATCTTGAACTGACCTCAGAAAACTAACTTTCTTTTATCCAAGATGCCTCAAACATGGAGGCACCGAAACTGAGTAATAACAAGTCCACATTTTTCCCTGCATCTCCTTAATTCATCATATATACATAGATTAAAACCTTAAAGGGGACATTTTTGATCAGGTATTGTCCAAGCTCGCAGAAAAAAAATGTTCACTGGGTATCAAGTGTTGATACAGGGTAAACCTTTAAGTACAGAGGGTTCAGAGGAATCCAACTGTGGCTATATGTAGTGAATGGTTGCATGTTGCTGAATGCATTGTTATCATGGTTGTGTTTAACAATAGTTGTCTTGGCTACCAACCATAATTGGAGCTCATAAAACTTACAAAGTATACTATCTGGTCATTTCATTGGAGTTATGGTAACAGCATATGTGAGTCATTTGCCCATTTTATTTGAAGTCTATATGTGTAGAAATATATTGTTATATATAAAGTTATATAAATGTATAGTGTAAAGTTGTGTATATAAATATTTGTAAATAGTTGTTGCATCTTTTGGAAACAGACTAGTCTCCAAAATATTGTATATGTAAATATATATAAATATATAAATGTATTTCCCCACCACAAGGCTATATAGTTGAATAACCACATATTATTTATTATATACCAATCAATAAAACAACCATTTCTCAACCAATATCTCAAACAACCATATTTCCCTGTAAAATATTGTGATAAATTTGATTTGTCAACCAATTTCAAATTATTTTGTGTGGAAATGTCACAAACTGTTGGGTCAAAGTTTTATAAAATATGTATTTTATCTTGCAAATAAAAATTTTAAGCACTAAAAATAGAAAAAAATGAAATACAAAATTTGATATTTTAAGTACATATTTTGTGGATATGTCCCATACATTTGCACTATTTATTGTATTTTTGTACTCTGGTTACATTCTGTAATATGAATATGTTTAATAGTTATAAAGTTGCCTATTGTTATGGTGACAAATGTGATATAACCTTGCAATCCCTGACAATGTTTTTGTCAAAACAGTGCTACAATAAGTGAATGCAGATTGTATGGACCAACTAGCCCATCGTGCATTATATTTTAACAGAGTCCAAAGCAGAAAGATATTTTGAATATTTGTAATTGTATTGTGGGGTTGTATGGTTAGCAAAAAGTGCCTCTACAAAGCCATATCATGTTACCAAATCACTGGTTTAAAAATGAAATGCATTAAAGGATTCTTGGGTCATGTTAACTTGATGACCACTATGTTAAATATATGATGGCAGCAGGGCAAGATTTAAATCTGCCTGTACTTTAATTGAAATAATTTCATGCATTTTGTCCTATTTCTAAAAAAAATAGTTTTAAATTGACATCCTTCAAATTAGTGTGAATTTTTGTTTGGTTAACTTCAGGCTTGCCATAATATTGGTTGTATTAATGTTACAAAAATAATTTAAACAGGGCTCTTTATCTTTATTATTAAAACATGGGAAAAAATGATGCATCATTGAAATTTTCTTTTCAAATATTTCATTCAAATCATTCTTGTTTTTCACATTTTAACCTGCCTGGGAGTCTTATTTAAAATGAAAATGTAGATAAAAATGAATAATGTGGCCTGTCTTTGTAAATGTGACAAAGATCAAATAAAGTTGTAAACCTAAACTTCCCAGTGTTGAAGTTGTTCTTCAGTTATTGCAATATTCTTTTCATATGCAATTGGATTTAATGATATTCATTTAATTCAATACAGACTGCAACTTTGGAACCAATCTGAGCATTGACTTGCTAATCTAATACTTGTCAAGTTTGCCAACTGGTCTACTTCATAAGATTCACATGGTGGAGCCCAAATTTGTGCTTGTAACATTAACTTAGATGCAAGGTCAGACATTGCATATAAAAGGATCAAACTCCATGCTTGAGTAAATATGTTGGCCTGGTTGGGCACTTTGATATAGCTTAAATGAAATTCATAGAATCTCCTCTGTTGAAGCTTCAATCCCAAGACATAAGTATATATTTTCTTCAAAAAAAGTTTCCTACTCTCTGCTATCTAATCCAGTTATTTATTTCCTGAAATACAATTTGAGCATAAAAAGCACTTCAAAACTGCTTCCATTACACATTTGATCTGAAATAAATGAAATTTGCCAACTTTAACCCACAACCAATTATAGGCTCAGATGGAAAAGCGATTTCTCCAAAATGACTCCCAATCCTGTGTGCCAACAAGAGTTTGGGCAGTAACAAGTCGAAGGGCCATAATTCAACTCATTACTTAAAATTAAAAGTAAAAATAACCAACACAAACATACAGTAATGTAAAATATTTATTTTTATAAAGCTGATAGTCTTCAGTATCAGCATATCAGTCAAGTCCATTTACAATGTTCACATAACCCTTACTTTACTTGTGCCAACTTACTTTACTTGTGTTACTCTCAAGATGTTCATTAATATTTTATTCTAATTCACAAAGACCACTATTCTTAAAATTGCAATTACAAATTGATAATCTCTATCTATTTTCTCTTATATCTGCTCTTTGATTTGAATATTTTGCCTTTTCCTTTTTGATTGGACTTTGCCATTTGTTTTCTTTCTTCATATGAGGGTCTGAAAAAAGTTGAGAAATATAAATTGAGACATAAATTAACAGCCTTTCATTCTCAAATGTGATCTTAAAAATTTATAACGCCAGAGGACAGCACTTTACAAGATCATGCATTGCTGAAATATGTATATCTGACAAATTTATGTGATTTCATTGTTAACAGTTAACATATACACCTTGACCACCTGGGTCTCCATATAGTATTCACCAAGCAATTTGTCTTTGAAAACAAATCATTCCAAGACAAAATTTCATGTACTGCTGTAAAGCTGAAGAAAATTTGGGATGCAAATAATATGGAAACCAAAATAATCAAACTGTATTTTCAATTTCTCGGACAGTTCATTTCCATAAGGTGGGATCAACTGACAGTAACAGACAACCATATTCTTGGTCAGGTCAATCTGGATTAACAAATATTAAAAGCTTTTACTTACCCAGCCCTGAGTTTCTTAAGTGCTTTTTGGCTAGTGTTGGTGAGTTCTTTTTCAAATGTTGATTTAGGTTTGCCTCCCCTTTTCTGTTTTTTGGGCTGTGGAGCACCTGAAAGAATATGAATAATGGAAAAACACCATCCATCAAACTATGCAATACTGTAATTTTGTACATCAACATTAATTTTTCAAAAATAAAAAAAACAGAATTTAGATATTGCAAGAATGTCTCGTAGGACATCACTCAGAGGACATCAATTTTCAGTACCTAATGCATCTCACCCAAAGTCAAATATAGAAAATTTTATTTTCATGTCTTTTACCCTAGGAATTTTCAGTAATCTTTTATCCACAACCACATTTGTTATAGATCATGTACCTCCTACTAATGGGGCATAACTGTTGCAAGTTTTGACAGTGGTAAAATAAGTTTATAGTACTAAACGTTGCCATTCTACAGACTGGATATAGAACATCTCTACATCCTTACCAAAGTTGTCGTCCTCCACCACGGCTCGTATTCTTTTCTCCTTAGTATCTCTCTTTATGGAGCGAGCCTGGAAAGCCTGGCACTTAATGATTTCATATTCTGCTCTCTCTTCTGGCTGCAAACAAGATATAGGCATAGCATCATAAGTTTCACATGAATTCTCTTTGGCTTGTCAGGCCTTTCCAGAAAGGATTATGGTTACTAGCATGAAAGGGCTAAGATTTTCAGATATGCGAGTCCATAACATAAAAAATAGCAAGATATAAAAAAATATTCACTTAAATCTGCACCAGCAGAATTATTAAACCAAAAGCCTGCACAGTGCTGACAAATACAGGAACTTGTCACTGATAATGAACTTTTTTAGTTTATTGGGTATTCGTTTGCTCCTGACTTGATGCACCTGCATTGTGTTTTTACTTAGTTTGAATTTTGAAATTTATCTATAAAGATTTATAATTCAAAACAATGTTTGGTTGACATATCAATTCACCTATGCATATGTTGTTGATTAGCTTCTTTTAATGAAGATTTGAATTTAAATTTCTATCAAAATCTCCTATAAGTTTATTACAATTATCAAGGACTATTTAATTGGAAAAAAAATGAGTAAATAATATTCAAATCTAATTATTTAAAATCAAGATACAGAAATACTTACATTTGATGGTTTCTGGAATTTATTTTTTCCTTTCTTTGAAGTCTTGTTGTCACTAGGTAATTGGGCTAAACTCCCTAAATGTTGTGCAGCTGCAAGAGTCAAATATTTTGCAACATAAATCTCTAAACAATGATAAACTATACCATATTTACTCTGATATTGTCAAGTGTTCTTCTGTTTCTGTCCGGTGATATCGATATGTATTGAATATAGATAAAACATTGATATGTAGCATATCATATTGATGAAATCCAACAATGTGATGCCCTACCCGGAGGTGCCGTAAATCACTGTCCGCAAGTTGCCAAAGTGTACATTTTTCTTAATGACATGGATTTCATGATTTACCATTTCCAAGAATTGATATGAGGATACTCCAGATACCAACAAATACACAACAGCAAAGTGCTTTCTTTTCCAAACATTTACCTACTACTTGTGTTGGGGCTGATTTCTTACCTCTGTGGTGTCCACTGAGATTTGTGGCTTATTCCTTACCTCTGTGGTGTCCACTGAGATTTGTGGCTGATTGCTTACCTCTGTGGTGTCCGCTGAGATTTGTGGCTTATTTCTTAACTCTGTGGTGTCCGCTGGCTGATTGCTTGCCTTTGCTGTGTTTCATGAGGTTTCTCACCTTTCTCGTTCATGCGCTCCTGGTGTGTCTGGAACCACGTTCTCTGGGGCCTGTTGCTGATCTCATCTTGGTGCTGTATCATCTTCTGGGCTTTGTTTGCCTGCAACTCTGTTATCCTCAGAAATTTCTCTTCCTTCTCCAGCCTCTCTATATTCTGCACATCCCCCTCCATATTCTTTATCCGGTTTCTGTACTTACTGATTACGTCTGATCAATACAGCAGAAACAGGTATTTTCAAGTGTGTTAACCAAGTATTTAATCATATTAAAAATAATGGATTTTCCAATTTTGGTAATGTTAGAATCAACAAGAATAAATATTTGCTAACTTTGGCAAGCAAAATATTATTCATGCATATTTAAAATTTTTTACTTCTTTAATTTCAATTCCATTCCATTTGATATAACAGATTCTAAAAAAATACTCCATATAAATGACTCAAATAATACTAATTCCAGATTGATCATTTGTTGCTTATTAACTCTTAATTACTGTGCACTGTTTGCATACTAATTCTTTTCCAAATTTTTAGTGGTAGAAAATGGTGAAAAGTTTGATACAAATTTCTAAATTCAAGATTCTAACTCGAGAGCATCAAACATCATTAGTCATTTTAATTTGGTGTAAATAATACAAAAGGTACCTTGTGAAATAACTCGACTCTTCACAGGATTTTTGGCTCTTTTTATAATTTCCTTCAACATCTTTCTCTCCTTCTCGCCAACAAGAGTGACAGATCTGCAAAATAAATCCACTGCTTAGAGATGCAAAGGAAAAAAATTTCTTCAGAAAATAGATTCATGAAGCTGGCAAGTAATTTGTCATAAGCATATATTTGCCTACTGTCATAAGCATATATTTGCCTACTGGTATGTCTTCGGAATCCTACATATTTCATCTAGCTAGATCATATCTGAATAATATTGATAATAATGTCATAAATTTGCTTTATTTTATGATATTCCTGGTGTTAACACTGAGTTATGTACCTGCCACTTTTGCCTGCTCTGGCTGTCCTGCCAACCCTGTGGATATAATGCTTGACTGTGTTCGGCATGGTGAAATTTATCACCTGAAACATAACATAACAAAGTTTCTTTCAACTAATATGAGTTAACTCTTGGGTACAAATCTTTTAAAGGCTTATTAACCATTAAAATTGCTTTTTATTCCGAAATGTGTGAAATAAAGAACTCACAGTTTTGACTCCCTCGATGTCGAGACCTCTGGCTGCCAGATCTGTAGCGAGTAACACGTCTACCTCTCCTTCCTTGAAATGCTTCAATGCTTCTAATCTCTGCAATTATAAAAAAATAATCAACAATCATATGGATAGTACAGCATACACTGAGATTATGGATTGAACATATTTCATAATTATATCTGCATTATAGGAGTCTGACAATGACAAGCAGTGTTTGGGCCACAACTTCTGTTTCATAGGATAGCAACTTGAAGTATCCTGTTAGAGTTAGCTAAGTATGCAAAGGACCCTGGATCACAATGACTGCAATATGGGAGTAAGCGAGGGATAAGTAGTGTTTGCCCTTACCTGAGCCTGGGAGAGGTTTCCATGGAGCTCTGCTACGTTAATCCCAAGTAGACCCAGGAGAACATGCATGCGGTGAGCCTGCAGCTTGGTCTGGATGAACACAATGCAATGGTCATGAAATGTCCTCGTTACAAGTGCTGCAACACAAAGCCCACATATGCAATACACAAAACAAAAAAAAACAAAACAAACTGCACCATTCCAAAGTGGTTAATAATTGATATTAAAATGAAATCCCATTAACTAATATTTTCATTACACGAGCTAAAATTTCTCTATAAATTCCAAAGATGAAGTTAAAATAATGTTTTATCCATTTTTAATCTGTGATCTGATCTGATCAATATTGAGGCCCTCTTAAGGCATGTTATTACCTGCTATAACTGCCTCCCTGTCTCCTTCTCTGTTCGGCCGGATTCGCACAAATTCCTGCTTGAGATTTAATGCCACATCTGTGTTCTCATTCATGAAGATTTTAACAGGGCTCCTGAGGGAGACAGCCATGAGATCTTTCACTTCCTCTGACATGGTGGCTGAGAACAACATGGTTTGCCTTGTCCGGGAACATAACCGGATCACCTCCTTCATCTGCTCAGCAAAATACTCATCCAACATTCTGAAGACAAGAAATATTCACCAACTTAGGTCTAAAGAAGACATCAGATACTTCAGGATTAAATCGACATGTAACCTAAGCAATTGTCAGGCTCCCCATTTTGTTCTCAATCCAGACCCTAATGAGGTTCGGCAACATTAGTTCTTGAAAATCTGATCTACTGGATTCATCTAGATTCATAACAATCTGACTCTGATATTGGGCTTTTCTTGGATCACAAGAATTTGACTCAGATATTGTCCCTATTTCGGATCACAATAATCTGACTCAGATATTGGGCTTTTCTCTCATTACACCAATCTGACTCAGATTTTGTCCTCATCTCGGATCACAACAATCTGTCTCACCTATCAGCTTCATCCAGAATAAGGATCTCAATACTCTGCAGGTTGAAGTTTGGAGCATTGTGAAGATGGTCAATGAGACGTCCTGGGGTTGCTATGACAACATCAGGTCCTAACCGTAAGGCTGCCTCCTGAGCTTTGATGTCCAAACCACCTTCAAAACAGTTCAAATGATGATTTAAATCATTTCATTTATTTTAGATCATGAAAATAGACAATATATTTTGCAGAATGATACTAATCTTAATGAAATTTCCAAATGAGTTAGAATGCTTCTAAATTATTTTAAATTGATAAATGTTTGGCAATACTTATCACCTGAAAAATTCTTACAATTAAAAATTAAAAGAAAAATTAACTTTCCATATTAAGGCTTAAGAGTTAACTGTTCACCAGATGAAAAATTTCTGGTGTTGGCCTGAAAAGAATAAGGACTAATCTTACCTGCTGAAAGCGATATATCCACATTCGTATACTGAGCCAACTGTCTGGACACCTGGTGTATTTGTACTGCTAACTCCCTGGTAGGGGTCAGCACAAGTACTCTTGTAACCGGTGCCTCCTTGGGACGATACAACAGACGCTCTAACACAGGTAACATGAATGCTGCAGTTTTTCCTGTGAAGAAAACAAAACAAAAATACTTCATGAATCATTTCTTTATATACCAATCTTTTGATGTCATTGTTTTATCTGAGAAAGCTAATTCCTTCAGCTAATTTTAAGCATATAATGAGATTGTACCTGTGCCAGTAGCTGCACATGCACACAAATCCTTCCCCAGCAATGCTATTGGAATGGTTGCAGCTTGAATTGGTGTGGGTTGGTTGAAATTCATGCTGGACAATGCCTACAAAGATAAATGTCCATTTACCTCCTTACAAAAAGCTATGAGTAGTCAAAATGCATTATGTAATCATATACTGTCAATTTTTGAAAGCCTGGTGGAATTAAAGTATGCTTTTTGTTTGACGTCTGTGTTGATATTTTCTTTGTGTAAGTATTTCATGAAATGTATAGCTGCCTATTAAAACAAATTATAAAAAATATGTCATAAAGTAATCCAAATATAGTTTTGGACATAACCAAGCTGAATTTAACTGCAGATCTATGTCAATTATTGCAAATAGTTTTTTTGAAAACTATTGTCTGATAATATGAAGGAGGAGTTGATGCTGTAATGATATTGTGTCTTCACTGCTTACCTTTAGTAGAGGTCTTGATAGGTTCATGTCTTGGAAGGATACTTTATCATCATAGGTGTTAATTTCTTCTGAGAATTCAATTTTCTGTTGTCGAACAAAATGCATCAAGGATTATTTCATGCTCTATTAATATTTGACAAATTTATGAGATCAAACATTTATGATGAAAGAGGTCAAATAAAAGAAACAATGTTAATCTAATTATAACTGTCATATTAAATCAACTACAGTCTTTTTGTCTTTAAATTCTCACCTCATCTTCTTGAACTTTCTTTTTCTTCTTCTTTTCCTTTGTTTTTACAGTGTCTAAAATGGAAACCAATGCAAAAACAAATGCAGAAAGTAAAATATTAAACTAATATCAATGATTCTAAGATCATAATGCCATAATCAACCATAATATAGGCCATTATAGGGAAAAATGTCATTGAAGCTATGAGATAATGATGCCCATCCACTTTTTCTTTTTGTTATAAACTAATTAGCTAATTTATTTGGTTGTTCATATCAGATAACTATTATTAATATCTTGAGTACATTGAGATATATATTCACCACTGGCTGCAATATATAAACACAATCTGTTAAGATAGATCTTGATAAATGAACTTACCTCTTTGGAGATCTGTCTCATCATCTGTTGTATAATCCTCTTCTTCATCATCGTCATCACCCTCCTCTTCACTTTCCTCATCTTTTTTACTTGAATTCTTCTCCTACAGAAGCAAAATGCTAACTTTAACATCAATATCTTTTCCGTACAAATCTACATTATAAAAGTAATTGATTGCATGATGTTACTTATGATTAAAGGATTTCTATTGGGTAATATGTAGCAAACATTATTTAAAGAAAAAAGAAAATAAGATGTTTACTGTTTGTATAATTAATGGTATGCACATATTATTAATACTATGGCATGGTATAAAGGCTATCAGATACCGGTATACCTCTTTCTTTCTTTGTTTACGAAATTTAGCTATCTTGTCATCAAGCGTTGAACTTGTAGCCTTCTTCTTGGCATATTCCAGAATGTCATACCTGAAGCCAGTGAAATCATCTTCCTGTTCACCAAAAGAAAAAAGGGTGAATATGATCATTTGATAATATTAGATGCAGCAGATATAAACTACTAGTACTTGCAGCACGTCATGCCTACCACACCTGCTACATTCACAGACAGAAGACGGCATCGTGTCAATAAAAAATCTCAATCAATTTAACAGTTAACAGCTTCCTATCCCATGCTACATTTTCCTTTCTGGTTCTGTCATTTGACATTTTTTATGCCAGAATACCCTAAAATTTTACCTTTCATTTGACTATGATTAATATGGCTGGTCTTTTTTCACCGTACAAAGGAATATAAAGGTAGAAACTTGAGATATATTAGGATTCAATCACTTACCTCATCAACAAACTGAAAATCATCTGCAAACTCTTCTGCTCGTGTTCTGGAATTTATTCCAGGCTTCTTCTTTTTCTTCTTTTTGTTTACCACCACAGCCTTTAAGTACACAAAATGCCAAAATATATATATTAGAAAAAAATATGTGGAAACTACATGAAAGTTCCTTACTCCTAAAATAACATTCTGAAAAAAAAAAAAAAAAAAAAAAAAAAAAAAAAAAAAACAATTCCAATGGGCATATCTTGTGCTCCTCTGCTGGCTAATTTGTTCCTCATGTCACATGAATACAAGTTCATGGAGAAGTTGGAAAAGAATAACATTCATAAAGCTAAATCTTTTAATTATACTTTTCGGTTCATAGATGACCTTGTAAGCTTTAACAACAAAGACTTCAGTGAGGGCGTGTCCAATATTTACCCTAAAGAACTCAGCATCAAACAGGAAAACACTCACAGTGATAGGGCTTCCTACCTTGATCTTTACACTGAGATCAACAACAAACAATTTCACACTAAACTCTATGACAAACGAGACAGCTTTAAGTTTGATATTGTGAACTATCCCTTTGTGAAGGATTCAAACATTCCAGAAAAGCCTGCCTATGGAGTTTATGCCTCTAGACTCATCAGCATTGCTCGCGCATGTGACTCATTCAAAGACTTTAAGGATAGACATGAATTTCTGTGTTTGAAGCTGATGAGACAGGGCTTTCATTATAAATCATTAGTGAAACAGCTACACAAAACTAAGCATAAACACAGAGATCTCTTTGCTAAATACCAGTCAGTCATTGAAGTTCCTTTGCCCATCAACATCTCAAATCAACGGCATGTTACATTACGCTGATACTCATCTCACTGTATTCCTTCATTTTCATCCCTTCATTTTATCACTAGTGGAATCCTGCTTAAGATCGCGAGGGGGCGTAGTTTCCTACTATGAAGGTGTACGAGTAATGTTCCAGCATGCATGCCATTGATCTGTGTTTTCAGATCATGTGTTGGTACATGAAGCCTACACCCTGCTAGTTATAATCATCTGTTTGGTTCATTTTCATACAGTTTTATTTACTTCCATTGCATGCTTATACATTCTCATGTTATCATACTAGTCTTGTTAAATTTGTTTCTGTTAGTCATTCCAGTTGTTAAACATAGCATACATAAGATTATTTATAGTCTTTCGTGTGTTTCTTGTTTTATAACTCTTATCTATACAGCTATCACACAATATATACTATGCTCAACAGTGGCATTACCTACTTAACAAGGTACCTTGTGACAAATGTCATAAAAGGTAAGTAAGTAGACTATAATATTAATCTGCGATGTTAACAATAGTATCAAAACATAGGCATCAAAACAATGCTTTAGGCCCTTAACACATAAATAAACATTTAGAATTGAATTATTATTTGTTTTAGTGATATGCATGCTGTGGATAGTAGTGATGCCAGTCTTTATGGCCAATGATTAAATATAGAGGAGTTCCAATGTGCACATTTCAATTGGGAGATTCCGAGAAAAAAACATGGAGATCAGCAATCAGCCTATTGGGTGTGTTATAGTATTTACTGTAGTGAGATAACAAAATGATCGACTCTATTTGGAGAACATTTTCCACTGGCCCTTAAAAATATGTCCTTCAGCAAGGCCATGATGTAAATCTAATGTAATGTAAAAAGCAACTAAGGATTAAATGATCAATCTATCCTCCCCCCCCATTGTCCCTGATATTATAGGGTCGACTACAAAGGGTGGATTATAGCCCATAATCTCTTGTGAATAGAAATGAGCACATCATTGTCATCAACCATATAAGTGCAAACTATTCTGGCACCAGTACATTTATATGCAGTGTTCGCCAAAACTTTTTGACCCACATCAGACAATATGTCTGATGTTCAGCCAGCCAACATCAGACATTTGTCTTCAACATCAGACATTTCAACGCATACTTTTTCTTTTTAATTTCGCGGCTTTTTCGCACTTGTGACAGATAATAATAATAATAATAATAATATGATAATAATAATATGATAATAATAATAATAATAATAATAATAATAATAATAATAATTATAATAATAATGATTTGTATAGCGCTAAATCAGACTAGGTCTGCTCATGGCGTGATATTCAGCTTATAAAACCTACATACCAACCTACATATCTACCTACATACCAACCTATATATCTACCTACATACTAAACTACATACATACCTACCTACATATCTACCTACATACCTACCTACATATCTACCTAAATATCTACATACATACCTACATACATACTTACATATATATTTCTGATCATTTCTCAATCGAAAATTTATCAAATATTCATTTATAAAGAGCTAAGAATATCCAAAGTTGTAAAATTGTCGTCTACTCTTTTCAGGCTTTTTGACTGGTACGTGACGTTTTTTAATATGAATTTGAACTAAAAATAATGATAGGGGACCAAAATGGCGGCAACCAAAAATCTCCGAAAAACGAACCAATAAAACGTATTTGTGACGACTACAATGAGAAACTGCGCAGGTAAAGAAAGGCGGACAATTTTGCCGCCGTTTTCAGAGACCTCACACAGACAACTCCGACATACAACCTCCAAACTGAGGACAGATCGGAAACAACACAAGCAAGTAAGACAACCACCCATATGTACCAGCAAATATGAGACAAATTAATACAGTCACAAATTAAAGACCACTGCATCTTCACCAGATGGGGAGCTTCTTGGAAACCCCACCTTGTGAAAAGAATTTCTGAAACAAACTCATCACCAGGTACTCATTCTACTATTTTCAGCTTACTTAGAATCAAGTGGAGCAGGGGAGATCACAGAGGGAGCCGCAACCACCGAGGCTCTCTCTTTTGGCAAAACTACCCCAGATCAAGTTCCCAATGGCATCCCAGAGTCGACAAACATTGACGATTTCTGGGAAAGCTTCGAATGGGAGACACAAAAAAAAAACCCCAAAGACTTGGAAAAGATCCTGGAATCCCTCCAGGAGATCCTGGAAGACACATAGTCATCCACAGTCTACAAACAGTCTGAATTGCAACATACGTCTGTACAATACCACAAGAAACAACCAGAAAAAACCAATATGAAAATAAAACTTATTTTTACAGAAAAAAAGTTTCTTGTCTGTGTTTGTATGAAACCAAACCAGGTTCCTAATCGACATTGGAATACAAACGCCCAAAAAAACGGCTCAAAAACTGGCCGAGAACCCAACAAAAATAAGGTATCTTATCCTATTCAATTATTGAAAAATTCTTGTACATATAACAAAAGAAAGAAACGAGATCAATTAATTCGTTTTAAAACTGGACATTCCTACCCCGCGCCGGGGCAGTACGCAGCGTAAAATAAACGAACTAGTTTGGAGGCCATCCGGGAGAGGGTCCGTAAATTTCAAAAGAATTAGAGATTAGAGATCGAACACTTTCGAATCGACAAAAAGTCAAAAAAACCTCCCCAAAAATTGCAGAATATTCTACAACATATGTAGAACACTTTACAACTCGCCTGTAACCCTTGCAACGCCCTCAAAACAATGGTTTTTCAATAGCACCTCCACTCGAGAGCTCATAGAAACCAGAACACCTCCAGACTGGAGGTGCTACAAGTGAAGGCACAGCACCTCCAGAGGTGCTGTCACCTCCACTAGATCCAATATAAACAAGAATTAGGATAACGCAGTCAGTCCCTATCCAACTGAAGAGATCGAACTAGATCGAAACCGTTGTTGGTCTTGGTCGGGACTGTGATCGTCGTCAAGCTCTATTCTTGTGATCCTCGCCTTTTCTACTATTTGCCGCCGTTTTCAGTCATTATCGGCGGACAATGTGAAATAACGGCCGGCTTTGTCCGACGACTTTTGGCGAACACTGATATGTTTACTCAGCAACATCAACTGACATCCAAGATATTGAAATTGATTTGTCTGATACCAGTTTTTCAGCACAACTAATTACTGCCCCTCATGTAAAGACAAGTTTCTGAAATTTTCTTTTTTGTAATTTTCCTTAATTTTTGGTCAAGATAGCACAGATATTGTAATTTTTTTCTGTTGGAATCCAGGGTACACGCGATTGGACCCTGTCGGTGCAAGGCGGCAAAATCTGCCGATCTGCCCACCTTTACATAATTGTGTGCAAAGTAGCACTTTAAGCCAGACCAATCTTGTATCAGGGTACACGCAATTGGAACTCACTGGCGGAAAGTGGCAGAATCCGCCGACCTGCCCACCTATTTATAATCATGTGCAAAGTGGCACTTTCCACCGGACCAATATTTATAAGTTTACTCGGCAAAACCAATTGCCATCCCACCAAGAGTAAAAACCAATCGCGTGTCAGCGGCAAGTCCATCCACCACCTGGTTGGCTGGTTGGATTTGGCAGACCACTGGCGCTTTCGTCGCCGGGCCAAAATTGGCAGTGTAAAGGCAGATTTTGGCGGAAATCGCCGGCTTCAATTGTGTGCACCCTCGGTGGCGAGTCCATCCGCTGCCTAATTCGCTGGTCCGCTGTGAGGGGGATTTGGCGCACCGCTGCTTTTGCTGGCGGGCAAATCTGCCACACAATTGTGTGTAACCGGTGGATCTGGTGGTAAAGCGGTGAATTTGGGCTGAAACCGCCGGCTTCAACTGTGTGCACCCCAGACTCAGATACCTGGAATTTATTAGAAACGAGCCAGCATGCAGCACGGCCAAAATCACGTGGTGAGCGATAATACGGGTTTTTAATCAATTTCATTATAGTGTGATTGTGATTCTGAAAGATCTCAAATGAATATGATAGAATAATCAATTTTCTACCTCATCATCACTTGCTGAACTCTCAGAAATGACTGGTATTTCTTCATCTTCGTCGATTGTTCCGATAAATCCAAACTCGTTTTCCATCTTGAAAGTACCTGCTGCAGAATATTTTGATAACATGTATATTTTCCAAATTATGATTAGTTTCTTCAGGAAATATAAACAAAATCGTAATTATAATATAGGGCAATAGTTTCAAGGGTTATCGAAAGGGGAAAATGTTTATGGTTCACTCGCGACAAAAAGATTTTCAATAAAATTTCTAAACTAATTGGTACCACAAAATAGGGTTCAGAAATATTTTAACCGGAACTGGAAACGGCATCGTGTCAAAAATTTGGCGGGAGTCAGCATTCTGAAAATATTTCACAACAGAAACTTTTCCAAAGATCGTTATTCAGGAAAGAGAATGGGAATTCAAGGTCTCACTAAACTACTCGGGGATTATGCCCCTTCGTCCATGAAAGAAAATGAAATTAAAAATTACTTTGGTGAGTCGAATTTCACTTTCAACGTACCAGCCTGTACTGAGACTGAGAAGACGACAGTGTTGTGACATCTCAGTGATTCTCACCTCACCGAAGCTCACCGAAGCGCCGCTCCTCGTACTAGGTAGGGGGGGCGGCAGCAGGGGCAGGCGAGCCAGGTACTGACTCCTTATTAGCCCCGTATATCCTATCGTACCGCCTCTTGAATGACGAGACGGTCTCAGCCTGCACTACATGGGGGGGTAGGGCATTCCAGGTGGTTATGGTCCGCTGTGTGAAGAAGTGCTTCCTGCAGTTTAGGCGGCAGTGGTGCTTCCTCAGCTTCAGGTGGTGTCCTCTGGTGGTCGACTCGGGCACCAGCTCAAAGAGCCGGTCACTGGGGATATCCTCTTTTCCCGTCAGGATCTTATAGACCTGAATCATATCTCCTCTATGTCTCCGCTCCTCCAGTGTTGTCAGACCAAATACCCGGAGTCTATCCTCGTAAGCAGTATCACGCAGGGTAGGTACCAGCTTGGTCGCCCGCCTTTGAACCTTCTCCATTAGATTTATATCCTTCTTCAGCTGCGGGGACCAAGCCTGGATGGCGAACTCCAGGTGCGGTCTGACCAACCCAAGGTATAGACCTCTGACACATTCCACTGATCTGTAAGTGAAGCTCCTTCTGATCATGCCTAGTGTCTGGTTAGCTCTCTTCACCGCCGCCACACACTGTTTACTCGGCTTTAGTGAGGAGTCAAGGATTACGCCCAGGTCTTTCTCTTCTTCCACAGTCTGCAGCAATTGACCATTCATATGGTACTCCACTCTTGGGTTTTTATGGCCCAGGTGCATCACTTTGCACTTCCCAATATTAAATAGCATATTCCAATCACTAGACCAGTTTGCGAGGTTGTGCAGGTCCTGCTGTACCAGTAATGGCTGTATTCAACGTCAAAATAGACCTGAATTCCACTGTTATCATAAATACCATGTACTATCCATCCAATTTAAGTCATGACTCCAGTAGAACTCGATCTCCAGCAACTGGTTTTGGAAGAGCCATGTTCCCATCAATTCAACACTGGATTGTACTTGTGCTGGACCAGTTTCTGCCGATGAAGTAGACCGTGACTGGCAGCGGCTACAAGAGTCCTCTCCAGTTTAGCTGCTGTAATCAGCAATTATTGGTCGCAACGGAAAACTGGTTCCTTGCGTCGTATTGTCATTGTTTATGAGTTTATGCAGAGAGGTGAAAATGGGTCCAGTCTAAAAAGTTGAATTGTAGGAATTACAGCAAGATAAGATAAGAAGGGAATTTATTGGCAATCCAAAGATTGAAGAGATAGCAACGATCAGAAGCTCCACAATGCAGTGGTTCTTCTCACGTCATATGAAGTTTCTCTCTTTCATTATCCATGACGTCACAACTTGGACTCTTATAAATGCCCTTCCATGTCAGATGTGATATCAAGTAAAAAAACTAAAGAAAGGATGTTACAGATAACATGCGGATATGTATTTAGAGACATTATGACTGGGAAAGACGGTGACGTGGGTCAAAACTGCAACACTCAATCGTGGGAGGTCGAGTTTATTTAGTGGGAAAACTTCAGTATGATGGACAGTGCGTGGTCACTGGTGTGTCTCGAGAAACAGTGGATATCAAGTCTATTTTGAGTAGTGTGGCTGTGTTGTCACTTTGGACAGTTTTATCCAAAGCAAATAGGCACCCCTGGTATGCACTTACTGATCATAACATATTTTTTTTTGCATCAAAGTTGAATTTTAATTTGGGTCGTACTTGAAGATAGAATACCTGCAAGTTGTGCTAAAACATGGGATGTACCATGGATGTTACCCAGGTATTACTACCAATTTTGACAATGTTGCCAAGTAAGTTCTTGAATGTACAAGTGCAGATTAAGTCAAGGTTGCAAGTCAGCGAGTGCCAGATTAAGTCAAGGTTTCAAGTCAGCAAGTGCCAGATTAATTCAAGGTTGCAAGTCAGCAAGTGCCAGATTAAGTCAAGTTTGCAAGGTTGATTTGCTCATTTTTCTCAATATTTGACTAACACTAACACTGTAATTTAGTTTTGATTTTTGGCAATGTCAAAACCCAAGCTATGTGCAATAATTCTGTAATTTGGGCGACTCTTCCAAAAAGCAACTCCACTTGAAATTGTTTGATTGGTGACAACTTTTAGCAAAATATGTGTACAATGTACACAAAAAGTTGTATGCCAATGCAGGACATTTTTCTTAACTCCAAACAAAAACATTATCTTCAACGTCAGACATGTCTGACAGACTGACACTTTTCGCGTACACTGCGTAGAAACCATAATTTGCTAATTTGTCACTTTTTCTTTTAATTGTAAGATTAATTCTAAATTTTGTCTTTTTAAAATATTTACCACTTTCAGGTATTTCACCATATATCCATGGCATTGCTTTTTATGTCATAAAATGTAAACATATTCATGACAGTCTGGGTAACTTACACATTACTGGTATTCTATTTTCAGTTATAAAATAGACTATTAGTTGCCTTTAACTTGGCTTCAGTGAGAACCCACATGATGATTAATATCAGTGTATAGAATCATTTCACATAAAATGTTCACCAGGTGGCTGCTGTGTCATGAAGTTTTAGAGAGAACAATCATATGCACAGATCTATACTGCAGATCTGTGTACATTTCAGTGGCAGATATTGTGTAATGCTGTTTTGTGAACACAGGTATTGTTGATTAGATATTTTGGTATACCAAAATTAAAGATTATATCCTTTTTTTTAGGTCGTAAAGTAGCAATAGATGCATCTATGTGCATATACCAGTTTCTGATCGCGGTGAGGCAGGAAGGCAACATGCTGACTAATGAAGCTGGGGAGACCACAAGGTGAGTAACAAAGTGACAAAATTTATCTGAGAGCATTTTATGATCAATGCTTAATTTTTATAATAATTAGGGATAAAAACCTTGTGCAAGACAATCCTGTAGATCTCCAGAACTTTATAGATACAGCACATTTAGACAGGATGCCAAATTCTCATCAAAGACAAAGAGTAATGTTGAATTGTTTGTATAATCTGTCAGTTTATTTGTCCATCTTTTTCTCTCCTCTCATTCTGTTTGAAATTTGCTATCAATTTTTTCCTTTAAATCTTTTTTTTTGTGATTTTTTTTTTAATTAAAAAAAAATTCTATACCAATAAGCAAACTGTCTTTCATGTGCAAAGACATTCAGACCATCCAGTGCCCTTTTATGATAATCTTAATATAATTTTAGTTTGAGAGTTTGAGAAATTAAATAATGTGATGGTGACCCAAGTCTGCTGCCATATTGAATACATTATTTTCCCCAAATTGGCTTGATTCCTTCTGCTAAGCATGATGTATGCTACCAAACATCATCATTAAAAAAGAGGATATGCAAAAATATTCTCAAACATGACGAAAATCAAGGTTAAGGACATCATAATGATATGCTTTACGTTACAGCCACCTGATGGGAATATTCTATCGCACGTTACGCATGATTGACAATGGAATAAAGCCTGTCTATGTGTTTGATGGGAAACCACCAGACATGAAGTCAGGAGAGGTGAGTTGAGATATATCTCTTTTGAAGCACAACTACTATTCTGATAGATATTAAATTTACTTTACCATCTTAACAATTCTGATATGTGTTTTATAGTACATTTTTAAGATTTATATGTGTTTTATAGTACATTTATATGTGTACATTTATGTGTTTGTTTTATAGTACATTTTTGAGATTTATATGTTATATACCAGCTATAATTCAGAAAATTGCCATTTTGATAAAAATATATTTATAAATGAAATTCATTTAAAATTCAGTCAAAACTTTTATGGAGAGCTAAATAAATTTTTAAAAAATAAATAAATCCATCTTATGATTATGTCAAGGAATTTTTTTTGTTAAGTGTTAAATTTTGATATGGTGAATTTTTGAATTTATAGCTAGCCAAACGTAAAGAGAATCGTGACAAAGCAGAGAAGGCGTTGGCCCAGGCTGAGGAAGCAGGTCAGTTCTAATTTTACTACTTCTATCCATGATCACAGATTTGGCCTGAGGTCTGGGGCTGATAACATAACCCAGCAGGTCTTCGGACATGTTTTGAACAATTTTATGCCATTAAAGTTATAAATGGTTATAAGCATATAAGAAATGTCATAGTGACCTCAAAACACAGTTTCCATATGACGTCACACAGTATCAAAATCGGGGCACAAAACCTGTGCGAAAACAAGTGTTTGTGCAGGTTTTTAAAAGAAGCTCCAAAGCGTTTTCAATGGCCAAATATCGGGGTAGCATAATAGGTTTGCAATGAATACACTTATATTAACACTCAGGCCTTTTATGAGATGTTTTTGATCAATCATTTTTACTTTGCCAAAATATCATTTTGGTTGCCTTTTTTATGCAGGTGAGCAGGAGAATGTGGAGAAGTTTCAGAAGCGTCTTGTGAAGGTAACACGAGAACACAATGATGAATGTAAACAGCTGCTGAAACTGATGGGCATTCCCTATGTAGATGTAAGTCAGCAATTATCATATACACTGCTCAGGTTAATGCTTGATGAAATTCACTCTACATTAACACTGTATACTGTTCAAATAAATGGGTTTTTCCTTTAAGATATGTCATCTTGCACCAAAAACACTTATTTTGATACACTGTCTAAACTATTTGGCATTCCAAAGGCAGCCTTCATCATATGCACTGGTATCTGTTTACATAAATAAATAGGCATGTTATTTTAGTTTATAGATTATCATCAATTAATCTTTTTCAAGCCTATTGGAATCTGATTTTTTATTATGTGAAAAGTAATGAAGAAATAAAATGAAATGTAAAGTATCTATTGATATCAGATACCTGAAAAATAACCTTCACACTAATAGCACAATTATTTGTGTCAATATGAATCCCCTACTAGTTGAAGCATGTTAAGTTATATTATGACATGATTGTAGGCCCCATGTGAGGCAGAGGCCCAGTGTGCTGCCCTGGTGAAGGCTGGCAAGGTGTATGCTGTCGGCACAGAGGATATGGATGCTCTTACATTCGGAACCAATGTGCTGCTGCGACATCTGACATTCAGCGAGGCCAGAAAGATGCCCATCAAGGAATTCTACCTGGATAGAGTACTCAAGGAACTGGATCTCTCACAAGATGAAGTATGTTATCTTCCTCCAAGTTGTTCATCCTAGAGTTGATCACGACTGAATATTTATTGATACTGAAAACCTCAGAAGTCCTCATTTGACAATTGACTTTGGACTCCTCTGGATGTGATGAGATATTTATTTTGTTTCCTTTGCATTTATAGATTTTGTGCATCATACTGGCCATTGATGTGATATTTTATTGTTCTTTCTTTGCAGTTCATATGATTGTGCATCATACTGGACAGTGATACATTTTATTGTGGTTCCTTTGCAGTTCATAGATTTGTGCATCCTCCTTGGCTGTGATTACTGTGATTCTATCCGGGGAATTGGACCAAAGCGTGCCATTGAGCTCATCAAACAACATAAGACCATTGATAACATCATCAAACACCTGGACACAAAGGTATGACAAGAGCATAGTACTGTACAAAAAGATCCTGTAAAAATGTTTAAAATTCTTGATGACTGTTACAATAAGGGTTCTGTTATTGTGAAAAGTTAAATTATTTAGTCTATTGATACATACATTTTATGTAAAAGCTGTTTACAAAAAGTATGCTTCGACTTAAAGGTAAATAAAATGAATTTTGTTATTCTTCGGACAGAAATATCAGATTCCAGAGGAATGGCCCTATGAACAAGCCAGAAGATTGTTTCAGGAACCAGAAGTTACAGATCCTGCAGACATTGATGTAATATATTGTAATATTTAAATATTTTCATTGAGTAAAGGGACAGAGAATTTGTGGAGACTAAATTTGTTTTGCTCTAACCTTATATGAATATTTAAACATATTACACTCAGATAGGAGAGTAAATCTTTTCTATGTTTTTGCAGTTGAAATGGGTGGAGCCAGATGAGGCAGCCCTTGTGAAGTACATGGTAGAGGAGAAAGGATTCAAGTAAGTGAGCATTTTCCTTGCAAAAAACAATGAGTTTGAAACACCATATAGTGGCCTTGTTTAACTTAATCATATTTTTACATTTCTCTCACTTTCACTCCTATCCAAATATATGTATCAAAATTACCACAAAAAAAGAAGAAAAAGAAACATGCCCATTATTCACCTTGATGCAAATATTTTTGGTCTCAGTGAGGACAGGATTCGCAATGGAGTGAAGAAGTTAACAAAGGCAAGACAGGGGTCAACACAAGGACGATTGGACAGTTTCTTCAAAGTAGTGTCTGTGTCATCAACAAAAAGAAAGGTAACTTAAATGTGCAAATATGTCATATAAGTAAACACTGCCATAATTTACCAATATTAGTAAACTTCATCCCATGATCAAGCATAAAAGTACCTTGATATAAAATGAAATGTTGCCACAAATGGATTAAATAACATGCACTCATCTCACCCAAGATGCAGCTCAGATTGGTATGTTGAAGGCAGTAATATTCAGTGGAAAATTACTTTTAAAGATGTTCATAGCATGAATGATAGCTTATGACATAATATTTAGCCATACACATTTACTACAGAATTGATATGAACAAAACTTATTAGGAAACACAACCTATATGTGTACATGAAGATTGTAATAGTTGCAGCTGGATGAGAATGAAAATACTAACATTTTAATAATGGTATTATTTTTCACTTTTTCAGTCTACAGATTCTAAGGGGCCAGCCAAGAAAAAGGCAAAAGGAGGAGGATTCAAACGACCAAAGTAACATTCCACCTTGTTTAATGATGCAAATGCAAATAACTGGACACTAAATATGGACACAGACCTTTCATATTAATTTCCAATGCTCATGTGCACCAGTTTCATTTTTATTCCAATTCTCACTGCATTATGCTATGAACGTGGAAGACCTGGGATTTCAAAATATATCTACACATGTGTTCATTGTTTTGAAGTATTGCTGTTAACTTGTATTACAGGTTTCTGGCAAAAACTGTATATTATCTGTAAATAAATTAAAATTTAAGTAACAATACTGTGTTAGCCTGTTATTGAGGTAATGGAAGGTTACTTCCAGTACTGCTTAGGAATGACTCTGTCTGTTGTGTCCGTGTTTGCTACCTCTTTTTTTGTTCCCTCCAAGGGAACTGTTTTAAGTTTTCTTTAGTTAAGAGGAATCTGAGCATCCTTTGATCTTTTAGACAAAGTCGGTCAGCGATCAGATCCCATCCTTATCACTTGCGAAAAAGCACTCTAGTCTCTTCACTGCCAAGCTACCAACCATGCCCAATCGAGAAGACCAACTGACCTACATTCAAACCATCAGTGTTAAAAATAGCCTCTTTTCTGCAAAAAAAAAAAAATTCATGTTCTCAATATTTAAGCCCACAATAGCAGAACACCAGATAATTTTTTGTATCAGAAATTCTACAAGACAGATTTTAAAAGATTTTTTGCCAAATTATTTTTGAATGATTTTTCATTGGAATGAACACATTTTTATTTTTAACAATTGATGTCTTTTGCTAATATAAGTTTGTATAAAGAAGAAATAGATAACTCTAAAAGTGCCAGTTGTGCCTCATGCTTACAGCAATATCTCAAGAAAGACTTGCAGCATGGCCATAAAACTTAGTTTGCTGGGGTCCCCCATTGTGAATATCTGAACGAGCTGACCAAATTCAATTTGTGTACACTATTAAAAGCCACAGGGCTATTTATGGAAATTTATCATTATGCAACATTTCAGATACAACAAACCTTGTATACATGTACATGACACTTTAGTGGAGAGTTCAAACAGACGAGTCCATGAATGACATCAATATCCTTTTCAAAGTCACAGATATCCATATAAAATCAGCCAGTATGAGCAATATTTAAAAGAGAAACACAACTCGACTTGCAGAACCCCTAATGAAAATCTCAAACTGATTACTCTATCAATGACCTTAAATTGATGACTGCATCAACAACCTTTACTTTCTCTTAATGGTTGCGAGTGCTGAGGATACCTGCATCTTTGATATTCTGTCAAAAGATGATTTTAAAAAAATCAACTGATATTGACTAATCTGCATTTTCTCAATCAAATCATATACAAGGGTTTAGTTTCCAGTATAAGCTAGTCATTCTTTCTAGCAGGATGTAGCATTAGAATTGTTTCTGTGTGGATTTACAATCTGTTACAGTGTTACATGAAAAGAAACTTTAGATTTATTTGGCACTTTGATATACAATAGACAGTGAAACAGTGGACTATTATTTCAGATTATTTTCTTTTTATAGACAGCAAGGTTTTGTAAATTATTAAATTAAAGAACATATTTGAGATTTTAAACCTTGCAGGAGTCTTTGATAAATTTAATAAAAGCACTTATGGCAGTCATAGAGAAAATTTAATCTCAAAAGAGATTTTTATTTGAAAATAGCCTCCTTCATAATTTCTTTCTTTTAACCCTAAAACAAATTTTGTACAAAACATTTAAAAAAAAATTGGTAGCTTTCCTAACAACAAAATGCCAGATGAATAGATTTTGAAGATTTCACGAGCATTTTATCATTAAATATTGGCAGGGTATAAGATTCATCTTTGGAACTGTATGCCATATTTTGCCATTCCTTATTATGACACTTTTCATCTGTCTTTTATTACAATTAACACTTTTACAAAACTATACACATTTTCATCAAGATGTTTCATTTTTATGAGCACTGCCAGTTTGACTAAGATGTTTTACAACGTCGACCCAGTCCCAGCCTCTGGGCAGTTCTCCTTTATTGTCCATTCTGTTGACTATTTTTCTTTTTTGTGCTTTAGTCAACTGTTCTTTCCTTTCCTTGGGCTTTGCTTTTTGTTGCTGTTGAGGTTCCTTACATGAAGATTCTGAGGATCCCTGAAAGTCAAATGCATAACAGTTAAATTTCATTTTTTTTAAATTCTCTTTTTAAGGAAATTATTCATTACATTTTAGGAAATACTTCTATTTGAATCTTTAAGTGATTGTGATGTATGTTAGAATATACTTCTACTTGAATCTTCAAGTGATTATGAAATATTAAAAGATATACTTGATTCTTCAAGAGGTACTGTAAAGATTCTACCTGTGTGAAATGTTCTGGCTGATTAGCTACCAGTTCATCAGCTTGCTCCTTTGCATACTCAAATAATGTGTAGGTCATCGCCTGGCTCAGCATTGCCTCAGCCTGAAATACATCAACAATCACATTTACTGGAATTAAAGTGGTTTTTTATTGTGTCTGCACTTCCCTAACATTTCTTTACTTAATTTGTGCCCAATTAGGACAATTAAGATTTTAATTTGTTTCATGATTATCAAAGGTGATTTAAACAACTTTAAAAAATAATTCAATTAGAGGAAAAATGTAAGATGATTTAAAATCTATTATGAAAATATATATTTGAGATTGATGTCTATTGTTGGGAAAACTTATTATAAACATGACATACATCTTTAATTCTTATTACATGTATTTTTTATAAAGTCAAGATGCAACAAGAACCTGAAATCTGGATTGGCTAATCACAAATGCTATTGTAACTTGCATCATTGTACCCAATCACAGTAATATGATTTGGTGCAGCATCTTGTATCTATAAATGTATTACTATGATTAACTTCCTTGAATCTGAACTGTAACTTAAGTTTGTATTATTCATTCTATATATCTAATACCAATGGAATGAAAGCTACAAACCTCTTCCATTAATTTGGACACTACATATTCTTTGACTTCTGATATCCTACAAACAGATAGATTAGATTAAAATGCAAAAACCAGTGCCATCCCAGTAAAATAGTGGGTGTAAACCTTTCACTTCTCTTTCTTTCATAAATGTGAGTTATTCTTCGTATAACTCTGTCTGATTTTTGGGTTAGGAAATTCTTTTGTTAGTTCCTTCTTGATCTTATGCTAGATACAAAAGGAACTTCAAAAGATAACGTGACAATAATTGTTTCTCATTGGAGAAATCTAGGAATAGTAAAAGCAACTTTATTTCTATGTATTGTTTAGCTTTGAATGTCCTCAAGCAAGGTATAACAGTATATAATCTACTTGGCAACACTTGAAAAATCTGATCAAATTGTTTTAAATATACTTTGGTCCCAAATGAGAGGTAGGGAATATTTCATTGTGTATTCTTTAAAGATATAAGATTTCCTGTATTGGCTACAACATCCAATAAAATAATACCTTATCATGCAAACGAGAAATAGAAGTACTTACACGTGTTTATTATAAAAGGCATTTAAGTTTATATTGGGTAATTCATCTGGGTAATTTTCTCCCCAATTTATCTCAAGCAGGAATGACTTTGGATGTTGATCTTCTCCAATCTGAAAGGATATCGATGTGTAGCCATATAAACTTTACAGACTTAATAAACAAATTATTTCTATGTTAGTTCTGTTGAAAAAAAACCCCCAAATTAGATACCTTATAAAAACTGTCAAAAAAGGCATTGTGGTGTTGGTGTGTGATTTGTTTCTTAAACTACAAAATTTGTTCATTCAAGCTTGCAGCTCTATTGGTTAACAATATCATTTTGCTATAGCCATTATACTAATACCAAGGCTGGGCATCAGGTCCAAATACACTGATGTTAATTTATTCTTTATATGAGTTACCTTATACTGAAATGTAGTTGGGTTGACTTCATTGAATGCCGAGTCTCCATCATAGATAGATTGCAACACCTCGAGCTCCTCCTGGTAGCGATTAAACACAACATTTTATTTCAATTTTAACAAATTCATGTATACATTCATGAACATGTTTGCATCCAATACTATATGATATTAAGTAATGTAAAATATTTTTTATCCTTAAATGGCAGTCTCACTGTAGGGAACAGGCCATATGGATGAAAGAGGACAGGACATCTACCCAACTCGAACACCTTATTTGTTTCTCCTTGTAAATTCCTTTGTTTTGGGTTCAGACCAGTACGGGTAAGACTGCTTTGGTCCGCAAAATGTGCGGAGAAGATGTGAAAAAAGCGGAGAAGATGTGAAAAAAGGACCCAATGAAACATGAAACTTTCTTGACCCTGTTTTAGTCAAAATGTTTTTCTTACCACTTCAACAGATTTTAATTTTATATTGTAATTTGTTTCTAAATTGTGACATTGTGTCCTTTTTTCACATCTTCTCCACTTTTTTCACATCTTCTCTGCACATTTTGCGGACCACATGCAAATATTCCACAAAAGTTTGGAGAATTTGTTGACGTAGCATATATAAAGAGACACTGAATATAAGACCGGGAGAAAACCAAATTGGTACGAGAAGTTGTTTCAAACCAAGGTAAGGTTGGTTCTTCAAAATGGATTTGAAATAGGAGTGTGTAATACATGTTACACTGTAGGGTGGTAACTGGATGCTCAAGTTTTTTTTCTGGGGCTAAGCTGATTTAAAATATTTCACTTACCTCTTGGAGTTCTTTGCAGCTCATCCTAACGTTTTATTTCTAAAATATATATATAATTGACAAAATTATAACTGTAAGTATGTTTGGGCCATAATACTTTGATAGTTAGCTTAATATACCTAATAGAAATGTGATTAAATACATGTGCAAAAACTAGATACAAGGCAAAATTTTGAAGATATTCTTCCAAAATACATTGCATAGCAAACACTGTAACCCCCAAAAATATGTCTAATTTTTGTCTCATTTTATACATGATATTTCTATTGTTATCAATGTAGGGGTTGTAAATCCTTTTAATAAGCAAGTGAAGTCAAGTGCCCCCTAGTGGCAAAATCTAGTAAATGGTGTCCTCTGATCAATATGGGAATCTGCATTGTTTACTTTGGACGTGGAGATAAAATTCTATTATTCTGTATTTTTCTGCAGGGGTGGGAGAGCTCTGAACCAATCTGTGCAGTAAATCTGAACCAATCTGGTTAAATTGCGTCATTCTGGATGCTCGCAACTGATCTGCGCACTAAATTACGTCATTCTGGACACTCGCAACAATGTGCACTAAATCGCAGCTAATCTAAGTACTATTTGACTGTTGCCGTGTGGTAGACCATTGAAAGACTGAAAAAGTTGCGCTCTATAATCTTTATATATTGACTATCATACACAAATGTTAATGAAAATAACATGCTCATCAGTTACATATATAAGTATATATATGATCATCTGAAATTGATTTTTAACGAGATTTTTGCATAATTTTAACACAGGAAGGTATAACCTTAAAAACGTTAAAAATATACTATAGAATTTACACCATCATATTTAACACACTGCACTACACTCAACTGTGACGAGATTTGCTAAATTTTATTATGATTTTGATGCGATTTTAATGTCTTTTGCGAGATGTAAAAAACTCGTTATTTGACAGAACCACCCAGATTGGTTCAGAATTGGTACAGAACAATGGTATGATGTCATACCACTCAGATATGTTTCGATTACTGCCCAGATTGGTTCAGAGCTCTCCCACCCCTGTTCTGGGGAACCTTGAAAGTCTGAAAGACTGAGTTGAAAGGAATACCAGTAAAGTTGACTCCCAAGGGAACTATGCCCCACCATAGCCAGGTTAACATGTCCCCAGGAGAAAACAGCTCAGTCAAACTGTACCCACATTAAAATTTTATGAAAAGGCTTTTTGAGCTAAGAGTTCCGTTTGACCACGGCAATGAAATGTCTCTTGTTTCAGCTGTGGTCGGAAGAGGTAGACCCCACAAGAAGTGGTCACTCAGTAAAGGCTCTAAACTCATAAAATCTCCTTTAAGAAGGCTATTAGACCCTGAAGGCCAAACTGATGTTATTGGCCAATCGCTGATCTCCATGTTATTTTTTTCCTCCACTGGAAAGTACATACCAGAACTGCGCATTAGACCACAGTCAAACTGCTGAGTTTTGGCATTTTATCAATGTAAATTAACTACAAGTGAAAATTAGAGAAAATGTGAACTTAACTATGCTTAGAAATGCATTTTATTTACATTTTGGAAGATTAAAATGGCTGTTAAACTTGAATGCGTAGTTCTAATGTTGGGTGAAAAGTGAGAATATTCACAGTTTTAATTATAACTGAAGTGTTATAACCGACACTTGTAGATAATTTACATAGTTAAAATATCCAAATTCAGAAGCTTGACTGTGGTCCAATATGTCAGTTCAATAGTGTGGTCCACTTCGTCATGCGTTTATTCTGACCATAATTCCCTGAACCTACTCATTAGCAACCAGTTTGAGACAGAATGGTGAACTAAGATTCTTTGGCTCGGAAAATACAAGAGGTTGGGGAGGCCTGTGTCATAATTTACAGGAAGTATCAATGAGTCAGTCTATGGCTTAGACCTGACAGCAAGATACTTCTTATTGCTCTCAGCTTAGAGTTAGACTGTCAGTTTAAAGAATAAAGTTAGACTGACACTTTCAAGTTTCATTCACGAGTGACACTGTGTCTGAATAATTTTACCTTTTCACTGGGCTCTTGTTTTACACTTTTAACAATCAAAGCTGTAAATCTTCTTGTGAAAAATATTTATTAGCCGCTACAAACCTTGCTATCATCTGATCTTGACCAAATCAGGAGTAAATGTTATCTTGTGCCCACCATACCAGCTCTTTCATTATCGCCCCCACGTGAAATAATCCCATGATGCATTGCACGTTGTTGTATTTCCGGCATGGACCATTACTCGGCTACAAAGACCAAACAGCCAATGATACGCCTGTACTGCACTGGTGTCTCGATGTGCCAGACTAAAGGTTGAGCAAATCAAACATAATGGCGGCGAGTTACTCGTCTTCACCGCGATATGGCAATGAATACGATTTTGACGACAACGACAGTTTCGATTTTGACGATGAGAGGGACTTCTTAGACCAGCCATCCGATGAAGGTAAGTTGATGCAAATTTGAGGGCCAATCTTCAATATGCAAGGCAAGAAAGTCGCGCCAAATTCGGCTTTGATTTCCATCTCTGACAGCACGTTTTTCCTGCAATGAATTCGCATCCTGCGCTCTTTCTTAAGTTGTTTTTATCGCTTAACAAATCCGTCGTTTATTATTGTTGATAATTGCAATATTTCAGGATATTTTTGGGACATGTAATGTAACATTAGAAAGAGATTTGTTCATGTATAGATTTGAAAACAAAACTCAGTTGAATCGGGTCAAGTCTGTGTATTCGAAGTGAGAAGTAGGTCACTTATTTGCATATCCATCTTTGCAGACACCGAGGACGCGAGTGAAACCGATATGGCCAAACAAGAAGAGCAGTTCACGGAAATTAAAGAACAGTAAGTACATTTTAATCTTCAAATGGAAAACTGGTTTATCAAGCAACATACTCATGTTGTGTGATTCCATAAAACCCGTGCAGTTGGGAGCTTTAGTTCGGACAAAATTATGACATTTCTGGATTTAAATGTTTGGTGCAGTGTTCTCCCACAAACCCACAGAGAGTTGACAGCTGATTTTGTGGAAAGATGTTTTAATATGATGGTCTTTATTAATAAAACTGTCAAATTTAATAAAAACTCAAAATAAATTGTTTCAAATAAATTTAGAACCCATGTTTTCTTTTTCTTTTAAAGTTTTAAACTCAACAAATTTTTTCGAAACAAATGTATATTTGCATCTAAAAGTTAGTTAACTAAGCAAATCCAACAAGCATCCTGCCAAGACTAACTCAGACATTTCCTACCACGAAGTATTGATTGGTTAGTAAATACCATTCAATTCTATTTTTTAAAATGGCAAATGGAACTGAACCATCAGTCAAACAAGTAATTATAATACACTAATTCTCTATAATAATGCTATTAGTGCCACACACATATCTGGTTCTCTGACCAATCACAGCAGTTGAGACAATGGTTGGAGGCATTGGCCGTTATTTTGACCAGTCAGAGATTAACTATTAAATAATAAACAGAAGTGTCCACAGTAACAATGGTGGAAAGTGGCAGTGACCACAAATATTAGTCTTTTCACAGAAAAAACATCTCTATTTGAATACTTAAGATAAGTTCATATATCATTGCTTAGATGCTATTCCTGATGATATTTTATTTGACTTTTGCTTCATTTTATAGATCATCTGGCATGGAATTTATTTCAGTGTTAGCTTTGAGAATACCCTTCTTATTTTAAAAGTACAAACAATTGTCTCAACATCCAAAATTGCTAGTATGGAATCATGTGCTATGCAAAACATGCACTGTAATGAGCTCAATAGCTTGTACCTATTGAAAATATTTAAAGATGTTTGTGATCTTGACAGTGTGAATCTTCAATATTAGCTCTTTAGTAATATGCCACCATATATATATATAAACAAAAAATAAAACAATGGAATTTATTATTTTTGATGGAAAATTTGTTTTCAGCCACTACCAGTATAGAAAATTTGTGATAAATTGACTAAGAGAAGCCCTGGGTTGCATCAGCCTAACAAAGCACACAAGACACTTGGTACCACTATTGTCCCCTATCTCTTATCAGGCGGGCATAAAACCAAACAAAAGTGTGGCATTGATGAAAAAACATGCCCCCACCAAAGAGAATTCCATGGCAGACATTTATTTTATTTTCTTACATTTATTCCGCAACTTTTATGTTGAATAGAATGTAGCGACCATTCGTTTTTAATGGAAAGTTATTTCAATTTACATCAAATTTGGATTGGGCAAACTTAAAATCTGTTACTTTTATCCGGTGAGAAGCATCCAACTGTGTACTTCACTGTTCACAGAGAAACACAGCTAATGTGCAAGCCTTACTGAACTGAATGTCAGTGAGACTGCATAGTCATGATGAATAGTCATGATGAATCACCATAAGTCATGCCCATATACTGATTATGATATTCTAAGTGCGGCTCCTGGAACCATTACCTCCTTGTAGGTCACCAACCTGGGAGAGGGGTACTGACAGCTTGCACACATAATATTAGTGGGGGTGCCTCGGAGATGGCGCAAATATCAAACATTGAAAACAACGACACACTTGTAACTTAAAGTGAAAGGTTTTTTTATTGGCAAATTTTCTTTTCATGATTTGAAAGAAGTGTTTTTCTGGCCATTTTGTTTACATCTACATAAAACAGTATCCTTAACTCCGGGCCATTAGAATTTAAAAACCACTGATCCATACTGGCCTGGAGGCTCAAAAACCCTCTGGGGTTGCCAGGCTAGTGTTAATGTGATGCCATGTTACAATACAATCTTATTTTGTTCCATCAATTTATTTGATTATTTGAATAATCCTACCAATAAGAATATTGTGGATATCGAAATGTTGAAATTTCAGATGTTTGACAAGATATTACTATTTTTATTTATATAATACAAATTTCAGGATGTACCAGCAGAAATTGGCTCAACTAAAGAAGCAACTCCAGCAATTGCAAGATGGAACACTGCCAGAATACATGAAAAAGTCCAAGAAGATAGAGCAACAGTACAAAGATAGACTGAGGGTCAATGATATCTGGTACCAGTATGAGGTGAATATACTTTGACAAGCTCAGACCAGAAATTTCAGACAATTCTAACCGAAGAAAAGAATCAGAAATATTATCTTCTGAAAAGTACAATAAACAAAATTAGGGAAAATCAATTTGACTATTTCTTGTTATATTTCTATGTATTTTAAGTCTAAGATAATCAATATTTCAGGAAGATAAGGTTTACAGCTTAAATAATAGTAATAGCATACTAGATAATTAAATAATAAAAAGAAAACAATTTAGAACTTCCTGTAAAAGCATTTTTTCCAAGTTTTTGTGTATCAAATTTGAGATTAAACCCCAACATCCGTTTTCATCAACCCAGTTAATAGCTGGTCTTTAGTGCTGATGTCCCCTTGGCAGTATCAACTTTAGGCGCTGTACAATATTAAGTTTTACCTTTCAATTATCTGTGAGATTGTGATTGTTCTATTTACTACAGATGGAAATGGTAGAAAAAGAATATGTCAAAGAGAAGAAAGCAGCTGTCAAGGAATTTGAGGTAAAATAAAAGTTATTATAGAACGATATCATCCTATTATTGCATAGCTGAATGATTGCTAGGTGGTACAATACTTTTTCCCCTGTATTTTATAAGTATGATCAGATTGTCGAAGAGGGATGTGGGATTCAATTGTCAAAGGTTTTGTGAATTTGTTTCAATTAAATCTTTAGCATAAGTTCACTACTTTACTCAAGAAATGATAGGAAATCCTACCTGTTCCCTTTTGTAGGATTCTGTTTAAATAAATAATGTATAATAAATTAATAATAATAATAATAAATTGAGTTACTTGATCGCAAAACGACAAAACTAAAAAGGCAACTTTAACAGATATTGGATAATTTACAAATACCCCCCCCCAAAGATGCAACATTCAGCAATTCAGTAATTTCTTTGGCAGTTTTGTATAGAGAATAATTTACATTTATTTAATATAGATGTATTCTTTTTTGAGTCACCTGTGTGATATACCATATTATCCCTAATTGCCACCCCGGGGGAGGAGACATTGCCTCTGAGGGGGCCACTAATATGCGACTGGCTGACATGCCAAGACCAGGGTTTAAAATTGACTTTTTTTAGATTCACAATAGATGTTTAGTAAATAAATGGTCACATCTTCTTGCACTTGAAGAATAGTTTGATGGTAAGAATAATTGTATAGCACAGTATTATTTTAGGTAAACTAATAAAAATGAATATGTCAGTTTAGACCCAAAATAACTTACCGTATATACTCGTATATAAGATGACTCGTGTATAAGACGACCCCCCAAAATTGAGGTTATTTCGCTTGAAAAGTCCAATTTCCGAATATAAGACGAGTTGTTTTTTCTCAAGACATCAACACTGCTACCATTCAAGTTTGGCGGCCATTTTAAAGGGAAAAGTAAATATGCTTACGCAACAAGATCTTAATGGTCTTATACTCAAGTATTTCTGTTAAAACGTAAATACGATGTTTGTATTTTCGAAATAATGGATATCGGACGTAGTGGATCGATTTTAATTGCGTTTTAAATAATAACCCAATGTTACCACAAAATACGCTTTGTAGGTCGAGAACAGAACAAAACCATCCATCCATTTATCACATTACGCAATCTGCTACGTCCAATATACGTTATGTTTTTGATGCTTTTCAAAATTACGACCACATGTAAGTTCATAATGTTTTTATGCTAAGGTCAAGGATGTGGAGAAATTCTTGACCTGCGAAGTGAAAGTTGCGATAATATTGGGTAAATACCATTATACCACCGTCCATAGGTTGCCCTCGTGTATAAGATGGCCTCCCAAACATTAACTGAGGGTTTGGGTACAAAAAGCTCGGCTAATATACAGGTATTTATGGTAGCTTACTAAGTACTGAAGATGACAATCTGTTATAATCAGTGTTGAACCCTGATCACATGCCTAGCGGGTAATTAACCAATTGAGTTACATGAGGCTGGGTGTGCTTCTGGGCACCATACTGTGACCCACTTGTGACCCTCACTCAGTATTCAGGTGTCTTACACATTGATGCCACATGAGGAGTTAATTACAGTGTAACATCATTTGAAATTGAGAAATATTAATGTGGCAAACATTACAAGGGGTGTGTGTTTTCTTTGATATGTTTGCATGAGGTATTGCAAGTGAAGTTGTAAGTACTGTTTACATATTAGTTACTGAGAAAGCAAACCCCTTTGGGATTGTAAGTCTGCAGCTCCATTACCTCAGCCACCAAGGCCTGGTCTGCTGATAGCAGAGGGGCAGTAATTAGGTAGAGGGCAGCTATTAGGGATAATACGGTATTCAGAAAATAGTTATTTGCCAAGAAATCAGATATCAAAGAATCAATTCCTCATAAAGACTTTTGGATAGTTCATGAATTTATTATCTTAACTTCCTTTCTTTCAGGAAAGAAAAATAGAATTAAAAGAGAGCTTAATACTAGAATTAGAAGATAAAAAGAAGAGCGTAGAGTATGACAGAGTTACAGTTGAATTGAGCGGTGGTAAGATTTTCTTATAGTCAATTCATTAGTTGTAATCGAATGTAATTAATCTATAATATTTTTACTGCATTTTCTATTCATTATAGGACTTTGTTGTTTGACATTTGTTCAATGTGTTTTACAGAAGCATTGATGACTAGAAATCAAACAAAATTTAATAGGATTTGGATCAATTTCTGATTTTTCATGTCATAAAACCATGTCAGTGGTTATTGATATATAAACATGGAAATTTCTGATGTGTTTCTAGCCTTCACAGATAACCTAGATGTGAAACCTGTGACTACAAGAAAGTTACGTAGGCGACCTAATGATCCAACACCTGTCCCGGAAAAGAGGCGCAAGCCATCGCCAGATATCCTTTATATTCTTGACAAAATATGAAACAACAACATTTTATTGTCAGGCTCTTTTATGACAACGAAGAACTGATAATCTTTTGTTAAGTTTGATTTTTGTCACATATTAAACATAAGGACATGATTAAATTTTTGTTTAAACCAATTTTTTTTCAGAAAATGGAAATATAATTTTACAGTGTTTTCTTGACTGTATATAGAAATAAGTTTTGATATAAAAAATAAATATATTTTGTAAATGTTTCATGAAATAATCTGCAATATGTCCATCTTAGGAAATTCTCCTTAACTCTTCCTACCTCAGATTAACTTTTGTTTGGATGATGATGAAGTCATGGAAGATCTCAAGATAATCAACAAAGTAAGTGGGAAACCACTCAACCGCAAGCCTACATCAGCGCCATCTTTGATTCCAAGTGGAACTAACCCAAATATCATCTATGATTCCAGAATAGATGATGGAAGACTATACTTTGATAAAAAGTGGTAGGAACTTTTTTATAATGTTTATGGCATGTGTCATCTATGATTTCATTTTTGTCCTTCAACAACTGTACATCAATATAAGTATTTTAACACAATATCTTTCATTCTGTCAATGTCGGAATCTCAAAACTTTGGTTCTAGACAGAAGATGAACTTGCCAGTCACCTAAATTTATGATTGTTCTGGACAAAGATGAGTTGAAAAAGGGGTCAAGTTTAAGTAATTGGCAAAAAGTATTCTCTTCAATATATAAACTGAGGTGGGGGGATGAGTACAACTTTGATTAAAACCCTTCCCTTTGTATTATATCTTCTGTACAATCAAAAGAAACATTTACATTCCATATTAGAACTAACTGCTGTATATTATTTATTTGCAACAGCCCTAAGATTTTGTTGAAACAAATTTTATTACATGAATATGATAACTTGCCTTTTTCAAGCACATATATCTTGATTTGTAGGTTCCACCGGAGTCAGCCAGTTTTTGTAGAATCCAAAGATGCAGGCAAAGTCAGTGCTATCATCACAGCTATAGGAACACAAGAGGTATATTTTTAGCTTTTGATGTAATTTTCAAGATTATGATGCACATTGAAATGAAAAATACATTTGTATTTTGGTAATCCGAGCCTTCTCTGGATTAAGAGCAATGAGATGCTGATCTCTTAATTCTCAATCATTAAAAAAAAAATTAATTAATTAAACAGATTTATATTGAAGTTTCTTTGATTCTTTGATTTTAGGTGTGGCTAAGAAGAACCTCAGACAATGGCAAATTACGAGTTTACGTCACACAACTACAGAAAGGAAAATACTTAATCCGCAAGAGACCCACATAGTTCACATCATCGCCATGTAAACCATCATCATCATCATCATCATCATCATCATCAAGTCATTGCCATCTTTACTGCCACTGAAACATTAACCCATGTCACACCGAGTAAAACTGAAAATGGATGTATGATCTGAAATCCATCAAGTGATGTTTTCAATTATGGTATGTGTCATGTATTCTGATCTCATTTATGTCACGAAAGAAAGTGACAAAGTAATTTAAGAGGTTATATTGTACAAATAGTTTATATTCAGGGAAAAGGAAGGGTAAGTTACAGATAATAGAACAGATGTGGGGGGGTTGACAGTGCTGCCACCTGTTTACCAAAAAACACCTGTGGGTAGATATCTCTGAAACTTTTTTTATTTGTTATCAACATATCAAGACATGTACAAGAATAATGAGTGTTCAGGTTATTGATATTTAAAAAATAGAATGTGTTGTATAATTGAACACCTTTTACTTGTTATCCTGCAGTTGTTGGTATTATGTTGGCATAATATGCTTTAATGCCTCACAAAATTACTACTTTGATTCTGGTCTATTCTGTCAGAGCAAAAAGTATTGAAAGTATGAATTTTATATTAGAAATCTCTTTTGAAATAATTTAATATAAAAAAAGATTTCAATTTTGTAAAAGTGCACATTATTTGTAACTATTAAGTCTCGGGTGGACGAGCTCTGAACGGTGCAGTACGGTAAATCTGAGTCAATCCGGGCAGTTCACGTCATTCCAGACACTGATAACCGAGCCGAATGCTAAATGGTATCACTAAATCACCACCAAGTGATATCTGGTGGTGCTGTACAATGGCTAGAATGAAAATGTTGTTTTCTTTAATCATAATATATCAACTGTTACATCTATGTTCTTGAAGAAATAACATGTTCATCAGTTACATACATAAGTATTTGATCATCTGGAACTGAATTTTAATGAAATTATTACCCGATTTTAGGACAGGAATGTGCCCCAGATAGCATAACAAGGAGTAATCCAGACTTGGGTGCACAAATATTATTGTAAAAATGTTACAGATTTAATATAAAATATATATACCATCATAATGAAAACACTTGACAGTAATGAAATTTGTAAAATTTTGTGATGATTTTGGTGCTTTTTATTTGATTTTAAGAAGTCGTTTTGAACATATGAACAGAATATGAGTCATATGAACAGAATCATATGGATTGGTTCAGATTTAGTGTAATCAGTCTGGCATGGTTCAGGGCTCTCCCGTCCCTGAATCTACCTTTGTAGCAATAAAGTATTCTAATAACTTAAATAACAGCAATCTCTTCTCTACCAAGATATCTATAAATCTATTTGATTTTCTGATCTTGATGACATCCAAGGATAACAAATGTTCACGGTTACAGCTACAGATTTATTATTTTCATTCAATCCATATTTATTCATCCTCATAAAAAGTAAGTTTGTAGTATATCATATAATGAATCATGATGTGTTGTACTTGCCTGTATATATGTAAATAGTGTATAGCACTTATCACTCGTATAGAAACAAGCTTCGGGTAATTGATGAAGTTCTAATAAAAATGAGGATTGCCTGAGAATTAGCTATGATTAGTGCATAAATTATGAATTGGAACTGTGTTTGTCAACAATTAAATCTTCTCAAATTTGCCAACACCCGACCTTGGCAATGACCTGTGAGGATATTTTAATTAAGGTATTATTGATTCTGCTTTAAGTTCCTTGTTTAAAGTACTTATCATATTCTGTATATCAGAAAAAGTAACCAATTTATAATTTGTGCAATCAATATTTTGAAAGTGGAAAGGTAAAGATCCTCCAGGAAATGCCAATATATTTCAAGGGCTGTAAAAATCCAGGTGAAAAAAAGAAACATTCTTTTTAAAAATTGACTTCATACTTGCAATCCATAGAATGTTAAGCCACAGTATTGTCAATCATTATTTTTCTAAATACAACAGTGTATGAATCACCAAGACCTAATTAAACTGTCCTCGTAAATGCATTAAGTGTCAAAATTGGGAAAGAAAAAAATTTAATTTTGAAAATAATTTGGTTTGATTATGATTCAAGAGTTATGCTTTGTTGAAGATTTCCCTGGTTAAGAGATATGAAACATTGAGGTTCTATTTTTTTTAACAAATATGTATGATAAGTTATACAAATGAAACATGTTTGATTGTAATTTATGTAAATAAGAACACTATGTAAAGACAATGTACATTTGTAAATGTACCTGGGCTTGATCGTAAAAAAATAAATGATATGCATATATAGAATTTAATGACGTATTTTTTTTCTTCTTTTTTTCTGGTCGAATGTCATTAAGTGCTGGAGTAAAACAAAGAGTTCTGAAATTTTTCTTTGAAATGAAGCAATCTAAATTTTGACAATCAAATTACACTGGTCTAGCTTTCACAATGAAAGTACCCAAACTGTGCTTATTTTGATATAAGTTATAGCTGACATGAAAATAAAAGTAGAAAATAATTTCAATTCCTTTTTATGCTTCCTCAAATTATATTCTATGAATATTTGATATTTTTTAATTAATTTTTTTTTCAGACAAGGACACAGGCTTATTAGAACCAGTTTCTCTGGTAATCCAAAGGTCATGGGTTTGATTCCCAGCCATGTTGGCATTGCATTCATGATACAATTTCTCATTGTTATTTCAAGGACCTGTGACAAAATCCAATTGAATGAAACTTTTTATGAAGCAATCAAGAATGGTTTCTTTCCATACTTTTCAATGTATGTATTACATGTTATTATGAAAATTTAACTCTTATGGAAATTAATTGATCTTTCATACTGAAATAACTTGCATTTTAGGAAAAGATCAGTTTATTAGAATTTCTAATGAAATTAATTAAACTGATTTGTACATGCCAGACAGACAGTGTTACTCGCTGAAAACAAATTAAAATAATGATTACGTTTTTGGGCATATCATGCAATGGGAATGAAAAAAATATTGACGCAGGGTTGGAGGGTTTTAGCCACCAGGTGGTTAAAAGCGGTTTAAAACGCGGTTTTAACCACCCCGGCTAAAATGGGTTTTAGCCAGTTTTAGCCACCTTAAGTGGCTAAAACCTCTGAAAGTGGCCAAAACTCTCTAAAAGTATATACAATTCTAGTTATTTCCTCTTATTATCTACATATACTACAAAGAACATATTACAAATGCCAGTTGCTTTCATTATAGACCATATTCTGGTGTCACTTGAGCATTGTTGAGCATAATAAACATTGTAATACTGTTTTTCTGTACAACTATACCGGACATATACTCTCACAGTTTAGTTTTATAATTACTGATGAGAAAGAAAAAAAACAATGACATATCATCTCAATTTGTTTATTTGAAATATTAGTTTATAACAAATAAATCATTACCAAGATGAGCAAGTTTCTACAAATGAGCATATACATTTTATTCAGCACAGTTTAGCATTGATGAAATTTCATTTCACACATGTCATAGGTTATCAGACACACATAAGTCCTCTGATTATGCAAATAATAGTTATTATCAAAGAGCTTTTCATCTAGCACAGTTCATAGTCTCATCACCTTCCATTGCAAAGTTTGCGAATCACACCACAACACATTTTAAACAATTCCACAGTTAAGCTAATAATGTTCACTTTCATATTATTTACATATTCCTCGATCAGTTCATTCATCACATCACACCACATTTTACAGTTCCACAGTTTATCTAACAGGGATTATGTAGGGTGGCTTCCCCATGCTTGGCTTACAGTTTCATGTGACCAAAAGATGTGCTTATGTAGGGTGGCTTCCAAACCCTTGGCCTGCAGGGCAGGCAGGATTCCAGAACACCCGGCTCATAGCAGAAATAAAAGAATTATGTAGGGTCACCCTTGACCTAGTAAAGGCCTATCACAAAAATCTGATGGGGGACACCCTGTTGGGCTTGAGGGTTCATCTTTCTCAACAGAAGTTATGTGTCAATATGTTTTAGCCACGTTTTAGCCAGCTAAAACCCAACCCTTGACGTAACCATATTGACAAAAATGATTTAAACATTTAAAATTAGATGTGATGGATAATTTCTCTCCTTTTAGACATGTATTTTTGTAAATTTGTAAATATTACAGTTCTAGCAGATATAAAATATTAAACTCGGAAAATATTACATCCATGATGGATTGAAGAAAAAAAAAGAATTCCTTTGTTATTAAAATTAAAAAGTTTCCAATCGCTCTCTTGTTTATTCAAGCCCACATTTTACCCCATCATCTTGCCACCTGGGGGCACTCCTCAACAGAGTCATGAGAGTGCCAGTGGCGACACGATGTGGAAATGTGAAAACGAGTTCTTCAAGTCTGGAGATTTAAAAGTGGGAACGGAAGTGAAAGCAACATGTTTTTCAACCTCTGCAGTCGACAAATTTGTCGTTTAAATGCATATTTGACGTGCCATTACGGTGTATGGATTTCTAATAAACCAGGTAAATCATTTTGAAGCTTACATAATTGAAGGCGGAGAAAATGGTGGTTTGTCTTGGGATCTTTATATATTTGACAGCGCAGAGTCACAAAACTCATACAGGTATCCATGTGTGCTCAATTTTAGTGAAGTGACAAATGGCCCAATCCACATCGGCCTATTGCATAAATCTTTGCAAATAAGTTCCAAGGATGGACGTATATTTTAACTATGACAGGCGGAATAATTTCTTCTGAAATTTGCCATGTAACTTCCCAAATATATCCTTGTAATTTGAGAACAGTTTTAAATCATCAACAAAATTTTGATTCAGCAGCATTTAGAGGCAAAAAAAAAAACGAGCGCGAAGTGCTTCACCTGCTTAAGATTTTGGCCTCAAAAAGGCCAGATAATTAACCGGTGCTCCCTCTTCACCAACAGGACATGGCAGACGTAAGATATGGCCGACTTTTGCAGTTTGAACCCAAGATGAAATGGAATAAATTTGAATGTTTTATTTGGCTTTGTCATTGATATATTGTTCACACTCTACATTAATTATCAAGACACAGTAAAAGGCTTACATATCTGATCTCGCTTTCTTGTGAGTTTTGGATCCAGATTAATTCATTTGCAGAAGTTATATGGGGTTACACTTCTGAGGCAGTGAATACCTCCCACTGATGAGCCATCGTAGGTGTTTGGAGTGTGCGTCCTAACACCTACCGATTGGCTGTATCGTAAGTAGGTCAAGGAAAGGCCCCAAGTTGGTTGCACACGTGAAACAGTATTCTGTAAGAAGTTGAGTTGTATCAAGCTCCCACAATCGTAAACAAAGATACAAATACACCAGGTGATGAGTTTTAAGTAACAGAAAATCAAATTTTTCATTTGTCACCTCATATCTGTCACGAGAATGTCACACTAGGTGTGTGGTTTGGAATCTCTTCATGTGTGAATGGGGTGACACTGAAACGGTCATATTGCTCCGACCAGCCCTGCCAAAAAGAAACAAGGAGGACCAAATGCCGTTTCTCTTAAACTAGTATTGACTGTAGCATCTTTTCCTGAGTTTTGTTACCTTGAATTACTCTTGACAACGTGAAATGGCATTTAGAAGAGTCCAAGTAATGGTGTCATGGCTACAAACAGGGGAAACGACATATGAAGTCAAATGCATCACTACTTCAGATCGTTGCTGTCACTCCCACGAATGAACTGACCCACTTTCGCATGATTGCACAAACTTGCAAACAATGGCGAAATGATGTTGAAATGATGGTGAAAAAAACAAAGATTTTTTTTCTGACAAGCTCCATATATGTTTGATGTTGAAAAGAGAAGTACATGACTTGGTGAAAATCGTTTGCTGGGAATCAAGTTCGACCTGAGTCGTGACTTACCGGTATATATGATGGGCAGTACAATATATTTATGAAAACAGTGGATTTTGATGCTGAATTCAGGAACAATCCTGTAATGCCCACAATAAACACTCAGTGTGAAATTTGACCCATTGCATTATAGGCTTGTCTGAAGTTTTCAAATGGGGATTTAAAAAACAAAAACAAAACCAAAAAAACTATAACATGGTCATTGTCAATTGGCTTATTGCAACTCTATCTACCATTGTTATTACTTATAGGTTTATCACATCACCCTCAGGTGGAGTCTGATATAGGCTGTACTGACATACAACCTGTTTTCCTGTCTTTTACTATGAAAGTTACTGATTACAATTACAAACTGGAAGCAGGTTGCTTGAAAATACATAGTCAAAGATAAGATATTGTCTTCCAGGATGGATGTGAAAATAATTGCGTCATTTAGCACATGGTTCTTCCAATATTTTCACAAAATGTTTATCACACAATTTAACACAACATATACAAATAACATAAAATGTATTTATTAAATATGGTAGCAATGGTTTCTCTCATTTTGGAAATTTGCCCTTCTGGTGCAGATTTTGTAATATAATGTCTCAAACTTTACGTGCTAAACATAAACAAGGTATAATGAATCATAATAATAATCAGAGCATTGTTAATGAAGAATTTCTTTCTTTTTAGGTTTGCTTTTAACATGTAGAAGAGTTGATGTTCAGGCCTGCTGCATTTCCTCTGACTTCAGTCAAAATGAGGCCCAGCCTACAACAGCACCACCTCCTATCTCTCCAACAAATACTGAGCTCATATTGCCAGAACTACCGGAAAGGAAAATAGGTGTTACCAAACGTGAGGAGAAATAAGTAAAGCTTGGGAAAATCTGTGCTGCATGCATTTATTACTGACATTTTTTGCTCATAGAGGTAGACATGTTATCTCTGTGATAAGAGTGACATGCTAAGCATGTAATACCGGTATTAACATAAAGAGTTCACATCATTCTATCAAACATTTCTTATCAGAGAAGAGCACAACATACTGATAATTAATTTAATAAAAATCTAAATGAAAAGGAACATATTTTGTCTACAATTAATTTGGTTTTGATCTAAAATGTTACATTGGTAGTATTTTCAAGTATGGTATACTCATACTTTCATTGTTTGTGTTTTACAGAGGAACAGAAGAAGTTATTAAAGACAATACCTCAGCAGCCTCCTAACCCTCATATACTCAAAGTGGCCATTATAGGTGCTCCAAATGCTGGCAAATCTACACTAGCGAACAAGCTGCTTGGATGGAAGGTCAGACATGTTTGCATCCTTTAAAAACCTTAAGGAAATGTTGATAATAGTTAAGACAAAAGAAACAAGCAATATGTGATTTTATCTTATCCAAGTTTATATTCATGCTCAATTGATTATAGATTTTACAAAATATTTGATTTAAATTTGAATAATTTTACACTATGATTTGATAACCATTTACAGTTTTCCTCGGTGTCACAAAAGGTTCATACCACTCGAAAACGGACCCTGGGAGTATTGACAGAGGGTGATACACAAGTGGTAAGTACTGTATGGAGTACCCAACTGTCATAACACTGCCACTAGTGGTACCTAGACAATTTATAAATGGTGACAGATAAGTCATTAAGGGTGCAAAATACCCTAAATCACAAAAGGAATCTTGGTTCCAAATTTTATATCTTTAAATCTGATTCTATGCTTACAATTTGGTAATGGTGTAAAACTCCCCAAAATACAACTAATGTATAACTTAAAATTTAAGAAATCTCCATATTTTTATGTGCTTATATGCTGAAGGTTTTCCTTGACACCCCAGGAATGGTAACCTCACAGAAGACCAAGAAGTAAGTGTTTTTGTTCGGGATATTCAATTCTTTATTGAATATTAAAAATGTAAGGGAGCAAAATATAATTTGACTACATAAATAAGTCTATATATTTTTCAAATTACTTGTTTTTTATTTCTGTCAACGTGTATGGGGTTAACTGATACTATGCAATTAGAAAAGATTTCTCAATGTCAAAAATAAACTTATTTTAACCTTAATCTGCTTTGACCTAATGTTTTCTTTAGTGTGTTGACCTTGATCTGATACTTGCTTTTGACCTTTTTGCTTAATATCAAACCTTGATCTGCTGATTGCATTGATCTAATTGTCGCCTATTACAAAACCTTGATTTGATGCATCCTTCATTATGTTTGCTAAATATTTATCCTTGATCTTGTGCTTGATTTAAGAAAATAATGTTTAAAAAAAAAGGTTTTGGGAGCATGAGCAAGGATATGAGCATAGGGTTGAAATCTTAGCATGAATTCTCACCACTCGAGTGAGCCCTGCTGCCACCTGGTGTGTTAAAATCTATATGCATGCAAGAACTCATAGTAGAAACAAATGCTGATTGACATGTCATTTTCTTTTTATCAGTTTATTACACCCATACCTGTCTTTCTATTTTTCAAACTGAATTAGTTTTTATATGCATTTTGTGCCAATGATTGATTTATTCTCTTCACAGCATACAGAATGGTTGTCATCATATCATGTGCAATGTCTACAAACCTATCACAGCATGATTTGTACTTAACACTGGTTAATCACAAATTTTGAAACTCAAGCAGTGAGAATTACTTCCTGAAGATCTTTCCAAACATGACCCCAATGCTAACAACAGTTGGGCTCCATGGACATAACCAAGACCTTGCTTTTTAGCTCTGCTGACTGCTTTAAATCACAGAGCTTTAGGAGTGAGGAAAATGTATGTCCATCTGTCTCTCAATATTTCTTTAAAAATCTTCCTCTCCAAAACTACCAGTTATATATATATGTTTCATATTTTTTTATAGAGATAGCTATAGAGGTGAAGATTCAGATTCCTTCAAATCTTAGTGATGTCACCATTGACCTTAGTGCAGTGACCTTAAGGTCACAAATTATGTATAGAGCATATCTCAGCAACCAGGAAATTAAAACTTGGTATACAGAAATGTCTTATGTCAAAGATGTGCCTCATCATACTTTTTTAGTAATGTGACCTTTGACCTTGATATCTTGACCTTGAATTTGACGTGCAACGTCTCAACCATTCAACATACAACATATCAATCATTAAAAGTGAATAAAAAGTAGTTCCTATCTGTTATATATCATTACTATGTCAAATACCATACACATTTTTACAGATTTGACCTTTGACCGTGATACTGTGACCTTGACCTTTGTATTATTATGCAGGCCATATCTTATGAGTGATGAATTGGAGATACTAAATATTGGGCATGCATAGCAAACACAAAGTGTTGTCAGTGTTCACCAAAACATTTTGACCCTCATCAGACAATATGAATAACGTCAGAAATTTATCTTCAACATCAGACATTTCAACGCATATGCCCTTGAATCAATTGTCACAAGCTAGGGCTAGACTGGAACCCTATTGTAGTTGTGATTTTGTAACAGCAAAGAATTAAGTAGGCAACCAGAGAAATAAAAGTCTAAAGCACCCAGTGCTTCTTAAGAGGTGTTCCTGTGCATATCCTATTAATGGGTGAAACGCAACTGGACTGGCCTGCTGAGCATACAGAAAGTTTCTCAACTAAACACTAAAAAATACTCAAACCTTGCTTCTTGAATTTTTCAGGCATAATTTGAACAGAAGTCTCATGACAGACCCCCATTCATCTCTATTTGAAGCTGACTTAAGTAAGACCTTTTATTGCTTCATAAAGATTATGTTTAATACACGAATGATTACTTTGAAAATATATTTTATATATTCGCATAAAAATATATGTAAACTCAAATTGAAATCTTATGGTAGTAAATATCCATCTTTTTAAATGTAATTTTTGTATGTAAGAACATTTTCCCTCTCTTTGACAACTTAAGAAAATTATGATTCGACTTATAACTTATGTACTTAAAATTAGAGCTCATATACTTATAATTTCAGTCAAAACTCGACCCAGGTCAAATATTGTATTACTGTATACAGACAAATTTACGCGACCTTTTTATTTTCGCGTTAATTCGCGCCAGGACGTCATTCGCGAAATTAAATGGACGCGAAATTGAAGATGCATTACGCAATACGAGGTCGTCATGTTAAAAAGCGGGAGTGACGGGGACAAGCTCTTATTTTTGGCACGAAAACAATTGGAGTCTATGAACACGCATTGAAATATTAATATATTGCGCAATGATGGATCCCTGGCCTCTCCTCGTGTTGCGGACGTGAAATATCGTGACATCACGTACATGATATTTGCATTTTACTTCATGGATAAATTCTCGACCTGCGAAGCATAACTTGTGATAATATTGGGTGAATACCTTTATTTATCATTTAAAACGCAATTAAAATCGATCCATGTATGATGGCATTTCTGTCAAGAAGGGAAGATACGACTCAATGCAACACGTGGTCTAGGGTGTTTCATTTTTCGGACTTTTTTCCCGATCAAGCTGCTCATTAAAAGAAATGATCTCTGATATGTAGTAAACCCACAGAAAAAATTTAAGACCAATCGATCAACTTTTAGACCCCCCCCTACCACCTTGTATGTTTGACCTCGGAAATCAGTGCTCGGTGGCCATTTTCTGGTTAAAATTCAAGTCTCATTGCCTCATAATTTCATTTTATTCAACTCAGGTAGTGTCTGTGTCACACAAATGTAGTTTTAAAGGTTACTTAATATTTCAAGATCATTTCCATTTAATTTGGGTCAAAATCATTCAAATTCAAGACATTAATTCTGAAGAATATACATTTTCAAATTAATTTCACACTCATATCGGATAATTTTTTCACATTATTTCCACATTAACTTAAAATTGAGAATTATATTATAGTATGAAAGTTCACAGATTTGTCTCCATTTCATTTTTAGCTCTGCTGAGACTCACAGAGCTTTAGGAGTGGGGAAAATGTCTGTCTGTCTGTCCGTCCGTCTGTCAAAATTTCTTTGATCTTTGAAAGTCTTCTCCAAAACTACCAGTAATATATGTTTCAAATTTTATACAGAGGTAGACATTGAGGCAAAGATTCAGATTCCTTCAAATCTTAGTGATGTCACCATTGACCTTAGTGCAGTGACCTCGAGGTTAGAAATTTGGTACTGAGCATATTTCAGCAACCACTTAAAAGTGAATAAACATATGTTGATGGCCTTAGGGCTATGATTATCATTGCTTTTTTGTAATGTTTGTGAACATTTCTTCCTAACAGATCATTTAAAACCAATTCAAGAGCAGAAGATGATATTTACCAATCAAAATGCATGTTACATATCAAATTTGGCCCCAACTTGTTATCTCAATTCTCATTGGCTAGTATTTTTCCTTGACAACATTTTGGGCTAAGATTATAGAAATTCAAGACATTAATTCGGAAAAATATACATTTTCAAATCAATTTCACACTCACATCGGATACATATGTTCACATTATGTCCACATTAACTTCAAATTGAGAATTATATTTTAGTGTGAAAATTCACAGATTTATCTCCATCTCATTTTTAATGAATTATGGAATTTTAAGTCTGTGTGAAGAAGAGACATGGACAATGAGACCTCTGTGAGCTCCCTTCTTTTCAGAGTTAGCTTAATCCTGGATGTACTTCACTCCCATTTCTGCTGCATCTTTGACAAATGCCATTACTTTTACAATAGCTGCCATTTGTCTGTATTCCTCATCATCTTGCCAGTGCTCTGGTGGTAAATGGAGCTATCTTCCATCCATTCCTAGGTGTTCAAACAGGAGCCATGACTGTGACCCAATTGGGGAGTAGTGAGACATTTCCTTGGGAAGACTGGTTTTTCTGGAATGAAAAGAGCAGGACTAGGCATAGCTTGAAGTTGTGTGGCAATGACAGTCTTCATCCCATCATTCAATGATCTGTCAAACAAAACAAATACCACCAAAGATACCAAAAATGACAGATACCACAAATGAATTAGCATAGAGTTCTTGACCACGACAGCTATGGATGATGCATCAACTGCCTAAAATATATGACATAACATGGTGTAAGAGAAATTGGGAGAAACATTTATATCTAATGTTAAAATGGATATGCAAAAGATAAATTTCAAACTGTGAATTAATAGCCTCAGAATTATATCACATCTCATAGTCACACATATCCATCCACAGCTGGAGATCTAAATTCGGAGCTGGAGCAACCGAGTGTATCTGAAGAAACTAAGGCCCATGAAACGGGGCAATGTGCTGGTCTAAACTATTATTGCCAACCAGTATTTCAGGTGTGATGAGATCTTGTCATGTTTCATCAGCCAGTTTTGTCATATTCATGATATACAATGCTGAGGCAAGAAATCAGGCATGATGAAGAGAATGTAGAGCTCACATGGCAAATTTGTCTATGCCTTGATCTTATTCAACAAAAGGTCTCATTACACCTGCAATACTGGCTGACTTTGATAGGATGGGCCAGTACATTTCCCTGTTCCATGGACCTTGGTTTCTTTTGGCATGCTTGGCTGCTCCAGGTCCACATTTTAATCTGTGGCTGTGAGATATGTGTGACTATCAGATGTGATATGATTCTGAGGCTATTAATTCACAGTTTGAAATTTATCTTTCACATATCCATTTTAACATTAAGCATAAATTGTTCTCCCAAATTCTCTTACACCATGTTATGTCATATATTTAGGCAGTTGATGCATCATCCATAGCTATCGTGGTCAAGAACTCTATGCTAAGTCATTTGTGGTATCTGACTGAGTAGTATTTGTCTTGTTTGACAGATCATTGAATGATGGGATGAAGACTGCAATTATCACACAACTTCTAGCTATGCCTAGCCCTCTCTATTCATTCCAGAAAACCATTCTTCCCAAAGAAACATGCTTGAGCAGGGAAATGTCTCACTACTCCCAGATTGGGTCACAGTCATGGCTCCTGTTTGAACTCCTAGGAATGGATGGAAGATGGCTCCATTTACCATCAGAGCACTGGCAAGATGATGAGGAATACAAACAAATGGCAGCTATTGTTAAAGTAGTGGCATTTGTCAAAGATGTAGCAGAAATGGGAATGAAGGACAAATTTCAAACATATATTACTGGTAGTTTTGGAGAAGAAGACTTTCAAAGAAATTTTGACAGACGGACGGACAGACAGACAGACATTTTCCCCACTCCTAAAGCTCTGTGAGTCTCAGCAGAGCTAAAAATGAAATGGAGACAAATCTGTGAACTTTCATACTATAATATAATTCTCAATTTGAAGTTAATGTGGAAATAATGTGAAAAAATTATCCGATATGAGTGTGAAATTAATTTGAAAATGTATATTCTTCAGAATTAATGTCTTGAATTTGAATGATTTTGACCCAAATTAAATGGAAATGATCTTGAAATATTAAGTAACCTTTAAAACTACATTTGTGTGACACAGACACTACCTGAGTTGAATAAAATGAAATTATGAGGCAATGAGACTTGAATTTTAACCAGAAAATGGCCACCGAGCACTGATTTCCGAGGTCAAACATACAAGGTGGTAGGGGGGGGTCTAAAAATTGATCGATTGGTCTTAAATTTTTTCTGTGGGTTTACTACATATCAGAGATCATTTCTTTTAATGAGCAGCTTGATCGGAAAAAAAGTCCGAAAAATGAAACACCCTAACGTGGTCGCAATTTTGAAAGGCGGAAGTGACGGGAAGAGTAGTTTAAGAGAAACGGCATTTTGTCCTCCTTGTTCTCTTCTGGTCGGAGCTATATGACCGTTTCAGTGTCATCCCATTCACCCATGAAGAGATTCCAAACCACACACCTAGTGTGACATTCTCGTGACAGATACGAGGTGACAAAGGAAAAAGTTGATTTTCTGATACTTAAATTTGATCACCTGGTGTGCTTTTATATTTGTTTAGATTACGGGAGCTCGATACAACTAAATTTCTGACAGAATACTGTTTTACATGTGCAACAAACTTGGGGCCTCTCCTTGACCTACTTACGATACAGCCAATCGTAGGTGTTCATATGGTGTTAGGATGCACACTCCAAACACCTCCGATGGCTCATCAGTGGGAGGTATTCACTGCCTCTGAAGTGCGACCCCAAATGACTTCTTCAAATGATTTTATTCAGACATGAAACTCGCCAGGAAGCAAGATTAGATGTGTAAGACTTTTGAAATGTCTCAATGATAAGTGTAGAGTGTGTGTGCCTTCCACACTGAGGTCGCGACACTGTGTCGCGACCTGTCTCTTCACGAGTGATAGGGGACACCTCACAACCCGACGTAGCCACCAGAGCTCTGCTCGCGCGAGTCGGGGTTCCACAACTACGGGAAGAGTAGTTTAAGAGAAACGGCATTTTGTCCTCCTTGTTCTCTTCTGGTCGGAGCTATATGACCGTTTCAGTGTCATCCCATTCACCCATGAAGAGATTCCAAACCACACACCTAGTGTGACATTCTCGTGACAGATACGAGGTGACAAAGGAAAAAGTTGATTTTCTGATACTTAAATTTGATCACCTGGTGTGCTTTTATATTTGTTTAGATTACGGGAGCTCGATACAACTAAATTTCTGACAGAATACTGTTTTACATGTGCAACAAACTTGGGGCCTCTCCTTGACCTACTTACGATACAGCCAATCGTAGGTGTTCATATGGTGTTAGGATGCACACTCCAAACACCTCCGATGGCTCATCAGTGGGAGGTATTCACTGCCTCTGAAGTGCGACCCCAAATAACTTCTTCAAATGATTTTATTCAGACATGAAACTCGCCAGGAAGCAAGATTAGATGTGTAAGACTTTTGAAATGTCTCAATGATAAGTGTAGAGTGTGTGTGCCTTCCACACTGAGGTCGCGACACTGTGTCGCGACCTGTCTCTTCACGAGTGATAGGGGACACCTCACAACCCGACGTAGCCACCAGAGCTCTGCTCGCGCGAGTCGGGGTTCCACAACTACGGGAAGAGGCTCTTGTTTTTAGCGCGAAAACGATTGTTAATATATTGCGCAATAATGCATGGTTTTGTTCTGTTCTCGACCTGCAAAGCGTAATTTGTGATAATATTATGTATATACCTTTATTTATCATTTAAAACGCAATTAAAATCGATCCACGTGTGAAAGCATTTCTGTCAACAGGGAAGACACGACTCAAAGCAGTGGAGACTGACAAAACGCAAAACTGTGAACGCTGATAATTGGAATCAGTGAGAACAAAGTCAAAACAAAGTGTTTCGAAATTTTTTGTTTTGTTCTGTTCTCGACCTGCAAAGCGTAATTTGTGATAATATTATGTTTTAGAAATCCAAAATTCGCGAAAATAAAACGGCGCGAACCTGTCGAAAACGGCGATGGCGCGAAAATAACTAGGCGCGAATTTTTCTCGGTATACAGTATATATGGTTATGTCCGAAAATATGAAGAGGTTGAAATTTGCTTGTAGTTGCTGTGGTGCAGGATATATCAACTCCTTGGGGAAAGAGTCGTATTGATGAAGAAGTCTTGAAGGCTTTATATGTACACAAAGATACCAAATCTGTACTTATTCTAAACAAGGTAAGTTAAACCTACATCAAGGTGTCTGCAATTGTACTTCCATAAAAATAGCAAATGTGTGGTATGTCTTTCCAATGAATTGCAAGGAAATTGGGTTAGGTGCTAGAAAATTGCAATAGATTCTTGATTGTTGGCAGTTAGATATTGAAATAAAATTTGCCCCTGATTGTTTACTCTGTTAATCATTTTATCTCCATTTATGATTTAAATCGTTTTGCCTTAATTGATCCTCTTTAGGTCGATGCCATAACATGGAAAAGGAAACTATTACAAATAACAAGACAGTTAACAAATGGAATTGTTGGAGGTACAAGAGACAGTCATTTGGTTTCTGCCAAAGAAGATCAGAAGAAAGAAAGATTGAAACGTCTGACTGAAATGGAATATGTGCAAGATCAGAATTATGGATCCTCTTGGTGGAAATTAGAGAATGAAAGCACACAAGGAAGTGAATCAAATTTAGATGCAACTTCGTCAGCACATGTGATTCATAAACAAAACTCTGATACGACAACTGGCAAAATTGAAAAGGAAGCAAATGTTAATGAAGTAAATGATTCAAACTATGAGCAGGAAAACAACATTAATGGAAGTTCAGGTGACAAACATCTGAGTGAAACAGATGTCAATAGATGTTCTGAAACATCTCCTGAATTAAGTTTAATGAAGGATATAAGGCCATTGTCTAAAGACTCTAACAATGATGATGTAAACAAGGAAAGTTTTACTGTGTTTTCTACTGACAGTGTGAAAGAAAAGCAAGAATCTTTTAGCGATTCTAGTGACAGTGAAGATGATAGATTTTTAAAAATTTCTGGTGATTTGCGAAAGAATGAGATTTGGCGCGAATATTCACATTACCTCCAGGTGGCGTCACGCTACGTAAAGGGGAAGTCAGGTTGGCCTCATTTTGATGAAGTGTTTATGATATCTGCTCTTCATGGGGATGGGATCCTAGATTTAAAGGTGAGCAACACAAGATTGAAACTGATAGTAGTCAAATTTATGTAATGAGTCAATGGATGTCATCTCTGTTAATTCTAAGTGTGTCTAGAAATAATCTATATAATTCAAGCATGTCTAAACAAATAATAATATAATTCAAGCATGTCTGAAGAGGTAATCTATATAATTCTGGCCTGTAAGTGGAGAAATTGAAACAAACATTAATAATTCAAATATTGTTTATTCTGAAAAATTCTGAGTGTTTTGAGTACATTTTTGTTGTGTTTAGGAGTATATGTTGTGTGAAGCCCAGCCAGGATGGTGGCAGTATCACCCAGCTGTCGTCACAGATCAGAACCCTCTAGAGGTTGCAAGGCAATGCATTCTGGAAAAGCTCATGGACCATGTGCCAGATGAAATTCCTTACAATTTAAATGTGGTAAATACTGTTTGATTTTATTTTTTTTATTACACATGTAATGGACATGTTTAAATATTTACAGTTGATGAATGAAGCATAGACTGATAGTTTGTGCATTTATTTTGATTTTTCAAACATGAAGTTTTGTGTAGTAAATCTGTAGTTTTTGATATTAAAGAGCATATTTAAATATGAATATCAAGACGCATGGAAGCATTAGACAGATTGGTAGGACAAAATACTGACAGGCATAGAAGTTGTATTATCAACTGAAGTCTGTCCTTAGCCTATAAGCTGTCCAGAAGAAAAAAAATTGGTTCGCCCTGCCAATCAACAAAATTTAGATAGGGATGTCCGGGGTTAAAGTGTATGACATCATTCTGGCACAATGCCTTTGATGATGTCATAAATGTGTTGTAATTGATGTGCGTGTGTTGTGATCAATATGCCTGTATTGTAATTTAGGTGCCTCTATTGTAATCTAGGCACCTGTGTTGTAATTGATTTACCTGTGTTGTTACCTTAGGGCCTGTGTTGTAATTGATATACCTGTGTTATAATTGGTGTGCCTGTGTTGTAATTAATGCACCTGTGTTGCAATTGGTGTGTGTGTTGAAATTGATGTGCCTGTGCTATAGTTGATGGGACTGTTGTAATTGATGTGACTTTGTAATTGATGTGACTTTGTAATTAATGTTCCTGTGTTGTAATTGATGTACCTGTGTTGTAATTGGTGTACCTGTGTTATAATCAATGTGCCTGTACGATGATTTAGTTGCCTGTATTGTAATTTAGGTGCCTGTGTTGTAATTGATTTACCTGTGTCATTACCTTAGGGCCTTAATGGAACTGTGTTGCAATTGGTGTGTCTGTATTGTGATTGATGTGCCTGTGTTTGTAATTGATGTGCCTGTTGTAATTGATGTGCCTGTGTTTGTAATTGATGTGCCTGTTGTAATTGATGTGCCTGTGTTGTAATTGATGTGCCTGTGTTTGTAATTGATGTGCCTGTTGTAATTGATGTGCCTGTTGTAATTGATGTGCCTGTGTTGTAATTGATGTGCCTGTGTTTGTAATTGATGTGCCTGTTGTAATTGATGTGCCTGTGTTGTAATTGATGTGCCTGTGTTTGTAATTGATGTGCCTGTTGTAATTGATGTGCCTGTTGTAATTGATGTGCCTGTGTTGTAATTGATGTGCCTGTTGTAATTGATGTGCCTGTTGTAATTGATGTGCCTGTGTTTGTAATTGATGTGCCTGTGTTGTAATTGATGTGCCTGTGTTTGTAATTGATGTGCCTGTGTTGTAATTGATGTGCCTGTGTTGTAATTGATGTGCCTGTGTTTGTAATTGATGTGCCTATGTTGCAGGAGGTGGTGTTGTGGGAAGAGGAGGATGGTTGCATCAGGACAGCATTTGACATCACATGCAAGCGTCAACGATATCTGGTAAGTTTGTCACAAATATTATATTGACTGCCACCATCTTAAATATTTTCATCTGAAATAAGAGATATTATATTGACAATAAAAAAAATAATTTAAAGTCTTTTTATGTCAAGAATGAGTTGTGTTCTTCATAGCAACATTATCTTTTTTAATGATTGTATTTTATTTTGCATTTCAGTTTCACACACTAGGAAAAGGGGGAGAGACAATACGTAAAGTGGCACTTGAGGCCAAACAGGAATTGATGAATGCATTCAGACAAGATATGACAGTGAAGCTTATTGTTAAAAATCAAAAGGACAAATTTTGAAGCTTGTATTAACATACAAAACATAATATTAATTTTTTTAGCGTGGATTACACATGGAGGAATAAGTGTCCTCTAACAGGTTTTTTCCATGGAAAATTAAAGGTTTATTTTAGATATTGATGATTAATGAGTAACAATAATTATGACATAAACAGCAACTAAAAGCTTATTAGGTGATGATAGTAAGTAATTGTTTATTTTTACTGTATTTTAAACAGATACTTTTTAATTTCAATGATGTACCTTTGCGCATTTGTATACATGAACTTGGTTCAAAATAGAGATCTCCGCAGCCTTCAAGCAATAAAGAAACTTTTTCTCTTTTTGTTTGAAAAGTTGGAATACGCAGCAGTGATTGAGTGAAGTATGTCTTTTCTGACAGTTCGAACAATCAAGAAGGAAGCGAATTGGTGTTTCCGATACCTAGGCAGACCTAGGCAGTTTGGGGATGATGGATTAATCATTCAAATTTAAATAAACCCTTTAGGCATGCAAGTGGCTCAGACAAATTCTCATTCTGGTTTGGTGCTTTTGGCCAGGATCTTCACCAATGAGAACAAGCTTGTTTGTGACACCTAATTTTCTCTTTTAAAAAACCTGGTAAAAGTTATTTTAGATTCAAAAGCTGTCATCTGATTCTAATTTTAGCTTTAGCTTGTTCCAGTCTATAACAGTACAGCAATATATGTATTTTACATATCCGAAAAAATGATATTTATTTATTATGATATGAGGCTTATAAGATGAATGTATGCAAAATGACCTCTATTGCAAGACCCTCAATGGACTCTAGTAATTCTAGTAATTATTGCTCCATACAATAAAATTAATCAAATCTTACAATTGCCATAAGAGGCGTTTCACCATTCAAACAATTCCCATGTGAAGAGTATGTTGCTAGTTGTTCCAGAAATAAAATCATTGATGAAGACTTGAGAATTGTTTGTCTTTACTGCTACCAGGTTATGTAAATATTTAGCCAAACATACATTTAACAGCTTGTACAGATAAAATGTTTTGTTTCCCTGCCAAATAAACTCATATACTCAATTATAGATAAGATTTTCCTGCTTATGTCACGGAGGAGTAAAAACTATTGAGGGCAAATCTAAGAGGATTCTCTATTTATCAGTAGCAAAAATAGATTGCAACATATATTGACCTATATTTTAAGGTTCATTTGACCTTATCTGAAAATCATGTGAATGTAACACATTGACAAAAGAGAAAGATTCCCTTGTCAATCTTAGACCATGGATGCAACTTGTGAATGTGTTGAAATTGGGCTCTTATTGGAGACCTTGACTAATATTCTCATAAGTCATGTGACCTGATCTCTGCAAATCTTTTAATGTGATAAGTTGACAGCAAATTAAGAAAGCATTACCAAACTTAAACCAATGATGTATAACAGACCCGAATACCTCCTTCTATTGTTGCTTTCAGCAGAGGGGTCTGCAGTATTTTTTTTACATTGATATGGACTTTTTCAGAATGTTGAGCAAGAACTTCTATCTTTACTGACTTTTATTTTACATTTTTAAAGATTGGTGTCTGACCTTATTCCTGTTTGCTTTCTGTTTAGTGCTCCAGCTTTCTGCTGTCTTAGCTACCGGTATTCTATAATTAGAATTACCTAGCGACATTGTTACTACCAACATTCATGATAAGTTTGCAATTTACAAATACATAAAATCAAACTGGACCCAGGACCCTGTAATGCAACAGCATGAATCAGGTCACCTCATAATAACAAGTATTCTTGCCTGGAATTTTAATTCTCAACATGCTTAGATAATCTGGATTATCTGTCTTCCCATGAGCAAAAGCTACACTTGTTTTGTCAGAGGCTATTTATATCCCTAATGATCCCAAGTAGGTCAGTAGCTCACCTGCTTCAGCTACAATATATTGTCAGGCTGCTAAATTAGAAGAGCTAATCATTTAACCTAATTGCTTAGTTGGAGGCTATTTCTAGAACTCATGAAAAGTAGGTCAGTGGCCTGAATACAGCCTTGTACGCATCTGTCTGATGATAACATCTGATCCCCAGGATCTGATCACTATTTGGTTACCTAACAACCAAAGGATCACCCCATACCTCTACTGTCACAATATAATATGATGTAAGGAGTAATCAAAATAGTTGTCTTCATTTGATTTAATATTATGTGATGGCGATATATGTATTAAATGCAACTTTATACATTTCTATCATTAAAATAACCAACACTGCCAATCTGGTTGTAAATTAAGACGTTAAGAACCACCCCACTATTTGTATTTCGTATTGTTTTGAAATACAGGTAAAGAAAATAATTGTATTTTAAATATTATTTATTCAACCATATGTAAATACAATATTCTATCCTGTTCACATACAATGTACACTTTCATGATTTATGTATATTTGTTTCATCAGAACATTTACACTAAAAACAAAATTTCAGATGTTGACAAACAGCTGTTTTCATAATCAAGGGTGATACAAATTGACAGTAGCAAAACATCACATAAAAAAGGTTCTTTGGAAGATATTATGTCTGAAGTGGGTTATGCCAAAATTAGTCAAATCTGAAAGGAAATGTTTCCAAAATTTAGTTATCACAGCATTTGATGCATCGTACACACATTCTTAATATTTATTCTGTAGTGCCTATTGTACTATATCTGTTATATTTGTACCACCCTTGAGGATTGACATGATTTAAATTCATCATCGATCACCAGGCAAAGTCGTCATGTGCTTCTGGGTTTGATGCAAGACATAAACTATGCCTAAGATGTAAATACAAATTTTATATTGCACTTTTGTACGGGGTAAATATTTCTTTCTTTCTATCTGTTCAAGTCCTTTATTATTTGGAATAAATCACACATTATAAATTATGGCATTGAATTCAATTAAGCAAAATTTAATTGAAATCTGTGTGATGGAAGACTTGCCAAAAGTAACACATCAGAACATTCAAGGAGAAAATGAACACCATCTGATATTTATTTTAAAAGTAAATGTTTTGCACCAAACTCCTAATGTTGCCAATTAATCCTATCAAGTGAAGGATTTTTATCGTGAAAATCTCTTTAAAAATAAATCTCTAAAATAATATGAACACACATACAATTGGGCAAACTGTTTTCCATATTTCACGCATTTGAAATCAAAATAATTAGTTATTTCATCAGCTTAGTCTCGGGTATGTAAGTTCATAACTGCTGGGAAAAACAATAACATTTTACAAACAAGTATATGTCCAAGATTGGAAAATATATTGTATATATATTATGTTCTGGCTATATATACTGACAAAAGACATCTATTGTTTTTGAAGTGAAATGTTTTTTCTTGATGATTGGTTGAAAAATAATCCTCATCCTATCCATATATTAACTGTAAATGATTTTGGCGAGGACAAAAACAAACCAAACAACTTTGAATAATATATTCCTTTTAAAATATATTTTCTGGCCAGTGCCCCTCAGTAATAAAGTGTTTTGTTGTGACCCGTTCACATCTAAAATTTCCTGCTGAAAGCTTCCACCACATAACAATTTCAAATTGTTTAAAAAAATAGTTGGTTGCAAAACCTGCTAAAAGTTGTTTGTGAAATGTTGATGTCAGCGTGATTGTCATGTCACCATGGACAAAATCTCTCCAAAAAATAATGGCACCAATAACAAATATTGAAGATTTAACTTTACTGGCAATAAATATAGTAAAAGCCCAAATCAAATCATAAGTGGATTAAGTGGGCAGTATTTATGTATATACTTTGAACTGAAAACTTTGTTTCATTGAATGTCATAGCAGAAAAAAGACATAGGCCAATGGCCTCAGAGCTATACTAATCATTGTTTTTCGTTAATGTTTGTGAACATTTTCTGAAAGTGCCTGCAAATTGTTTTATAAATGACCATTTAAATCCTTTCCCGGGGCAGATATTGATAGATGATAATTTTGGCCAATCAGAATGCAGATTACAAATTAGACTGGGCCCTAGCTTATGTTATCTTGATTCTTATTCGCTGTTATTTGTCATGTTATTCAAAATGGCAGACTCCTTGACAACTCAGGCACAGCTTTAGATATTTTAAGAATCATAAAAAAATGGAAAATATTCTGAGCCAAATAGAAAATAGATAGAATTGGTTCCCTAAAACTAGGTTCCCCACTAATAGCGGAGAACTTAGACCAGTAGTTTCAGAGAAGACCAATGCTGTTGGACAGTTAAAATGACAGAAAACTTCTTCCCCCTCACTACAGAAGCTATGGTAACTATATCAGCATAGCTATAAACAATTTTATAAAACCCCAACTGAGGAAAAGTGCACCAACATTTTCTTTTCTAATGTGGTCCACAATTAATTCTTGTTTGTCCTCATTAAACCATATTAAATACACTTTTCCCATATCAAATATGTTGCAAAAAATCAACATACTTTTTCTGATTCCCTATAATTCAAAATAAGCAAGATATGCAACCAATGATCTAGGCTAGCACCACATACAAAAGCCCAAATCGTACCCAAGGGTACTCAATCACTCATCCTTATTTTCCTCTACCCATAAATGTATAATTGTATATAAAAAAAATAATTAAAACTGAAATATAAAGTGCACAAGGTTCATAACATGAATCTTACAGTATGATATGGACAAATGAGATGCACCAAGATGCACTTGTCATGAGGAATGGACCCTTTCATTCAGTTACACGTGTAATACCTACTTGCCGTGCCACAAGCACACACTGTCAAGTAGAAGACACACTAGCACAGAAACCACACAAAATACAAGCACTCATTCACACATAAATAGGGAATGGCTGACATTGCCTGGCCTTCCTCAATAATCACAATATATACACATTATTTCCAATTTCTAAAATATGCAAATATCCTTGTCAATGTGGTGATGAGTATGAATGATAAGATCTGTATGATACCAAGTTTCATCATCATAATCTATCTGATGTCTCTATGTGAATCAATAAATACATGCACATCGCCTCTCATTATCTGACCAATAATACAGTCGTAATGTTAACCACATGCTCAGATGAATTTCTCAAGCTACAGTTCAGTCTGGTTATTTCAAAGGATAATCTAAGAGCTGGCCTCTTGGTACATCTGGAAATAGTCTTGTATCTTTCCAAATATTAGCACAATACACAATGAACTGTTGATTCTGTCCATCAAAACTTGTGATAATCTCATCAGTCTTTTGAATCATGTTGACATTTCTTACCAATTTTATACATCACTGACAAATAAGCTTCCAGGTTATGACTTGCTTGAGCAATTACGAATGGTTGCTATGGTAACTCGAGGTCACAACAAGTTTTGATTACATGAGTCCATAGCAACAGTATCATCATTGTAAGTGACCTGTTTACTGGCCAAGCTATGTGTCACATGTAGATTTCCTATAGTTTGATATCTCAACAGTTTTGTACTTGAACTCTCCAATGAGCACCCTTTGACAATGTCTGGATGGTTAAATCCAATTGATGATAAAGCATGACTGGTGTTTAATTGGCAGTCTGCAAGCTGTCAAATAAAATAAACCTCCATGGCCATTTCAAAATTGATAGTCTTGGTATTTAAAAAAATTCTGATGATAATTATTTGTTTCCATGTGAAAAAAATATGAGGTGTCCATGTACGGAATAAAATGACTTGACATTGGGGTTAAATAGAATTTGACCCCAGGTCAGATGAGTATCTGTCCAATCACAATGCAGTTGATGTCTGTCCCATGATTCCATTAGTTCCTGGTTCTGATACTATGGCAACAAGCTCAAACCACTATTACACGACTGAGTACACATTCGCGGTTGAGTACACACTCAGACACCAGAGGGAGCTGTCGCCTATATCCTGGGGCAGTCATCAAATCACAATCGTTGTTCCTTGTACGCTGACGGTTCTGTCATACATCCATGAACTTGGGTTGTGGAGTTACTATAAATGGTTCATGCCACATCCTACGAAGATCACCCTGAAATTTTAATAGACTTCTTAGTAATTCACAGTTTTCTAATGTTTTCATGCAAAAACTCAAGTTACATATATATTAAGGAATTAATACCTAGTAACATGGATGAGAGACCTTTCCCTTAATATGGTTGAGTGGGAAAAAGGGTGCTTATCTTGAGATAGGCCATGGTTAGGAGGGTACCTTGAGACAGGCCATGGTTAGGAGGGTACCTTGAGATAGGCCATGGTTAGGAGGGTACCTTGAGATAGGCCATGGTTAGGAGGGACTGGAGGATGCTTACCTTGAGACAGGCCATGGTTAGGAGGGTACCTTGAGATAGGCCATGGTTAGGAGGGTACCTTGAGATAGGCCATGGTTAGGAGGGTACCTTGAGATAGGCCATGGTTAGGAGGGACTGGAGGATGCTTACCTTGAGACAGGCCATGGTTAGGAGGGTACCTTGAGATAGGCCATGGTTAGGAGGGACTGGAGGATGCTTATCTTGAGATAGGCCATGGTTAGGAGGGTACCTTGAGATAGGCCATGGTTAGGAGGGTACCTTGAGACAGGCCATGGTTAGGAGGGTACCTTGAGATAGGCCATGGTTAGGAGGGTACCTTGAGATAGGCCATGGTTAGGAGGGTACCTTGAGATAGGCCATGGTTAGGAGGGACGGGAGGATGCTTATCTTGAGACAGGCCATGGTTAGGAGGGTACCTTGAGATAGGCCATGGTTAGGAGGGTACCTTGAGATAGGCCATGGTTAGGAGGGACGGGAGGATGCTTATCTTGAGACAGGCCATGGTTAGGAGGGTACCTTGAGATAGGCCATGGTTAGGAGGGTACCTTGAGATAGGCCATGGTTAGGAGGGACGGGAGGATGCTTATCTTGAGACAGGCCATGGTTAGGAGGGTACCTTGAGATAGGCCATGGTTAGGAGGGTACCTTGAGACAGGCCATGGTTAGGAGGGTACCTTGAGATAGGCCATGGTTAGGAGGGTACCTTGAGATAGGCCATGGTTAGGAGGGACGGGAGGATGCTTATCTTGAGACAGGCCATGGTTAGGAGGGTACCTTGAGACAGGCCATGGTTAGGAGGGTACCTTGAGATAGGCCATGGTTAGGAGGGTACCTTGAGATAGGCCATGGTTAGGAGGGACGGGAGGATGCTTACCTTGAGATAGGCCATGGTTAGGAGGGACGGGAGGATGCTTACCTTGAGATAGGCCATGGTTAGGAGTGGTGGGAGGATGCTTACCTTGAGATAGGCCATGGTTAGGAGGGACGGGAGGATGCTTACCTTGAGATAGGCCATGGTTAGGAGGGACGGGAGGATGCTTACCTTGAGATAGGCCATGGGTAGGAGGGACGGGAGGATGCTTACCTTGAGATAGGCCATGGTTAGGAGGGGCAGGAGGGTGCTTACCTTGAGATAGGCCATGGTTAGGAGGGTACCTTGAGATAGGCCATGGTTAGGAGGGATGGGAGGATGCTTACCTTGAGATAGGCCATGGTTAGGAGCGTACCTTGAGATAGGCCATGGTTAGGAGGGGCGGGAGGATGCTTACCTTGAGATAGGCCATGGTTAGGATGGGCGGGAGGATGCTTACCTTGAGATAGGCCATGGTTAGGAGGGGCGGGAGGATGCTTACCTTGAGATAGGCCATGGTTAGGAGGGGCGGGAGGATGCTTACCTTGAGATAGGCCATGGTTAGGAGGGGCGGGAGGATGCTTACCTTGAGATAGGCCATGGTTAGGAGGGTACCTTGAGATAGGCCATGGTTAGGAGGGATGGGAGGATGCTTACCTTGAGATAGGCCATGGTTAGGAGCGTACCTTGAGATAGGCCATGGTTAGGAGGGACGGGAGGATGCTTACCTTGAGATAGGCCATGGGTAGGAGGGACGGGAGGATGCTTACCTTGAGATAGGCCATGGGTAGGAGGGACGGGAGGATGCTTACCTTGAGATAGGCCATGGGTAGGAGGGACGGGAGGATGCTTACCTTGAGATAGGCCATGGTTAGGAGGGGCAGGAGGGTGCTTACCTTGAGATAGGCCATGGTTAGGAGGGTACCTTGAGATAGGCCATGGTTAGGAGGGATGGGAGGATGCTTACCTTGAGATAGGCCATGGTTAGGAGCGTACCTTGAGATAGGCCATGGTTAGGAGGGGCGGGAGGATGCTTACCTTGAGATAGGCCATGGTTAGGATGGGCGGGAGGATGCTTACCTTGAGATAGGCCATGGTTAGGAGCGTACCTTGAGATAGGCCATGGTTAGGAGGGACGGGAGGATGCTTACCTTGAGATAGGCCATGGTTAGGAGGGGCGGGAGGATGCTTACCTTGAGATAGGCCATGGTTAGGAGGGGCGGGAGGATGCTTACCTTGAGATAGGCCATGGTTAGGAGGGACGGGAGGATGCTTACCTTGAGATAGGCCATGGTTAGGAGGGGCGGGAGGATGCTTACCTTGAGATAGGCCATGGTTAGGAGGGGCAGGAGGATGCTTACCTTGAGATAGGCCATGGTTAGGAGGGGCGGGAGGATACTAACCTTGAGATAGGCCATGGTTAGGAGGGACAGGAGGATGCTTACCTTGAGATAGGCCATGGTTAGGAGGGACGGGAGGATGCTTACCTTGAGATAGGCCATGGTTAGGAGGGGCGGGAGGATGCTTACCTTGAGATAGGCCATGGTTAGGAGGGGCAGGAGGATGCTTACCTTGAGATAGGCCATGGTTAGGAGGGGCGGGAGGATACTAACCTTGAGATAGGCCATGGTTAGGAGGGACAGGAGGATGCTTACCTTGAGATAGGCCATGGTTAGGAGGGGCGGGAGGATGCTTACCTTGAGATAGGCCATGGGTAGGAGGGACGGGAGGATGCTTACCTTGAGATAGGCCATGGTTAGGAGGGGCGGGAGGATGCTTACCTTGAGATAGGCCATGGTTAGGAGGGGCGGGAGGATGCTTACCTTGAGATAGGCCATGGTTAGGAGGGGCAGGAGGGTGAATGGCACCAGGTAAAGCAGTGCTGGCTGAGCTGCTCTGAACACTTCTGATGACACTGTTGCTGTAAGCAGACCTGTAATCAAAAAGAAAATCGAAAATGAGATTTTTAAAGACATAAATCCAGGAACTTTAGAATAAAAAAGAAAAATCATCACATTTTTCACTCCTTTGTAGAAGTTTCTTGATATTAGATTTATCAAACTCGTGATAATGTCTGACGTTTAAGCCATCGCTTACCAAGGAAATAGCCAATGAGGGAGCAGTGGAAGTAGGTGATCTTGTTGTAATATGTCGGTGGAGGTAAGCCTGTCTCTGCTGATGCCACCTGCTGGCGTTTATATGCATCATATCGTAGCACAAAGCACAGTAGCAAACCTGGCATTACCTGGAAAGGTTGAAAAACGCATCTCTCATTAAAACTTCATACTCAAAGTACTTAATATAAAATTCTAACAATGACGTTATTAATCATTTAATCAATTTTAATCGTAGTTAGGTTGAAATAATGAAATATGAATGATAAAATTAATTGTTGGTAGATGGATGCTTACAATATCACCGAGGCCAAGCATTGAGAAGTGACCTGCATTGTGCATGCTGCAAGAGAGAACATTGAGTTGTCATATGATTACTTGGCAAGAATACTACCAATATCAATATTTCTTTAATGGGTAAAATCTTATTCATAGTCAGTTTTTACAGCTTTGCTAAATATTTTATTCCTCTAGTGTTTTTCCTAACTTTTGACTCAAATATATATGGGTATTATGCAAATAAAGTTCAGTTCACAATTTTCGCCAAAAGTATCTAGCAATCTATACATAGTCTGTATCAGTAGCTCTCTGGAGAGGCTGATATTGTTATAAACATCTTAAGAGAACCACATTCTGGAGAAACATGACTTTCTAATATAATGTATCCTAAAAAGCAACCAAATTTACTTTTGATATTCTTATAAAATGACTGTGGTGTGGACCGACCTTGGAAAGACTAATTTTCCCGGCAATGAGAGCTTTGGAGCATCACGGACAAGTCCTGTGATGTGGAACCGTTTGGCAAACACTCCGACTGGGTTCTCTGCTGGCCGTGTTGCAACCTTCACCATCACATTTGTGCTAAATATATATGAGGAAAAAAATACCTGCAAAATAAAATATATATACATTTCATTAGAAAGATTAACAGAAATTTTCTTTTTATCAAATTCTTGAGCAAAAAGTCATTACATAGAATCTGATCTTGGTCATATATAAAGTTTAGTTCTGCTATTTCATAAAATCTGATCTTGGTCATATATAAAGTTTAGTTCTGCTATTTAATAGAATCTGATCTTGGTCTTATGTAAAGTTTAGTTCTGCTATTTCACAGAATCTGATCTTACCCAGAATACATCATAGATGAGGAGCCCCACAAGGAGAAGTGTGGATACTTTGAGGCTGGGAAGTCTGACTAGAGCAATAAAAGCAACACACAAGCCCATCCCCAGTGCTGAAACAAACACAAATCATACAACTGTCAGCTCCATATATGCATTCATTGATTTCACTTATAATTAGATTATCATTACACTTTTTAAAACAAATTGGCAAAGTTGTATTGGAAATACACGTAGTAGTACAAAATGTTTGTAAGCAAGGCATGCCAGGCTGATCAAATTATAAGAAGTAGATTAATATCCAAACATTTGCTTGTTTTTTAATAACTGTTGGTGCAATTCACACAAACAAATAAATGACCTCAAGATTGGGCTTTATTGCAATGCATTGCATAATATTAAGATATCATATTGACATGTCACACAAGAATTTTTTAAACAAAATGTCACAAAAAAAAGCCCTGCACTTAAGGTTGATCTCCCCCTTTACTTTATGACAACATGGCCTTTCCTGGCCAGCAGTCCCTTCTTGATTCCCAGTAGAAATATCACTCTGTACTCACCATCCATTAGAAGCCAGTGGCCAGTCAGAACCCATATACATACTATGAAGAATGAAAGACAAAATGACAAAATCTCTGCAGGAGTGAACCGACCACAACACCCAAAAGAGATTCTGAAAATAAAAAAATTACATACATACATATATATATATATATCTCACAGAGTGAATATCAAGACAAACATTTAATTCTGATAACTAATGGATTTTCTTCCACGATAGAACTGAGAACAACTTTTGTGATAGATTTCTCTGTAGCATGGCCTGCATAATAATAACATTTAAGGGCAAAACACAGGTAGAAAAAGCTGGAACTCAACTTGTACTCTTTTATTGTACTTGTACAAAATCTTAGGTCATTGCAAAAAAGCAAAATTATCAATCTATTTTTGTGAGGTTTGTTGAGGCACCGAAGGTCTCTATATATTGATGACCATATTAGGTGATGACCTAATTAGTCATAAATGCCCAGGGACTGACAACTCCTATCACTAACCATGTGCATGGAGTACATACAACATCAATGTCATGTAAACAAGTGTGCACTCCTTGGGTTGCCATAGTAACACATCAGATTCCACATTGCTGAAGGCTAGGCCGGGACACATCAGAGATTTTCTGACTATGATGTGCTTTAAACTATGAATAACTGGTCCACCCCACAGGGAACGTTTTTATCCCACCAGAATCATCCTCTTCTTCACATTAACTTGATTTTAATGTATAGTCATCCTCAAAATAACATCACTTATATAATATTATTCATCAGGAATTAAATCTTTTTCATCCTAACCAATTTCCACAATAAATATTAAAATTGGACAATTATCAAAATTGGGAATTCATTTCCTTTCAACTGTTTATTAATATTCAACTGTGTCTCATTGAAACACAACCCACTCATTTCCAAAACTAATTCTGATGAAATTCATGATCAAAGTACTTGAAATGGGCTTGCCCCCGATGAGGATTGGTGCTAACAGTGCAGAAGATGCTCAGGGCTATTTGCCTGATGCTTATTCTCATCCAATTAGCATAATCACCCTGGGCAAAAAACAGATAGTCATCGCCCGTTAAACTTAAAATGAAATTTAAAAAATCAAATATTCAACGAGTTATAAAAGCTGTGCATGTTATGCTTTTTACAGTATTAAGAATGTCAATATATGGAATTTGTACCAAAATAAGACAGTTATGTTATCATATGTGATTTGTTGCTATATCACAACTTTATGTCATCGCTTAGATACAGAGAATGTCTGTCTGCACCTTCACCTGCTGATGTCAGTAGATTGGCGCCATCTGTAGGCCAAGGAAATGAATAGAATTCCCCATCTATTTCAACTTCTCTCAGGTCATGTCTACCATGATATAATCAGTATATATTTGGTAAAATATATTTTTCTTTATCATTTTCCTAAATGATGTCGCCCATTCACAAAGAAATGCAAAATTCCCCAATTATAAATGCCTTGTGATGTCTGTTGCATGGAGTACATTATATCATTTAAGTTTCACTCTAGTTTTATTTTTTCCAGGAATAACAGTGTTTCAATCATCCATACAATTTCAAAATGTTGACCTATTCCTGGAGAAGTAAAGGTTCTACTCACTTGTTATTATGGTAGCAAGGTCGCAGAATATACTGGCACATTGGAAGTAGCAAGAAGGCGAATGCTACTGTGGCTAAAACTGAAACAGAAAACATTTATTAATCACACTAACCTTATAAATCATTGCCTCTATCTTAATAACAATACTATGTCATACACACATCATGTTTGTTGACCATTCATGGAAGCTAAGACAATTACAGGGTTATTGAGCATTACTTTCAACCAATGATAGTCCAGCTTACAAACAGTTACAAGAAGTATCCATAGTAACAATGGCAGGAGATGGCAAACAACATCTGTCTACATTCCTACATGGTAACTCCCAAGAAATAATTGGAATATATTTGATATTTGGCTTAATTTTGAATTGTACCATATCTAATAATTGGTCAAGTACAAGTGAGTGTATAACATCAGTATAATAATATCCTGTTTGACGGAGCATCACTCCCCTCCCATGGATTCCCCCCCTGTGAATCTGACACCCTCCTGTATGCACCCTCTGAACATAGGATTAGTTCTCTGATCTTGAGTAACGGATATAGTAATAATTCTTGCCTATTCATTTCATATTATCTGCAGAACCAACATGTGGAAGAACTACTCCTCACAGCATATGACCTAATATTAAGCCCACAGATTTCATTAAGACATGATCTTCCTTCAGCATGGGACTATCAACAGCCGAGCATTCTCACTGAAAATTGCTTTAACTATATTCTTATACATTAATATTCAACCATGATGAATTTCTACTGAGAAAAATAGGAACCTGCAAAAATATTTGAGAAACTCTGGTTTTCAATTATAATGTGGATATCTTTTTGCACAATTAAACAAAGCAGTCAATCATTGGGTGATCCTCTTAGTCTATTTTCATGAGAGTTATAAATATTGGGGAAAAATATCTATCCCGAAGCACTGAGAGAATCAAGTCAATTTTTCCCCAAGATCTTAATAGAATATTCACTTCCTGAAGTTACAAATAATGCGAGTCAGATGAATGATTCTTTCCTTTCCACACAGAAAAGGTCCAAATGTTTATGTATACTTCAAGATTGCCTTTGTACAGCCTCTGTGCATATTGATACAGTCCATGTGCATTTTAACAGAACACATTAGAAGACAATACAAGGATTTATGTGACAGCCTTTATTTGATTAGCTTTTCCTGCAAACTGAATTATATCCAGAACTAAACATTGAAGCATGAAAAGTTAATGGCACAGCTGTCGCTGGGCACTCAGAGTAATGCAACTATCCTCTGCTGGTGTCTTGCAGGGCTGTGCCAGTAACACTTTGATCCAGGAGAAAAGTATGCCACCATATATCCTCCATTATAAAATACAATTAGGCCTGGTGGTCTCCTCCACAGTATACGCATACATTATAATGTGCATTATTTGGTATATTTACATGAATACTTTTTTAACCTCTCGTTCAAATATACTTCTGACATGAAAATGAGTGTAATCTGAACTTTTAGGTGTTTCCTTTAGCATTCCATGAATCTGTTCACATTAAACTTTTCATTTGCAATATATATTTCTGGTGTATACACATTGTCATTCTGTTTGCTTTTGTGAAGGCTGGAGTAGCAGTTTCCATGGCAACACTTGCAGGTAATTAGCTGGCGCTGTTAGTTGTGCTGCCATCTGGCCTGGATTTCTTACTTGACATAAACAAGATAAATGTAGTATGGTTAGCCCATCTGGCTGCTTCCTGTATCGACATTACTCCCTTATGACTGCAGGTGCACTACTGCAGAGGGTGTATATCACTGACTGATAATTTGAGCTAAATGCCCAATTCACATTTCCTTTGCCACAGGATTTATATCACTGCTTTATTTACATTCATCACCATCCTTCTCTTTATTAATGATTCAAAAATGTTCAAAACTGCCAATATGAGTTCTCAATAGCTGTAATTATATATATGAAAACCAAATGTCAGACAAAGTTAAAATACTGAGAATGCTGAGAAAATTCTTGATTGATCTGTCCCTTCACAGAAATGATAAAATAATTCTAAATATTTGAAATAAAATCGCTGATCCCAAAGGATTTCAGAAATTTGTCCTACTAAAAGCTATTTGATGTACCAGGCATTATCTGAAACACATCATGATTCATGTCAATACAAATAAATTATGCGGTTTCGGTAATTATCTTTTACTTGCCAAAATATGAATTTTGAATACATTTTCCAGTTGTATCTCATCATTTACACTCAGAGACACTTCTATCTCACCATGTACACTCAAAGACACTCCTATCTCACCATGTACACTCAGAGACTTCTATCTCATCATGTACACTCAGAGACACTTCTATCTCACCATGTACACTCAGACACTCCTATCTCACCATGTAAACTCAGAGACTTCTATCTCACCATGTACACTCAGAGACTTCTATCTCATTATGTACACTCAGAGATACTTCTATCTCACCATGTACACTCAGAGACACTCCTATCTCATCATGTACACTCAGAGACACTCCTATCTCACCATGTACACTCAGAGACACTCCTATCTCACCATGTACACACAGAGACACTATCTCATCATGTACACTCAGAGACACTCCTATCTCACCATGTACACTCAGACTTCTATCTCATTATGTACACTCAGAGACACTCCTATCTCACCATGTACACTCAGAGACACTCGTATCTCACCATGTACACTCAGAGACTTCTATCTCATCATGTACACTCAGAGACACTATCTCATCATGTACATTCAGAGACACTCCTATCTCACCATGTACACTCAGAGACTTCTATCTCATCATGTACACTCAGAGACTTCTATCACATCATGTACACTCAGAGACACTATCTCATCATGTACACTCAGACTTCTATCTCATTATGTACACTCAGAGACTTCTATCACATCATGTACACTCAGAGACACTATCTCATCATGTACATTCAGAGACACTCCTATCTCACCATGTACACTCAGAGACACTCCTATCTCATCATGTACACTCAGAGACTTCTATCTCATCATGTACACTCAGAGACACTATCTCACCATGTACACTCAGAGACACTATCTCACCACATACACTCAGAGACACCCATATGTGACTGCCACAAATATCCTATTCATCTGTGACTACAGCAGCTGTCTCAGTGAAATGTATTTTCTGACAACACTGGATAAATGATTGATGACTTTCTTTGGTCATGCCCATACAACCATAATGTTCTTTAAATTTACATTTACAAACAATTTATAATCATTGAAATATTTCAGTTGCTCTTTTGCAGTAGCAATAAGATCTTTTTTCTAATTCTAAATATGCCAATGGAATGGCAAACATCAAATGACATTTATCATGCTTTGAACAGATCAGCTTACCGTATTTACTCGAGTATAAGTCGAGGTTTTTTTCCAAAAACTCTTAGTTAATGTTTAGGGGGTCGACTTATACACGAGAGCAACCTGTGGACGAGGATTTACGCCAAAAAATTACGACACTATGAGTTTTCATTACGAACATTCTTATTTTCGAAATAACGAATATCGGACATAGCGGGTCGGTTTAACAGTCTTATACTCGAGTAATTACGGTAAAACGTAAATACGATCTTCATATTTTCGAAATAACGAATATCAGTCGCAACAGATTGATTTTAATTGCGTTTTAAATGATAAAGAAAGGTATTTACCCAATATTACTGGTCTATTATTCGAAACGCTTTGTTTTGACTTTGTTCTCACTGATTCCAATTATCAGCGTTCACAGTTTTGCAATACGTCTTTGTTTCCACTGCTTTGAGTCGTGTCTTCCCGCTTGGAAAGAAATGCTTTCACACGTGGATCGATTTTAATTGCGTTTTAAATGATAAATAAAGATATTAACCCAAATTGTTCGAGAACAGAACAAAACCATCAATCCATTTAAAACGCAATTAAAATCGATCCCCGGGTGAAGGCATTTCTGTCAACACGTGGTCGCAACACGTGGTTGCAATTTAGAAAGGCGGAAGTGACGGGAAGAGGCACTTGTTTTTAGCGCGAAAACGAGTTTGATATTTTAATTGCATTTTAAATGATAAATAAAGGTATTTACCCAATATTATCACAAATTATGCTTCGCAGGTCGAGAATTTATCCATGAAGTAAAACGTAAATATCATGTACGTGACGTCGCGTTAATTCACGTCCGCAACACGAGGAGAAGCCAGGGATCCATCATTGCGCAATATATTAATATTTCAATGCGAGTTGATACACTCCATTTGTTTTCGCACCAAAAATAAGAGCTTGTCCCCGTCACTCCCGCTTTCTAAAATGACGACCTCGTATTGCGTAAAGCATGTTAAATGGATGAATGGTTTTGTTCTGTTCTCGACCTGCAAAGCGTATTTTGTCTTAAAGGGGGAGTTCCTAATAATCTAACCTTATTTTTTTTTAACATGTAATGAAATATATGGTAATAAGATATCATATCACACACATCCTACATTAATCTGGCCAACTGTTTATTTACAAAGTGGATCTTTGTTGTGGCAGCAGGCTGTCCTGGAAAGAAAGGTCGGGTTCGGGAGGGTAATAAAACTTCGGAGATTATACGTCACGGGTGTAACTCCTTATCCCGGGAAACTGGGTCTCACTATGGTGGGTGAAGCTGGCCCCTCAACATATACTCAAAATAAGCTGCTCTCATTGTCAGGGGAATTGTGTGTTATAAATATTTGCGACAAAATTAATTGACAAGGGATCAATGTTTTCAATTCCCCAAATATTGTGGCAACAAAAGTTTGAAATACACAAAATACGCAGGTTTGAAACACAACCAGGGTTATCTATGAAGAGAACATTTTGTTCTTGAGTCAGGATATGGTAACAGTTGGGCCTGAAACAATGACTACCAGAGGTTCCCTAGGCTAAAATGAACTGTAATTCTTATTAGACCACATCACAAACCTAGTGATGATTAGATTAGCTGAACAGAGGTCATTTCACAATCCACAAAACAGAGGAAAGAAGTTCTAGACAAGTCTCCACTACTGATGTCATGATCAAGTGGCAGTGTCAGAAACACTAGCATACTAGGTCAGGGTGCTGAAATGAGAGGTGAATGTAGATACCTCAGTGATTCAATGTGTTGTCCCCAGGAAAACATTTACCAAAATATTGTCAAATTTAAAGAAAATGGTCCTTAATTTGAAAACCTCTTTTAACAATAATTATTTTATATGAACATGTTTGTGATATGCAAGTCTTTTCAAGATTTTAAACTTTGAGTATATACTTTGTGGTCCATACAAATGACTGAAAAGTAAGATAAGTTAAATCGCATGGCCATGGTTCGTGTTTTGTTTTCATAATTGTTAATTGGCACAGTGTGATATGTTGTGTCATAACATACTATCTGCTATCATAACATATACTATTTTGATTTGTTGAAGATCATCCCCACTGTCAGACTCTTCTCAATCACAGTTTTCGGGCTACGAGTCTTGTTTTTTGTGGGGGGTCAAATTGCCATCCCTGAACTTTACCCTGCTCAATAAAGCTACCTGAAGGTGGCTCAGACCCACTTCTTTCATCCTCAGATGATCCACATAAACTTTGGACCTCTACTATGTCAGAAACACTTGTTGAACAATCACTATCTGTAAAATCTCCCTCCGACTCCATGATGCTAGGCTAGGGGTTTTCCCAAAATGTTACACTCTCTACGTCACAACCCCACGTGACAGGGGGTAATAAAATTCCGGACTGACTTCGGAGATATGTCATGATCCAAACTTTGAAGTGAAATTTGATCATCACAACGTTTACAAGATACACTTGAAATTTGTGAGATGACTACTGGCAACCAAATGAATGATTTTATGACAAAAAAACACATGGTTTGGGGTACAACCCAATTATTAGGAACTCCCCCTTTAATATTGGGTATATACTTTTATTTATCATTTAAAACGCAATTAAAATCGATCCACGTGTGAAGGCATTTCTGTCAAGAAGGGAAGACACGACTCAACACGTGGTCGCAATTTTGAAAGGCGGAAGTGACGGAAGTGAATATTTCTTTGTGTATTAACACGCTTTGTTTTGATGCTAAAAACGATATAAACAATAATAATTAAAAGCGATATAATGAATATCGTTGGCTTTATAATACACAAAGAAATATTCTCCCACGTGTTGGTTTTGATCCTAAGATTAAGGACGTCATGTACATCGTATTACGTTCTACATCGTGGAGAAATTCTTGCGAAAAATAATTTGTGATAATATTGGGTAAATACCTTTATATATCATTTAAAACATATTATTTCAAAATGCTTTGTTTTGACTTTGTTTTCACTGATTTCAATTATCAGCGTTCACAGTTTTGCATCTCGTCATTGTCTCCACTGCTTTGAGTCGTGTCTTCCCTTGTTGACAGAAATGCTTTCACACGTGGATCGATTTTAATTGCGTTTTAAATGGATTGATGGTTTTGTTCTGTTCTCGAACAATTTGTGATAATATTGGGTAAATACCTTTATTTATCATTTAAAACGCAATTAAAATCGACCCGCTACGTCTGATATCCGTTATTTCGAAAATATGAACATCGTATTTACGTTTTACCGTATTTACTCGTGTATAAGACTGCTAAGATCTTATATCGTAAGCATATTTAAGTTTCACTTTTAAAATGACCACCAAGCTTCAGCTGAAGCTTGAATGGTAGCAGAGCCGATATGTCAAGAAAAACCAACTCGACTTATATTCGGAAATTGTTTTTTTCAAGAAAAATAACCTCAATTTTGGGGGGTCGACTTATACACGAGTCGACTTATACACGAGTAAATACGGTAATCTTCAAGTTGGATCCTTTTAAATAGCTTTTTGGCAGCAAAATGGTAATTTCACATGAAATAATTTGTGATCAAAAATATGATTAGTAGATATGACATAGATTTATGCAGTTCTAGGAGGCATCTTTTGTCAGTCATCCAGTAGGAAACACTATGGCTCAGTATGATCATTTAATATGGCCATCTTAATGGAAAAGTTCTTCACACAATGACCCAATTTCGTAAGAATAGTAGACTGTATGAATGCAGCCAGATTAAACACTCATCTTAACAGAGATGAGCACAGAATGTAATCAAACCACTCGCTTGTTTTAATCTTACAATATTGTTTTCAACATAAAAGAGTTCATATTATGTTTTACAAGGATATACATCAAAACAATTTGAGCAAAAAAGTGACAGAGTTAATATCAATTTGTCTTTTTGTCTGTATGTATATTGCGCAGCTTAAAATGATGTTGAAAGCAAGTGGAATGGATTGATGAGATAACTGGCTTGGGGCCGCTGGTGGTTCACTCTGTATCAGTCCTGCATGTCAACTGACACACTACTCCTGACACACACCCGGGCTCTACTGCCAGCACCATGGTTACCAGGACAAAGGCTTCTGCTATTATCTCATCTTTATGTGTTATATAAAATAGGAAAGAAGCATGTGTCATATATGTGACATAAACTGGCAGAAAGGCTAGGGTTATTATTTGTTTCAGATATGTCACATATACTGGAACAGAGGCTTGGGTTATTATCTGTGTCAGATAAGTGACATATACTGGAACAGAGGCTTGGGTTATTATCTGTGTAGATAAGTGACATATACTGGAACAGAGGCTTGGGTTATTATCTGTGTCAGATAAGTGACATATACTGGAACAGAGGCTTGGGTTATTATCTGTGTCAGATAAGTGACATATACTGGAACAGAGGCTTGGGTTATTATCTGTGTCAAGTATGTGACATATACTGGGACAGAGGCCTGAGTTATTATCTGGGTCAAGTATGTGACATATACTGGGACAAAGGTTCGGGTTATTATCTGTGCCAGGTATGTGACATATACTGGGACAGAGGCCTGAGTTATTATCTGTGTCAAGTATGTGACATATACTGGCACAAAGGTTCGGGTTATTATCTGTGTCAGATATGTGACAAATACTGGGATAGAGGCATGGGTTATTATCTGTGTCAGATATGTGACATATACTGGAACAGAGGCATGGGTTATTATCTGTGTCAGATATGTGACATATACTGGGACAAAGGCTTGGGTTATTATCTGTGTCAGACATGTGACATATACTGGGACAGAGGCCTGGGTTATTATCTGGTTATTATGCCGAGTTATTATCTGGCTAGAATAAAATGTACTTATTCAGACTGCATTTATCTAGCATCCATTTGTCTTGTGTGAACTCAATTTGATTACTAAATCTTTATAAAAATGGAACTGGAAGAAGCTATAACTTTTCATATTTTCTTTACATATAATTCAAAGTTCTTGCAAGCTTCAACTGTGGAGGCAGATGGGTGAATTATGACATAGCCTGGCCTGGCAACACATCCCGGAGAGAAAACCAGCCAAATCATAGAAAAACATAACCTAAACGGTGCTGTGACAAGCATAATCAAATCTGACAGAAATAACATGGAATATGAGTTTTTCTTTTGATTGTGCACTGTACGTGTCTGGCAACCTGATGATCATACTATGGACATGGTCTCTGCCAACTTCTGTGATTTACACTCTGGCAGAGAGTCACATATTTCTAACTTTATTCTTGCAGCTTACAACATTTTCAAAACTATAAATATCAAATCCATGAATTGAAATATTCTGAGTTATTGATATTTATTCTAAAGTTGTCTTTCTTTTTTATTATCCCCCTTCACCCTTCATAACTTCATTCCTGTATGGACACAAAACATTCACTCCAAATTGGGCGGGGATTTAGCTCAGAAAAAAATTACCAAATAACAATAAAATAAAATAATTCCTGTAAAATAACTCCTATAAAAGGCAAAACGCTAAAGATACTTACTTGCTGTACACACGGCAAACACCATTTGTAACGAGTCAAAGAAGAGGAACATGATGAGAAGTGAGATGGAGGCTCCGATCGGAAGGAACATCGCCTGGCACGTATCAATCGTCTGCATCCCTGAACACAAACAACACTTTCATTAACATTTTGAAAAATAATTCCTATTCAAGTAAACACTTTTCAAGTCAATAAGTGAGTTGACTTCAGAAGCCACCAATTTTGACAAAAAATGACTGGAAGAGTGGACAGACTGAGCACATCGCCATAGCCCCTTTGTAACCACATAAAATGTCAGGGGGGGGCCATCAATTCAACAGGAAATTGGATCGGTCTAGCTGTCCAGAAAAAGGTCTAACCTGTCTGTATATTGTTCTTTTACAATGCTGTTTTACTAAACCAAAGTTTATATATATTTAGTGTTCCTTCAAATTTGTCCTTCATCTTAGCAATAATGAAATAATGTGAACTCACGTTCACCCAATAATATAATCCATTTAAAAACTCTGGTAATGACCCTCATGACATATCCCTGGGAATGTTTTCTGGATTTCTGTTTGATACACGTTACAGTACTGTCATATGCTATCATGGTCAGTTGTATGTTTCCCTGGAGAATGTTCTCCTTGTCAGAAGAATGTGACATTATTTTTTTGTTTTCATCACTTGACTGGCAATGCGTGGATATCTGAGCTGTCCATGTTTTAATCCAAAAATCTATTTAAAATATCATTATCAATGCGACTCAATTTCAGCTATATTTTTTAATGTATCAACTTAAGCTGTTTCCTTTGTTATCACAGCTTGACCATTTATTTTATATATTATCCTCGAGGTCAGATTGCAAATGAATTATATATATTGGCTGTGCTATTTAATGTAGAGGTATTAAAACAATGCAGCTGATGGCTCCAGACGCTGCCCCACTTGTTTGTCAAAATTATGAGAAATATTGAAATGTCAAAATTACTTGCCACTTTAAAAAGAATATGTCAAATACTTTACTGAGAGTATCAAATGTACACCTTAAAGAGTCAAATATGTTACTGTAAGTGAAATAGGTTTATGAAATGTTGAGAGACAAATCGACACACACACAGACATGTATACGTCAGAGCCCAAATCCATAGTTTGTGTGCCTCTCAGGCTTTGGGAACTAATAAATCGAGATACCATGTGACAAATGTTACAAAAGGTACTGTAATAATCTGTGGGGTCATACTGAACAGCATCAGTTTGAATATTCATTTATTCTCTAACCAATCAGTCCACAGGCTGACTTTTATGAATATTCAAGACTTGCACCCAGTCTTGATGACTTTTATGAATATTCAAGGCTTGCACCCAATCTTGATACAGTGCCAGGTATTTAATCACCTGGCTGTGGGAGGTCTTCTCTCTCTGATTACTGACCTAGCGCTTATCTGATTACTGACCTAGCGCTTATGACCTATATCTGTATTCAAAATGGGCGTTCATTAGTGGATCTCCAATGGGATTGTCACCAAATTTGATGTTGTCATATTGAATACTGATCTACTAACTACTATTACTGGGATCATGTTGTAACAAATTCTCAGCAGCCAGCTCGAAGAAAGATTGATAATGAATGCAAATGTGTACTCACCAGGGAAGAAAAACAACAAAAATCTTCGAATTTTAACAGACCAGCAATATAGCATTCACATTCTTATTTTGGAGAACAGGAAATCATTATTCTGTTGGTTTGGGCAGTGAGGATTAAGCAGCAATCAGAGACTGCAAGTTGCCCCACCCTGTATACAACTCTATGCAAGTTGCCCCACCCTGTATACAACTCTATGCAAGTTGCCCCACCCTGTATACAACTCTATGCAAGTTGTCCCACCCTGTATACAACTCTATGCATGTTGCCCCACCCTGTATACAACTCTATGCAAGTTGTCCCACCCTGTATACAACTCTATGCAAGTTGCCCCACCCTGTATACAACTCTATGCAAGTTGCCCCACCCTGTATACAACTCTATGCAAGTTGTCCCACCCTGTATACAACTCTATGCAAGTTGCCCCACCCTGTATACAACTCTATGCAAGTTGTCCCACCCTGTATACAACTCTATGCATGTTGCCCCACCCTGTATACAACTCTATGCAAGTTGCCCTAACCTGTATACAACTCTATGCAAGTTGCCCTAACCTGTATACAACTCTATGCAAGTTGCCCCACCCTGTATACAACTCTATGCAAGTTGTCTCACCCTGTATACAACTCTATGCAAGTTGTCCCACCCTGTATACAACTCTATGCAAGTTGTCCCACCCTGTATACAACTCTATGCAAGTTGTCCCACCCTGTATACAACTCTATGCAAGTTGTCCCACCCTGTATACAACTCTATGCAAGTTGCCCCACCCTGTATACAACTCTATGCAAGGTGTCCCACCCTGTATACAACTCTATGCATGTTGTCCCACCCTGTATACAACTCTATGCAAGTTGCCCCACCCTGTATACAACTCTATGCAAGGTGTCCCACCCTGTATACAACTCTATGCATGTTGCCCCACCCTGTATACAACTCTATGCAAGTTGTCCCACCCTGTATACAACTCTATGCAAGTTGTCCCACCCTGTATACAACTCTATGCAAGTTGTCCCACCCTGTATACAACTCTATGCAAGTTGTCCCACCCTGTATACAACTCTATGCAAGTTGTCCCACCCTGTATACAACTCTATGCAAGTTGCCCCACCCTGTATACAACTCTATGCAAGGTGTCCCACCCTGTATACAACTCTATGCATGTTGCCCCACCCTGTATACAACTCTATGCAAGTTGTCCCACCCTGTATACAACTCTATGCAAGTTGTCCCACCCTGTATACAACTCTATGCAAGTTGCCCCACCCTGTATACAACTCTATGCAAGTTGTCCCACCCTGGATACAACTCTATGCAAGTTGTCCCACCCTGTATACAACTCTATGCAAGTTGTCCCACCCTGTATACAACTCTATGCATGTTTCCCCACCCTGTATACAACTCTATGCAAGTTGTCCCACCCTGGATACAACTCTATGCAAGTTGTCCCACCCTGTATACAACTCTATGCAAGTTGTCCCACCCTGTATACAACTCTATGCATGTTGCCCCACCCTGGATACAACTCTATGCAAGTTGCCCCACCCTGTATACAACTCTATGCAAGTTGTCCCACCCTGTATACAACTCTTTGCACAAAGACGTCTACCAAATGGAAATTTGGCCACTTATTTTGTTGTTTTGTGTCGTTTCAGATTCCTCAATTATACATATATCAAAAAATATAAAATTACGATTTTCTTGACATGGAAGACAGCAGGTAGAGTGCATGTGCAAACAGTCCACCATATTGAAATCCAGTCTGTCAAAATTTGTTGAATCCCAAATGGTGGTAGATCTCTTTGATGTCTCTACATTTTTTTCAAGGTCGTTGGAATGCTCCTCACAATGATTTAGTCAAAGCAGTAATTTCCTCTATGTTCACATACTTTTGATGCTAACGAGCTATTAGATAGTACTTCAAATCCAGATGTGAAACGTATGGCCACCTAGTAACAAAGTGCACATTTCTTATGATTTAAAAAAAAAAAAAAAAAACAAAGAAAGGCAAATATGAGAAGTATCATGTTGGGTTTAAAATTTGGCACATAAATGTTTATCTCAATTAAGACACCTGATTGTGGTATTGCATTGAAAATCCAAAATTGTTCATGGCACAAAATGACAGCTCAATCTTTGACCTTTTCAGAAATTTATTTGCATTTATATTAGTCTTGTATTGAATATGGAACATTTTCTTCCTGGGTTGATTTTGAATGGCTATTTAGCAAAGAAATGTTATCTCAACATTAATTAATGTCTTTCAACTTTAATTCAATGTATCATGGTATAAGTGATAAAGAAAACTACTAAAGCGACTGAAAATATTCATGTGTAAAATTGGAGGAACAAGAAATCAGTCAAAGTCAACTCAATATTGACTGATCCTCAATAGCCAAAAAAGTAATATTTTTGAAATCATACAAAATGCCATTTTAACAATTCTTCTCCTCTTAACATGTATATATGAAGAGCCAATATCAATAATAATAGGTCTTAGGTATACAGGACACTCCTAAACTGTTGACTTGTCCGATCAAGTTTCTCATCACAGGTTTGGCCTTGGCTGATTACAGGAAATAAAATTGGTCTGAATCTCAAAGATTGATTTGCTTCTATCTGAGCCTGCCGAGAAGTCTTTGATTACTCATGCCCAGATTCCAAAGATAAAACCCTGATTGTTTTGCCCACCACGATAGTTTGCCTTCAAAACGTAAATAAATCAGTCAAACTGATGTCAAAATAAATTTTCATGGTGGCAACCAAGAAAAAGACTCGGTGAGATGATATCTCTTTTCACAATCATCCATGATCTAGAAGTATCTTCTGTTGTTTCTGACAGTTTCAAATTTCTGGTCACTGACATATGTCATTTTTCAAAACTGTTATTATTTTGCCCATTTGTTCAATCTGTGACCTTAAAAACTAGGTCAAATTCACTCCAGGGAGATAAAACTGTTAATTCAAAATTATCTTGCCCAGAATATGTGTAACAAATATACATCCATGGGTGAAAAGAAACAGCAAGAGTAAAATATAGTTTTCCCTTCCTATACACCCTTTTCATACAGACATACATGTTTTGTCATATTGATTCCAATTTTAATGTCATTTTATGTTTTGACTTTCAGTTTACTTTGTATTCATCTCCGCTTGGTCATGTAATCCTTTTAACAAAAGCACATTATGACACAAATGAAGTTAGAAATTCACATAATCAAACCACAGCAAGCCCTGGAACCCACTGAAAGAAGATTTTAGCCTATTTAAACCTGTACTCCTGTGCTTCACATGTTCTGCCTTTGTTCTGTTTGTGGGGATTGTGTTAATACCATCATTTCCAATTCTCTGCCATCTTATCATTCACACCCACCATGCTACTGTCACACAAATCATTTTAAAATATTCAGGAATACTCCATCCATATTATAAGTCAGCTGTGGTTCCAAGATACCTCAACCATTTATGTCTGCCAAAAATCATCCCCCCCACCCTATTCCCATTTATTGATGGATCGTTTAAAAAAAGATGCATTGCAGCAACTCAGTGCAGAAACATCAATAGTCCCGTCAGAGTAGATGCTCACTGCTCGGCAGCATAAGCTTCCACATTTGTCACCGAAAAAACACTCACACAGAACATCCATATTATCTGTATTATGTGAGGTGGGGCGAGGGCATCTAGACAAAGATCGTAAAAGGCTACACAAGCCTGACATACATTTTAGGAACTAATTTCATTTGTAGGTGCTAAAATATGTAAATATCTCAGAGTCAGGAATTTTTTTTTCCAATTTTGTTTGCATATATTCTTCTTTGCATTGCATTTCCAATTATCAGGGCTTGACATACTCACTGGCCCAGTGGCCCAGGGCCACCAGATCCTCTGTTCGGGCCAGTGAATGCTCTGTTGTAGTGGCCCAGTTGGGCAACCATATTTTTGGTCTTTTAGTGGCCCAAACTATCTTGATTTTATTATTCTAATGCTTGATAGATATCATATCACAATCAATATTTGATTGGGACAAGCATCCCCCACTCAGACATTATACAACCTTATGACGTACAATGTTCTTTATTGAATCACACATCCTATTATCCTCAGAAACTTCGGGCCACCACTTCTCATGCTCTGGTGGCCCAACTGGGCAACCAACATTTTTCTATTTATATTATGTCAAGGCCTGAATTATGCTTTAATTTTGGCTTGAATGTGTCAAATTTACATGTCCTTACGAGACAGAACTTATCTGTCATATAACCACACAAAAATAATGTCATGTTATATAAAGCGACCTTGAATGTTGTAAGGCTTCATGGATTGACTCTTATTGGACAAAAAATGAGATATGGCGTGGCTTTAAATGACATCATCAGACTGGAAGTAACTGTTGCCAAGACAAAGGGAATATATCTGTGGCAAAATAATAATGAGTGGTCATTTTGGTATGAACCATTACAGCATGAGATATGGACCATTACAGCATGAGATATGGACCATTACAGCATGAGATATGGACCATTACAGCACGAGATATGGACCATTACAGCACGAGATATGGACCATTACAGCATGAGATATGGACCATTACAGCATGAGATATGGACTATTACAGCACAAGATATGGACCATTACAGCATGAGATATGGACCATTACAGCACGAGATATGGACCATTACAGCATGAGATATGGACCATTACAGCATGAGATATGGACCATTAAAGCATGAGATATGGACCATTAAAGCATGAGATATGGACCATTAAAGCATGACATATGGACCATTAAAGCATGGGATATTGAACATTAAAGCATGGGATATGGACTATCATAGCACAAGATATGGACCATTACAGCACGAGATATGGACCATTACAGCATGAGATATGGACCATTAAAGCATGGGATATGGACCATTAAAGCATGAGATATGGACCATTACAGCATGATATATGGACCATTAAAGCATGGGATATGGACCATTAAAGCATGAGATATGGACTATCATAGCACAAGATATGGACCATTACAGCACAAGATATGGACCATTAAAGCATGGGATATGGACCATTAAAGCATGGGATATGGACTATCATAGCACAAGATATGGACCATTACAGCACAAGATATGGACCATTATATGGACCATTACAGCACAAGATATGGACCATTATATGGACCATTACAGCACAAGATATGGACCATTA